>OY998167.1:56354590-57604590 GCA_963921995.1 Oxystoma pomonae
ACCTAGAATTTTTTGTGGAATCCAAAAAAGTATTCGGGTTGTTTTATTTAAAATAAAAAAGTTGTTGTCAGGATATGCTGTAAATGGCAACACTGCAAATACGAAAGTATTTTATAAATATACTTTACATAGACTTATTTTAGAATAGAAAGTTTGAAAAGTTTCTATTGTAGTGTCGAAAATAATATAATAGCCCACTCATTTTGGGACACCCAGTATACAATACATTATTCTAATAAAATGCCAAGTTTTAATTTATCTTCTCGAAAAAATTATTGAGTTCAGGATTTGGACATCTTTTCCCGACATCAACAAGAGAGTTTTTTGTCTGTTGGACTTCCAAACCGCTTTGAAAACATTCGTAAAATGTTATTTTGGCGACGAAAAAGCGCCTCGGCCGCCGTTTTTTTTTAGCAATAATGACAATAGGCCAAGGTTATCTGGCGGTGACAAAAAAATCGAAATCCAAAAAATAAGAAGCCATACACACACAGCTGATTAATGCATGCAACAATTGTCATTTTGACGATCAATGACGTATATTTTCAAAATGTGGGCGAGTTTGTAAATTTATTAGATTTATTCCATCGGTCGGTGTCATATGGCCATAAGCCAGCAATAGTTGTTATAAAAACATGAAATAAATTAAAAAATTATAATAAAAACAAAAATCAGCTGATTAAATGGCGTTAGTGACATTCATCTGTAAAGCTCACCGTCCCCCAGAGTCGGTAAGCATCGATACCATCAATTGGTGAACTGATGGAATCAATCGGGTAATGTAAGAACCCGATGAATGTCACCAAGAATCATAGATGGGTTTACCAACACGATTGTTTTCATCGGTGGGCTCATCGGTGAATTTACAAACTCGCCCTGTGCTTTTGAATTCATCGGTCGCGAAAAGGCGTCTTGGGTTGCGGGAGATGACAGAAGGTGACTTAAAACAAAACAGTGATCTGCGCTTTCGGGTAGCGGGACCCCCCAAAAGATGCGTCTGGGGCTGTATTTTTGACAACCGTGCCCATGAATTCGAACACATTTCTCACTTCTCACCTGCTTTGAACCATGTGTAAAGTAATAGAGCCAAATACTCATTGGTGACTATACACCTCACGGGTCGTCAAGAATGTGTGCTTGATGATCACACCAATGGCGACCTCTATCAGCAAAAACGGGACTGATTTTCGATTTGCCGGTGGGCTGCTGAGGCGAAAAAAGTCTACCGTCAAAAACCAAATTCTGCTGGGACGGTAGCGATGTCAGATAGATGCAAGTCTAACATGTATACTTGCTCCGCAGTCCAAAGTTCTTTGCTCTCGGTGTCAGGCAGAGAAGAGGTCTATAAAGAAAACTTGCATCCTAAGGAGCACGTCTAATATTCGGGGGTGCACGGGAGTTTGGTAAAAAGGGTCTAAAGGCCTTCTTGCTTCACAGTAAGAAATAAAGTGTATATTTTTAGTACATATAGGTTCAGCGTTTTGAGTGTAAACTAATTTTTCGAGTGTTAATTTGACGTTCCTAAGATTAGAAAAAAAAAACTTTTAGTGAATACCTTCGACGCTAGAGATGCCAAAAACAATTTATATATAGAGGTGTAAACTCACACCCAAAAAGGCTTTTGGCTTTGATTAGATTTAAAAAAAAAATATTCGTATAAATTTTCACCTGATTTTTTTTTTATTTTTAGTGTAATTTCTTTATATTAACGATCAAACGTGTACATAGTTATAGTTATACATAGTACAAGTTATATATCTTTATTTGGTGCAAAAATACCCTTTATTAATGTAAATTATTCCACTGGTGCACCATTTTTATCTGTTGAGTACGATCATTCATGTCTTTCGAAATTTTACTGAGGGGCACGATTTTGGAGCAGTGAATGTCCTTTAACACTCCACAAAGGGGCACAATTTTGGACTAGGTTGAGAAAAGTGTGAAAAATCATAAAAAAAGCATTATCAAGTTTCACCAAGCAATTTGGCATATATGGGTGTATAATTATGGTAAATAGTGTTTGCTATATTGTTAAAGTTTGTACTCGAAGTCTTTACCATGGTGACAACGTCAGGGCTTGTCAAATGACAATGATGAAGTCCCAACAGAGTGTTTTAGGAACACGAAATTTTGCAAACTTATTCAAAGATGGGCGAAAATTCAAATTTGTTTTTTTTTTATACCGGGACTTTCCATCCATTATAGAATCAACTCCCAGTTTTAGCTAAGTTTTTCTGCAAAGTTAAAGACAAACACAAATTATCCCTGCACCTAGTAGGAATTCGAACCTGATACCTTTCGTGCGCAGGCCGATACTCTACCCACTGGTAAAATTTGTTAAAATTCAAACTTAACATTTTAATATCGAAGAATTCGGTCATTCTCCTGAAAATTTTAGTACCAGTTTTCAAACTTTGTGACTAGTTTTTGTGCAGGAGTTGCCAATGTACTTGTTTTCACCTATTTTTCAAAAACCGATAATATCAACCTGAAAACTGGCATTTTTGAATTATCATTTTCAATGTCTTGTCAACCTTAGTCACCTGTGTTTGTAACAATTTTCATTGAATTGCCAGATTGTGCCCATTTATCAACCATTGAGCGTCATTCTTAATGTGTTGCAAATTTTAACGTCCAAATAATGCCAACTTCTAAGTAATGGCTGTGCGTGAAAGGTCTAAAAAGAGGCATTCGAATGGGCTCTGTGCAAGCGCCGCAAGAGTTTGGCAACATTTCTGACGCCTCATGATAGCTTCTACCCTTCTTTATTAGCTAAAATAAAGAATGTGAACACTTCGAGACCAGCGTTTCCTAAAAATTTAAGAATAGCTATCCAAGAGTGTTTCATTAGTTACATGTATTTCTCATGGAATAACGAGAATACAAAATTTATTTGGCCCAAGTTACTTTCTGTTTGGCAACTTATTATTTTGTATTGTATCCTTAGAAAACTCGAAACTTTATAATAGACCCACGCAATGGAAACTCATGTATATTGTAATACTTGAAACGACTAGAATGTTCAAAAAGTTTTGGCTTAGAATTCAGCTTTATAACTACCAGCTAAAGTGTTTGATAATTGGGAAATTTTTGTTTTAATTACTATTTACTAATTTCGTATTAAAATTTTATTTTTATTCATCTTTAGGGCTCTAGAAGATCAAGAAAAGAGTTTCACTTTTTGAAGGGAGTGAGAGTGTCACTTTTTTATCCTTTATTGTGTAGTATACTAGTTAAATGATTCTACTACGTGTTGTTATTTTTATAAATTTTCCCTCACTTTTTGTACAGTGTAGCAGTGCTTATGCACCCTGTATAAAAGAGTATACATTACTTAACCGCTTTTTTTACCTCAAATGATCCTATATAAGTTTTTTTTTAATCATCCTATAGTTCTCTCAAAAAAATATTATTTCACACTTTTAAAACCTAACTACTAGTAGGTATACATTTTGTATTAAATAATATCGTATAATATATTTCCAAAGTCATCACCTCCTCGCCCACTACATTCTTTTATTAAAAAAGCACAATAACATTTGGGAAGATTTAATGAACTGCATCACATTTTTTAACCAGAACTCATTTCTCATGACCGCACATTGAATATTTTATCATCGTTAAATAAAAATGACAAAATAGATTTATAAAATACAAATTCTATATATTTTGATTTTTTTTTGTTTTTAAAATTTGGTTTATCTTAGTGGAGTAAATTCGTAAAAGCTAAATTTTCCGACTACAGAAACCAAAATGGGTGATCCTCGACTGAGAAATTAGCTTTTGGTGTTAGGTATTACTATGTCAAACATAAAAAAATGTACTCTTTACGCAGCTTTTTTTGAAAATCCCTACCAATTTACTCCACTATCTTTGTTATGCCTTTTTTCGTAAAATATTGCCAAACAAACTATATAGGTTAAAATTATACCTATTTAATTATAAATTAATGGAGGTTTAACTTCACAAAATATATTATTATTGAAAAACCACTTTGACGTTTGCGGAGCTTTATTAAATTTTATCATAAATCACCGTTGACTAAACACTCAAAATGTCATATTATTAAATGGATAGGTAAATAGAGCGTGATTGTTATTAGGGAATTATCAAATGTTTAAGCAGAATTTACATTGACTGTCGGGACTAATGACAGATACGCAAGCGCATTGTGCATTTGATTTGCATTGGCTTTTATGTAACGGAGCCCTCTTTCAGGCTCGCGAAAATATGTTTGGAATTTTTCTACAAAATTGTGTGTTTTTTCTACACAAATTGTAACCGGATCGGTACCACTTACAATTCCTGTAAAAAAATACATGTTATTGCTAATTTAAAATTGTGTAAATTTTTGAGTTGGTGTATGTTTACACAGTTACACAAACTATGTTATACTGTTACACGGGTTTTACAAACAATGTACGCATACTTTAATTTAAATTTTTATTTTTTTTTCTTTAATATACAATAGTTGTGTAAGTTTCATTTATTTTCTTTGTATATTTTCTGTGGATAGTTTTGACTGTTTTGAACCCAAAAAACTAAGGTTTGTCTTTCATGTATTTGGCTGATGCCATTTCAGGAGAGCACTTAGATAACATTTAATTAACCTTTATTTAAACTAATTGGTTTACCTTTAAAAGTAAAGAGGTAAGAAACCAGTCTTCAGAAGGATTTATTCATGTAGAGGAATCAAAGATAGCGAGCTTTCCATATTTTCGCTGCAAGATTGCAATGCAACTATCTTCTCATCAAGCATCATCTGAAGAGAACAAAATTAAACTTATGATTACTTTTACAGAAAAAAAATATTTTCCTTTTATGAAGACAAATAAAATAAAAATGTGACCTTCCACCAACTAATCACCACACGACTTTCGAACACATATATACAAAATAGTGCGTGAATTATACCAGCATAATTTCTCCTCCAAAAATCTAAACAACAAAGTTTTGCTTACCTATAAAAGATTCTGTGAGAGCTTATGCGAGTCCGCTTCTGGCCTCCTCATTATAGTCGTTTTTTGGCGTGAGAAAATTTCAAAACCATTTTGAAATCATGCAAGAAATGTCATTTTGGCGTTTAACTGGTAACGTCACGGTTTAACACATTTCACAGGATTTCAAAACCGTCTCTCGGATCAACACCGTTCTTAACTAAAAAGCCTGTTAACTCCTACCGCCTCAGTGTTCTTTAGCCTATTGTGGCTGCCATTTTTATAACCAAATTGACAAGTAAAACATGGATTTTCTGTCAGTTTGGTGTCAATAGGGCACCGATCATAGGCCAAAGGATACTAAAACGAAAATGAGTTAGCTGGCTTTTTAGTTGAGTACGGTGTTGCTCGGATTGTTTCAAAAGCGCTTTAGTCACGATTCCAATATGGCGGGATTTGTCATTTGTAAAAATACGCGTAGTATCGGGTCGTCGGCTTATGGAGTACCGGCTTTTTTTTTCAATAATAAAATGATGGAGTTTCATTTGGTAATGTACCAAATTCAATTGGGAGAATTCCTCTTAGAGGTAGCGGCCAGGTAGCTTTCGTCAGATAAGTTATTTAATGGTGGGTTTACACATCAAAATAACAAAATAACACCGAATTTATAAACCGGGGATAGGAAAAAAAAACAAAACGCTAACAAATATTTTATAGCAGTAAGTTAGGTAAGCTTTTATAAAACTGTCACCGGAAAGAGCATTTTGGTGATAGCAAGACCTGAAGACGGTGTCGTTGACGTTGAACCACCGTATCCTATACTCTATGGACAAATCGGGCAAAAAGGCAAGCAACCCTTTCAGAAAAGATTACAAAAATCAAAACCAAAGTAACACCTTTCATTTAAAGTACTTTAAGAGAAATATTTTACAAGATGTACAGCGAGAAAAACATGTCTCCATGAAAACGGATTTTTTGAAGAAATGTTGAAGTAAATTATTGTTCTATTAGATCCATAAATACCTGAATTCATAAAATAGAAAAGAATAGAATAGAATAGAACTTTATTTTTCTAAATGACTGATATCGCAGTATAGACATCGGCAAAATATAATAGAAATAGGAACTAGCAATAGAAAGTTTTTAATTGAACTCCCTGCAGTGCAATCTAGAAGAATATAATTTCTATGGAAATATTGCAAAGAAAACTAAATTGGTTTATACGAGCTAAAAGTTTTGGATGAGACGTGAGTTTTTAGCAAAGGCACTTTTAGAAATTCATGGAAAGATGGGACTGTAGATACAGTCAATGCAAGAAAACCAGCGAAGAATCTAGATATATTTTCATGCATGCAGAAGGAGAAGATAGTTTTGTTGAAAATGCAGGGTTAGTTTTTAAAAGTAATCGTAAGACTAAAGACTACCATCATAATATGAACTCTGAAAGTGTTGAAAAATGGTTTAAAACTAAATTAGCACCGAATTTAGAAGAACCAAGTAATTATCATGGATAATGCTACTTATCATTCACGATTGGTAGAGGCAATGGGCCAAGGCTAAAAACACCAATGTTCAGGAGGGACTTATGAAATATCAGTTATGGGAAGTCATAAAAACTAGATTACGTAAAAAAGCCTACTACTTGGATCGGTATGTAGAAGAACAGGGACACAAAGTTTTGCGTTTACCTCCTTATCACTGCCAGTACAGCGGCATCGAATTGGCTTGATCAGAAAGCAAAAGGAATTATGATAAAGAAGTGGTTAAAACTGATGGATCTTCAGAGGCTGTCATTCAAACATGGAATGAATCGCTAAAAAAGGGAAGAAAACCCATTGGAAAAATTACATGAAGCATTGTGACTAATTCCATTTTTAAAAATTGGAAAAACGAAAAAGCTATTGATGCATATAAAGACGATCCTTTGGTATTAACAGCATCGAATGAGCATCTTTCGGATGATAAAGAAGAAATATGATGTTTTTGCATTATTTTTGGTTTTCAAAGTTGAAATTTTAGCAACTAATGTTTTTTGTGTATTTTTTTTGTTAAGTGAAGTTGCATTAGCTTTTTATTGCTCTGTTCTTTTCTAATCTGAATTCAGAATTAGAAAGAGTCTGCTTTTTGATTGTTCTGATCTGCATTTTTTTTAAAGTCCCAAAGTCTCTGCAGTTAATTCATGCATGTTGTTCCCTAGAATTTTTTAAAAGGTCTCTGGAAGTTTACAGATCTTTGAATAAACACTATAAAAAATTGTTTTCTTGATCTATTTTAAAGTCAATGCAAATCTATACATCATAATGAAAATCATCTTTTGTTACTGTATCTATAGGTGCTTAATTTATTTTTCCAAATTTTCTGGGACTCGCTCAAGACCTCCAAAATATCAAACTTAACCGCACTAACAACTAAAGTTGGGCGATGCGACTTGATCTTCCACGCCCGGCATATGGATATTGCTTAACAACGGAAATATACTAATTATATTATATTTAATAACCTTAATAAAGTTTTTATTCCTTAAAATATTTAAATTAAAAAACTTAATAAAACCACTTTTACGTTCCCAAACTTTATTGAATTTTCTCATATTTTACCGCCAGAACTCATTTTCTCTTGACCGCCCTCGCAGTGTGTTAACAAATTGCCAAATGGATCTAAATAGACTGCAATGTGCCAAATTTAAAGCTCGGAATGCATTTCCTTTTAGCGCTAGCCTGTCCATGCAATTCTATTTATTTTAATTTAATGGGTCTATTTATCTCAGTTTCGATTGACTATATTTAACTTTCGTTTCATATAGTTATTTAACAACAAGCAGAGAATATCGAAAAATAGAAACCCAGAAACAAATAATTGCTTCGATTACAAAAATAATAAAATAGAGAGTCAGAAATGACCGCTTTGATGTTTGTGGCAGTTTAAGGTCAAAAGCAATTCTGCCCCGCTAATAAAGAGTAGCATAAGCGACATTTTCTAATTTTCGGAATAAAGAGCTTCAAAGTTTTTATATTGGTTTTTAGCCTATAACTTTTTTTGTAAAGTTGGTATAGGTTTTTTTTTTATTTTTAGTTAGAAGCACTGCATTAAACTCTAAATTTTTTAAAATATTATTTAAAAAGGTTTTTAAGATTTTGTAAAATTACACAAAAACAAAAGCGTTTGTATATGTAGTAGTAGTAGTAGTAGGCCTGGCAATTAGGCTGCATAATGGAACCTTTTTGCCACACCCCCCGTGCACCCCCGACTGATGCACGTGCCCCTTTGGATGCAAGTTTTCTTTCTCTAAGAGGACTTAATTTTACCTGACACCTCTTTATCGAGGTCAGGGATCTTTAAACTGCGTAGCAAGTATACACAGTAGACCGCCGGCTTTACACCCCCTCAGAAGGGTGGTCCTGCTACATGTTAGACTTGCATCTATCTAACATCGCTACCGTCCTAGCAGAACTTGGTTGACGGTAGACTTTTTCTCCCCAGCAGCCCGCCGTCATTTAGGTTGACCTGAAAATCGAGGTCCCGGTTTCGCTGGTCGAGGTCGCCGTCGGAGTCTTCAGATGCATCTCTTTAGAGTGGTCCTGCTACTTCCAAGTCACTCTCTGTCCACTCCCGCTACCAAATCTGTCGAGTCCAGCCGCGTTCCATGGAGTCCCGATCTCGGAGAAGTCCAGGTCGTCCTTTTTTTGGGTCACCTGCTAGTCTCCTCTATCCAGTTTTGGTGGGGTCCTCGGCCGTCCACCTTTGAGTCCCACAAAGTTTTCGGTGCAATGTCAACTTCTACCTCAATTGTTGTTACTCTATGTTGTGCATAGTCAACTACCGAGATGCTGAGAAGTGGGGCCGCCCGTCGTCGTCTCGAGTCGCATTCGGTGTTGTGTGAAGCAATGTGTACTTGCCGAGATCCGATCCTGCGATCTCCGTTCTGCAGGCTAAGACGCTGTTCACTAGTCTACGGCGGCCCTCCCTTTGTGTATAATAATAATAATAATAATAACAATAATAATAGTATTAATAATATTAATAATAATAATATTAATAATAATATTAATAATAATAATATTAATAATAATAATATTAATAATAATAATAATAATAAGATACGGTGTTGATGATACTCCAGTGTTGCCATATGTCCCCTCTGATATTCCGTCCGTCATGGAGAATGATAGAACCAAAATTTACTGGAATTTCGCATTCCTCACTCTCCGGCTTGTAAACACTAACAAGCCGGATATAGTACTTCTTGACAAGAAATGGAATTTTCATTTCGTAAATACAGTTTACAAAGATTTATGGTTATATATGTAATAGTTAGGATCTTTTACAATGCAAAAAGAAAATGAAATTCAATTAAATTGTTCGAGTCCAGTCCCTGACAATATAGTCTTTTTGTTGAATTTTTGTTATAAAAAAAATAGTAAAAGTTGGTAATGGCAATAAATTAAAATGTATGTAACAAAGATGTTTTAACCTAGATAAATAAAATAATTAAAAAAAAATCGGATAACAGTAATTATTTCATAAACCTAGGTACATAAAGGGAAACTCCGTTCAAATAATGTTGAATAATGCTGCGGTGCAGTAATCAAACCCATAAATCTTAGATTTATATGTCCGTCCGATGTTTAATTTTATTTGACAAATTTGGTGGCGTTTTTGTTATTATAATTTTGTGGTAGAATAGGAGTGAGTGAAGCTGTCGTCTTTTAGTCATATCTAACCATTTGGCCTCTTTAAGTTTGTAGTAGATGAGTCTAAGGCATGATTTTTGCGCTCTGTGGATTCTAGGTTTATCCCGTTGATCTAAACATGGTCCATAGATTATATCTCCAATATTAAAGTGGCTTAACACTAAGGTATCAGAGAGCTGGATTTTTTGTTGGACAGTTAGTACGTGTCGGTGTGAATATAATAGTTTTAATGAGGAATATGCTCTTCTTAGGCTATTGTTTACATGCTGCCGAAATCTAAGGTCGGTGTCTAGTATTAAACTTAAATTTCTGGCATCATATATGTCATTGAGTTCTCGACACTCGCCGAGACAAACATCATTGTCAAGGAGGAGGAAAAACGGATAAAATATCAGGATCTTCTTTTTGACCTTCGCCTAGTGTACCGTGGCTATACAGTCAAGCTAGTGGTTTTGGTAATTGGAGCTCTCGGAGATGCACCACAAAAACTGCTCTCAGCTCTCAAAACCTTGCCAGCCTGCCATGACAAGACAAAACACCTTGCTGGCGCAATGCAGAAAGCGGTCATCCTCGAAAGATTGCGTCTCCTCAGAGCACACGATGCGGAACACCGTTTCTACTAACCTCGCGGTTGGTGGGGAATAGAACGGTAAATGGAACTCATGGCCTATCTGCACCCGTGTAAGTCGGAGCCGCAGGACCGCAGATAAGGCCAAACCAAAAAAAAAATAATTGTAATAATAATAATAATGATACATTTATTTTCATTTCGTAAATACAGTTTACATAGTTTTATGGTTATATATCTAATAGTTATTATAATTTTGTGGTAGAATAGGAGTGAGTGAAGCTGTCGTCTTTTAGTCATATCTAACCATTTGGCCTCTTTAAGTTTGTAGTAGATGAGTCTAAGGCATGATTTTTGCGCTCTGTGGATTCTAGGTTTATCCCGTTGATCTAAACATGGTCCATAGTTTATATCTCCAACATTAAAGTGGCTTAACACTAAGGTATCAGAGAGCTGGATTTTTTGTTGGACAGTTAGTACGTGTTGGTGTGGATATATTAGTTTTAATGAGGAATATGCTCTTCTTAGGCTATTGTTTACATGCTGCCGAAATCTAAGGTCGGTGTCTAGTATTAAACTTAAATTTCTGGCATTATCAGATGCTAAAATCTGGTTTCCGGAGATATTTTAATTTAATGTGTTTTTTATCGTGGATTTTTCTTTTCCGAAAAAAAGCACAACAGATTTACTTGGATTTATTTTTAAATTATGTTTCTCTGAAATAATTACAATCTGATCCTCTTCTATAAAGTGCTTTGCCTCTTCCCAGTCTTTTTGATAAAATGAAAAATATACTTGATTGTGGTGATCTTTGCAGTACTTTAGGCAAGATGTTAGATGGCAGGTGTATATTATGATTGGCACCAGAATTGCGCCTTGTGGTATTCCGCTTTCTATTTAATTTTTTTTTTCTGACTGTCCTTTCGATGTTTCTATATATTGGTATCTTTTCTCGAGATAATTACGCATTAAAGCACTCGACCCAGGTGAAAACCCTATAAAGTTTAGCATAGCAAAAAATAGTTGATGATTAACTGTGTCAAATGCTTTAGAGTAGTCTAGGAGAATAAAGGCTGTTGTTTTACCAATATCAGGTTCTTGAAAGATATCGTCGATCACATTCGCAAGCTAAGTGGTTCAACTGTAGCCCGACCTAAAGCCTGATTGGTATTTTGGTAGAATTTCATTTTTTTCTAGGTGCTAGTTGTTTATTCATTCCTTTTTCAAGAACCTTCGAGAGGGAGGGAAGGCTACTAATAGGACGTTTTTGGTATTGGTTTGACTTTGACCAACCAAGAGACAGGAATTGATAAGGTTCGGTAAAAACGGCAATACTTTTGGGCAGCACATTAGAATCATTTGTATATTGATTAAATCTGGGCCAACTGACTGAGACTTGATGCTAATGAGAAGTTCTTTTACTTCATCAGAAGTAAGTATTTTGAATGAGAATAGTTCAGTAAAGTTCTTTTTTCGATTTTCAGAATAAAAATTTATTAAATCTGGATCTACGTTGGACGTAGAACCAGAAAACTGAAGAAAAAACTTATTAATTTCTTGTTGGTTATTTGGTACCTCGGATGGGGTAATGTTTTAATATCATTAGACTTATTAGTAATGTCTAGGTGTTTTAAGCGTTTCCATGGTAGTTTTTAATCATGCTGACTGACGTATACAACATTCAAGGAAGCTATTTTTTCATTTAAGATAGCTATATTGGTTGTAATGTGAATCAGCTTGTAACATTGCCAATGGTTTACGTTACCGGTAAGTTTGAACTTAGCATATGCTTGCTCTTTTAGTTTGATCATTTTTAAAATATTATCCGTTAACCACGGGGGTTTTTGTTTTTTAATTTGGATGGTTTTTACGGGTGGTAATAAGTCAAAAATTTATAAAATGATGTTGTTAAAATGACTATTTTTTCATAAATTTTTCTGCAATATATATTTATTTGGTTTTGTCTTGGTGCTAACGGCCTTAAAAAAAGGAGCCTACAGTAGAGCCTAGTATTACAGGATAACGAAAAACTTCAGCAAACTAAGCAAAAATAGCATATACCCGCACTAACAACACAAAACTAAAGCAAATGGTAAATAAAACACGTGCGTAACCTTTGAGTTGCGCTTAGGAAAAGGCGCTCATGTTACTAAAGAAGAAGAGCTTATATCCAGGAGGAAGGTGGACTCAAGTGAATGTTAGAAAGAAATTGAACGTATGGCTTAGAAAAAACACCACATGTGCAAATTTGGTATGTGTGCTGTTCTTTTTTAGTATTATGACAGGCAAAGTATGATATATGATATTTTTCGTTATTTGTGCTTCTTTCTTTAAGTGGTAGGTCCCAAAAGTAAAATAAAGGAGCCATATAAACTTTATATAAAAAAAATATAAGGGTTGAAATTTAATTTTTTACCCCAAGCCTTTTTTAAAATGTATATTTCAAAAAAAGTAAATCTATGGTCTTCTTTCTCAGTGGCGTAGCCAGAACTCAACTCTGGGGGGGAAGGGGTTTCATCATTTAAGAAAAATCAACTACTTACCAGGTCAAATTTTTAAAAATTAGGTTGGTGCCTATTGCTTGAGATCTTGAACTAAAGGGAGAGGAGAGGGGCGGTTTAATAGTTGTTGAGGTAGTGTATACGAAACAATAATACTTATTTTTATAAGCAAGTCTCTTCTAGTCTTATTTGCAGATTTTTTTCAAAATTAACCCTAAAATACGTCCCAGGCAGAAATTTTGAAAAATTACACTAAAATGCAAAAAAATTGCTTAAAATTAAACAAAGTTGTACTAATATTTAATATTGTTATAGCGCCGCAGGCGAGAATTTTTACAAAATTTTTAAAAATTTTGATCTCTTAGGTTTTTTGAAAAATATTTTTCAAAGAATAGATTGGGTTAGATGCCAAGAAGTGGTGGATTGCGATGGTGTATATAGATTTGTTGGCAAATCATTAATGCACCGCAGATGAAAATTTTAAGAACAATTATACTTAGAATGCCATTTATTATAGAAAAAATTGTAACAATTAATGACGTCATAGCACCGTAGGCAAAATTTTTAAAATTTAAGACATCACACCAAACCCACGGCACAAACTGGAGGGATTACTGGATTAATTTATTGTAGATTATGTTGGACTTTCTAAAGGAGGTTTTAACACCCAACCCCCCTGGCTATGCCACTGTCTTTCTTAGCAGTAGGGCAGAATTAGCAATGACCAAAAATTTCTTCGAGTTATAGTAGTTTACCTAACAAGGGCGGAAAGTGATACTTTACCACACGCGACGGCAGTTGTACAAACGATGCGTAGCGGAGTTCGGGCAAGTCGTCAAGAAACTTTACCGCACTTCAAAAATAATTTTAGGTTTTTTAGTAAAAAAAGAAAAGCTTTAGAGAAAATTTGGTTTTCTAGTGAAAATAATGACAATAGTGAAAAAATAAACATTACCTAATTAAACACCTAGTACCCTGCCTATACTTAAATGAATATACACTACTTATGGAAACTTTGGATTTTTTCGGTCTGAACCCTTTATTTAATTTTTTCATATAGGCCGTCAACTTGTAATATTGACTTAAATCAATACTTTATTTTATTTTAAGGTTCATTTTAAGCATCGAGTGTTTTGTCCATAGAGAGGATGGAGCATATGATTGCGAAAGTTCCTGTAAATATGCTAAAAATACCTCTTCTTTCATGGAAGAAACTTTTTTTGAACGGAACCAGTCCTCAAATGCTTTGTGTTCTTTATCGTATCTGTTTTTGGATTTTTCCGGGATCAGCTCATCATTGGCTTGGTGTGCAGCTTCCAGGATCTCATCAGGCACCATCTCTTCATCAGAACTGGACATTTTTAACTTACGCGACTAAAACGACGAAAACTATGCTAGTAGTTAAATAAGGATGGTTTGTTTGTATTCAGCTGTATTGTTTTTTGTAGTTGCCATGAGGTACCTACCATAGCCTACCATAACAAGCACTGCTTTTAATGTTATTTTTTTTGTTGATATATCTATCTTTTAATGCTGTCAACTAGCCAGAATAACCTACGGAACAGTGGTGCAATGCTTATGAAGCCTGGATCGCAGGCCTTTGTGGAGCAAGCAAGACTTGAAGTGCGAAAAAGACACTTTTCGAACGTGTCAGGTACAAAATTTTTCCTGCATGCGTAAAATAATTAATTTAAATTTTATTTTAAATAAAAAAAAATGAGTGCGGTAATTTTTTTTTTTTTCGTCGCGAAAGGCACAGAGTAAATCGAGCAGCAGTGGTTCGCACAAGCTTTCGCGCCAAGACAAAAGCCTTTCAGATCGTCAACCTTAAATCCGGTTTGTTAGGCATACCACTGTTCCGTGCTACTTTAAAAAAAGTGCTTGTATATTTCTATAGTAGGCATTTATACATTTACTTACGCACCCAAAAGCGCTTTTCTATAATGACAGTTTTAAATAAAATCGCTTTCTCCGAGGGTTTATACGTCCTTCATTAAATGTCATTCAATAAGTCAGTTTAAAGAAAAAACAAATAAAACAACCTAGTTAACAACAGATTTTTCGGAAAATCAGGGTTGAGCATTTCTTTACGTTGGACAAAATGCGCTAAAACGTTTTTAAAGTCTTTATAACGACCCCAAAATGAGTTTTTAAGAAATAAATCCTTTCCTTAAATCGTTTTAAAATAAAATCGATTTAGTGCTTAAATCGGTTTTAGTGTTGTTTATATGTCAACATTTTCAAACCTTCCTTATATAAAATATAAAAGCGCTTTAAGAGGCCCGTATAAACAAAGTCCCTGAGAATTTTTTTAGTACAGTAGCGCCTATGTTGCTAAACAACCTTGCTGGAACAGCAAAGTTTCTGCTACAACAGCAAAAGTTTCTTGCTAAAACTCGGATAGGAAAATAGTATTTTATAGCCCTAGCCAATAAAGTAACGCTAGCAAACAAATTTAGTAACCTAACATTCTAGCAAAGAACTTTGCTGTCTCAGGTGATTATAAAAAAAAATATTATCATAATTATTTTTGTATATATTATATTCTTGCCGGCAATCATAAAGGGTAGGGCGGCGAAGAAACTTTTTTTACAAACATATACTTTATCAAATTTGAATAAAGCCCTTTTTTATTATGGTTTCTAAATAAAATGGTAAAATCATATCCAGAAGACCAATGAGTTAAACATGGCTTTTCTCCCAAAATTTCATGGATTGACATCTAAAGTTTGTCGCAAGATGACTTACCTACTTAAATGCTTTTCTTTTTCTATTGGATGGCATTTCCTGGGAGTGCCTTTTAAAAGGGTTGTCATTAAGGACAAATGTAAAAAAGGTTATTTTTATAGTGAAAAAAGGCCTAATAAACCATTTATAACGTTTTTTTTTCCACAAAACATTACTAAAATGTTATCATAACGTTTTTTTGAAGAAAAAAACGTTGTAAAACTGGTTGATAACAGTTTTTTTTTACTATGAAAGTAACGTTTTACTACCAAAGAACTTTGCTGTCTCAGCTAAGAATGTTGCTGTTTCAGGAAGATGTTTTGGCTAAATAGGCGCAAACAAATTAAAATATTACATACATATTTTATTATGGATATTAAATAAAATGGTAAAATTATATCCATAAGACCAATAAGTTAAACAAGAAAAATATAATTTAGTAATTCTTTGTCTAACTAATGGTTTGTATTGGACGGTTATTGCCATTTTATAAAAAGTGACACATTTCAGCACGCAACGGCAGTGGCACAAACGAGGCGGAGCGGAGTTCCGGCAAGCCGTCAAGTGCGAAAAAGACACTTTTCGCATGTGTCAGGTACAAAATTTTTCCTGCATGCGTAAAATAGTTCATTTAATTTTTTTTTAAATAATAAAAAAAATGCGTGAGATAAATTTTTTTTCCACCGCGAAAGACACAGAGTAAATCGAGCAGCAGTGGGTCGCACAAGCTTTCACGCCGTACGGAAAATGCACTTTTAGGCAAGTTAGTAGGAAATAGTTATTTACCTATAAGTGCGGAAAGTGACAATTTACCGCACGAGTCGGCAGTTGACGACGGGCAGCGGAGTTCGGGCAAGCCGTCAAGAGCGGAAAAAACACTTTTCGCACGTGTCAGGTACAAAATTTTTCCTACTTGCGTCAAAACCGTCTAGACAACATCATATTTTCATTTTTAGGTATTAAAATAGCATAAAACTGTGTTTTTTGCATCTTCTTTATATTTCAGTTGAAATATATATTTAAAAAGTCGAATTGGACCAAAAAACGCCTTAAAAAAAGCAAGCGTAAAAGTATTTTTTACGCATGCCGTGCGCAAAAAATTCTTTTCCGCACGCCGTGCGGAACAGACACATGGTAAATCCATTTTCGCACGGCGTGCGGGAAATGCAACTTCCCTCAATGCGTGCGTATAAGGGCTATTTTACGTACGCTAGTAGGCAAAGTACTTTGTGTGGAAAAGTGTACGATAACGTTAACTGTCACCATACTTTTCTGCACATGTGTTTTAAAGTAATTTTTCACACATGTGCGGAAAAGCAGTTTTATTTAATTTATGCAAAATTAAAGACCAATTTTCACAAAAATTAGTGCGATTCATTAGTGTTCGTAGCAAAATTGCGTACACAACTCGATATAAAGTAACGTTCTTACACTTGCGTGTGAAATTTGTCACTTTCTTCTCTTGTTATATAACATAATATTTTCCATTATGTATACAATTGACATAAGAATGAAAAGCCATGTATTTTTTGTTTGGTTTTATTGAAGAGATATGTTACTAAATTTTATTTTGTCCGAAGATAAATAGATATATGGGGAGTAGTTTGATGTTAAGGTATACAATTATCTACTTTAAACAAAAGAAAACACAATAAGACATCCTTTTTAGAGGGAACACAATTAGTTCATAATTTCCCAACCCCCCAATTTAAGTTTTGGAGAAGAGGGTTATGTTGGGTAACCTCTGATCGAGTTATAAACTTTTTTTGCCATTATCCTAATAAAAATTTATAATAAGCAAATCGATTTCTGTTTAAACCCTACATACAAACCATAATATTCAAAGTCTGTTTAACTGCTTTCAGCTTAGAAATTAGTACGTGAGTTATGCGTGAAATTATATTTTTGGATTAAAAAGTACCTACAGACAAATTTTTTCGTTGTTATTATACATTTCACAAACTAAAAAATTCTTTGCGAAATAATTGAAGCACAGGTTTTAAATTATGACACGAAACTTTTTGGCATATCAGAGTGCCCTTGATTGTTTTTCTCCCAAAATTTCATGGATTGACAACTAAAGTTTGTCTCAAGATGACTTACCTACTTGAATCCTCTCATTTTCTTTTTTTAAGTATTAAGCACAAATAAAAAAAACGTTATTGTTATAGTAAAGAAAAGGTCTAATAAACCACTTATTTTGGTTTTCTTTTCCACAAAACGTTACTTAAATGCTGTTATAACGTTTTTTGAAGAAAAACACGTTGTAAAGCCGGTTGATAACCGTTTTTTTCACTATGAAAGTAACGTTTTTTATATTTACAAAATAGCAATTTTTTTGTCACATTTTATTTAGATATCTTTATACAAAAGAATAGTAGTTTTAACAACTAGTGGCTAAAATAGTGCCTTTTTTACAAGCGTTGGTTGAAATAACGAGCACAGCGAGGTATTTAAAAACGCGAGTAAAAAAAAGCACAGTTTATCCGCGAGTTGCTAAAACTATTTTTTTTAATACCTTTATTAAAAAATCCAAGAAAAACAGGAAAATACTTTTAAAAATCTCGAACGAAAGCACTTCTCGCAACACACCATTTTTACACTAAAGATCAAGGCGGCTGGTAAATGAAAAACAATGGTGGTGTCCATGGCGATGTGGCTTTTATTCGGTGACGTTCATTGTCGCGACATTTTAATCGTTGACAGTTTGATATTTTGACCATATTTTTAAAAGATTTTTTCGTAAATACTGGCGGAAATGGGTTAATATTTAGGCAAGAATAATTAGTTTTTTTCAACATTACTATTTTCCGCTATTTCTCAAAAACGAACCGAAATCTTTTTTTGCACCCGTGATCAAAAAAAAAGTTTTTCGATCGGTAACCAAAAAAGCCGTTCTTTAGTTATCTGCAGACAGTTACTAAAATCATGTTTTTGATGAAGGTATAAAAAAAAGTATTTTCTTGATATTTTTTTTTTAGTCACGCTGACCCCTCGAGCAACTTATCGTTCCACCTTCCTCCTTACACTACCAAAGAGCACGGGGTGGACTTAAAGCTTTGTATCTTGTGACGCATCAAAAAAGAAATCTGTAAAATTTTTGATATAGGCCGTTAACTGAATTATATAGATACCAAAAATACAATTTTTACAATGTTTTACTGTTTGTTTCTCTGTTTCTACCAGCATCACGCAAAAACTGCTAACCAGATTTTAATGGCTGCTAGATTTCCTGGAGCCCTGGGCAGAACATAGGGTTTGTGTCATCAAATCGGTTTACGGGTACAAAAGTTATGATCGTTTAAAGCTAAAAAACAGAAGAAACAGGAAAAACGGGTATTTAACTCAATTTAAGGGTTTAAGGCGCGGAAGGTGGTGGGGGTGAGGCATGTTGAGGTAGAGGAAGGGGGTGGGAGAAAGAAACAATTCTAATGACGCCAACGAAGTCGCGGAAAATAGTTAGTTTTTAAATAAAGAATTACTCAGTTCTAAAGAGGATTTGTACAGAATAGAAAATTATTTTGCAGTCGCACACCTATCTATAGTCGCAATAACTAACTAAATTAGAAGCATGCGATTGCAAAACCTTTCTCAATTTTGTACTTAAGCCTTTGTACAACTGAGCAGTCGGGCAGTTTTTTTATTTATTTTTTTATTTATTCTAAAACGTTTTTCTACTTTATCAAAACTTTATATTTTTTACTTTCTACATGTGTTTCGTTAACTAAGTTCGCAACAGACAAACCGACAACCAAAAAAAATAAATTAAAATAACATGTTTCGCGTCTTGTTTGGTTACAAGTCGACACCAACGACTTCTGGTTTTCAGAAAACGGCACGTCTTTTAAGGAAAGAAGCATAAGCTATTCGAAAAAAAGCAGAACTCTGTGACGTGTGATTTTTATGATTTTTCCACTCATGTGTTGAGTGTAATTTCATTAATTACAGCGATGATTTTCTTGACTGACAATTTATGTATCAAAAAATAAAAACATTTTAAGAAAAAATTGAACCGAAAAAAATACACTAAATTAAATTATTTAAATTTTTACATGAAACCTACCTATAAGTACTTTAGAAACAGAAGGATTTTAAGTTAAAAATAAAATTATTTGATTTGATAATAAATTTTAGGCGTTTACGAACATGAAACTTGTTATCTACCTACATAGTTTTCTAGGAATTGCATAGATATTTCTTTGCCACGAGGGCACAAACAGACCATTTGTAACTCTGTAACGATTTATAGGCTATTCATTTGCTGCCGAGCTTCGCTTTTTGGTGCAAATTGGGTCTCGCGTTAAACCACTACACGGCAGAACGATAACTGAATTGGCCACCTAAACATGAAAACAATGTCAAAGCAAATGCGGTTTTGCCGAGAGTATAATAAGTGCGGCTAGCATTAAAATAATAACAAAGTAGTTTCTAAATTAATAGACCAGGATCCCGTGTCAGATTTTATCCTCGACATTTATCAAGCAAATGTTTTCCTCAACTTTTTTCATATTCTGTGGTAATAAATAGAGGTGTGGAACCACCGGATTCTAGTGGGGTTCTTGACCCTAAATATTATTCTTTTCGTCGGTTCAACCGACAGGAAAGAGAAGATTTTGGAAGACCTTCACAAAGACTAATGCTTAGGGTCAAAAGGACTATTGATTCCAGCCCTCTATCCAGTACTGTTTGGAGATGGTGTTAAATAAAAATTTTATTACCCTTATGAACAGCAGTATTTTGGACTAAATTTATTATGACTTGTTTGCTTAAAACGAGCTCTTTTTAATTTATATTTTGTTAGGCTAAAGTGTGTTTTTAAAAAACAACGCAAAAATAATAAATTTAAGAAAAAGTAGAATAAGGAAAAAGCGTCATACATTACCCAAAATTTTTTGTAAGAATATTTAACAATTTATTTAACAAAAAACTGTTTATTTTTAAAAAAATCTTAAAAACAAGAGGCAATTCGAAAAATGAAAACCGTTTTTAATAGCTGTTTATATATCTAGGTCATAAAGGAGGCGTTTAACGCCCGCGGCGTGGAAACAAAAACACGAACCGCCAGGCGAGGGTTTTTACATGCTAAGGGTGTTAAACGCATTTTATGACTGAAACACATACAATGTTTTATGCACAACCGCATGATTTTTGGAAAAAAAATATTTTAAAAAATCAGGATTAAAGCTTAACCAGAGAATTTTCGCGTTTGTTGGCTATATATGGACAAGCATCTTTAAACCAAGAATTACCGCGTTCGTTTCCGGTCATCAATTCTTTTGGAGTTTTTTTTAACTTATTTCCATCATGATCTCCCTATAAATAGAACAATGATCGTTGCAAATGGAATTGTTGAATTCTTATGATGGCAGTACATTGACAAATCATTATAGGCACGCATTATTATTAGGACGAACATATTTTTTGATTTTTCAATATTTGATGCCTTCACTTCTCCAAAATTCATTAACCCTAAGTGAGGAGATATTGGTAAGTAAATAAATTAATTAGGGTTAAAAAACTAGTAGAAACATTTACTTACCCTAAGTGAAGGGAAAGTTAAATGAATTGTCGCATATTGGTAAGTAGATAAATCACAAAGGGTTAAGAAACTGGGGTCTAAGGTGTAACGTGGTTTTACTTGCAGCTATTGAATTTGTCAATTTGGGCTAATAGAAACTTCACTTACCACTAACAAAAAAAGCTAAGTGTGATGGTTTTATGAGTGTAATACGGGACATTTTTGTGCAAGTCAAAATATTGCACAATGAAATTTAAAATTTTTTTAGAAAATATCAATATATTATCGGGTTGGCAGGGATCCTCTTCAATCTTTTGGTAAGGTTTAACAAAATAAATGGTGAGAATATATTGTGGGTTTCCCGGAATTTTACGACAATACGTCTCTGTACTGAAACGTCTCTGGTCCTAGCCCAGATTTTTAATCCTGATTATTTTTTTAAGTCGCTTCCTGCACAGAAAATATCCCAAAAATTTTAGCAATAACTGATTTGGGTCTCATGACACAATCATTACTTTCATTAAAAAAAATATTATTTTTTGCACAGAATCTTTCCGTCAATAGTGAAATGATCCGACGAAAAACAAGTTTTGATTAGTTAGTTATTGAAAAAGATGGTCTAAATTCAAGGGCATTGTGGGGTTTTGGATATTTCTAAGGGAAATAGCGAAAAACTAATATGCATGTAATGGGCTCGATTTTTAAGAAATTAATAGTGGTGAAAACCTCATATCAGCATGTAATTCAGTGTTTGAACTACGCGACTTTTTGAAAAAATTGTGCTTTTGAATTTGACCTGAACATTTGTTTTTGGTGTAAATTACTTTTCTATGCATAATAGTAACATTTATTTGTCACCCTGGATTTTATCTGTAGCGTCTAGTTTTAGAGATATAACACTAAATTGTTATTTTTCTTGTTACATTTTTTTAAAAGATTTTTTTATTTTTTTTTGTATTATTTGCTTATTTATTTTTCTTGAATACTTTTTAAGAAAAGCGTCGGCAAAACGTAAAACTCATAATAAACCAAAAAATAGTAATTAAGAAAAAGAAATAAAACAAAGATATAAAATAATAAATAAATTGGTGTTATGGATACAAAACTAAACGTTCCATATAAAATCCAGTTTGAAAAATATATTAACTTCAAAATATTTGTAGGAAAGCAATTTACACCAAAAATATTAGAAGGTATAAACCAAATTCAAATTCAGACATAGGGACATGAGGTTTTCACCGTTATTAATTTCTCAAAAATCGAGCCCTCAACATGTTTATTATCATATCACCCTTAGAATTACCCAAAACATCACAATTCCCTCGAATTTGGACCACTCAGTATAATCACTAGTTTGCGTTATTTTCGAAGTTGCTTTATCTTGTATTGAACTAAAATTTGCAAAAAAGCTTTTAGTTCTCAGCGTTTGAAGCAAGATCCTATTAGGAAATAATACTTCTATATCCAATCTTTAGAGAACAAAGGAAATGAGAGCGCACATAGCTTAAAAATATAAGACAAAGAGCTTTGGATTTGGAAATAAGTCTTAAATCTTTAAAACAACCGTAATAATGTTTCGGAATATCTTAAGTAAAAAGGGTTAAACACTGCGAAGTATACTGTGCGAGAATTAAGCTCTAATCCACAAAAACTTGGGTTCAAAATAACTATGATTTTATGTGAGCATGGGCAGTGTCAATTTAGCGCGCACTTATTTGGCGCATAAAGTTAAATTTTGTCGTTATCATTTGTGTAGAGGTTTAACATGCTTGTTATTTTCTCCGCTAAAAGAACAAATAATAATCTTAAAATTGCATCCCCAAATTTTAGTGAATTTCCACGAATTGTGGTGTTCAAAATCCAGAAAAGCACGCCTTCAGACGCTGCACATGTGTTAATCCTTATGAAAAAATACCTACACTTACTTTTATCAATTTACATTTATTTACACTATATAGTTTCTAAAAACTTGCAACTGTATTCAAAAAATTGATAACTAAAGTGAAATTTGACATATTTTTTGCAATGATCCAGAATTTGCCACCCTATAACACCAAAAATAAATAAGTTGTTTAAAAATTTAGCTAAAGAAAATGGCCAGGGCTTTAAAATGATTTGATAAAAGTCTGCTCAGTGGTCCAAGTTTATTTTTGTTAAATATTGTTCTCAAAGTTCTATTATCTATTATATATATTCTATATTCTATATATATATATTCTATATTCTTATCTATTCTATATATATTCTATTATATATATATTTACATGTCAGCTATAGCTGCAGATTTTTGCACTTTTCGGAAATAGATTTTGAAAAGAAATAAATTTTTTGTGATAATAGACACTTAAAGTTAATTTTCGATTTTATCAGCATTCGTACCCTTATCTCTATGATCAGCTGGAGCTGTCACGCATTCGCCATGATTTTAAAAGTGCACCTGCTTGATTGGTCGACTCGATAGAGATAAGGATACGAATGCTGATAAAACTGAAAATTAACTTTAAGTGTCTATGATCTCCATATTGTAGGGAAAACTTTAAAATATTGGACCATTACAATTTTCTAATAACATTTTCATTCTCTAACTGATTTTTGTCAGTTTTAGCATTTTGGGAATGTAAAAGAATAATTTTTACTGCTTTTTAGAAAAACATGTCAAATGTCAAACATCCAAGATGGCAAAAAAAAATCTAAATTTGTATTTATTATCAAATAGCATTTTTTTTTCTCTGGCTGAAATTTTTATATATGGAAATATAAAATGCCTTATACTATTTCACGTCTAACAAGATATCACTTAGGTAATTTTTACGATACTTAGCTACCATGGAGTACCCTGCAGGGGACCCCTATTCCGAAAGTAAAACACAAAATTCGTAATATTTTAAAAATTATAGTAAAGCGATAAAATTTGGCACGAAGGTTCATCAAAGTCCCAGCCATATTTGATATCTGTTACTTATTGAAGGTTCCTCGCTAACGATTTTAACTCCTGACGTTAAAACCCAAATAAGCAATACCAACCCTTCCAAAAGCGATAGCTACCAGATTTGGTACAAATATTTATTTGCTCATGAACTAATATCTAAGATTGTTGTCACCAAAATATCTTATGCAGAGTGGTCTAATTCTTAAAGATATAGACAAAATATCTCATAAACGCGATAAAACAGAATAATGAAATTTGATGGAAATGCTTATTGGGTTCATTAGTACTACTATCTCTAAGACCTCAACAAGCATCTGCCGAATTGGGTGGCTTTATCATAATTTAAAAAATTTTGGGATTTATACTTTGTTTTTAGAGAATAATGACGCTTTATAATAATCCTATTTACTGGTATACCTAAGCACGGTCAGCAAGTTTTGATTTTTTGCCTATAGAGTGCGTTATTGTTAACTTTAAGAAAAGAAAAATAGATTTCTTTTCCGTCAAAAATAAATAAAAAGAAAGATTCGTGGCATCGGAAGCATATTTTGCTTCTCAATTCATTACGACCAGGCCTCCAAGATCTAATGAATAGCCAAGAAACCTACAGGCCTGTTTCATCCTTGTTAGGAATCATCAGGGTAACATAAGACTGTACCTTGTACACATATAAAGCATAGCATAAGCAACCACACCCAGCGAATTGAAACATCTTTCCTCTTCAAACAACGTGGGATGTTGGCTCGGCTATATGTAGCGCGCCGCCTGTCGGGATAAAGTGGAAAGCAAAATGTTAAAGGATGCAAATATCAATGAGAAAAAAGCAGGACCTGCGAAAATAAACCGGTTACTGAAAGAAGACCCTTCAAAACACAGCGTTCGCAGCAACTTCAGCGAACAGCAAACGCCTATCGGAATGAACAGCAAACGCTGTTCGCTGGAGTTGCTGTGAATGTTGTGTTTTAAACGGTCTTCTTTCAGTAACTGTTACATTTTCGCAGGTTTCGCTTTTTATAAAGTAAAGTAAAGTAAAGTATTTTATTGACGGCTTTGCCATTTTACAAATTACAATATACATTTTATTTATTTTTTTTTAGAAATAAATTATCCTAAATTAGCACATAAGATGTAAAAAAACAGCCTGTAAATATTTAAAGATCATCCTATAATTTTTTAAGCCTGTTCTTCAAAACTGATAAAGTAAGACCAATAATATCCAGATCCAAATTTAGACTATTATAGCGTCTACAAGCTCTGCTTAAGGGTGACTGAAAACCATAATTTGTTCTATGAAAAGGCACTGAGAAAAACTGACTGGCTCGTAATCTTTGATCTAGGACTTTTATTCCAACTAGGGCAAGAAGTTCAGTAAATTAAATCTGTGTCATGTTTCCGTTTTTCTAACGTTGGTAACTTCAGCAGCCTTTCCAAATCATGATAATCAATACTGTCCGATGGTATTCCTAATTCATAACCAATGAACCTTAAGAATTTATGTTGAACCCTTTCCAGCTTATTTTTATGTATGTCGTAATATGGACACCATATGGTACTTGCATACACCAAAATTGACCGAACTGTCGCACAATAAACGTTTTTTTTAATGTGAAAAGGTTTTTGAAATATTTAGTGGTTCTTTGAATAAACCCCCACATTCTTCTTGCCCTACTTGTAATAAGATCAATATGATCGATAAAACTTACTTCTATATCAAACTGCAACCCTAAGTCTCTAATTAAACTGACTCTTTCCAGGGAGATTCCATTAATAGAATAAGGAAAGTCAATTTTATTTACATTTATCCAAATGCAAAACTAAGTTGTTATAAGAGCACCAATTTACAAATCTATCTAGATCTGACTGAAAGTTTTCAGCATCTGTTAAATTCCTTACGATCTTAAATATTTTTATGCCATCCGCCAGTATTCGAAAAAGAGAATGTAAAAATACGTCTTTTACATCATTTATGTAGCAGCTAAAGAATAATGGCGATAGTCCTCCCTTGGCATACACCAGAGGTAACTAAAATAACACTGGACATAAAATTTTCTATGTTTATCACCTGCTCCCTATCAATCAAAGTACTAGCACACCAACTCAAGAAGCTTTCGAAAATTCCAAAGGCTTCGAGCTTTTTTATTAGAAAACTGATATCAATCGAATGCTTTTGGAGAAGTCCGTTTAGATGGAGTCCACCTAACACCGCCCCTCCAAAGCATCTAACAGGTAATTTTGGTATATGATTAAGCTTGTTATTGTTTATTATATTTTGAAATAATGGGGACATTTTATTAGCCACTATGGCCGCAAAAACCCTTAAAATTATGGAAAACTTCGAAATTGCCCTATAAATCTTCAAATCACTCCTATCTTTGTCCTTAAAAACTGGAGTAACATAGGTTCTTTTCCAATATTCAGGAAAATAACCACAAGTCAAGAACTTGTTAAAACAAATTTGCAATTTTTTAAGAAAAAACAGATATCCCATCAAGCCCACACCCTGGTGTGTCTTTTAAATTTGTTATCATATTGACAACATCTATAGGCTCTATATGACAGAATCCCACAACCACAGAGTGCTGAGAAGAAAAAGTATTATTAGAAAAATTGTGATTAACGTAAACCGACGAAAAACGAACGACTTTTAAAGAATTCATAAACTTGACGAGGTTCATTGACTCATGTTCATTAAATGTGATGTTTTTAGGTAAATTTCGATTTCCTTTTTTAGAATTAATGTACATTCAAAAACCTTTTTTGTCTTGTATATTGTTTTCAATCCCATTAATATAGTTTTTATGGCAAATTTTAGAGTGTGAACGACACTCAGTACGTAGTACGTTTTTTTTTCAATAATTAACCCTTTTAAATGATAATTCAGCCAGCTTGAGGACTTAGGTTTTTTTTGCTGACATATAGGCGTGTATAGGTCAATTACAGAATACGAAACATCATAAAATGAATCTATAATTGTATCTGAGTCTACTGTCCTGCTCGCAAATTTCATTCCTAAAGATTACTTTATTCCAGCAGGCAACGCGCTGCATCTAGCCGACTCAACATCCCACGTTGTTTGATGACGAAAGTTGATTAATTAAATACACTGGGTGTGGTTGCTTATGCTGTGCTTCATACGCCAGTTGCCCTGCGTCCGATGCCACAAACCTTTCTTTTTATTTAAGAAGAGAGGTTCAAAATATGTGTGCCAAACCTTTGAGCTCTATTGCTTTTTGGGGGGTTGCTATTGGTCAAAAGCTGGGAGACTCACCGGAGGAACTTAAATGAATATTTGTGCCAAATTGAATTGGTCCGCCTTCATTTCTTAAAATATTACGAATTTTGTGTTTTATTTCGTGAATAGGGGTCTTCTGCAAAAGACTTTATGGTGGTGACATATCTTAAAGATTACCCAACGGTCCACTAAGTGTGCGTGCCAAGTTTAATTGCTTAATTATTTTTTTGCAATGTTGGCTTAATGTTTGCCCTTTATCCTCTCTTTTTTTAGTACGAGCTCTCATTTTATTAAGTATAGTCGTATTAAAATATTTTTACAATAATATTTATTGCAGCGTATAGAATAACACTTTGAATAAGTAAATCGACGGTGAGAAGCAAATAACATTTTTTATTAATTATAATAAATCGTTGAAAATAAGCCTGCCAAATTCCAACAGAATCTGTCGATTGGTTCTAAAGATAAATCGGTTTTTCCGAAAATAATTACTTTTAATCTAGTGTGAGCCGTCCCTCTGTCTGTCTGTCGGTGTGTCTGTCGATCTTTTTGTCTTTTTGCAGCCACTGTAACTCAAAAACTCCTGCTGCAATCATAACGAACTTTTACATAACGAATACTTGTGTTGACTCGCAGACCCCTATTGATTTTGTGGTAGTTTAGACTCTAGTTTAGATACACCCAGAAAAAGTCTAGATACTTTCCGGAAAAGTCTAAATACACCCCGCAAAAGTCTCCATTTTCTTAAGTGAGTAAAGTATTGAAGTAAATTTTTACTCGAATTATTTTAAAACATTTTAACCAATGGTTAGGTTTGTTGTGGGATTGTGTTATTTTTCGGCTTCCAATGATTAATTTTTAGGCTTTACCTATGTACCATTTTTTAATTTTTTTTATTTACTTTAAATTTTTACAATTTTTTCTACGATCATATGGGAAATGGCTCTTCCGATACGATTTCCATATGAAAAGACGCATTTATCGCACCAGTGCGGGAGGAGTTAACCATGATATCCTCTGTGACGTCGAATGGCATTGTTGGTTTATCGAGTTGCCTGTATTTTAATTAGAATTTTTAAAAATCTTAGTATTTATAAAATTATTTAATCGTTAATTTTGCATTCTTACACTTGAATTGTATTAAAAAAATATAGTTCCTCACAATTGCAGAAATAATTTTCCACCACTCGGTTGCTACACATTTTCGTGCCTGAACTTTTTTTTCACGGACTAGTTAGGAAAATAGCTTTTTTGACACTCTTGAGAAAAATACTGTTTCAACACGTCTTTCTTGCACTAAACACAAATTAAAAATCTACTCGTCGTTCGTCTTAGTGCTGTTGGATCCAAAAATATAACTTTGCGGACCTTATATATATAGTAACTAGAATTTTAAACTACAAATTTTGAAAAACAAATTTTCAGCAAGACAGTTTGTTGGGCCGGGCCGTGAGCGATCTCGACTTTTTTACTCAATATTTTTTTCTGCATAATACGTAATTGCTTCATACTTCATTTTCATTAAAAGCTACCCAAAAAAATAATGAGCCTTTGCAGTCGTACACAGGTACGAAGAAATATAATTAAATCATACAAAAATGGTCGCTTTTAAAACTACAGCAGATTTACAAACGCAAGTAAAAAAGGCACAGTTACCAATTTTTATTTTTTTAAATTATTTACCTATTTATTTTTATAATACATATACTGTTTTACGAAAAACGATTAGAAAAAATAAAAATATAGAAAAACCCAAAAATAATTAAAAAAAAAATCATTACATTTAAATGACATTTTAGGCTGATTTCACGATGAAATACTATAATGGTCCTGCCCTTGCATTTTCCGAAAAAAAAGCCGTAGCTATATTAAATCTCCCAATCAAGTTAGCCTGGAAAAATGCAGAGTCAAAAACTTTTCTAGGCCCGAATAGACTGAGTCAGGCGTGCGCAGTAGATTTTGAGCCTTTGGCCTTGCCCAGGGCCAACCCTAATTTTTACATTATTTTTTTTTTGTTTTTGAAAGTTATTACTGTTGCGCATTTTGAGACACTTCGGCCTCCATAGTATCTCATAGTTATGGGTCATTCCATGGGAAAAATAAACAATACATTTAATATCCAAAATCCCCCTGAATTTGAACCATCTTGTACAGATTTCGACGCATGGTGTAAGACGTGGTAATTAAGTTAAACTGAATTTTACAACGATGCGACGACTATGCCGCACCATGCCCTGTCCTCCATGGTAGTAATAGGAATTCAAAATCTTTTTTAAAGAAGTTATCATGACTCTGGTAACCTCTTATTCTTAAAATTGGAGCACTGCACTAGAAAACTTGAAACTTTGGAGTTTACACATGCATTAAACTTTTAAAAAAGCTCGTGGGAACTTTTTCTGATAGCTATGTAGGAAAATAAAAAGATTTGCGTTTATTTATGTGAAGTTTTCTAATCCCTTCTTATTTTAAAGCATTTGGTTGGTTTATTAGGTTTGTCTTGTTTAGGATGGAAAAGTTACGCAACCTATGTAGACAAAACAGCTTAAGTACAAGATGATCGGTTATAACTTTTTCTTGAGATAACTTTTTCTATAATAGCCGCAAAACGATTAAACAAAAACTGGATTAAAGCATATTTTATAGAGACTTGATCAGTTTAAATAGCAGAGTTCCAACAAGTTATGTTTTTTCTTCTGAAACACCTTGTCTTTTTTTTGAATTCCTCAAAAGATTGGATTTTTAAAAATATCTATAGTAACGGTCTGCGTGTGACCATTTTCGAGAAATTTCAAATTGATTAAATTAAATTAAAGGATTTGTATTAGTTACTGAATTATATTAATTATATTACAACTTTAAGCAGACCGTTATATGATAATATGAACACAAGAGTTGACGTTAAAAAAAATATTATGACGTTACCTATTAAGGTTTTATTATAAAACAATTTTTTTGTTTATACGAGCCGCTTAAAGCGCTTTTTTGTAAGAATGGTTTGAAAATTGAATCCATATCCATGCATAAGGAAAAGCACACCATGGTGGGATACTCTTTATACTATTTTAACTCATTAATTTTAATTAATGAGATTTAGATCGATATAAATATTCCTTAAATAAAGTTTTTTTATCTCTTTGCGGGTATTAGAAGAAAAGTTGTCCATGGAATAGTTATAACCGATCACCCATTACACTTTTAAAAAAAATTTTATTAGATATGTCTCTATTTTCATACCTATTCAAAATAAAACATTCAAATCGTTTGATCCATGCAGGATATCTATAGCGAATCAAGTTAACGTTTGGTTCAAAAAAGTTCAACTTTACATTAAGCAACGGTTCTATTTATAACTTAAGGAATTTAACGATTTGGATTAAATCCTGAATTCGGATCAAAAGTTACACAAAAATCCGACTTTTTTAATAAATCACAGCAACACTAACTCTTTATACTAAAGCTACGTTTACAGCAGCCAGTAAACTAAAACAATAGACAACTAAAGTTTTTCTTTCAGTTTTATCAGCATTCGTATCCTTATCTCTATCGAGTCGACCAATTAGGCAGGTGCACTTTTAAAATCATGGCAAATACGTGACAGCTCCAGCTGATTAAATGCACGAAAACCTCGTTAGATACGATAAGGGAGTCGTAACGTTACAACCGTCCCTGCATACTAAATGATGTTTTGACGCATTTGATCAGCTGGAGCTGTCACGCATTTGCCACTAGTTTAAAGGTACACCTGCTCGATAGGTTAACTTGATAGAGATAAGGATACGAATGCCGATAAACCCGAAAATTAACTTTAAGTGTCTATTGTCTTAGGCATAATTCAAACTGCTTTTAATTGTATCCCAGCAATAAAACCATGATGATGAGTAGAAAATTTGAATGAAAAATATATACACTGTGCACCCCTAGCAACTAATCGTAACAGGAAACATGTGACCAACCTCTAACCGCCTCTAACATTAATCTATGTGCAAAATTATAAGCATCTATAGATAGAGAGGTGGTGGCAATTGAGGTGTATGATTTCATCCACATTATGACTAGTATAATACTCTAGTGTTTTACAGGGGGGTCCTAAAACTTGCAAAAAATAATAGCTCTATGAAGTCATTCCATCTCTTTTCTGATTAGTGCTATTATGTTAAGGTCAACACCAATATATCAAAAAATATATTGCACACCCCTAGGTGGGAGCTTTTCTTAAAAAGAGTCCTCTCATCTCTTTTCTGATTAGGGCTAATATGTTAAGAACTACATGAAGTTAACAAAAACAATTATTGTCCCTCTCTAGGTGGGGGCGCTTTTTACAGGGAAGCCTCAAAACTTGCAAAAGGAGGCCTCAAAAGTTTCAAAAAATAATTGCTATATGAATTCATTTCGTCTCTTTTCTGATTGGTGCTATTAGGTTAAGGGTCACATCATTATAACAAAAAAAAATTGGACACCTCTGGGTGGGGGCCTTTTTACAAAGAGGCCCCAAAACTATTATTTTATACAAGTTTTGATGCCTCCTTATAAAAAACGCCACCCCTCAGAGGTGTGTAATATTTTTTTTGTTATCTTGGTGTGGCCCTTAACATAATCGCACAAATCAGAAAAGGGATGAAATGACTTCATATAGGAATTATTTTTTGCAAGTTTTGGGGCCTGCCTGTAAAAAACTATTCCACCTACATGTGCGCAATCATTTGTTTATTATATTGGTGGGGCCCTTAACACAATAGCACTAATCATAAAACGGATGAAATGACTTCATAGAGCTATTATTTTTTGCAAGTTTTGGAAGATCCCTGTAAAAAAAAACTTTTGTTATCTGGGTGAGGACCTTAACATAATAGCACTAATTTTAAAAGGGATGAAATGATTAACTTTTTAATGTATCATAAATATTTGGAAAAATATTAACCACTCGTAAACGCTGCGTCACAGGCGGGTACCGTTTAATTTTTTTAGTTCTGAGGTAAGTAGATTGTTTTAATATAAATTGCACATAGGATGAATTTAATTTTTGCAAGTTTCGAGGTCTCCCTGTAAAAAAAGCCTTTTGTTATGTTTGCTGTGTTCTTAGAACATTGAACTACTAGAAGGAGCGTTTTTTAAGACCTAGGGTAGGGTGTTTCAGTTTAGCATCTTCATCTTATTGTTGTCCTGTTAATCTAATACATTTTCTCCTGTTTTAAATATTATATAAAATACCTTCAATAATTTTTAGTTCCGTTTAATTAAATGGTCTAGATATAGTAATAAAAATCTATGTTTTCATGAAAAAAAACCTAAAAATGTATTCAAGTAAGATGTACAACTATAAAAGTAAGAAAAAGGTGCTATGGAAATCCCTATTCAAACTGAAATTAATGACAAGCCGGCAAAACAGATTTCCTGCCTTTGTTTACCAAGAATGGCCATATATGACAAATTCTAACCTAATATTTTAATTTAACGTACCTATGAAACGAAATACTGCGGTCCTCCGGCTTCTTTTTCAACTTGCATATAATAATACACTACGGAACCATTTTTCGCCACAAAATTTTCACAAAAATATCAAAAAAACGCTATTGGCAAGTGCTGAAACTTTTACTTTCAAAACAATAATGACATTCCAGGAAAAATCGAGAAACCGCAAAAAACAAACAATGTTGCCACGTTGACTACAAAAGAAGATATTTAAGGAAAACATATGTTAAATTTTCAAAAAACGTTGAAAGTTTTAAATAGGTTGTGAGTATTATATATTATGTATATTAGTTTTTGCAACATATATCTTAAACCTCATTAATTAATTAATAAATAAGCTTGACGCCTATTTAATTTTAATTAATCCAAATTTAATAAGTTTTTTGTTGCATAATTTTGTTATTAAAATTATCAACAAAGATTTCTTTCTTCCCTTTCCCCACTGTAAATGTTGCATTTAAACAACCAGTGTAACCAGACAGAACAGACTCCCTCTAGTAGTTCAGTCTTCTAAGGGTGGGTCTTTATCAAAACTATATAAACCTCAAATGGGACGAAATTATTATCTACTAGGACTTAAACGATTTTTTTGTTTACACTATTCCTAAGATTCTTTGTTGGCGCTTCACAAACTTTTAGAAAAATCTTTCTTCCATTGACAGGGGATGTTCACCGCACGTCTGGCAAAATAAATCTAGTAATCTATCATACGTTCCCGCACAATTCTTGTTCACTGACGCGTGGCGTCGCGTTATTTGGATGGCTGTACGAAACTTTTGTATGTGTGACAAAAATATCAATTTCTGTGGATATTATACCATATACTACTTTAAGATAAGTTCTTTTACAGTACCTATTGTTATAGTTCATTTTCACTCTGTGCAAATCGTTGGTGGCGTTCACTGCGTTTATTTAATATTAAAAAAATTTTATGAAAAAAATACTTTTAGAGAACAGGCTTTTATTAAATGCACTCAAAAGTAGAAAATAATCTGTATCCTTCTTATATCATAATAAAAGCGATGGGCGCAAATTGAAAATTTTAACTCTAGGTATCGTATATCATCAAAGATATTACATTTGATTTTGACAGTGAATTAACTGAAATTCAAGCATGTTTATATAGTATCACTCCTCTTATGATTGAATTTGAAGGTAATCCGGCAAATTCTGTATTCTTTATGATTAAATCTCGCTTGGCTCATGTATATGGTCGTATTAAAAGAATTCCTTTGCCGGAAAATAATGACGAATTCAGGGTTCAGGTCTTGAAGACGATGTCTGTGCCTGATTCAAATTTTAGTTTTATTGGTAAACCCCCTATTAAAAATATACGCTGCATAAAATGTTACATTGAGAAGAAAGTAATTTCACTCATTATTTTTCTATATTTGCGGGCTTTTTAGATCTAAAATGGAGGCTAATTATTATTAGTGTTTTGGCATTGTGCTCTGCTCCCTTTAATTATATTTGAAGGAAGCAGTGACTTCTGACAATTTAACAAGAAAATAACATAAGAAAAAGATACCAGTCAGTGACCTTGAAGGGGTTTTCGCGTCTCTTTTTCTTCAATAAATGTCATACATATAGTATCTCTACTGCTACCGTAGGAAAAAAAATAAGTAAAACATTTATGCACACTTACCGAAATTTAATAACCAAGATTCCAATGCGTCACAATTTTGAGGAAACAAATCTCAAAATTTCAGGTTGGGGCATTTATAAGGGGTGAGCAAGAAAAATTTTCGAAATTTTTCGCGTTGACATTTTGTGTTTAAATTTTGTAAGTTAAATACATTTTATGCACAAGCGGGCGATAAAGTGGCCCATTTGCGAACGTAAAGTGGACTCTATCGCCCTCGGGCGGTAAAATGTCCCTTTATGGCCCTAGGCGGTAAAGTAAGATTTTAACGTGTTTGGCTGACAGAATGAATTTAACCCTTTTTTTATTGTTTTTTTTTTCAATTTAACCATTTTTTACTATTTTTTTTATTTTTTTAAATTTTTATTGGAAAAAATAAATAACAATTAAACAAAATTTTATTTTTATTAAACAATCTTAAATGCTACAATATTTTTTATTCTGATTTAAAATTAAATATACAATTAGAACAATTAACAATACTTAATGGCAAGAAAGCTGTAGCTGAGGAGGAACCTGTGGCTCGAGCATTTGTCACTGCTTGAATCTTATTTTTTAAGTCTTTATTCTGGTTTGAATATGTTGATGTTAAAGGCAGGACGTTATCTTGCGTAAAAGATGCTGTTGTGTTCCCAAAAGTTTTTTTTGCTATTTTTTTTCTACACTGAGATAGACTTCCATCCGGCATGTAATGTAATTTGATGTTTGTAAGGCTTTCATCCGCTTCAGCAAGGTGTGGCTGATGTTCGCCGAAAAAGTGCCCTGTAAATTGGTCGGCATCGGGGAGATTTAAAAATGAAGCGATCTGCCTTGGCATCTTGCCAAAAGTATTTTTTCCTATTACTTGCGTTGAACATTTAATATTTTTGTTAAACACAAAAAGTCTGTTGTGGTTTATTGTTGCTAGTCGCAAGGCTAAGTATTTTCTGAATATTCCCAAGAAACTAGGTAGCTCCTTTCGTCCATCAATAATCATAAACATTCTGTCAATTTTAGATTTTGACTCTTTGATTGTTACCATCAGAGATTCTCCCAAGTCCTGAATATCATTAACTTCAAGTTTCGCTAGTTCGTCGCGGCGACAGGCTCCGCACACACCAAATATCAAGGCCACTTTGACTAATAAAAAAACCTCTTCTGGTGCCTCAACTAAAAACTTTTAGACTTCCTTTTTGCTCAAAATTTTGGATTTCTTGGGTTTATAACCATCCGATTTTTGTTTTAAAAAAGCAATCACTTTCGGGAATTTGCTTATATCCACACCAATATTGAGGTTTAGGGTAGCTTTAAGCATGGGATAATAGCTCCACAACGAGGACGCTTTGTAATTCTTGGACTTTTCATTAAAATAAGCTAGCATAACGTTTTCATTAAGTTAACTTATAGCTACAGACTTTTCCATGAGCCATGATTTCTTTGTAGTGCTTTTCATAGATTTTCTTTGACTTTAATGGCAGCATCTTGCTTTGCTTCGTCCACAGACTTCAAGAGGTCTCGAGGTAGCTCAAATTCCGAAGAATTCATTTTTATGTTACTTTACTTAAAAAATGAAAGGTTGTTTATCGGTTGCTATTACGAAACAATAAAATTGAATCGCTGCTAGGGAAGCTAAGCATCTGCCTCCTTTGATGAACAGTGGTTTGACACAAATCATTATGTAATATTATGACAAAATATTACGGCAAGTTACCATTATTGTACCAAATCCAAGTTAAACAAAAAAAATTAAATCTAGTTTAAAAATAAATACTTCGCTTTTGCATAAAATATTGTATGTATCTCGGTGTTAAATTGCGTTTAACGCCCTCAGCGTGTTATAGCCCTCGCCTAACGGCTCAGGCTATAACTTTCACGCCGCGGGCGGTCAACGCCTACTTTACGACCTAGATACATAAATAACTATTATCACATATTTATAACGTCCGTAGGTTTTTACAGCCGCAGTAGGTTTCAAAGATCTCTCCACTGCTAAGAAATGAATCGGACAAAAATATTTCCGAATAGCCAGTCAAAACCCCATGTCCTCGATAGCTCAGTTGGTAGAGCATTAGAGTGGTATTCTAGAGGTTCCGGGTTCAAATCCTGGTCGAGAAAAACTTTTTTCCGATTTATTCACTCACCTTTTGCCCTCTGCGTCACAAATCTTTTCAATTAATTTATTAGGACGCTAAAATTTTTCCTTCGTTTTGTAAACCTATATTTTGTTTATATAGTGAAAGATACCTACAGAAGAAATATAGATATACGTGGTGTTATTCTCCAAATGTCACTGCAACTTTTTTCCATTATTTAGTACGCTACAAAAAAGTTTTAATTTTAAGAGTTGCATAAGTTTTCGTAAGATTTCAGAACTTGTTTGCCTAAGTTATGTATAACAAATATCTTCTAAGATTTGCATATTAAAAGTGGACCTGAATTTTTTCTCTTCTATACCGTAAACATCATCCCCGAATTTTTTATATATTTACGAACTATTTACGAACTTTTAAAATATGTTTGTCATTTTTGTGCCATTTCTCAAAATATATGCATCGTAGACTACACATATTATTTATTTTTAAAACCAGAATAAAGAACAGTAAAATCAAATCCACCTGTTCAAATTTGACCTTTAATAACGGGAAAAAGCGGGGTTGATATTTATGGTAGAACACCCTATACACGGTCATTTTCTGTGGAATTAAAGGAATCGTCTGCCCAAGCGTTAAAAATTCTGAATATTTCCTCACACTGCATCTTCATTTCCTAACACTACTCCATATTGCTCTTTTAATGCCCCTTGCCAGCTTTGTGTTTGTGATTCTAAAGGTTACAGAATTTTCATAAGACCTGATTATAATTTTTAAAACACTAGGAATAGAAACACAATTTATGTGCCATATTTTTATTACCAAAGAATAAGGGTTGTTTATGGTTATAAATTAAATGTTTTATTTTTCATCTGATTTCCCGCAGCTTTGATCAAGTGTTTCAAACTGTAGCTTTTCTCGACCTAACCACGCTCTTCCCCAAACTTCTCCTTCATCTTGTTCCGCGCTTTAAACCCTTCCATCGAGTCCGACCAACCAGCTTTTTCTGTGTTTTTTCCAGTTTTTTTTTGCTTTAAATGATCGTAACAGATAGACAAAAATTCTAAAAATTTTATTTTTGGTATCTATATGGTTTTATTACACAAAATTTTAAAAATCTATTTAGATATATATTTTATACATATGTATAGATCTTTTATTTTCTATGCAGATGTTTTTTAGAAAACTTTACAAAAATTACTACAAGTAGATTTTTAGTCCTTGTACTTCTTTTAAAAATTGTATGTGTTTGCAATAATTGTAAAAGGTATCAAAAATAACATACCTAGTCTCTCTAAAAAAATTGATGCTATGTTGGTGGGGACTATTAAAATCGTGAAATTTTGACTTTTCTTAGTTTTATCAAAAGTTAGTTACTAAGGTTCTAAAACACCTTCATCGGCGAAAGAAAAAAGTTGTCTGTCGGTCTGTTGTCTGTTGTCTGTCTTTATACATGATAACTCAAGAACGCCTTAATCGATTTTAACGAAATTTGGTACAAAAATCTTCTATCGGTTGACCATGAACTGATTAACTTTTGTGTAGGGTGGTGGGGGGGTTCAAGGAGAAAAAGGGGGATAAAATAATTTAAAAAATTTGGAACAAAAGCAAGCAGAGATATACGGATTTCAAATTTAAGTTTCCTTGAATATGGAGCACAAATTCCTATATAAAGTCCAAATTTGTCGGAATTTTATTTTCCGAGTTACTTGAAAAAACGTTAAAATATACAAAGAAAAATCATAACTTTAGAAGTAAAGCAGATATGAGGTTTTCAGATTTTGGTTTTCGTAAATATTACCCAAAAATTTTCTTATAAGGTTCAAATCTTGCAAAGCTACAGTTTTAGAGATATTTTCATTCCCTTTCAACATAAAATAATTGATTGTATGGTAGATCATCCGTGCTTTCTAACGCCAATATTTTTAACTGAAGTGCTTTTTAAAAAGTTGCCAACCACGTGCGAAATTGTAGATTTCTATAACTTTTCTTTGAGAAAACTTTTTAACTAAAAGTAAAATGAATCGTCATTTCAAACACCGACCAGTATTAGGAATCGCGTCTTTCATTTTTATACATAAGTTATAAAACACTTTGTATTATAAAACCGTTGCCGCAATCCTAAGCATATCAGCCGAATTTTATAATCGGTGTCTAAAATAGCCATTAGTTTATTTCAAAACTGCAACCAAGAATTTTTAATCTATAACTGAGACCTAAAACAATGATCCTAAATTATATGTTCATTTAGGAAAAAAAAATCCCTGTGACTTTTGATGAAGATTGCACGAAACCTGCTTTAATTGATTACTATAATGGACCCACAAACATTGTCTAACATTTTAACAGCCCCAACAATGATGCAGTCAAAATGTATGATTAGGGTGTCAATTTTTTTTCTTAAATTCAGACGGTAACCCTGGATTTATAAACTGGACTATATCGGCGAACGACGACGTTGTCGGCAGCGGTGTCGGTGTGGTTAAGCTTTCCATTCATAAACTGGTCGACGACGGCAGAATCAGACAGAGTTAGGGACAAAAAAAAGAGGACAATTGTACCTAACCTAAAATTGGTTTTCATTCAGTGTTTGTTTTTTTTTTTAATTTTTTTGGAAAAAAGAGAAAATATGGATACTGAAACCTAGATGTTGGGTTTAATGAGGAAGGAAGGAAGATTTAAAACCAGCCCTATTAACAGAGAAAGAATTAAAAAAAAAACAAAAATAGCAGAAAACCGTTTAAATAATTACCAAAGAAAGTAACCAAAGTACTTACAAATGGGAAAAAAACGGAAAAAATTTATTGAAAAACAAACCAAAAACAAACAAAGCCCTTGTCAAAATGAAACGTCAAAACAGGCGAGGCCATAGTATGATATCACGTGGTAAAAACCGCGACGTTTCATTGGTCGAATATCTGAACGCGCTCCCGACGTTGTCGGCGAAGATAAAGTTGGTTCATCTCGGCCTACCGATACCATCGTACCGATAACGGCAAAAACTTTATGAATGGTATGATGGCATTTCCATTGTTGATTTTCTAGCGATAACAGTAACGTCACCGTTCGCCAATATAGTCCAGTTTATAAATCCAGGGTTAAAGATAGATCAACGAAATTTGGCAATCAACGTACCCTCGTGTGTCATAAAAAATTACATATGTGGCGCCTAGGGGGCAACAAGGGCCAAAATGTGTTTTTAAACTATTCTTCATGCCTTCCATCCAGTCAGTTGGTAGTTAATACTGTTATCTACAAGTTCACTATACCATCAAAAAAATCGTGGCTGTCAATAAGGCTCCTAGGTTAGGGGCTAAAATTTTTGTCGATTTTTAATTAAAATATTTTATTTCACTTATATTTCAGCCAATGTCAACAAAAATCCACCACCAAGGCCCCAGTGGACCATTTCTTAATTTTAATACCCCAAATTTGCGCCAGCCCCTAGGGGCTGTAATGGGGCGAGATCTAATTTTCACCATTTTCATATTCCAGAAAATACATGTGCACATTTAAAACTCATGAATTTGGTGTTAGAAATATTATGAAATATAAAAATCTCAAACCCCAGAGACGACCCCTAAATAGAGACTAAAAATTTTATATGTCGAGCAACTTGTTCAAAATTTACTATACCAAATTTAAAAATTGCAAGATTTTTTGGCAATTACAAGTTCGATTCAAAACACATTTAAGAGCCTACATTTTTTACATCTAGCTTTGCCCCAGCCCCTAGGGGCTGTATAGGGGCAAGATTTTTACCATTTTTATATTACAGAAAACATTTCTAAATGTCATCAAAAAGTATGCATATGTGCATATAAAGTGCTTTCTGGAACATGAAAACGGTGAAAATTAGATCTCGCCCCCTTACAGACCATAAAGGTGGGGAAAAAGTTGGGGGTATTTAAAATTGAGACATGGTCCACTGCGCCTCTAGCACCACTTTAGGCTCTAACCTAGGGGCCTTGTTGACAGATATAAAAAAATTTTCGTTATAGTAAACTTGTAGGTAATAGTATGAACTATCAACTGACTTATTTTCAGATGTGCAGGCGCATTAGTATAAAAGGTATGAGGGATAGTTTAAAAACACATTTTGGGCCCTGTTGCACCCTAGAGGCTACATATCTAATTTTATATGATACGCGAAAGTACGATGCCGGAGAGCAAACATATGTCCCAAATTTCATTGCTCTAGCTGTCTGTCTGTCTGAATTAAAAAAAAATTGACACCCTAACACTACCTTTTGACTGCATCATTTTTGGAGGCTGTTAAAAGATTAGGCAGTATTGTTGTGTCCATTATTAATCGATTAAAGTAACTTTCGTAAAAACTTCATCAAAAGGCCCACGGAAGCCACCTATGATAAGGGTATTTTTTTCTTTTTCGTTGATTTTTTCTTTCTCATTGATTTTTCCGATTTACATAAGGGAAACCAATAAAGAATTATAATATTGCTCTTCATTTTTTCCCTACTTTTGATGTAAATTTGGAATTGGTAGATTTGCAATTTAATTTTCGGATTAAAATGATCAAAAGATAATTTAAAAAAGGACTTAATTTTAAGGAAGAAAATTCGTATTTATTCCGTTTTCTTTCCTTGGTTTTGCTAAAATAAAAAGGATGATAGTAGACCAAGAGACATTTGACATTTCTTTATTAAAATACTTGTCTGGGATAAATGTATGGACTATATTATATAGTCGTAAATTTCTGGTTTCAAATAACTGTTAACGTAAATTCTAGTTTTTACCATTATTATATCAAATTCGATTAAAATTTTGTTCAGCTTACAAAAACTAAATATAAAACAAGTATGGTTTTATAGGTTTGCAAAGAAAAATATTTGATATATCAATTTGATATCAATGATATATGGGGTTTAGGTGTGTCTTTAGGGGTACTAAAAATAACATTTGTTTTTAAGTCTTCTTCCTACCAAGAAAAACCCTTTAAAAGATTAGAAAAAACAACTCGTTTATCCAAATAGGTCAGCCCAAAAATCTTAAAATTGATGTATCATATGTTTTTTACTCGTATAAGTTAACCTTAGCACCTTTAAATTACTCGTTAAGATTTGTTTACCCCAAAACTAAATTTAGTTGGCTCAAAAACTCCCATATTGATGTATCACACGTTTAAGAAAAACAAGTGTTCCCTGGACCCCTAAATTTTTTTAATCTGGTCTCTTTTAAATTTTAGTGCCTTTAAGCGTAGATAGAGTATTCTTTATCTTCGCTTTATGTGGACGACATCTTAAATATTTTGAGTTTTACAGGGGTGCCAAAGCTCCATCAATCTGATTTCCCCTTAATTTGGCCAACTACGTAAATTTTTATAGTCCATTTTTCATGTGTTTATTTTCTTAAATATTTACTTTTAAAACTGCCTATAGGATCCTTATGGTACCTCTCCAAATTTTTTTAAAAACTTAAATTAATTTAGGGAGTCCAAAATGCCTTGCTTATGTTTTATTTATAATTTTATTAATTTTGAGAAAATTACCGTCATCTAGAATCTTTGGATCGGAACGTAAAATATACCCTCTTAGCTACCAAAATTAGCCAAAAAATTCTCTGAAATCAATTGCTTCCTTCAAAAGTTTAAAATGGTCATTTGGCGTCTCAACTATTAGCAGTTTCACTGGTTGTAACAATCAAATGAAAAATCGTAAATTAGGAAGCTAAACACGGTATTTATAACAAACAATGGACGCTTGCAGTTGACAAATTTAGGAACGTCTTACTAAAATGTTTATTTTCATTTATAAATCAAGTTGGTGATTACTTGACGTTGGCGCCCACAGCTCTAGACCAAAATTTAGGCATGCTGAGACAAATAATGGTACCTATACAGGGTGCTTCACCTTACCTAGAAACATTTTAGCAGTGGTTAGAAATCATTCATCAAGAAAAGTAAAGTAAATTTTGTTTTAAGTTTTATATTTTTTTCCTTTTTTGGATGTAAAATTCTCGTTTGTTTCAAACCTCTGAGATGACTTTTGTCAAGAATTTTAAAGTGGTCAAAGTTTTGTTTTTAACAACTTATATTGCTGGTGGTTAGAAAATAATACGTAGATAAACTGTGCTTCAGAGAATATTAGCAATTGTTGCATACGAATATCTCTAAAACCAAAGAATTTAAAAAAAAATGTTTTACTTATTCTTCATAAGACGAGAACAAATTCTATATACCTAGAGTTAAAATCTTTCTAGGGAATTTTAAATCACCATGCATATAAACTTCAAGAGGAATGATTTTCCAATAAACACAGCGTGATCTGGACTGCTGGCGCATGGCGGCTCGACTGCTTGGAGCGCCGCGGCATGTATACCGCCCATGTCCGCTTGGGCACGTGTCGGCCTTGTGACAGGCGGGTGAGCGCGAGTATTTTACCTGTAATTAAAAAAAAGTGTTGGACGCAACCAGGATCCGAACCTGCGCATCCCGGGTGAGATTCTGATACTCTACCATTCCGCCACGAGCCTTCTATATCAAAACTGTGTTTTAACTTGAACCATTGCGAAGCATAGAAATATGATTTCTATGTTGCGAACCCGCCGCGAGAAAGGTTGCGTAGAGCTGGCGCCTACGAAGCGACAAAACTCTTAATACGGTCAGTCGTTTAACCAACCTCGGAATGAATTCGAATTAGCTAGCGCCAAATATGTTTCGAAATATAGGATGATTTAGGCGGCTGCATCGCAAGTGCCTACAAGTCCCGTCAGAAATCCGCCGGTATCACCTAGACTGTTTACCGCCAACTTCTGGTTTGCTGAATTTATTTTGATTACCTACTCATTTTGATCATCTTTTAATAATAAATCGGCCCATTTTCCCCAAAATTTTTAATTATTTTTTCTACGAGCGTGCGGAAGCTATCACTTTTCAGCACCGCGTGAAAATTTTTTTACCGACCTCGCTAAGTAATTACCTCTCGAAGTGCAAAGCGTGCTAAAAAAAAAGATTACCACACGCAAGTAAACGTATTTTCACGCACGCAAAAATATTTTTCAACCACGCAAAATTTTTGGTGTGTGTGTGTTTCTAATTTTCTTTACTCTGTTCCAAACGGTGTGGAAAAGTATCAAGAAAGTAGGAAGTGATACTTTTCCGCACTCGACGGCAGTTGCACGAACGACGCGGAGCAGACTTCGAGCCAGCCGTCAAAGGCGGAAAATACACTTTTCGCACGTGTCAAGTAGAAAATTTTTTCTACTTGCGTAAAAACTGCCTAGACAAGATTATATTTTCATTTTTAGGTATTAAAATAGCATAAAACTGGCTTTTTTCATTTTCTTTACATTTATGTTGAAAAATTTATCTAAAAAGTCGAATTGGACCTAAAAAAATCAGAAAGCGTGCGTAAAAGTATTTTTTACGCACGCCGTGCGCGAAAAATTATTTTTCGTACGCCGTGCGGAAAAGACACAGAGTAAATCATTTTGCACGTCGCAACAAATTCTAGTAGGAAAATAACTATTTTAATTATAAAAATCAACTCTTTGTAAGGGGAAGTAATGTAATCATCGAAAAATCGCACTTCGAGATTTTCATGATCCTCCATGAATTTTAGAGTTTCGAATAGTGATAAGCACGAATCCAGACGCCGTCGCTCTGTCTGTCGGTCTGTCGGTCTGTCTGTCGCCTACTTTGTAACCACTCTTACTCAAAAACTCCTTCACTAATCATAACAAACTTTTACGTAGTGATTACTTTTGTTGACGCGCAGACCTCTATTGTTTTTGAGCATTCTCCAAGTAGACCCTTCAAAGCTACCCCCAAAAAACTTCATCCCTAAAAAAAAATATTTTTTTTCTTACCGTGTGATACCTCCTTAGAAAGCTTATAAAAATTGTAGTTGAATGGCGCTAAAATTTTTCACTACATATATATATATATATATATATATCACATAAAAAATGCAAAAACAATTGAAAAATTCAATTGTCTGTGCCATATATCTCGAGTTATGAAACGAAATGTTAAATAAAAAGTATCTTGGGATAAGATCCAGGTCACACCTTATTGTCTTATCAAATTTCATACAAATCGGTTAAGCCGTTATTGCGTGATTAATGGACAAAAATCTTATGTATACGGGGATATATATATATATATATATATAGCACATGTAAAACGAAATATAGAAACAATAAAGTCTGAATCTATATATATATATATATAGCACATATAAAATGTATTGAAAAAGTTCGTACACCCTAGAAAAGGCTGGATACACCCTGGAGAAGTCTGGAAAGATACATTCTGGAAAAACCTGGATACACTGTGAAAATGTCCGAGTACACCAAAAGTCTGAATACACCCCTGATCAGTGTAGATACACTGAAGAAAAGTCCGAATATACTCTGGAAAAGTCTGACCAACCCAACATATATGTTTTTCTGAGCGAGGGAAGTTTTGGAGTAAATCTTTACTCGATTTATTTTTTAATGTTAATAGGTACCTTTTAAGTCCTTTTTATATGGCAGATTCATTTATGATCTTGGAAAATGGTTTGAAGAAACCGAGAAAGACACCGAAGGGGGTCGGAAAAATGCCTTATTATAATTGAAAAATAATAAGACATTGGGTTGGATAAGACTGTTTCATTGAAGAAGATTCACAACCATCCACATCATGGAAGCCTAATCACAAATTATATTGTTTAAAAAGGATTATTCCAAAAAACAGGTAGTGAAATTTCAGGCGAAATCCATGAAATCAATAAACTTAAATTTTGAAAGGTAACACAGTGGTGGTTATTTAATAAAAATAGCCGAACTTGTACATTGTGTGTCTTTTTTTGGTATTATCTTCAGGACTACCTACTATATTTTCTATAACGGCAAAAACTTGAAGAAGTTCAATCAAAGAAATATCGATTGATGCTATCCCCCGTGGAGCAAAAGCACTTTCCCTATGATTTATCCCAAAGCATCGATTTAAATTTCATCACATTTAAAAGCGCCAGGATGGAATTTATCAAATCTTCTTTTCTCTTTTCTTTTCTTTTTGATCTGTTTCAGTGATTGCAGGACACTTTCGCGGCGGCTATATTAGTCAGGATTAAATTGCATATATTCCAGAAAAAAAAGTTTGAAAGGAAAAAAAAATATTTTAGTAAAAGCGCTGAGACACAGAGATGAAAAATAAAGTAAAACTGTGTTGATACAGAGTGCCCGGCTATATTTTGACACACCAGTTAACGTCGTTATTATTAATGTTAGAAATAAATATTCACATTGGGAAAAATGTGTGGATTTATTTTGCACAATTGTGTAAAATTTTCACTCAAATTGTTCTTAGATTTGCACCAAGAACAATTTGTGTAAAAATTGTACCGTAAAAGCTCCCGTCTTGCAACGCGGACGTAACATGCAACAAAATGCACTTACTTTTAAATCGACCCTGTAGAGCCTAATACTTGGGCGTGCGCGGTTGGGACAGGTAAGCGTGCGGTTGTTCTGTATAAATAAACTGTACGTTAAACGCCATTTATTTGCAAATTATTTAAAAATTGTGTATCAAAATATAAAAAATAAACCTTAAAAACTAAAATATAATCATATATAATTAAAAGTCATCTAAATACTATACTTTTTATTCCAAGCAAGTGCTAAAAGTACCAGTCGATAGAGAAAATTATATATTTTTATGTTCTGTTTTTTGCAAGTTAAATATTTAACATTACATCGTGAAATTTCGTAAGAAACCGTCTGTGTTGCAAATACGCAGCATTTGTCATCTAACTTGCAACACCATGTTTTTAAAAAATAAAAAATATAACATAATATTTTTTACGATTTTAAAATATCAAACGTTGTAGACCATATCGTGACTTGGTGTTTTCAGGTTTTTCTATTATAATAGCATTTATTGTTGTTTCACAATTTCACTTTAAAATTAAAAAGTGTCGCAAGATGGGCGCTTTTACGGTACACAATTCTATATAAAGTAACACCAAAAATGTACTTTATTAGAACAATGTGTTGACAATATTTATAAGAGAGATAAAAAATTATTTTCTACTTTCGAGTGCATTTATTAAAAGCTTGTTCTTTAAAAGTTTTCTTTTTTGATAAATATTTATTTTTTAATTTCTACATCTATACCCAAATCGTCCATTTTGAATCCGCCATATTTAAATTTTTAAATCTGATCAAAAAATGCCAATTTTGATTGAAATCGAATAAACTGAATCTTTTTCCCTCTCCATTTCCCTCGTTAGAGAGGTTAAAAAATATTATTTCTTGCTGCTTAGTTGTTACTGATAACTTAATGGAACTATATGGATCCAGCTTAACTTCATGGGTACAAACCCAGCTTAGAGTATAATAATAGCAATGTAAATCCAGCGCTTTCATTGGTGAAAACCGGCAGAGGTGGGCGTTTCCAACTCGACTAATGTGATTTCAGGTACCGGGTTAGGCGACGCACGACGTAACCGTACACTACCCTAGCGCTCGTTAATGCTCGCATCTCATAAATATCAGTGTCACTCGGCGTGCGATTGACAACTTCTGTCGAAACTGACTAATGAAAACGTTAGATTTCAAGGCTATGTTACGTTTACGTGGTGGTTTGGCTTTTAGTTCCTATTATTTTTTCATGACAAATGCTAACTTTTCACTTACTTTTATCAACACCGTTCTTAACTAAAAAGCCTGTTAACTCCTACCACCTCAGTGCCCTTTAGCCTAATGTGGCTGCCATTTTTATAACCAAATTGACAAGTAAAACATGGATTTTCTGTCAGTTTGGTGTCAATATGGCACCGATCATAGGCCAAAGGATACTAAAACGAAAATGAGTTAACTGGCTTTTTAGTCGAGAACGGTATTGCTTTGATGCTGTGAGCTTCATTATTTAATGTATGAGTTCCTAGGATTCGTAAACTATCATTACATCTATTCAATGAAAGAGTCAAAAACCAAACACCGTTTAAAATGGCAAAAACCAATTTTGCAATGCACGGCACATCCGTCCAGGAAAGTTTATTACAGTCTTAGAAAAAATCTGCGATGTATTTTGTCAATTATATTGGCACCATCAGCTTCAAAATGTTGGCGAAAATTTCTATTTCGGACGATTTTAGTTAGTTAACAAAAACCAAGTCACTAACTGGCGGCCATATTGGGTGCGTTCGTGCAGAAACCCCAAGCGCTCGGAGGCCCGCTTTTCCGTTCGGGTTGATAACACCCGTTACGCTCTCGGGGCCCGCCCTGTTTCACCCGAGCTTGGGGACGGAGACGGACCTTACAACTATACTCCAGTTTATCGATGAACGGACTGACGTCAGTTTTTTGGATCTCTATTTTGATACATTGTTTTAGAAAGCGGCAATAAATATGTCAAAATATGTCATGTCGTTGATTCTTTCAACTGTTACTTTAAATTGACGAGGAAAGATTATTTGACATGCGAAGTCTTGACAACAAAGAAGTAAGTTTTCAGAGGAGAAAATGATGTCAGTCCGCTCATCAAAAAATTGGACTATATAAACCCTACTTTTTGGAAAATTTTTTTTTGCTAATTTGGGTTGAATATTTTGTGCGACATTGGTTATGCTTTCATCAGAATATACATATGAATAACTTCTGGACCATTTTCATTTCGCAGTCGAAATTTAATGCTTTTCAAAACTTGTAACTTTGTTAAAGTATAGCCGTTGTCTGCACTTTGCACTTTGCAAGTAGACACTTTTTTCAGCGGAAAACATGATATTAACTGGCCGTTTCCGTTCGAGCAGAATCGCAAAACCCGGGGCATCAGGTCATGACGTCACTACGCTCCCTTTGCTCCATCGAGTATCTACTCGAACGCACTCATTAACAATTCAAATCTTGTCGTCTACGATTTGCGGCGTTGCCGGTTGTAAAAAAGAACCAAATAGGTTTTATGTACACGAAAAACGAAATCGACTTGAATTTTCGTTTTAAGGAGATATTGTGATTTTAAATTAATAATATTATGTTACAAAGTTTATTTTGAAAAAATATTTGGGCAAAGGTAATATAATATCATAAAAGTTGAGTTACTATAAAGGAAGAAAATACTGCAAAACTTGTTTTATTCAATTTACATGCAGTATGCATTCACCTGAATCCAACAGTGCCAATTCGAGTCCCCTGGATTAAAATCGTTTTAGCAATGTGTACTTCTTTTTCTTAGAGGCGCAACAATCTTGGATTTCGACTGCCAAGTCTAACAATTTAAGGAACAAGGGGGAAGGGTTATCCTATACCAGTCGTGAGTCGGATTGGGTAGCTTAACAAAGCATATATTTAGATAAAAGCCTAATAATGTCCATATTCACCAACTTGAAAATTCTCCGATTAAGCTTTAATGATTAACACTAATCGGAGTTTGGAATGAGTCTTGGTAAACAAATTTGGAAGGTTTTTGCCTACCTCATTCTAAACTCTATTTAGTAACTAATCCCGATTAAAGCCTAATCGAGGAGTTTTTGGTTTTGTGGATACGAGTATACATTGTAAATTTTCGAATAAATTTTTTTTTTGGTAGCCACTGAATTTTATGTTTCACTTTCTTCTATGGCTTTAATTAGTATTTTCTGCTACTTTTAATGTACATTAAACCAATTCAAATAAAGAAAAAATATAAAAATTAGTTTCAATTGATCTTAGAAATCCGAATTATTAAACTTTAGTGGACTATATTGAAAAAGAAGTCTTTGTCTACATATGTCCACATTAGCAAACGCTAATTTCATATTAAAGTGTAAGTGGCTTTACACTTTCTTAGAAAGCAAAAAGTCAAAAGATCTTGGGTGGAAATAACGAAAATTCAAACTTGCATGAGCATCACACAAGGCACATGCAAAGGACCAAAGCGAAAAGAGAAATGATTAGACGATTAAACCACTGATGGGTCCACTCTGGTTACCCAGGTAGAAACATCGTTTAATAATTTCTCTTTTCGCTTGGTCCTTTGTGTGTTCCTTGTGAGATGCTCATCCAAGTTTGAATTTTCGTTATTTCCACCCAAGATCTTTTGACCTTTTCTTTTTTAGTTTCTTTTCGGTTGAAGTAACTGATTTGGAGGTTTTTTAACTTTTTTTTTGTTTTTATTACTTTAGGAGCATAATCCTACTGGAAATACTATAACGCCAGGAGGAACCCGTATCAGATAACTTGGATAAGTACCAGTGCGAAACGATGTTGGAAATCAAAGTGTATGATGTATATTATATCAAATAGTGTTTTATGATGTATGGTGGAGGGTGACCAGTGAAACCACTGATGAGCCCACGCTGGTTACCCAGGGCGAAATATCGTTTAATCATTTCTCTTTTCGCTTTGGTCCTTTGTGTGTTCCTTGTTGGATGCTCATCCAAGTTTGAATTTTCGTTATTTTCACCCAAGATATTTTGATCTTTTGTTTTTTAGTTTCTTTTCGGTGAAAGTAACTGATTTGGAGGTTTTTTAACTTCTTTTTTGGTAAAGTTTCTTATTGCAAAAAACTCGCAAAACTCTCGTTTACATATTACCCTTTATCTATGATCGCCATCTTATTAGTTTAACACTCATTTCTAGGTAATTAATGAAGGGTGTATTGACGTAAAGTAAGTTAGGTAGAATCCTGTTCTTTTGCCATTTTATGTAAAACACACAACCGTTTGTCTGTACCAAATAATATATTTTTTTTTATTTTGATTGGTTGAAGGTTGCGGGCCTACTTAAACATAATTTTACTTTCTTTACTAACATTAGTGCATTCAGTCTTCTGTTCAGGCGGAAGACACTTAATGAAGGATATTTTATTTACTCTTGCAACTGTATTTTCCCTATAACAGTGTTTTGGGCAGTGTGAAATCACAATATAGTTTTTTCAAGAGCCCCAAATTTAAAGCATATCTAAGCTACTATTTATCTAGTGTTGCCGTAAGAATCTAGGAACACACAATTATTGAAATCAATCCTGATTAATCAAAAGAATATTGCAACTAAATAACTTTACAATAAGTTCAAAGAGAATTTCCATGTTCAAACAAACCCGGAGTCGCCCTTGAAGGTTCTGTCATTTTGGTTTAATTGAGAGGAAAGCGTTGTCGCATGGCCACACTTAGTCGAGCAAAACTAATGGAGATCTTTGTGGTGGCCACACAAGTATAGATTTGTAAAACAACAAAAAGTTTTTTAATTCCCAGCTTGCCGGCCGCTGTAGCGTAGTGAGCAGCGTATCTGCCTGCCATACGGAAGGTTCCGGGTTCGAATCCCGGCTAGGTGCATGAATATTTTGTGTTTGTCCCAAAAAAATTTACACTTGGCTCTCACTTTGGCAACACTGGGCATTGATCCTAGAATGGATGGTAAAAGTCCCAGTAAAAAAAAATCTCCCCTTTTCGCACACCCTACAAAGTTCTCTTAAAATTACTACTTGAATGAGAAAAGATGATAGTATTAGGTTCAAGTTTTTTATTTATATGCTGGGTTATTATTAAAGGATTTAGTCTAAGTTATATTTATGTATCAAATTAAGACAAGTCGCAAAGCACCGTTGCAAGTTAAGAATACTCTAGAAGCAAATATTCTGGAGTGGTATGCATTATTCACTCGACCTGACTAAGCATATTCCGTCGGGCTTGTTAGCAAGTCTTAATTTAGTTAGCGAATTGTAAGAATCTTATTAAGAAAGCTAAATATTTGAAAGTTTAAGACAATAATGTATTTAAAATTAACTCTGTGTTTCGGACTATATTTTATTTATACAGTTTATTTATATTATTTATTATTATGATTGTTATTATTATATTTATATTATTAAATACTAGTTTGCACCTGAAGACGATCAGAGATTACGCTGATCGAAAAGTCGCGTCGTGTATAAATAAAGTCCGAAACACAGAGTTAATTTCAGCTAAATATTTGTTGTAAAAAGGATTGACAATAAAGTTGGTATTAAAATTAACTCTGTGTTTCGGACTTTCATTGTCTATATTTTATTTATACACGACGTTTCGATCAGTACAATCTCTGATCGTCTTCAGGTGCAAACTAAAATCAATTCCTAAGGCTACGCGCTTATATACTGTGATAAATCACTCAACCTTGAAGTTTAAGAAGTTGGCTCCGCCCAAGGAGGGGCTTCCAAATATTTGGGATCTCAACCCTTGGTTTACTGAAAATACCCTGATTCTGCCCAATAAAGGCAGATTCAAGGACTTTTCGTTTCTTCCAGTGTGACTCCTTGTGCAAAACCTTTGCTTCTGCTAACAGATAATGGTCTTTTAGTTTCGCCTATGTATGATTTACCACACTCACACGGAACTTGGTAAATGCATTCCTTATTTTGTTTGTTCTCTGGTTTTGGTTTACTAAGAAGGCTCCTAATTGTATTACTAGATTTAAAAGATGTTTTAATATTAAAGTTTTTCGCTACTCTTCGAATTTTCTCTGATACTCCTTTAACGTATGGGATTGTAAGGAATGCATTTGCCTGGTTTTGGTCTTGTAATCTCTATCCTGTTTGTTGAAACGACAAGACGCCGACGAGTTCAGACATCAGGTAAGGACCATTATTAACAAACCTATTAAGCATATCTCTAATATAAGCAAGACAGAGGAAATCGCGTTTATAGGAAACTATAAACTTCTCCCAAAAGATCCGACGCAATCAATCGGAAGTAAGGTTTATAGAATTTTGAAAAAGTATTCCAGATATATTCCGGACAAAACAAGGTCTTAACTTACATCACATTATAGCAAGCCTCCTCATCTATACGGACTTCCCAAAATTCAGAAAGATACGCCCTATTACAAGTTCCAGAAATTCTCCAACAAGCAATTTGTCTAAATTCCTTTTGAAAATTATTCAACCTCTTGCAGGCAGGAACCGCTTCATTTGTAAAAAATTCCAACCATTTTGTTAATATTTTTAAATCTTTTGTTTTAGGAACCGAGGATAGACTTGTCAGTTTTGATGTTAAATGTCTATACACCAATAGCCCGATAAAGGAATAGCTAGATATTATTAGAAAGAGACTAGTTGATAACGAATCCCTTTATGAACGTACCAGCCTACCGCTGGAGGAAGTGATGGAGTTGTTGGAGTGCTGCCTGCATAACTCTTATTTTCAAGTTAAAGATAGGTTTTATGGTCAGGATGACGGTCTGCCAATGGGTTCATCGCTTTCGCCAGTGGTGGCCAATATTTACATGGAGTGGTTCGAATCACACGCGGTTGATACCGCAACATATAAACCTAAGCTCTGGCTGAGATATGTTGATGATACTTTTATTGTCTGGACCGGGAATGACCAACAACTTTTAGAATTTCTTCACCACCTAAATAACATAAGACCCACCATTAAATTCACAATGGAGTTGGAGAAAAATTGTCAAATTCCTTTTCTTGATATACTTGTCACACGAGTAGAAAGCGACATCAGAACAACAGTCTATCATAAACCCACTCACACAGGACAATATTTAAATCAAGGGTCAAATCATTCTGCTACAACCAAACGAGGCATAATCCAAACTTTGTATAACAGAGCCGTTCAAATTTGTAACAATTCTCATGACTTGAAAATCGAAATAAGAAACATTAAGAAGGATCTGCAGCAGAATGGTTACAGCCTTAAACTTATAACAGATATTATTTCTAAATTTCAACAGGACAGAGATTACAAGACCAAAACCAGGCAAATCCATTCCTTACAATCTCATACGTTAAAGAAGTATCAGAGAAAATTCGAAGAGTAGCGAAAAACTTTAATATTAAAACAGCTTTTAAATCTAGTAATATAATTAGAAGCATTCTTAGTAGAACAAAACCAGAGAACAAACAAAATAAGGAATGCATTTACCAAGTTCCTTGTGAGTGTGGTGAATCATACATAGGCGAAACTAAAAGAGCGCTTTCTGTTAGGCTTAAGGAACATCAGACGAATATCCAAAAAGGTGACACTACGAAATCAGTAATCGCCGAACATGCACGGTCAAAAAAACACCGAATGAGGGGGGCAGAAGCAAAGGTTTTGCACAAGGAGTCAGACTGGAAGAAACGAAAATTCCTTGAAGCTGCCTTTATTGGGCAGAATCAGGATTTTTTTACTAAACCATGTGTTGAAATCAAAAATATTTGGAAGCCCCTCCTTGGGCAGAGCCAACTTCTTAAACTTCAAGGTTGAGTGATTTCCCACAGTATATAAGCACGTAGCCTTAGGAATTGATTGTAGTTTGCACCTGAAGACGATTAGAGATTGTACTGATCGAAACGTAGTGTATAAATAAAATATAGACAATGGAAGTCCGAAACACAGAGTTAATTTCAAACACATCATTTTCTCAAACTCAAACAAAAGTTGGTATTATCTGGAGACCAGTGGTTTGATAATAAAGTTAGCATCCTTAAAAGCGACTAAGAGAAAATAGCTTTTTATCAGGATTATAGATTGTACCAGTTCAATACCATATGGTCTCTGCAGTGTCGGCCGCATTTAACATTTAAAGATTTGTGAAGATCGTTTTAAGAGGCCTGGGGTTAATTTTACCGACCTTAACAAGGTGTGTTTACCCGTGTATGAATAAGCCCTCAATGTTATTAAAAATTAAATTCCAGTGGCATGTCATGCTAAATCAAAATCTAAAAGCGGTAAAATTGATCCCTTGATGTGAAAAACATGTTAAGTTTACACGGAAAAAATAATCCACCATATATAAGTACAAAGATATTTTTTTGTTTACGTAAAGCAGCTTGATATTTTTTAATTTAACCCCTTCTTACACTTGATAAGCTATAAGTTATATTTAAATTAAGAACCAATTAAGGATTGTTTTAAAATAAAAAGGGCATTTTTATTTAACTAAAGATATACTGAGATTAAATAAATAAAATCTAGATCTAGAAAAGAAGTTTCAACAAGTCATGGTTAATCTTATTATAAGAATAAACTTTTATTTACTAAAATAAAAATAAATTTGTAACAAGTTATGCTAAATCTTACTCTATCTAAGAATAAACTTATTTCGAATGAAATCAAATAATGTGTACTGGATTTGAGTAATAATCTTGTTTTATTCTTGTATATTCTAAGTAAATGAATATGGAAATGCGGACGGGACAATTCCCATGTACGTAGGCCAAAGAACATATTTTTCTGGGCTTAAAACTTCTTACATCGCCTGGGGCCAGCAGATATTTCTCAAGGTGCAACTCTCTTGACCGACCAGAGCCGGACACTCCAGCAGAACATGCAGGGCGATACTCCGAGCCTTCGGCAATTCCCAGCATTTCTAGGTGCGTATTAAGGCGACAGTGTCTCGTTAGGAGCCCTGTTGCCAGTCTCACATCCTTCCTATCTAACTGGAGCCAGGACGGCGCCAATCAGGAGTTTGGCCTGCTTCATGCCTGTGTGCTATACCAGAGCTCCTCATAGTGCCTATCTAAGTCACTTTTTAGGGCTGTTATGAATACGTAGTATGGGTTCCGGACCTACCGGATCGGTTGATGATCCTTGTCTAGCCAGTCTATCGGTCTCTTCATTTTCCGGTACAACTTCATGTCCCAGAGGAGATTGACAAAGTTAACTCTGTCCGACTTGTTAGATAGCAGACAGTGTAGCCCTACTATCTGAGCAAATGTAAATATCCTTGCTTGAAGTGGACATTTTCAGATTTATATCCACACATCACAATGGCGTATACTTCAGCCTAAAAAACAGTCGCGTACCTTCCTAGGGAGAAGTGGAACTTCGCCCCCGTGGTTTTACAGTACATTCCCTCCCCCGACTTGTAACCCATTTTTGAGTCGTCTGTATACCAGACTGTCCCATTGGGGGGGGGGAGGCAAGAAACATCTATTCCTTCCAGACTTCCCTGTCAGACGTGTTAAACCCAATTGGAAGCATCGAACTGGTTTGCATCGATATTTTGTCCTTGTTCATGCGTAGCACTGGACAGATCTCTGTTACATTTTTTTAATTTTTAATATTATAAACTGGCTTTATTGCTCTATGTGTGACGCATACAATATAACTATGAGATGATATAATGGCCCTGCCATTGCATTTCCCGAGAAAAAGGCGTACCGATAATAACTCTCCCAATCAAGTTAGCCTGTAAATAATCCAGAGACTAGGAGTCTATCGGGCAAGCGCTTCGGTTGCGTCAGTAGTGAAAGCGACTGACAACCATCTGGGAGCGAAAATTTAGTTTTATGATTAATATTTTTGTTTGCTTTTGGAAAATTTATTAAAAGAGTGGACACTAACGTAAAAAAAATTAAGAACTGTTTTCTAGTGTTTATATGACCACATTTTTTTAAATAACGCACGCAATCAAAAAAATACCGCCACAAAATTTTAAAACTCGATACCACCACAATAAATTAAACAAAATGGCAAAACCACAACTTGTTATGGACGATTAGTAGAATGTTTTCCAAATATTGCTGCTTTAGAAAATTAAAGGCATGACCCCAGTCCGTAATATCGTCAACCATAAAGACGACTGATTGTAGACACTGACCCAAATAGTATTCCTACTGGATAGAGAAGACCGAGTCATCGAATATTTTTTCAAAGCCAGAACGAAATTGTTGTCTCATCAGAGATGAACTCCTCGTAATAGTATAAAATTCATTTCTAAAAATTCTAAGGAAAAAGCTTCTAGGTGACAAGTACCAAGGAGGATTGAGAAGCTACAGCACTCTAATATTTAGTAAGTAAAAACGTACCTAGGAAACTGCGGAGAGATGGAATTTTGTCAAGAATCTAAAACTAGATTAACAAATCAAATAAAGCAGATAACAAGGCAAGTAAAGCAGTAAAGCGACCAAATGACTCGAGTAGCCGTTAACGTATCAAGGACCAGTGATATTCGGATGCGGTTTAAGTATGTTATATAGGAAACACTAAGAAATATTTTTACAATGGGCACAACCTTGGATCTATGAGAGGGGATCCGAAAATAGCTGTCAAAGTTTGACATGTATTATCCAAAAGCAGGCAAACCATGGGCGATTTTGATTAACAAGATGTCAATTTCTACTAAGTTGAGCAAGCTGGATCCAAAAATGCTAACCATTTTGACCAGATTGAACCAGATTGAATTCCTATTAAATTACCTAGTTTTTTAGTTTTTTCATATTTTGTGGCATGTGATAAAACCTTTTATACTTTGGTCGGAACCCTGAGTCCAAAAATTGAATTGAAAGTGACAGCTGTGGGGACCTGTTATTTGATTTAACTAACAAATACGAGTGAAAATCTACTTACAAATGACATATTTTGTCAATGCCTGTCAAAATGACAGCACCTTTTTTGTAGTTTTGGATATTTTGTGTTATTTCATATGACCTTTTATACTTCTGTCGAAAACCTTAGTCCAAAAATTGAATTAAAAATAACAGCTGTGGTCCAATTTAGCTTTATTTTTCTTTAAAAACAGTTTATTATTATTATCTAATACAGGTAACAATCAATTTACAACTGACATTTTTTGAAAGCTGTCAAATCCTGAAAATAAGATAAAGTAATAACAAATAATAAGATAATAAATAAATAGCTGCCAGAATTGTCAGTCAGACATCAAGAAATATTTATCTAAAACTTTTGTATATTTTATCCTTTTACACGTTTTTTTAAATAATATACCACCAATCAGTACAAGTTGGAGGAAAGAGTCATCTGGAAATTATATGGTCAAATGCACAGCGCAACAAAATTAATCAAAATTTGAAAATGAAATACGAAGTAAACAAACAATAGGAAAATATAAAATTATAGAAAATATTTTCGATCGAAACTGTTTATTTCGATGCGTAAGCCAATATTTATTCAATGATGAGTCTCATCATCTGGATCTAAAGAAACGCGCTATAGAATATATTTACGAAAACTGTAACCATATTAAAGACTTTACATGTCCACCTAATAATTCCCTCAACAGAGATGAATACTATAACCTGATGTCGAGAAATGGTATTTATGGAACTTCCGCAGAATGCTTAGCTCTTTACGAGGTACATAAATTAAGTTTTGAAATTTTTTATTTGACGACCTTTGAAAACATCCAAGAAAGTCAAGATTCTCCAACTATAATTGCTAAACAAAATAATTATCCTCCTATACGAATCCTTTTTTCTGGCAATCCAAACTCATTTTCGCTTACTATGCTTTAACAAAGAATTTAATAAAAGTGCGAATGATAAAAATGAAATTTCCTGTGAAATTTGTTTTAAGAAATTCTCGTCCTCAAAAGGACTTAAGATCCATACTTCAAAAACATACAATAACCATGTCCAAGATACCCTATGTTTCTCTTCAATTAATGATTCCAACATTTGGTTTCAAAATTTATCATAACCAGATCCTGTAACTTTTAATGAGAAAATTTGCTGTGATATTTGTAAAAAATCAATAAAGGAATACGAGGTCTCAAACAACATAAGAAAATCAAACACAAATTATGGCATTTAGAAAAAGATTTGGATAAAGACAATAATTCTCATTTAAAGACAATAGAAATTAAACCAAACCATGATATTTCTAGCTTGGTTAAGTATTTTTCAACTATTAAATGTTCGACTACAATAATCAAAATCATTCCAAAAGGAGTTAGAAATACAATTGCAGAATAATTTTCGTCATTGCTTGACAAATGATTATCATTCATGGGTTTTTCTCTTTCTCTTTCCGTATTCTGTTTTACCAATGCCACGTAACTCAAAAAAAAAATCGTAAAGTCACTTTAACAACTTTAGTAAGAAATAACCTAATTTTGTGGCAAAGAAATAAATATCTAACTACGTTTGAGCTCTTATTCCAATATAAACCAAGAAACAACAAAATTGAAGTAAAATGTCAAAACAAAAAGCCGAAGCATGATATTATCAATCAAAAATATCTTGCATAAACACTTGCAGAAAGAAATGAAGAAGTACTAAAAATTTTAAAATAAAAACTTCCAGAACCAGGTAAAGATGAAAATTTTCAAGATGAATTTGAGTTTGAATCAGAAATTAACAACGTTTCTACAGATGAAATAAAAAATGCAATTTTTTCTTTCAAGTCTGGCTCTTCAGGGGGTATCGACTCACTCAGACCGCAGCATTTAAAGGATCTGGTGGGTGATGGTCTAAGTATTTTTTCTTCAAAATTATTAGTATCTTTTTCAGCTTTTATAACTCATATTATATCGGGCTTTGTTCCTAATGAAATTCGTCCTATATTCTTTGGAGCAAATTTATGTGCCTTCAACAAAAAAGACGGTGGAATACGCTCCATTGCTGTGGGTCTATTTCTCCGCCGCCTAACTGAAAAAATAGTTTCCAATTAATTTTCAATTCACTAGGCAATATGTTTCGTCCCCACCAACTAGGTTTTGCTACAAAATGCGAGACGCAGGCAGCTGCCCACTAAATGAGACGTTTTCTTAATTTTTCTCATAAAAAAGATAAAGCTATTTTAAAAATCGGCTATAAAAATGCTTTTGTATGTAAAACAATACATCCCAGAATACTTTAAGTACATATCACAATGCTATAGATATAATTCAATACTTTCTTTCGGTAACCAAGAACTTTTCTCACAAAGAGGAGTTCATCAAGGGGATCCCCTTGGACCTCCCCTTTTTTGTCTAGCCATTCAACCATAGTAAATCTTATGAAATCTGAAATGAATTTATGGTACCTTGATGTTTAGATCTAAATTTTCAAAAATGTGAACTTGCAATTATTTCAGAAAATCCATCACAAATTACATCGAAATTTTTAAATTTTGCTCCAGAACTGCTACAAACTCCTTTACAAGAGTTTAGTTATCTAGGCATTTTTTTCAAAACAAATTACATCAGAAATTAATAAAAAAATTAATTTTATAAAAATACTATGGGAAAATCTTAAATTCTTAGACTCACATACAGCTTACTATTTATTTAAACAATCTTTTGGCATACCTAGAGTTTCTTACACATTGCGATGTGTCCCTTGCTGGAAATATCTTGAAAGTATGGAAAAATATGACAACATTTTAAAAAACACTATTCAAGAAATTAGTAATTGTGATATAAATTTGAAATCTTGACTACAGAACACCTTACCAGTTAAATTGGGTGCTTTAGGAATAAGGGATTTATATACTCTATCAGTATCAGCTTTTTTGGGTTCGGTGAATGATATAACATCACTGGCTAATATTGTTCTTACGGAAATCAACTTTAACTGATTCAGATTTTAATTAATCTTCATCAAAATGGCTTAATCTTTGTAATTTATCAGAAAATACATTTGAAAATTTTTGTTCTCTCAAACAACATGATTTGGATTTAGAAATATGCAAAGTTCGTTACGTTAATTTATTCAATAGTTGTGACTCAGTACACCACAAAGCACGTTTTTCGGCTCTCCAAGCCCCCGAGAGTAGCTCCTCTATAAGTGCTCTTCCAGCCACAACCGTCGGAAACCTTTTAAATAACAACACTTTTAAAATTTCCATAGCTCTGAGACTTGGTCTTCCTGTGTATGTGGAACACACCTGCATTTGCGGTGAAATAGCAGATGCTTAGCGAGCTCTAATTTCAGCCGAATTCCCGGCTGTATTGGGGCCGATTGGTATTTCTCGGAGCGATGGAAAGCACTCGTCCCATGGAAAATGGGTAGAGAGCTGCTCTGGGACGTCACATGCAGTCACTCGTTAGCTCCTTCATACTTAGAAAAAACATCTCAAAATGCAGGAGGGGCTGCATATATTGGAGACCAAAAAAAAAAACATAACAAATACAAAGACCTGAAGGACAGATACTTTTTTGTTCCATTTGCTGTGGAGACTTTTGGCCCTTGGGGTGATGAAGCAAAGAGCCTGGTCGCTGAAATAGGAGCAAAATTACCGGATAAAAGGGCTCGGAGTTTCATCACCCAGAAGGTCGGAATTGCCATACAACGTGGAAATGCTGCGTCTGTGCTTGGAACGATCCCAGAAGAGTTAGGTTTGGAAGATTTTTTCTTATTATGTAGATAAAGTTATGAAACCAAAGTGGGTGTGTGCGAGTCGAATTTGTTTATTTTATTTTGTGTTGTTTTATATACGTTAAATTTTATATACTTTACCGCTTTACAATAAAACAACTTTACTAGATAAAGTCGCTTTTTTAATTTTAACAAGTAACTTTTACACTTCACTGGCACTGTGCTATAAATTAAACATCTTATTTAGTTAAACAAATGACAGGTCCCCACAGCTGTCACCTTCTTAAAATTTTTGAATTCACGGATATTATGAAAGTGAAAAATGTCATATGACATTTAAAAAAATATCAAATACTAAAAAAAAAGGTCTGTAATTTTAAAAGGCATTTACACATGTCAAAATCTGTCACTTGTAAATAGATTGTCACTTGTATTTATTGCCAATAAACTATATTAATTTTAAATAAAAGCGAAATTGGACAATGTCTTTTAGTTAAAACAAGTGACAGATCCCCACAGCTGTCACTTTTAATTAAGTTTTTGAATTTTTAGAGTTCCGACAAAAGTATAAAAGGCTATATGTCACACATGTCACAAAATATCAAAAACTAAAAAAAGGTGCCGTCATTTTGAAAAGAATTGACAGCTGTCAATACCTTGTTAATCAAAAGCGGCCATGGTTTGCCTTTTTTTGGATATTATGGTCGCGATTCTTCAGAAACGACAGAAAATGTCACCCGTCAGAATTCTGGAAAGTGGCGATTTATATATATATCAAGGTTTTTAGAAAAACAGCCTACAAAAATTAAAACTGACATATTGTTTATTTACTAGAACAGTGTTAAGAAACTAAATTTTAAGGAATATTAGCAAATAGTCCTGACAAAAAAGCATTAAGTGTAAACTTGTGTTAAAAAATCGTCAGATTTTTGTAAGGGCGAGATTTTCTGACAGTTTTTGAAGAATCGCGACCTATATGTCAAACTTTGACAGCTATCTTTGGCTCCTCTGTCATAGATCCAAGGTTGTGCCCATGGTAAAAAAATATTTCTTAGTGTGTCCTGTATCACATATTTAAACCGCATCCAAATATCACGTGTGTGTGTACGTGCCTTATATTTATTTTATTGACTTCAAAATTCTGCTTCTCAGCTAACGGTGATAAAACTTTTTCACTGTATTTATATTATTGAGATCTCTCAATGTAGAGCCACCAGCATATTTGAAGTCGCATTAATGGAAAACGTTCGAGTTTAAATTTGTTTGAGCTCTTCGTTAGCAAAATGCGTTTTAGTCCGTTTCAATACAATTAATTAAAATTTAACACGTCATTCAGAACGTTGTGGTTTGTTTAGTTGCGTATATAAACGAAATTAAATAACTAAAACGTGTTTTGAAAGCAACATGATTTTATCTACTGCTACTTTATCTACTGATCCTTTATGAAAACGCATTAATTTGAAAATTAAATTTTGCTCAAATACAACTTTAGCCCTACTTAGACTAGGAAGAACAATTTATCTGAATAATATCCCGTGGGTACCAAATTACAAACAGTAGGTACATATGTAGCTGCGTTCTTGTAACAGTAACAACTGCGTGAACACAAAACACTGCAGCCCAAAAAATCCTAAGAAGAAAACGAAAGTTCTGACAACCTACGTTAATCTGAGTCACACCATTGCAACAAGGAGGAAACGAAACTAGAACACGCCTGGAAAATGAAGATTCTGGGATTTAACATATATATCCTTTGACAATATTTTATTTTATTTCTATTATTTTCAATTATTTTCAATTAAAAAAAAATGTTTAAAAACAAACGACATATTTTAAAAGTCCTTTTATTTATGGGTACGTATGTAAAGTCGGTTCGCTGTATGAAGTCCGATATCGGATTAAATCGCCAAAAGATGTTATCGCTTTTTGAATAGTAAGTCGGTTAAGTTAGAATGCCCCCGCTTTACTTGATCGTACCAGACATCTCACTGGTTCACTGTATTCGGAAAAATATGAGTGGGCTAAATCAGCGGTCTTAAAACAAAATTATTTAAGAATTACGCTTTATACTTATACCATGATAAATATTTCTATTTTATTTTATTTTTCACTTATACTGTTGAAAAACTTTTTGCGTCAATAAGTTAAAGAGTTTGACAGGTATTTTTTCCGAGAATTTAATTATTTTGCGGTCATTATAGGTAAATATGGAGCGGTCGTCAATGCTAATAATCACTATTTTCCAAGAAATAATTAAAATTTGCTTTAAATAAGTAGGTATGCTTTTATTTACTTTTAGTCTGTTTCTTATTGTGTGTAAATTACGGAATTTAAAGCAGTTATTAAGTAAAGTTATGGAAAATGTTCACCATGTGCCACAATGCTTACAAGGTGTTTAACTCCAGGTGAACGCCGTTTTGTATTACAAGTGGAACGTTATTTTACGTTATAAAAAAATAACTCGGGCCAGTTAGTGTCTGCTTTTTCAAACAAACGTCTGATGCTTGCGGCATTTCAGATAAGATCTTAAGAAGACTTCGAAAAAACAGTGAAGAGGAATTGGACAGACCATATAAAATGGTTCGACAGTTATCAAAAACCTTATATCTATCCCAAGGGATTAAACTATCGATTAGAGATATTGTTTATGATATGTATAAGTCAAAGGAATATGTTACCCTCAAAGCTATTCTAGAAAAGATAAAGGAAAAACAACTTTGCGATATTGGAATTACCAATTAGTCCAAAATTTTAAAAGAGATGGGTTTTAAATATAAAAAAAAACGAACAAAAGAAAATTTTAGGAGATTACATAAAAAACAAAAAATCGAAATTGCCAAGACAAGTTGTTTTTCTTAACGAAATATGGGTATATGCGCACGGCACTTCAACAAAATCGTCTTGGCAAAATGAATCGAAACATTGCTATTCCAGTACCCATGCAAGTAATGGAAAAAGATATATAATAACATGCAGGTAATGAAGAAGAGTTTATTTCAAATGCCAGTTTAATATTTTTATTAACAAAAAGAACTGACGATTATCACGGCAATATGAATGCTAAAATTTTTGAGCATTGGTTTGAGGAAGGATTTTTAAAAAGTTTAGAAAACTTTTCCTTAATTGTTTTGGACAATGCGTTTTACCACACGAGACTCGAAGATAAATTTTGTACAGGCAGCTGGAAAAAAGAAGAGATAAGAGAATGGATGTCAAAGAAAAACATAAACCATGAAATTTTTTTTTTTTAAAAGTGATCTTTTATGCAAGTGTAAGGAGCAGTCATTTAAAATAACATATGTTGTTGACGAATTAGCCCTTAAATATGGACACCAAATTTTGAGATTACCACTCTACCATTGCCATTACAACGCAATTGAATTGGTATGGGGTATTAGCAAACATTATTATGACAAATGTGCCTGTAAAAATATCGGTGATCCTAGCATTACAAAGTTGTGGGAGGGGGCATTTAGCAAAGTGGGTAAAGAAGAATGGCGGAAATGCATTGAACACACGGAAAAAATTATTTTATAAGACAGAGCACGTTATAGACGAAGGAAGACTGTTAACTATTACGGATAATGATAATGATTCCGAAAGCATGGATGATATTTCAGATGCAGAGGCAGACTATTTGTAGTATGCATTTATAAGTAGGTGCGTTCTATCGCAGCGGTTCTTTTTAGAACCAAAACTTTATAAAAAAGAATTCGTAAAACTAATTTGCCTAAATACTATAAAAGCTAAGAAATAATATTTTTTTACCTAATTATTTTTTATTTTCTTTAAATAATTTAAGTACTCCTTACAAATCTCCAAACCATGACTTTCCTAATTACAGATGAAAAAAAAAAAAATTGTCTGCGCTTGTTATTTAAACCAACGCTTTTAAAAAAGCACTATTTTAGCCACTAGATGTAAAAAACTACTATTATTTAGAAAATGTATTTCGTCATGTTCCAAAAATATAATTTATTGTTTGAGAACCACCGACTTACCTGCTCAAGAGGTTTTATTGCTTAGCAGACTTCTTACAATGAATGCACTTTACAACGTTTATGAAGCGTAGGAAATTTTTTCTGAGTTTACAATTTCTCATACGGACTGTTTTACTTTGCAGGACGTTCTCAAGCGGTACCTTTTTTTTTAATTACTAGACAGTTACTCCCTTTTAGACAAGTTTGTCATGCTTTTAGATTTATTATTTCTGTCAGTTTTGGCATTTTCAGAAAAGCAATATGGCTGCTTTTTGAATAAAAAATTTCTGAATCTAGAACAAATTTAAAAGGTCTGTGAGTCAGATAATTTACGAGATAATTAAATTTAAATGATACTAGATAGTAGTTTTACCAACTAGTGGCTAAAATAGTGCTTTTTTTTACAAGCCTTGGTTTAAATAATGAGGGCAGCGAGTAAAAAAAAGCACAGTTTAGTTGCGAGTTGTTAACACTATTTTTTTTTAATACCTTTACCAAAAAATGCAAGAAAAACAGGAAAATACTTTCAAGAGCGCTTCTCGCAACACACCATCTTTACACTATAAATCAAGGCGGCTGGTAAATGAAATAAAAATCGTTTCCATGGCAATATGCCTTTTTTACTCCGTGACGTTCATTGTTGCGACATTTTAATCTTTGACAGTTTGATATTTTGGCGATGTTTTTAAATTATTTTTTCGTAAATACTTGGTGAAAACTGTCGATTTTTTTAATATTACTATATTCTACTCTTTCTCTTTAGTATTGGGTAAAAAACGAACAGAAATCTTTTTTTGTACCCGTGATCAAAAAAAAAGTTTTTTGCATCGATAATCAAAAAAGCCATGCTTTAGTTATCTGCAGACAGTTACTAAAATAATGTTTTTGATGAAAGTATAAAAAAAAACATTTTTATAGGTTTATGTATTATCTCAAACCTCGGTATCGCTCACTTTTGGTTCTAGAGCAATAGTATTATAGGTTTAAAAAATTACCAAATTTAAAATTTATTTTTCTGACCACTTAAATAACACCTAGGTAAACAATTCTCATATTGTATTTTAATCAAGTTCTTAAGTTATCTAAATAGTAGTAAGTTATACCCTATTTTATAATTATCTGATCTTTTTAAGAAACTTGAGCTTACTTTATTAAGTTAAAAATAAAAAACAAAATTATCTCAACCGATAATTGTAAAAGTATAACTGCCTTCAAACATCACAGTTTAAAAGTTATCTGCAAAATGGCAGATTTGAATAATAAAAATCACAGCCACTAAGTAAAACATAGTAAAAACACAGAATAATAAGTTTGCCACCAGGATAAATGCCTTCCGAAAGAAAAACGTATTACTTATTAGAGACATAAAGCTATTTGTAACTCATCGCGGTATACGTATCCGCATCTAGCGAGAACTAAGCATATTAATTGGTCAGAAACTTGTACCACGTTCGAAAAGAGCAGATATATGCTAATCTAAGGTGTTCTTGAACGCGATAGGTGTTGAGATGCGTTAGGTATCACGTATCGTTACGGCACCCGTATCATATCTCAGCACCTATTGAGTTCAGAAGCACCTTAAAATAGCATATATCTGCTCTTTTCGAACGTGCTACAAGTTTCTGACCGATCATTCAAATCATCGTATACCGCGATGAGTTACAAATAGCTTTATGTCTCTATTATTCCTTATATGAACTACATAAAAATACCCGATACTTACGGAGACTTATATCTGCTCTTTTCGAACGTGCTACAAGTTTCTGACCAATTAATGTGCTTGGTTCTCGCTAGATGCGGATACGTATACCGCGATGAGTTACAAATAGCTTTATGTCTCTATTATTCCTTAGACGAACTACATAAAAATACCCGATACTTACGGAGACTTTGGTTATAATATTAGACACTTACGGTGGGGTCTACTAACATCTTAAATAGTACCCCCCACAGGTCTAAACATTTATACATTTTAAAACTAATTTTAAGTTTTGTGTGCCGCTTAAAATCCACGCCGATTGTGATTTTACCTTTTTTTTATCTAATATACTTTTCTTCTGTGTACACCTAACTGATTCTTTTTTAACTGTTCCCTGTCTGATTAGGATTAAATTGTAGGTACGTTACTCATTCGGAAATTATATTTACAGATTTCCACAAGTTTAATCCGTCGCACTGGTTTCACGGGCCAATGGCAATGTGCTCAAAATATATTAGGTAGGTGCATATAGGTTTTACCTAGGATTTAAAATGACGCTCATAGCAATAGAGTAGCAGGCGAGACTTATTATTAATCAATGAGGGTGGTATCTGAAAATCCAATAAAATTATAATAGCTTTGGAATAATGGAGCTATCATTGAGTTAACAACTGGTTTTGACATTCATCTCAATCAGTTGCTTTGTTTATACGATCCTCTTAAAGAGCTTTTATATAAGGATGGTTTAAAAATTTTCTCGTATAAACACCATGGCTTTACAGAAAAATCTGTTGTTAACTTAGTTCTTTTATTTGTTTTCTTTTTAAACTGACATTTAATGACGGTTAATGAAGGACGTATAAATCATCGGAGAAATCGACTTTATTTAAAATCTTCTTTATATAAAAGAGACTTTAGGTGCGTATAAACGTAGTAAGTGATGAAACAACGTTGACTAACCAATTTTCTAATGCTGGAGCTGGTGGGAATAATTCGTGACATGATTTTCTAAATTGGTATATCATTTATATTTTAATTTATATTGGTAAGTGACATAGTGGAGCAAATTCGTAGGGATTTTCCAAACTAAAAACCACTAAAATTGATTCAAGTACTAAATCGACTTTATTTTAAAGCGATTTATAAACCCATTTTAGGGTCGTTATAAACACTTTAAAAACGCTTTCAACCTAAAGATATACTCAACCCTGGTTTTCTGAAAAATCTGTGGTTAACTAAGTGACAACTGACAAACTGACATATTGAATGTCATTTAGTGAAGGACGTATAAACCCTGAGAGAAAGCGATTTTATTTAAAACCACCCTTGTATAAAAGCGCTTTTAGGTGCGTATGAACGTAGCAAATGACAGTTCCATTTAGTTTCTCAATTCTCAACAAGCCCACGAGTTAAAAACGGAAACGAATAAGTTAAATTATAAAAAGCTAATTGTTTGTTTAATATCCAATTTTTTTGGTGAAATTTATTCTTTATAATCTTAATATTTTTAATAATAGTGTGAGCACATATCGTCCAATTAAAAAACTGGGGTATTATTTATATTTTGAAATTTCAAAATTATTATGGCTATTATAAAATTAATTAAGCGTAAACCATTTACAGGATGTTATTAATTTTCGTTAAATTATTTAAGATCAAACTGTTAATTTTCGGCCCATCATGGCTACACCTAGATTGAAAACAAAAAACCGTTGGAAGCAGAATGTTTCCAGAAATCAAAAAATGTAAGTATATTATTTAAAAATCGAATTTTGTGCCGTTACTGATAAAACCGAAAGTCACGTGACTTGCCAAAAACGTCAAATTTGACAATATATTATATCTTCAAGTTTTGTCTCAATATTTTGAAAAATGAAGCAAAAAAGGGGATGAAGCACCTTCGTCAAACATCCCGTAAAGAAAACTTAATTTAACCGCAAATTGTAAACACTAGTTCTTTTAATACGAAAGGTGGCGTATTTAAACGTTTTTGTTAACCACATCATATAAGTTTAAGTCGTTACTAACTACTTAAAAGAGAAACTAGTATTTTGTTTTTCACGACAAAATTATCCGTGCCTGTGACATATTAAAATTTAAAAGAAATGGTATGGTTCCGAAATTGCCTTTTCGTCGAGAGCAGGTTCCTTTTTTAAAACGTGTTTAGCTTGTTTCGATCTTTTCTAAAAAACATGTTAAGCCTTAAGGCCCATAAAAACCCAAATTTTATACCCCAAAGAACACGCCAAAATCTCTAAATTATTCTTAGATATGCCATAAAGGGAAAGCACTGCAGCACTGGCGTTGAGGGACTTTCAATAAAGCTATTATACAAATCCCAGGTTGGAGAAAAACAATAGTCCTACAGGGTGGAACAAATTACGAAAAAAGCCTTTTATAATCAATGATATATATTTTAAACTTTTAACAGATTTAGGTTTACACTTTTTTGTTTCCTGTAACTTCCATAAATGAAAGAATAAAATATTTTTTTATACCTTCATCAAAAACATGATTTTTGGAACTGTCTGCAGATAACTAAAACATAGCTTTTTTGGCTACCGATGCAAAAAAACTTGTTTATTGAACACGGGTACAAAAAAAGATTTCTGTCCGTTTTTTACCCAAAATTAAAGAGAAATACCGAAAAATAGTAATAATGAAGATATCTAATTATTCTTGCCTAAAAATTCAGCTCTTTCTGCCAGTTTTTACCAATTATTTACGAAAATATTATTTAAAAACATCGTCAAAATATCAAACTGTAAAAGATCAGCCGCCTTGAATTAGAGTGTAAAGATAGTGTGTTGCAAGAAGTGCTCTTCATTTGAGAATTTTAAAAGTATTTTCCTGGTTTTCTTGGATTTTTTATAAAGGTATTAAAAAAACAACGGCAAAACTGTGCTTTCTTTTACTCGCTTTTTTAAATACCTCGCTGCCCTCGTTATTTAAACCAACGCTTGGAAAAAAGCCTTATTTTAGCCCCTAGTTGTGAAAACTACTATTATACTTCTTGCTTTCAAAAACGTAAATGCTGATTGAGTTGCAATTTCGTTGACATCGAGATGGCGTTAAACGAAATTAAATGCGAGATTTTTGACTGCGCTTATAGTGTTCCTGAAGAGCTGTAGAACACATGAAAATGTCACCAAAATTCATCTTGTAATAATTGTTAGAGATCATTCTGTAAGATCAAAACTGAATTCCATGAAATCCTAGCTGATCTTTTTTTGAAATTTTGCGCAAAATATGACGTTTTTGAAAAAAAAATTAAAAATTAAAAAAAAAGTTGATGAAATTATTCTAAAATATTTAAATTCAATATTTTATTGTAGACCAAAACAAAAATTTACTGAAAATTGATGCTATAGACATAGAAATATCTTCTGAAACTCATAAACATTTATTTGAAGTCATTTAGAAAACTGAGATAACCCAAAAATTTTTATTTAGTAATATAAGCCTTAACAATTAGCAATTAGTACTATAAACTTCAACTTTCAACAATTAACAAAAAATATAATCTTTATTTGATAGTTTAACTCCAACATATAAAAACCATTTTCAGCAATTAAATATTATTTGAAGAAAATTCTACCACGGCAAGGTAAAGATTTTGTATTTTGATCAGTACTTCAAAAACTCCGGGTGAAACAATTCACCGGCCTGCTGCCTGTTTTTGTTACTCCTGTTACCGTTTCAAGTTCCGCAGTATCGGGTCGTTTACTTAAAAAACTGATTTGCACTATAGAATTTATGGTTTTGAATGACTAAACAAATGGTACGACCACCAACGGACTGATAGTTTTCAAGATTTGTTTTGATAGTTTTTAAAAGCGATGGGTGCCGAAACCTCTTGAGGCACTCCGGCTTGCTATATTCTCATCAAATCTTGAAAACTATCAGTCCATTGATGGTCGTACCATTTGTTCAGTCTTTCAAGGCCATGGATTTCATAGTGCAAATCAGTTTTCAAGTAAACGACCCGATACTGCGAAACGTAACAAATAGGCTTTTAAAAACGTTATTGTATTGCCACAAAAGTAAAAGGAGCATTTACAGTGGGATTTACTAAAACGGTTTAGTCTATTTTAAAACGGTTCTAAGTTTAAGTTAAATTTTTAGTTTTCAGCATTTTAAACTAACCCTCCTTAAGTTTTGGACGTAGTTGGATTTATAACAAGAATTTTAATAAATTTGTTTATTGAATAATTATCTCAACACAATCTTTTGTTGGATTTAAGAGGAAATTTTCAATTTAGAAGAAAAGAAAAATAAAAAATTTAAACCCACGCATGGTTTAAATAGTACACATTCTGTAGAATAAATTAACACTTGGGTTATATGTCACTCACATTAATTTTGTATTTATTTAAAAGGTGTTTTTATTTATGAAAGGTATTAAAAAACTTAAATGCAATTTTTTTTACATTTCTGTCACTGGCAAAATGTCAGTTTAAAAATATTAGCGCTGCGTTCAATCGCAAACAGCGAGTTCGGATCTTCTACCTCTGCTTACACCTTGGCTTGTACTAACCTCTACTGATCAAAGCTACAAATGAGTGGGCTTTCAGTAAGGAAAGTTTTTTTGACTGAGCTTTTAGATAATCTTAATGTTTTACTTTCAGTTTGTAAATAAATTAATAAAGTTTTTTTGGATTGATTTGGTTTGGTATATTTTTCGTGCATAATCAGTGACCTTCACTTATGTTTCTTGTACCTCGTTGTGCCCTCATAAATATATTTTGTGTGCTGAAAACGGGTTTAAAATATGGCGTTTTTCTGGACAAAATAGGAGGTGTTTTATTGGGCAATGAGCAACTTGGGATATTAAATAAGGTAAATTAATCCTTGTAAAAACGGTTACTTAGGGAAATTATTCTGGCGCCTATAAATTTAAAACACCTCCCTTAGGTTGTCTAAAAAATCACCAACTTTATAACTTCAAACATAAATAATGAAGCTATTATGTGCCAAATTTTTGGCGTATTCGCCATTTGCCATTTTGAAACCTGTAAAAAAAAATAGTTTTAGGGTATTTCTTCTAAAATATGAATTATTTTGAGAAAAAAAGCAGTTCTTCAGTGGTATTTTGCAATAAAAATGCAAAATAATCAATAACTTTGTGCCTTTTCTGTATGGGTAAGTGTTTTTTGAAAATTAGTTTTAAAATTTAGTACCCCCCACAGGTGTAAATATTTAGACCTGTTCTTGTCTATCACTTGGCCGTCACTTTGGATTACCTAGATTGTGGATTGGGCACCTAGTCGGAGCAGGCCGGTGAATCGGTTTACCGGGAGTTTTTGAAATACTGAATTGATTCGATTAAAAATCCGAGGCATGCTAGAAATCTTTACCATTCTGTGGTAGAATTTTCTTCAAAAATATTGCAGAAAATGGTTTCTTATATGTTAGAGTTAAACTATCAAATAAAGGTTCTATTTTTTCTTAATTCTTGAAAGTTGAATTTTATGGTAACTAGTTGCTAATTGTTAAAGCATATATATCGAAATCAAAATCTTTAGGTGTCTCACTTTTCTAAATTATTTCTATTAAATGTTTATGGTTCTCAGAAAATATTTCTATGTCCGGAGCATCAACTTTTAGTAAATTTTTGTTTTGGTCTACGAAAAAACATTGAATTTAAATATTTTAGAATAATTTCGTCCACTTCCGGATCATCTAGCATTTCATGGAATCTAGTTTTGAGCTTACGGAATGGTTTTTAATAATTATCACAAGACGAATTTGATGTTTTCTTGCGTCCTACAATGACAATTTACCTGCTGTAACAACTAGCCCCGTTTTCTTCCACCCAACGATAATTTGCTAGTCGCACAAAGGTAAAAACCTGGTATAATTACTTACTTGCTAAATTTCCCTAACATTAATATTACGGTGACCGTAAATATACCTCATTATGCATGAGTATTAACGTAAAACTCCTGTTGAGTATCTTTTTAAAAGATTAGTATCATGAGTATGTCTGTACATTCCCTCAAGAAAGACGTTTCAAAAATAACAATGGTGTTTTCCAGACCCTTGAAAAATTAGCATGCTTTTTCGTGTAGCGAAAGGAAAAAGATTGAAAGTGGAAATAAAATGAGTTTAGGAAGATCTGATTTTTTTTGGTAGAATAAGGCCAATACATTTATGTATGTTTTTTTAGGTTTCGACCAAAAAAAACGTAAACTTATTGCTATCTTTTTTACTCATTGATATTATTACGGATCACGAGAGTCACACATTGGGTAAAGTTGCAAATCTGAGAACTGAAAACCTTTGAAGGCTCGTAATTATTATTTTTAAATTTGTTATAAAGTTGTTAGTATTTGAACTTTTAATTTTTGATAAAAGGAAAAAAACGGGAATTGTTTGTTTTATCTATTTTCGTTCATAACTTCAGCTAATCTGTACAGATTTTGATAATTATTTTTTTTCAAAAGTTGTGATCCCCCAGTTCTCCCATATTTTTTGCTGCCCTCGAGTAACCTCTTTATAGGAAGAAAGCGCCTATTTTAATCTTTGACACCCTTTCTTTTAACTATAGAGATTGCGGTTAAGTTTACCTTTTTTTAAAAATTATTTGTTAACCTAATTTAATATTTTAAACAATAAAAAAAAATTTTTTTTTGCAATTCTAGTAATAAACAAGTCAAACTGTTCTTACTTTTGGTATATCTAACCTACTAACTGGTTATATTATGTACTTAGTTAGGTGACCATATTTAAAAAACTGAAATAGACTACCCTTGAAAGAAATTGACCTACCGGCCAACCCTAATTTAAAAATTGTATTCATCGCAGTTTGGATGATATTTTTTTTTTGATCATGATGGTTTTTAAATATTTTAAATTGGAGTTGGGGCATTAAAGAACAGAAAATATAATTTTAATTTCCTCTTAACCACCTTCTCTTAAAGTATTCTTACTCTCTAATTATAAAAAATTAGTTAACCCCAAATCTTAAAACTGCATTTTTTAGCAACTTTGGTATACTTAATTTTATAAACATGCGTTAAAGGGAAGTTAGTTTAAAATCGTTTGCAAAAATTTGTACCGAACAGCCATAAGAAAGCAAGCTAATAAAAGCGTGTTAATAAATTAGAACGAGCAAATACGGGCATATGAAAGAATCCTGCACGGATATCATGGGTTTATGACCTTCCGTGAAAGTTAACCATATTTTGATATTTCGAAGATATTGTAGGTGAAAAAAATTAAATTCTATAAGGATCGTATGTCTGTGATAGGAGATATGAGCCGTGAAAGAACGTATGTCTGCTGAACATATACGGATAATTTTTCTAGTAATTTGAAAAGTACTTTTTAGATTTTTGTAATTGGGGTTTCATTTGGAAGGTTCTTGCATACTGCACAGGGGCTTATCCGGGATTATACTTTAGGGAAGCTCGATTATCTGGGAAAAAAAAAACATAAAAATTAAAAGTAGAAACCTATTTTAATCCTGTATGGCGGAACGGTTTGTTTCTCGTCTGGTCTCATTTTACGCTACAGACGTGTATCTAAAATTCTATCTTAGCGAAGTCATAAATATCTAGAGAGGTCCATATAAATTAATATATAATGTAATAATATTCAACTTTTTCGAATGGACTTAGATTTATACAAGACGTGTAGGTAAGTTTAAACTAAGTAGGCTTTGACTCTGCTTTGAAAAATAATTAGGAGTAGGTCATGATGCATTTTTGGCATATCTATGTAATTGTCATTAAAATTTTTTTTTGTTTTAGAAAGTTTTATTTAAAATAAACATGCATAAAATAATATTAAAGAAGTATCAGTTTATAAATTTTGTTTGAAAATTACATTACTCGTTCATTTTTTGTTATTTCTAATATAAGTAATTACTATGCCACTTTTTTTCTCTAATGAAGAAGTTATTTTAAAGACGATTTTTTCCATTTTTCTGATTTATTCCCACCAAACCCAAACTAATACCAAAACTTGGTCCATACTCACTGACGCATGCAGAAATTTTGTTTCTAGGAGTGGGGGGGGGGGCTTAAGATTTCTGGGGGGCCTTAATTAAAAACATAGTTTCAGATGAAAATTTATTTTTGATTTTTGGGAAAGTTTAATCTTTAGAATTCAATATTCATTAGATCTATGGGGCAAACAAACCTTAAACCCACACATGCATACGCCACTGACTATACCTTTAAAGAGTACTCACTTCATTTATTAAACAAAACAAAAAATGTTAATGCAAAAAATGGGGTTGGTTTTTGTTTTTAACATTTTTCTTATTTATTGACTTTTTAAATATATATATATATATTTATATTCTGTTTACGCGCTTAAATTACCGTTTAAATCCAACCAGCTCTTAAAATAAACCACCAGAAAAAATTAAACATAAAATTTTGGTTTCATTTACGTATTTTTTTAATAACTTTCCCAAATACTAAAGACCTCATAAATTATAATCCTGGTTACGCTTCTATGCAGTATTTAAGTGCATTTCAAATGACACCCTAATCACGAAAATCTACAAAGTAATTTTCAAGTTACTAGAGAAATTCTCCGTAGGTGTTCAGTAGACATACGTTCTTTGATGGCTCATATCTCCTATCACAGACATAGGATCCCCATAGAATTTCATTTTTTTCAGCTGAAGTTAAATATTTTTAAAATATCAAAATATGATTAACTTTCAAGGTTCCATTTTCTACATAAATAAAAAATACTATTTTTACAACTTTTTCTAAGTATCAGCAAATTAAAAAATTACTTTTTTTTCTTTAACTCCTAAAACTGAGAAACATTTCTTGCAAGCCCTTTTGACCCAGCCTTTTTTTTTATACAGTTCTCTTTTCTTCCAGCGTTTTATTGTCATAGAGTAATACACCTACGGAACAGAAGCGCAAAGCGGATCGAAGTGGATTGCAGGCTCCTGCGCGAATCCTCGCGAAAAGCGATCCATTTCGGCCGGTTTTGCCCCTCTGTTCCATAGGTATATTAGTTTATGCTATGGTTATGGCGCTCTTTTGTTACAAGCGTCTTTTTTTTGCGCTCTATAGTTACGCGCTGTTTTGTTATAACGCTCTTTTGTAACGCGCTCTTTTCTACAACGTATTTTGTGACCGCTCGGGCTTTTTGGTTAAAGAACCGTGAGTACCTACAGAATCCTCGCGTTCTGATGTGATCTGATAATTTGGGAGGATGGGGATTTAACCTCACAGCATCTAAGCCTCATTAGACCCGTTGTGCATCCTCCTATACGGCTTCCTCCTAGTTCGTCAGGCATCCTACGCTTCGAACGTAGTTGATAACGTCGCCAAGGTGAGCCAGCCGTATGTTGGCTGGTGTTGGCCAAAACTCGTCGAAAATAGCCTTTCGGGTAGATGACAGTGCTGGACAGTCGCAGAGAATGTGTTCCATGGTTTCATCTTCTTGTTTATTTAGTTGGCAGTGGCCGATCAGAATACCCGTGGCAATGCGCAGGTTCTGTCTGGTCATTGACAGGAATTTTTTTGCTGATGCTTGGTCCGGGTAACGTTGTAATTCCTTGGCAAGGTTGCAGTTTCTAGGTTCATCCCATCTTTTTCTAAAGTCTTTTTGGAAATGTTCTCATATTTGGTTCGCCACTGTTAATGCTGTTATACTGGCAGAAGGGGCAGGTTTAAAGAGTGTTTGTCCCGCTGCCCTCCTGGCCAGCGTATCTGCAATGTGGTTTACTTTGTATTTGCCATGACCTTCGATCCATTTTAGTTTGACTATGTTGTTGTTTTCTGATACTTTGACCAAGGTTTCATGGCATTCTAGTACTGAGCCCATTGTAATACGTGATCAATGTAGAGCTAGTAGTGCTTGTCACGTTACGTGGATATTTCTTTTGCTGCTATGTGGATGCCATTCAGTGTTTGGTTTTGGAACCGTCCGTGAGCGTGAACAAATAACGCACTTTTCAACTGCTTTGGACCATATGAAAAGTGAGAGAGGCAAATACTCACCCGTGACTACTCACCTCACAGGCCGTCAAGAATACGGGACCTGGTTCTATGCCAACCATATAGAAACGGTACATAGTCATCAAAACAACCTCCTTGATGTGAATGTCAAGGGTGGTGAGACCAAGAATCGCCTCCATAGCTCTGGTTGGCGTGGTTTTCATAGCTCCCGTTGTATAGATATATGCTATTATTTGAATTTGTTTTCTCCTCGCGATATTTAGGAACCAAGTTTTCTTATGTTTTTCGCATTGTTAGATCCCAATAGTCTTTTTTTCAATTCGGATCCAATGGACATTTTTTCGTAAAAATCAGTAAAAGAAAAAACAAATAAAACTTTTATTTTGCGGGTTTACCTCCGCAGCATAGGGATGAAGATGTATATTTTTCCCTGTACTTTTTAAAATGTTTCTTCCTAAGTATGGCGTGATTTTATGCATTTTAAGCTGGAAACGTTTTAGGTTGCTACATAGTTTTATTATTTTTCAACTTTTTTATAAGGGGTTTATACGGGTCGTGAAGAATTATAACAACGATTATAAGAAACTTTATCATGTAAACGTTTATAGAAGTAATGGAGAAAACAGATGAGTATTCTTCTTCCAAAATTATCAATCAAAATATTCTCATTACTATAGTTATAAAACTTTTGTCTTAGAATGCCATTTTTTTATAATGTATCAAAGAAAACATTTCAAAAAGCCTTCCTATAAAACTTTTGGTTTTTGAGTTTTATAATTTAGCAATTAATACTTACTGACGACGTTGCTTATAAAACTTTTAGTTTAAATTTGACAAGTTTTATAAAATCGTAATCAAAACCTTTTAAAAACTATTCTAATAAAAGTTTAAGCTTAAAGTGGTTCAAGTTTTATAAAATAGTTTAAAAACTCCTCTTATAAAACTTTTGGTTTAAATTCAATAGTGGTAATTACAACTTTTTGGAATTCTATAAGTGTTTTAATAACCGTTATAAAACTTGACGTAAAATATCTTACTCGCAGCCATTTTCCTAAACTGTTTCATAATTTAAATTTTTTTTATATTAGACTTTAAAGTGCTAGTAAGATAAGTTTCGTAAAAACAGTTGATTTATTATTCGTTTGATCTGCATTTTGCTATTTTTTCTCTATTGTGGGAATTACAGAAACCTTCACAAAACTAACCTTACGTTTTTCTCCGTAGAATTATGTAAAGATTCTTTAAATTACGGTTTTTTTCAAGCCGGCATATTTTTGGAAGGCAGAAATCATTTCTACACGATAAAGACGACGTGGCATGTAGGATTTATCCTGGAGAATCGATCTAAACATCAACATAGTATTATTACCTATAAATATAATATCCATCAAAAGTTTTGTCATTTCTGTAAACATTTTGCATAATGTATTTGGACAAAGACGAAATTATAAAGAAACGCATGCACTGTAAATTTCAATCTAGTCAATAAGGGACCGGGCCAAATTGGACGTGCTAAAACACTATGGCAACCATTTAAAAACTACTTGTTGTTGGCTTGAGTTTTTATAAAAGGATAGAGAATGTTTTTAAAGATATCTTTTAAAACTCAAACTAGTAATGCATCCCTTTATAAAAACTGACATTTAAGGCGTATAAGGGGTTTATAAGAGGCCTGAGAAGGTTTTGAAGAGAATCTTATACAATTTTTTGTTTTATTAAGTAGTTGCCAGCAGGTATTAATGGCTGATGGATGATAAAAAAATAAATGTTACTTGGGTGGTACATTCCTTTTTCTTGAATGGTGTAGTTGTTCATTTTTGTTGAATGTTCCCTGATAATTTTTTGACATTAAAAAATTGACAAATTCGAATAGGACAATATCAGTGGTTTACATTCTGACCGATTTGGATTGTTTATCAATCTACAGTACGAATATTTTTTCAATGTATAAAATCCCCATATTGCGGATGTAAATGCATAACACCAGTGGAATCAAATCCGTTCGTTCAAAAATGTTTAAATTGCAATACAAGAAAAATATCCAATTTATCTCTACGTATTTTTTTACTGTGATAAGCTTGGTCTTAATAATTTACTTAGAAAAAAATCTAAAATTATATAATATTTTTGACTGTAGTAAAAACTTTGATTATTGCACCAAAATAATTTTATATCAATTTTATATCAACCAAAAAAAAAATGAATTACATGGAAGGTGTAAGAAGGCCTAAGAAAAACTTTAAAAAAATATTTAAAATAATTTCTGTGTTTTTTACATAAATGTGTGTTTTTTGTCAATATATTAAATTAAACGGTATACTTAGTCAAAGCCTAGTTAGTCGTGTTGTTAATTTTTAAATTTATTTGGTAGTTTGTTATGGTCAAGCCATGATGGTAATTTAAGGCTTAAAATATTTTAGCAAAATTTAAGGGGTAATGTTTTTGATGAAGCAAGTTTTTACTATGTTTTTCACATTTGTGTGCCATGATATTGCTCACATTTTAAAGTTTTCTTTCCAAACTTTCGATTTCTAGAATAAAACACTCAATTTTTTTAAGTTTTCACTGTTTTTTTTACGTTCAAAAAAAGTACGGCAAAAAAACATTGTTTCTCTGTTAAAATGAAAAATATTTAAGGTTGTTGGAGAGAGACAGCAGGCTATAAAAAAATATTTTAGAGAATGATAGACATAATTTAAGGCAGATGTTTACTAAAAATGTCTGTTATGTCATCTGTCTGTCATCTTGAGTGGTGTGGTGTATATGATTTTTATTTTGCAATTTTTATCCAAAAAACAGCAAAAATTGTAATTTTTCAAAGTGTAAAGTGTGTAAAACATTAGATGGTATTAATTTCTTTCAATCAAAGTTCTTTACAGTCTTTAATTTTACCAAAAAACGTGTCCTACTGAAGTGTATTTTAGCACATCTAAAAATAAATTTAACAGGTGTTTAAGAAAATTATTTTAAGGTTAGCCGCTGAAATTTATGTGTTTTTTTTCTTCTCTGCATTTAGTTTGTATTTTCTGCTACTTTTAACGTACTTAACTGTATTGAACCCATTATAAAACAAAATAAAGAAATTAATATCAAACATCCGATTAATTAGACTTTTGTCGACTATAAGAATTTAATCCTGCAGGCTGATATTGATCAATTTTTTTACATTAAATTTGAAAAATAATTAAAAAAAAATATTCAAAATTTATGTCGAATATATCATCTGACCCGTGGTGCGATAGTAGCAGCTTTTTTTAAAGGGCGGTTTAGTAGTTGTTGGATTTTTGTACGGGCGGTTATAGCCTGTTATAGTTTTAAGAATACACCAAAATGGCTCAAAATTAAACTAAAATTTTAATCACTTAAGAATTTATGGTGCCACTTTAGTACCTCAACTGAGGGAATTAAAGTACCTATTTATTCCCTAAATTGCATAAAAATAATAAAAACAAGCACAATTTATGATTTGATTTTCTCGGTATAGGGAATGAAATAAAAACAAATTGTCCTACGGCAACGTTTCGACCTTTATTAGGACATCTTCAAGGCCTATGAAGAACAAGCCTAATTTGAATTAAATTAGACATTTAATATCTTAAAATTAGAACCTGAATACTGAAAACACCTGCCATAAATTTATATTATTTATTAATGTCTAGATAATACAGGGTTCCCAAGATTTTCCTTAGGGATAGGATTTTTATAAATCAAAGAGAAATGGCATAGAAAGTTCTGCGCGCACAAAAGAAACAGGTATATTGAGCAATGGTGCTAGTTTTTTATTATCTCCGGACTGCTTTCATGAGAAAAAATTGTCGCCACTCTTTCATTGTGAGCATAAATCATAGTTGCAATAATAACCGTTGACAAGATGTCTGCAAATTCCGCTAGATGGCGGCCACACCATGAGATGATCGAGGAAAAAATTAGATGTTTTCAGGTCCAAACCACAGCTTTTTCTTGCTTAAAGGAGGCGGCAGGGTCCATTATTTACGATAGTGAGCGATAAACCCGTGAGGTTGTTAACATTAGAAAGAAATATCTTCGCTTTTAATTAAATTTCTTTCCATTCTGTTCTACTAGTGACATCTATCCGGAAACGGCCAAACCATGCAGCTAGCAAAGAAATCAATAAACGGCGCTGTTTTTCCTGCAGAGCATTTTGCTTGCGATATTATTGATTTTAAATAAAGCTGGCCCTATACTACATTTGATATTTTCGAACCTATTCTTCAAAATAGCGGGAGGGTAAAAGCGAAAAATAATGGGCTGCCACCAAAAAGGGGTGAAAAGATTTATTTTGCTCTGTTTCTTTACAAAAATCTTTTTTTTACGAAAAACTTGAGCTCTGCCACTTTTTTTACTTTTTTCTTCAACTTTCTCGAAATTTTCGTCATACCGTAGAAAAAAATTATTTCCCCCATGGTCATAATCTACTTTTATTCGACAAAATTTAGAAACAGAGACGGGATCAGTTTTCCTAAAACGGGGGATCTTGGTTTCGAGTGAGAAGATAAAGGGCGCCGCAGGCAAAAATTTTTCAATTAAATTAGCCGAACGCAAAAATGTTAGAAAAACAAAGCACGAAATAAAAATGGCGCCGCTTACAATTTTTTTCAAAAATTACGTAATTTCGGGAACGCAAAGAAATAGGTCTAAAGAGTATAATTTTTAAGAAAAAAATATCAATTTTCTCGCCCGCCTCCACTGGAACTACAGGTGCCGTGCACAAATTACGTAATGGTCATAGGGGGGAGGGGGGGTTACAAAACGTTACGTAGGGGGGAGGGGGGTTTTTGACAGCGTTTGCATTTGTGTGAAACTAAGAAAATTTGGAATGAAAATAGGTGAAAAGTTTTTTTTTTTTGGGGGGGGTAGTGGTCTTGAAATCGTTACATAATATTAGGGGAGTGGCGTGCCAAACCGTTACAAAACATTACATAGGGAGGGGGTCAAAAATTGGTAAAATCACCGTTACGTAATTTGTGCACGGCCCCACATCTGACTGTTCCTCCTTTTTGATTTCGAATCAAAGTGCAAAACCCGGGTTGGACGTTCGAAGGCGTCAACCCGTCCTATTTGCTTGATAAAGTTTCTACGGAAATATCTCAGTCGATTTCTCCGGCCGTGTATGAACGCTTTAGGTTAGGCATTTGCATGTATCTCAGTCCCCAGCCTGTAAACAGTGCGTAAGGACAATGGTTACAAAATGAAAAGCCGAAAAATATTTTTTTTTACGATATCTTTCATCACTTTGGTATTAAAGTCAAGCAAAAACAATTTTTATTCCAGTCCTAAAGGTATGAAAATGGAAAACATTAGAAAACAACAACCTGGAATGGATTTACTACGTGTAAGATGTAGTGACAACATCGCCCCATGTCCATCCTTTTCTGCCTAATGTGCTTTTCCGTTTGTCTGCGTCTTATACACGGCTGCTTGGCCCCCTAAGGATTTGCTTAGGAACCATGTATATTGATGAAAATATAAAATATATCGATAATTCATCGTTACGCCATATAATTTCTAAAATGTTTTAAAGAATTTTTATCTAGGCATTACATAAATACGATTAATTTATTTCAGGTGCTTTTAAAATTTAGTTTCTTTTTATTGTCAAATTTGTAATTTTAGCATTAGCAAATACATTTTGCTTGTTTTTATTATTTTTCCCGGCCCTTCTCTGGACAAATTAGAGCGTTTGAGTAGGGGCAGTCCAAAACCAATTAGTTAAGGAAATGAAGGTGATATAAGTGCACAATATTACTAAGACTACTGGCTTGTATGGGTAAAAGTTCAAGTGACCAAATTATTGGTTTTTGTAAAAAATTAAAAAATGCTGTTTTTAGGCTAAAAATTAAACATTATTTTTTTGAGTTACCGATTAGGTATATAATTTATCTTTTTATTACCTTGGATTCAGAAACCTGTCCAAAACCCCGTATTGAGAAATGCTGGAGACATTTTCGTGACAATTTGTCAATTTTCAGGGCCAGACAAGTCTAGTGTCAAATTAAAATACTACTTCTAGTATATATTTTGATGTTTTTTATATCAACTTTTTATTTTTAAGATTCTCGATTGTGTCTATTATCGATAGTTGGATTATATTGTTTTTTTTTTTATATCGCCAAAATTAATATCGTTCTTTAATTTTTTTTACAGCGCGCAACGAATCAAATGGCACTCGTAAAACCTTCTGTATTTTTTTCTACATTTTAACTCTTTTTTAATTAATGAATTCATTTTCCTTCCGGTCTGTTGAAAAGAAAGATTTAATTATCAACTCTTGTTATTTTAATAGTACATTATACAGCTATTGGAGAGCAAAGTGGTGTTTTTTATCCTAAGGTAAAAAGTTTGGAAGCCGACCAGAGGGAGGGCTACAATTCGCTGAGCTATAAAAAGGCACTTTTGCCACGTGGTGTGTGAACCATTTTTTGCACTTTTCGTATTTATTTCACTTTTTCTTATAAGAAAATTTTGAGTTTTACGTCTCATTTATTGCGGAATGGCACCCACGCAATACAAGATATTGATAGGACTTAAAGAGTCCTTTTTTACACCATGAGGCCGCAAAGTGCAATTTAAAATCCCTCAGTTGAGGAAAAAACTAGAAAATTAAAGGCTTAAAGCTTATGCGTTCCTTAACACTAAAAATGACACATCTATCCACTTTAAAGACTTCATCATAAGTATCAAATTTTTCCGCTAGATTTTTATATGTCAAAGCGGTAATAATGTTAATCCAGTAGGTCCATCTTGTTCAGATAATATTGATGTTTTTTTAAATTTTTTCTAAGATTGATGTTGCCATCGATGCTTTTTTTCTTAAGGAACATGCATCAAAAGTGACGTTATTATAGACACGGTCGATAACAGGTGCGATTTCCTTTCATTTCTCAAATATAAAGCGATTATACTGGCCTCCCTCGATAGTGATTAATCATTTAATAAAGTGTAGTACTTCTAACTTCACTTTAACACGAGTAGTTCAAAGCCCCCCAAAAAACCTGACCTGTCTCCCCTCACGTACAAGAGGATGTGGTTATAACCTCACTTCTTCTAAATTGTGTTTTCGGAGTATTTCGTTAAAATTTTAAAAAGGATAAAAATTGCTTAAAATGTTCTCCAGAAAACGTAACATACATGTGAAAAGTGCATCATCGTCTAAAGAAGACGAGGCAGACTTCTGGAGAAGAAAATGGTTCAGCGGCATTGAAGTATTAAAAATACTTCAATGTTCGGCGGTCCTGCAGATTAGAACCTATTCTATTTTTCTTTTAGCTAATATTAAAAGGATTAACTGTAGATGTAGCTTGTATGGTTCAGCGGTCCTGTATATTATAACCTATTCTATTTTTATTTAAGCTTAAATTAAAAGGATTGGCTCTGAAAAATGGCCTTTCTGCCTAGAATAATAATCTTCTTGCAAATAAAAGTAAAAATATTTTGTGTCTTTAGTATACACTTTTTCTTTATTTTGAAAATTTGGGGGAGGAAAGCTAAGAGAAAGTGCAAGTGATTTTATATCAGCAATTTTACGAATTTTTTCTGATGACTATTTCACACACAATAAAAGAAATAAAACAGAGAAAATGTAAACAGCTGATGATGACAGGGACATGTCAATAAAGCTTCAATATGTTTGTTTGTAATATTTTCGTTTGAAAAGTTGAAAACCCTGAAAAATAATTTGCTGTTTAAGGGTTTGGGCTCAGAAACAAGATCCACCCTTATCAAGAAGTTTCCAGTATTTTTAAATCATGTTATCATCTTTCGTAGATATGGATCTAAAAAAACCTCTGTTTGGTTTGCTAGCGGGTGAGCTTTTGTTTGGTCTCAATTTGGCAGATAAAGTTAAGATATTGAATGTACAAAATTAGCTAGGGATATTGGACATCGGAGCTACATCCAAATGTTAAAAATTTGAAAATCTACTGTTGCAAAGAGACAAGGAGCAGTTAATCTGGATTCCATCCAAAAAGCAGCAACTTGGTCCAAAGAATCTATCACTTTTGCTAGATAATATAATAGACCAAATTTTGATAAAATTTTATTTGCTAAGGAATATTTTATCATTTTTAGAGTCTACATGTTTTAATTTTGGGTTTGATGAGTGGATTAGAATAAAACTTTTTATCTTTATGATTTTGCTTCTTCCAATTTTATTTGGTGTTTCTTGAATAAAGTTTTGCCTAAATGTGATAACTTTATTTTGGAGTGTCGCAAAAGGCTTTAAACGGCTACAGTTTACCAAATGACTAATCACTATCGAGGAAGACCAGTATAAAAAAGTAAATAATTGAAGAATTAATCTTCCCGCCCTTTTCGTATTGCTTTTGCGACACGGATTTAAAATAAGTGAAGTTATAACCACATCCTCTTGTATGTGAGGGCAGACAGGCCAGATTTTTTTGGGGGGCTTCGAAATACTGCAGTTTACCACATGATTAATCACTATCGAGGGAGACCAGTATAATTGAGAACGAACTTCACTTTAAGAAGTTCGTTTGATCTTTCAATTTTGATGATTTTTTTTGCTTTATTCACACTGTCCTGTCAATTTTTTCACCGTTTCTCTTCCACCCTTACCAACTGACTTTCTTCCCACCCTCAAGGAGTACTGGGTGAAGTTAAAGCTTTATCTCATGTGACATATCAAAAAAAAAGATAAATAAAAACTATCCGACCGCCCTCGCCAGTTCTAAATAGGCTTTGGTATAGATAGTAAATTGTCATCTGAGGTCGAAAAAAATCCTCGAGAACCATTCGCCATTTTGAAAAATATTTGTAACCGACTTTTCACCATTTCTATTGGTCGGAGGCAAAAAACTCTAAGAACAAAAATATTTGGAAAAAAATTTGCAATAAGAAGGGAAGAGGTTTCAAAAATGTTATAAGGTGTTTCAGGGGGAGAGGGGTCAAAATTTGGAAAATGGTTTTACATAATTGATGGTAGTACAGTAAAATTGTCATTTGAAGTTGAAAAAAAAAGTAAAATTACCAAGTTTGTGTTTCTCCCACTCCTCGGGAACTATCGGCCATTTTGAAAAAACATAGGAACCGATTTTCTCCATATCTGTTGATCGGAGGCAAAAAAGTATAGAAGTATTTGGCATAAAATTTGCAATATGTTTTTGTTACAACTCTCTGTAGTTAGTTTTTGAAAAGATAGAGGACGTTGAAGTTCTATCAGTTTTAACGTGCATGCCCAGAAAGAGATTTTAAAAGAATTTTACCGAATTTCAGTCGCTGTAGTTCAGAGACTGTTTAATTTATTATAAACAATATACATATTTTTATAGGATTTTTCCGAGATCTACAACTTTTCTTATTATTAAGTTAAAAAAAAAAAAATTTTTGTTGGACAAAATACGTTAAAACTTATTTTTTATAACTTCGGCGCTATCTAACTTTTTGGAAACTAACTACAGAAAGTTGAGCACTTAGAAAAAATGTTGAAAATTTTATGTCAAATATTTTTGTTCTCAAACTTTTTTGCCTCCGACCAATATAAATGGAGAAAAGTCGGTTACAAAGTTTTTTCAAAATGGCGGATTATTCCCGAGAAGTGGGGAAAACACAACTTGGGGATCTTACTTTTAGACGGCCCCCCAAACAACATATAAAAATTTTAACCTCCCCGAATTTTTTTCGAGGTACCCCCCCTTATTTATGTACTAAGAATAGAGAAATGTTTCGCAGGTGCATGCTTAAATCAGAGATCTCTTATCCAATGAGATGCGACAGTCAGCAAGTCGGTTTTTTTTATGCGCATGATCGGGACTGCCGGTTTAAGCTTCAAAACTGACCCGGTCGTTGATTTATTGGTCCGAGTAGGCCGAGAGATTTTCGCATTTTGTTGGTGTGCGCTCATTCGTTAGAGTTTTTCTATTTTTCACATCGTTCTTGCCACATTTTGGTTTTGATTTATTTATCAGTATTTTGAATCAGGCCGGGCACTTGGTGTGCTTATCGCGGCTGTGTCAAAAACAGGTATGGGCATCAGTTTTTTTCTCTTTCCGAGACATACAAAACGTATAGGTACACGTAATTTTTTTAACCTCCTTTACATATTTAAATGCCTACTTACTTATAATAATATATCGTCGTTGGCACTCTAAAACCTGCTATGTGCCTTTTTATTAATTTTAATAGAGTAAGCAGTTGTAAGTTAATTTTTAGATTAAAATATAACAATAGAGATATTAAGTCAAGTAAAAAAAATAGAAAAATCAGAATTTTATCTCATCTGTAGAAAATGTGTGTTTGGTATTTGTACAATTTATTTAAATTATTTAATATCAAAAAATATTTTTGATTAATATTTAAAAATACCTAATTATCTTTAATATGTTATTTTCTTTTTAATAATAATTACTTAAAATTTATTTGACATATCTTTCTGTTCCCCTTCTCCAAGAAATCCATTTGATTTTTTATCTACGTATAGCTAATTAATTATTAATACATCAAAAAATTAAGCCGGCTTTTCGGCTCCGGCTCATGGACTAAACCTGACGAGCCAGTCGGAGCAGGTCTAGCACTCATTTACAGCGATAGATACGAAGTCAGGGTCACGGAAAACTTCAAAGGTGGCGACGCCGACTGTCGCATCTTGTTGGATAAGAGATCTCTGCCTAAATATAGTCGCTAACGATTGATTAACTTGCGTCTATAAAATATTTTTTAATTCTCTATTTAGTACTAGTAGTGGGAGAGTTTTTTCTCTTCTTTTTAAATTAAACTGTTTATAATATAACACGTGGCTTTTACCTACAAGAAAATAGACCAAACTCGTTATTAAAGCTATGCAAAACAAACTCAACTAAACTTTCATGTATAAACAAATTTAGCTTCCTTCAAACTTAATCCTCCACATTCTGTGTATGGCCAAACTTTATAATTAAAGCGTTAAAACCTCGGGTAAAACTACAGTTTATTGTCAGTGTTTTTATCACTACAGTAAGAAATGTTATTGCCATTTTTATCCAGAGGCTGTCTCAGCATTTTTTGATGGGATGGAGGTGGTTTAGTAGCTGCTGGTTGCGCTATGTTGTATGTTACGCGACATTGGTAGTTTTTGCAACAAGTGGTTGTAGTGCCTTTTTTACAAGCATGGTTTTAACAAACTAGTGCAGTGATTGATTAAATTTAGCCGCGAGTTGTAAACACTACTTTCTTTAGCAACTTCATCAAAAACTATAAAAAGCAGAAAAAATATACAAGAAACTAAAACAGAAAAGCATTTAGTTGCCTACCGACTGCTTGATTTTGAAATTTTGCACCATATCCTTCTATTGGCTATTTAATGTTTTGACATTATTTGTGTGTAAACAACAATAAAAATATTTTTTTTTGCATCCCTAAACAGTAAAAAAAACGTTTTGTATCGGTAACCTAAAAAGCGGTGGTGTTTGTTAATTTAGTAAAATGAAATTGTTGATGAAGGTATAAAAAAGTAATTTACTGTATTTAATAGTTAGGGTGGGTTCTAGTCTCATCTATAGGAAGGGCTGGTCAGATTTGTTCTCAAAGTCTTGACTTAAGTGGGCTTACGCGACCTTTTGTAAAACTTCCTCGAAAAAAGCAATTTTTACACGTTTTGCATGTTGTTGATAAATAGTTAGTTAGTTATTTATTACAACGTATAAATACAAATTTATATGTACACATAGTTCGTCAGCTTATTTTTAATAAAATAATTTAAAAAAATAAAATATTTGGCATATTTAAATAAAGTACACACTACATAGTACACTAAATTAAATTGTGAATACAAAACAAATATGCAGTAACGCAAATACAAAACTCAAGCTAGTTTAAAATCCTGAGCTACTTTGAATAAATTGACTTTTAAGGAACAAAATGTTTGGATATTTAAATACTTAAAGTAGCCTACATTCGGTGTCCTCACTTAGACCCATTGTGTGTTATGGTACGTTCAGCCTGCAGTGTCCGGTATATAGATCAACCATTATCCAGATCTCCTGAAAGGCCAGTCCCGGCAATTCTCTTCAGTATTGGTGAAACTTATTCTCCATCCAGCTTGAGAGATCAGTGTTGATTCTGTGGTATGCTATTCCAAGGGCTGGTTTGAGATCAACGAAGATGACGGAGACTGCTTCGCACGCCAGCTGGTTGGAAGTCTCATTTCCCCGATACTCAGAATATCCTGGAATCCATACCATCGAGATGGTGTTTATTCGCACAACGGTTCTCGATGAGTACCTATAGGATTCAAGAGCCTTAAGGGCCGCTTGACTATTAGAGACTTTATTGATCTGCTGCGGCAGTTATAATCTATCATCCAACGTGCGGCCATGGCAATGTCGAAAAGTCCTGCCTGGAAGTTTTTAGCCGTATCTGTCCAAGACTATGTATAATCCTAACATTTTCCCGACTACAATCCAATGCCTGAAGGTATTTTGGTTCGTGAGTGTTGCTACACTATCTTCATTTGAGAAACTTATTCTGTTGGACGACCAGCTTTTTTGCTGTTTACTGTTGCGGAAATTATGTCCGGTATCAGCTCTAGAGTACAGTAGCATTGAGATACCCGCGTTTAAGGGTTTGGTATTACTTGACTTGCCCTGTCACCCCATTGGTTGGCTATAATTCTGTATGTTGCCTTCATAGCCTCTTTCTCCAGGATAAAGTGTAGAGGAGGAAGGTTTAGGAGGCATTCAAGCGCTGCTGATGGTGCGATGCTCATAGTACTATATATTACCATACTTGCTTGACGTTGGATATGTCGTAAAAAAGTAATTATAGTTATAGTTATATTCCTGTTGATTTGTAAGATTAAAAGTACAAAAGTACATATATATTAGTAAATCTGAGTAGATTTTTATAAAAAAAAACATTTAAAGAACAAGCTTTTATTAAATGCACTCAAAAGTAGAAAATCATTTTTTATCTTTCTTATAGGTACCATAATAAAAGCGATGAGCGCAAATAAAAAATTTTTACCTTGAGTATCGTATATCGGTCACACCGACTGTTCACCTAAGAAACAGATGTATTAACCTATAACCTAAGCTAATGAAAGCATTAAGGTTCTTCCTTTGTAGTTTTCTCTTTCTCATGGTAAAGTTAAAATTTTCAATTTGCGCCTATCGCTTTTATTATGGTATAAGAAAGATAAAAAGTTATTTTCTACTTTTCAGTGCATTTAAAAGCTTCTTTTTAAAAGTTTTTTTTATTAAATATTTATTTTTTAATTTGAAGATTTGTTCCCTAAATCGTCCATTTTGAATCCGCCATATTGAAATTTTCAAATCTGATAAAAAATTCATATCCCCTTCCCAAAAAATCCCTGTATGCCAATTTTGATTAAAATCAAAAAAACTAAATCTTTGCCTCCCTCCACTTTCGTTAGCGTGAAGTGTGTACCTAATAATACCATATTATTGTAGTGTCGCCAAAAGGCACTCTTAATTTTTAGATTTGTATCCTTAATCATCCATTTTGAATACGCCATATTGAAATTTTCAAATCTGATCAAAAATTCATAATTTCCCTCCCTAAAAACCCCTGTATGCCATTTTTGATTAAAATCGAACAAACTAAATCTTCCTCTCCCTTCACTTCCCTCGTTAGAGGGAGCTGGGTACCTGAGAATACCATATTATTGTATTTTCACCGGAATTATAAACGAATACCACATTTAAACACAATCGAATGTGGAAAAGTCAGTTAAAATTGTTTCGCAGAGCATGACCGAAAATCGTTCATCTTGAATACGCCATACTGAACTTTCAAAATCTTATCAAAAGTTTGCATTCCTTATCCCCAAAAGCCCCCGAATACCAATTTTGGTTGAAATCGGACAAACTTAGGTATTTTCCCCCTTCCACTAGCTTCGTAGGGGGGTGAGATGCTAAATAATGACATATTATTGTATTGTCACCGAAGCTACAAATGCATGCCAAATTTTAAGGCAATCGGATGAATATAAGTTAATTAAATTTGGTTAACAAAAGATGACCAAAAATAGTCCATCTTGAATCCGACATATTGAATTTTTAACCCCCAACACACCAAATTTCAACGGTAGGGGGAGCTGTAAATTTCATCACACTATATTCTTGTGTTGTCACCACAACTATATAAGCAAGCCAGATTTTCAGCCGATCGATGATTTGATGTCGGGAAGTTGGTCAAAATTAAGTTGCAAGATTCCAGCCGAATAAACATATCTCCATCGTCCAAATTGAATTCTATTTTTTCGACTTTTACCGTCATATTGGCATTGTTTCTCAACGCTTTCAAGGCACATAATTTTTCGATGATAACAACAATATGATAACCACCCATCAGTCAGCAGAGTTGACACTTTAAAACTAGAGTACTGCTACGAGTACGAGAGTATTTTAAAGGAAATAATTTGTTGCATTCAATGAATTTTTATTACAAATTGCATTTGTTCCTCGTGCGGAGTCTGGTTTTATATAAAAATATGAAAATAAACTAATAAATAATTATTGCACTTTTGCGGTCACCCCCGACAGTTTTGTTAAAACAATTAAAATCTATTTTTAAGCGTAGAGACTGCTTTTTAATAGTAGTTTTCCCAACTAGTGGCTAAAATAGTGCTTTTTTCGCAAGCAATGGTTTAAATAATGAGCGCAGCGAGTTACATAAAAACTCGAGTAAAAGAAGCACAGTTTAGCCGCGAGTTGTTAACACTATTTTTTTAATACCTTTATCGAAAAATCCAAGAAAAACAGGAAAATACTTATACTTTCGAAAATCTTGAAGAGGAGCACTTCTCGCAACACACCATTTTTACATTATAAATCAAGGCTGCTGGTAAATGAAATAAAAATGGTTTTCTTAGCAATGTGCCTTTTTATTCGGTGACTTTTATTGTTGCGACATTTTAATCTTTGACACTTTTTTAGTGAAAACTGGCGGAAATGCACTGAAAACATTTTAAGGTTAATTTAAAAGAATTATGACTTTCGATATGCACAAAGTCCCAGTTTCTTCTCACGAGATCTTGATTCTCTTAAACCAATTTTAGATTCAAAGTCCTATGCATAAAATCTTATGCCGAGAGCATATTTTTTTAACTATTTGTATCATAGTATAATAAATAGTTTGCTTCGAAGAGCACAGTTTCTTGAAAATTGGCCCGAAAAGAAGCACACAATTCTCTTATAAAAACTAAAAAGAATTAAAAAGAGAATTTAGTGAGGGTGAATAAATCAATGAATAGCGAGCTTTCCTTCAAGAAAGGTAATCGTAACCGTAGATCCGCATTTCGCACTTGTGGTGCTCATCAGTACGGTGCTAGGAATTAGTAGATGAAATGATGATGAAAAAAATCTGACACAGGATTCATGTAAAAGACAACCATCTGTCAAATTGCAGAATCGGCAGATGTACCTTCAATTTGAAGAAAAATTGAGCGTCTCTACGGACACAGATATATTTATTTTTACGAATATCTTAAGCTCTGGAGTTGATAAATTAAAAAAGGGATTTAGTGAGAGTGAATAAATAGAAAAATCAATGAATAGCGAGCTTTCCCTCAAAAAAGGTAATGGTAAACGTAGATCCGTGTTTTGCACTTGTGGTGCTCATCAGTACGGTGCTAGGAATTAATTGCTCATCAGGTGCTCATCAGTACGATGCTAGGAATTAATTCCTAGGAATGTGCAACATTCGGATATACCGTTACCATTACCTTTTTTGAGGGAAAGCTCGCTATTAATTGATTTTTTAAAAGAATGACGTCATTATACAGTATGGCAACACGTAAAGGGATCATTGCAAAATTCACATAAGATTTTTTTTTATTTTGGCTTCCCCCACTCCTAATATAGCAAAATGAAAGAGAGAGAATCTTATGCGAATTATGCAATTGTCCTTTTATGTGTTGCACTGTGCAGAAATATCACACCTGTAAGCAAAAAAAAAATGAACCAAAACTGTTTATTAATAAAATATTAAAATTTTACATAAACGTGAATATAAATTCGCTACATCTAATATTGTCAGAAACAGTAAACAGTGTATTTTGCACATGAACGTAAACATTTTTCGCATATCTAATTATATCAAAGGGTTTACATAACACCATAAAAAGAGCAGTAAGTTAATTATATCTAATTCTAACAAAAAATTATATTTATAAACAGTATACAAGTATAAAATATCGGCTATTACAGAACTTGCTTAAAAATTAAGTCTTCCTTTTCGGCTTTGCTCAACAAAAAGTACACAGCATAATTCTTAAACTAACATATCAAAAATGGTTAACAATAAAATTGGGAAGTTGGAAGGGGGAGGGGTTCAAACCTGAAAAAAAATCATAAAAAACTAAAAATAAAAGAAAACTGGATACTATTCTGTTACCAATGTTTTTGATTGATTAAGATCAAAATATTTTTGAAAAGTACTTCACAATAATTCACTTGACACAGACCTATTTTTTTAAAGTTATATGAGCGTTTAAAAGAAATGCATGTTCTCTGTTTTACTGTCCTCTAGTTTACGCAAGTTTTAATTACTAGTTCAAAATAGATAATGCATAATTTTTGTATGCCTGCCTCTTTAATTTTGAAGGAATAAAAAGAGACCGACTTATAAAAATTAGGCATTATCTATTACGCATTAAAAGTTTGGTAAACGGGGCATAATTTTCTATTATTTACACTAGAAAGTGCTTATGCACATATAGTTTTCACAACTAGTGGCTAAAATAGTGCTTTTTTTTACAAGTGTTGGTTTGAATAACGAGCGCAGCGAGTTATTTAAAAACGCGAGTGAAAAAAAGCACAGTTTAGCCGCGAGTTGTGAACATTATTTCTTTTAATACCTTTACCAAAAAACCCAAGAAAAACAAGAAAATGCTTTTAAAAATCTCGAACGAAGAGCAATTCTCGCAACACAACATCTTTACACTATAAATCAAGTCGGCTGGTAAATGAAATAACAATCGTTTCCATAGTGATGTGACTTTCTATGCGGTGACGTTCAGTGTTGTGTCATTTTAATCTTTGACAGTTTAAGGACTTTTTCGTAAATACTTGGTGAAAACTGGCGGAAATGGCTTAATTTTTAGGCAAGAATGATTAGATTTCTTCCATATTATTACTTTCCGCTATTTCTCTTTAATTTTAGGTAAAAAACGGACAAAAATCTTTTTTAGCACCCGTGACCAAAAAAAAAAGTTTTTTTGCATCGGTAACCAAAAAAGCCATGCTTTAGTTTTCTGCAGACAGTTACTAAAATCATGTTTTTGATGAAGGTATAAAAAAATAATTTTTCATAAATAACTTGAAAGAAAACCAAAAAATAATATAGTCCATTCCTAACCTATAGGTATGTACCCTGTTGTAAATTTAACGAATAAAGCTCTTAAGCGCTTAAAGAAGACAGCAGGACCGTCCATTTTTAATTGCCTTTACTACAGCTAATAGTCAAACAGGATATAAAAAATAAATTATTTACAATCCAAAATTTGTGAAATTTAGTATAAACACAAGAGTTTAGGCATTATTGCTGTACCTTGCAAAAGACCAGAAATACATATTTTAAACTCTAAATAGAAGAAATCAGGAAGGCGTACCATGGGGGCAATTCCAGTGGGCTATCGTTATGAGATAACGATCGCTATCGCCATTTTTTTCACTGTTACGGCAACATCGCTTATTGTTAAGTAAAAAGAAGAAGGCTTGAATGGCACGCAACCCGCAATACTTTCCCAAAACAACTATCAAATGCCGACAGTCAGTCAAGTTTGTTTACCTTTCTTGGAACTTGCGGCGAAATTTCCGGAAAAATAATAATTTTCATGAACTTTTTGCACGCAATATGGATTAAAAATCTGATTACAATGTGATGGTGGACGACCGTTATCAATTTTTATTGAATTTTGTTTGGAAAAGCCACATTCTTTGTGAAGAGAAACACACATGGGCCTTGTGTGAAGTAGGTCACTTTTTAAGCACAGTTTATAAATTTTGAAAAGACGTGAGCCACTGGTCAGAAAATCGAAAAATAATTTTACAAAATATTTAAACATTATAAGACAAAAAACTTAGGAATTAGTTAAGAATGCAGGATTGCTTTGGTCCAAGGTTATTACACTGATTTTTTATTGAAAAAATCTGACATCAACTAATAATTTATCTGGACACTGACACTTGTTCGCCTATTTATCATCCATTGTGTTTATGCTTGTATTTTTTGTGGTTATCGCCAAATTACTAAATATTATGCCTTGTATAAATGATAGTACTTGCAACAGAAAGCATTGAGTACCTAGTTAAAGAGAGGCCGCTGATTCTGAATTGCTATGCATCACCAAGCAAAAATTTTGCATCCCTTCTCATACTGTTCCCCCTTCTTCAATGATTTTCTTTTGCACAGGATAGTAGATCTTTTGAACTCCCTCCCTCTGTCCGCTATCGCCATTTAAATGGATAAATGACAGACAAGAATCATGTACCTAATTTTCGTACACTCAAATTGATTTTTCTAAAAATGTACAAATTTTCTTTTTTCAAGGTTTGCAAACTTTTAATGTTTTAATGTGTAATGTACTGTTTTTTTTTTAGGTCAACTGTTGAAAATCTACAAGACCATGACCCATGCTGTAGTGCTAATAAGAGAGAAAAAAATAAATTATGAAGTTTGGGAATAAACACTTACAGTAGCTGCTCAATGGATATTGATAAATTATCCATATCAGTTTTGGTAAGTTTTCAATTCCAACACCAGATTTTAAATTTGTAGGTACACCTATTGTCAAGTAATGCAAACTATCCAAAGATTTTGTCTCATACAGTCAAGTATTGTCAGGTATTATCGAGTTTTCGTACACCTATTGGAGGTGTTGGCCTATCGGTTTTAGATTCTGAGATTTAAAAATGTTTAATTAAATCTCTGATTAATAATAAGGCATGTTTAAAAAGTAAACAAAAACTTCTAGTAAATTTTACCATCAGTATTTATAGACATTGGGTCATTACTTTTTAAATCCACCAATTTGGGATTAATTTGTTTTTCAATATTTTTAAAAATTGATAATTTTTGACAATTATATACTATAATTTACATGTATTGATTAAAAAACCTTGATTTATTTTTTTTCTCTGTTTGTAAATATGTACTTACTTGCTTATCATTTAAAATTATGGTTTCAAGCTAGCTAATAGTAGCTTTCAAAGACCCTGTTTAATTGGTCTAATTTTTTTTAAATATATTTTTGTGTAAAAGTAGAGTATTGTGGTTTTTAAAGAAACATTATTTTAAGTTTCGAAATTATGTCAATTATAAATATGTAATTTTTAAATATTTATCCTTTGCGTTTCTACATAGTTTTAAGACCAATTTTCTCAGTTTTGTCAAAATCAAAATGCATAAAACTTTTAACTTTTCAAGCTCTCTACTGTTGATCAAATTCCTGTCTTAAAAACTGTTTTAGTTTTTATCTACTGTTTTACAAAGTTTACTAGTTCTTATCAGTAAATTATTTAACCCATCATCACACAAAATTATTAAAGTTAAAAAAATTTAATGTGCGAAATGAGGAAAATAATTTAATAATAATAATGCAATTTTACTCGGAAATCATTTTATTGGGATAATTTCAGATAATTTAGTTTTTTTTAACCGGTATCAAAGACTGTTTACCTCGACTCCCCCTTCCTTTGGGATGCCACTGGGTAACCATATATACCTATTTAACAAATCTTATGCATTTTTGTTAGATATCGTTTAAAAAAATTGGATTATTTAAGTCACGTTACATGTTTTATGCATAGATTTTATAGATGTCACTAATAAAAAGAATAAGTAAAATTGATAATACAGTACCTAAAATGTGTTATAAAAATCTAAACTTTTTGGTTTTAGTTCATTCATTCATTCATTCATTTTTTTCCTAGTATTGAAAGATCAATATCTCAATAACTGAAAGAGTCTTAAATACAGAAATTTAATCATCAGTAGAGCATGAAAGAATAAAAATATATGACAAGTTTTATTCATTTTGATTCAGGCCTAGATGAGAAGATTACTTTTAAATTTGGCACAAAATTAGAAAAATATTCGGAAAAAAAAACACATGGTATGGCTATTGTCTGAAGTATTAATTCAAGTGAACTAACTGGTTAGCTGCTTAGACTATAGATTTGCATACATCACACCTATAACAAATTATTTTAAATTTAATTTCAGATCAATGATTTCTCATAATTGTTAAGATGTATGATGAAGATATTTAAGCAGGCAGCGCCCCATCCCACGAAACAAAACATTTTAGCAAAATCCGGCAAAATCATATGAAGGACAAAACACATGGTAAGCTACCCTCAAATTAAAAAAAAAAAATTTTAAATCCAAAAATTCATCAGTAAAATTAAAAAAATTGGCTACTTTTTGGTTGATTGTTGTCGTTTCAACCAAATATAAATTTCCAACATAAATATTTCAAATTTCATTAGTGAGATCCAAAGTGGAATAAAGTTTTAAGGTAACTTTGTATGGGCACAGGATATTTAAAAAAAAAAACATTGAATAACAATGAAGATCTTGTGGTAACTAGGGGATAAGCCACACTTATTTCGTTAATTTACAAGAAAAAGTCAAGAGTCTTTTTCCACTTGGATCCCAACTTGTTAGATTTTCTGAACTTTTTCCCTTTGTTTCCCCAAGGTTTTGAATTATTATTCACTATCTTGACAGTTTTTTTGATCAACAGTTTACATTATTTTTTCTAAATAATATATACAGGGGCCAAATTCATATTGTTTTTATTTAACAGGCAAGTTTTTTTACCACCTTAGCCAGAAAGTTGTTTTATCCTCTCCCTTAATTTCTAAATCAAAGTACGTTGGACCAAATTCACACAAGCATTGCCCATCACTTAAGTTTCTAGATTACCTTAAATATTAAGATGTGGGGTAAACAAAAGATAGTCAATAATAAAATTTTCAAAGTAGAATGTGATTTAAAACTTGTTTCGTACTTTTATAAAAGAAACTAAATTGGCAGACAGCAATAAAACTGGTGGCCAAAAAATTGGTGAGAGATAGTAGATTTAAGTCTAATAAGTCGGATTATACTCTTGTTCAAAGGAGGAGGTGATTAAAACTTACTATCGGTGTAATTGATTGATTTTACAAACCAAACCTGAAAGCTATCTTAAGTAGCCAGTTTACTGGCTTATATTTTCAAATACATCTTATTTTTTGTTTCAGGTTAGCAGTGCCCAAGCGGATGAAGGAAAAGATGCAATCCACCAAATATTGAAATATTAGAAAACAATTTTTAATTCTAAGTAACATTTAAACCAATAAGTAAAATAAATCAGTTTTTTATCCCAAATTTTATTATTTTTTAATAGCAATGTTAAGAGTAACAAAATCAAGTCAAATCAATTTTTTTCTTTGTAACATAATAAATTATTAATATTAAATTAAAAACTAGTATAAAGTATAAATTTAGCCAAAAAATTATATTTACCTAAATGCATTGTAAAAAACTTGTCATGTGAGTCAGTAAACCCTGAAAGTTAATTTAAAAATGTAGCATACATTTTAGGCCCTTTATTTGAAGTACTAAGTAGGTTTCTTAAATTATATTACTTAGCTTTACATTCATAAAGATTAATTTAAAGTATGCTATTTTCCAGGGTATTAGTTATGAAAATAGGTTCCTGAGGTAAGCATTTATTTGATTATTTAGAATCTATAACTTCGAGTTATTAGTTTTTCTGGTAGCCGTAAAAATAAGTTGACAAAGCAGATATTAAAAAGCTATTAAAAATTAAAATAATTTGCTTAATTAGACAACTGCTATATAAATATCATGCTATGCTATGTGTGTGTGGGAAGAAATATCATGTAGGTAATTTAAAAATGGATGTAAAATAATGAAGAAATATCATTTAGGTAAATATTAAATCACATGAGTTCAATTTTTTTAAAAATTTTCATCAATTCTTTTTTATAGCAACCAGAGCTGCAAATAACTTAAAACTGTACTTAACTTTCTCCACCAAACCAATCTAAAGGGTCTTGAAAAAAAAAGCTCTGCCTTATTTTAAAAAGTTTGCAATATCTTAAATTACTATATTTAAAATAAATTGGTTTTATAGGTGTGACAGTGAGCAGTAACTATGACCCACTCTTTTTCGATGACTCCCCCAAAAAATCTGCGAATTTTCATGAAAAAGTTCTTAAATCGTAGTTACAATAAGTCCAATGTTCTATAACTATCACTTAAGTGATAAATAATTAAATTTTATTTCTGTACTATATTTTACACAACTTTTTAATTCATTAAAAGTTATCTTATTCTTTTTTTAAATGGGAGATTAACATTTAGCATACATGTACGTATATTGCATCAGTTTCTTCTGAAAGTTAGTTTCACTATGTCTATTGAACATCGAATCTTTGTCTACTTTCATCCAGTGCCTTGAAAGGTTGGTCTATGTCTTACTTGAATCCATCCATACCTAATTTGTGGCCCGAGTTGTGGTACTTGATCGGAGACTTGATCATACTAGAATGATTCTTACATGTAGCTCCATTCAAATACCCTAGCATGTTATTCCTAAAAAGAAGTATACATTTTAAGTTTTATCAAAATAATACTTATCCAAAATCTGATCACAGCTTTAAGTAGTTATTTTTTCTTTGGTGAACTGCAAGAATCTAAGTCAGTAGTTTTTATTTTAAATAAACTATCTTAGTAGAACTCAAAAGATATATATGGACTCAATGGCCCTCGCTAATGCGCCCATACACGGATGCAAAGAATATATATGTCATATATGCTCACTTGTTAACTTTAAGTCCAAAATTGGTAAAGTATGTTGCATAAACTAAGCTTTAATTTCTTTTAAAAAAAATTTTACTGTATAATTTTTTCTGGGCTCATCTTACGACTATGTTCGCTAATTACTAATACCTTCTTTATCGGTGATAAACATACACACTAAAAACACAAAGAACATGCTTTTTTATTTTTTCTGGATCTGTGATTATTTGTTTTGTTAGACCTATGTTCTTAAAGCTCTTTGGCCATTTAAAGCATTTTTTAGCTAACAGAATAGTGCAACCGGTTTTTTGTTTTAATAAAGACATTTTATATACAGGGTTCCTAAGATTTTCCTTAGGGATAGGATTTCAATAAATCAAACAGAAATGGCATAGAAAGTTCTGCGCGCACAAAAGAAACAGGTATATTGAGCAATGGTACCAGTTTGTTATTATCTCCAGACTGCTTTCATGAGAAAAAATTGTCGCCACTCTTTCATTGTGAGCATAAATCATAGTTGCAATAATAACCGTTGACAAGATGTCTGCAAATTCCGCTAGATGGCGAACATCTAATCTAATTAAAAATTAGATGTTTTCAGGTCCAAACCACAGCTTTTCCTTGCTTAAAGGAGGCGGCAAGGTCCATTATTTACGATACTGAGCGATAAACTCGTGAGGTTGTTAACATTAGAAAAAAATATCTTCGCTTTTAATTAAATTTCTTTCCATTCTGTTCTACTAGTGACATCTATCCGGAAACGGCCAAACCATGCAGCTAGCACTAGCAGCCAAAGAAATCAATAAACGGCGCTGTTTTTCCTGCAGAGCTTTTTGCTTGCGATATTATTGATTTTAAATAAAGCTGGCCCTACACTACATTTGATATTTTCGAGGTGTTTTATGACATGATCTCGAAACATGTAGCGAACCAATTCTTCAAAACTAGCGGGAGGGTAAAAGCGAAAAATAAGGGGCTGCCAATATTTGTAACACCCAAGAAGGGGTGAAAGGATTTATTTTGCTCTGTTTCTTTACAAAAAACGTTTTTATTTTACGAAAAACTTGAGCTCTGCCACTTTTTTTATTTTTTTCTTCAATTTTCTCGAAATTTTCGTCGTACCGTAGAAAAAATTATTTCCCCCATGGTCATACTCTACTTTTATTCGAAAAAATTTAGAAAAAGAAACGGGATCAGTTTTTCTAAAACGGGGGATCTTGGTTTCGAGTGAAAAGATAAAGGGCGCCGCAGCCAAAAATTTTTCAGTTTAATTAGCCGAACGCAAAAATGTTAGAAAAACAAAGCACGAAATAAAAATGGCGCCGCTTACAATTTTTTTTCAAAAATTACGTAATTTCGGGAACGCAAAGAAATAGGTCTAAAGAGTGTAATTTTTAAGAAAAAAATATCAATTTTCTCGCCCTCCTCCACTGGAACTACAGGGGCCGTGTACAAATTACGTAATGGTCATAGGGGGGAGGGGGGTTACAAAACGTTACGTAGGGGGGAGGGGGGTTTTCGACATCGTTTGCATTTGTGTGAAACTAAGAAAATTTGGAATGAAAATAAGTGAAAAGTTTTTTTTTGAGGGGGGGGGGGTAGTGGTCTTGAAATCGTTACGTAATATTAGGGGAGTGGCGTGCCAAACCGTTACAAAACATTACATAGGGAGGGGGTCAAAAATTGGTAAAATCACCGTTACGTAATTTGTGCACGGCCCCACATCTGACTGTTCCTCCTTTTTGATTTCGAATCAAAGTGCAAAACCCGGGTTGGACGTTCGAAGGCGTCAACCCGTCCTATTTGCTTGATAAAGTTTCTACGGAAATATCTCAGTCGATTTCTCCGGCCGTGTATGAACGCTTTAGGTTAGGCATTTGCATGTATCTCAGTCTCCAGCCTGTAAACAGTGCGTAAGGACAATGGTTACAAAATGAAAAGCCGAAAAATATTTTTTTTTACGATATCTTTCATCAGTTTGGTATTAAAGTCGAGCAAAAACAATTTTTATTCCAGTCCTAAAGGTATGAAAATGGAAAACATTAGAAAACAACAACCTGGAATGGATTTACTACGTGTAAGATGTAGTGACAACATCGCCCCATGCCCATCTTTTTCTGCCTAATGTGCTTTTCCGTTTGTCTGCGTCTTATACACGGCTGCTTGGCCCCCTAAGGATTTGCTTAGGAACTCTGTATTAAAAACAAACAATCACCTTAACGTATCACATTCTCGCTCACCCTGACTTTAATTTAAGTAGGTAATAAACTTCAGCAAACTCAACTGGTTGGGCCATGCTTATCTATATTCTGCCATAAGGGCTTGCGTTTTCTTTTACAGAAGAGTATAAAATATAAACCCACCTTAAAAGAGCAGTCTCATAAATAGCTAGTCGGGAACTTATGATGTACAAGTTTAGGATGAGAAGTAAAACAAATATTTCCCCATAACATTAGCTAATTTTACTTACTGTGTTCTGCTCTCTATAGGCTCCAAATATCGTGTGAACTGCAACCATCGCACAAAAAATCATGTTAATTTTTCTCAATCATTGTAGCACCATTATTACTCAAAAGTTATATTTTTGTGCGAGTTTAGTTGTCAAAGTTGAATTGACACGGCCGCGGCCATTGTGAAACAACAAAACAAACCGCGGTGTTGCCGCGATAACGAATTCGCTCCGTAACGATATCGATATGAGCCACTGGAATAGCCCCCCATGCATGTTTTCTAGCGATATCGGTTTAAATTACTCAAAAAATACTACATGCTTATCTCTAACTTTCGATTCCAAGTTCCCCATGCTCATACACATGTAGCAGTTCTTCCAAACACGTTATTTTTGAGGTTCTCACATTATCTATTTTTACAACCAACTGCACAGACCACACGTTTGATCTTATCTTGGCCGGCATCTGACTAGTGACTATCGATTGACGGCTGGCAGGGTAGCCGCCGATCGAGTGTGCACGGTAACTAGCCGAACGGATTGAAATACTTGTCTCTTGAGAAAAGAACTTCTATCATGGACTGAAATAATTTCTTTTAAATTTGTAACATGTGTTGAACATACTCCTCTTGACAGATAAAATAAAACCAAGATATTAGGAATCTTGTTCAGGGAAATCGTAAGTTCTATATTGGAGGAAAAAGATATAATTATGACGAAAAAATTAAAAACAAAATAATTTGGGATCTTGTTCAAGCGGAGTTTTTTTTCAGTGTGCCTTAATTTTTAGGCAAGAATAATTAGATTTTTTCAATTTTACTATTTTCCGCTATTTCCGACAAAAATCTATTTTTGCACCCGTGATCAAAAAAAAAGTTTTTTTCACATCGGTAACCAAAAAAGCCATGCTTTAGTTATCTGCAGACAGGTAATAAAATCATGTTTTCGATGAAGGTATAAAAAAAATGCATTTTTAAACTTTAAAGGACGTTAAAGTTCACGGCAACGAACGTCTAGTAGGTAACTAATTGACGTGTGACCCGTCTATTCAACATCATAAACTTAGCCACTAAACATCGCTTTTCATGTCTTTGCCCAGCTTAATTGCATTCACACACAGCTTTGGCAAGGAAATCGTATCAGTATGGTATCAGTAAACCCCATTTAGTGCAAATGGCCACTTTATAATCGGGTCGTTGTCGGGTAGTAAGAAATAATGAACGGAAAAATATTGAATGGAAAAAATATCGGGCGGAAAAATAGCTAATGCAAATATATCGAATGGAAAAAATATCGGCAAAAAAAGCAAATAAAAATTAAAATATAGAATGAAATTTGTTCCAGCATATAACTTCCAAACGGTTCAACCTATTTATATACTTATAATTCGATTTAAAATAGCTCAATTTGGTCTCATTTTATATTAAAAACACTCCCTTCACTATATCACGACAAAACTATAAAAATCTACATAATATAGTAGGTCCCTTATGAAAGCCGGAAAAGGCTTTTACCACATTAAATAAAAGCAATAAAATATTATTTACAACAAATAGTTCACTTGGTGACAAGCGCGGCTTACAAGAACGAGCGCAGCGAGCTGAAATTGGTGGGTTAGGTTAGAGCCCTGTATACAATTTTTGAAAGATATTTTTTTGCCATATGTAGCAATTCAATTTGGCAGCAAACTGGCAGATCCTCAAAAAAAGTAAAACAAAGTACTAACAAATCCATATGAATTAATGAATTTTTTGACCATTATTTTTTAATCAACGGTAGCACAAAACTCACTCAACATTATTATACAGAAAAATCAAACAGCTGCACTACTTCCGAGTTTTTCCAACATTCTTTTAATCTTAGACTTGTTACATCAGAGGAAATAAGAAACATTTTTAAAACCCTAAAAAATAAAAATTCCAAAGGAATAGATGGCATTCCTATGTCTGTAGTAAAGAAAATCTCTAGTTAGCTTATAGATCCCTTAACTTATCTCATAAATTTAATTCTTTAAAAATGTATTTTTCCAAGTAGCTTAAAGATAGCAGCTGTTACACCAGTTTATAAAAATAAAAGTAGTCCAAAAGACGTGACAAATTAATGACCGGTCTATACCAGTTCTGCCTCCTTTTTTAAAAATTTTTGAAAAAATAGTTTCAGAGAGACTGTATGATTATCTTGAATGCTTTAATGTCTTGATACCAAATCAGGGCAATCTACGGAGACAGCAATTTGCAATTTTTTAAATTTAATATATAATGAACAGGATAAGGGTGGACCTGTACAGTAGTAGGCATATTTTTTGATTTAAGTAGGGCCTTTGACCCTATAAACACAGATTTTTTGCTTAATAAGCAACTTAAGTATTAGAGGTAAGATACTAGAATTTATCCTCCTTAAAAGATCGCTCGTTGGCTGTCAAATATTTTTCTCAACAATACAAAAGTGAGACAGGTTTTCCTCAAGGGTCCGTTCTAGGTCCGTTACTGTTTATTTTGTATATAAACGATCTTGTTCGTCATAGCTCGCTAGGTCACTGCATCATTTTTGCTGTTGATACAACCTTAGTTATAACTGCTTCCTCAGAAGAAGAACTTGAAACCCTTATAAATAGAGTGGTTTTAGAATTTAGCTATTGGTGTTTTATAAACATGTTAATTTTAAATGTAAACGGCGGAAATGTTCACCTATCACACTCCGAAGATAGTGTATTAAATAATAACTTAACAATTGCAAAAAATGATGAATGTGTCCAATTTAGGTTTTAAGGAAATCCCGTTTGAAATTTGCTTAAAGCCTAAAGGCATTTTATATGCAAAAATGTTTTTATTGTTGTACACAAAACAACTATAGGGTGTTTTATTAAATTTTTCCCACCTATATTTTGACCACAAATTTCCGAGAGAAATAATGTTTAAAAAGTATTTCAATCGCAATACAAAAATTGTAGATCAACCAAAAATTATCTTTGATGTTTCTTAAGTAAAGTGAAATATATTTTCCCATTAGTCTAATATTTGCTAGACATATAAAAATTTTAGGTGGCTCTTTGTTCAAAACATATTGCTCTTATGGCAACGTTTTTAAATGTGTTTAAAGGCTTTAAAGATGAAGTAAGCACAATTATTATAGGTAATTTTGCAATTAGAAAAATGATCCATGTAAATAAAAAAAAATATATATGGTAAATGTCAAAACAAATGACATCCTGTAACTAAAAAGGAAAAAAAGACCATTAAAACGCTTCTTAAATTATTTATTTAGGGCCAAAAGCAATATAGAAAATTAGTGGGAAAAATATAATGCAAAATAACTAGGTATAAACAATGTCGCACCCAAATGTGAGCGATATAGTGCACTTTAACTCACGCGAGTATTTAATAGTTATTTTCCTACGAGTGTGAGGAAAAGTTTTTTACTTTTCTACATGACTTTTAATGTAACGCACCATTTTCACTTTAAAGGACAATATTTTAATTCAAGATATACTTTAATAGTAGTTTACACAACAAGCATGTTATGATGGTCATTAAACGCGAAGATGAAGTTTGAGACCATAACATGCGAGTTAGTGTGCTATACTTTACCTACAACCAATGAAAATATCATCATAAATATATAAATATATCAAAGGCGAACACCTCAAGTTTCAATGACGTTCTATCTAAAACGTTAAAACAGATAAGCTTACTAAGGGACTTTTTATATATCTTTTTAAAAACAAGGCTTTTTTTCCTAAAAATGCTTAATATGTCAATTAAACGAGACTTATTTTTGGTTAGGTACTAAAATTATATTGGATTTATTTACGTTTAATAAATATATATTGTCTTAAAAATATAGGAAAATAATTCACATTTTTGCTTGTCATGCCATCTAAGGTTTATTACTATCCTATCAAATTACTATCTATGGGTACTATTTTTCATTTAGAAAATTCATAGCCTTAACCATTAGACTGTAAAAGTCACATGCAGGCACAGTCCAGTACTAATACTGAAAAAATTACTTTTCCGCACGATTTTTGTATTGTTCAAAATAAAGATATTTAGGACTAATTCAATAATTTATGTAACTATTCTACCTTATGTGTCATTTTGTAGCATAATTATAAAATTTTTGCGTATTGAAACACTCGTAGGAAAAACATTGTGGAAAATGCCTTTTCCACCGTCGTTCGTGCAAGTGCCGTTGCGTACGGAAAAATACCAAGATTTTATAATAATTCTACAACAGGACATATAAGATAGGACAGTTTGTCCTAAACATCTTAATTTTTAACAATACAAAAATCATACGGAAAGGTAACTTTTCAGCACTAGTGCGGAAAAGTTACCTTTCCGCACGATTTTACTTTTTCGCTCGATTTTTTTAGTACTGTACCTGCACGTGACTTTTTAAGTTTAAATGGTTAAGGCTATACATTTTCTGTATGGAAAATAGTACCCATAGATAATAATTTGCTTTAAAGTATATTTTGAATTAAAATATTGTCCTTTAAAGTGAAAATCCTGCGTTACATTAAAAATCGTGCGGGAAAGTTACTTTTCCTGCGATTTAAAGACTGGACGCACCCAGTATGTATTCTTGTGGTACTCCGGTGTATTTTCTGTAGTTTGTGTAAAAAGCCCGATTGGTGGATGGACTATGTCTGAAACCAGTTAGTGGTAGAACTAGTAGAGAAGGTCAAAAATCCAATAGTTTTTCTTTTGGTAAAATTCGCTTTTTTATTTTTATTTATAGTATATTTGGGTAAAAAGCTCTCGATTAGTATAGAACTGATTGGCGGTACATATAACCTTAAGTGCAGACTTTTTCCCCGATCTACGCGAAATGTTCGCAAATAACCCTATTACTGTGAGATCTATAACGGCATTGCCTTTGCATTTTCTGAAAAAAAAGCCTCTGGCTTTGTCCAGAGCGAACCTTGATTTTGAAATTATTTTCTTTATTTTTTAAAGTTACTATTGTTACACCATTTCAGCCAAAAGTCCACTACGGGTAATATAACAAAATACCACATATTATTTGTGACCGCCTATATTTTTTTAAATTTGCTTCCAGAGTTTAAAACTGTTTCTTTTAAAAAAATAACATTTAAAATGTTTATTGTGTCAAAGAAATGCCAAAAACATTAAATTTGGATGTTTTTTTTATATTAAAAGAGTAGCTTAAACTTTTTACTTCCAAATATTTTTGCATACTATCCATGAAATAATTGTATAAAAAATAAACAAAGTAGGCTTGTTAGTATTACCAAGATTTATTCATTTTGCGTAAATCACTTTTCTTGTAATTTAAATATTGTTTATAATTAGAGTGGAAATAGTGTTCCGTCAGTTAACTTGGTTTTTTGGTAAAATAGTAAAAAATATTATTTAAGTCAGATTTTAACTTTACGGTTATATTAAGTTTTGGCATCTTTTGAGGTCCTATTGGCAGATAAATAAATAATACAAAAATGCCTATTAAAACGCTTGTTACTAACTTACTAAAGTAGATAAAAAATGAGTTTATATTTGAATTGCTTGAGTACAATTAATGTATTTATTTTTTGGTAACAGCGTTAGTATATTCGCAGCGCCTAATGGCAATATTTAATTTTAAATTTAAAAAAATCGTACAAAGTCTTCCGTCCATTATGCTGGATTGGCTGTTTTGCGACACTTATGCCATTGGGTCATTTCAATCAAATATAATTTTATTAAAAAAAAATAAAACGCTTTAAAAAATTATTGGTTTTTGTTAAAAATCTTGGAATAACTCCAAATCATAAAACCACTTTTTCTTTTTATGTAAAAAAGCCAAAATATAAAACAGTTTCAGATATAAAGCAAATAATATTTTTTCAATTATTGTATTTATTGTCCCGTCCAACCCAAAAGAAAAGCTTACTGATTCATGGTTTACAATAATGTTTAAAACGATTTTTATCAACATGCTTGCACCTTTAATTCCAATTCCTTTTGTTAAAGCATTTTTCTAAAAAATTGAAACATATAAAAGTAAGAATTTCCAAAAATAGGTTTTGGTTTTTCTTGTCCCGTTCAACCCAAAGTTTAAAGGTTCGCCCAATAAGCTCTAGTTACAACTTATTGTTTTAAACTATTTTATTAATAAACCTATAATTTTAATCATAAAGAAGTCACAGCTGGTTTTTTTAGTAATGGGTTACTTTTTTGTCCCGCCCAACCGCATTATAGAATCTGATAGTTACATGCAAATAATCAAACCATGGCTTTTTGGTAACTGATGTAAATCAAAAACCATTTAGTTCTTACGCAAATTTAAACAAATATAGCGTAAAATAGTAATGTTAACCAGCCAGTGGCCGTTAGTCGGTTATTGCATGAAAGATGTCAGCACCACTCATATGCGTCTTTTTCTAATAAACTACTGTAAGATGTGATTCAGCATACCGGCCATTTACAAATGCATTCATATACTGTAAGCTGTAGAGTTGGGAAGTAAAAGTGCTAATAAATTGTAATATCTTGTGATCCACATAAGAGTACTAAAGCTTAGATTATAATAAAAAGCAATCGATTGACTTCCAGACCCTAGACAAAAACATAACTCAACCTAATTTTTCTTCATATGTAGCAATATGGTCACCATGCAATTTGGTACCATGCAATATATGTAAGTTTATAATGTTCCTTTTGTTATGTTCTCTTTAAAATAAATAAGTTGCTCTTTCCTTCGCTTTATTCTTAACAATTTACACATTTTTAAGAAAAAAAAAACCTTGTTTTTAAAAAGATATATAAAAATTCCCTTAGTAGCCTTATTTGTTTTGACATTTTAGATAGAAAGTCATTGAAACTTCAGGGTATGAAGGTTGTTGACTTAAAAGTATTTGCGTTTATTATTTTACATAATTTCTGGTATTTATGAGGACATCTTCATTGATTGTAGGTAAAATATAGTACACTAACTCGCATTTTATGTCCATTACACGCTTAGATAAACTAAGACACTCGCCTGCGACTGGCATCTCAAACTTTATTTTTGCGTTTAATGACCAACATGCTTATTAAGTAAACTACTATAATGATACATGTTACAAAATATAAGAAAATAAAAATCCTATAAAAGATTTTAATTGAATATTTTAATGCTTAACTTGAAGACAGAGAGACTTATTATAAACAAAAACCCTTACAAACCATCAATCTTCCCAAAGTTTCGGCTAAAACCAACAGTTTTCCATTAAATAGGGTTCCTAAAGCGACCAGTTTAGCATGTTGGTCAGAGCGGTCTATGTGGGTATTATGGTTATTTACACTTTTTTTAGATAAGTTAAAAATATTCAAACACATTTTACACAACAACTATTTTTTTTTAAGTTCAATTCTTGTTGAATTTTATCATGGACTAATTTTTGTTTCATATTATTTATTAAAAAAATAAACTGGTGAGGGAGCAGTGCGTATATTGTACTCACTTACCTTATTTATAAAAATGGTAAGCTGTCAGTGGATGTTGTGTTCGAGTTTTTCTCCAGGATTTTTTCAGGATTGGTAAAAGTTTAAAAAAATAGTGCTTGCAACTTACGGCTAAACTGTGCTTTTTTACTATCGTATGTTTTAAAACAACGCTTGTAAAAATGCACCATATATTTTGGCTAATTGTAAGAATTAGTATTTTGTAAAGCATCTCAATATGCTATAAGCCAACTTTTGTAAATGCATGTTAAAGTTAACAAAAGACAGTTTAGGGGTCGGTGCAGCTAGAGCGGAAAGTTTGGTTTACATTTAAACCGAAAAGCCGCCTTACATAGTTTACGGGTAACGACGTCAACCTCAAAATCTTGCAAATCAGTTAGGAAGTTTAGCCGTTAATGAAATCAAGATAGACCGCTCTGACCAACATGCTAAACTGGTCGCTTAAGGGACCCTATTTAATGGAAAACTCTTGGTTTTAGCCACAATTTTGGGAAGATTGATGGCTTCTAAGGACTCTTGTTTATCTCAGGTCTCCCTGTCTTCAAGTTAAGCATTTAAAAATTCGATTAAAATGTATTACAGGATTTTTATTTTTTTATATTTTGTAACATGTATCATTATAGTAGTTTACATAACAAGCATGTTGATCATTAAACGCGAAAATGAAGTTTGAGTTGCCAGCCGCAGTCGATTGTCTTAATTTATGTGAGCGTGTAATGACCATAACATGCGAGTTAGTGTACTATATTTTACCTACAACCAATGAAAATGTCATAATAAATACGAGAAAATATTAAAAATGTCAAACGCGAACACTTATACTCTGAAGTTTCAATGTTTCAAGTTTCTAAAACGTCAAAACAAATAAGGTTACTAAGGTACTTTTTATATATCTCTTTAAAAATAAAGTTTTTTTTCTTAAAAAGGTGTAATATGTCAATTTAACGTGAGCTATTTTTGGTTAGATACGAAAATTAAATTGGATTTATTTACGTTTAATAAATATTTATTATCTTAAAAATATTTTTTTGGCGTTTATTAGTGCTCTTATAAAATAAAGTTTCATCGCTTGTCACGTCATGTTGTAGTTTACGTCTAAACTTTATTATTATCCTAGGACCGTAAATTATTATTATTCGTTGGTCGTAGGTAATAGTAGGTTACATAACAAGCATGTTATTAAACGCGGAAATTCAGTTTGAGTAGTATACTTAAAAATGTCATTATAAATATCAGAAATGACTAAAAATATCAAAGGCGAACACTATTAAGCCATCAACCTTCATAACCTGAAGTTTTAATGACGTTCTGTCTAAAACGTCAAGCTTTATTATTAGCCTTGGACCTTATTCTTTAGGAATTATTTTTATTTTAATAAATAAGAACGAAGACACCATGAGAATTTATAATCAAGGATTTTTTTAGAATAATATAATATACCTAACCCAAATAAATTAAAATTGTGTGTATAAATATAGGAAAATTTTTGTATTTTGTACTGTTGATTCTCCTAGATTAATATCAAATGTAAGATAAAAATAAGCTGCTCCTTTAGATTTCAGCTTACCCGTTTGTCTTTTTTAACCTTTTGGATAGTCTGTTGATGGCCTTAGGCCGAAAACATGTTCACTGAAAAAGAAAAAACTGACTAAAATAAATTAAATTTTGTACAACAACAAAAATTTTCCTATATCGAAATAAATTAGTTTTCTCTATAATTTTAGTATGTTATAATAAAATAAAGAAGCAGTATATATTTTTTTAAACGCAGAACAAAACTTCTTCATCAAAATGTTAAACATGAAAAAGAATCAAATAATAAAGGATCAAAAAGCGCTCATGTAATCAACCATAATTCTAGAATCTAACTGAGATTGATCTTAGTTACGTATATTTAGTAAATAGTGATTATGAAAACTTTTCTTACCTTCAATCAAAAATAAAATATGGCACAAATATAGAAAAATGCGTCCAGCCTCAATGACATATAAAGATAAGATTGTTAATGATAATCAGGATATTGCTGATGCGTTTGCTGAACATTTTTAAAGTGCTTTCTCTAAAAAATCTACTTTGTACAACATATATTTTTTGCACAAAAATACGCGGACTAACTCTTGTCTTAATATTAATTTCATTGACCAAAGTGATATTCTGATTGCCGCAAAAAAGCTTAAACCAAAGAAGTCGTTGAGTCCTGACATGATTCTTCAGTTTCTGAACAAGGCGTGTATTGATTTGTTGCTGCATCTACTACAAAGAATTTTTAACCTAATATTAAAAACCAGTGTTTATCCTTCCTCTGGAATCGTTCAAAAACTAGTTTCATATATAAAAATGATATTAATTATAGACCGGTAGCCCTTATCTGCGCACCGAGTAAATTATTCGAATCCATAATATACGACAAAATATATAATCACGTTAAAATCTCAATAAATATCAAGCAGCATAGATTCGTTTCGAATAAATCCACATATACTAATTTATTATCTTTCGTACAGGAAACCAACCGGTTAATTAAGAAGAATAGTCAGTTAGATGCAATATTCATAGATTTTAGAAGAGCCTTTGACAAGGTTGATCACGATATCCGCTTGACAAAACTACATACTCGGATTTCTTTATTAATTTTTGTATATCTTATCTTAAAAAAGAAAGCAGTATGTAGTTTTTGGAGGGTGTGAATCACAAGAGTTTATTGGAAAATCAGGCGTACTTCAAGGGTCAAACCTAGGACCATTATTTTTCTTTCTTAGTATAAATGATTTGCACGAAGTAATTTAACATTCAGAATGTGAACTTTTTGCAGATAATTTTAAATTTTATTTAGAAATACAATGTCCTGAACATGGCGAATTACTACAAAATGATTTAAATAAAGTTTATGAATGGTTTGTGAAAAAAAAATATCATTAAAATCCAAAAATGTTTTGTGATGTCCATAATAACAAAAAAAAATTGTTATCCACTTAGACTATGAATAATAAAAACTTATTAAGAAAACAAAGTTCTAAAGATTTAGGAGTGATAGTAAATGAAGAGCTTGCTTTTGCAGAACATATAGAAAATATTTTTAATAGAGCTTTCAGAAGATTAGAATTTGTTGTAAAAAATGCTTTCAAGTTTCAGAGAGAGGAAACACTGGTTTTATTATATAATGTATTCGTGCGAAGTATTCTAGAGTATTGTAGTGCAGTGACAAAATTGAAAACGTGAAAAAGGTTTTTCAAGATTTCTGTATTACAGAAAACACAATGAATACATTTATAATTTGAGCTATGAAAACTCACTTAGAGAATTTAACTTTTTCACATTGAAGTTTATTTACTATTTTGCCACAAGATTGATACTCTCGCCGAGATAGTTTCACCATTTCTCTTTTCGGTTTGGTCCTGTGAGTATTCCTTGTGGCATGCTCATTCAGGTTTGAATTTTCGTTATTTCCACCCAAGATCTTTTGATCTTTTGTTTTTAGATTCTTTTCGGTTGATGCAACTGATTTGGAGGTTTTTTTAACTTCTTTTTTTGTTTTAATATTGATAGTCCTCAACTACTTTTAAGGATTCATTTAAATTGTGGACCACGTTATGTTAATAGGCATCCAAATATTTTTTATAATCAAACACTCGCACTAACTTAAGGCTTAAACTCTCCATTATACAAGACGATCAACTTATAAAATTCCCTTAAAAATTTTGATATTTTTGTGAAATATTCTAAGAAAACCTTACAAAGAACAATAGAAATAAATTTAATTTCCATAAATAAATGTGCTTAATATTTAAAAGTTTTTGTTTTTTTTTTCTGCCTAGTTGAAACTTTAAAATCAAAATTTGTCTAGTGCTATTTTGTGGAAGTAAGAATGTTCTTTAAAAAGAGCTGAACTATTAGAAAATAATTAGCTTCTAGTTACACTTTTGTAGATTTTGATTAACAACTATAAGTATATTAAAATTGTAATCTGTTATTGGTGTGTTCTGTTGATTACTTAATAAATAAATAAAGAGTCGCTAGTTCTGCTAAAGATTAATAGTTGCCTAAAAAAGTATCTTTTGTTAAATTGCTAATTCTTGATAGTATCCTAAACTGGGTGATTATATTCAATTTAATTCATTAGTAAATGACTTTCAATTTTCATTAGAATTTGATTGATTGGTGTAAAGATTAATCGTTTCTTAAGACCGTCTATGTTTTCCTTGAATATGGTATTTTATATAATTTTATAAGGATGTACTTCGGTACACCGATCAAATAAAAATAAATAAATACATTTAGGCACCAACTTAGGTTGGTCATTCTCGTCTGAAATTAAAATACCGAAGGGCGAAAGTCATAAAAAAGTACTTACTGAAAGATATTTTAGCTAAGCTAGTCTTTGAGTTATAGTGTTTTTACTATTAGAGAAGTTTTTTATTTACCAGGCCATTTATTTCGATAAATTATAGTGTCACCTACGGGATCAATTGGAAAAATATAGTTTTTTTAATTGAGTTGTGTGACTAAATATTCTATAGGCTTATTACACAATTGTGTATAAAATATACACAACTACACAGTTTTACATATTTTTCATACGTAAAATACACAAAAAAAATCCGGTTTTTTTCCGTGGACAGATTACACCTTATACATTACATCTAAAATTATAATTCTTTATCCAAAGAGAATATATTTTTTAAATCTGTACCATTTTCTTTAATTTTTGTTTAAAGTAGTCTGTTGTTGTGAAAAACTAATAACATGAAAGAAATCTTAGAATTAACTTTTTGTTAGAAAGAATCAAATTAAATGGTAATACAAATACTAAAATAAACCTACACTGCCAAATTTCACCAACACCAACCAAAATAAATAGCGTATAAAATAATCAAAATATATTTTTTTAATTAAACAGGTTAAGTTTTGCGGCAAAAAGAATGTGTGGGATACTCATCCAAGTTTGAATTTTCGTTCTTTCCACCCAAGATATTTTGATCTTTTGTTTTTTAGATTCTTTTCGGTTGAAGTAACTGATTTGAAGATTTTTTAACTAATTTTTGGTTTTAATTGCCTTAGTAGTAGTAGTAGTAGTAGTAGTAGTAGTAGTAATAGTAAACATGCATTATTGTCCAAGGTAATCCTTATTGACAAAGATTTGTACCTTAAGTTTAATTAACAAGTTAAACTAAAATATTAGTGAGTCACAAATAATAATTTCACTTATTGACTAGATAAACCCTCTTTGAGAAGTTTGATTACACTATATAGTGACTAGGTTTAAATTAAAAAGTTATATGTTAAAAGATTTTACATTAAAGACAGAACAAAAATACGGACATTTTGGTAAAATATAAAAACATGACAATTCACAAGTATAAACCAACAACAACAAAAAAAGGCTATATCACTTATAATAAGAAAGGGGAATAAATAAAATTATTATTAAAAAACAAATACCCAAGACACAATTTAAAACAATCATGGCAAAGACACTTGTGGAGTTGAACAATAGTTGTCTTATTACCAATTTAAAAAGAAAAGTTAAAGTACTCCTCTATTGAATAAAATGCCTCTAAAAGTAACACATCTTTTAGTGTGTTTCTAAATTTTGTTTGATCGGTGGTCTCTTTAAGTGTTAGAGGAAGACGGTTATACATTTTTAGACCATTGTATATTGCTGACTTTTGAACGAGTGTTGAATGCGGGAAAGGAAGTGGAATATTGTGGCTTTGGTGAGTGAAATGGGTAGAGTGGTGGGCGGGAAATAAGTTAAAGTTTTTATGAATGAAACTTACAGATTCTAAGATAAATACATACGGCAATGTAAGGAGCTTGCAATTGATAACGAGTCGTTTGCAGTGAGTTCTGGTTGGAACGCCTACAATATATCTAAAAAGGTACTGACTGCAGCAACCCCAGAATGGTAAGGTATAGGAGAGATGGGGCTGGAGTACAGCGTAGTATGTTGTTTTAGCCGCAGAAGCACCTAGGTTAGCAGCCACTGTCCTAATGCAATAGCAACTTGAGGCGAGCTTCTTGTTAAGCTGAAGAATGTGGTTCTGGAATTTCAGGTCAACATCAATCTGTAGTGCAAGGAATTTGGAAAACCATGGAAACCAATATCTTAGGTTTTATTAGAGTTAAATAACAGACCATTTACGTCACACCAACGTTTTATTTGATTTACATCGTGGGATATAAACCTATTGCAAATATTAACACGCCAGGACGAACCCGTATCAGATGACTTAGATAAGTAGCAGTGCGGAACGATGCCTATTTGTGAGTGATTCAGAGTTGGAAATCAAAGTGTATGATGGTGTTTAATGATATTTGAGGAGGGTGACCAGTGAAACCACTGATGTGCGAACGCTGGTTCCTAGGGTGAAACATCATTTGATCATTTCTTCTTTCGCTTTGGTTCTTTGTTTCTTCTTTGTGGGATGCTCATGCAAGTTTTAATTTTCGTTTTTTCCACCCAAGATCTTTTGTTCTTTTGTTTTTCAGATTCTTTTCGGTTGAAGTAACTGATTTAAAGCTTTTTTAACTTCTTTTTTGAAAACTTTCTTTATTACGTTATTTTCATTATGTATTTTTTTCAAAAGGGACAACAGGGTATTTATTAAATAGGTGAAAAATATTTTAAAACCATTAATTTTAGAACAGAAAAAATAACGAGTACTCGAGATTTTCATTCTAGGTTATCATCTAGGGTTAAATAGGCATTTACTTATCTACCAAAAAGAGCCTGAGGTGTTAGCCGTGGGTTGTTTCTTACACGCAGAAATCCGTTTTCATTTTAATATTTAAAGATAATAATTTATAGTTTTGTAATAACATTATTCAAAAATACTTCAAAATTTAAACTTGACCAGTCACTTAAAACATTAACAAACGATTGCGTTAGACAACTACTCATTTTAAAATTTTGCGGGCCTAGAAGGCGCCCTAAGGCGTTATAGTGCTACTTTACGCCCCGTTGTGCATAATAGAAAACTATAAACCTAGGGACTGAAGTGCCACATTTAATCCCGAGACGAAAGGTTTGTACTATTCGCTAAGGGATTAAACGACACTTTAGTCCCGAGGTTTATATACTATTTTATGCACTTTAGGAAAAGATCTTTGTTAAAATTACGTTATTTCTACGCCAAATGGTTCGTCAACTACAGGAAAGGGTGCTAAGAATGAAATCTTGGCCAAGAGCAAGAGCTCTTTGGCTTGACTTGCCATAAATTTAATTTATTTATTATTTTCCAGGGATAAGTTTTTTCTTAATCCTTGAGGGATTAAATTTACTTCTAATCTCTAAGCTGAGGGATTAATCCCTTAGGGAAAGTGTCACTTTAGTCCCTAAAAAGAGGGATTAAAAATACTTGTTTAATCCCTAAAGTGCATAAAAAAAATTTAGTCACCACGAGATTGTACGGATGATTCCAAATTCTGCCCTGCTAGGAATTACTCAGGTACCCTATCAAATTCGTGGTGAATGCTTGAAAGCTCCAGCTGATTCAAACAACAAAACTATCACTTTTAATGTACAAGCAATTTTCTTTCTTTACAGTAAAAATTAATTAATGAACCCAGATATATCTATCCCCGCTCGGTAAAATCTGCCTCGTTAATTTTTTCATTATTTTCTTTTAACGACAAACTAAAAAACAAAGCACAATGTTGTCAACTCGTAGGAATAATTTTTCACTTAGAACAATCTTTTCAGATAATAAGTTTTCTTTTAAGTTTTAGCAAACTTTTGCCAGTATCTCTCCTTTGTTTTAAAATTACAAAGCCGTGGATACAGAAAACTTTTGCTTGTACTAAACTTAAATCGAGCAGCACAACGAAAACAAGGAATGATAAAAAATAAAAATTTAAAAACGGTTTAAAAATTATTAAATACACATTATAGATCAGCAAACCTAAATATATCTAAAATAATTTTTTAATATTTAAAATGCCAAAATCCAGAACATTTTGCTTGCTAACCAAAAGTGTTAACAGTTAAAAAGACAGGGTCAGATCTGACAAATTCATATTTTTGCAGAAAAGATTTGTGGCGTAGAGGGCAAAGGGTGAGGGAATAAAGTTTTTAAAGCCGCAGTAGGCTTCAAAGATTTCCCCACTACTAACAAATGAATCGGGCGAAAGGATTTCCGAATAGCCAGTTAAAACCCCAGTTCCTCGGTAGCTTAGTTGGTAGAGCATTAGACTAGTGTTCTAGAGGTCCCGGGTTTAGATCCTGGTCGAGTCGAGTTTTTCCAATTTATTCCCTCACCCTTTGCCCTCTACGCCACAAATCTTTTCTGTAAATTTATTATGGCGCTAAATTTTCCCTTCATTTCATATTTTTGTTCAAATATTAGTTTCGTAAAAGACATTTTTGGAGTATTTAGCTTTCATGTTTACGTCTATATTAATTCATGTCGTTTAATAAAAGCGTCTATATTAATTCACGTCGTTTAATAAAAGCGTCTATATTAATTTACGTCGTTTAATAAAACTATAAGGTTAATAACAATTAACATTGATAGTAGCTAAGATTGAGGAAATGAAAATCGGCAGTTGGTTGACTTTTAGGTCGCGATTCTTCCGAAACCACATAAAATCTTACTTGTCACAATTCCGCAGTGGAGCGAATTTTACTGACTGCCTTATTTAAAGTAAACACACAATATATCTTAATGTTGTAAGAAAAACTGCGTTAGTCTTTTTTATAATAAATTGTGGGAATTGGTTGGGTTTGGGTCAGTGAGTTAAAGGAAAACTTTCTTCAAAATTGCTGACGTTTCGATTTGTTTAGAATTATCTCCAAGGCTCTAAAAACAATTGAAAAACCAAATTGACATATTTTTAATTTAAGCAACTCTCTTGTAAAATATAAGCAAGCATACATAAATAAATAAATAAATAAATAAATAAATAAATAAATAAATAAATAAATAAATAAGTAAGTAAATAAGTAAATATAAGTAAATAAGTAAATAAGTAAATATAACTAAATAAGTAAATAAGTAAATAAGTAAATAAGTAAATAAGTAAATAAGTAAATAAATAAATAAGTAAATATAAGTAAATAAGTAAATATAAGTAAATAAGTAAACAATAAAATATATAAAATATAACCCCTTCCCTTTACAATAACCCATTATTAATGTTTTAATAATTAGTTTATCCTGAATAATTATATCGATGATAGTATGTAGCATTTCTAAAGACCTTTAAAATAACGTACGACTCGATATGCGCTTCCAGTTAACTTTTTTTTAGTAAGACGCCCCTAGGCGGTGATATCGCCACTCTAGATTTTTTTCATTTCACCTCCTAATGAAGTATTTTTGTAATACCTTAAGAGCTTTTGGAGATTTAAGGGGGGACATTTAATATATCAAATTATTCCCAATAACTTTTGACAGGAGTGAAAGATGTCAATAATATTGACATTAGGACGGAGCACTTTAGTAGACCATTAAAATATGATGCAACTCAATATGTATTTCCATTTAACTTTTTTTAGCATGCCGCCCCCAGGCCGCCCCAGAAAAAGGGTCGGAAATACCGCTTCTCTAGATTATTTCCATTTTGCCTCTTATTGAAGTTTCCAATGTATTGTTACAATATCTCAAAAGATTTTGGAAATATGAGGGGGGACTAAGACCTTTGGGACACCCTGTATACATAGATACATTGCAAGTTAAATAAAAGCTTGTAAAAAATTCAGTTGGTGTTGAAATTCTTACATTCTATGATTAATGGATTTAAATTTTATGACATTACTTGTGTGCAAAAAAAATTATTAAAATAGTTTTCTGGCACCCCCCTGAACATTAAAAATATTTTAAAAACAACAAAATGAATCTCGTGTCCGCAAATAAAAATGAAAGTAAAACTCGTGGCATATCGGACAAAGCGTTTTTGTTTCTCACTTCATTACGACCAGGCCTCTAATGTCTAATGGAGAATTCAGACACCTACAGACCTGTTTCATCCTTATTAGGAATCATCATGGAGTCATAGGATTATACCTGGCAGTTGAAGCTACACAGTGACCATGCACACATCAAGAATTTAAAACAAAAAGTTTGTAATCCTTGGAGATGATTGATGACTCCCTGATGATTCCTAATAAGAATAAAACAGGTCTGTAGGTGACTGGATTCTCCATTAGACATTGGAGGCCTGGTCGTAATGAAGTGAGAAACAAAAACGCTTTGTCCGATATGCCACGAGTTTTACTTTCATTTTTATTTGCGGACACGAGATTCATTTTGTTGTTTTTTGAATATTTTGGCTTTTAGTTCTGCGCAACAAGCCTCCTCCGAAGCGATTGCTTGCTGATGCCTTAAAATTAGGGCCACGTAGTATGAAGCTCCAATTGGGGGCGGTGCTGCTGCGAACGTTACCTCTTTTTAAGAGTCATGTTACAGTGACCTTATACTTTTACAGGTTTCTACTTTATAACCTGCTGAATGGTGCAGGATTCTGTATTTACGGTGTTTTGCCCTTTTCAATTTTGATGTTTTTGTTTCTCGGTTTATTCGACAGGTGCCGCACACAGTTACTACGTCCCCAAGGATTACAAACTTTTTGTTTTAAATTTTAGAGGTGTGCATGGTCACTGTGTAGTTTCAACTGCCAGGTATAATCCTATGACTACCTGATGATTCCTAATAAGGATGAAACAGGTATGTAGGTGTCTGGATTGTCCATTAGACATTGGAGGCCTGGTCGTAATGAAGTGAGAAACAAAAACGCTTTGTCCGATATGCCACGAGTTTTACTTTCATTAAAAATATGTTGCATCCGTAACTAAAAACAGGGATGGTTTTGTTATTTGCCGAGAGTTTCTACGTTCATACGCGCCTAAGACTGGTGTTAAGTAAGGACGGGCTTTTTCGGAGGGTTTACACGTCCTTATGTAAATGTTAGTTTAAATAGAGAGCAAATAAAAAGTTAACAATAGATTTTTCGGTAAAATTAGTGAATATTGAATTGAATTGAATATTTCTTTAGGATGAGAGCTATACGCTAAAGCGTTTTTCGAGTGTTTATACCGACCGTAAAATCGTCTTTAATGCGCTAAACCGCTTCTGAAATCGCTTTGAAATAAAAATGATTTATTGCTTAAAACGCTTTTAGTGGTGTTTTTGCAACAACATTTTTAAACCGTCCTTGGTCAAAAGAGCTAAAAAACATCCGTATAACAAAGTAAGTAAGTAGAATTGTGTTTTTGATGAAAGTATATTTCTTTTTTCAAATTAGACTAAAAGATTAATACTTATATTGGATTATACGCGTATATAGAGATGTACCCACCTACATGTTTTCGATCCCCTTAAAATCTACTTTATACATAACAGAGAGTCCGCAAAATAAAAGTTATAATGGAAACTTTTTCCCTTATCATCGGAAAGTAGACTTTATATTTTTCGATTTCCTAAAAGTTTGCGATAACATTACTTCAAAATTTATTGTGGGTATATATGGAGGTCTAATAAGAGATTGTTTGCCAGCAAGGATTTTGAAGTTTCGATAAAGTAAAAACAAAAAAACGGAGTTGTTTACGAATACTTTCATTTTAGGTTTGCTGGCAAAATAGTAACTTTAACGGGACCTAATTTATAAAGTGCAATGCACGTTCAGTTTTATATTTCAGTATTACAGCGAATTCTTTTGATAAAAAAGTGCGCCACTACTGCGCCACTGGTCTAATTTTTGTCTTCTTTTGGGAAAAGACGATGAGGAAGAATTTTGTGCTTTTGTGGCCTGGAGAATAGACCCTCAAAATATGTTTTTATTTAACTTGTATACACAAGTTAGGTGAGTTTTTCGTTGGTGAAAAATAATAAATTCTTCCTTGTATGTAAATTGGTAAGTGATATTTATTAAAACTGAACCTAATGTTTGCTTTTGAGAAAGGAAAGCGAATAGTTTTGAGTGCAAAACTTCTTTATTTTAAGTCAACCGATGCGTTTGGTCCCATTTTCAAGGTTTGAATGTCAAACGCCTAACAAAAAAAGGAGAAAATATTTGTAAAACGACAAACGAAAATACATGTTAAACCAACGTACATATTAATAAATTGTGTTTACAGTCAACACACAAATTTTCTAAATTATAATTCCAAAAATGATCAAACATATAGAACTTATTTTGTACGTACTCGATGACTAATTCGTTTTCAATCTTTCAAGAAGAGTTTTGAGTTTTTATTTACCAACATTTTACAAAATAAAAACTTGAACATTTTAAGAATTTTTATTAAAAATTGATCAAAAAAATATCGAAACAAGAGAAAACGTTGAGGGCAAAGTGTGGTTATCTTACTTTTTTGAAAGTTTACCAAGAAAAGAGCTTTTGGTAAAGACGGATTATATAGGGATTCGCAAGAAGCAAAGATGGTATTGCTTTGGAGAAAGGTGCATAAATAAACAAATATTAAACAAAAAAAAAAGTCATGGAAATTGTCTATTGTTGGTAAAGGGGGAAGGGATGAAGGAGGGATATTTTAAAGGAAAAATAATGTTTGAGAGTATTAACTGTAGTTATGGTAACAAAACCAACTCAATGTTGCATTGTCTATTACAAAGTAAACAGAAAATCTCATCGATTGAGGGTAACAAACATACCCATGTGTGATGTTGTAAATTAGGTATGATTGGGACTTCGAGAGAAAACGGAAGGAAATTTAAGGCGGGGAATTGTGGTTATAAAAAGAAAAAATACTAATAAAAGCAAAATAGAAAAAAGAGATGAAGGTTGTGGTTTCATTTTAGTTCTAGTTTTAGTTCAATATAGGTTTTTTTCCAACTATTGTTTTTAAAATAAATCAATGAGTTTAACCGATTCAATAAGGCCAACATTTTCTATGGGTTTATTTGAGTTGTTAGAAAGGGGGTTGAGTTTTAATTTTATAATTTCTATATCTTACAGGAAATTAAGTTTTAAACCTTTTGTTTGTTAGTGAAGAATAGAAAAACTTTAATCAATGAGGAAATTATAGTTTTAACCGGACTTTATTTATTATTGCACTGCCCTGGAATTAGGAAATGCCTCACGTATAAAATCTATATGCAAATACGTTAGCTTTTTTAGCACGTTATGATGTAGTAAAACTACAAAGAGATTAACAAAACAAAACAAGCAATTAATAAAGAGACTTTGAACTTCCATTTTGTTAATCTCTTTGTCGTGAAACCACATGCTGTGGCTACTGCAAAAAAAAACTTTTTTTTTTCGCCATCAAACCTACTTATTCATGTCAGGGCAGTACGAAAAAAATGTATTTTGATTTTCCAAAAAAGAGTTAATATTGTTTTACGATTTTCTGACGCTACTGTAGATAATTGCGCTACTGCTAAAGGCGAAGGTAAACTACATAAAGTTACATAAGACATGTATAGAATTTTGACCAATGCACGGTGTTACTGAATGGGCTGTAGAGCACATGAAACTGAAACCAAAAATCATCTTATTCTAATTGTTAAGAGACCTTTTTTGAAAATTTGCACAAAATATTAATTTTTTGAGAAAAAAATATAAAAAAAACGACAGTTGATGAAATTATTCCTAAATATTTAAATTCATTATTTTCTTGTAGATCAAAACAAAAATTTAATAAAAATTGATGCTATATCTTACGAGAAAACTGAGAGAACTAAAGATTTTGATTTGGTAATATAAGCTTAAACAATTAGCAACTGGGTACTATAAACTTCAACTTTCGACAATTAACAAAAAATATAACTTTTATTTGATAGTTTAACTCCAGCATAATATAAGAAACCATTTTTAGCAGTTAAATTTTTTTAAGGAAAATTCTACCACAACAAGGTAAAGATTTCTAGTATACCTCGGATTTTCAACCGAATTAATTTTGTATGTGGACCAGTACTTCAAAAACTCCCGGTGAACCGATTCACCGGCCTGTGTGTGGCCCTTAGGTTAAAAAGAGACAAGATATTTGTTCCAACGAAAACTCCTTGGCAAATAATAACCACTGTTTATGTAAAAATAATATCAAAACAAGACAAAGGTGAGGAATATCGATTATTTTTCTATCCTTTTAAACGACGAGGGAAAGCAAGTGAAATCAATCAGTGGCGGTACATGCCGGTAGGTACACAGAAAATTAAAAAAAGTTTATGAAATATACTTAAATTAGTATATCCTTACATTAAAATATCAACCAACACGTTTATTTTTTAATTTTCAATGCATCAAATGAGATATTTTCGAAGTTATTTGTAAGGTTTTTTCAGAGGTTTTTTTCTATAAAGACGATAAAATAAAGCATACTTTTGATGAAGTAAGTAGTTAATGCGCAAATGAAATATTTTCGAAGGCTTTTTTATAAAGACTATAAAATAAAGGTAGGTAAAGTTTGTAAGAATATTGAAAACCTACCTCTTATCAGAATATTAAGGTTGATTTATACTGTCGCCGTTGTAATCTACGCTCGCCCTTCGAATTGATATTTGAATCTTTTTCTCTGTTCTAAATGTCCCCATATACCCTAATCGTTATTGACTTTATAGTGTACTGAAGAAGTAAGTTTGTGCTAATAACCAGAAAAAATAACAAAATTAAAGGCATCTCCAACGGTGAACTTAGACGGCGACAGCATAAGCCTTTGTGATACAAAGATGAGTGTTTGCCCCTCGTATATTGTTCAATGTATATCAAATCATATTAAGGGAGATAATAAGTACATTGTTAGGGACATTGCACTATGTCTGGCATAATAAGAATCTGATTTAACTGAAATATATAAAAGAGTATAAAACAAAAATGCATTGAATATTGTTAAAAATTTTTCTTTATTTACGCAGTAATTCTAAGACTTTTTGAAATAACTTTAATGATAGTAAAAATTTTCAATTAAAATCACAGTGGGTTTCTCGCTTTGCTCAGGTTACACATTTTTTGCCTCGAGATGTACTAGTTTACTCCCTCTTGGTATGTGTTGGGTTTCTTTCCTCAATAGCATTAAACTTTACTTAAAACTTGGCTCTTTAAAATAACGTGTTATATGTATTATATTATTGTAGGTTATTAAGTCATGCATCACGAGAGCAAAAATTACAATGCTATATCTTATTTATATGTACCTACTTAAATTTTACAACAGTAAATAAACATGAAATCATATAGTTTTACCTGTATGTTTCCCATGTAAAAAAGGCCCCTATAACCACAGATTACCTAGGTGACATTTGCTTAAATAAGGAACATTTCACAGAATAACATAATTTTTAGCTAGTAAGTAATATTATAATATTTTTCTCTTGATGTTCCAGGTGACGTGAACTGTGTTTGTTTTAATGTTTGGCTGGAGCTTCCAAAACTCAAATTGGAAGGATTATTTTGTGCATGTTATTTACATTATTTTGCAGATTTTATATTATATTATTATAGTAAAATTTTAATAAAACAATTCATCTATGTTGGAAATTTGGAACATTTGGTTGCACTAAAACAAAAAACAAAATAATTCATGTATAAATTTATATTTAAGTAGGTAGGTACTCCTCTGGTGTGTTTACTAGAAATAACAGTAAGGTAAACATTGTTCCGTATAATAATATAACCAAAGTTTTAGTAAGTGTCAGGAATCTTGTCTCTTTTTAATCTAAGGTGTGGCCGAAGAAGCTCAATCTTATCAGCAAAAACTATGGCAAAGTTTTTGAAAGTAATGCATGGCAAAACCTCTTGAAGCATAACGACTTGTTATTTTCTCAACAAATCTGAAAAAACATCAGTGGACGTACCATTATTCACTAATCTTCTAAATAATAAAGGTGCAAAATTTTCTTTTTACCTGAGTATGCACCTTCGTTATTTATGGATTTTCTGCTTTTACTTTATTTATGGAAACTTCTTTATTTTAATAAGTTTTCAGGAGTTTTTTAAATGATTAATCGCTCTTTACTCTACAAGGTTGCATTGAAAATCGAGGGAATTTTTAATTTCAATAAAGACTGCAGGAAATATTTTACCTAAAACAGTTTATTTGTTAGCATTTAGCCAAGAGCCAAATCCAACACCTTTGACCATTTTCATTGTTAAACATATCACTAAGGAAATGTGATGGCAAGAAATTTTTAACTTTTGAAAGTAAAAAGCATCCGAAAGTATGGACTAAAAAAAGTACCAAAAGTTCGTACTACATTGTTAATAATTGTATATATTTTCGTCGTAAGTAAAGCTGTAGAAAAAACCAGTACTGTTTTAATTTTCATCAAAAAACTGCCAGCAATGCCAAAATAAAATTCAGTACTCTACAAATCGAAGAAAAACTAAACCCAGAGTTGTCTAGTACATGTGTAAAAATCATTTATGTACTTTTAATCCCTCTTTTAAGAAGCTAAACTGGCACTTTTTACCCTAAGGGATTAAAAGTACATTTAATCCATCAGGGAGTAAAAAAAAATAATCTCTGGAAAATCATAATTAAATTTATCGCAAGTCAAGCCAAACAGCACTTGCTCTTGGCGAAGATTTCATTCTTAGCACCCTTTCTTGTAGTCGACGAACCATTGGGAATAGAAATAACGTGATTTGAACAATAATCTTTTCCTAAAGTGCATAAAATATTGTATAAACTTCGGGAATCAAGCGTCTTTTAATCCCTTATCGAATTGTAGCCCTCCCTACGGTCGGGTAGTGAAGCGCAAACTTATTTTCCTCATGACTAGAAACATCTAAGATCAGTTAGGTCTTCTTCGCCCCCCCTTTGTACCTAACTCTTCTAAGTTTTTTTTAACAAGCTTTAACAATAAACGTGAAGAAAATTGAAATTTTCCAATTTTCTATTTAAAATTAAAAAACATTGTTTTCGGTGCTGTACTATTATTGGTTATAACAGATTTAGTTTTATTTTAAGCAAGTTTTGTCATCAGAATACAGAAAACGCAAATAATGGTACTTATTTTACGAATAATTTTTGCAAAATTCATGATTTTTTCAAAAAATGCAAAATTGATGCACTGAAATATGTTTTTTTTAAAAACTAACTTAACATTTACTAAACCGCCAACTGTGACTGTCCATGCAATGTCAAAAGGCATTTTGGATCATTTGGATCATTTTTTTAACCTTTAAAAACGTCTTAATTGTGCAATAAGTAGAAAGAAAATTTAATTGTTAACAATAAATGAGCAAATAATCATTAAGTGAACATTTTGGAACGGTTATCTCAACTTCAGAATCAAGTCAGAAAATACAGACAATGTGGTTACTACCATAACTATTCTGCCAAGAATTGTTTTGAATTGTTAATAGTTTTATAAAATTATATCAAACAAATATTTTATGCACTTCAGGGATTAAATAGGTACTTTTAATCCCTTTTTTTAAAGACTAAAGTAAAACTTTTAATCCATAAGGGATTAAAAAAAAATTAATCCCTAAGGGATTAAAAATAAATCTAATCCCTCCGCTTAGGGATTATAAGTAAATTTAATCCCTCAGGGATTAAATAGGTACTTTTAATCCCTTTTTTTTAAAGACTAAAGTAAAACTTTTAATCCATAAGGGATTAAAAAAAAATTAATCCCTAAGGGATTAAAAATAAATCTAATCCCTCAGCTTAGTGATTATAAGTAAATTTAATCCCTCAGGGATTAAAAAAAAACTAATCCCTGCAAAATTATAATTAAATTTATGTCAAGTCAAGCCAAACAGCACTTGCTTTTGGCCAAGATTTCATTCCTAGCACTCTTTCTTGTAGTTGACGAACCATTTGGCGTAGAAATAACGTAATTTTAACAAAGATCTTAAAGAATAATAAATAAACCTCAGGACTAAAGTGTTGTTTAATCCCTTAGCGAATTGTAGCCGCCGGCAGCTCGCCCTGTAAATTTCCTGCGTCGACCTGTAAATACCAATTTTCCGGTCTAGTGACGTAAATACCTATTACCTAACACATGCGTAAATTGTCTTCACCGCCCCTGCCGGCTTGACCGAATTTGCTTCGCTTCGTTCGCTCATTTGCTGTTGTATGCGGTAAAGTACCACTTTCCGAACTTGTTAGGTAAATAACTAAAAGCACATGTTTCAGGAAAAAAGAAAAAATAACTAATAATAATTATAGCAATAATAATAGGAATCTTTTAGTCCTATCATATTTTTCTTAATTCTTTGACCCTTTTCTTTCAAAACCTATTTTTTTCAGTTTCTATAATTTTTTTTAGTGTAGCTTAATTACTCTGATCACCTATATTGCTAAAATTAAAAAAAATACTTATAGTCAACATAATAAATCTAAGTCATTTACCCGAATGCTAGAATACTAGGAAAAAATAATTGTACTAACAAAAAAGTGCTATTATAATAATTACATTTGCCTATTTGTTTAGTCATGCAACAACAAAAAAATTGAAATATATTATAATAAAGGATAGCAATAATTTTGTTTTGTTTTCTAAAGGCAAAATCAAAAAATCCGTATTGATGTCTAGACATTAAAAAAAAATTAGCTGTGAACACAAAATGTACACTTAACAGATACTTGCCCAAATAGGCTCAAAGTGCGGTTAAAGAAAATTTTGCTTAATAAAATCTCCAGTATATGGACATTGAACTCCGGTTAGTAAAAAGTTAATCACTAGTAAATATACATACACAGACTATAGTTTAAGGAAATTTTTATTTAAAGGATGACATATACATGGGTATGCAAAAATTGATTTTAAGCCGAACTATAGCGTAATTGGTAAGATATTTTTACCAGAATGAACTGGAAAATGCACTGGAATGAGATGCGTAAGGCTATTTTTTTCTCAAAATAGTCCAAACACTGCGTAAAAATTAATAAAATCTGTGTAAAAAAGAAATTTGAGAACTGCCAAAGTGACACGGGATGTTGTATTCGGATAAAAATGTAGTATGTTAAATTTTAAAAAAATCACGATTTTGCTGTTTGTATTTTTAAAAATATAAATTCTGAAGAAAATCAAATTTCAGGCTTTTTTCGGCTTTAATTAGCTATTCCAGCCCATTCCTTAAGTCAATGTATAGAAACGTGTGAGATCTCACATTAAGTTGATTTAAGGAGACCACAGCCATCTTAAATAATTAAAAGCCTTTACAATATAACCTTAAAATTAATTTTAAATAATTAAAATAAGAAAATTTCGCGCTAAATGGTTTGCACTATATACGCTAGCGTGGTAAAAAATCGCGCTGTAAAAAAATTGCGGTAATTTTTGCGATACACACCATTAATGTTTGTACGGTTTAACAAGCAAAAACGTGATCATCTCCATCTAAATAATTTAAGCATAATAGAGAGGAGAGGTTTTTAGATATACCAATCCTACACATGAGATCAGACCAGTTGTCACCAAAGTGTCTATATGAAACAACTCTAGAAGTAATTATATAGGAGAATGTAGCCTGGTCAGGACAAAACAACCTACACAGGCAGGACTGATCTGGTACACAGACGGATCAAAAACTGACGAAGACAGTAAGGCAGGAATATTTGGGGAAAGACTTAGGAGAGATCTGCATTTTTTACTGGGATTTTCCCCAAAAATCGTCGAAGCAGAAATGTCTGCCATCCTAGAATGCGCAAAAGAGAATAATAGAATGGGATACTTCGGTCAAACCATATCTATATAATCAGATAGCCAGGCAGCCCTCAGGGTGCCTATGTGCCCGAAGGTCACCTAAAAGCTAGTGTGGGAATGCCTTGCTGAACTAATGAATCTGGCGGAACATAATAAAATAAAATTAGTATGGATGCCAGGATATATAAGTATCCATGGCAATAAAAAATTTGACGAACCTGCAAGACAAGGATCGTCAGAAAAATATATTGGACCAGAGCCAGCCCTGGGGGTACCAAAAAAATAAACTATAAGGTCCCAGGTCAAACTCTGGATAAGGGAAAAACATGAAAACCACTGGCTAGAAAGACAGAGGCTAAGAAACAGCAGAGCCTTTCTCAAAGGCCTAAATGCCAAACCCATGAAAGACCTGCTAAGTTATAGTAGGATGCAAGTGAGAACTATAATAGGAATCATGACCGCCCATATGGTGGTTAAAGTTCACCTAAACAACATGGGCCTATATCACGGAGACCTAAGCTGCAGACTATGCAATAAGGAACCAGAAATAGTAAAACATGTAATTTGCCAATGCGAGGCAAGTTGAACTAGACCCAATGTCGACTGGGGACTACTCCATTAAGAACTTGTAAAAACTTGCACAGGGGACAAAATTAATGGAGTGGTTAGCCTAGGAACCAAGAGGGTGCACAATAAACCCGAAAGGGCTGCAGTGCAGTGACTGTGGCTGGCCACTAGGCAGGTTGGAGTCACAATCGAGGGGTTTTAGTTGATAGGAATCTGGGCTCTCCTGGTAGAGAAGAAATGACTCTGGCAGGAAAGTAGTCCGGGCATCTTATGTAAGATTCACTAAGATTGAAGTGCAAATTAAAGCAAAGCGCATGTCAAAACTACGTATAATAAAAGGTCCGCGGCTTTAACCGTGCCAGCAGAAAATTAATTTTCGAATAGTTAGGGATTCGCCTCATTGAAATGTATATTTTTGCCTCATTTTTTTTGTTTTTGTGGTTCTGCGTGGTAAAAGGTTTTCACGGTAAATTCTTGCGCTCTCGACACTGAAAAAGCAACGTGTGATTTTAACAATTCTACTGCATTTTTCTAAAAGTTCGAAGATTTTTTGCAGAAGTCGTAAAAGAAGGAGAGCAATCGCCCACTCTCCTCCTGAATTTCTCTCATACCTTCCATAAATTGCGTAACGCGGCCTGGGGAAGAAGGTGAAGTGCTAAGAGGGGGTTAGCAACTGCGTTCCGTTATCATTTTATCTAAAGAATAATAAAAAAAGAACAAAATAAATAATAATTTAAAATTTAAAAAAAGGGGGGGGGGAGATTTCGAAAATGTTACAAGGAAAAAGAGCCGATCGAAACTAAAATTTGACAAAATTGGTGTTAATCCCGGTTGACACCAACGACTTTTTCACGCGTCACATGAATGTCAAAACATTTCATATTGACCGCATGCGATGCGTGAGTGACCACTCACGAGAAAGTCGTAGGTGGGAACCGGGTGTTAGACTTGGTTACTGAGATTTAAAAGGCTTTTGTTTATTTAAGAAGGTTGGGTTCTCGTCGAAACCTCAGCGTGTGAAACATCAGTTCAGTTTATTTTGATAGTTTCTAATCATTCTTTGATAAAATAATAACTAATAATAATAAATGACAATATATGTTCTAATATCGGTCTGGTTCCATAATAATGACATTTTCATTGCGTGTTTGTTGTGCAAACTGATGCTATTATTATTTCTACATCGAAATTGTAGAATAAATCTTTCAATTTCTGTTTCTCATGAGTGTGTAGAAGTGTGTGTATATGGATATAATTAGAAAGTCGCCGAACTAACAGAGCATTTTTAGTTAAAAGACCTATCAAGCTTACCGCCAATCTCATTTTTTGCATTTTTTCTCTAAATATGAGAATATTGTTTCTTTTTTGTCTTGCGAAACCACTTATATAATTATATTAAGTCAAAAATTCCAATAATTTTCACTCAACTTTAAAGAAAAACTTACTAAATTAATCCATATTAGGAAATACGTACCGCCCAAAGTGCCTACTATTCTAAGTAATTACCCAATCGATATACCTACCCCTGATAGTCTCTAATTTTAAAGAATTCAAAAGACCTTAGATTTGCTGAGCATTAGCTTCGTCTTGAGATATTCGAAATTATATAAATACCTATATAACTTGGCGCTAAATTTCTCCGTTCAACTAATAATAATAAATGAAAATATATGTTCTAATATCGGTCTGGTTCCATAATAATGGCATTTTCATTGCGTGTTTGTTGTGCAAACTGGCGCTATTATTATTTCTACGTCGAAATTATAGAAATGTAAAAAAAAGGAAGAGTGTAATAGTAAGTTAGGCTTAGAAAACGACTTAGGATGCACCAAAAAATTAAAAAAAAAAAATTTTTTTGACATATTGGTTGACAAATGTCAAAAAAAACTAGTGCGTTAAATTTCTTATTTATCGATCTTTCCAAAAAGATGCCACAAGTGGTACCTTCTTATTAAAAAAAAAAAATTGGTGGGCCCTGAGTCTTCAGTTGTGGGCCCCAAATTTATCAAGGGCTGAAAGTTCGTAAAAACTCATTAAAGAATCGTTTTTAGCTCTTTTTAAAACCTCTTCCCTAAAGGCGCTAGAAGCACCATTCCATTTAAAGAATCCACCCTGTATATGTAAAAAAATCAAAAAGCAGTAAATACCTACGATATATACTACGTTTTTGCGTGAAATTGAATACGTTTTCAATACGATTCTCTTTCATGAAAACGCGGCGAATCGAAATTTTTTTTCGTTGGCTCTGTCCAAGTTCAATACCGCTTTTTTTGGGATCGTATGGGGATCCAACTGAATGGAAATGGGTATCGTATCGAACTAACTGATGATACTAATAAGAGCTGTTAGCACTCCCAATATTCCTGGAAAAAGTTGGTTTATAACTTTATTTTAATTCAACATATTATTGGCTTTAAAAACAAGTAAAATTGGCAAAAACTAAACTCAAAATCTATTAGACAAATGCCAGAAGCTCAAATTGTGTTCAAAACTCGTTCAGTTTGCCTTATAAAACCCAAAAGTAAATCGTATTGAAAACGTAATCAGTTCCACGTGAAAACGTAGTAATAGCTAAGCTGAAAGCAATGTCATTAATTTTGCTCTGGTTTTAAACAAAAATCTTAAATATCAAACTGCATCATAGCGCTGCAAACAAAAGTTTTTTCAATTTGAGCAGGGAAGTTTTTTAATTGCATTTTAGAAAATTAGTACAAGGTACTTCCGCAGGCAAAATTTTTGAAAAATGTAATGCGTTATTTTAAAGGACCACGCAGTATGTATGTATGTTATGTAGGACACACTAAGAAACATTTTTTACTATGGGCACAATCTTGGATCTATGACAAGGGAGCCGAAAATAGCTGTCAAAATTTGACATGTAATATCCAAAAGCAGGCAAACCATGGCAGATTTTGATTAACAAAATATCAATTCCTACTAAGTTGAACAAGCTGAATCTAAAAATCCTAACCATTTTGATAGCTGTCAATTCTTGTCAAAATGACGGCACTTTTTTTTTTAGTTTTTGATATTTTGTGACATGTGATATAACGTTTTATAATTTCCTTGGAACTCTGAGTCCAAAAATTAAATTAAAAATGACAGCTGCGAGGATCTGTCATTTATTCTAACTAAAAAAAATGTGCACAATTTGGCTCTGATTTAATACTCAAATAGTTTATTGGCAATAAATATAAGTGAAAATCTGTTTACAAGTGACAGATTTTAAAATCTGTCAATATCTGTCAAAATGAGGGCACCCTTTTTTTAGTTTTTGATATTTTGTGACGTGTCATGTAACCTTTTTGTACTTTTGTTCAAAAATTGAAATTGTGTCCAATTTAGGTTTCATTTAATTTTAAAACAGTTTATTAATAAATAATACAAGTAACAATCTATTTACAAGTGGCAGATTTTGACATATGTCAGTGCCTGTCAAAATTACAGCCCTCTTTTTTAGTTTGTGTCATTTTGTAAAATGTCATATGAACTTTTTTACTTTCGTGATATCCCTGAATACATAAGGACACTAATCCTAGAGCAAGCTCTAAAGCAAGCGAAGCGTGCCATCACTTTAAAAGTTTGAGTTGTCATTTTTGATTTGTTTGCCTCGCTTTTGTCATGGGCGGCTCGGTCTTATTTTAAATATTTTAATGAATGATAAATACGATAAGAAAGTATTTCTCGAAAGCACGAGTAATCCATTATCATAGAGTCGCGAGTTATTAAAGTAAAAAATATACGCAAAAATTATAAATCTAACAGATTTTACTCTTAGTCCGGGTTCTCTGTATTTTGATAAAGAAGTAAAACGACAGGCATTCAGAATTACTAAAGTTATGAATAAATTATCAATACAAAAAGTTGGGTAAACCCTCTGTAAAACCGGATAACAAAATTTTCAGGTAAGTAATATTCACAGGAAACAAAATCTGGAAACGTAAATTGATATCTGCTTCTTTGCTTCAAAAATTATGTTTTTAAAAAAAATATTTTAACACCTCTTTTTAATATTTCAAAAACTAAAGCTCTTAGTAACTTGAACCAAACTGCAGAAAAATGTTTATTTTAAAGTTACAATTTTTTCAACTATTTCACAATTTTCTATTCCTAAACGAAAAAAAAATAATTATTCCGTAATAATTACAGAAAATTGACTAATGTTATCTAGTTTATTCAAATGAACTTAAAACTACATTAGATTTATAATGTTTAAAATCACAATACCTATATGTTACCGTTAAAACCCGGTTTTTTCTAGTAAAAACTAGTTATAACTGTTAACTCTATAATACATTAGATTAGACTAAATTACATAAGTTTAAATTAGATTTTAATCTGGCCTAATCCAACTGACCTAATCTAAACTAGATTTTCCTAGGAAAACCAGGTTGTAAATAAAATCGGGGTTTTACGGTAACATATATACAGGCGAATACTTGCCCCAAAAGAAGTACTTAAATTCTTACGAAAAACTAATTAAATATATAACTATATCTTTAAAAAATTATTTTTTTTAACCAAGAATAGCTAAACTCGACTAAGGATCAAGTTTCACAACGTCGTAATGATTTTTTTTACTAATTTCGGATATAAAATGGGACACACAAGTTCACACATCAGGCACGCAAATACACAAGGAATCAACTTAAAGTCTTGTCCGAAGGCTTCCAGCCAAGCTTTCCTTATATTGCTGTTAGATTTTCCTGATAAAAATACTTCTTCACTCATTATAACTTACCTTTAATAGGTACTTGAAGGAGGTGAACTCCGTCGAAGGACTATTTTTTTTGCAGCCTGGCACACAACAGGAATAAATAATAAAATTAAATCGTTTGATAAAAAAACTAGTTACAATAATAACGAGACGCCGATGACAAAAGCGAGGCAAACAAATCGAAAATGACAACGCGAGTGTCAAAATAAATTTCAGGCTTCGCTTCCTTTAGAGCTTGCTCTAGTATTAGTGTCCTTATGAATAGATTTTTCACATTTGTCAAAATCAAAACCATTAAAAAATGTGTTTTACCTACTCGCGTGCGGTAAAGTGCACTTTACGTAAAGTAGTACTTTACCACACTCATTGCGGCAAATTTAACGTTATAGCACTTTATCGCACTCAGTGCGTGTTCAGAAATTTAAAATAAATATATTTATTTTTTTTTTGAATTTTTAGGGCTTGTAGGTAAAATCTTGTATCTAACACATGCGTAAAGTGTCTTTAACGCCCTTGCCGGCTTGATCGAACTCGCTTCGATGCCGTCGCGTGCGGTAAAGTATCACTTTCCGCACTTATTAGGTAAATAACTAATAAATAACCCAGATTTGACATGTGACATTTTTTGAGTCAGGGTTTCGACAAAAGTATTAAAGCTTATATCACATGTCACAAAATATTAAATACTAAAAAAAATAGGTGCCGTCATTTTGACAGAAATTAACAGCTGTCAAAATGGTTAGGATTTTTGGACCCAGCTTGCTCAACTTAGTAGGAATCGACGCCTTGTTAATCAAAATCGGCCATGGTTTGCCTGCTTTTGGATATTACATGTCAAATTTTGACAGCTATTTTCGGCTCCCCTGTGATACATCCAAGGTTGTGCCCATGGTAAAAAATATTTCTTAATATATCCTCTATAGCAGTCGGAGAAGGAAGAGGCGATTGACTAAATGTTTGTATTTTTCAGAATCCTGAACTTTCTTTGAGAATTTTTAGGTTTGAAAAATTGCTTTTTTACTAACGGTATAAGTTTTTTTAAAACTGTCAGTAGTTAAATAATTTTTTCTTGTTTTGTTTATCCATATAACATATAAATATGTTTAGCACGCACGCCCGCAACAAAGAAATGAACACAAGTTTTAAAATATTTTTGTTTGTTTTGAAGACAAAATTTAATTACTAAAATCTCCAACCTTCTGTTTTTTAAAGCTAATATCAAAGCCAAAGTGATTAGGTGGGGGGAGGTTAATCCCCAAACCCCTCCATGTATACGCTAATGTTTTAGCGAGGTTTTACGTTCCAAAAACTCTTTTAAGCATTTCGGCTGTCAGAATTAGAAATACAGTAACTGCATTTTTTTCACTTTTGAGTATTATGTCTTTTTATGTTTTTTGCTTTGCCGCATGACATTTTAGAAATTGCAAAAAAGAAAACTACGTTACATCAAAGAGTATATGCTAGAAAAGTATTTTATCGCATTTTGGTTGCCCTTCAATAATTAGTGAAAGGTAGGCACAGAATAAACGTTTTTTTTATCAACTTCCATGCTTCCGAGAATATTGCTGAGATATGAAAAAAAGTAGTGACATTACTTTGTTTTACATTCTGTTGGGTTGAAGCAATTTTTATTATGGATTTTAAAGAAACACAGTAATTACATTTATTTTGTTTTGATCTTTATTTGTTTTTAAGGTTAGTGTTACTTGTTGTTTAGGAATTTAACAAAAACAACATAATTTTAATATTTTGATATTGATTTATTAGTAAATAACCATCTATTTAAAAGAAGTTGACACAAACACAGAATAACATTATGTAATACAAAAGCAAATAAAAACCACCTAACAGCTTATCTCAGCACCTCAAAGAAACTAATATAAAAAAAATATAAGTATCTATTTTTTAGATTAGATATTAACAAAGGTTTAAAATAGTACATATTGAAATGCTACAGGAGCAGAGCAGCTAATGGACAAAAAATAAAATATACACAAATTCAAATATCTTCTTCTGCTTCTTCCGCAATTGCTTGAAATTTCAGTCAGACAAAGATGCGCATTCGGGCAAATCTAGCTAAAATTTCCTTCTGTTTAATAGCATTAAGCGTACCAACCCGTTCACAATCTTTTTTTTTTTTGAGGATTAATACCTCTGATTAAGAGTATTTTTTTTGGAATAGTGCAAGTTCTGCTAGTTCATCAAAAAATTTATTTTTATATTTAATGTTGTAATTACTCTTCTCAAATACGATCTTTACAGCAATAACTAACACAAATGTTTAATAGGATCATCTTTCTTCTTGGAAGTTCTCTTCTTATTAGACAATAAATGAAAATAAAAATAAAAAGAGAGTTTTACCAACCGAAAACTGTTGGATTTTTCGCCTTCTCCACCAGTTCTCCACTGATTGGTTCCAGACACAGTCCATCCATGAAAAGGTCTTCTTCGACTAGTGAAATGAGATCGTCAAAGTCGTCAAATTTTTTTTTTCAAAATTTGTACGACATAAGCAGACGTATGCTTGTGACATTTGGTCAGATACCTAAATGTTACTTTGTTAGGACCTGGTATTTATATATATTGATCGCAAACACGGGATTCTCAATATAATTGTTCTTTTTTTACAGTGGGAATATTTAATAATAGAAACACTGTAACTGCAGCAAATTACATAAAATGGCAGTAACTGCAGGGTACTGCCCTTTTAAAGTTGTTGAGGAAACACTTTCTATTGAAGACGATTTTAAAAGATCCTAATAGACAAAGCCCTCCAACTACCGCCTTTTTGAAATCATCTAATTCTGAAAAAAAATATTAAGAAAGACAGCCCCTAAAAAAAATAGTTAAAAACCCAGTAACTGTTTGAAAGTTTGAGACAATGATGTGTTTGAAATTAACTCTCTGTTTCGGACTTCCATTTTCTATATTTTATTTTTACACGACGTTTCGATCAGTACACTCTCTGATCGTCTTCAGGTGCAAACTAGTACCAACCAGTAACTGTTATGCATTGATTCACTCATTTGACTTACTGTCTTTTTAAACAGTCAGCCAGGGGAAATCTGTGGGGTTACTGTGTTTTTACGAACTCGTATCTCAAGTGAGTATTAACCAAATGAAAAAAATTTTATACCAAAATATCCGCAAAAAGACAGCAACTTCATGTGCGTGTAAAACTCAACTTTTAACATCATGTCATTTTCGTTTATAATTTCCCCAAGTGACTGTTTTTACAAGGAATAATTTACCTTATTTAATATCCCAAGTTGTTCATTAACCAATAAAACAGCTTCAATTTTTTCCAAAAAAACGCCATATTTTGAACTCGTTTTCAGCACAAAAAATATATTTATGAGCGCACTACGAGGCAAAACAAACATAAGTGAACGTATCTGATTATGCACAAAAAATATACTAAACAAAAAACCCAAAACAACTATATTAATTTATTTACAAACTAAAATTAAAACATTGAAATCCAAACTCGCCGTTTGTGATTTGAACGCAGTTAATATTTTCAAACTGACATTTTGGCAATGATAGAAATGTAAACAAATGCATTTAAGTTTTTTAATACCTTTCATAAATTAAAACACCTTTTAAATAAATACAAAATTCATCTACTCCTTATTTTATTATGACCCATGTAAATCGTTGTGTGACATCAAGTATTAATTGAAAAAATTATTTAACAAGGATAAGTTTTAATTGGACTGACATATATCCACAATTTTAATTTGTTCTACAGAGTTTTTACTATTTAAACCCCGCGTTGGTTTAGGTTTTTTAATTTTCTTTTCATCTAAATTGAAACGTGCTTTTTAAATCCAACAAAAGATTGTGTAAAGATATTTACTCAATAAACAAATTTACTAAAATTCTTCTTATATATAAATTAAACTATGTCCAAAACTCAAGGAGGGTTGGTTTAAAATGCTTAAAACCAAAAATTTCATTTAAACTTAGAACCGTTCTAAAATAGACTAAACCCTTTTAGTAAATCCCACCGTAAAGGATTCTTTCGAAAACGTGTGAACTTTTTTCCTTCATAATTTTCAATTTTCCAGAGCTCTAACGCCAGTTCCAACTGACCTACCAGCTTTCTCAAACTGGTTGCACTCTTGACTAGTCTGCAGACCGATGCACATTCTATAGTTCTATTTCAATTTCTATGGTCGAAAACGACGTGTGTTCGCGCTATTTTGTTTGCTAAATGTTGTGTTAAGGCTTGGTTATCGCGCTAAAAGATCTACATTTTTCCAGCAAAGCGGATTTAATAAAGACGTTTTGCATAAAAATTGTGGTAGTCGTCCACTTTAGCTGATTTTATCTTGAAAAGGTTTTTTCAATATAAGTTTGACGGAGGAACTCAACCTTCGAAAAACTAGTCAATGGGCATTAGTAAGACACGCTTGCAAAAACAAACATTAATGCTCAAGAGGTAAAAGCCACAAAATATGTACCTACGGGTATAGAAGGCGATCTGACGACTTAGGACCCTGTTATAAGTTTTTGCTACCCTTGCGCCTCTAGAAACTCGGTCTCGAAGCTTGAATTAGGGTAGCGGTGCTGGCGCTGGGAAATTTAAATTTGGATATTTTTTAAAGTATTTCAGTTTAGAAACGACATTATTTTGGGAAATCTAATTCATCAATAATTAGTTTTATTTTCCAAAATATTGTTGATTCTAATGACTAAATTTAAGAAATAAACCAAATGCGTCGTATTTAATATACATTTTATATTGTTCTTTTAAGAGGATATACATATCGCAACTATTGTAATTATTATTAAATCATTTATGATGCTTGCCATGTCGGCCTCAATAGCAGCAGTTTCTTTTAAGACTTGCGAGTTTTCTTCATTTTTAAAAAATTCGGTGTAACTGGTTACCCATCAGCATTTTTGAACAGAATGGGCTAAAAAAAATGTAATTAACAAATAGGCTAAATATTAGAGCGTTAAAATTGATGATAGCGTAGGCAAAATTGGTTATTTTTCTCTCATATCCAAAAATAACTAAACCGAAATACGTTATACTTACGGAGGCTTAACGGGGCTCGCTCGGTTATTTTTTGCAACCAACCAGATTTATTTTTGAGCAAAAGCTGCAGCTGGTAGGTGATAATTTGTTTTTTTGTTTAGTTAAGCTTTTAATTTTTTTGTGAACGTTAATTTGCAAAAACAGGAATTGTTGTATTCTTTTCTATTCTATTTACATTGGCAGTTTGTATGTGGGCAAAAGAATACGGTTACGGTAATTTGTTTTTGTGGTTTAAAAACTCTTTTTAGCATCTCAATTATGGTAATACGTTAAGGAAATAAGGTGACCATAAGTTAGTGGTCTATTAACTCTCTATTGAATAGGCTGTTTTTCCTCTGGTAGCCGATTCTTGAATTTCGAGAGAATGGTCGCCTGGGAACATTCACGTCCTTCGTTTCGGCCAATAAGAAGGCTTAGAAGCTGCCAAGCTGCTACGGTACACGCGCAAAGGTAACTCGATTATCGTTTTTCAAGAGCACCCGTTCTCCTGCTCAGAAGCAGGAGTATGAAAGTATAGATACACGGCAATCGGGTGAGGTTCGGCCGTGGTCGAATAGGTTTCGGAAAACTCGTGATAGCTTTAAGCCCGTTATTGGTCGATATCAAGGAGGTGATCGTTCCCGTGCGACCTTGCCCGGTACTTACCCTTAAAGTCTGTTTCAGACTCTGGCGGTAAATGCAAGGATGGAATTACATGCCGAATTAGAAGGCTTCGTCCACAGTTTCTTCAATAGTTTTCTGGTTTAAAATGTCGGGTGCATACTCTAAACCTATAAAGCGTTTCAGATGGCAAACCATTGTCTTTGGCGAGTCTTTGCACAACACTTAGTTATAGTTTTCCAATTGTACTTATTACAAAAATCCAAGAAATTACAGGTCGAAAAAGGCCAAAAACACACAGTACTAAAAGACTTCAATAAAAGGACCTCATGAAAAGAATGAAAAAAACGAAGAACGAAAAGATGATGGCATTGATGGACATTGATTAGAATAGATGTCATTTGCGAAATTTGTCGCGTGAGCTTCGAGACCGAGTAAACAGAGCGCTGTAACTTCTTTTTTGCGATGCCCTTAGTAAGAGTTTTCTCTAAGTCTGTAGGTATATGCTTTGTGGTAAAAGCTTTGCACTTGGGCTTGGCAGTACCGTTTTTTTATAAAATTTCACACCAGCATTTTTTAACCCATCAAAATAGAGTTTTTTGAGAGGTTACCATGGCACCACATGTACTTTTTGACAGACAGATTTTTTCTTTCTTTTTTGGATCAATGTCTTTATTTAAACGTGTCTAAACTTCGTAATAACGCGGTTAAACAAAATTGGGTCTTAATGTTTTAGAAACTTTTATTTCGTAACATTTTAAGCTGGGGTTATACAGGCAAATAAAAATAAAAATAAGACATACACAAAAAAACAAAATTATGATTGTTTTCCATAAACCAAAACTACACTTTTTTGCACTCGACGCACGTTTCGCTAACAACGTTAGCATCATCAGGAGACGATAAACAATGAACTAAATTAATCTACGCTCTATCTTATATACAATCCTTTAGTGGTCGGAGATAAGACTAATAAATTGTGATTGATCACGATTTTTAATCCTATCTCCCCTCAACCAAAGAATAAAGTGTACTAAACGGAATGGGTCCTCATCTTTATTTAAACTATTTCTGGATTTAATGATTTCCATACGTTGTTAGCGAAACGTGCGTCGAGTGCAAAAAAGTGTAGTTTTGGTTTGTGGAAAACAATCATAATTTTGTTTTAGTGCAACCAAAGGTTCCAAATTCCCAACATAGTTAAGAAATACACACACAATTAAACTAAACAAAAGTAGTAAACAAAGTACGGTTTTGTGCGTCAATTAGGCATTCGCAAATCGGTTTTCAGATAAAAATAAAAATAACAGTTAATATTGACGAATCTACTTATTTAAACTTTTATTTATTATTTTTATTTTTGTTGTATAAACGCCTACACTGATCCCCATAAGCTAAACTTTATTTTAATTTTAATTGGCCTGTATACCTAGCTGTACTTACGTGAATTAAAATATTTTTGTATTATGCCACCTTCCTTCGTAAAGCCAAAAAAAATATTTCTACCTCTTATTATAGTGATTCAAAGTTTACACAACGTGTAGAAATCATCCTGATCGAAACTGATTATTTTATTCACGCCGCGCCGCGCCACAGAACTTTTTCTATAAAGCTGACACTTACTACGTTTATACGCACCTAAAAACGCTTTTGTATAAGGACGGTTTTAAATAAAATTAAATAAAATCGCTTTCTCCGAAGGTCTATACGTCCTTCATTAAATGTCATTAAATATGTCAGTTTAAAGAAAAAACAAATAAAACTACTTAGTTGAGAACAGATTTCTTGAAAAACTAGATTGAATACTTCTTTAGGTTGGAAAAGGAGTTTTTAAAGTGTTTATAACGACCCTGAAATGAATTTTTAAGCGATAATCCGCTTTCTTAAATCGCTTTAAAATAAAACAGATTTGGTGCTTGAATCCGTTTTAGTGGTGTTTATACAACAACATTTTCAAAGCGTCCTTATATAAAAGCGCTTTAGGAGGCCTGTATAAACAAAGTAACTGACAGTTTCGGAATTCAAATACTTCTAAGATTAGGAGTTTACTTAGTTACCTTGGCAACTGAAAAAGCAAGGCAAGCAAAACTTTATGTGTTACTGCTGTTTTTCGAAGAAACAAATAGATATTGTTAAGGCTATTATTATAGTTTCTCCCCAGATTTTAAGCAAAAAAAAGTACAGCTGGCAACGCCTTGTTCTTTAATTTTTTAATCTTTTTCCAGAGTGCACAGGAAAAACTAAACATCAGAATTAGCTGAAATTTTGCAGAGGTGATCATTCTTAAATGCTTAACAAAAATATCTGAAGGATTTTTCAAAATTTTCAATTATTTTTTCTTCAAAATAAAAGCTCTAGTGCTGTCATCTATACCAAAAGCCTCAAAATAATTGCGGTTTAGAATAAACCCAATTTACAAAAAAAAAATAGACAAACACTCACAATTTCCTCTGGATTATATTTTTCCTTTTTATATTTCCTTGCTTTAGCGAAAATAAAAACTAACTAAAAGCCTGTGCACACACACACACACGCAGTTCAAGTGATGGCCGATAGACTGCAGAATTTATACGATTCCATGGTAACGGCAGGTGTTTTGTCAACAAACTGTAAATCGGGCCGCAGTGGGACAGAAGAGTATTTTTACGTTTTCTGACAGAAAACCATTCTAGGTTATGTTTATCTTTCACAAATGTGTTTTCAAAAACATTGTTCTAAAACAAATATGAAATCACTCCGCGTGTGCGGTCGCCCGGCGAAAAAGGCCTAGCGCTGCGCGGGCATTACCCCGAGTCTATCAAAGAACCAAGAGAACTTTACTGGCTCGCTAAGATTACTAGGAATACCACATAATTTTTATTTGTTTTCTTTTATTTTAGTCTTTTACTTGGTTTTTTAGCGGCGCAGAACGCAAAAAGTCAAACTAAGTAACCTAACCTCAAATCTTTGACCCGATGCTAAAAAATCTCTGGGGTTCCACTGTGGATAAACATTAATAAAGTCTCCGTGATTTCCCGTACACTGTTGCTAAAAACAATTCCCCAGATTGTAACTACGACCTTAAAAGTAACAAATTATATTTCTTAGGAGTAGAGATTATTTTTTTTTTCAGTGACTTTAATGTATTATTTTATAAAAACTGACACTTTAGGAGTATAAGTGGCCTGAAAAAATTAAAAAAAAACCTTATAAATCTTTTTGTTTTATTAAGCAGTTGCAAGTAGATATTAATTCTTAATATACAAAAATGTTACGCTGCTGATAGAGTTTTCATAACTTTGTATTGTCAAAGAAATCGATCATTACCAAAGCCAAAAAATATATTAACCCCTTCCCATCCTTTTAACCACTACAACAACGTAGTTTTTTCTATTAGACACTAGACGCTTGACGTCTTTATGCGATGTTTCGAACTATGCCCGCTTTTTTGAAGGGCGCGATGACACAGGACTGCTGATTGAAATCGTTTCGTACGTTCATGGATCTCTAACGATACGTACATCCTTCCGTACGCAACGAGATTCTGTCATCACACCCGTCAAAGAAGACGGCATCGTTCGAAACATGGCATGAGCAAGTCAAAAATGTAGCGTATTTTGACTTTGTTTCGAAAGCATTACGTATACTGATATGGATGCGTTGAAATATTTACTTTAAGTTGACACTTAAACAAGTCAAAAATGTAGCGTATTTTGACTTTGTTTCGAACGCGTTACGTATACTGATACGGATGCGTTGAAATATTTACTTTAAGTAGATACTTAACCAAGTCAAAAATGTAACGTATTTAGACTTCGGTATCAGTATACGTAACGTAGTAGTGATAGTATTTTACGTTACAAGGCCGTTTACGGACAAGGCGACGAAGGAGTTTATTCCGGAATTTCCAGACGAGTACTTTAATGACATTTCATTGCCGTGTATCGTACAACGTTTTATTTCATACTGTAAGTGGGAAATCCATTAGTTACTTATTCTTTTTAGTTACTTTACCGAACTAGTGATGTAATGTATTATTTCCCGGACTAAAACCGATAACGTAATGGAGTATATTACAATAGAGTATGAAATAAAATGAATAAGAGGAACTTTCCTTGGCTTGACAGCTTTCACGTGTAGATGCATAATAACATTGGCGTAAATTATTTATGAGAAATATTTATTTTTAACCTGAAAATGTTATATTTATTAACAATATCGGATAACATTTTTAAATGTGCGTATGTTTTGCATTTGATTTTATTACAAGGGTGAAACAATTAAAAAAAAAATCAAACAACAGGCATACCTGATACGGATTCTGATCTTTTAGCACGCCAGGATGAATTCGTATCAGGCAACTTGGATAAGTGCCAGTGCGGAACGATGCCTATTTGTGACTGATTCAAGGTTGGAAATCAAAGTGTATAATGGTGTTTAATGATGTACGGGGAGGGTAACCAGTGAAACTAGCTCGCGCTTTGGTCCGTTGTGTGTTCCGTGTGGGATGGTCATCCAAGTTTAAAATTTTCCTTATTTCTACCCAAGATCTTTTGATCTTTTGTTTTTTTTTATCAAAATACTTATCTTAGTATATAATGCCATTCCTAAATAAAAGACTAACAACAACATACTAAACTGTGACCAATTTTAAATAGTTTTTGGCAAAAAATTTTTACTTGTAAAGGCAGATATAGAGTTCTTTAAGGTAAGGGATATGAGGTATGCAGTAAGACGTAAGGAAAATAAAGAATAGCAAATGCGTGCTGCTCTTAACACTTACCACTATGAACATGCAGCAGCCATGAATAGTTTGAAAATTATTAATAATAAATAATAATTTTCTAAAAATATTCAAGAGCAAATAAATATTTCAGAATTTAATTTTACAATTTTACATCAAATTGTGTTTAAACAAGGCAAGAAACCAGCAGCAAAATATAAAGTATTAATGTACTGTATTATTTAGTTGCCATGGCAACTAAGTAAAATCTTAACCTAAAACTATTTCAGTGCCAAAGCTTTCAGTGTCAATTTTGTAAAAAAAGTTCCATTGGGCGGCTCAAGTAAAATAATTCGTTTCGATCAAGATGATTTCTTTGAAAGTTTGAGACAATAATGTATTTGAAATTAACCCTGTGTTTCGGACTTCCATTGTCTATATTTATACACGACCTTTCGATCAGTACAATCTCTGATCGTCTTCAGGTGCAAACTACAATCTATTCCTAAGGCTACCTACAGGGTGTCCCAAATTGTTCACTTTTGGGGAGTTTAAGGTACTTCCAGGCGAGATAAAACAAAACTGAGCCCCACTTACGAGGCTCAATTTTCAAGATCGAAAGTGAAAATTGCATCTTCCTATGTCAAGCCATTTACAAGATCCGAGGGTTTTCAAAAGTCTGCGTTTTGGGAAGGGGTCTATAACTTCGTTATTACTGAAAATTTTATTTTATTGTAAATAGTTTTTTATAGACATTTTGACAAAGAATTTAACTGTATTCAGATTCAGATCTTTCCCAACGACTTTAGTTTCCAAGATATAAGCCAAAGTTAGCATTTTTTTATGGAACATCTCATATTTTATTTAGTTTTTAAGTCTGCGATAAAATTTTCTTTTAAACAATATACATGGTAGTTTGGATCGGCCGTTTTTGAGATATTTCATATATTCTATTTCTGTCTAGTGTGCTGCGAATTTATTTTGATAGCTTCACAGTGTGTTAGTCATTTATGTCATCAAATTTCTGCAAATAGGCCATAATATGAGAAAAGTCAAAATTGCTTCCTGTCATGGCCTGCTGTTTTAAAATACAAAGCTTTTATTTGATGTAAAGTTATTATTATTAAATAGAAGCACATTTCAATTGATAGGTAATAACTTTTAAAAAAAGTAGATATTTAGTTGATCACCTTTATAAGAAATAAATCATTGAACCATTTTTTTTTACTTAGTATGTTCTTTGTTCTGACAAAAAGCGTCATATATGAAAGAACATGATGCCTGATTTTCGATACGTATTGAGTATGATTGGAAATCATACTAATTATTACAGTAAGCCATGACCGCAATGCAATAAGTCATTGTCAGTATGGTTTGAGTATGCCATGGCATACTAGACAGAAATGTAAAATATTAAGTATCTCAAAAATGGCTTTACCAAACTATCATATATGCTATATTGATTAAAAGGATATTTCATAACAAATTCAAAAATTAAATAAAATGTGGAGTGTTCTGTAAAAAAAATACTAACTTTGGCTTATATCTTAAAAACTAAAAACCGTAGAAAAATCTGGAAAAATAGTTAAATTCTTGGTCAAAATGTCTATAAAAAAGCCCTTTACATCAAAACTAAATTTTCAGTAATAACGAAGTTATAGACCCTTTCCCAAAATGTAAACTTTTCATAAGCCCCTCGTAGCTTATAAACGGCTTGACATATCAAGAGGCGGTTTTCACCTTCGAACTTCTCTTGAAAATCGAGCCTGGAAGTACCTTAAACTCCCCAAAAATGTCCAATTTGGGACACCCTGTACTTATATAATATGGGAAATTACTCAACCGTGGTTTACTGAAAACACGCTGATTCGGCCCAATAAAGGCAACTTTAAGGAATTTTTGTTTCTTCCAGAGTGACTCCTTGTGCAAAACCCTTGCTTCTGTCCACTTCATTCGTTGTTTTTTTGACCATGCGTGTTCGGTGATTCCTGATGTCGTTGTTTCACCTCTTTGGGTATTCATCTGATGTTCCTTAAGCCTAACAGATAGAGGTCTTTTTGTTTCTTTATTATGTTTTTTGTCTGGTTTTGTTTTACTCAGAAGGGTTTAAATTGAATTATGAGATTTAAAGGCTGCTTTTATATTAAAAATGTTCGCTACTCTTCGAATTTTCTCTGATACTCTTTTAGTGTATGCAATTATAAGGAATGCATTTGCCTGGTTTTCATCTTATAATTTCTGTCCTGTTTGCTGAAATTTAGAAATAGAATCTGTAATAAGTTTAAGGTAACCATTCTACTGGAGATCCTTCTAAATATTTCGATTTCCAAGTCATGAGAATTGTTACAAATTTGAACGGCTCTGTTATACAAAGTTCTTATTATTCCTCGTTTGTTTGTAGCAGAATGATTTAAACTTAGGTTTATATGTTGCGATGAACCCTTTGGGAGACCGTCATCCTGAGCATAAAATCTATCTTTCACCTGAAAATAATAGTTATATAGGCAGCGCTCCAACAACGTTCATACAGATATTCGTCATTAACCAGTCTCTATCTAATAATATATAGCGATTCCTTTATCGGACGTTGGTGTATAGACTTTTGAACAACTTTAATATAAAAACAGCTTTTAAATCTCTCATAATACAATTCGAGGGCTTCTTAGCAAAACAAAACCGGAGAACAAACAAAGTAGAGAATGTATTTACCAAGTTCCTTGTAAGTGTGGTAAATCATACATAGGTGAAACAAAAAGACGACTAACTGTTAGGCTTAAGGAACATCAGACGAATACCCACACTGGTGAAACAACGAAATCTGGAATCGCCGAACACGTATGGTCGAAACAACACCGAATGAAGTGAACAGAAGCAAAGGTTTTGCACAAGGAGTCACACTGGAAGAAACGAAAATTCCTTGAAGCTGCCTTTATTGGGCAGTATTAGGATGTTTTCAGTAAACCAATTGTTGAAGTTCCAAATATTTGGAAGCCCCTCCTTGGGCAAAGCCAACTTCTTAAACTTCACGGTGGAGTCATTTTCCATAGTACATAATTACGCAGCCTTAGGAATAGATTGTAGTTTGCACTTGAAGACGATCAGAGATTATACTGATTGAAATGTCGTGCATAAATAAAATATAGACAATTAAAGTCCGAAACACAAACAAACAACCATGATTTCTATTTACTGTAGTTACGCGAAATTACTATTTTAATGCTATATTCCTAAATACAACAATAACAACCGCCTACTAAACTGTAACCATTTTGAAATAGTTCTGGCAAAAAAGTTTCACGTTTTTTATACTTAGCTAATAGCTGAGTAGCTAGCTAATTAAGACATACAAAGACGGCAATATTTTTTGAGCGTGCACTACGACTAATCTGCAATGCACCCTGAGGTCGTTAATGACGTTTTGTGTTTTGTTATTAGTGAAAAATTTCGTTTAATAATTTGTGATAAAAATGTACGATACATATATGATACAGATATATTCGTTTGACAGTCGTTTAAAAAAGGCGCAAGTCTAAACTGAATACAACGTGAGTGAGTTAGTTACTGAATTTTTTAATTTTTTTGTGAATGAAAAATTCATTCCGACGCCTTGGAAAACATTTGCATAATATCGTGAATGTTCAGGTCATTATCCTTCGTTTCATTGGTTTTTTTACTTTTTTAAAATAATACTCGTCAATTATCGTTATTGTACCGGCCAATTATCACGGATTACTTAAATCAGTCGATAAGTATAAATAGAAAACTAATTAGAAATTCTTTAGTAATCAACGATTAAAACTTAATTGTCGAAATGCAGCTTTCGTGAATGCGGTTATAAGACGTAATATAGTATTTTCTTTAGTTTAACACAAAATTTGAGTTATAACAACTTGTTCGCCTTTAAGAAGAAAGAGGGTGGCACAAGAATGCGAAAACATCTTAATCATGTACAAAATATATGTTTGTTCCTTAGATTTGGATACAAATGTTAAAAGATACACCATGAGTATGTCGTATTTTTGAAAAAAATTGTTTGTCTTTGAAAATATACAGGGTATCTCATTAAAAAAAGACTCTACCCTCCCCGGCCAACTAAATAACCCAGAAAAATTTTAAGATGTTAAAATTAAAGAAAATAAAAATCTCGGTTGACTTGTTCTATGCCAATTTTCATACAAATCGGTTAACGAGATTTTTTTTAACTTCAAAGTTAAACAAACAAAATAACTTTGGAGAAGACTTTATGTTTATTAATTTTATATTTTTTTTTGTTACAGTAGTGCATAAAAAAATATCCGCCATCTGGGACCTTGACGTTAAGTAGAAAATATACAATAAAATATACAAATTCAAATTCCAAAAATTCGAGATATAAGGTGTTTCTAATTCGATGGCTAACATGAGGATCTCCTGAACGGTAGGAGTAACGAAAAGGTTTAAATTAAGGCTAAGTTGCGCAATTTGATGTTTTTCTCAGAAGTAAAGAAACGTTTATTAAATCCGGATAGTTCCGGGGATAGGCGAGGAAAACTGAAAGTTTAATTTTTATTTTTCTGCGCCTTTATACTGAAAACTTTCAAAAAGTGCTTAACACTTTCTGCAGGCACTTTTTTAAAATTTATTTTATGTCAGATTCATGAACGATGACAGGTAATATTTAACCTTATTTGGACAAGTGATTTTTATTTCAATTGACCTATTTATTGTAAAGATTAAAGCGAAACTGCGAAAATGCGTCGTTTTTGAAAAAAATTAAAGAAACCGTAGCACACAGGGGAAATCTGATACAAATAAAATTTTATTAAAATATAAAGAACAAGCTTTTATTAAATGCACTCAAAAAAAAGTGATGGATGCAAACTAAAAATTTTAGCTTTAGGTATCGGTAAGAAACAGTTGTGTTACTCTATAACCTAAGGATACTTTCAAAGCCTTGGCAAGAATCTCATTCGTTCTCAGCTTCTTTAGATGAAAGTATTATGTTTATCATTCGAATAGAACAAGAATGTATTTCTTCTTTTGTAGTTCTCTCTTTGATACCGTAAAGTTAAAATTTTTAATTTGCGCCCATCGCTTTTATTATGTTATAAGACAGATAAAAAATAAATAAAACGCTTGTTCTTTAAAAGTTTTTTTAATAAAAATTTATTTTTCAATTTTTAGATTTTCACTCTAAATCGTCCATTTTGAATCCGCCATATTGAAATTTTCACATCTGGTCAAAAATTTATATCTCATTCCCGAAAAACTCCTGTATGCCAATTTTGATTTAAATCGAAAAATCTAAATCTCTTCTCCCCTCCACTTCCCTCGTAAGAGGGAAGTGTGTACCTAATAATACCATATTATTGTAATGTAGCGGGAAATATAAACGCATATCAAATTTGAACACATACCCTTAATGGTTAGATTTGTACCCTTAATCATCCATTTTGAATCCGCCATATTGAAATTTTCAAATCTGATCTAAAATTCACAATCCGTCTCTTTAAAAACCCCTCTACTTCCCGTGTTAGTGGGACGTGGGTACCTGAGTAGACCATATTATTGTATTTTCACCGGAACTGTGGATAAGTCAGTTAAAACAAAAAATGACCGAAAATCATCCATATTGAATCCTCCATATTGAATTTTTAAAATTTGATCAAAAATTTATATTCCTTATCCCCAAAAGCCCTCGTATACTAATTTTGGTTGAAATAGGAAAAACTTAGATTTTTTCCCCCCTCCACTCTCTTTGTAGCGGGAGATGTGCATAATAATGGCATATTATTGTATTGTCACCGAAACTATAAATGCAGGCCAAATTTGAAGGTAATTGGATGAGTATAAGTTAGTTAAAATTGGTTATCAAGAGATGACTAAAAATCATTCATCTTGAACCCGCTATATTAAATTTTCAAAATCTGATTAGAAATTCATTATCTCTATCCCCAAGTGCCCCAACATACAGTTGAAGTACGCCCAATTTCCACGAAATCGGGCGTACTTCAACTGTACCCCCACCACTCCCTTCGAGTAGGGGGGGAGCTATCAATTTCATCACACTATATTCTTGAAGCCGATCGGATGTCGGGAAGTTGGACAAAATTAAGTTGCAATATACCACCCGAACAAACATATCTAGTTAGATACATTGCAAGTTAGATAAAAGCTTGTAAAAAATAAATTGGTTTTAAAATTTGCGGAAATGCATTGCTTTCGAGAAAACTTAAAATAACCGTAGCATACAGAAGAAATCTAAATAAAATAATACCTCAAATGAATATCAAATATTAAAATTTTCAACTTTTAATTTGTTTCCGCAAACTTTGCTTAAGGACATTTTATTGCCAATTAGTAGCCTAATAACCTACAGATACTTTTTTATGCTTGTAGATTTCCCTCCATTTCTTGTTTGCAGAGGAATTTTTAACTTTGCATGTGAAATCGCAAAAACCGAAAAATGTTGGGGTGATTCCGACCATTAGTTTCATTTTTATTTACATAACCTAACCCCAATGATCCACTGAACAAGACCAGTGCTGCGTTCAGAATGCTCACACTAGTGTAAAAAATGCACCGGTGCGTGGTGTGTCGCCATTCAGGAATATGAAAATGACCGGTGCGTCTCATTTTCGTCGTTCAGCAAAGGTGGTTTATCTACTAGAGCGCTTATAACGTCATTAGCAATAAGGGCAAAATTTCACATAATTATATCTGTTTTAGTGAGCTTATCACACCACACCGTCACCCCAGTCTCGACTTGAACGATGGATAGTGTACTTGAATGAGGTTATGATATGGTGAAATTTGAATTATTTGTTATGACAAGACTGTTTAAAAATTGAATTTTATCAATTTTTTTAACCTATCTGTATAATATATAGTTTTGCATCATTTTCTTTTCTGAAGTCGTTATTAAGCCAATATCCCTAATATAGGAAGTATAAATTATTGTTATTTTTCTTCCTATTTTTAAATACGATGTCTTATATCAAAAAGTTATCTAGCTGATACTTGATCATTTTGGGATATTTATGTAGCTTTAAGCTTAGAAATAAAAAAGTGGTGGGTACGACTTTAAAAACTCACATATTGGATAACGTCACAAAAGAAAAGCAACCCCGGAAACCAACTCAAAACCCATTATTCGAAAATGAGAGGAGACAAAAAGCCATTTTGACATTTTTTTACCCACTTGTAGCCCAAAAAAAATGGGTCATTTCTTGTTAGATAATGTCACACAAGAGAAGCAACTTTAGAAACCAACCCAACTTTCGAAAATAAGAGGAAACAAAAAGCCTATTTTATCAAATATCCCAACATCCCGTTGTTTTAACTTTGTAAATCAGCTGACATTGGACCAGAATGACAGATTATAGGTGGTGTGTACACTTGCGGACACACCGAGTGCGCGCACCCTCACCATGGTGTAGAATTTCTGAACGCAGCCCAGGTTTGAAAGTTGACAGAAATCCAACTGGCCTAGATTTTTATTGTTGGCAAATTTGAAGTCTTCAAAAAAATAGGAATATTTTAAAATACACTACAATTATACCAACAGTCAACCTAGTAGTTAAGTTTACATTGTTTGCGTTTTTTCATACTGACATATAGTACTGGTCGTGATTGTTCACAAACGGCAGAAAATCTCACCCGTCACAATTCTGGAATGTGACGATTTTTTCTTTTTACCTCATTTAAAATAAAACTACAGCGCCTTTAATATATTTATTCTAACGTTGTAAGAGAAACTGCGTCATTTTTTAATAACATTTTGTAAATTTAATATTTTAAAGGTATTCTGCAAGACTAGTTTTACGGCCGAACTAAACTGCTACTACGCGCACCAATAAACGTCAAAAAGTGTCGAAAATTCTCGTAAAAGGAAAGACAGAATTTATGTGACTTTTCTGAACAGTGACAGCGACATATTCCATGGCTACCTGTGGCTTTGTATGCTAAAGTTTGAAAGGTTTGTTTACACAAAAAAGTAAGCTTAATAAAGTATATTTTTAAATAAAAAAAGGGTTTTTTACAAAAACTGCCTACAAAAATTTAAATTATCATATTTTTTATTTAGGGGAACAGTATTAAGAAACTAAATTTTAAGGAATATTAGCAAATAAGTCCTAACAAAAAGTTAGTGTAAACTTGTATTTAAAAATCGTCAGATTTTTTTGTAAGGGCGAGATTTTGTGACGGTTTTTGAAGAATCGTGACCATTATGACAAAATATGTCGTTATTTTTGGTTACACAAAGCCGGAAATATGGGAAAACAATTTAGATGTTTGCGTTTATAAAAATTATGTTTCATCTTTAGAATTTTAGATAAGATACAAAAAAAACAACACACACGAACAAAAAAAAATGGCTATAACAAAATTAAAGAAAACAATGTGGCATTGGCCCAACTGTGACCCACTGTTTTTTTAGGGAGAAACAACCAAATTCTCGCTGACAGTTGACGCTAATTAAATCTGTGTAAATGTCGGCTAGAAAATACTGTAGATTATTCGAACAAATTTAGTTTTCCTTTACAAGATTCCTCCAAAACGAACCCCAATAATTTTATTTTGGTAAATAAAACAGTAGGTGACAAAACTTAAGCCATTGCTAAATTGACTGAAATTGGGGCCAGAACAACAATCACTGCCCTGTAAAGAAAAACTTTCTAGACGAAAAGTACGACCGAAAAGTGCATATGTTCAGGTGTGTTAAAAAAACAGTCATTACGTTACAACGTCGGGAAATGGTCTTCAATGAAATTTCACGGTCTTGTATCGTACAACGTTTTATTTCATACTATTTTATATTATATTTAATACAAATTTTTTTTTGATAAGAAATCGGCACTAGATATAGCACAATTGTTTCAATTTTTACTTTACTTTACTTTGAAAATTATTATTTCTAAACATTAAGTATTGCTGTGAAAATTGGAGCGAAGCGATTTAGTGCGCAAACTGTTAAATTTATTATTGGCCTTTAAGTTTCAAAAAGATAAATTGATAAAAATAAAAACCAAAGGTAATTCCGAAAATGTACTTGATGCTGTCCCTGTAAATATTTTAAATATTTCATACTGCAGTTCTGCAGTACTGTAATCCTTTATTATAAGTAAGTTTATTGTAACTTGCATTAATAACAATATTTCAGAATTAATCCTGTGTTACACAGAAAAAAAATGCATGGTATTTTGGACTATTTTGTCTTTTGAAATAGTTATTTTAAGACGTAATATATTTTTATTAAATTTTTAATAGAGCATGTATATATTTCATTTCAAATATTTTTTATGTTTAATTAGTTTAATTTAAAAATGAATACCTAATATTTATTTTTGTGGAAATAATGTTTAGATTTGTAAAACAAAAAGACAATTTTTTAACTGCTATCCTTAACATACAGATATTTTAGGAAATAAAAGTGCAATATTTTACCATTTTCTTTAAAAATCCGAACATTTTATGGACGACAATACCAGAGTTTAAGTTTATAAAACAAGGTTTATTAATTCACAAAATTAAAATACAATATGCTAAACTTTTCCTTAAAAATAAAGGTGTTAATAAAAGATATATTAAAATTCCAGTATAAAATATTTTAAGATAAATAAGAGTTATTTAGTTCTTGTGCAAAGCTCGAATAATAAGGATGTGAACGTGCTGCGTCGCTCTTGCAATCTTGCAAATTGAAATCCGCTCGCAAAGAACGATGCCGACCTGATTCGATCAAATACTAATACAGCGTTGCCAATCTGTGGGGATTTTGTGTATTTGGGTTATATTGCGGGTACTCATTGGAGTAAAACATTTTTTTAATTGCTTTCGCGGCGGCGGTGACAGAATGTCTTTCTGCTAAAGTTTTTTATAGATTTGTGGGCCAGCCAATTCTTCTATATAATGTAATTTTTACCTGCGGGGAATATTTAAAAAAAATGGAATAAGATTATAAATATATTAATTGAGTAGTAAAAAAAATATTCCGTATACGGTTTCCTGCCGTTTTAAATTTGTAGTAGTATTTGATCGAATCACGTCGGCATCATTCTTGGCGCGCAGATTTCAATTTGCAAGATTGCCACAGCGACGTGGCACGTTCACGTCCTTGTCCTAATAATAATAATCATATTTTCTATTTTAAAATGATGGATTATTAAAATATAAATAAAAGGATATTATCGTTTTAATAAACGAGTTTTTTGCAATTTAATATCAAATGTTTTTAAAACAAATATACAGTATATTAATAACTAAATAAACTCATATTTTAAATAATGGATTAAAAATTTTGAAAAAAAACCATATATTTTTTTATTTAAAAGTAATAAAGTGTATATTAGAAATAAATAATATTTGATTATTCAAACTACATTTTATTTCCTTTTAATCAATTGGATTTAGTTTTCTTATAATACTATATTTTACAATAGTTAAAATAAAATATATTAACTTTTGAAATACTACATCCCTAGAAGTAAAATCAATTTAAGTATATTTTTATATTAGTTTTTAAGATATTGGATAGGTGTCCTATATAGTAATATAAAATGTATTAGTTTTTGAAATAATTATTTTTAAATTTAAAATATTTTTTTTCCATGTGGTTAAAATACTTAATTTTAGTTTTAGTCCGGTAGAGTTACTTTACTGACCTTGTTATGTAATATAATATGTTATTTTCCGGACTCAAACTGACAACGTTATAATATGATGTATTATATTACGGTATACTATGAAATAAATAGATTTTTATAAGCTTTTATTTAACTTCACCTCTATGTATGTATATATGTTCGGGTCAAATCTTGCAACTTAATTTTGACTAACTTCTAGATAAAAATATAACACTAGAATAATATGGTATTATTAGGCACACCCTTCCCCCCCCTTTCAAGGGGAGTGAAGGGTGGAAAACGCCTAAGTGTGTCCAATTTCAATCAAAATTAGTATATCAGGGTTTTTGGGAATAGGGAACACGAATTTTTGATCAGATTTCGAAAACTTAATATGGCGGATTAAAGATGGACGATTTTTGGTCATATTTTGCTAACCAATTTTAACTGCCTTATAAACATCTGATTTTCTTCAAATTTGGTATGTGTTTATAGTTCCGGTGACAATACAATAATATGGTATTATCAGATACCCACCTCCACCTAAAGTGGTAAGTGTAGGGGATAAAAGATTTAGTTTGTTCGATTTGAATCAAAACTGGCATGCAGGGGTTTTTAGGGAAGAGGATTATGACTTTTTGATCAAGTTTGAAATTTTTTTCAAATACAAGCTTTTTTAAAATCCACTAAAAAGAAGAAAATAATTTTTAGTATTCTGATGTCATTATAATAAAATTGCAAATTAAAACTAACAATGTCCATTCATATATAAGAGAAATGTTAGGATAGCTTGGGTCGAGTTGGGTTAGATTTACTTACCCTTGCATTTCTCTGCTTTATAGTAAATTCAGATTCTTGCGAACAATCATAATATAATCAATAGCATAAATTAATCGAATCAACATGTCAGATATCACAATCCTAAATATTATGTTCCTATTTTTAGGTCACTTTTATAAAAGCTTTTTTATATAAAATTATTAAGTCTTAATTTATATCAAACTAACACTGCAGTTTAAATCTCGGCATACACAGAAAACATCAAAAACTAATTTACTCTCTTTTTATATGTTCGAAACGAACTCCAGTTTTGAATTTTACTTCGGTCAACTTAGGAAAGAAAATTTCAGAAAGTTATCCATTAATACCATTATTAATCGTAATTCTTTTTTATGTATATTATTTCCTATGATTTCATTTCTAAAGTTTTGTTGGTATGCTTACAGTTATTTTAGTTTTTAACTCACATAATTTTACCTTTTTTTTATTAAGTTTTAAACTTTTTTTAAATCGGAAATAACTAAAACTTAATTATAATTTCAGTTACGTCTTGTTAAATTATGAACATTCCACTGGCCAGGTGATACTTTCATACATCAACAACCTCCAGGTTTTTTGATAAATTATGAAAACTTCTACGCATGACGCACGCAGATGCTTTCATACATTAGCTACCTTGTTTGACCTTCAGATATTTATTTTTTTCTTAAGGACGCTACGTTGTGTTTGTAGTATTTCCCTCTGTCTTTCTTCTTTTTTTTACCAGGGTTCTAAAGACTTTGACACAGTTGACTTCCCACCGGAAGTCAAATAAAACCACACCATTTAAATTAACATTACTGTTATAATGAATAAAAGAAATATACAAAAAAGTGAAAATAGAAAAATATACCACCATTGAAAAATAAAAGGCAACACGACTAAACATAAAAATATGATAATTGAATCATAAAAATATCAACAGTGAATCCTAATTAGGTACGGAATTCTTGACACCTTGAGCATATTGTTTATTTGCTATCCAAGAATCAAGAGAGTAACTCAAGCTCTCCTTTATGATTGTTTCCACCATTCTATGTCTGCTTTGAGTTCCAAGAGAGGTGAGTAATGAGCTGTTTAGTTGAAATGCCTATAATAGCCCAGTACATTGACTAACACACTATTATAGAAAAACATTCCATTGTTGGCTATTTTCTAGAACGAATAAAAATAAGTACGCCCTAGGTAACCTGTCCGTGGAGGGGTTACATAGTTATATAAAAGATAATTTGCCATGTGATAAAGGCTGCTAGTTAAGCAAATGCAAGGTTCAAGACACTTCAGATTACCTGACCTCCGATCACAGCTTTATCATTAGCAAGCTTTACTAAATTTATTTTGCTTACAAAATACACCAACAAAAACACGGCCACGCACCAACATACACAAAATATTCATAATGCTGTTGGTTTATGGTCATACCAATACACCGTCTTTTGTCAAAGCTCGTTAACAGCTTTCTTGATTTGAATAGTAAATATCAATACACCCATTGTAGAAGAATACCCTTCTCGAGCAAACATTTGTTAATAGAGAGAGAAATGGTACAAATAATTTTTAATTGAAAAAAAGCCTTAATGAAAATAATTTTCGTAGAAAGTAAAAGAAAACAAGAACTAAAATAATAATTGTGAAAAGTAAAAGTACCACTAATTAAAATTGAAGGGTAATTGATGATGGCTTAAACCCGAAAACATGTTAACAAATTAAACAAATTTGAGATTGCACAAAATACAAAATTTGGTTTTAATTTAACTAATTAAAATGTTTAGAACTAGAATACTGAAAAAATGATGCCGTGTTCATTCAAATTCCCCCTAATTTCCCCTTTCCCCTTTTTAATAAATTACCTGCAAAATTTTGCCTCCCTTGATGAATCTTCATCTTGGACCTTTATTATTTTTTCTTGAAGTTAGAATAGAATCATAATAATCCCCAAACAAACAAACGCCCCAATCCACGCCAAAGGAACCAAACTTGGCGAACATTGCAGCGATTATCGTTTGAAAATTATAATGACTCGTTGTGTAGAGTTCAAACGTAATTTTTTAGTACCGACGCCCTTTAAATCCCATTAACCCGTCAAGATTGATGCTTGCCGGCCTCCGTCGCAGAGCATCCCCCATTTATATTTAAAACCCCAAAATTTCGAATGTTAGTCTTATTTCTTATGACACCCAAAAAAATATGCTAGCTGGCTACCGTAGCTAAGCATCCCCCTTTTTTTAAACAGAAAAAAATTAGCAGTTTTATTTATTCCCCCCGTGAGCCCTATGAGACCCAAAAATTGATGCTAGCCGGCCTCCGTCGCTAAGCATCCCCTCTTTTTAAATAAAACAAAAAGAAACCCAGATATACTTTATTCCCCCCGTGATCCCTGTAAAACCCAAAAGTGATGCTAGCCGGCCACCGTCGCTAGCATCCCCCCTTTTAAAGTTTCTTTATAAAAATTCCCAAAAACGTTCAACCTACGTTAAAACTGTCTAAAGCTTTATCTGAAATCTGAATCCCGTTGCATGTGTGCTTGGCCTTATATAGTCGTTGCAACCCATGCCACGCTTACACATGTGTTTTTTTGTTTGTTTGTTAAGATGTGCACCTATCTGCCTGTTTTCGTCGACCCTTAACTATAATCGAACTTTTTTAAGGGATATAGCCACTTATACACACAGAATCTTGTCGCCTAATTTCTTGCCTGTACTGCGTAATTTTTAATTTGATTTCTTAAATATATTTAAATTTTTAGCAAAAATTTCGTTTTTAACAAGCCCCGGTCTGAATTGTTTCAGGGCTCTTAAAGGAGAGCCGTCATACTTGGCGGACGCTCGAGAGCCTGTTTTGCAGCGGAACCAATTGTAGCTTTCATTCCGATGGATTGTACTCTGGTTGTATGTGTGGAATGACATATTACCTAAGTTTCTGGCATTTATTATTATGTGAAATCTGCTGGGTTCGTAACTTACTAGATAATGTCTTGATTATTATCTGAGTTGAACACAGTGGGTACGTAGGGACAACGGACGCTGATGGGCGGCCCACGTGCAAGAGTGGCATTAAACGAAATTCTGCAGACCAATTTCAATATCGCGGCTGAAATTTATCCGACTGAATTTGGAGTGAAATGTACATTCATTCATATAGGCAATTTAGATCTTGGGATGATTTATCTTCGGTACCATATATACCGCAATTATTCTTTTGTTTGACTTGAATTGAATCAAATGGGTCACTGAGATGCATCGGGTAAAAAGACACATTACAAAAATATAACGTTATTAAGCAGAAGCACAAGACTTGCTGTTTCGAGGTCGTTGCCCTCGATCAACAATCTTAATCCTTCATAGTTTACCACTAGTTCATATTTCACTACCATTTTTTAAACCCAACAACATTTATCACAAAAGAAAACAAAAATCAACTTTAAAAAGATATAAATAAAAGATACACCCAAGACCAGAGTCCGGTTATAAATCATTCTAGGCTAAAAATTGCCTCATATTAGAATCAAATAAAAATATTGATTCATTATAGGGATGCACTTTTCGATTAGGTACAGGGTGGGCTAAATTCGCTGGGATTTGGGTACTTCTAGGCAAAATAGCCAAAAAATAGTATACATGTCCTGGGCTCGATTTTTGAGAAAAGCTTAAATATGAAAACTGTATCTTGATATGTCTTACCATTTCCAAGCTACGGGGGCATTTTGAAAAGCCTGCATTTTGGGATGGGGTCTATAACTTCATTATTTATAGGAATATTGATTTCATGTAAATAGCTTTTTTGATGACATTGTAACGAAGAATTAACCTTCCACTTGGATTTTTCCTAAAACATCTAGTTTTTAATAACACAAAGTTGGTATTTTTCTTATAGATTGACCCTTTATTTATTTGATTTTTAAAATCGGCATATAATTTCCTTTAAAATGGTGTATTACACTTGTGTTTTATTTTTTGAATTTTTGTATTTTATCAATTTTTATATATTTTTGTAACTTTTTACGAATATTTATATTTATTTTATCTTTTTAATGTTACTTTATAGTAAAAATTAGGTTAAAAAAGTTTAAAAGATAATAATTAAGAAAATAAATAAATATCGAAAAAATAAAAAAATTGAAAAAATATAACATAAAGTATGATAAATCATTTTAAAGGGAATCTTATGCTGATTTAAAAAGTCAAAGAAAAAAAAGGTCATTCTATAAGAAAAATACCAACTTTAGGTTATATCTCAGAAACTAGATGCGTTGGGGAAATATCAGTTTGACGGTTGAGTTCTTTGTGAAAATATCTCCAAAAAAGTTTTTTACATGAAAACAATATTCTCATAAATAACAAAGTTATAGACTTCATCCCAAAAGGCAGACTTTTCAAAAAGCCCGCGTATCTCAAAAACCTCTTAACATATCGAGATGCGGTTTTCGTATTTAAGTTTCAAGAATCAAATTCAGGACATTTATACTATTTTTTGGCTATCTTGCCTAGAATTACCCAAAACCCCCAAATCCCAGCGAATTTAGTCCACCCTCTACGAGTAAATATTTTTTTTCCTGTCAGTGACCTTAGCTGGGGATATGCAGAAGTGACGTTTAAAACTGATCATGTGATATCCATACTTTTGGAGTCAAATAAATTTTGAATGGAAGGCAGATTTTCTAAAAACTTAGACACGGCCTTGAACACTTTTTTAATTTTTTGCCGAATAAGCTAAAATTTTTTTCTAAGGTCACCGATTCAAATGTTTGAATATTTTGAATTGGTGGCATTCAAAAAATTTTTAGCTTAGTCTCCAAAAAAGCAAAAAAATGCTGCGAGCCGTGTTCTCTTCATTTGAAATTCAGCAAATTCTGTAGCTACATATTGTAGCAGAAAATCGAAACAATATTTTGAGTTTTTTTAAGAAAATGTAATGAACTATAATTTTATTCTGACGTTTTTAACCGTCCCTTAATATAAGTGACAAGACGTCACACTATTATAGTTATTTAAATAACAAGGTTTAAAAACAACTCTTTGCACATGATCGAGACAGTTTGGTGGATCAAGCCGAAGGAGAGGTCCACAAGTCGAGGGAATATGCAAAGAGCCCAGAAAAATCAAATTTTAATTTAACTCGTTTTTATTAATAAAATGTATAATATTCTATTTGAAGTACGTAATCAACAAAACAAAGGAGCCGTGACGGTTGCTATGGAACTCGGCCAACTTATATTATTGGGTGACAATAAAAAAAATCATAATGACGGGAGACCCGTGTGCAAAAATAATGTAAGCGTGCGAAAAAATGACGTAAGCGTGTGCAAAACGTTTTGCACACGGCGTGAGCAAAATGCCGTCTTCGTATCGTGTTCTCCGTGCACAAAATCCTCTTTTTCAAGACAGTCGTAGAAAAAATTATAATCACCGGCATTCCTTTGGAGAGGGGATGATAGAGAGAACCCTTACCCTCATTGTTGCGTACAGTTCGCAAATATGAAGTGGAGTTTGGAAATTATCAATAACTTTTTGTATTTTTTCAAACAACAATGATAAATAAAAGGAAAACATTTTGTCTTAGCCACCCTCTCCAAACATAAATATACTTTTTTTTCTACACACAGTTTTTATTTAATTTCCTATAAGAAATAGGGCTGAAATTCATTATCAGTCTTTTTAATTAATTTTAATAAGAAATTCCCTTTAAACTAATTAAATTCTGCTTCTTTAGTTGTAATAAAAGTATCTTTATCTTTATATCTATATACCCCAAGGTCGATTTTGTCTGTTTTGACCGGGGAACAGAATTCAAATTCAAGTTATCGGAAAATGATTTTTCTGTCGGCGACCTCGATGCCTTCTGGGGCCAAATATCAATGCTAATGTCGCCTTTTATTTGTCATTAGGGACCATTGCGAACGGTGCATTTGAAATGAGAACTTGTTATCTTTTTGCCATAGACGCCAGCCTTAAATAAAAAACGGAAAAATGTCATTTTAAACAGTCTAGGATAAAGTCTTGTTTTTTTTTTCAGTTTGTACACACAAAAAAGATTTTATTAAGCCACATATTTATTTGAAGCAAACATATATTTATTTAAGTAAAAATAAATCTCTTTAAGTCAAATAAATCTTGCTTGACAGAAATAATTATTTATTTGATTCAAATAAATACTTGCTTGAAGGTGGTAGACAATGTTAAACTTGAGAGTAAACTGTTTACTCTCAAATAAATATTTATTTGGAAAATGCAAAATAAATATTTATTTGCCTCAATTAAACCTTTTTTCTGTGTAGTAAATCTAGTGAATATTAAAAATGTGTTAAGGTATGTATGTATTTATTTACGTCCTGCAACCAGGGTCGAAGGCATGCCAAAACTAAAGGTATTGAGGCTGCCACTCCGGCCGGCGTTTTTAAAAAATTTAGAATTGACACTTCGCTGCACCCCAAACGAGCTCTTTTTTACAGCTTAACCAAGCCACTTTTTCTTAAATATTTCAGAAGTAACGGAAAAAGGATCAAAAGTTTTAAAGAGTTTTCTGCTGGAAAAGATTTTGCCTGCATTACTATCCCAGCAAAAACGAATAAAAAAAATAGTACTTTTTAAACACTTGCTTTCCGGGCTGCTAATAACGGCAAAGTACTAAATAGGAAGTATACTTAGTTAGCATTGATTTGGAACAATAGGCCAGCAGGTATATATTTGGTACAAAAAAGTTGTACTTTTACTTTAATATTTTCTTTTTACTTTTCTAATAATGGTAAAAACATAAAACAATATGTATAAAGGAGAAAGTAGTGTCCTAAAAAAAATAAAATAAAACAAACAACATAATCTTACACAATAATCGCACAGTAGATCCCAGGGATGATCCATTAGGGATGTTCGAAATATCCCAAAGATTGCCCAAATATACCAAATAGTCCCATTTAGGTCAAATCCCAACCCGCATAACTCCAGAGGAGGATATATAAGATGATTCTTCGGTGTACCAATTTCAAGTTCACAGTTTTGTCGTCTATAGAAATATATTTATAATAATAGTATCTATAATTTATAAAAAATATTAAAACTAGCGCCATCTTTTGTTGTTTTTTAAAAAGGATGGGGCCAATAATACGGGTTCTGAGAATACCGCACCATACGTTGAGTGACACACGACCTTGACGTTGAACTTCAAAAAAAAAGGTTTCTCTCTTAGGTGCCCAGTATCTGGTGTTTTGTCGATTTCGCTCACCACTAGTCGAAAATGTAGACTCATCTCACCATAAAACATTATTTCATCAAAATCAGGATTTTTAGCGATCCGGTTAGTCATGTCTCTGCAAAATTGCAATCTTGCAGCCATTTGCGCCGGTGTCAACTTTGGCATTACTCTTATTTTATAAGCATAATATTTTTTTTTTAACGTTTCTTACTTTCCAGTATGAACTCTTGTTTATTTGTCTCTCTTGGCGAAGTATTCCGGAAATCTCTCGTATGGACATTCTTGGATTTTCCTGGTAATGTAAAAGGGTATTTAAGTTGGCACCCTGGTTTACTTTAACACGCCTTGGTTGTCTCTTTACAGAAGATATCTGTTGAAATTTTTGGTAAATTCTTCTAAAGGTTGGTCCGGCAGGGGTTAATCTGTTTGGAAATTTATGTCTGTAAACCCTTTGTGCATTTGCCGCATTTTTGTGATTTTCGATATAAATAATTAAAATGTCTCTCTTTTCTTCCTGCGAAAAAAAGATAATTTTATTTAAATTAACTAAACAATCTATTAATTTATGACGCCCTTCTGTCAGAACGCCGCTATTTTTGTTTTTCACAGCCAACTATTTTTTACTTGGAAAGTTAAGTAAGTTTTAGATTGATAGCTATTTGATTATTGTGATTATGCATATTATCATGTCATGGCCAGCTTAGGTTTTATTATAATACAATAATACGAATTAATTAATATCCAATTCAAATTGAAATATCTCGAAAACAGCAACATACACACCACACCTATACTATGTGGCTTTCCTCCTTGGCGACGACTTTGCCTCCTTCTATATGATGTTAGTTTTCTTACCAATGTTGCGTTATTTTTGATCCAGTTGTGTCCCCTTGTCGAGTTTTGCGTTTATGTTCTGTAAAACGAACTGCCATCCTCCTAATAATTATTTACCAGAATTCAGAAGATATAAGTTTAATAAATATAATAATTTTAATTTTCTGGCAAAGTAACAAAATTGAGCGGAAGTTTAATAAACGCGGTTACAGAGGAAAAAGTAAACAAGTGCGGAACTATAGATTCTTTACGCGCGAAAATTAAGCCTCAAAAATTTAATTTTCGACACGCCTATAGAAAAAAAACACACTTAAAACTAGAACCAATATTTGTGCTATTTAATGTAATTGTTATGTCCATGATAAAGTACTTCATAATTTCTATTAAATTTCCTACACAACCTGGGGCCAAACTTTTATAACTAAAAACATCATATTGACAGTTTTAAATCTCCAAAACAGCAACTTGCACAAATCGTAAAGGTTTTTCGCCATAAAACTGATTCAGAATAAGTGGCTATAAAGCTTATACGTAAAAGGCCGTTGCCATAGGCAGGAAGATCTTTATTAAATATTTACAACATTTTAAAGTGAATATATGACTTTAAAATGTTGCTTTTGCATCAAAATGTTTAGGAATACTTAATGGACAAAAGTTTTAATGAATATATAAAATTAGCTTGTTTTATAAGTTTTTGAGTTTTGTGCGATCGATTTAAAACTACAGATTTTGGTTTAGGATATTTAAATTACTTGGGTACTTTGGCTACAGGGGGGCGACATAAACCACTTTAAGTTCCTAAATTCTTAAGCAGGGATATATTTAAAGATGTAAAAAATAAAAAATTATAGGCGATTCAATTAAAAAAGTTGATTAATATAAAAATATTAATACAGCCATTGACATCTAAAAGGACAAATTACGTGAATTTGTATCAGAATAACTTAAAGTCATTAATAAACGAGAAATTTTGAAGGTATCATCATAACCGATTTTGTTTTGAAATATAAAGAAGATCATATGTCTGTGATAGGAGATACAGCCTGTCAAAATACGTAGGTTCTGCTATGCATAGGAAATATTCTTACGTAGATTTCCTTTAATATCTTGGAGACTTCTAATCCGTTTTTGACATTTTTTTGATCTTTCGGTAGGTATGTTAGCAAACAAAATAATCGTATATTCTAGTAAACTCTCGAGACTAAAATATAATATGAAATACACAAATAAACCTTTATGTTTTTAACTTACAGTGAGAGCATGCTTTAAAAACTATTATATAGGGTGTCATAATCTAAACATATTTTTATTTCAGCAATTAAACTATTTGGGGCAGCATGTTTCTATCACTACCATCATTTACTTCAATGATAATATAATCTTGTGGATAGCTAATATCTTGGTGGTGTCTGGTATGTCCTAAAAACCATAATACACTGGCCCCAGAATATCAATATAGTTGAACATTTGTATCTTAGTTTTATGTTCAATTATTGCACATATCGTTTTTGGGGTCAGAACGGTTGGTACCTATTGTATATAGGATATGCCAGACACCAACAAGATATTAGTTATTTACAAGATTTATATTATCAATGAACTAAATGATGCTGCTGATAGGAACATGCTTCCTCAAGTAGTTTAATTATTGAATTAAAAATAGGTTTAGATTAAGACAAACACTCTGCATAATAGTTTTCAAAACATGCTTCCACCGTACGTTAAAAATATAAATGGTTTATTGTTGTATTTCACATTATTTTTTGGTTTCGAGATTTTATTAACATATACGATGACAATAACACCCTGTATAAAATATTTAAGTTTGGACACATTGCTTGCTAAAATACCTGCCGAAAAATCGTAAAAATATCAAAAACGGATCAGATAGAGATATTCAAGGAAATCTACGTAGGAATATTTGCTGTGCACAGCAAGACCTACGTATTTTGACAAGCTGTATCTCCTATCACAGACATACGATCCTCTTTATATTAAAAAAAAATTGATTATGATACCTTTAAAATACTGAAATTTGGTTGAAATTCACGGGGGCCTATTTTCAATGTTAATCGTGCCTCGGTCTTTGATACTTTAATGGTAAGCAATACGTTTAAGAGCTCTTAAAAACCAGACAGTTTTTTTTGGAATTCAAATTTTAGAAATTCGAAATTATTGTCACTAAATAACTGAATTTTGTGACTGATTTTCATACAGAAAGTTCTACATTACAAGGCATGTTCTTTCGAAATATTTCCACTCTCAAGAAAGGACCATTTTGTTCAATTTTCCGGTCCCTCGATCCTTTTGCGGTTCCATTTTTGGTCAAGTTGGCTATGACTTCTTGTTGACAGCTTTTAGTTTGTTTTTTTTGGACAGTTTTACACTTCTAAAAAAGGTCATTCCAATTTGTTATAAAAGTTTTGTTTACAAAAATGGATCTAGAAAATGAGTTGAATCCAGAGGAAATAATAGAAGCTGCCTCAAGAGTCACATACACCGAAAAATCGAAAACACATTTTTAATTTTCAAAGTATGTATACTATAAATATTGGTAAATAAAGAACCATCCTAGAAATCTTCCTTTTCTGAGATCTTTTATCATTATAACTGATCGTCAGATATCACTGAAGTAGCTGTGTGAAGCTAATAGGCACTATACTATAATTTTTCTAATGTTTTTTTACAATTTTGCACAAGTTAAAAATACAACAATCATTTCTAACCATAAAACTTTACTTGTTTTTCTTAGTTTTCATCTTAAGAGAAACAAAAATAGAAAACATCAGGGGACTGCTTATAAATTAAGCAACACGGCTAGGCGTTGATGAAAGTGATAGGTAATAAAATGTTTTCTCTGATCGTTTGAAAAAAAAGTACTAACGATACGCGAACGGAAAGTGTCTTTACAGGTCCCCGCAGTTTTACAGGACTCTTCCTGCGTCGACCTGTAAAGACCAATTTTCCGGTCTAGAGACGTAAATACCTATTAAAGTCACCTCATAAAAATTATCAATTACCTACATGAAAGTTAATACATAAAAAAGTAACAGTTTTGACATTTAAAGCTATTATCGATTTTATAAAGCCTTGTCCATTTGTTAGTTCATAATTCTTGGCGCATGTTGCCGAATCCTAAGTGGTGTTGAGCACTACTTGCTCAAATATAGGTGCTTCGAGGATCTTACGGTGTTATAAACTGAAATCTACTAACATTGGTTAAAGCATTGCATTAAAATGTATGAAAAGCTTATCATTAGTATTTTAGAGTCAAACATAGTGGTAGCGGGTAGGTTTATAACTTGGTTTAATAAAAATAGTACTAGTAATTTTAATCCCATTTTGTAGCGTGATACCTCTTTTGAAAGAAATTTTTTCCGCTTTAAAATTCCATGCTTTACTTTTTTCACTAAAACCCTTAGTTTCTCAGATCTTTGCAAAAATCTAATTTTGCCCTTCTTTAACCCACCATATTTCATGAAGTACTTAATACGCAGCAAGAGTTGCGCCGAGTGGTCGGTAGAACCTGGGGTATTAGCCCGAGGATCCTACACTGGATACACACGGCCATCATAAGACCAAGTATCCAATGCGGATCAGTGGTCTGGTGACCCGCTGTAGAGAAGCTGACCTTATCCAAAAAGCTTACGAGCCTGCAAGGGCTCTTCTGCAGAGGGATAACCGGCGCAATGAGGACGACCCCCATCCACGCCCTGGAAACAATCTTGGGTCTCCCCTCGCTTCCAACTTGGATCAAGAAGGAGGCGATGGCGACGCACCTGCCATTAAGTGACAGCACCGCTTAAACCATGGAGGTGTGATAAAAAGTAAAAGGTCACAATACCAGAACGGAATGAATGGCAAAGGGAAAATTTCCAAACGGAATTAAGCAGAGAGGCGACGTTCTGCTACACAGATAGCTCTAAACTCTCAGCCAGGCAGACAACAGGTGTAGGAGTGTACGCGGAAAGCTTAGAAGTTCAGAAGAGTTAACCACTTGGAGAACACGTTACGGTGTTTCAGGCAGAGGTGTATGCATTATCATGGCAGCAACCCTACCCGAGGTCAGAAATGGCAGGAGGGACATATACATATGCTCCGACAGCCAGGCTGCCCTCAAGGCTCTAAGTGCACCCAAAATAGTCAGTAGTTTGGTGGAAGAGTGCATTGAATCACTGCAAACACTGGCTCAAGATGAAAGGGTGACACTGATGTGTCCCAGGTCATGAGGGAATACCAGGGAACAAGAAAGCGGATGGACTTGCCAGAGTAGCGGCCGAAACCCAATACAGTGGACCGGAACCTCTTCTGGGAATAACAAGAAAACAGGTACATAGTGAGCTCAACAAATGGGCGAAAAATGAACTGAAGACGTCCTGAAAGCAAGAGTCAAAGTGCAGACAGTTCAAGCTATTCGTGGATGGCCTAATGTAGTCAGAACTAAATGGCTCTTAGGCAAGATCCGAAAGGACATTGGACTGCTGACAGGGATGCTGACTGGGCACAATTGGCTGACTGACGCAAATAAGAGTAGCAGAACATCCCGTGTGTCCCACTTGTGGGCTCGAAGAGGAATCGGCGCAGCACTTAATAGCATAGTGTGATGCATATGCTAGATCAAGGCAGCTGAAGTGGGTATTTCCCGCGATAGAGGAAGAAGAGCTGCACTCGCTCAAATGTGCCGACATACTAAACTTCGTAAAGAAGACAGGGAGGGGGAATGGCTAATATGCAGCAAGGGACTCAATGGTTTTAAAGTTTACAATTAATACATAGTTTGTCTAACGATAATCCTAACTGCAACCTGCACATGTCTTTTACGCACAGGCTTTGTACTTAAATATAAAGAAAGATAGGCCCGACTCTTCTCGTTATGTTCAACTTTTGTTGATGTGTACAGTGATGCTGACGTCACAGGTCCTCGTATTACTCAGTTATTACCTTTATACGCCCGTAGAACTGGTTTTATATAAGGAATGATTCAGCGGTGTGCGGTGAAATTTCAAGTAAGGGAAACAACGCAAGTAACACAAAGTGCTGAAAAACTACTCTGCTATTGTGTTTTTGCTGTTGTCTGCCACAACGTCTTGAAAATGTTGATAAAACGTCGCCTAGCCCAAATTGGCAATTTTTTGGTCACTGCAATGACCATTGCAGCACTTTTTGCAACCGATATAGCTTTTTTAAATAACTTAATTAAAAAAAAGACATTTCTTACAAAACCCAAAGAAAAAATGGCAAAAAAAAACAAAAATAGATTTTGATATATATAAATGTTTGATGCGGTTTGGATGATGGAACTATTAATACACACACTTAATATCGGATTTTTGGCTTCATCCATGGACCAAATTGACATGCGAAGGCCAGTTTACTAATATTTATCAAGAAACCTCACTAAAAGACGCCCGCTTCACATATTAAAAATATTTAAAGTTTATTTTTTTAATTTAATTTTTAGGTTACAGTTCTTTGTATTTGAATTGGAGCGAAAATAACCAAAAAAGATTGATCTTTACTTTAAAACTAGTTTTAGTTTTAAAAATCTACTCTTTTTATAGAATTTTTGATTTTATTTTGGAAAAATATAATAATGTTTTCTTTTAAGATAGTTTCCGTGTAATGGCTGCGATTAAAATTAGCAAGGCGATCAACTCGACAGCTAATATTGCTGTACTTTAGGAAATATTTTTTTTTCACTATATTTTCTACTTAATATGAATAAGGGGCGGGCAAGACGAAAGAACACGATGGATAAAATTACTGTGTTTTACACAGAAAGCGCATTATTGTCGAAACGAATCGAAAAATCCCGACAGCTAAACTTGCTGCATTATAGTCAAAAATATTATTTGCTGTCTTTACAACTGTATTGCTCCAATTTAGTTTTCATTGGTGTCAGAAGAAGATTTAAAAAAGCTAAAAAGTTTGGCTTTAATATATAGCCAACATACTGCACATTTTTCTGCCCAAAGAATAGTATTTTTGAGCAAAGTTTAATAAATACTTTTGCTTTTAATACCAGTACATTATGAAAGCCAGAAGTATTACAAACACTAAACAAGCTAATTTACGACCAAAAAGGTGCTGACAAAACGTTTTTACAGCTTTGCTTTGGCCATAAGTTCTAATGTGTACAATGTGTGTTACTTGGGAATTTTTAAAAACTTATCCTATTTGTATTGTAATTCTATTCTTCGATAACTTTTTACAAATTCGTCAGTGACGTTATCATACAGATGTGGATGCTCTGAGAAGCCAAAGCGTTTTTAAAGTGTTTATACCGACCCTAAAATCGGTTTTAAAGCGATAAACTGCTTTCTTATATCAGTTTAAAATAAAAACGATTTAGTGCTTAAAACAGTTTTAGTGATGTCTGCACGAAAAACGGTTGTAGTGGTGTCTTCACGACAAAATTTTCAAACTATTCTTAGATAAAAGCGCTTTAAGTGGTCCGTATAAACAAAATAAGTGTGACTGTTTGCTTTAAGGTCAGTAATGCATAAGCGCTTAAAATAGTGGTTTTCACAACTAGTGGCTAAAATAGTGCTTTTTTTACAAGCGTTGGTTTAAATAACGAGCGCAGCGACGTATCTTAAAACGCGAGTAAAAAAATCACAGTTTAGCTGCGAGTTGTTGACACTATTTTTTTTAATACCTTTATCAAAACATCCAAGAAAAGCATAAAAATACTTTTAAAAATATCGAACGAAGAGCCCCTGTCGCAACACAACATTTTTACACTATAAATGATTTTAGTGTAAATATGGTTTGTTGCGAAAAATGCTCTTCTTTCGAGATTTTTAAAAGTATTTTCCTGTTTTTCTTGGATTTTTTGATAAAGGTATTAAAAAAAAGTGTTCGCAACTTGCTGCTAAACTCTGATTTTTTTTACTCGCGTTTTTAGATACCTCACTGCACTCGTTATTTAAACCAACGCTTGTACAAAACAGCACTATTTTAGCCACTGGTTATGAAAACTACTAATTTACATCGGTAACCAAAAAAGCCATGCTTTAGTTATCCGCTCACAGTTACTATAATCATGGTTTTGATAAAGGTATAAAAAAATAAATTTTAAGCCTTTCCGATATAATTTGGGGATACCAATTATTTTGACATCTTTACTATCGCCGCAGGGCCAGGTGAAGTGTAGCCCTTGAATGAATGTAGAAATGCGGGCGGGACAATTCCCGTGTATCTAGGCCAACTTGTTGGGCCCGTTGCATGCCAACTATCCATTTTTTAGCCCTGAAAGTCTTCTTCTTTTGCAAAAGAACACATTTTTCTGAGCTGCAAGCTTCTTATATCGCCTGGGGCCAGCAGATAGTTCCCAAAGTGCGACTCTATTAACCTGGCCCAAGCCGGACACTCCAGCAGGACATAAAAGGACGATTCGAAAGGGTCTTGTTAGACTCTCTCGTGCTAGTCTCACATCCTTCCTACCTAGGTGGAGCAAAGACTTTGTTTATTTTTTTTTTGGCGCTCACCTCACCAATCAGGAGTTTGGCCTTTCTCATGCCCTGTGTGCTATTCCAGAGCTCCTCAGAGAGTCTGTCTAAGTCACTTTTTAGGGCTGTTATAACTTGGCATTCCGGAATACCTAGTATGGGTTCCGGACCTACCGGATCGGTAGATGATCCTTGTCTAGCCAATCTATCGGCCTCTTCATTTCCCGATACACCTTCATGTCCCGGGGCCCAGAGGAGATTGACCTTGTTGTGCCGTGACATAGTTGTCAAGACACGTTTGCACTCTAATAAAAGGGTGCAGTTAACCCTGTTCAACCTGATAGCAGACAGTGCAGCCCTACTATCTGAGCAAATGTAAATATCCTTGCCTAAAGAGGACATTTCCACATTTTTATATGCACACATCAGAATGGCGTATACCTCAGCCTCAAAAACAGTCACATACCTTCCTAGGGAAAAGTGGACCTTCGCATCCGTGTTTTTACAGTACACTACCGCCCCCCCCCATTTGTCTTTCAGTTTTGAGACGCCTGTGTACAGGGTGATTCATTATATTTGGACACCTCGTTTATAGCCGTTAATATTAGAGATAGAAAAAATGTTTTAGTGTAAGATTTTCATAATTTTGTCCAAATTTTTTGAAAACTTTGACAAAAGCTGTTAAATGTCGTTCCATATGTCAAATGTTGACATTAACTTTCTTATTTGAAATTGATGACCCTGTATTTTTTTATTTTGTCAAGCTTCGTTTTCCTTTCGTATTTCAAAAATATATCAATTGTCTAGGTGCGGTAAATGATTTTCGAGATATTGCATGTTTCTGGTGGATTTTTGCACTCCCGTTAGTGTCGTTAATATAAAAGGGAGACAAAAAATTTAAAAATAACTGTCGTTGAGTTTTTTATATGTAATTTTTATGTCAAATGTGTAAATATCTAAACTAAATTAGGACTACTCTATTTTTAAATACGAACGACAACAACAACGACCACAAGAAATTTACTAATGTAACAAATGCTCGAACACATCACCATTTACTTCAACAAAAAGTCCATAACGCCTTCTTAGGCCAGAAATCGTGTTGAATATATTATGGCTTAGGTTTCTATCAATATTAATTTCTTCATTATTTCCCCGATTTTCAATTTCTTCTAAAGAGTTCGGGCGATTTGAGTAAATAGTCTCCTTTAAATGGTCCCACAACCAAATATCCGAAGGTGTTAAATCTGTAGAGTTTGGTGGCTATGGTATGGTCCCATTTGAACCAAGCTATATGGGATAATTTTGATTTAGAAAATTTGTTACTGTTGAAAGTTATTTAAATCTTCAATATTACCTTCCAAAATGCTAAATATCTTATTCCGTTAAAATTTCCTCGGTAAAGTTGTTGTAAATGGTGATATGTTCGAGCATTTGTTAGACAAGTAAATTTTTTGTTGTCGTTGTTGTTCTCGTTCGTATTTAAAAATAAAGTAGACCTAATTTAGATAATTATTTATAAATTTGACATAAAAATGGCATTTGATATTTTCTGGCAAAATATATAGAAAGCCCATAAAAAACTGAACATATTTTGCCTTTAAACTTTTTTCCCATCTTTAATATTAAGAACATTAACGGCAAAACTATGCAATATCTCGAAAACTGTTTACCGCACCTAGACAATTGATATATTTTTGAAATAAGAAAGGAAAATAAAACTTAACAAAATTAAATAATACAGGGTGTTCAATTTAAAAAAGGAAAGTTGATGTCAAAATCGGACATATTTGACAGCACTTGTCAATTTGGACAAAATTATTAAACTCTTATCTTAAGACATTTTTTATATCATTAATATTAACCGCGATAACCGGGGTGAACAAATATAATGAATCACCCTGTACCAGACTGTCCCAAAGTGTAGCCCTTATTAAAAATATCAGCCTTTCCAAAACTCTTACCCGATTTTTCACGAGCTCTCCGACTAGTCGACTGCCAAATTTAGGAATGAGGTGCCCAAGAACAGGCATGTTTTGACCGATTTTGATGACAAAGCATCGATTCGAATTAACTAACGAGCACCATTAGCTACTAAACTAAATTTAACCTCAATCAGTCGTTTTTATTTTTGTTTTAGATTATATAACGAATGTTTATACGTTATCAAACTAAATAAAAAATGGAAGCAATATACCGATTTTTGTCAGTTTTGACAAGGTAAATTATCAGAGGTAAAAATCACCTTTCTTAGCGGCTAATTTTCGCTTATTAATCAAGTAAAAAAATCATCCGGTTTTATAAGCAATGAGGGAAATTATTTAAAAGTTGTTTATTTTTAGCGATTTAAATTAATCATTAAAATTTACGCTTATACATTATGCACATTTCCAAAAGTTATAATTGGTTTCAAAAGTTTAATTGCAGCGAGCGAAACCCCCAAGAGTTAAGGATAGAGGGCAAATATTATAATTAACTAATTTAATGAAAATGGGTCCTTGTGTTTGTTTATTAAAAAACAAATAATTAAATAATACCAAACAGCGGGCAATTATAACTGTTGAATTTTAAGTTTAAAAAATTCAAGTTCGTTAACCCCTAAACCTTAATTAAATTTAAATTTCCTGTAACGAGTTTCGGATTTGTTGTTGAATATTCAACTTTACCTTTAGTTGCTTTTTTCTGATACTTTTGTCAATTTAAAGCCCTTAATATCTTCCAAAAATATGTCATTGGGACAGCGACACAACACACAAATTAGAAAAAAAAAATCATATGAGACGGTGTGTGTAAGACCAATGTTTTAACAAGATGCTTCTGATTTTTTTTTTAAGTAAGAAAAACTACCCGACTGCCATTACTAATTAGGGTTTGGACCAGAATTGAGAAATGTTCTGCAGTCGCATACCTACAATTGAGTTTGTTAGAGCGACTATATCTATTCCATTAACTGTTCTGTATTTGACCTTATTTAGAACTGGTACTCGGGTATTGTTTTCTTGATGTGTATGTCTTAGAAGGCTTTAACCTCAACTTGTACTCCTTGGTGGTGTAGGACGTCAGTTGGTAAAGGGTAGGAAAAATTATTAAAATCGCTTTATATTTAATAATAATATAATAATAATAGACACTTTAAGTTGGTCATAGGACGTACTCACAAACGTGGAATATAGCGCAATAGTCTGTCTTCCTTTTATCTGTACAAAAAAAAATCTTCCGTTTGAATACAGGTAGCCGATTTCATGCACAATTGCTTATGGCTATCTCATCAGAGAATGCCCATGTGCAATCTACAAGGTTAAGTTGGCCTGTAGCCAAAATAATGGCTTTTTACTACTTTTCAAACTATTTTCACCTACCTTTATTACTTATGTATCCAAATTTGTCTTTGACAGTCTCTCTTTGCAATTGTTTTTGAAGATTTTCACCATTTTCCAACGTTACGCGCCAATATAGTTATTAGTTGACAGAACACGATCCATCTCGGTGGCAGGGCCGGTGTCAGCTTTATTTTTAGTATCTATTTTGTCACTTTTGTATTTTAAAACTCATTTTTTAGGATTTTTATTTTAACTGAGTTTCTTAACGAGTATTTTATCCACTGACGCACCGAGGGGGGGCTTGGGGTTAAAACCCTCCCTCGAGAAGCTTGATTATGGTCACATTTTTACTTCAAATTAAGATTTTTTTATTATTTATCCTTAACCCCCCCCGAAGTAAATTCCTGGGTGCGCCAGTGTTTTATCCTTTTTTATTTTTACTTTTCAATAATAGGTAGTATTGGAAGTGGACTGCATGAACTAACCAGAGAGCTTTGGTTTTAGTAATCGCATTTCACCTCTCTTATCGCGAAAAAAAAACAAACTATAGGTCAGCAGGTCAGCATAAACATTGGGTACTGCGTGAGGCATCTAGAGGTGCAATGAACTAAAAGGGGCCATCCATAAATTATGTTACACTATTTCGGTCATATTTTCCTTACCCTTCCTCATTTCACAAATCCTCACGTTTCTGATGACCCACTCAAAATTAGGTCACAAACTTAAAACACCTACCTCCCCTTTTTCAAAAGGAGCTAAAAAGAGTTTAAAACAATTTTTCTATAGTGAGAAATAAACGGCCAAAAAAATGTGCTACAACCGATGGACGGTGTCTCCTCCATACTAATGTTAATTAATTATTATAACTAAACTTAGGTACCTACCTACTAATGACATTAGTTAATAATACCAAAATTGGAGAACTTAAATTTTCTATATTTAGGAATAATTTTATTTGTGACAGGGGGAGAGTCAAAATTTGGCAAAAATGGTGATACATAATTTATAGCTCTTCATAAATTAGAAACACAATTTTTGCCAAATTTGTCCCCCGTCTCAAAATAAAATCCACGCCCCCTTATTTTTATTTTAATTTTGGTATTGTTAAATAATGGTGCCCAATTTATCATTAGAGAGGAGGATCGGCGGTGGCGTGGCATCACATTATTTTTTGGTCTTTTATTTATTACGCAAAGAAAAATGTGTCAATATTCTAACTGCTCTCTCTTTAGAATCCAAGGGGAAGATTTTTATGTAACGTAATTTTAGGGGGGTCAAAATTAATTTATGGCTGACTCTCTTACTTTATTTAGCCTGGCTTAGAACAAGACGTTAATTAGTTCACCTATCTTTATTGTTTACCTACTGTTGGTTTTTTTGGTCGTGATAAGAGAGGTGCATGAGGGATGCGATTTAAACCATGCAATGCATTCGTGTTGATTCAGGCAGTAGTCTTTTTATTTTATTGTTGAAAAGTAGGAATTAATAAAGAGAAGGCTCGCAGCAAAAGCAGTCAGTTTTTTTTAAGTGAAAAAAAACTAAAAAAATATGAAACCCGCAATGTCGGATGGGATTGACCGCGTTCTTTTGTCAATAGTTAAAAAAAGTGAAAACCATAAAAAATAAGTGGAAAAAGGGGCTGTTGAGGACAAATTTGGATACCTAAACGATAAAGCTAGGGGAAATGGGTGGAAATATAATGAAAGTAGTAAAAAGGCCATTATTTTGGTACAGGCCAACAGGACCTTTTAGATTGCACATAGACGTTCTGTAAGAATGCAACAAGCAATTGTACATGAAATCGGCTACCAGATATCAAAGCCCAATCTCTGCGGTCTATCGTTGAGCTTTTTCATCAAGGTCACGTCTTTAGCGTTTAGAAATGACGCTAACCTACGTAGTATAGCGTCTGCGGCATCTTGCTAACGTGAATATAAACTTAGGTACCTACCTACTAATAATATTAGTTAACAATACCAAAATTGGAGAACTTAAATTTTCTATATTTAGTAATAATTTTATTTGTGACAGGGAGAGAGTCAAAATTTGGCAAAAATGGTGTTACATAATTTATGGCTCTTCATAAATTAGAAACACAATTTTTTCCAAATTTGGCCCCCGTCTCAAAATAAAATCCACGCCCCCTTATTTTATTTTAATTTTGGTATTGTTAAATAATGGTGCCCAATTTATCATTAGAGTGAGGGATCGGTGGTGGCGTGACATCACATTATTTTTTGGTCTTTTATTTCTTACGCAAAAAACTTTGATCTCTTTTAGTTCGGCGGGAAGCGCACTGTAGGTTCTAGGCGCCAAATAATAGAAACTTCTCTGAGTTACGCTCTTTGCAGCATGAGGAATTTTTAATTGATTTTGTTAATCTCCAAAAGCGTAGCATCCGCCATATTAATTTCTTCAGATAAAATATAGTCTATAACACTCTAGTGTTTTTCAGCATTCCAGCGACACTACGTTGTTAGATAGGTAGGCATAAATTTTTGACTTATCCGTATGTGTATTAAACTGCACATGTATAGACCCGATACAAACCAGTCTTTACATTACGTTAAGAGTATCGTTACGACCACTATCCCGTATAATATACCTAACGTATTCCGACGAAAGCCACTATACAATAGCTCCCTAACCGCAGTTTATTTCTGTTTATTATGTTTATTTTTATCTAAAACCTATCATTGCCATTGCTTAAAATACGATAAAAGCGTTTAATAAACATGTTTTGAGGATACAAACTGATGACAGGTTACTCCCGGTTAATACGTTTTGCACCAGCTGAAAGGTACTTTTTAAATGACTTTTCGTAGACGTATTTCCGATAGAGATACAGATAAGTGAAGAAATTTTAAACAAGCTAAAAGTACCTATTATCAATATCGGTTCACGCCTTTTTGCTTCTAGGGTGGCACTTTCGACGACATAAAAGACAATACCTTGAGTTATTTTTACAAAACAAACTCACCCACTTTTTTTTTAAATTGTCAAAGCATGAAGCTGTGTCATTCTAACAGCACAGAATGAAAGTCATGTACCATTTTCAGCATGCCGATAGTGTACGCAATAACCGGCCACTCGAAAAACATTAGCCACGTGACGTAGGCACTCGGGTGAATAGTTCAAATATTTTATACATAGGTCCTTATGTTGCAATTGCCCTCCTAACATATTTCTTTTAATTAAGTCTTTTCTCCAGTTACTTCTGTCCATAATTATTTTTTTGTAATGCGCTGATTTTCTTTTAAATTATAGAGTAATAGTTTACACAAAATGTACTAAAAAATTTCATAATTATATAAAAATAACACATCAAAAACAAATTTAAGATTGTACTAAAGTAATAAAATAATTACCTTCTGTAATCACTATTACCCTGCCAAAAAACCACATTAAATATCATAAAAACACACCCGATTTTTAATAGCATTTTAAGGCTTATAATCTTTTATTATATCTATAATCTTTTGCAATAATTTATGACCAATGTCTTTAATATTAGTAAAAAATTGTATGGATTCATATATCTGTTTTACCTGATCCTACAATATGACAGATTTATAAATATGTATAAAGTTTTATTGCACAAACGTTTCCTTTTAAAATAATTAATTTATAAAAGCACCCTTTTCTAAGTGATTTTATAATCAAACAGTCTCATTAAATAATATATTTCTATGACTAAACCCTTGTTTTTTTATAATGTATGGGTTGGTAAAAGTATAGTTTTTATAAGAGTCTCGGATGATTTTATGACCACAAACTCATAAAGCTTTAAAGGTTTGTTTGAAAATCTTGTTTTATTAAAAGTTTTCTATAAATTGGTCAAATACAAGTATTCCTATAGATTTTAAAATTATAAAAATATATACTATTGGTTTGAATATATCCACAATTTGTATGGGTTGTCTATAATCTGACAAACTCATAATATTTTACAATTTTCTATCATAAAATTACTATACTTATATATTCTCATATAACGTCTCTGGCTACATTTTTAAATGTTACACCTTCAAAAAACTTTACTCACATGAAACGCCCATATGCCATACGTTAAACTAACCCAACTTGCTAACAATTTACGTCATATAAGTACGTACAAAAACTCCTTGCATCATTTTAACGTCGATGTTGAAGAGTATCTTGACTGAACCATAAGGAGTGCGCCTTTATCAAATCAATCTTTTTCAATAGCCTGAAAAGTGCTGACGTGGCCCTTAGCTCTATTCGAGAGCAGAGAGCATTGAGATGATAGAATAGAATCTTTGCAGTAGTAGGTAGGAGCTGCTGGCAGTAAAGACTTAAACCTTGGGTACACTAAAAAAAAAATAAAAATTTACGATTTTTGTTCACAGATAAGCTTCACTTGTTTTACAACACAAAAAAGGGGTATAATCTCTAATATTTGAATTTTACTTTCTAAGATGTTAAGTTATATTTTACCTACGTAAAGCTACATATTATAGAAAGTACACACAAATAATGTGTGTATATGAATGTTGTTAGTAGTCTCAGTATTTTTATCCGTCCATATATGGTTATGGTCATTTGATATTCTTTAGATTCAGCTAAGGAATTGATTCTTCTTGCATCATAAACACGTTGAGCCCGACCACCACGAGTGGTGTTACCACTGAGAAATGTTCAACATTGCTGGCGCCTATTTAGCCAAAACACCTTGTTGGAAAAGCAACGTTCTTAGCTGAGACAGCAAAGTTTTTTGATAGAATGTTACGATACTAAATTTGTTGGCTGCTGTAACTATTTTTTTTTGGCTAGGGCTACTAAACTTTATTTTCTATGCGAGTTCTACCTACTGCTGTTGTAGCGGAAACTTTGGCAAGGTTGTTTGGTAACATAGACGTCAGCCAAAACCACTTTACTAAAAACATTCTCAGTGACTGTTTTACTTCTTGGGACCGCGTGTACACCGGTGCTCATGAAACAGCCGCGAGTTCATGACCCCCGGTGGTCACGCGGTCATTCAAGTTGAAACAGATAGTATGTGTAGTCTGACGATCGATCTAGGAGACTCATTATTATTCATGGCTAAAGGAAGGAATGGAAGCAAGGACGCATTTAGTGTTTTAATAGGTCAGTGAATTTCTTCCACGGATCACCTTAAAGGTGAAGAAGATAATATGTTTTATTGACGGTACGGTCTAACAATTTTTTTTTAAATGAATGAAAATTAATTAATTTTAACCTAATAGACAGATCCTACACCTACAAAATATATTTGCTAATAGAATAAAAAACACAAATATAAGTTAAATTTATTAAATTGAGTTTAACAGGTACATACATATATAGTACAGAAAAATACGAGATAGTAAAAAAAATAGCAAATTTTAACTTAAGTCAATTTCACCTGTCATTGTCGTCATTAAAGTTTATGATAATTTTTTCTCTGGGTAGCAGATCTATATTTTTTGGTGTAGCTATCCTCAAAATAAATATTATTTTCTAACATGTAGGCCCGAATGGTAAGTTTTGTGTCATTTGAACACGGAACTTTATTTATCCTTCTACTGTGGTGGCTCGCATTATCCATCACAATTACACTATTTGGAGGTATATTGGGTAACAGTTTATTCTTGAACCAGTCTTTGAATAATTCTGCTCTGGTATCGTCATGGTAGTCAGTATGGCAATCCTTTATATTTTCGAATGATAAGGCCAACGCATTTGGCATAATCCCATTTTTTGTTCCAGCATGAATTGTTGTGATATGCTTTCCTTCATTTGGTGGAGCTTTAGTTGTGCAGTGACCAAACGAATCTACACAACCTTTATCTGGAACTTCATGGGTGTCAAACCAAGTTTCATCGAGATAAACAATATCCCTATTACTTTCTCTATACTCGTGTATTGCAATTAAATATTCCATTCTCCATTTTTTTAAACGGGCCGATTCCATAATCTCTTACCGTTTATTTTTTTAACCCGTTTTTAAAAATACATTTTCTCATTGTCTTACGGCAACACTGTATTCCTGTATCATCTTTTTTTAATCTTTGAATCAATTTTTGTAAAGTAGAAATCATTTGTTCCCTATACATTTGATATACATATATATCTTAGAAGTATTAGAATCCTTCCTTTTTCTTCTTTCAACTATTGATTTATTTACAACACGCCACACTGTTTTTGACGATCTTCGTTTTGATAACCTACGTTCAAGAAGGGTGGTATAAACGTCAAATATCACTTTTTGTGTATCAAGTGACAAAATATAGCGTTTAAATTGTTTTTTATCACTTATTTCTTTTATAACACCATTATTCTCCGTATCTCCACGTGACGTACTTGGTTGTTCCTCCCACGGACGAAAGATACATTTCATACAATCACAATTAACAACAAATGACTTCTTTTGTAACCAAACACAAACTGATAACTGATTTTCAAAACTAAAAATCTTAAGCCTGTCCTAATTATTTTAAGAAAATTAATTTGTAACGTAATCAAACCCTAATGTTATAATGTTTCGTAATTAGTCATAAAGTTGATAAATTTTAATTCGGCCAAAAACGTTACTTATTAAGAAATAATTACACATTTTTAAATCCGCACCTGTAATCCTCAGAAATGGTAGCATGTTTACAGCTTTTTTTTATTTGCTTTCACACCTCTTAGATCTATGGTCGTACTATATGTAGATGTATCTGTCACGGACATGCCCGAAAGAAAAGTAAACAGGAAGCCGACGTTAAATCTAATCGTCTATCCCTTTTTCACTCTAAAAATTAGCTCACATATTTACATTGCAACCATAGTATTATAGTGGAGGCTTGAGGCCCTATATAAAATTTTTGAATTTAATGTTTTACTGGTGAGCAATTTGACAGTTGTAGAAAATTGGAAACATTTGAGATGTCAGTCCATTTCATAAAACAGCTTTTATATGCAAAAAACTAGGAAGAGAGGTTAATACGAGATTACCACCTCTAGTAAAACATCAACTTGTCAGATAAATACATTCTTACTCAGTTTTGGATTTTGATGTTTGCTGTTTTTTTTTAAATGTTGTGTGTCCTAGTCTGTTTCGTAATCTTATTGTGGGGTGGTCTCAAATGAGGTATATCAAAGTTAGTGATTTATTACCGATGGCAAAACAAAAATGTCATAAATTAGTACATACTTTCAAAAAAATGTATATACTTAGATTTGCCATCTTTTCACTTCGTTGCATTTTAGACCATTCTGAACATTGTTATCTCACACGTACGTATATACTAGAAATATATCATAGTGTGAGTAAGACCCCTATGAAATTATTTGTTGCACCATTTTTTGGCAGTGCAAAGACCAGATTACATGTATATTCCGATTATATCTTTAAGTATAGGCCCAAGGTCAATTTTCACCAGTTGACAGACTGTAGTGAAATCTGACTCGTTCAAAATCCATATGGGGTCGAGCCGATACCACCGAGAGAACTGGTAGCCGGGAATCAAGTTGAGGGGATAGGGATAGTGGGGCAACACCGTTGTTAACTAAAAAGCCAGTTAACTCATTTTCGATTTAGTATCCTTTGGCATATTATCGATGCCATATTGACACCTAACTGACAGAAAGTCCATGTTTTACATGTCAATTAGGTTATAAAAATGGCTGCCATCGTAGGCTTAAGGGCACTGAGACGGTAGGAGTTACCTGGCTTTTTAATTTAGAACGGTGTTGAGTGGGGCTGATCACAACTGCTTTTTAAAAAAAATGCAAACTTCAAAACATGACTTGTCAAACGGCGCGACATCTATGCCACACGACATCAGCCGGTGCATGACATGTCACATCGAAACCAGTTCCTCTCTTTACCGCGCGAAAACTTCGATTCCCGACCTTTAGTTATCTCGCAATATCGGTCGAGTCGACCTCAGAGTGTCTTTTAAGATATATTTTTTAAAGTGTTATATTTCATATTTTCTTTATATTATCGTGTTTCCTTTATCAGAAAAGCCATTTTAAATTCGTTAAAAATATGTCAAATTGAAGAATAGTCCGTCTTTTGTCAAAAGCCCAGTTACATGAAAAGATAAAGAAAAAATCCCAGGGGAATCCGATAATAAGTTGGTTGCCACTATCCGAGTAGTTCTGGTCCTGCAAGGGATTCAGATTGTGCCAGTGAAAAGTAATACAGAATTTAAGCAAAATAATAATGATCGCAAAGCCAGTATACTTATCTGGGAGAGAAAATTTTTAGATAAAATATAATTGAAAATATTCTATCTTAAATTCAAATGGTTCAAACGTTGATAAACATATCTACAGGATTTGTCCCCTCTAAATTGAAAAACGCTACGATATAGACCCTGAGGTCATAATCCAGAAGAGCAAAAGGATTTACCTAACTTCTCAGCGAGGCTAGGAATCTTTAACATTGTTCACAATCTGTGGTTTCATCCGATCATCTTACGTCTTTTTCAAAGGAAGGTGGTGTGTCATGATAACTTGCCTTGTTTTGCTAATAAGCAATAAGTCAAAAGAGCAAATTTTTTGATCAAATTATTTATAAAACCTAATCTTTTAACATAATTTTTTCTTAATACAAATTAAAAAATTAATGATTTTAAATTTAAAGAAGAAAACGATATTCTTAACGTCTGATATTATTTTTCTAAAATATTATTACATAAGATTTTTTAACATAAACCTTTTAAAACTGGTACTGACATATATACATATTTATTAAAGGAATTAACTAAACCATATTTTGTGGTTTAAGGTAACTTTGCGTTTGAAACTTTTTACGTCTGCAATACTTTAGCACAATAAATCAGTTCAGGGGAGTAAACTTTTTTTTTTATGCATACTTAGAGCATTTATAGACTAACACAGATAGACTCGGCACTGCTTATAGTCGGGTAGCAGGGAAAGTCTAATACGTCCATATGTTTGTTGGTACGTATATATACAGTGTGTTCCAACGAAAACGAAACAGGGGATTTTTCACGTATTTAAGAACCTAAACTCGTCGATTTTTAAAAAATCCTTGAACACCTCGATTTTTATCCCAAAATTTTTGCAGCATGCACCGCCTTCGTGGGGTAAACTTTACCTTTATATTTTGAATAGGGAAGGTGGATCGACTTAAACCTTATTTTGAAGATCTTTTGGATGACTTTACAACAGGGTAAAAAAATTAGAAAAATCTTTTTTCTACGAAATAATTTTTTTATCTTTAAAAAAATATGGTCAAAAGTATATTTTTTTCTAGGACACATTTCTACGAAGGAAGAAATTTACCTATACAATTTGAACTTATTTTGAAATTGAATTTCTGAAAAACGAATTAAGAGAATTTCAGAACTTCTGCACAGTTGTAAAACATTTAAGAGACCTTCAAAACAAGGTATTACTCGACCCTTTCTCCGTATTCAAAATATAGGAGTAACATTTAAAGCAAAAGGGGAGCGTGCTACAAAAATATCAAAAAAGCCACAGGGGGTCCCTCACATAAAAAATCGACGCCTCCAAAGATTTTTTCAAAATCAGACTGTAAATACGTGAAAACGCTTCTGATTTGTTTTCGTTGGAACGCACTGTATACTTCGGTTAGAACGGAAATGAGAAACAGCTTCTGTTATAAATTTCTATCTCTGTCAGTAACCACGAACAAATTATAAATATATTTAGGACACAAAAATTAATATAGTCCCATTTCAATTCTATTTTAAAAGAAAATTGACATAAACACAATATGCTAATAAAGTAGTGAAAATGTGTATTGTATGTCAGCAAGGTCCGGTGGCAGCCTGTTTTATTTAACCAATGCGTATGACCATCATAAGGCCTTCATTTTTTGGTATCTCTCAAGTTTTCAACTTTAGACCTTAATTTTTTTATTACATACCTACTGCTTATCGTAGCAGTGATCACTTTACAAAAATACTTTTGATAAAAAGTATAGCATAATGCCTAGCTGAAATTGTGAAAAACATTGAACAGCCAAAATAAATTACTGATCATCGCAGCTAGAGAGTTTACGATAGAATTAACGTTACTAAAGATCAGAATTACATTTTTATTTTTCAATTATATTTACATTAAATCTACCTAATGTGAATTTAATTTTGAAAATGTCAAATAATGTTGTAAAAACAATTTATTTTGGGTAGTTTCATTTATAAGGGAAAGTTTAAAATAATATTTATATATACGAAATTTTGTAAGGCCATTTTTAATTACATCCAGACGAATTTCTTTAATTTTAATCAATTTTCAAGAGAACCAGAGATCTATATTCTGTTGACCATGAGGACTTCTCTAACAACCAAACAACACATAACAGGTTTAATAAATAAATTTCAAATAAAAAACTCCGTAGAGAATTTTAACTTATTTTAATGTTTTCTCATGTCAGGGTTTTTTGAACAAAAAAATAAAAATGTTATGTTGTCATTTATCAGTTCTCGTATAGGGTACCGAAATGCATGTGTCTGAGTAAGAACATTGTCAAGCAAACAGTTTAGGAAAACTGCTGCACTTTATAGATTTTATTAGCTTCACTCTCATTTAGAGTGCAATTGCCGTTAAAAGTGCAAGCGTGACTTGTCGCGAGACAAAGCATGGGCCATGGATCGCTCGCAGCAAACAAATTTTTAGTCGCTTTCTTTCTGAGTACATACGAAGTCAGTTAGCAAGGTTTGGTTTTCCAAAAATGAAGGTGAGACTGCTACGATAAATTGTCTCGTAGATTCGGGACTTTAGCGTAACTGGTTATGGGAGGACAGGCTTAGACAGCTTTATTGAAAAAGCAACGTTAATCGGTAGTAGAAGTTTGAGTGATAAATAATCCCTGTTTTACGCCCTTTGAAGGCAACATTGATGGGATCTTACTTGAGAATCTTTTAGTTAATTTTGGGTGACATCGGCACCAACGTATCGGTTTCTCAAGTTTATTATCTCTTTCGCACTCATTTACTATCCATTGGGCTTCTTTTTCAATACACGATATTTCGAACTGTAGAACCCTGTATATCGTCTATTGTTAACAAATTATTTTTTGCAGTTAATTATAGTTCGCCCCGAACGATCGACGTGAAGCGTATTATAATTAAGCAGCAAAAAGTTAAATATTTGCAAAAGGATGGAGATGCTTTCCAAGATAAATAGGACTATGTTTTATATGTCATTGGAAAACATCAGAGAATATAGGTTTTAACTCGCCAAAATATTATTTTGAGAAAAAATATAAAATCGTCGTTTATTACCGGAACTGTTTGGTAAATTAATTTTAACATTTCCCGTTTTATTTCCTGTCACATCCTATCAAATACTGTTTTACACTAATATTAAAAATAGGAATAAAACACAATCTTGACCAAAAATTATCAAAATTAACCACCTCCTTATTTACTCACATAGAATTTACAAACCGGCTCCTCCAACCTGATGAAAAAATTAAGTAAGAAAAATTTTGATGCTGCATAAAAGACCAAAATTTATAGTTAGCATCTTCAGACAGAAAATATTTTGGGCCTTTATACAGTTCTTACGAAAAATCAACCAGATCGTACCAATATAACACTTATAAAGGAGTTTGGTGAAGCACACTCAATTTTTTTAAAAATGCAAGTTAACATCTTTGTCCGCTAATACTTTCAATTATTTTTTATTTAACTTGGAAATTTTTGTACACAATGGATTTTAAAACACAAACAAAACAAAAACAGCTTTTATTATTTCTTCTTAAAGAGCAAAGCAACATCAATTAAAAAGTTATGGATTTTTACGAAAAGGCCTTCCGCTATTAAGGAATCGTAAAAATAAGGGAAGGAAAGAAGGAAAAAAAAGAGCAAGACTTGGTTTAGTAATCGCTACTGAAGGGTATACGGAAATAAAAGGATAAGTTAATATTGGCAAATTCAGGTACTTTTCTAACCAGATAATTCAACGGAAAAACAAGCTAGGTCTCGTAAAATAAATTACTTTTAAAGCTGATGGGTCATACCTAAATTCCTTTTCCGTAACTTTTGCTGTCACTTTTTCCTTTAGCAATTATTAACTATCATTTCTTCAGATGTGGGTGTTCATGCTTATTCCTTTTCCATATCTTTTTCCTTAAGACCTAAGGAATGACGTTAAAAGTTAACCAATATTTAACTTTACGGAAAAAGAAACGGAATGTGGTGTTGCGCAAGTGCGGCCGGATAATATTTTCTGACAAAATTAGATATTAAGACGTTTTTTACGAGCGCTCAATTACACGCCCAATTACCTGCTCAAAGGCAGATTTATGGAACTGTAAGTGCAGGTTGCGTCGTTCCTTTGATACATTTCAATAGAATGCGGTTTAGCTGTGGTCCGATGGGTTCCGGATAACTCGTATCAGAACGTGTATTCTTGCAATTCATACTATCCGATTTTTTTTATTGCGCAGGCGTCACTAGATTCAAAGCTGTTCCCCGGTTTCGGAACATGCGATCGGGAACGTATAATTTTGATGAGGTCTGTAAGATCAGATCATCGCTCAAGAATATAAAGTTTTCGACCTATGTGATTATTCACTTTGTGTTCAAGAATACATGTCAAGGGGAGGGACTGTTCGCGTGCGACCGTTCCTACGCAAAAATTAATAGAATAAGTATAGGTATAGCATCGTTTTAGCAAGTCCCTGTGTATTAATGGAAAGAAGCAAGTTTAACTTTAATTTATATAGAATCTTAATATTTTACTGCTTTGAAAAGTTAATACCAATAACGATTTTATACTCATGTTGTAACTGTGCACCTGTGTACATTAGATTGTAAGTTGAATTACAATAAAAAAAAAGTCCACAGTATCTACAAGTAGAGTCAATTTAAGTTAAAATAAAAAATGACCGGTATTTTGGGGGACCTTTGGAAACATTACTAGCAGCACCAAAGCATTTGAAACATCCACTTCTATTTTTGTAAAGTATATTTTTCGTACCAATATAACACTTATAAAGGAGTTTGGTGAAGCACACTCAATTTTTTTAAAAATGCAAGTTAACATCTTTGTCCGCTAATACTTTCAATTATTTTTTATTTAACTTGGAAATTTTTGTACACAATGGATTTTAAAACACAAACAAAACAAAAACAGCTTTTATTATTTCTTCTTAAAGAGCAAAGCAACATCAATTAAAAAGTTATGGATTTTTACGAAAAGGCCTTCCGCTATTAAGGAATCGTAAAAATAAGGGAAGGAAAGAAGGAAAAAAAAGAGCAAGACTTGGTTTAGTAATCGCTACTGAAGGGTATACGGAAATAAAAGGATAAGTTAATATTGGCAAATTCAGGTACTTTTCTAACCAGATAATTCAACGGAAAAACAAGCTAGGTCTCGTAAAATAAATTACTTTTAAAGCTGATGGGTCATACCTAAATTCCTTTTCCGTAACTTTTGCTGTCACTTTTTCCTTTAGCAATTATTAACTATCATTTCTTCAGATGTGGGTGGTCATGCTTATTCCTTTTCCATATCTTTTTCCTTAAGACCTAAGGAATGACGTTAAAAGTTAACCAATATTTAACTTTACGGAAAAAGAAACGGAATGTGGTGTTGCGCAAGTGCGGCCGGATAATATTTTCTGACAAAATTAGATATTAAGACGTTTTTTACGAGCGCTCAATTACACGCCCAATTACCTGCTCAAAGGCAGATTTATGGAACTGTAAGTGCAGGTTGCGTCGTTCCTTTGATACATTTCAATAGAATGCGGTTTAGCTGTGGTCCGATGGGTTCCGGATAACTCGTATCAGAACGTGTATTCTTGCAATTCATACTATCCGATTTTTTTTATTGCGCAGGCGTCACTAGATTCAAAGCTGTTCCCCGGTTTCGGAACATGCGATCGGGAACGTATAATTTTGATGAGGTCTGTAAGATCAGATCATCGCTCAAGAATATAAAGTTTTCGACCTATGTGATTATTCACTTTGTGTTCAAGAATACATGTCAAGGGGAGGGACTGTTCGCGTGCGACCGTTCCTACGCAAAAATTAATAGAATAAGTATAGGTATAGCATCGTTTTAGCAAGTCCCTGTGTATTAATGGAAAGAAGCAAGTTTAACTTTAATTTATATAGAATCTTAATATTTTACTGCTTTGAAAAGTTAATACCAATAACGATTTTATACTCATGTTGTAACTGTGCACCTGTGTACATTAGATTGTAAGTTGAATTACAATTAAAAAAAAGTCCACAGTATCTACAAGTAGAGTCAATTTAAGTTAAAATAAAAAATGACCGGTATTTTGGGGGACCTTTGGAAACATTACTAGCAGCACCAAAGCATTTGAAACATCCACTTCTATTTTTGTAAAGTATATTTTTCGTACCAATATAACACTTATAAAGGAGTTTGGTGAAGCACACTCAATTTTTTTAAAAATGCAAGTTAACATCTTTGTCCGCTAATACTTTCAATTATTTTTTATTTAACTTGGAAATTTTTGTACACAATGGATTTTAAAACACAAACAAAACAAAAACAGCTTTTATTATTTCTTCTTAAAGAGCAAAGCAACATCAATTAAAAAGTTATGGATTTTTACGAAAAGGCCTTCCGCTATTAAGGAATCGTAAAAATAAGGGAAGGAAAGAAGGAAAAAAAAGAGCAAGACTTGGTTTAGTAATCGCTACTGAAGGGTATACGGAAATAAAAGGATAAGTTAATATTGGCAAATTCAGGTACTTTTCTAACCAAATAATTCAACGGAAAAACAAGCTAGGTCTCGTAAAATAAATTACTTTTAAAGCTGATGGGTCATACCTAAATTCCTTTTCCGTAACTTTTGCTGTCACTTTTTCCTTTAGCAATTATTAACTATCATTTCTTCAGATGTGGGTGTTCATGCTTATTCCTTTTCCATATCTTTTTCCGTAAGACCTAAGGAATGACGTTAAAAGTTAACCAATATTTAACTTTACGGAAAAAGAAACGGAATGTGGTGTTGCGCAAGTGCGGCCGGATAATATTTTTTGACAAAATTAGATATTAAGACGTTTTTTACGAGCGCTCAATTACACGCCCAATTACCTGCTCAAAGGCAGATTTACGGAACTGTAAGTGCAGGTTGCGTCGTTCCTTTGATACATTTCAATAGAATGCGGTTTAGCTGTGGTCCGATGGGTTCCGGATAACTCGTATCAGAACGTGTATTCTTGCAATTCATACTATCCGATTTTTTTTATTGCGCAGGCGTCACTAGATTCAAAGCTGTTCCCCGGTTTCGGAACATGCGATCGGGAACGTATAATTTTGATGAGGGCTGTAAGATCAGATCATCGCTCAAGAATATAAAGTTTTCGACCTATGTGATTATTCACTTTGTGTTCAAGAATACATGTCAAGGGGAGGGACTGTTCGCGTGCGACCGTTCCTACGCAAAAATTAATAGAATAAGTATAGGTATAGCATCGTTTTAGCAAGTCCCTGTGTATTAATGGAAAGAAGCAAGTTTAACTTTAATTTATATAGAATCTTAATATTTTACTGCTTTGAAAAGTTAATACCAATAACGATTTTATACTCATGTTGTAACTGTGCACCTGTGTACATTAGATTGTAAGTTGAATTACAATAAAAAAAAAGTCCACAGTATCTACAAGTAGAGTCAATTTAAGTTAAAATAAAAAATGACCGGTATTTTGGGGGACCTTTGGAAACATTACTAGCAGCACCAAAGCATTTGAAACATCCACTTCTATTTTTGTAAAGTATATTTTTCTTATATTACGCCGCGCCGGCAGCAAACAAATATCCTGTTATGCAGTAAGGAACCCTGAACATTTATTTAAAAGATACCCGATACACATGCAAGTCAAATACGTGTTACTTCCGCAATACAGAAAGATCGTGGGTTGGTCTTTTGTCACTTATCTCCTTTATGAGCAAAAGTCCAGTGCCCCGTGCGAGTGAACGACTTGGTGTACACGCTTTTATTCCGAGACGAAGTACATCATTTATTTAGCGGAGTTTTGATATAATCCTGGGATTAAATCGATATTTTTAGTCTCTTGGGGCAGATAATTTTAGCGGATTGCGTACTTATATTGTGTACTATGGGTAAAGTTGATCAAACTTGGAAGAGATACTCTTACTAGACAGTAAGCACAAAAGTATTAAAGAAAAGTTAATATAACTTATGGCTCTACAGGTAGATATACAGGATGTCCCAAAAATCCGAGTCCATCCTAATATCTCCAGAACCAAAAGAGACATAGAAATAAAATTTCACATAATTAGATGGTTTGCAAAACTTTATCTTTTTGGATGCTAATTGTACCGGCATTCATTAAGGGGGCGGAGCTAGGGTGGATATAGTACTTTTTCTAAATGAGATACCCTGTATAGTTTATAAAATTTGAATAGAGCTTTTCATTTTGTTTCCAATAATACCTAATATGTCACCTTTTTCTCTAACGGGGTTTACATAAAATAAGAAAAACTTTTAAATAAAAGCAATGATTTAAACAAAGAATCACCGAGTATTTGTTGTTATGAAGATAATTTTCCCATTTTATTTAAGAAAGTTATATTATTTATATTTAGAGAAAATGTAACTTATTAGAAGTTTTTGGAAACCGGAGGAAAAGCTTTATTTAAATTTTCCAAAATTTACAGGGTTTCTCATGTAAAGAAGTATCGTCGTGGCTCTAGATCCGCCTCCTTAATGACGGGTGCAATGATTAGCATCTAAAAAGATACTTTCTTGTAAACCCTTTAATTATGTGAAATTTTACTTTTCTGCCTCTTTTGGTTTTGGAAATATTAGGCTAAACTCAAAATTTTGGGACACCCTGTTTTTCTGTAAATCATGTGATTTCTATACTTCTTGGAGTCAAATAAAGATCAAAATAGTTAAAAAAAGATTACAATAGGCTGAACTTGGAATGGTAGAAACTAACACACGGCTCGCAGCACTTTTTTAAATTTTTGCCGAATAAGCTAAAATATCTTTCTTATTCCACTGGTTTAAATGCTTAAATATTTCGAATTAAAGGCCTTAGACAACAAAGCTAGAGTCCAAAGAAATTTGTAAAAAGAGGACGCACGAGATGCATGAGAAATTTCGCATCACTGAAAGTGCTTAAGGTTTTCGAGATATAAGTTTTTAAAGTTGCGGTTTTTGCGTGGATTTTTACTACGACTACATTGTCATTTGGTTTACGACGACACATTTTTTAGTTTTGGTACTAAGTGTATGTTCTCCGAAATGAGAATTTGGCAATTATATAATACATAAATATTCTTAGAAAGTTGAAAATCTGTGTTTTATTTACCTTTTTTCTATAAAACACATAAATGAAGAAAAGAAGGTCTGAAATATCCATCTCTTTTTTGCGAAAGCACAAAAGACACTTATACTTATATCTCCAAAACTAAATGACCAATTTATGGGTTAGATATCAACCGAAAGCGATTAATCCAGACACTATATAGCCGTTTCGCAGTGGTAAGGGAGGTTTAGTGAGGTTTAGTTGTTTGTTTTGGGGTCTATTGGGTTAGTTACTTTTAAACACCGTTTTTTTGGCTTTGTAATTTTTTATCGTTTGTAAACGAACCGCGGCAGAACATCTTCCTAGCAAAGAGGTACTCGGAAAAATATCTCCATAAATGGTAAGTATGCTGTACCGAATATTTTAGTTAAATTGTTGAAGTAGCTTTTATGATAAACTAAAATACTTTACTAAAAATGGGTTAATTATTTTACATTTAGGGCGACCTGATGAGGCTATATGAGATGGGGCTTTCAAGTGAATAGATCATCCATGATACTGATTCGTTTATTATAACGGTTACTTTATCGAAAGCTCTATAGATAATAGAGGCCTTTTGCAACTATAATTTTGATGCCTTTTTACTTTATCGCTTATTTCGGGCATGCGCAGTTACTAGGCAATAACAGAATCCCTTATTAACCGATAAAGTTTGACGTTACCTGTGGGAGAATACCGTATCCCTTACAATTGACATGGTTTCCGAGAGTAAAACGTTAAGTAGAAAAACAAAATATTAAATATTGATTTTTGAATGCAAATATGTTCTGTATTCTTTTTAATTGTAAAGATAAATGTCAATTTTTGTTTAATAATTTTCTTTAGTTCAAATTTCGTAAGAAATGTAAAACATTGATTGGCGCTGGCAAATATGACAAGTGATTCCGATCTGGTTTTTAAAGATTAATAATAATTAAGGATTAAACGACTTACCTGTAAGGAAGTTCATTTCAAATTATACGAGATTGGTCACATCCTATTAGATACACCAGGTAGTGATACTTGGTAGCACGTCATACGCAAGTTTTACAGATAAGAAAAACATACCGCCATTTCAGCCTGCCTGATCTCTGCTAGGTATTTCAGTATACTTCTAAAGCTTTCCTGAAATACTAAGATCGCCAAGGGCGGGTTGACTAGTACTTAAGTAAGAGGCGTCTAATAGGATGTTACCAATCTCGTATAATTTGGATTGAACTTCCTTACAGGTAAGTCGTTTAATCCTTAATTATACTTCGATTGGGCATATCCTATTAGATACACCAGATAGTTGTTTATAGAATATGGCGATATTAGTTAAAAATTTAAATAATAATAAGGAAACCACAAGGTTTAAAATTTAAATGTGTTTAAAATATATTTCTTAATATAATTAGCTAAGAAATCTTTTGAAATTAAAGGTTTATTATAAAATCGATTGAACGTTTTACTTTTTCCGGAACATCCCGCAGTCTTTCTAATACTTTTGATTGATGTACCAACCCTTAATGGTGCGGAAGACACCCCATATCCTGTGCTATGTCCTTTAAAATTTGATTCTATTTCTGCGTTTTTTAGACCTTTTTAAATCCACCTGCTAATATTTTAGGATGTAGCGGCCTTATGAGGCTTTTTAATTGTTAAAATAAGTGTATCCTCTGTTCATCGAAATAGTTTTGTTTTTTGTATGCAATATATAATGGCAAGACACAAATAGAACTATAAATTTTCTTTGAAACAGGGTACTTACGCCAAGGCTAAATTCTTCTGGGTCCAGATATTTTAAAAATATCTTTAAGAATTATTTCTATCGTTAGCCTTGGTGTTACTTAACTTATAGAAAATGTCTGAACTCTTTGAGCAGAACAAAGAGTCAAAAGAAGTACCATTTTTATAGTTAATAACCCGAATATTAAATTTACCAAAGGGTACAAGTTACCTACATAAGGTAACACTGGTTCCGGATAACAAGTTTATATATCGGAAACTTAGGGCGCAGCTTAAAAATACGTCTCATAAACCTATCTACCATTTCTGATTTTTCTGCTCGCAAGGCAGAGCTATGTGTGTTAAGAGTTCAATATTTCCCAGAATTTTGAGATTCTGTTTAGTCCGTTTTCTAGGATACAACTTGAAACGAGGATAAGAGTAAATCAATTTTCGGATTTACAACGATAACTTTTAAGCAAATCACGGATTCTAATTTTGGATACCATGCTTGAGTTGTCCAGATAGAATAAACTACCGGACATATTGCATTATTCTTTTCGTCATATTTTTTTCCATTTTTGGAAACAGTGAGGAAGGAGGAAATGTATCAGAATTAAGGTTTTTCTAATTCATTGTGAATGCATCCACTGGAAGCCACGACACAAACCGGTGGCATTTTTTGTTCAGGTAGCTTGCAAATAAAGATACAATTTTTATACCAGATTTCTTGTCCGCTATATGATTATCCAACGTATTTATGTACGTGGCAAATACAGAAAATATACCTAAGCTCACTGCTACATCATTCTCCCAATAGCAATCAATTCTTAGTAAACTTGTTAAGCTATAAAAAACTGCCTTCATTTCAAGAATGTTTATGTGTTTCTCCTGTTCACCACTCAAGTTCATTTTTAACTAAGAACCTAACAAGCATCTTTTTGTTATAGTTGTTCCTGTTAGCTTTTAAGGCATGGTATTTTTCTCGCTCAAGGGTTTTTACATACAACAAGCCATACTTTGTACAAACCGAGGCTAGCCTTCCTATAATTTGCGAAACCTCTTTAATTGTTATTTTATATAATAATCTTAATGGCTGTTTTTATTTTTGTTATTCTTTTATTAATTGTATCTCTTGAGTCGGTTGTGTATGGTTTTTTAATTGTTAATAAAAAACCTATTGTTTTAGAAAAGAGAAACAGGCCTGAAAGGGTGGAACAAAAATATGCAGTGGCTAGACCGAATCGTAAACATTGGAATTCAACTTTTGTTTTGAAAAGAAAATCCTAAATATTTTTTATATTCATCAAACATTGGAACTAAAAAATATGCATATTTAAAATCTAATGTCGCAAGGAAGCAGTTTTTAGTAATTAAGTTCTCTAATATCTTCCAGTTGAAAATGAGGTGGGCGAAAGGACTTTATGTGGGTTTCTAGGATTAAAGATAAACCTAAAATCCCCTGTTATCGGTCTGTCTTAAAAAATAGCTTAACAAAAACTGATCTTGGCAGTTATTATCAGTTTTAACTACTTTAAATGCTTATAAATGTTGTATGCTTTTCGAATAAATTTTTATGTAATTTTTGGTAAACTTTGAGGTTTTGGGGGTGAAAACTTGAAAAGGTTTGTCGACAAAGGGAATTTTGTAACCTTTTGTCCAACTCAAAGCTAATTTATTTTGAGTTATTTGATTCCACTCTTCTGAAAAACAAAAATTTTTGACAGGAATACGTTCTTTCACTGTTAAGCTCTAATATTTCTTCTCGGCGCGTTTATTATATTTTTGCAATTTTCGGCAAAACATTCGCTAAAAAAGAAAAGATCTGGATTTTGCGCAGTAGAAATTTATTATATTTTTGAATGAAACAATATTGTGGCCAATGCCAAACAACTGCGTCGATTCGGCAAGACCCAAAAGATCTTCATCAAGTGCTTCGTCTCTCCCTTTTTTGTTTAGGCCAAATTAGCCAAAAATACTGTCTTAAAAGTAACGTGATGTTAGCTACGTCACAACGCATTATTAAGCGACAAAATCACCTAACGGATATTTTTTATAAGTGTCTATTCATTTATCCTCTATACCGTGTTCTAACAAAAAGGTAAAGGGTTTTTAATTTACGTGATTTGCTTTTTTTTATACGACTCATTCTCTATTTTTTTAAACACCATAATCATCATGGCGGTAATGTACTTTTTTTTCAAACTACCGGAAAATAGCCACTTTCCGTACGATTTTTCATACGGAAAGTTCTACACTCAGCTTTTAGCTTGTTTTTTGCGCAGTTTTGACACTTCTAAAAAAGCTGTTTTAAATTTGTTTCAGAAGTTTTGTTTACAAAAATGGACTAGATCTAGAAAATGAGTTGAATCCGGAGGAAATAATAAAAGCTGCTTCAATAGTCACATACACCGAAAAATCGACCACACATTTTTAATTCTCAAAGTAAGAGTATACTATGGATATAGGTAAATAAAGAACAAACCTAGAAATTTGCCTATCATTATTTTGCATGATAAGTTGGCCATGGTTAGCTATAACTGGTCATCAGTCATCACTGACTTAGCTGTGTAAAGCTAATAAGCACTACACTATAATTTTTCTATTGTTCTATACAATTTTGCACAAGTTAAAAATACAAAAATCATTTCTAACCACAAAACTTTGCTTGTTTTTCTTAGTTTTCATCTCAAAAACTACCGGTTTTAGCGACAATGGCTATCTAGCCAACAAGAAGCAGAAAATATTAGGGGACTGTTCATAAATTACGCAAAACGGCTAGGCGTCGACGAAAGTGATAGATACTAAAATGTTTTTTCTGATCGTTTGAAAAAAAAAGTACGTACAATACACGACCGGAAAGTGTCTTTACAGGTCTAGTGATGTAAATACGTATTAATGACGTTGTTGAGTACAAAAGTCACTCAAATATTCCTTTACCTCATATAACCTCAAGAACTGATATTTTGGTGGTTGGATCCTAAGTTAGTTATTTGTCTTATTTTGAGGTTGACAAAAGGGCGGACAATCATGTGAAATTAAAACCTTTCGTCTGCCCAATATCTCAAAAATGCGTAGTACTGGTATTCTAGGCCCCGAAAACAGCAACTTTAAAAAATCATATCATGAAAACCTTAAGACCCACAAGATTTAAAGTAATTTTACCATTGTTGGGAATTTCAATATGTCCAACATATAAAAATTTCAAGCACTTTCACTGATGCAAAATTTCCCATGTATCGTGTGCGCCCTCCTTTACAAGAAAACTCATCGACCTTTTTCGTTTAATAGCAGGTAAAATACGATATAACTTTGTAGCCCCTTGTAAAGCAATTTTAAAGTATATTCTAGTAAATATATTTTTTACCGAGAAGAAAATTTTTTTCAGGTTTATAAAGCATAATACTCAAATATATCTCAGAGACTGATTAGTTGAATCTTATTTGCCTCTTTTAGTTTAATTTTTATCCTAACCAAAATTCCATCATCTATGCCTTTTTTCTTGTTTGTGCATGGCACAGTTTTTGGAGGAGTTGTGGAAAAATAAGAGCTCCAGTTTAATACAATATTTTTTCTTAATGGTATTTTTCCAAGTAATTCTGTTTTTTTAACCAAAAAAATCATTATTTATTGTTGTTAAAAGTTATTTTATTAGTTACCTTATGTTACGATGGAAGAAGATGTCGCATTAGGTTATTGTCATTGTAATTCATATTTGTCCAATAAAAAATCATAAAATTCGTGTGCGTCCTCCTTTACAAGAAAACTCATCTACCTTTTTCGTTTAATAGCAGGCAAAATACGATATAACCTTGTAGCCCCTTGTAAAGCAATTTTAAAGTATAATCTAGTAAATATATTTTTTAACGAGAAGAAAATTTTTTTCAGGTTTATAAAGCATAATATGCAAATATATCTCAGAGACTGATTAGTTGAATCTTATTTGCTTCTTTTAGTTTAATTTTTATCCTAACCAAAATTCCTTCATCTATGCCTTTTTTCTTGTTTGTGCATGCCACAGTTTTTGGAGGATTTGTGGAAATATAAGAGCTCCAGTTTAATACAATATTTTTTCTGAATGGTATTTTTTCAAGTAATTTTGTTTTTTTAACCAAAAAAAGCATTATTTATTGTTGTTAAAAGTTATTTTATTAGTTACCTTATGTTACGATGGAAGAAGATGTCACATTAGGTTATTGTCATTGTAATTCATATTTGTCCAATAAAAAATCATAAAATTCATATCTAATAAAATAGTTTTGTTTTCTTGTCTACAACTAAATAAAAAGTAGCTGCATGTACACGCAACACCATTCTCAACACAGTTTACTCCTATTGCCTCAGTGCCCTTTAGCCTACTGTGCCAGCCATTTTTATAGCCAAATTGACAAGTAAAACATGGATTTTCTGTCAGTTTGGTGTCAATATGGCACCGATCATAGGCCGAAGGATACTAAAACGAAAATTAGTTGAGAACAGTGTTGGGTTAGAGTTTTAAACAACTGTAAATTGAAATACTTTCTTTTTTTATTCATATAATATAGGGTTCACGAGTTCTTTATTTTTAAAATACAGGACCTGTGCGATTTTTTTGTTTGTTTTATTATATTTTGTCTATTTATTTATTCATTTATTTTCAGTTATTTTTGTTTTCCTCCCAGTACATTACAATAAATTTATAAACTAAGAGAAATAATGAGAAAGACTACAAAAGCCAGAGTTTCCAACACCTTATAATGGATATGCCCATAGAGGAGCAGCACTCTTGAACTAAGTATAAATATGAAATATAGAAATCGTTTACCGACTTAAACTAAAAAAAGAGTTATTTATTTGTTGAAGACATAATTTAGTTTTTTGCTATTAATGTTGTCTCTATACAAACATTATGAATTTATTGATGTATAAAGTCGGCATAGCCTTACTTTACTAAATTCGGCACTTTATTTGACAGCCGCAAGAAGGTTAAACAACTACTACATATTTTTAGGCACTTTAGCCAACTGCTATGAAATTACTTCGCTCCTTGTAACACTTTATAACACTTCCAGCTACACCTCTTCCTCCACCTTTATGGCTTCTACGTAGGTTGCCCAACGTTCTTGCTACTTTTTCGGAGATAATTAAAAATAATGCATTTCTTTATTAGAGGTCGGCACACAAAGCATTTTGACAGCACCGCGCCCAAAAAAGCTCGGACCGTATAGGCCGAACGTAGGTTTGGGATAGTCCCAGCGAAAAAGAAAAGCACCGTCTAACCTCAGTTTTTTCATAATTATCATTCTGATAAGAACACAGACTTCTAGATGCATTATAGGCTTACTTAAATAAAGTCGTCACTATTTTTGACACGTTTGCACGACTACTACATATTTCATGCCCTTTACCCAGCTGTTACGAGACAGCGTCTTCCTTAAAAAAAAACAACAGATCAAAAGATCTTCGGTGGAAAGAACGAAAATTCAAACTTGGATGAGCATCCCACAAGGAACACACAAAGGACCAAAGTAAACAAATTATTGATCAAACGATGTTTCGCCCTGGGCAACCAGCGTGGGCTTATCAGTGGTTTCAGTAGTTACCCTTCCCAAACATCATTAAACAACATCATACACTTTGATTTCTAAGTTTGAATCACTCACAAATAGGCATTGTTCCTCACTGGTGCTTATCTAAGTCACCTGATACGGGTTCGTCCTGGCACGTTAATATTTCCAATAAGTTTATGCTCGTAAGGACTGATTTGAAGGTTCTATAACTTTTTTTTTGTTTTTATTGTCTTGGGAGCATAAACCTATTGGAAATATTAATACGCCAGGACAAACCCGTATCAGGTGACTTAGATAAGTACCAATGCGGAACGATGCCTATTTGTGAGTGATTCAAAGTTCGAAATCAAAATGTTTGATGGGATTTATTGATGTTTGGGGCGAGTGACCAGTGAAACCACTAATGAGCCCACGCTGGTTGCTCAGGGCGAAACATCGTTTGATCATTTCTGTTTTCGCTTTGGTCCTATGTGTGTTCTTTATGGGATGTTCATCCAAGTTTGAATTTTCGTTCTATCCACCCAAGATCTTTTGATCTCTTGTTTTTTAGATTCTTTTCGGTTGAAGTAACCAACTTGGAGATTTTTTAACTTCTTTTCTATTTTAATTGCTTAAGAAGCATAAATCTTTTGAAAATATTAACACGCCAGAATGAACCAGTATCAGATGACTTAGATTAGTACCAGTGCGCAACGATGCCTATTTGTGAGTGACTCAAAGTTGGAAATAAAAGTGTATGATGGTGTTTAATGATATTTGGGGAGCAGTCTTCTTAGTTGCCGGAGCTATTCAAACCCAACGTTCAAGCAGGGCTTTCTTGTGCGCAGTCCTATCAAAGTAATATCAACTTTCATAATGTTTGTGCCAACCTTTAATAAAGGACGGTGTTAACTTTAATTATGTCAACTTTATGGGTAAAACAAACTGAGAATGTGAATATAAGATGTTTAGATGACAACAATATCAGAAAACCTTTAAACTTCGTCCACATATCCCTCGACGAATTGTAGCGCATTCTTCGGTCGGCTACCAATTTTTCACCTCGGGATAAAATGTGCCACCAAAGGGCGGTTCCTCAATAGCAGGTTAGCGTTAACTCGAGCAACATAACCTTGTAAAAATCTTTAAAAAGTGGTTTAAAATTACAGAACTTATCGGCGGTAACATGTAAGCTATGCTTTACATAATATATAGGGTATTTTGTAATTATAGGAATCGAAACCTCAACTTGTAAGATGTAATTTGGTAATTTTAACACTTTTATATTGTAGAAATAAAGTTTCCATTGTAAAGTTACAAACTGTTTTGTAAAATTATAATAAGTTTTTCAAACTTTTCGTAAAACTACATTGTAATTTTACAAATTAGTTTTGTAAAATTACAATCAAATTTGATTTCCAAATTTGAATCATTCACAAATAGGCATCGTTCCGCACTGTCACTTATCTAAGTCACCTGATACGGCTTCGTACTGGCGTGTTAATATTTCCGATTCGTTTTTTCCAACCAAGATCTTTTGATCTTTTATTTTTTGGATTCTTTTTGGTTGAAGTAACTGATTTGGAGGTTATTTTTAATTTTTTTCTTTTTGTTTTAGTTGCCTTAGGAGCAACAACAAGACAAACCTATTGAAAATAATAACACGCCGGGACGAACCCGTATCAGGTGACTTAGATAAGTGCCAGTGCGGAACAATGCCTATTTGTGAGTGATCCAAAGTTGGAGATCAAAGTGTATGATGATGTTTAATGATGTTTGGGAGGGCGACCAGTGAAACCACTACTGAGTCCACGCTGGTTGCCCAGAGCAAAACATCGTTTATTAATTTCTTTTTTCACTTTGATCCTCTGTGCGCTCCTTGTTTCGCTGCTCATTCAAGTTTGAATTTTCATTTTTTCACCAAAGATCTCTTGATCTTTTGTTTTTTGGATTCTTTTCGGTTGAAGTAACTAACTTGGAGGTGTTTTTTAACTTGTCTCTTGAGCATAAACTTAAAAATATTAACACGACAGTACGAACCCGTATCAGGTGACTAAAAATAAGTGCCAGTGCGGAATGATGCCTGTTTGTGAGTGATGCAAAGTTGGAAATCAAAGTGGATGAGGGTGACCAGTGAAACCACTGATGAGCCCACGTTGGTTGCCCAGGCCGAAACATCGTTTAATCATTTCTCTTTTCACTTTGGTTCTTTGGGTCTTCCTTGTGGGATGCGTATCCAAGTTTGAATTTGTTTTTTTCCACTCATGATCTTTTAATCTTTTGATCACAAATTTTGTTGTAAAACTACAAAAAAATAATAAAAGCTCTTTTTTTTATTTAATTATTTTAATTAAGAAAATATTAACGAACAAACTGCTAAAAAGAGTATAGAGTATAGAGTATGGAGTATAGAGTATAGAGTATAGAGTATAGAGTAAAGAGTACAGAGTATAGGGTATAGAGTATAGAGTATAGAGTATAGAGTATAGAGTATAGAGTATAGAGTATAGAGTATAGAGTATAGAGTATAGAGTATAGAGTATAGAGTATAGAGTATAGAGTATAGAGTATAGAGTATAGAGTATAGAGTATAGAGTATAGAGTATAGAGTATAGAGTATAGAGTATAGAGTATAGAGTATAGAGTATAGAGTATAGAGTATAGAGTATAGAGTATAGAGTATAGAGTATAGAGTATAGAGTATAGAGTATAGAGTATAGAGTATAGAGTATAGAGTATAGAGTATAGAGTATAGAGTATAGAGTATAGAGTATAGAGTATAGAGTATAGAGTATAGAGTATAGAGTATAGAGTATAGAGTATAGAGTATAGAGTATAGAGTATAGAGTATAGAGTATAGAGTATAGAGTATAGAGTATAGAGTATAGAGTATAGAGTATAGAGTATAGAGTATAGAGTATAGAGTATAGAGTATAGAGTATAGAGTATAGAGTATAGAGTATAGAGTATAGAGTATAGAGTATAGAGTATAGAGTATAGAGTATAGAGTATAGAGTATAGAGTATAGAGTATAGAGTATAGAGTATAGAGTATAGAGTATAGAGTATAGAGTATAGAGTATAGAGTATAGAGTATAGAGTATAGAGTATAGAGTATAGAGTATAGAGTATAGAGTATAGAGTATAGAGTATAGAGTATAGAGTATAGAGTATAGAGTATAGAGTATAGAGTATAGAGTATAGAGTATAGAGTATAGAGTATAGAGTATAGAGTATAGAGTATAGAGTATAGAGTATAGAGTATAGAGTATAGAGTATAGAGTATAGAGTATAGAGTATAGAGTATAGAGTATAGAGTATAGAGTATAGAGTATAGAGTATAGAGTATAGAGTATAGAGTATAGAGTATAGAGTATAGAGTATAGAGTATAGAGTATAGAGTATAGAGTATAGAGTATAGAGTATAGAGTATAGAGTATAGAGTATAGAGTATAGAGTATAGAGTATAGAGTATAGAGTATAGAGTATAGAGTATAGAGTATAGAGTATAGAGTATAGAGTATAGAGTATAGAGTATAGAGTATAGAGTATAGAGTATAGAGTATAGAGTATAGAGTATAGAGTATAGAGTATAGAGTATAGAGTATAGAGTATAGAGTAAAGAGTACAGAGTACAGAGTATAGGGTATAGAGTATAGAGTATAGAGTATAGAGTATAGAGTATAGAGTATAGAGTATAGAGTATAGAGTATAGAGTATAGAGTATAGAGTATAGAGTATAGAGTATAGAGTATAGAGTATAGAGTATAGAGTATAGAGTATAGAGTATAGAGTATAGAGTATAGAGTATAGAGTATATAGTATAGAGTATAGAGTATAGAGTATAGAGTATAGAGTATAGAGTATAGAGTATAGAGTATAGAGTATAGAGTATAGAGTATAGAGTATAGAGTATAGAGTATAGAGTATAGAGTATAGAGTATAGAGTATAGAGTATAGAGTATAGAGTATAGAGTATAGAGTATAGAGTATAGAGTATAGAGTATAGAGTATAGAGTATAGAGTATAGAGTATAGAGTATAGAGTATAGAGTATAGAGTATAGAGTATAGAGTATAGAGTATAGAGTATAGAGTATAGAGTATAGAGTATAGAGTATAGAGTATAGAGTATAGAGTATAGAGTATAGAGTATAGAGTATAGAGTATAGAGTATAGAGTATAGAGTATAGAGTATAGAGTATAGAGTATAGAGTATAGAGTATAGAGTATAGAGTATAGAGTATAGAGTATAGAGTATAGAGTATAGAGTATAGAGTATAGAGTATAGAGTATAGAGTATAGAGTATAGAGTATAGAGTATAGAGTATAGAGTATAGAGTATAGAGTATAGAGTATAGAGTATAGAGTATAGAGTATAGAGTATAGAGTATAGAGTATAGAGTATAGAGTATAGAGTATAGAGTATAGAGTATAGAGTATAGAGTATAGAGTATAGAGTATAGAGTATAGAGTATAGAGTATAGAGTATAGAGTATAGAATATAGAGTATAGAGTATAGAGTATAGAGTATAGAGTATAGAGTATAGAGTATAGAGTATAGAGTATAGAGTATAGAGTATAGAGTATAGAGTATAGAGTATAGAGTATAGAGTATAGAGTATAGAGTATAGAGTATAGAGTATAGAGTATAGAGTATAGAGTATAGAGTATAGAGTATAGAGTATAGAGTATAGAGTATAGAGTATAGAGTATAGAGTATAGAGTATAGAGTATAGAGTATAGAGTATAGAGTATAGAGTATAGAGTATAGAGTATAGAGTATAGAGTATAGAGTATAGAGTATAGAGTATAGAGTATAGAGTATAGAGTATCGAGTATAGAGTATAGAGTATAGAATAAAATATAGTCACTCTCCTTAGATAAAATATGTTACCTTATCCAGGGCTAATAAAAGTTCATCTATACCATGCAGTATTTACCAAAAGTTATTTAGTTATTTCAGCTGAAGGCGCAATTGTTAAATTACAGTGATTTCTAACCTCACATTTTTGTGCGATTTTCGTTAACGAGATTCATTCTACATGTCACAAATCTTATCCGTTCGCAGTCCCTGTGATTGCCAAAACCTCATCAAACCCCGCCAAACCCTGGCTTGCAGTCCCTAAGAGAGCCTGGGAGTCTTTGGAAATCCCTCGGCAGTCCCCGGCAATCACTTCTTGAAAAATACCAAAATTTTGGTAGTAGCTTGTATTTACTATTTTTATTTTGAATCACGTCTTTAAAGTTGTATTGCTAGTATTTAGTAATATTTTTAGTTGTGTCTTCAGTTTCACCAAAGTAAAAATTGTTTAAAAACCTACATTTCTTTAAAAACTAAAAATTTATCGTCTTTAAAAAAACACAAATAAATACATTCCACTACACATTTAAATCACACATTTGCTATTTTTTACTTGCAAACTGCTCTTTAGACGAACCACTGTGCCACTGCGAACAAACCAATGCGAATAAACACTGGATTTTTACCAGAGTTATACATTGGAATATAAATCCAAAAATTGCAATGTAACATTGTAAAATTATTACGTAAAATTGTAAATTTAATTATGTAAAATAAAATTCTTTTAGTAAAACCTAACTACATGTGTAAATATAGAAGTTTACTTTGTAGGAATAGGAAACAAAGGGGTTCTACAAGAAAATTGTAATTTTCATACATTTTTTCTCAGTGCAGGGTAACCAGGGCTTCAAGGTGAGGGTATCTTCTAAGAAAATGTTTGCCTATTTTTTGTTTAATACCACCCGTTAAAGGGTGCAGTGCGATGGATTTTTTACTCACTGTATAGTAACGGACGGTATTTTTATAAAAGGTTCGATAATGTAAATCAAAGTAGATGGTTTACAGCGTTTGCCAATAGATTAAGCGGAACATAATGTATTGCCGGGCCAAAGGCGCAAATTTAAATAATTTGCAAGTAAACTATGTTAAAGCTCATGTCGACGGGTGTACGAAATTATGTGCCGTTAAGAAGATATATGGCGGCTATTTTTTGTAGTTCAAAACTATGCGGTTAAGCCAAAAAGTCGTTTTTCTTATGCTTAAGTTTTTAATCCATTCCGCCAATAAAAAGTGTTGGTTGTATAGTCTTGAAAATAGTTTTAATCGCTTAGTGTAATTTAAAATTAAATGTATAATAAAAGTTTAATATATAATAATAGTAATAATAATATATACTTTCCAGTTGAAAATTAATATGGGTAATAAAAATTCACAAAAGGCAAACCGGTATTAAATTACTAAAAAAATTTGCTGAAAGCTGCAAATCATAGAAAACTTTACTATTTAAAGTTGATTTCTTGTCTGCAATTTCAAGAACAAAGCCACTCCAACCTTTTTTTCCGCCTAGCTGGCAGACGTGATTCAGAGAACAGTTTAATTAACTATCTCGACATTGTATTTACGACTTTGGACTTTGGCGAAAAAGATTATTATCGCACCGCCAAATTTTTCTGAATTTTGGCTTTCATAATATCCTACAGTTTTAATTTTTTGCATTTCCATGATTTATTTAATGGTGGATAAGCCTTTATTATTATTAGAGTAACACTCGTGGCATATCGGACAAAGCATTTTGGTTTCTTACTTCATTACGACGAGTCCTCTAATGTCTAATGGAGAATCCAGACACCTACAGACCTGTTTCATCCTTATTAGGAATAATCAGGGAGCCATAGGATTGTACCTGGCAGTTAAAGCTACACAGGTACCATGCACACCTCTGGAATTTAAAACAAGAAGTTTGTAATCCGCGGAGACGTAGTAGCTGTGTGCGCCACCTGTTGAATAAACCGAGAAACAAAAGCATCAAAATTGAAAAGTGAAGAAGACCGTAAATACAGAATCTTGTTACTTTCAGTAGGTTATAAAGAAGAAATCTATAAAAGTATAAGGTCACTGTAACATGACTCTTAAAAAGAGGTAGCGTTCGCAGCAGCACCGCGGCTCCGCCCCCAATTGGAGCTTCATATTACGTGGGCCTAATTTTAAGGCATCAGCATCAGGCATCATATAAAATGAAAAATAATTATCAGGTAATAATAATGCGCACAGGAGATTCACTTTGATGTTTTTTATATTTATTTGGTTTTTTCTAATGCCGAGAAAATATCCATTTTAATTAACTATATTTTTGTAAATGTGTGGATCATCTCATGAGGCTTTATGCAAATACGCAGTAAAAAATAGAAATTTTGATTCACTCAAAGGCCTTTGAGTAAAAAAATATCTCATTGAAAATTGTGTTTAAGTCACTTAAAATACTATAAAGTTACTCAGCATTCTGTGAAAAATTCATGACTTTGACAAGTTCAAATATTGTGTCAATGGTGTGCACACAAATTCAGTTTAAATGTCAAAAAATTTAACTCAATATTTCGTGAACTTGTTTTAACGAATTTTTTATCGAAGCGAGAAATTTTTCGACATTGAAACTAAATTTTTGACAACACCATTGACATAATGTTTAAACTTGTCAATGTCATACACTTTTCACACAATTCTGAGTTAACATAAATTAGACAATAGACACTTAAAGTTAATTTTCAGTTTTATCAGTAGTCGCATTCTTATCTCTATCGAGTCGACTAATCAAGCAGGTGCATTTTTAAAATCATGGCGAATGCGTGACAGCTCCAGCTGATTAAATGCGCGAAAACCTCGTTAGGTACGATAAGGGAGTCGTAACATTACTTGATTACTCGATAGAGATAAGGATACGATTACTAATAAAACTGAAAATTAACTTTAAGCGTCTACTATTGTGAGTGACTTTCCCTCTATTTGAGTGAGATATTTTTTTACTTAACCGTTGAGTGAATCAAAAATTTAATTTTTGTACTGTGTATATATCAACTTAAGGATTCACTAGACTGTCACAGTTTTGTTTTCTTTTGCCCTCCGCGTGTATGATTTTCCTGCCCTAAAATACTTTGTATCGGATTGAAATCGACCACGTAAGGGCTTTGTTCTTACACATTGAAAAAGAAAATGCACAAACAAGGCTAACAAGAAATAAAAATGCAAAATGCGGTGATGCCAAGATGTGTTAAGCGAATTTACTCGTAGGGTAGCGCGTTCGGCAAAACGAATACGAAAATTGGTCGATTAGGATGCCGCTAAGCCAGCTCCTCGCTGCTCGTTTCCCTTAGCGACTTCGAGACGAGAATAGCAGTCCTGGTTATTTCTAGTACTCGGTTGGTGAAAATGGCAATCAGCCTAGCCATAAGCGCACCTGGCTTTGGTGGATTCGGCAGAACGGAGCGCCTTTCATAACAAAAATAAATCTATGTAATAGGCACTCTTTAAAAAATAAATTCATTTTATTCGAGCGATTGGAGACGAACTAAAACATCATTTCTCGCATAACTGTATTTTGCATTCTAGTTCCAAAATTGCTCGAATACGTTATGCGCCAAAGGGCGTAAAATCAAATTTAAAACAGTTTTCAAGTTGGGATTGCTTTAAGTTTCGGACACAAAGTCGGTCGGACGACTTTCAACGCAGCGTGAATTGTAACCAAAAGTTTTCCTTTAAAGATTTAAATCGAAGGGATAAAAGGGCAGGGGTCGTAATTTCGAAACCGCATTGAAGGTATTGGCATACGAGTACTTTTGGGTGGAAACTGAGGGACAACTTTCGTGTCAGTCTCTTTTTATAAGAAAATGACTCTGTAGCAGGCATGTAAATCATTTAGCTGAACTTTTTCTTGTAAAATTTACCTTAGTCCATACAAACTAGTGATTTTAACTGAAATTGCTCATTTATTTCGTCGTAGTATAGGATGGAGACTAACGTGAGCTGACGTTGAAAAATCAGTAGACTGGTCGTTCAATACACTGAATTATGCTCAACAACGTTGGTTTTGACATATTAAACGACGTCGTTTACCAAATAACAAAGTTATTACTTAAATATTGACATTAAATAAAGTCACATTACGACAGATTTAAAAAATCTCTTGAGATATGTTTCCTTTTATTTCTAAATACCTACATTTTTTCTCTGTGCGTAGTGTGCTCTTTACACAGTACCCATTCGATGCATCTTGACCAAATTCGTTCGTATCGTTTTCAAACGCAGTTGTCTTCTGCCTCTCATTTTACACGGTATTGATGTGAAAATTGCCTATTAGGTATAGCACAAAATATTTTTGTGTGGTTTCGAAAATCCGGCTCGTGCGCGGTATTTCTATTTGTGAGTGTAAATCTCTAAAACCAACATAAACGTGAAATAAAACAACTTTAAAAATGTATATTATAAGTTCATTTCCTTTCAGTTCCTCTGCTTCAAGCTCTTTCTTCCCAAAAACGCTGATTCCGTTTCCTCGTTGAAAAGCTATGCTAAGACGCTGATACAGCCAATCACTTTCTTCTGTGTTTTTTTTTTGCTTCAATGAGGCCCTTCTCCACCTAATGTTTCAAAACCCAATGGCTTAAAAACATAGTTATTCTGTATTTAATGCTTTTTTTGATTTCTGCCTCTTCTGAGGCTTTATTGTTTTCCAAAGATGTCTTCTTTAAGTAGCATTCTGCTAAGTGTCTACGATAGTGACCAAAGATTTTTTGCATTCAAATGGAATAAGTGTTATACCATCTGGGCCCTAATTCTTGAGCAGGGAACGACATAGATTTGTGTGGAATGATCTCATGTCGAACCCATTTCGTATTCTTGAGCGGTGATCGCTCATAAGATTCTATCAAAAATTGGGTGTTCGCGCTCCCCGACTCCAAAGCCAGGGATCGGTTCCATTTCTTAACCAAGCAAGCGCGTAAAATGTATATATTTCAATCTAAAATTTCAAAGAGGTTTCAAGGAAAAGCATCTTTTTTCGAGGGATGGGATCATTCTCCGGGATTGATCCGTTCTCTTGAGAGATCGTTCCTTCTCTTGAGATTCAAGAATTAGTCGTTTGCCATCCACTCTATCGTTTGGTCCACTAGGTTCTAGAGTGAGATATGCCCTGTTGTAATGAGTGCTTTTCTAATAATTTCGTTGCATTCCTTATATCTAAAAAATCGGCCTTTGCTATAAAGGCATGATAAACCATGAGTTCTGGAGCAATCAACAATAACTCCACATCGACATATATGGGGCTCAATAATTCGACATTCTAGGCGAAGTCCAGTGGTAATTCGAATAAGTTCTCTGTTAAGAAGAAAACCTAAGTTAGGAACTGCTAATTCATTCATTTATGCACATGAAAGTTTGGAAAATTTTTAGCACTTTCTATAAAAGTTGTGTCTTTGATAATTCCGTGATTGATACAGTTCATTCTTTCTGCGTTTTTAAATCAGAGGTTTAAATAAGGTTATTGGTTATTATTTTTTAAGATTCTATAGCTGGTTTAAATCCATCAATAAAAATGTATATTATAACTTAATTTCCTTTCGGTTTCTCTGCCTCAAGCTCTTTCGTCCCAAAAACACTGATTCCGTTTCCTCATTAAAAAGCTGATACAGCCAATCACCTTCTTCTTTTTTTTTGCTTCAATGAGGCCCTTTTCCACCTAATGTTTCAAATCCCAAATATCTATTGTGTTTTTAATCATTTTTTTTTAAATGTTGGCATGAAGAAATAAAACTTGGTAAGGCAAGGGCGTCACATCTACGCAATCCTAATCCTCCCATGTTCGCTGGCAATGATGCTTGAAGCCATTGATCGGATGTTAAATGAATGTTTAGAATTTTGGTAAAGATTTGTTTAATGGATTCATCAAATTCGCCTAAGAGTGAGTTTTCATAGAAATTAGCCACTCTCAGTAAATATTGTAGACGTGGCAAAGATAAACAGTTTCTTAAAAGGTGCTTGATGAGACTCAAGCATTAGTAATTGTTTTCCCAGAAATTATAAACTGTTGATTTTGAATTTCAACAAATTATTTTTGGTTTCTTTATTTAAAGGAGCACCAAGAATTGTAAAATTTTTGAAAATATAAAATTTTGTTTCTTTAAGGGTATCAGGAATTTTAAAGTATTTGTTCAAAGTGAATACTTCGCATTTTGCTTTATTCAAAAACAGTTCAATTTTTGGACCATCTTTTTCGATCAAAAGGAGATCTTCAGCAACGTTTTCACAAGAGTCTACTATGGATCCATGGTCCAAGTACCATACATTAATTTAATAACATAACATAACATATAAGTAAGTAATTTGACATATGTAAATGCTAAAATGCGTTAATAAAACTTTGATTTTATTTGATTTTGAAGTAAACGCCATGTAACTTACATTTTTTGAAAAACTGAGTTTGGGTCTAAGCTTTAACCTTCACGAACACACTTTTAGGAATATGCGGTACATGTTACAAATTGAACGTTTTACTGAGGATGCACTGAATGCTTTGGGAGGGCTTGAGCCAGAAAAACACCTTCTAGATACGCCTATTCTGACATCACTATATGACACTTATTTTTTAAATATCCGAAAGGGAAACGCTCGAAGAATATCTCACGGGAATTATTAATCACATCATTCATCTCTGCTAAAAAAGAGGTCGTATTAATTATTTCTTTTAGTTGGTGGCAATTGCAAAAAAAATCCAATAAATATATGAGGGGCAACAATATCATATATCATATGTTTATTGGATTTTTTTACAATTATCACCAACTAAATTAAATCTTGTGAAATTTTTTAAGATAACACCCATTTTAGTTTGGAACATAAAAATGATGAAATAAATTTAATTTTACTCACTAAAGTTTATAACGAGTAAGATAACGTTTTTATAAACACATACAGAGGAAAAAATTCTGTTATTTTTCATACAGAAGCAACTCACAATTTTCTTACACTGAATTGTTTACAATATTCTCTTAAGTTTATATGCAGGGGGGGCAGAAATTAGGGGTTTAAGTCCCCTCCCAGAGCCAATAATAACCGACTTCAAAAACCTTGAGAGTAAACTAGAAATTCCATTGTCCTTATTTTTTCTTTTTCACAACGTGCCCAATACTAACACCAAACTAAGACTACGTATCCTTATATACTAGCATGTGTTCAGTAAACCATGAAGTTTTACACTTGATTGGTTTCAATATTTCGCAATCAAAATCTTTTGCCTCTAAAACGTGAAGGTTTCGAAACATCCTTGATCATTCGAAACGTTGTGAAAAAGTAAAAATAAAGGCAATGAAAGTTCAAAACTGTAGTTTACTTTCACTTCTCTAATTGTATCAGTAATTTTAACAACAATTATGAACAATTCTTTAACACTTGCGACTCCTTATATTAATTATTTATTTGTAACTGTTAAAAAATCTAATGGAAACCATAGGGAAAAGTGACATTTTATGTAATACATATATTATTTTTCAAGCTTTTTTCTTCTTCCCTTGAGACAATGGAATTCGGATTTCTCAACTCCAACCTTCTTTCTGCAAACATTTTAGGCATTTTGTTACGAATAAGTTTGAGTCTCGAACTTGTTCTTTTCAATAATGCCTTTTCTTGAATAATATTTTTTATCTTGCGATTGCATTACACCTGCTAACCATTTTTTGTAATAAGTTATAAAGATATCCTTAACGAATTAACTATTATTAGACATTGTGTCGAACATTATTAACACAAGAATAGTACAGTATGAATGTAACTTTGTGTTTCTATCAGTTCAATCTCTGATCGTCTTCAGGTGGTATGCACCTGATGATGATCAGAAATTGTACTAATCGAAACGTCGTGTATAAATAAAATATAGACAACGGAAGTCCGAAACACAAAGATAATTTCAAACATATCATTGTCTTGAACTTTCAAATAATAGTGCAGTAATAGTGCAAGTAATCAAATTTGAGCAAAGGCTTAGTAATTAACTCATAATTGAGTAAACCAAAAACAAAGAACTCAAAAATGAACCAATTTCGCTAGACGCTTAGAGATGTATGCCCTTCTATGCAATATTCATCCTTGTACATTTCTCGTATACGTATTAAATCACTATTATTTTTTCTGGAAAATGCGGTCTTTTTTTGACGTCTTACTTAATTTGAGCGTGCATGTTCAATTCCTTTTTTAGTTTAATTTAACTTCTTCGGTAAAATTTTCGTAAGTGCATGGTGCACTATACTTTTTTCATTAGGATACGCACCTCAAAAACGCGAACAACGAATCACTTGGACATGCAGGTAGCCACTTAGTGATGATCAATATTTCCTTGTGCTAAAGAAATTGGTATGACCTCTTTTACAATAAAATCGGTACAATGTACTTAATGCATAAAATTGACTAAAATTTACTCCCTGCTTTTTATAAAATAACATGCAAAAAGTTTTAAGCAAAAGTAAACAAAGTACTTGAACTTTGTTGAAAAAGAAAGTACAGAAGTCGTTATTGGCGCAGTAAAGTACTTACTTGATATCAATGGCTTCTTTCGAGTTGGAGTTGTTGAATTAGAAAGAGTTTTTATGAAGGCTTTAGGGATCTGTTTAGATGTAGAACTGAATTTCCCAGAGCATATTGAAAGAATCTCTAATAGAGCTATGAGAATGTTAGGATTGGTAACTCGTAACTTGAGGAACTTTAACAATTATTTCACCCTTAACAATGCCTATTCTGCTATTGTACATGGCAAATACTGGAGGATGCAAGCACTGTTTGGTTTCTTTTTTTGTGATAAACATAAGTATCAACTTGAACAAGTACAGAGAACATTCTTAAGATTTATTGCTTATCCATCAGCAATGCTGATCTCCAGAAACTCCTAAATTTACAAAACTTAAAACAAAGAAGAGACCAGCAGAACTTGTGCATTTTGTATAAAATATTGAATAATATCATTGATTCACTTGAAATTTTACCTTTAATAGGTATAAATATTCCTCATAGTAATAATAGTAGAATCAATAGGTTATTTTATATTAACTATTACCGTACTAATTATGGTTATTTGTCTCCAATAACTAGACTTGTTAGACTATCCACTTCTGTGAAAAAAAGGCTTAATATACATCTTTTTAATATTAGTCTGAACAGTTTTAAAAGTAGAATAAAATCAATCTAGTCTTGCTGTGAGTCCCTGACTGCTTAAATTACCATTTATTGTACATTGTGTATATTGTTGTTTTCTTGTATGTTTGTTAATAATGCCTGAGTGTGACCAAAAATATATAATTAAGTAATTTTTATACATTAAGTACAATTACAGTTTATTGCCATGTAGTTCTTAAATAATGTAGTTAATATTTATCAATTTGCAGATTTTTTCTTACTGAGCTGTACATATTGTACTTTATTAATTTATAAAATGGCATGTCCGTTAATAAAAACTCTATTCTATCCTATAAGTTTTTTGATAATTTACACAAATTTATTATTATCAACTTGATGGGCAGGATTTTCACCAACTAAGTATTCATTAATCATATCTTACTTAAATCTTCGACATAACAGAACTTATGAACGTCTTTTTTAAACTCTTTTTTTTTACTAATTTTACTCATTTGTTGCAAAGTTGCCGTCCCGTGCATTCAAAAATAAGCGTCTATTTATAGGTATACTAATTTTGATATACAATTGATGCAATCAAACTCAACAAATCGATGAATTACTGTGGATTATACAAACTCGTTTCGACCAAAACGTCCGAAAATCCCCAAAAATCAGCAATAAATAAATTATCCCAATTGTAAAAACATAACCTACAGTTTGCGGAACAGAAAAAAGCATAAATTAATGCCGATCTCGAAACCCGATAAAAATGCAAACGACAATTTTATCCTGGAAAAGGCCAAGTTTAGCTCGAAGCAAAAAGTAAAAACCAACCTATATTCATTGATGTATAAAGCAAAATCAATTAGTTATAAAATGTTTTGGAACTTTTCTGAAAGATCCAACAGAATCAAAAACCTCTAGCAGTTTTTCTTGTGAGGCTTTATTTTGCTAATAGATAGTTAATATAAGGAAGCATTTACCTTGGGTTACATTTTAATAAATATTACCCACAAATTTTTTATAAGGAGATATTTATTTTTATATCAACAAAAAAATTCCCACAACTTGTGGAAAACAAGTAAAGAAGAAATCAAAGCACTACGTTCTTATCTATAAATGACATTTTCAATAAAAAAAAATGTTTAGGGGTGTGTGTCCCCGTGCCCCCCAAAGTAATAAACATTCTCTTGTCCCTTCGGTGCTGTCACTAAAAATCCTATCCAACTGCCTCTGCCGCCATTTTCATATAAATTTAAAAATTGCGTACTTTTGGCAACATTACAAATGCTCCTAATTTTTTCGTTTTTTTTTATTAGGGCACTTGACGTACCCAAGAAGTAACAAACTTCTGATTACCACAATAACTTTTCCCTTGATCACATTTAAATCAATATATTATTTAAAGCGTACATATATCTTTCTGTTGCTATTTTTTCTAAAAAATTATCTGTCCGGAAGCAATTTCGGGGAAGAGAGTGTTCCCGGGAAACTTTTCTTTTACTAAAACGCATATTGGTCAATATTTCAGTTTCTTGTCACTATTCTCTCTGTTTTGGCACTGACATTCTTCGTGACAAATCGTTTACAACTAATGCCATTGCTGCCAAAACAGATAAAAAGTTAACAGAAATATGAGATTTCGGCCAATCAGGTGCGTTTGTTTAGGGAAAATGTTTTCCGGGAGAACTTCTTTCTGAGATGTGAGGAGTTTGGACACATTTACTAAGATCTAAAATAGTACCCCCTCAAGTCTAAATATTTGCAACTGTTGGCGGTACTTAATTTTAAAACCAATTTTCAAAAAACACTTACCCATACAGAAATGACACAAAGTTATTGATTAGTTTGTATTGTTTGTAGTGTTTGAGGTTATAAAGGTGATGTTTTAGACCACCTTTGGGGGGTGGTTTAAATTTACAGCCCACAGAAAGGATTGTTTTGTGGCAATTGGTAGTAAGTTCGTTTATAATTTCCCTAAGTAACCGATTTACAAGAATTAATTTAATTTATTTAATATCCCAAGTTGTTCATTAATCAATAAAACACCTCCAATTTTGATCAGAAAAACACCATATTTTGAACCCGTTTTCAGCACAATAAATATATTTATGAGGGCACTAGGAGCATCAAGCAAAACTTTCCATTGAAAGATTAAACTCCTCAAAAGTCTTAAAGGTGCAGTTTTCATCGGTACTTTGATAATGGCCTCATGTTCTACCAGAGAACCGGGCACCGTCCAGTTCGTTGAGCCTACATTATTCTTTTGTGAACGCATCAAGTTGGATGCAGATCTGTTTTTAGCCGCATTTACTTACATGACCTCCTTTGAATTATTTTTTTTATTTGTGGTTTGCGATTGCGATGGATTTATGTTTGTAAAGTTTTTTCATACTTTCGATAGATAAAAACCCCTTCTTAATAAATACAAAGTTAATTTAATCTTGATTTTATGATTACATATCGAAATGGTTTTCTCACAGTAAGTATTAATCGTGAAAATAAACAAGGGTAAGTTTAGAAAAGAGTAACATATAGCGTCAATTTTAATTTTTTCAACAGAGCTTTTACCATTTAGATCCCTGCCTAGTGTTATAAAAAATTCCTTTAAAATTGAAATTCCCTTCCTAAATTCTAAAAAATGTTGTGTTAAGATGATTTTTCACTAAAAAAATTATTGAAATTATTATTTTAAATCAAACCATGTCGAAAACTCAAGGAAGTTGGTATAAAATGTTTAAAACCATCAATTTCACTTAAACTTAGGATCTGTCTAAAATAGGCTAAACCCTTTTAGTAAATCTTACTGTTAACGATTAAAGTTGGCCTCACGTTCATCTTCAATGGGAATTACTTATCATATTTAGTCACTTTTATTAAGTATTAAAGTTGGGCAAGGCTCAACTTAAAACAGAAGCTGTAGGCAAATTTGTTATAGAATTCGATATATCGAATGTAAAAAATATATATGAGAAAAGTTATGCCTAAAAAAGATTAAAGCTAAAACTTATTGTCTAACTTGTATATAAAACAAAATTTAACCGCAGAACGTGTACAAACATTTATGGTGTAAGATATCTTTTTCGTTTTCTTACGTACCCGCCGCGCCGTTACGTGTTGAATATAAAGAGGAATCCATGCTCGAAAGAAAACTCAAGTTTTACGAGCCCAGACATGTAACTACTTTTTTTGACTGTCAAAAAGCCAAAAGGTCCATGACCAACAACATATTTAATTTTGTAGATTATGTTTACAATTTAAATTGTGGCAATATAGATTATGTATTCGTTAAATCGGATGATACGCACTCGAATGTACCTACATCTTGAGTTATAATGAATTATTTTGATAAACTGACAAAGCCAGTGTTGCCCTCAGTGCACATATTCCGCACTACCTTGTGCCTTTATTTGTAAGCGATTTTTTACGAAGAATGTCAGTGCCAAAACAGACAAAATAGTGACAAGAAACTAAAATATTGACCAATTACCGGGAGCACTCTCTTCGCCGAAATTGCTTATGGACAGATAATCTTTTAGAAAAAATAGCAATAGATAGAAATTTGAATGCTTTAAAAAATATATTGATTTAAATGTGATCAAGAAAAAAAAATTGTGGTAATCAGAAGTTTGGTACTTCCTGCGTACGTCAAGTGTGCTAATAAACAAAACGAAAAAAGTATGAGCATTTGTAATGTTGGCGCAAGCAAATTTATATCTTGGGTTCTGCACAATATCACAGTTTTTAGATAAATGTTCGAGGGTTACCTATACATCACAATCTTAACCACAAAGGTTTGTACTACTACAGCATGTACAAGACCAGCATTTGAGTACGCTTTCGCTAAGATGAGAGAGAGGGGGTCGGCAGGCACGCTGACTTGATAAAGACAGCCCAAGCGTCCAAGCCAAGGCTATGTTCGCCTTTCTATTGTTCGTTAGTGTAGGCATGTGTGGCTACCTTTGTCAGGTCCCGTGGCTGCCGGTCCCTATCGTACCTTAGTGAAAGCACACCCAAGACTTGGACGTATACAGGCTGTATAAGTAATTTTAGTAAAAAATCTAATATCTTTGATAAGTACGCTTCATTCCAAATTCAATTTGATCAATTTTTTGACACTGACAATGAGAGTTTTATTTAGTTTCTGTGTATAAATGGCAGCCACCATATTAAAATTGGCCCGAGGAGTTTGGAATAAACAGTATTCTTCTTCTTCTTCAAGTGCCACGCTCTCTTTGAACGTTGGCTATCATCAGCGCGATCTGCACCCTATCCACTGTCTTTCTGAAAAGTGTCGTAGTACTAACGCCATACCATTGTCTAAGATTTTTAAGCCATGATACACGTCTGCGACCCGCTCAATTTTTCCTTCTATTATTAATTTTAAGAGTTCATACAAATACAAAATGCTAAACACATAACAACGAAGCACGCGAATTCAGAGAGTAGTATTAAGATCACGACTACACAACACTGATTTCATTTTGACAAAGGATGATCTAGCCTGTTCAATTCTTGCACGGACTTCTTGCATGTTGTCCCAGTTTGCATTAAGCTATAAAAAAGCTAATAAACAGTATACCTAAGTTGTATCAATTGTATGCGTATTTAAAATTTTAACTTTTTCTAAATACCTATATTACGTGAATGACGAATTTTAAAGAATCGCTGAACACATGAAATTATGTAGCGACGGTTAAAAACCAGAGTTATGAACTTTGTGAAGGTTTATAATTTCGCTTATTTACGCTTTGCAATATCCGTTAATTGCGGTCGCTTTATTTATATTTTTAAATTAGCAAAAGAATAATCTTTAATTTGGTGAAAATAAATATGTGACGAAGAAGGGGAAGGCAAGAAATCCGACTAATAATTTTGACTAAGCTTCTGAAAATCTTCTCAATTCATTAAAAATGTCCTATAAAAGTGAGGGAGCGATGCTGAGCTACTATAAAAAAATATCAAGGTGGCCTTGACCGAAACCTTGACACCAAAAAGTAATTTGCATATTATTTTTAGTATTATTGGAATTGAATATTTCAGGCTAATTATGTGTAAGCATGCATGCTTAAAACAGTGAGTAGTTGAAGATGAAGACACAGAGATGTATGAAAAAAGTGACAAAAAAATAATATTTTAGGATTGCCATCGATACCGCTAAAGGGAACAAATTCAAACTTTTTTTGTTTCCTGAACAAAACTATTTTTTTGAATTTAACTACAGCTAAGTAACGAAAAAATACCAATTAAAGAATTAAATTGGATCGCAAAAAAAAACTATACTATTTGTTACAAACAAAACTTATAGCACCACCATTTTCCGGAAAGGAGTCTAGAGGAGAAACGGGTTTCTCAAAAAATATATTGCAACTATTTTAAATGCCTTCCGAGCGTCTTTTTCCTTGCCTTGAAGTATGGAATCAATCAATCAATCAATGTCTTTATTGACTACGCTTTGTAATTTACAGTACAAGTGTAGCAAGTCAAAAAATATAAATTTACGCTAAATTGCGAAGGTTAAGAATAAACACACTAAAACACATTTATAAAACATAAAATAGCCTATGAATATTAAAAATTACTAACAAAATAAAACAAAGAGGCGGCAATTTATTTTCATACTTAAGTATTAATATAAAAATGTTCTACGGCTTCAAAAAACTCTGCAACATCATAAAAGGCATTTTGGCAAAGAAACTGTTTAACAGCGTATTTAAATCTGTTATTGGATAGATTTTTTACATTATCAGGCAAAGAGTTATACAGTTCTATTCTTGGTGAATTTTTTGTTGATTTATCTAGACGGTAAAATTTTAGTCTTTTAAAGTTAGCGTATCTTGTGCCATAGTCGTGGATATTAGATTTCAATTTAAAAGAATTTTTGTTTCTATGAATTTCTACAAGTTGATATAGGATGAAAAGCGAAGAAACAGTAAATATCCTTAGTGTGATAAAATAAGGCTTGCAGTGATCACTATATCCGATATCAGAGATTATTCGCAACACTTTTTTTTTGTAATTTAAATATGTCTATGGCGTGCGTTGAGTTTCCCCACAACGCCACGCCATAAGAAATATGTCAGTAAAACAATGCATAATATGAATTTAGCAAATATTTTTTCTCTATAACATCTTCTAATTTTTCAATTAAAAAGACTACCGATAACAGTTTACTTTTAAGTGTCAGAATGTGTGGCAACCAGCTAACAGTAGTGTCTATAGTTATTCCCAATATTTTAGCACTCTGTGGTTTTATCTCTCGATGTGTGGAAAAAGTAAGATTATGGGCCTTGTCTCTATTAGGTTTAAGGCAATTTTAAGTAAACCATATCTCGGCACTATCCATAACCTCTCTACTCTGATTTTTTAATATTTCAATGTTTTTGTGTTTATTTGAAATATAACTGTCGTCCGCAAACGACCTAGATTTATTAGGTGACAGAAAGAGGAATCGGTCATTGTAAGTGACAAAGAGGAGAGGACCGAGGACCGATCCTTGCGGTACCGCGTTTCGAACAGTTCCAATCTCAGATAAGTTATCCCCAAAATCAACGCATTGCTTGCGCGGGCCTAGGTATAATTTTATGAAGTTATTGAAAAAGCCTCGAACACCATATCTATATAACTTGTCCATCAAAAGATCATGCGAGACACAGTCGAAGGCCTTGGACAAGTCACAACGAATAAGCTCAATATAGCTGCCCTTCTCAAAGCCCTCGACTATGTCCTGCACAATCCTTGTGATTGCCTGAATCTCAAAGAAGTCGGATAATCTATCTTTGATTATAATCTCGAAGATTTTTCCCATAATAGGAACAATGGATATTGACCAATAGTCAGATACAGAGTTTTTGTCACCTTTCTTAAAAATTGGCACAACCTTGGATAATTTAAATGAGTCCGGAAAACCCATCGATCGATACAAGTATTAAATAAGTGAGTCAGTGGATATACCATCTCATTCGAATCGAATTGTGCATCTCCTAAAAAGGTCCTAATCCTCAAATATTACATCTATAATTTTAGCGGCGCTAAATAAAGGGAACTTTTTTTAAATAACTAAAACCCTTCTTTGTCCATGACTATCACAAAATTGTTCGCAAGTCCTAATTTTAAATGTAGTGATTATAGTAAAATCTTTTCTTGGGAACTAATTGCGTGCTGGTTACATTTTCTTCTGAAAAGGCTCCCAGCAAAACCATTTGTTACATTAACATAGTATTTACGTAAATCTAAAATCAAAAAATTTACATAAAAAAAGTTTCATAAACATAAATGATGTTTCTTTAATTACATTATATTTACGTAATAAGAAGGGAACTTTGTACATCGTTGTTGTGACATTAGAAGTATATAAATATTATATACACAATATATACTTTAATTTTAAATAAATGTTACATTCCAATACGTAATATTTATATAACATTTATGTTGTAAATTTATATAGTAGTTACATAAAGAGTACTTTATTTACATGACGTCAAGTTTACCTTAGTGTTACTTGAAAGGGATATAAATATTACTTACTTTCTAGTAACTAGTTAATCGAGAACTGCGTTTCCCCATTTTTTGTTGCCTTGTATTATTTACGTTTTTTGAGTTACATATTATTTACGTAAAATGTAGGGATCTTTGTGCACGGCATTATGCAGAACATAATTAGTGACCATCATTTATGTTTGTTTTGCCTCATAGTGCCCTCATAAATATATTTGTTGTGCTGAAAACGGGTTCAAAATATGGTGTTTTTCTGGACAAAATTGGAGGTGTTTTATTGATTAATGAATATTAAATAAGGTATTAATCCTTGTAAAACCGGTTACTTAGGGAAATTATGAACGAACTTATTACCAATTTCTAAAAAACAATCCTTTCTAGGGGTTACAATTTTAAACCACCCCCCAGTAACGCTAAAAGATCACCAATTTTATAACCTCAAACACAGATTATGAAGCTATTTTGTGCCAAAATTTTGGCGTATTCACCATTTGCCATTTTGAAACCTGTCAAAAACAATTAGTTTTAGTGCATTTTCTTCTAAAATATGGTATTTATTTTGACAAAAAAGCAGTTTTTCAGTGGTATTTAGCAATAAAAATACAAAATAATCAATAACTTTGTGTCTTTTCTGTATGGGTAAGTGTTTTTTGAAAATTGGTTTTAAAATTTAGTGCCCCCCACAGCCGTAAATATTTAGACCTGTGGGGGCTACCATTTTAGATCTTAGTAAATCCCACTGTAAATGTTTATGGGTCAGACGTAACGCCGTATGGCGTTTTGAGCATGAGCACAAGAAATAAGCACTCTTTATATTGCACAAAACTTTACGTTATTTACGCTTTTCAAAAAGTCGCCTAGTATTATAAATATCAGTGATTTTAATGCGAATTGCCAAACTCAGTTCAGTTGATAGGGTACAAAAATAAAATCAAAAAACAGTAACTTAACAAAAAGGTTTAACCCGTTTTTTTCTGAAATTTACATAGTTAGTAATCATGTTTGGTTACAGTTAGCAAAAAATTCAACGTTGTTTCGAGTGAAAATTTGTTAAAAATTGGGATTTTGATGGAACAGGAATAATGGAAAAACAGAAAACAATTTTACTCAGATATTTTTTTTTGGTTCGAACCATTATTTGCAGGCGACTCGACTGTTAAAAAAAAACGGGCATTCGAATAAAGAAAATGAATCTTTTTAAACCTTTCAGTGAGCTTGGCTATTTTTTGGAGCCAATAACACAGCTTCGACAGTAGAGACTTTAAAGCCAAGTCAATGCTGCAAAAACGTCAGCACAGCTCTTCTTTCGCTCTGAAGTAGCTAGCTTCAATTAATATCTAATTTTAGCAGTTAAAATTGTTTGACTTGAAATAATTTCTATAGTTATATAATCTAGCTAATCAACTTTTAATGGTAAATCTTATACCTAAAGGTATAAGATACAACTAAAATCTGCACTGTATCCTAGTGCTATTTTTATTAAAAATGAGCTGTTTTTAATTCTATTCATCATTTAGATAAGTACCCTCTATCACTAGGCTGAAACTTTTGCGTTGGCCCACACCAATAACGTCAAGATTTGCTTTTATTTTAAATTTGAGTTTAAAAAAAATACAAAGTTGCTTGGTTGCACGAGAAGGAGAGAACTATGTTTTAGATTATGGTAAAACATAACCTCTGAAAAACTTTTGAAAAAATAGTCTTTTTTGCATAAATATGCTTAAATAAATGTCTGAAAAACTTTCAAAATTAAATAAATATGCGAAACATGATGTTTTTCCATTCTGGATTAAACCAAATAAAATTAAAAACCTTATGATTAACACAAACTATACTATTTCAAAACGTTGTGGCAAAAGACAGCAGAGACATTATTAACGTTATCCCAGCTTAATTAGAGCCCGTTTTGTAACTCGGGTGGTTCTACACGGTAGTAAATAATGTAGGTAATTTTACATTGCGTAATACAGACTTTAGTTCAATAAATGCGAGGAGTATCTTTTGTTTGCAACTATTATAAATTGTCCCTATTATTCGGAAAAAATCCGCAACAACTAGAGCTTGGAAAAATCGGAGAATGATTAGTGAAACCGACGAATAGCGAATAGCAGGCTGGTATTACGAGTAGGTTTTGAAAAGAAAAAACTGACTGGGACAAACTCAAGATCATCAAATAATATTCTTGAAGAACACCCATTTGCCAAGACCATATTACTATTAGTTATATAAAGGCCCAGGATGCGAAAAAAACTCTGTACATTTGACAGTTGTTGTTTTACCAAAGGTGGGCAACTCATATTGCCCTCTCTTTTTTTTCATATTATTTTCATTTATTTTTATGAAATGGACTGATGTTTTGTTGTCTCGTTTTATAATTTCCCCAGACAGTTTTTGAAAGATTGATTTTTTTTTGGTTACTAAAATATGTCAAGCTTTGACAAAAAAAAGAAAAACAAACAGTGAATACACACCGGAGATATTAGAAATGTAAATAATAGGTAAAACATAATGTGTTATTTATTAACGAAGTACATGCTAAATACGTATGTTTGTACCTACTGCTTGTAGCTCACTTACCTCGCAAATTCGCCTATTTTTATTAATTTTCCTGCTTGGTAAATGCATGTTTTCTTTTCGCTTTTCCTGAGTTTCTTTCTCCGTTGGACAAAGGAACAATACAAATTCGTCGAGGCATGAATTTTTAAAGTTCTTGATATAGGAAAATTTCATTTTTAAACCTGATGTTTCTTAATCAAAAATCTGGCAGTAACAAAGTTATTTATTGTCAGGGGTTACCAACTATTATTGCCAACACACAATTTCAAATATTTCCCTAACAACTGTCAAATCCAGTTGCTCACCTCTGGTAAAACAATAACTGTCAAAAATCATATACAGGGCCCCTAGCCAAGACCAAGAAACGAAAAATAGGAACAAGTTTTATAGAATCTCTATGAAAACGACTTAAATTAGTTAATGGATGCTTTTAGCTATTTTTTAAACGCATCCGCATACTAATATCTAACGCGCTCAAAATAAAGCCAAATGGAACTAAATTCTTGACTTATTTATTCAATTTTTCGAACAAGACTCGATTTTATGGTGGAGGCGATGATCGAACAGCTGACTGCAATTGATGCGTGCGTGGCTGTGGTCGCAACGTTACGTCCATCTCGACGTACGCAACGAGTGCAGTCAGCTGTTCTACTAAATAAAATCTATATGTTTGTGGCGGATTCATAATGTCGAAACAACTTTTTTTGGTTTTTCGCCACTATGTTAAGGAAATTTTTTCAAAAATATGATAAAACCCACTGCGTAAATTCCTAAAGAAAAAAATTTGTTCGTTTGTCAGTGATTTTTAAATAAGATAAAAAATTTGCCTACACACACGCAAATCCTTACTAGAATCTAAGTACTTTTCTGACTTTTCGGCAGAAATTCTACTGCCGTTAATAAAGAAGTTTTTGAAAAGAATTTTCGCAGTTGGTTTTAACTTATTTTTGAAAAAATTTCCTTAACTTAGTGGCGAAAAACCCAAAATAGTAGTTTCGAAGCTGTTCTACTATCGCATCCACCATAAAATCAAGCCTTGTTAAAAACGTGGCATAAACAAGTACAAAATGTAGTGCCATTGTGCTTTTATTTTGAACGCGTTAGGTATAAATATACGGATACGATTTATTAATAGCTAAATAGTCCTAATGTAGGTAAGTTTTAATTTTTAAAAGCCTTTTATGAATTTCTGGTTTAATATTACGTTTGGTTAGGTCAGGCAAGTTATTTATCTCACATAGACATTGATTTTATTGCCACATGTGTGTGAAAGTATACGAAGTTAATCTTAACCTTAACAACTAAAAGGGACTCAGTTTAGTTGAAGAAGCCACAACTGTTCAGAAATTAAACTTAGTGCTCCAAGTTCTATATCCTTCCTTAAGTTCTTCAAAATCCTGAAAGAATGGCTCTACAAAAGCAATACCCTCATCCTGTGCAACAGGACTATCAAAATTATATTTTTCATATTGAAAGTCAATTGCCAGCAAATCCAAAACAGTTTTGGCAGTTTACTGCCTGTGAAAAAAGCAACTCTATTCCGTCTAAAATGAATTATAATAACGTTGCTCAATAAGACCCAAAAAAGATCTGTGAGCTTTTCTCTGCTTATTTCGGTAGTGTATTTATTCAATCAAACAACGTTCAAGTAGATTTTAGCTTTGTCTTGAGTCAAAATCATCTTTCAGGATTGGTCTACATACATCAGCTCACTAAATTCACTAGATCCCGTTAGCAATTATTTATAATAAATTATTAGACACAGGATTCTTTCCACCAAAATGGAAAACGGCTCGTGTAATAGGTACCTATATTTAAAAGTGATCAAAAAATCAAGGTAAAAACTACCGCCCAATTAGCATTCTCTGCGCTTTCGTTAAACCTTTGTTACATTTTTCATATTGAAAGTGAATTGCCAGAAAATTCAAAATAGTTTTGGCAGTTTACTGCCCGTGAAAAAAGCAACTCTATTCTGTCTGAAATGAATTATAATAACGTTGCTCAATAAGACCCAAAAAAGATCTCTGAGCTTTTCTCTGCTTATTTCAGTAGTGTATTTATTCAATCAAACAACGTTCAAGAAGATTCTAGCTTTGTCTTGAGTCAAAATCATCTTTCAGGATACGAGGTCAGCTCAGCACTAAATATAATATAAAAAAATAAAAAAACAATATGTCTTCAATATTGGCCAAAAAATGCTCCGACACATTAGCTATCCCGTTAGCAATTATTTATAATAAATTATTAGAAACCGGATTCTTTCCAACAAAATGGAAAACAGCTCGTATAATACCTATATTTATAATACTTATATTTAAGTGGTCAAAAAATGTAAAAAACTACCGCCCAATTCCCCATTCTCGGCACTTTCGTTAAACTTCTTGAAACCTTTGTTCATGAGCATATTTCATTTCTATGTAAAAAGCAAATTATAGATGAACAACATTGGTTTACGAGAGGTAGATCCACTGATTCTAATCTATTATGTTGCACTGAATATATTCTTGAATCAATGGATTAGAGTGTGCAAGTTGATGCCATCTACACCGATTTCAGCAAGGCCGACAAAATTAACCACACAACCCATGCATGCTCTCTTGGGTAAAATCTTATTCCACATATAGAAATAATAATGACGACTAACAGGGTGATTCATTTTATTTGGATACCCCTCTTATAGCCGTTAATATTAGAGATAGAAAAAAATATTTTATTGTAAGATTTTAATAATTTTTTCCAATTTTTTTTAAAACTTTGACAAAAACTGTCAAATGTCATTCCATATGTTAAATTTTGACATTAACTTTCCTATTTTAAATTAAAAAATCTGTATTTTTTATTTTGTCAAGTTTCATTTTTCTTCCATATTTCAAAAATATATCAATTTTCTAGGTGCGATAAACAGTTTTCTAGATATTGCATATTTTTGGTGGATTTTTGCACTCCCGTTAGTGCCGTTAATATTAAAGATAGAAGAAAAATTAAAAACAAAAGTTGTTAAGTTTTTTACGGATTTTATATATATTTTACCAGAAAATGTATAAATAACAAGAAATTTACTAATCTAAGAAATGCTTGAACACATCACCATTTACATCAACAAAAAGTTCATAACGCCTTCTTAGGCCAGAAATCGTGTTGATTATTTTATGTCTCAGGTTTCTATTAATATTATGGATATTTTGGAACGCTTATTTGACACTTCGTAGTGGTTGTGGTAATTACTGCGTCTGCGCAATAGCTAAACGTCATTCCGTTGTGGTAAATAACCACTACCACTGCCGTAAGCTACGAATCCATTTCGTTGTGGTTGTGGTTATTTTTCTAGTTAATTTTAGAGAATTTTGGTGCAATTAGTTTTAAAAATAATAAAGTATTACCACCTTCCAACATATAAAATAATTATTTTGTAAAATTAAGCCCAGTTTTTTGCTTTCTCTCATGTCTAAATTTTTTTTACAAGTGACAGTTTTTAATGTGTTCTAAAAACTCTGGTAAAATCGAAACAAGGTAGTGGTAGTGGTTGTTAAACAGTACCACAGCGGCTGTCAAAGTTGTCAAAATTTGAAGCTTTCCAAAATATCCCTATTAATGTCTTCATTATTTCCTCGATTTGCAATTTCTTCTAAGGTGTTTGGACGATTTCAGTAAATAGTCTCCTTTAAATGGTCCCACAACCAAATATCCGGAGGTGTTAAATCTGGGGAGTTTGGTGGCCGTGGTATGGTCCAATTTGAACCAAGCCATATAGGAGAATTTTGATTTAGAAAATTTGTTAATGCTGAAGGTTATTGATGGAATTTTCAATATCACCTTTCAAAATGCTAAATATCTTATTCTGTTAAAATTTCCTCGGTAAAAAAATTCCATCAAAAACCTTTAACACCTCCGGATATTTGGTTGTGGGCGAACCTCAGACATAAAATAATAAACACGATTTCTGGCCCAAAAAGGCGCTATTAACTTTGGGTTGAAGTAAATGGTGATGTGTTCGAGCATTAGTGAGTTAGGTTTTTTTTGTCGTTGTTGTTGTCGTTCGTATTTAGAAATAGAGGAGTCCTAATTTAGTATAGTTATTGATACATTTGACATAAAAATGACATTTAAAATTTTCTGGCAAAATATATATCGAGTCCATAAAAAACTGAACAACTTTTGCCTTTAAACTTTTTTTCTATCTTTAATATTAAGGGCATTAACTGGTCTACAAAAATCCACAAAAAACATGCAAATTCTCTAAAACTGTTTACCGCACCTACACAATTGATATATTTTTATTAATACTTAAGAAAATAAAAAAATACAGGGTTTTCACTTTAATATTGACCGCGATAACCGAGCTGTCAAAATATAGTGAATTACCCTGCACACGGCTGTTCTTCCAACATGGTTTCGATTCCTTCCGGTGTCGTTTTTTCCTTCGCGCTTTAGCACTCTGCATATTTTTAAAATAAAAGAAGCTTGACGTCTATGCTATATGAATTTTTTTTTTTCTTATCTTGTACAAAATTTATATTACTCTTAGGTCCCCCTCCCCACGGAATAAGGTACTATTTAGTTAGTGAAAACTGGCTTGGCATGAATATTTGGCAGATTGTGTTATAAACATATTTTTTGACATAAATAAATTTTTTATTGCAGGCTCTACCAACGGTATGGTAAACAAAAGCTAACTTCGTTTTCAGATTTTTAAGTGTACCTAACTCAGAAATTTGATATTTTTTGCTTGTGTTTGGCAAAGAAACCTTTTTTTGCTTGTCTGGAAAAAGTAAATTGTTTGCATTCGATTCATGGAAGTTTAACACCCCTTAAAATTGAGTTTTGCTTACGCGAAAGTGACTTTAAAAACGACATTTGTTGTTTTTTCTTCTCACTTATGTTAAAAACCAAAGCAATTCTTTAAATTTACATTCCATACAATAAAAGGATAAAAGCCTCCATAAACTATATATTTCTTCAATTTTTAAGTAACCTATAGTCATACGTTTTATTGTAAAAACGTCTTTTAGTAAAAGAAAACTTATTTTCTTACCTACGTAAGGACTCTTGGAACTACTTCATAATTAATAAAAAATCAATTTTGGATAAGTCTAAATTATGGTATTTTAAACCCACAGACCCTTTTTTTCCCATCTAAGTACCTATAACAAACCATACTACGGTTACATACCTAATTTCTATTCGGCCCCAAAAAATATTTAGAAACAAAAACTGTTCTAACGTGATCAACTTATATTTTAATAAGTTCTGAACTACTCTGCAGATAAAATGTTTTTTTGTTCATACTTTTATCGACTCCTCATCGCCGCCGCCGCAAGCCGCAACTGTTGCCAAATAGAATCAGTATTAGCCATATAATTATGAGATACTATAATGTCCCAAGTGTCGCAAAATGTGTAACAATAATAACTTTAAAAAACAAAGAAAAAATGTAAATATCAGGATTGACATAGGCAAGGCCAAAGGCGAAAAATCTCTACTAGTCTACTCACACCTACAAGAGTTTTTGGCGTTTTTTTCAGGCTAACTTGATTCTTTTCTTTGCTGAGCGTACAGTTTTCTAAAATAATTTACAGATTTCTTTTCTTAAAGAAGGTGTCACATTTCGCCACGATAATTTTTGGAATTTCCTACATTATCGACTTAATTAACCGCCAATTGATCCTTTTTTGAAATTTTTCAGTGTGTAGCTAATACCAATTTTTTTTTTGTTTTTGGCTAAAAAAATGCATTTTAAAAAACATACTTACCCTTTAAAAGTAGGTTTAAACCACATAAGAACTAGATAGATATCTATGGATTAGTCGAGTTGTCAAAAAAAAAGAAATAATTTTCCTGTAAGTAGGTATGCCACCTGTTTTTTTTTTCAAATTATATAAGGGAAAACAAATATTCTAACTTTTGTTCTCAATGTAATTCCCTAATTACCCGTGCTCAGCAAGGTCTCTTTTATTTTTTAGTTCTCCCAAAACTCCTGGATCTAGCAACTAGACCTATTCAAAATTTTAAGATAATGTCTTTTTGAACTCAGCCCCGAAACTAAGGGGTAAGTCTCTATTTTTTCAAAAGGAAAACATTTTTCGATTTTGCTTGTGGGATAGGCAGCTAGATGTGTACCTGCTTGGCTGTCCACACCAACAAGATCTGGGTTTAGGTTAAGATCTTTGCATGTCCTGGTTGGTGGACTTATCGCCCTTTTTTTGGGTTTTTCAGATTGTCAGGCTCAAGGATGTCTATTTATATTGACGAAACTTGCAGGGAAATATTTTAAAAATCCAAAACAAATTTTAACATCTGAAGATTAAATAAACTAATTTGAGAAAGACAGAAAGAAAAAAAAAACTTTCTTTCTGTAAAGTTCACTACACCCTAGTATGGACTATTTCCAAAAATTTAACTTGATTGGGTTTTTTTATTATATGGGACTACCATTGTCTTATACTTATATATAGGAAAGTCGGCCGACCTAGAGGCCCTCTATACAATTGACAGTTATTGGTTTACCAGAGGTGGGCAATTCATATTGCTCTCTCTTTCTATTTTTTCATATTTGCATATAAACCAAATTTTATGAAATGGACTGATGCTTTGTTGTCTTTTTTTATAATTTCCTCAGACAGTTTTTGAAAGATTGATTTTTTTGTTTTTTTGACAAAAACAAACAGTGAATACACGCGGTATATATTAAAAATATAAATAATAGGTAAAATATAAAGAATATGATCTATACATTTGTTACTCTTTTTCTAACAATAAAATATAGAAACACAAGTTATTATTATTCATAAGGGTCTCCAATAGAATACGTGGAACTGGACATCTTAACCCTGGTCCCTTCCGCCAACATCTTGGATTCTGGTTTTTTAATTTAATTGCTTATATCTCGCGTTCTAATTATCTCAAATGAATCAAACCGGGATCGTTGGGCTCGCTAAGATTTACTTTTTAATTAGGATTATTTTACTAAGTTAAACACTCCGATATACTGGAAAAAAAAATTATTGTTCAAATTTGAAAGTACTTTGCTAAAAGTTCTTTCGCGCCATTTCTTCCCGCGTTGCTCTTTTCCGGTGCATCTGTGATGCCCACAGGCACTCGACTTTTTAAACTACAATTAATTATCAGTATTTTAGAAAATAATCTATCGGGATTGGTTTATTCTTTGCGCCCCAATCGACGCTTGAAGTAGCGATGTTTTTAACCTAGCTATTGCGGTTCGCAGTTTGCGGCATTCAAGTGTATGTTAAATATCTTTTAAGCAAAAAAAAAACGACCACAAAAATTTTCCGGCAGATTTTTTAGTATTCCCCGTAACTTTTTTCCACACCACCTTTGAGGTAGAATTGAGGGCGCGGTTTTCTTAACGTGGTTTTCCCAAGAGTCCTAATCCACGTTCTTGTTGTTGTTATAGGATTTTAAATTTTCTGGAATTTGGATTGACGTTTTCAATCTTATTGTCTTTAACTTCATCTTCATCATCTAAAGGTGTAAGTTCGCTCGCCTTTCTTATACTCGCTTTGGGTACCATCGTTGGAAGGTCTTCCAAGTATCAAGTTCTTAGTATTCATCGTCGTCGATATCTTTTGTGTCTCTTACGTCAGCGTTTAGATTTGTACAGGTTTCGCGACAGCAAATCTTGCATATGACTGAACACTTTAATCCTGCAGTTCGACACCCATAAGCGTTACCACATTTTATTGTACATCCACCAGATATTATGTCTCCAATAGAATACGTGGAATAGGTTCCTGTTCGCTAGTGACCGCCAGCAAACCTCGCTCACTTTTTTTCCATCCCCAATCAAGCGCATTTTTCTTTTCTTCGAAGCTATTTCTGAACCTGGTAATATGTCCGCAAAGAACGTTGTCGAGTCGCTGCGCTCGTAGAAGGCAAACGCGTTTTTTTGAGACCTAAATTCTCTTTTTACCTCTATTAAAAACACGATTTTACCCACTGTACGTAAAGTATCAAACCATAGCTTTTTTGGTTACCGAGGCAAAATAGTAGTTTTAGCAACTAGTGGCTAAAGTAGTGCTTTTTTTACATGCGTTGGTTTAAATAACGAGCGCAGCAAGGTATTTAAAAATGCGAGTAAAAAAAGAACAGTTTAGCCGCGAGTTGTTAACACTATTTTTTTTAATACCTTTATCAAGAAATCCAAGAAAGAAAAATACTTTTATAAATCTTGAACAAAGAGCACTTCTCGCAACACACCATCTTTACACTATAAATCAAGGCGGCTGGTAAATGAAATAACTATCATTTCCATAGCGATGTGCTATTTTACTCGGTGACGTTCATTGTTGCGACATTTTAATTTTTTACAGTTTTATATTTTGACGATGTTTTTAAATGATTTTTTTCGTAAATACTTGGTGCAAACTGGTGGAAATGGCTTAATTTTTAGGAAAGAATAATTAGATTTTTTCAATATTACTATTTTCCGCTTTTTCTCTTTAATTTTGGGAAATCTTTTTTTGCACCCGTGATCAAAAAAAGTTTTTTTGCATGGGTTACCAAAAAAGCCAGGCTTTAGTTATCTGCAGACAGTTACTAAAATCATGTTTTTGAGGAAGGTATATTTTTTTTTTTTTTGACCACAAAAACAACAACAAAAATCACATCCTTTTTTTACCCAAATTTTAACAAAAATAAAAGGTAATACTAAGAAATTGTAATTATTCTTACCTCCATTTTATCAATTAAAAATACGAAAAGATAACAAAATGCTATAAATTAAAATGGCCTACAATGTAAGTTTAGGAAGATTACTATATAAATCATTGTTTTGTCATGCACAGCCCAACTTGATCATACTATAAAAATGGCTCTTATCGGATGTTGTGTTTGAGTTTTATTTTAGTAGTAACTAGGGGGCGGCCCAGGACCTGGCAAGTAGGCCCAATTGGTCCCTTTTTACCTTACCCCAGCCCAGCCCCCTAATCTACCACCTGTACGGCTTGTACGGTAGTGGGCTCTCCGAGCCTTCCTGTTCTCTTCACTTCCAGTACTTTGGCCCACTTGAGAGCTTGTCGGTTCTCCGAGTACCTGATGCCTCATCCTTAGGTATGCATCGCACTCCGTAACTAGGTGCCGGGATGTCTCCTCCACCCTCCCACAGGCCTGGAATTATTACAGTACTGAGTCGGTTGTGGCCGGTCAGTATTTTTATGAGTAGTCCAATATCTTTTCGTGTCCTTCTCAGGAGCCATTTATTTTGTAAGTTTTTTTCGGCTTTTTAGGAGTTTTTGATTTAAAAAAAAGTGTTTACAACTCGCGGCTAAGTTCTGCTTTTTTTTACAGGCGGTGCTAGATAATTCATTGCACTCGTTATTAATTTTTAGCTATTTAGACGGATTATATTTGGAGTGGGCATTTTTTCTAAATAATTGAACATAAAAAGACATATAGAGGATTTTAGATTTACTTTTATCTTAACCAGAAGACTTCTAAAATTAAATTATATTTCGTCGTAATGAGTATGTTTTTTTTTGAAAGTTCAGATGCCGAGAACTGTGTAGAAGAGATTTTAAAAAACAGCGCATTTTCAAGCGCCGATTGGCAAGCGAGGAATAAACCAATAAAGTTTAGTTTAAAAATTTAAATACTTATGAACGTCTCAGATGCACCGGAAAAAAGCCACGCGGGAAGAAAAACTTTTGACAAAGGGCTTTCAACTTTGGACGCTAATAACTTTTTTCCGGTATATCAGAGTCTAACTTGATAAAATTTTAATTAAAAAATAAACCTTGACGAATCCAACAATCGCAGTTCGAGTCATGTGGGATGATTAGAACGCGAGATATAAGCAATTGAAATAAAAAAAAAACAGAATCCAAGATGGTGGCGGAAAAGGCCATCTGAGCAATGCGCAAATTCAGGGTTAAGTTGATTCAATACCCTTTCGAATAAGCAGCAAATTAAAAAATGTACCCAAAATTTTTGGGTCAATTTTTATATGCACTGGCCTATTAAATATCTCGAAGAAAATGAGTAGCACACTTTTCATTTCATACAAATTTTATTTTGGATAAGTTTTAAAATAGAATCTGTGTGAAATAAAAAGTGGTCGACCCATTTTGTTCAATTTTTACCACGATTTGATCCAAAAAGTGTTAACTGTTTTGTCCATAAGGTTGTGTAACTTTTCTATAAATTAAACAGTGGTACTACTCACGCTGATTCTTGCATCGTAAGACAGAAGGGTCGATACATGTATCGCAATATTTGAGAGCGCATAGTTTAACAAAAAGGCCATTACCAAAAATTAAAATTATATTAAAGTACAGGTTCATAACAGTTCTACGTAAAAACAATAAATAACCAAAACTGTACTATCACAAAATCGAAATAGATTATAACGGACTGGTCTTAAACGTTGAAAGGGCAAAACCGTACAAACACAAATAACATATTCCCGCTAGATGGCGACACAGTATACAGCCGACAACAGCTTGACAAAAAAACATGAGTAATATATTGTAATGTAATAATAGATGTAATGCCACAGATTTTCGTAACGGCTTTTGCCGCGCGTCTTTTTTATTGTACATAATGGGTTGGGTAAGGTTGGCTCCGTCCGAAGGTGTAACATAAATACGGCCCTTAGATAGGTAAAAACTATCTAATTTCAATTGATCAACTGTAGGCGAGGCCAACGCCCTCTGTACCTAAAATGCAGAAGGCGCTGCCAGGATAACAAATCAAACGGTGTCCGTCACGCCGTAGCGCCATCTATCTAGCGGCAATATGTTATAATATTATTGGTAGCACTTGTTTTAGAATTGTACCGTTTTGGTATTGTATATGTAAAAGATTTACCTAACCTGTTCCGACATTATACAGGGGTTAATCCAGGGTGGTGCTATAAGTATTGCGACACCTCCCTATCTATGGTAATGTAGGAAAAATTAGGCTCACATAGCTGACGTTATGTGGATACCAAAATTTTTTTTTGGAGAACTATATGTATATAAAAACTTATACTTTAATTTTTAGGTTCAGGTTCAGATTCCCCTCCTTGTAAATAAGTTCTCATTTACATACATATAGTTCTCGTTTTCCACATAATGTAAGCTATGTGTCAGTAACTTTTCCTACTTTTCCATAAAGACAAGATGTCGCCATACTTGTAGCGCCACCCCGAATTAACCGCCAAGGATGACCACCTATGTCCTGTCGGAATATGTTGGGTAAATCTTTAGACAAATAAACAGTGGAAAATGTCCATTTGATAAGTTTGTACCGAGATAAAAGGATTTTTTATTTTTTTTGCCTTGACATTATCTATGTTGTACACTATTTACATATTTATATTTTGAATTATTAATGTTAATAAAACGCAAAACAAGTTGGGTGAAAGTGTTTTTCATTAGAGTTTATCACGCAACTCCAAGTATGTATGTTACGGCAATATACATGGTGATATTGTGCGAAACTGGAGTCTGCGGCAATTTCTTTAAATTAATATAAAACAGTAAAAGTCTTCCACAACAGACATAGGCGGGGAGAGTTTTTCGTCACGTAGAAAGTGTTACTGGATATTCTGAAATCTCGGTAGATGTTAAAACAGATATTTAAATGCTTGATTTTTAATTATCTTTACAGAGAAATTACATATAAAAGCTGTATATATATATATATATATATCTACATATATATATATATATTAACGGCAGCAAATTAAAAGAATTCTTTTGGAAAATACAAAACGGACTAAAATTTATGCATACATATAAGACAGAAAAAAAGCTTATAAACAGTTAATAAAATTCATGTAAAAACAAAATTGCGCCATCTAATAACAAACAAAAGGAGGAAAATTATAATGAAAAGTAAACTTATTAAAGATAATTCTGTGAAATCCCTTAAGATTGATGGTAAGATAATTAGTGACAAAAAAGAGATGTGTGAATACTTCTCCCATATTTCTAGTGAAGAACCAAAAAACGTAATAGCTAACAATTTTAAGGATGTATCAAATTATTGTACTTCTTCCAAGCACAGTGTTAATTCTTTTGTTTTTTTTTATATGTTACTGCTGAAAATGTCCATAATATAATTAAAAATTTAATTCATTCAAGGTCCTAACTGTTTAACTACTGAAATTATAAAAGTTATAACTGCTAGTATATCTCAACCTTTAGCATGCAAGTTGTAAGATGACAATCATCATGTATATTTAAATGATAAAAATACTGAGAGTGCCTGATATCAGTTTTTACAATTTGTACATGAAAACTGGAATAAAAAAGATGGATCGCTGGTGTATTCTTTGACATGTCAAAAGCTTTTGACAGCTTGGATATTAAGTTTGCATTTAATAAAATGGATGCTATTGGTATAAGAGAAAAAATGTCAGACCTTTTAAAAAAAATGGGCGTTCCTCAAGGCTCTGTGCTTGACCCACTTATTTCGCCGACCAAATTTTTTTTCTACAGAATGTTGTGTTGTGTTCGCAGATGATGTTAATGTTTTGGTGACTGCAAGCTCTTCCGAGAAGTTGAAAACTAAGGTGATGGAAGTTGGTAGAATTTTTTTTGAGTGGGATCAGGCAAATCGTCCTGTGCCAAATATGGCAAAAACGCTATATATTCAATCTTCAACATCGGACAAGGGAAACCTTTTTAATTGCATTGAGTTATTGGAAATCAATGGCAGCAGTTTGGTCATAGGTAATTCTATTAAGTTTTTGGGTGCGACCATAGATGATCTTTAACATTCAAAGAACATATATATAGTGTACGTAAAAAACTAAATTCTGCCTTTTACCTTATATTGCAATTAAAAAGTAAATTAGAAACCAGAGGACTGCTAATTGTTTACTATGCAACAGCATATTCTTTCTTACAGTATAATATTTTGGGGAAGTTCAACAGATATTGAGAACTTATTGATATCACAAATTTTTATTCTATCTCCCACAGAAACTTGTAGACCTTCATTTAAGAAGTACAAAATTGCAACTGTCTTTCACTTGTTATCTTTTGTAAGGAAAAACCTTTAAAAATTAAGTTTACACAGAATAAATCTAAATTTAAATCATCATACCATAGCCCTATATGAGAGATCTCCTATGTATGTTGGCGCTAAATTTTAGAATAGATATCAAAAATTTAGAAAATATTTATTAATTTAAAAAACACCTAAAAGATTTTTTATGTGAAAAATGTATTTATTCTCTTAAAGAATATTTTAATTAGCTTTTAAAAATTATTCCAATATGCAAAACATTTTTTAGTTTTGAAAAAATTGTTTATTATATACGTTGTGTTTTATACTTAATAAATTTATTAATAAAATTTAATAGACAAAACCCTATATACGTAAGGAAATCTATGTAGATACTTGGTTTTACATAATCAATTATTGTTTGAATATTATATATGACAATGTCTATACTGCTTATTGTAGTCAAAGGGAAAATAAAGTTCCATTCTATCATGTTTATTCATACGCGCAAATACAAAGTTATTTTTGGAAAAAATCATTAATTTTAGTTTGAGCTTTTTTTTAAGTTATTTTTTAAAATATTTGACGTAACATTCAAAAAAACCTCGGAAATCTTACGACCAACGATATTATATCTCTCAGTTTCTAGTAGGCATCACTTGTATGTCCATAACGCCATCACTCTCTCTTTTTATTCTATACTAGTTCTAATTATTATGAACTTTTCCAATTCAGCCGTGGATAAAAGTCATTCTAAGGATGACAAAATTATTCTCTATTATTCCTTCTTCCAGCGGCTGACAATATTGAGTAGCCTAATATTCGGATGCTATGTTGCACTGTCAATAAAAAAAGATAATAGGCACTTGAAGTTAATTTTCGGGTTTATCGTCATTCGTATCCTTATCTCTATCGAGTCGACCTATCGAGCAGGTGTACTCTTAAACTAATGGCGAATGCGTGACAGCTCCAGCTGATCAAATGCGTCAAAACATCTTTTCGTATGCAGAGAACGTCGCAACTTTACGACTCCCTTATCATACCTAACGAGGTTTTCGTGCATTTAATCAGCTGGAGCTGTCACGCATTCGCCATGATTTTAAAATTGCACCTGCTTGATTAGTCGATACGATGATACGATGATAAAACTGAAAATTAACTTTGAGTGTCTATTTTTTCTATTTTGACGCATTTTCCTCTCATGATATAGATGATGGATGTTTACTTTTACCAATCGCCAAAGGTCTTTCTGTCTTCCCTTTTAGGTTTCCATATAATAATCAGCAGATTTACATCCAGTACACTTTTCGTAGCGGAATGTAAAAGTTTTGCTTGATTAGTCGATAATAAAGGCCAGTCTCATCGGCATTGAAAATGTTTTTCGGTGAATAACCACTTATTAAAGTTGGCAGTTTTTTCTTCCACTCTGAGACTTCGTCAAACTTTACAGCTTCACCAGATTTGCTCTAATTTTAATATTGTGTCTTGTAAACATGTTTCTTTCAAGTAAATTTTTCATAGATCTGTCATTTTCCGTAGTGCAGCAGGTAGCGTATCGGCTTTCCAATGCCGGACGGAAGATCTCGGGTTTGAATCCCAGCTAGGTGCATGGTTATTTTTTGTGTCTAAAACTGGGTATTGATCCTATATAATAGATGGAAAGTCCCAGTATAAAAAAATATTGTATCTTGAACAAAATTTGGTAAGCCAACCGTTAGAAACTTTAAAGTTCAAATTTAAATCTCTAAGAGCCTCTACAGTTTTCTCTTTAATTATTGCTTCAAATAGTGGAAAGTTTTTATTCTTTGGTTTGCACTATACAATCTCTTCTCATGGTTTGTTCCTGATTCCCATTTTCACTGTACAACCGTCTGAATTCTAGTTTATTTTTTAAAATACCACCAACTTTTCCGATTTGAAATTTGAACAGGAATACCAAAATCTGGACTACTACATCAAAGACCACTTACCTAATTACATATTTTTTGGTACATTCTTCAGTTATAATTTTATTGTCGATATTTCGGTACACTTTTATTTTCCGTTGTTTAGTGATAAAACTGTAAAGTTTACAATTAGATTATTTGTGGATTTTTTTTCGGATTCGTTGTCGAGAGGGCCCGTTGTGAACAGGAATACTCACATATGGAGTCTTCGGTGTTGTTGTTCGTCTAGCTGATATTTCCATTGTGCAGAGACGTCCGTTAAGAGAAGTTTTACTGTATATAAAAATTAATCTCGTAAATATATTTTTGAATTTAGAGAAAAAGAGCATGTTTTTAAAATCAACTTTTTTTGGAGTTTGGTGGCATCGACTAATGGGCAGATGAATATTAACGTCACAACCGGTGAATGTCAGATTGACCATCAAACACCGAACAAAAAAACACCTAAATTACTTTTGTACACACCTCTACTCCTACTCCTCCAAAAAGTGGTACTTACACCTCAGAAATAATTGATTGTTACATATTAAAAAAAAATCCGTGAAAACCAAAAAATATTATTTTGGTTTAAGTTGGCTGGGTCTGGATGAGTTGAGTTGGGTTAGGCTAGTTACAATCATTTTTTCTTGGGGCTTTTTCCGGATTTTTTCCTAGATTAATTTTGACTATATAGCCCTCAATCTTAACTCCAGCTTTCCATCATTAGATAAATTGGTCTCTTGAGAAATCTTTATGGCCACTTGTGTAGGCACCGCTTCTTTTAAATTGACTTCTACATCTGGTTCACAATAAAAACAAAAGATACGATAAAAGCCCTACAAACGGAAAAACAACTGATATTTTGTGAAGCTAAATAATTCATCAAACCATTTCCACCGACCCGATCTCCAGAGTCGGTGGGAATTGTTGGCATTAATCAGTGAATCGGTATAATTCATTAAGGATTTTGATGATGATGATGATGATGATTCATTTTTGAGTGGCACTGTCCACTGCAACCACTAGCGGCTCACTTTTGACATTGTTTGTTGCTACAGAATATTCAGCTCCTTAAAGAGGCTCGCAACTTGCTTTGGTGAAAAATCTTTCAGATTATCTGTGGTTTACCAAAAATACATTCGGTGTCCTCACTTAGACCCATTCTGTGTAATGGTACTTTTAGCCTGCAGTGTTCGGTGTATAGATCAACCGTGTATTTCCCTATGATAAACAGCGTAGCGGAAACCCCCGCAAAATATCAAGTTGGCCGGGGCCAATGGATTACTGACGGGCTCCAATGCGTATGCGTCAGCTGAACGTGGGCTAAACGAGAAATGAGGTGATTCGACATTACAAACTTGCGCAGGCTCAGATCGAGCCGTCTTTATCCCAGTGGCCATTTCATGGCATTCTAGATTTTGACCGTTGCTGCTACGATTTTCTCGCATCCTGGGCCTTTATATACTTAATGGTTATATGGATCAACCATTGTCCGGATATCCTGCCTGGTGAGTGAGTGATTATTTTCCCGGCCCTCTTTCTGTAATGAAGTATTGGTAGAATCTATTCTCCATGTAGCTTGAGAGGGCAGTGTGGATAACAAAATATGTACCTACGGGTATAAAAGGGGCCTGTTATAATTTTTTTGCTACTGCTGAAATTTTGTATTCGGATATTTCTTAAACTATTTCAGTTCATTAGAAACAACATTATTTTGGAAAAACTAATTCATCATTAATTAATTTTATTTTCCAAAATATTGTTGATTCTAATGACTATAAATTTAAGAAACAAACCAAATGCGAAAGAAAAGAAGATATATACATATCAAAACTATTGTATTATGTTTGCCATGTCGGCCTCAATAGCAGCAGTTTTTTTTAAGACTTGCGAGTTTTTTTCATTTTCAAAAAATTCGGTGTAACTGGTTACCCATCAGCATTTTTGAACGGACTGGGGTAAAAGAAGTGTAATTAACAAATAGGCTAAATAAATGCCCTACTCGAGCGTTAATAGACTATCAAAATTGGTAATACCGTAGGCAAAATCAGTTATTCTTCTCCCGTATCCAAAAATAACCGAACAGAAATACGTTACTTACAGAGGTTTAACGGGGCCCGCTTGGTTATTTTCTGCAACCAATCAGATCTAGTTCTGAGCAAAAGCTGCAGCTGGTAGGTGATAATTCGTTTTTTTGTTTAGTTAGGTTTTTAATTTTTTTGTGAAATTTAATTTGCAAAAACAGGAATTGTTGTTTTCTTTTCTATGCTATTTACATTGGCAGTTTGTATGTGGGCAAAAGAATACGGTTACGGTAATTTGTGTTTGTGGTTTAAAAACTCTTTTTAGCGTCTCAATTACGGTAATAAGTTAAGCAAATAAAGTGACGATAAGTTAGTGGCCTATTAACTTTCGAATAACTCGTGATAGCTTTAAAGCCCGTTATTGGTCGATATCAAGGAGGTGACCGTTCCCGTGCGACCTTTCCTACAAAATTCTAGAATCGGCACCCAGATATAGAAACCTTGCCCGGTACCTACCCTTAAAGTCTTTTTCAGATCCTGGCGGTAAATGCAAGGATGGTACTACAAGCCGAATTAGAAGGCTTCGTCCACAGTTTTTTGAATAGTTTTCTGGTTTAAAATGTCGAATGTATACTCTAAACATAGCAAGCGTTTTCCAATTGTACTTTTACAAAAATCCAAGAGATTACTATAACAGCCAAAAAAAGGCCAAAAACACACAAAACTAAAAAAATCAATGAAAAGACCTCATGAAAAGAGCGAAAAAACGATGACATTGATGGACATTGATTAAGATAGATGTCATCGGCGCAATTTGTCACGTGAGCTTCGAGACCGAGTCCCCAGAGGCGCTTTGTTTCTTGCAATGCCCTTAGTAAGAGTTTTCTCTAAGTCCGTAGGTAATGCTTTGTGTTGTTGATAGTGTTCTTACAAGGGCTGGTTCGGGGCCAACATACACGGGAAAAAAGCTCTCCTTGGAACAAGATTATTAATTTTGATTCAAAAATAGCTTCATTTTCGATATTCTCAACTCTAGTTGTTCTTTATCCAAGTAATATCCTATTCTTAAATATAATGCATGACTAGCGTTGAGACAAGTGTAATTGATATGATAATTCAAATATAGGTCTATAGTTATTTTAAGACAATGTGGTTTTTTACTTTAAGCGGACGCTATACTTAATTCAAATTTTTTCTGTGCTTGTTTTGAACACTGCTTTAGGTTGTATTGATGTCAAATGCTATTCGAACGAAAATAACATGTTTTTAACGCAAAAGTAACTATGCTTCCATCAAAAATATTTTATACTTATTAAGAAAAAATTATACTTACCTCAAATACTTCTTATACTTGACTGAAACCGACCTTATATTTCACTTAAAATCAATTGTAATTAAAACAAAAGTACCATATAAATAATATATGCTAATATAATAATGTTATTTTACTATAACGTAGCGTAAGCCCGTTACTTGTAAAATAACCCTTCTCCTATAACCATGCTGATTCAGTCCCGTAGCAGAATCAAATCAACACGATTATTGGATGCAAATTGAAAAGACTCACATTTCCGTAGGCGGATTGTGTGGTGTACTTCCAGTGCCGAGTTTCTGCGGCTCACGCATATATCAGAAAACTTCCGCAAGCTGCCAGCGAGATGTTATGACCACAATTTCGAACCGACTCTCGCGATAGCACGCTCTGAAGCGCTCTTGGAAAAGAGGCGGTCAAGACCGTGCCAAACAATAGGTGCTTTCGCCACTTCATCCACACTTCTTAACAACCGTGGGTATACATAACCATACTCGGTTTCTCCTATTAATATAAGGGAAGTATTTAACTTTTTAGGCGTTTAGAATAAACCGAACCTTTAAACTAAAGATATAGGAGTATAGTTTTACCTATATTAAATGATAGATGTTGAGATAAAAACCTGAAACTGAAAGCCATTAAGTCTTTGTTGCCCCCATACCAAACAAGCGGTCTTACGGTGCGATTCGATATTGGGATATTTCTTGTTTTTAGTACAGCTCTTCTTATTTTAAAAATAACTAAGGCTTTGTAGCAATAATAAAAGGACTTGATCCAAATTAAACCTTTCTAGTTAAACTACTTAGTATGATTCAATCAATTTGTAACATATTTTAGGTCAAGATTTATTTTTTTCTTGTGACAAGTTTTTTTTCGACTTGGTTTTAATATGTTTTCGCTTTCAAAGAAGAATATCTGGTTTTAGTCCAAGTAAACTACCTGTTTTTTGAAAGAATGATAAACTCTTATCGGTTTACCTCTAGAAGTTATTTGATTTAATAATAGCTTTGGTTTTGATTTAAATTACCGCCTCTTCTTATTTAAAGTATATTTGGTTTCTAATTAAGTATAAGAGCCTCCGTAAATCAGGAATAGGTAATTGCTTAATTCTAATAAACCATATTCTTATACTAAGAATAATATACTTAAAGCAAAAGTAATTTTTCAAGAATAGAGGTATTCCTAAATATAGAATAGATTTTTTTCCGTGTAGACGGCGTAGGCACGCGAAATTCTCTACCGATGGCCAACATACACTTTTTCGAACTCTTTTGTTGGCACCGATCCATCGATAAATATAAAAACTCACCCAAGTACTCCATTCTTTATGATAAATAGTAAATAGAGAACAAGGTGGAAAATCGATTACCGAAAATTTTATAAGGCTGTTTGTATATTAGTGGGCATGCGGTTTTTCGTACGATAAAAAATATTTTATAGTATTAACTTGACCACTAACTTTTCCCATAAGAGCCGTTAAAACGCACCCCGTAGTTATGCATAATTTATGAAAATGGAAAACAATGGCGTTTAGGGAAAACGCTACAAAAGCACGGGAAAATTTGTTATTGGCTTATTATTATTATTTATATGATATGTATATTTTGAGTCTATATATTAAGTTAGAGCAACGGAAAGAAAAATGTTCTAAATATTAGTACTACACACTAAAATCTAGTAAACTTTGGGCTCAATATAAGTTAAGTAATCTTGAGATTGCCTAATTTTGAACTACAAATGAGTATTTCAAGGATAAATATTAGTATAAAGCCTCACCAATATTTATTTTGAAAAGTACAGATTTAATTAATATTAAGAAAATCTGTATTAGCAATAACTATTTGTCAGTTTTTTTAATAATAGTATTTAGTATTTGCTGAACTAAATCTCAAACATCTAGAAGTAAATATTAATACATTTGTACTAATATTTATTTTTTTTAAACGCAAACCGTAGTCATTTTGAATTAAAATGTATACATATTGTATCAGCATTTAGTACCACAAATGCCTTTTAATACTAATATTTAATACCATTTTTACTAAGTTACAGTTCTTTTTGAAGTACATAAGCTCATCGTAGATTTAAATGTACTACAAGGGTACTAAAAAGTATTGTTTCCAAGATCAACAAAATCTAATAAATTATACAAGTTATGGATTTTTATAGCTATTTTTTATAATTACCCATTGCCAGGATAACTGGTTGGAACGTTGTTCTAAAGTCAGACAGATAGTCCTCTACGATCGGCAGAACTAAATTTTCTTTGGCGTCGTATTAAATCGATGGGCATACTGCATTGTAAATAACTCGACAACTAAAACGTAATCTTCAATAGAAAAAATACATAAATAATAATTTAAAAAAATACATATTCGTAATTATTTATTAAAAAAAATAAATAGGTTGTTTTACTTACCTCTAAAATAATAATTTTTTTCCTGCTCAAAACTGAAAATAAATACCACGTGTTTTACAAGCCAAAAAGGTGCCATGAAAGAAAAGATAATCCGTGAAAGTTCTGTGATAACTGGCATGATCCATTGGATACAAAAACTTTCAATAAAAAAAAACGTTAAAAATTAGTACAAATAAATTTATCTTTAGTACGTGCATATTGAATATTAATACAGCTGCATTGTTAGTTAATTTTATTGACTATATCTAATTAATCTCTACTAGTATCTATACTTATATATATATACTAATAATTTACTAATCCCAATTTTTATAGGGAATAAAAACTAAAAAGTACTGCTTTATTTAAGTACTAGTATTCAGTATTTATGTACTTATCATTAGTTCAATGGTAAATACTTAAACCAAAACTTTCCTATAATTATGTTTAGTAGCAGCTGTACTAGAGTTTATTATTTAAAAGTTTAAATCGAATATTAGGGTCTGTTAAGCTTATACTAAGGATAAATACTGTCCAAGAATAGATCTTAGTTAGGCCGTACTAAATTCAAGTACACAGAAGATAAAATCAAATATATTGTAATAAATTTTAGGAAACTGACAGATTCTAAAATTGATAACATGATTTAATATCTATGATGGAATTTTATTTCTCTTGAAAGCGAATTAAGCTTATCAATAAGGTAGGTATTCAAAAATCTGTTAGGCATAAAAATTTTATAACTCAAACAAAAATATATAAAGTGATCGCTAATCCTCTGTAATAGTAAGGTTAAATACGTAACAAGTCGCTACTGCTTCGACTCTGTATAACAATAACTGCGATTCTAGTGCACCAAAAAAAAAATCATGCTTGAATCAACACGTAACTCTTGGTATCAGTATATACATATATATATGCATTTCTATCCTTTTAGCCTCCACATACGCAACAGGTGCCCACGCCTCCACCCTTACCATTTACTCGACGCGTGTATATCCTGCATGTATAGATATCTAATTTTTTTCTGAATCAGAAAACCATTAGAGTGGTAAGAATTTCTCAACAAAATTATATACAATTTTTTGATATATTTTTAAATGGAAGACGCCTTCTCATAAGCAGCAATCAAATTACCTCCATTTTGTATAAAAATATAGGCCGCACCGTTCTATATGCCTCCAGTAGTATTGCCACTTCCTTTAAATCTCTAAAGCTATGTAAATTTCAAATAATATTCTATTTTCTGGAAAAAACCGGTTTTAGAGATAGTTTGTAGACAATTTCACAACTTTCGCCTCCGATAGGGTAAAATAATAGCAAATTACTTTTAGCGTTTTTTCTTCACATTTTTGTTCACGTCGTAAAATTAGTTTTGCAAACCTAATACCTAGTCATATTAATACCTAGACAGATAGGTATTTTCTTCCAATTTGTAATATGTTAATAAGTATCTAATATTCGATTTTTGAACGTTTTATTTTATATGATTTTGAAATGCTTCAATATTTTCTAATTTATTTTAAGAAACATACAAAAAAAAAAATTTTGTGTTCAACCAAGACAACATTGGCGGTCTCAGCCATTTGAAAAAGAGGGGGGCGGTTTCGATACGAAAAAAAAAACTAGAATAAAAGCATGTCTTTTATAAGGAACATATCAATATATGCAAACAAAACGCTGATTTTGGCTCAAATCTAGATGGGAGAAGGTACTCAGATTTTAAGTTGTTTATTTCATACATTTTTTATTAAATAAACTGTTTAAATGCGCCGAGAAATTGTGAAAACTACATTAAAAATGCAATTTTTGAGTCAAATTAAACTAAAATAGCGTAGTGCCGCAGTCGAAAATTTTTAAGAAAATTGCACTGAAAAATGCATTTTTTTATTTAAATTTAAACTAAAATAGTAATATGTAATTTTTAAGAAAGTTACACAACAAATGTCATTGTTAACACAAAATTAAATTAATATCGTAAATATAAAAGGCGTTATAGCGCCGCAATTTATGCCCTATTTTTGATTTTTTAAATATTTTTCTAAAAAATTTAAATCCAGGGTGAGCGGGGGTTAATTATTCCCCTAAAACTTCTTTATAAATTGAAACTTTATAATATTACTGTCTCAAAATATTGTGGAGGGATTCTAGAATGTCTTTAAAGGAATGTTCTGAAATTTCTCGTTTTTTCTCCAAAGACTTTAAGGTTACCACCAGCGTCTTTGTTGCCTACTTTTTTCTGGAGCAATGGGGGGGAGGCGATCGCGCTCCCCTTGGGGCCGCCACTGCAACAGGTTGGCTATAGCCTTCTTACAATCTTATTATTGTCTTGATTCATAATTCATTGTATTCCCTGATTTGTGCAAGTTTTCCCTGACCATTTGTCATTTGGGACAAAATTCCAGCTAACAATGTTTTATCAAATTTTTTGGTAAAATGCTATATTTTACAAAGTTTTTTCCCTGTTCTTTCCGGCGTAATTTATACACTTTTTTATACTTTGTCTTACACGCCTTCAAAATATAAACGCGCGGTATACATTAGCCTCCTACTTTTATTGTCAAAGAGAAGTCAATGTGACCACTGTCTAGGGAATTTGGATGCGATAAGCCAATATACAAAAATAATAGAAACTTAGAAGTTATTTATCCAAAATAATTTGTTAATTTAAAGCAATTTAAATTGAATTGAGACAATAGACTGTTATCATCCAATAAAATATTTTTCCTGGGGTCGTATTAAGACATAATTTTTATATATAGATATAAAATTTTATTTAAAGAAAAACCTGGTGAAAAACCACTATTTTTGAAAAATTGGGATGTCTAATTGGAAAACTCTAATTTAATTTTAAAAGCATTTATAATCAAGACAATTTTCTATTTCAACCAAGAAAACAGATTATTTATTATCACACTTCATTGAATTCTCTGATTCTTACAGGTTTTACTGACCATTTGTCATTTGGGACAAAACTCCAAATCACATCTTACATTATTTTATCAAAATTTTTTGCTAAAATGATACACATTTGCGGCGCGGCGCAATTTATACACATATTTTTTACATGTTTCATCTTACAAAGATTCTACCAAGTACAGACATAATGTCAAATCAACATCCAGTTAGTACTGGAGTCATCCAAGGATCTGTACTAGGTCCATTGCCCTTTACCACATATCTCTTTGATCTCGTCAATCTTATTGAAATAAGGATGACAAATTTTTCTGATGATGGAAAAATTTATGCTAATCCTCTTATAAAAGCAGACAAGCTCCAAAAAGATTTGTTTGTTGAAGACTGGTCAAAAGCATGGAGAATGAGACTAAATGAGGCAAAGTGTACTGTTCTCCGAATTGGTCCAAACAATCCAAATAATGACTACATGCTGAATAATGTAACATTAACAGCAGTTATATCAAACCTTAATAGGACATACACATTGGAAAAATAACGAAAAAACAAAACTCATTTGTATATCTTATAAAATACGCTTTTCGAGACAAATCTATTGAAATGATAGACAAACTATACCGAAGCTACATCTGAACAAAGCTTGAATATGCTTTGACAGTGTGGAGTCCTTACTATATCAAAGATATAGAAATCCTCGAAAAAATTCAGAGAAGAGTGACAAAATTACCACCAGAACTACAGGATTTACCCTATTCGAAGAGGTTGGTAAAATTCAAATTAACGACCTTAAAGGAGAGAAGACATAGGAGGGATCTGACAGAAACTAAAATAACAAGTGGTCCAAAACCAACAGATCAGAGGGCATTCAAAAAAACTTGAAAAAGAAGAAACTGCCAAATTACCAAGAAAAAATGTTCTTACCAATCGTATTTTGTACTCTTAGAACGCCCTAGAAGAAAACACAGTAGCAGCTACCAGTGTAAATGAGTTTAAAAATCAATTAAACAGGGAGCTAAAATAAAGTTCAGAAGGAATGATTCATTACAGTTCTTAAAAGTGAACAAAAACTTTAAACAGGACGAAACGATAGCTTCATCGGTTTTAACCGCCTGCTTTTGGAAATTACAAGATTACAAGATTACATGCCTCCAAAATATGAAGGCGCGGTATGCATTAGCCTCCTATTTTTATTATCAAAGGAAGGTCAGTGCGACCACTGTATGGGTAATTTGGAAGCGTAAAGACAAAATGCAATGTTAGGAAAAAATATAGAAATTTCAGTTATTTTCCCGCAAAAAATATCTTCATTTAAAGGAAATGGAATTAAATTTTGAGAGTACCCTGCTTCAATCCAATAAAATATTTTTCCTGAGGTTTACTGGGACCTGACTTAAAGAATTATACTTTGCTACAAACTTTTTATACAAAAGCAATTGACAGTGATAAGAATTTCCAACCCTCCCTCGGACAAGCCAGTGGCTTTTAAGGCACCATCTAGGTGTATATTATCCCAATAATATTCTAAATATGGCAGAATAGAGAAAATCTATTTTAATTTTTATCTTGCAGTGTTGTCAAATTTCCGGAGGCGGTTACCCCGGTTTCGTGTATAGAGGCCAATTCGTATTGCACAAATTTACGGTGTATATGTGTATACGATTGCATCGCGACGTGGTGGCAAAATCGTGAACTACGTTGTACAACTGTATGTGTATATCATACCAATTGGCCTCCTACGAAAAATTTGGCTAAGGCCTTCCCTTGACTATCGCAACTGTTTAAAATTGTTATACACGGCGATTCGTATTGGCATCCGGATCGGAGGCGAATTCGTCATTTTCGAAGGCGAGTGCATCCAAAGCGTCTCTATTTCGGAAGCGTATAAGACAAAATGCATATATATTTGTCCGTGTGACAACGCACTAAAAACTTTTTAATGGGAACGTAAGAAAACGTTGTTCTTGTAAATTACTATAATTTAGCTATAAAATGACTGCCCTTAGTGCGTTAATTCTAACCAGGAATGAAAATCTGGGGTAACCGTGATTTTTGTCTGTTTGAAAATCAACTGAAAAATATTGCTCATATAATAAAAACTTTGCAAGCTACAAGTGTCCGATTTCAAAATGTCCTTAAGTTAATTTAGTCACCTAATATACATTTTTCACTACCTAAATTGACAGATACTCGACACTCAAAGCATATTACAAATATTAGGTTGTCCCTTTTCGAAAAAAATCCATATTATTTAATAAACATAGCATAATAACACAACACTAGACCCCCTCATTAAAACGTAACGCGTTAGGTGGGTTAAAATGTTATTGCTTTTTACTTTTATATTAATTCAGAAAATAAGTAAGAATGTTTTTTAGAAGTCACATACGCTTCTTTTAAGACATAGCTACCGGCTTTTGAAAAGTATTATTGTTACTTAAATTTAACATGTTTATTTTTTTGTCCCAAATGTTATTAATTTTATTTTTATTTCAAAATGTCACTTACGCTACCCCATTTGGTTACATAGGTGACATTTGGTAGCAGAGGTGATTTTTTTATTCTATTTGTATTACCATTTAATTTTTTTTCTTTCTAATTAAAAGAAACTTTGAATATATCTTGCATGTTAGTACTTTTTCAACCGTGAGGGGCCGTTGTAGACTTGTTTGCAGGTTTAGTTTGCTTTGAACAACACCGAGAGACGCACGTTTAACTTCAATAACAACGCGATGTAGCGGGCTCTCCTCTGCAATTTCGCAGTCCACCAGGGCCTGAATTCTTGAGCAGGAAACGGCATATATTTCTGTCGAAGGATCTGACGCCGAATGAAGTTCGTATTCTTGGACGGTCATTGCTCATTCCATTCTATAAAAAATTGGGTTTTCGCGCCCCCCGAGTCCAAAGCCGGTGATCGATCCCATTTCTCAGTCACGCATGCGCGTAAATTCTATCTTTTCATATCTAAAATTGCAAAGAGGTTCCAAAAAAAATCATGTTTTTTTTGGGGTATGGGATCATTCCCCGTGATTGATCCCTTCTCTTGAGAAGGCCCCAGGCACGATACACTTAACACGGTATGACAATGCGCATTTGGGCGTGACGTCATTTTGTAACCCTGATACCAAAACATGTGCATAGAAAAGGTATTAATTTTCCTTAATGTAGTTTTCAGCTGCCGCGCGTTTAATGTGTTTTTTGGTTTGTACGGCTTGACCTGCGTTTGTTTGGATTTATATTTTATACGTATGGCGTTTCCAAAAACCATAGCCTAAATATATAGGGCTATGCTAAAACATAAGTGTTAAAATAAATAATAAAAACTTACAATTTTTTGACTTTATTTGGCGTTTATTTGGCACACAATTATCGATTTCATTTCTACAACTTTTTCCCTTGGTAATCTAAAGTATTTAATGTTTTTTATAATTCTGTAATAATTTTTACGTTCAAAAACAGCGCACTTTTATATAGTAAATAATTATTATATATAAATTTTGACACTGACATAATCATTACCAAACAACAAAGTGGTACTTGCACAAGTTGTGTGTTGTTATCGTAAAACATTGTTGGCTGTTGGAAAGAAATATTCTTCAGTCTTAACTAAAGAGGGGGTGTAAAGCTGGCGGTTTACTGTGTACACTTCCTACACAGTCTAAAGGTATAGGCAAAAATTACGCCCTTTTAGGGAAATAAAACTTGTATCCTAGAGGATACGTAAGTCAGGGATGCATGGGAATTTGGTAAACAAGCTCTACAAAGGCCTTCCTGCCAGGTCTAAGTAAGCGATCCCTCCTCTATTACCTACACAATGTACAAATCTGTAACATGCACTATTTTTGCAAACATTGTAGAAGACAGCACAGATTTAACAAAATTAAAGAAATATTCGTTTTAAAAGACAATAATTTTTCCCTTTTAACCAAAAATTATAATTTTAGATTGCACGAGTAAGGTGTAATCCGAGGAATATTTCGGTGGTGTAATTTGGTGTACAGTCAAGTTTTAATCCAGGTCGAATCAGGAGTAATTAGAAGTAATTAGGTGCAACAGCTGTAATTTCGTCGTAATTTTTGGAAACTTTGGTCATTGCGCATCTGTGCAGTAAAGCGCAATTAAAATGTTAATTTTTTTTTGCGTGACACTTCTACTACAATATACAAAAATACAAATGTGCAAGCTTTATACCTAGTTACTATTAATAGTAGTTTTTACAACTTTTGGATAAAATACCGTTTTTTACAAGCGTGGTACGAGTAAAAAAAGCACAGTTTAGACGCGTGTCTTATACCTTCATCAAAAAATAAAAAAAATATACAAAAGCTACAACACAAAAGTAGGGGAGTAAGAGATAGTGATGCGAATATAATGTTACCTTCATATTTGCTCGGAACAGTTGGAGACCGTGCTTACCCGATTGGGCATGGGACCAGAGGTTTTCGATCGGTATGATGCGAATGCATCCAGCCTCTCATATCCAAATGCCAGCCTCGCCTTCTCGTGATGCTCCCTGTCTAAAACAAACGAGGCTATGGCGACCGAATATTGCCGGTATAGCCCTATGGGGAAGTTAAACTAGACCCAATAACGACTAGGAACTGCTCCATTAAGGACCTGTACAAACTCGTACAGGGGAGTGGAGTGGTTACACTAGGATCAAAGGGTGCACAATAAGCCAGTGACTTTGGCCAGCCAATCGGGGGATTTTGGTCGGTAGGAATCCGACACTACCCGGGCTCTCCTGGCAGAGGAGAAATGACTCTTGCAGGAAAGTAGTTCGGACGTCTTATGCAAGATACCCTTGAAAAAAAAAACAAAAAAAAAGTACTCGCAGAAGCATTTACTTCGCCACCGGTTACTTCATTTAATGCCTTTAACAAACTTATTATTTAAAGATTTAATTTTTTTTTAATTTGAATTGTATTTTCAAGTTATATGCATAGACTATATAGCAGTTTTATTTAGGTATCTGTAAGGAAAAAATTATCTTTCAAATATTTTGTAGTGTAAAAAGTTTATTAGTTGAAGTTTCAATTTTCTTTCTTCTTTTTTACTCGATTTTTAACCAAATGAGCACGGACGTAGATTGAATTTTCTTAGTAAATTACTACGAAACAGTTTTATCTATGCACGAAAAAAATATTTTCTTGGAGGTTTTGTACTTTTACCGAGACTTTAATTTTATGGTAAAATTTGATTTATTTTAAATTCAACCACTTCGGGTTTACGTTATAAATAAATAAAAAGATTTGACAAATACCTACCTTTGACAAGAATTCTGGATTACTAATAATATCGTTGTTTCTTTCACACTAATCCATAGAAAATCACTAAGCATAAAAAAACACAGAAAGTTTTTGCTAACAAAAAACAGCTGTATATTTTGCATAATTTCACTTTTCGAAACCAAAGTAATTCAGAAAGTCTTCTGACTCGATCCCTAGTGTTCCAAAATATTAATTGTGTAGAATCACAAACTTGAAACGGAGACGTCTCTGTTTATCTGCTATCAAACAATTTTCTAAACATAATATAATATAAAATCCTCGAGAAAACGTAGAATCATTTAATAGTTCAATCAAAGCACTAAAGAGCAGACTGAAGTATACCATTTACCTCACCAACTTTTTTCCCAATTGATCGAGTTATGTTTAAATTTGTAATCATGTTGTCCTATGTTGTAATCATGTGTAATCTTTAGCGTCAGAGTGTAATTTGATGTACAAAAAATGAATACCGAAATTGACCTCGGTGTAATCTGTAGTGACATAGGTAACCCTAAATTTTCTCTAGAAATAATAATATATGGCCTAGAAAATATATTTTTTATATTATAGTTTAAATGTGATAACTCAAAGTGTGTTACTGTGATATTGATGCAAACAACAACTATATTTTCTCATTTGAAAAAACAGTACAACTCTGGCCGGAGACCGATGGATAAGATTTTTATAGTCTATAGATATGTCGAGATCAATTGAGTTACCTTTCGGTATTAAGTAGCAATCAATTACTGCGTGATCAAAACTTTAACCATAAAACCTAAAAAGTCATCAAAACTTTACAATTTTGTCTTAGGGCTGATGTTATTTATTTATTTATTATCATCTTAAGTTGTTACTTATCGCCAGTCCACGTGATTATCTGGGATCCACGAACTCTGTAACTATCGCATTTAGGGCAAACACTTTAAATTTACATTTAGTTTTTCTTTCCAAGTGAGCACAACTTACATGAAGTTGATTTGAACCATCTTTAAATGGGACAAACTATAGCCCAAATCCAGCACAAGTACTAAATTTTATCAAAATCGGTCAGATAGTTTTTAAGTTATGAGCGGTGGTTGCATACAGACATTATAGAAGACACAACAAATACTGTTCAGAATGGTCTAAAACACAAAAATTTATGAGGCTCCAAACCTCCCCCCCCCCGCCTCGAGCCACGAAAAATCGACTCCTTAATGTGAATGTTTTCCAAAAAATGATAATCTGAGAATATTCTGTTATTCAAGCCCCCCAGTAACCTCAACCACCACAAGAATAATTTTTGCAGACGATAAAAATTTGAAGCAAAGTATGGCTAGTTTGAACTAAAATAACGAGGCTATCAGAGGATCTAATCTAAACATTATAAATATTATAGTAACACTCGTGACATATCGGACAAAGCGTTTTTGTTTCTCACTTCATTACGACCAGGCTTCCAATGTCTATTGAAGAATCCAGACACCTACAGACATGTTTCATCCTTATTAGGAATTATCTGGGAGTCATAGGATTGTACCTGGCAGTTAAAACTACACAGGCAATCATGCACACCTCTCGAATTTAAAACAAAAAGTTTGTAATCTGCGGAGACGTGGTACCTATGGGCGCCACCTGCCGAATAAACTGAGAAACAAAAACATCAAAATCGAAAAGTGCAGAAGACCGTAAATATAGAATCCTGTACCTTGCAGCAGGTTATAAGAAGAAAGAATTTCACACTCATATCAATTTTATTTTCGTCTCTATAGTTGAAGATGTTTTCTTCTCTAGTGACGAAAATGAATGACAGCAAACCATTCAAACAATGTAGGTATCTAGTAAGCTATAATTTGTAGAAGCGTTGGAAATAAACAGAAACCATTTTCGTCCCTAGAGAAAAAAATACTTTCTTCTCTTGAGATGAAAATTAAAAAAAATTAATAATATGTAATTAAAAATACGAATTAAATCGTAAAGTTGTAGTAGGAAAAATAGCGTACACAACTCGATAGAAAGTAACTTTCTTACACTCGCGTGTTGTTTCGCTCCTATAGCGCCTCGTTCACAACATTCACGCTCGTGTGAAATATGTTTCTTCTCTCGTTATGTAATATACAATTTGTCTGTTACGATGCTCGATTATTTTTTTTCTTGCTCTTCTTCCCAACACTGGGTGCTTTTTTCGATTTTTAACCCATGCTAAAGCGGTTTGTATTCGATGCATCAAAAAATTCGTTTAACGACAACTTGTCAAATTGTTTACCTGATAAATTGTACCAGTAACACTGATGCGATGACCCTTTGAAGTTTTTTTTTGTTGGTTGACATTTAACATTCAATAAGCTAATAATTTTGTAAAATTTTAAAAGGATATTGCTTTTTTATGTAGAAATAAAACGCCGCGATTTTCGGTGTTTGCAACTGAAATTAATACATCTACTACCTCTCGTATCAATTATTTATATAGTTCCTCCTAAACTAATCAAAAAAATTAAAATTACAAAATAGTTTATAGATTGATAGTCAGTAAAGCCATAACGTGGGAGCGTCCTTATGGTCCTTAAAGTTAGACAAACAGTTTGTTACTTATTTGCATTTGAGCTTTAATAATGTGTACATTCAAATGCAAATAGGCAAAACCAACATAACAATAATTATCCTGTATTATTTCTGTGCCTAAGCGAAAATTAGCTATATAACTTCGGATGCAAATATTCGAAGCAAACAATAGCTTAGCATAGTTAAAGAGATTAAAATATAGGTAAACTGTTTTGTAAAAAATATAATTCTCATCCAGTCCACGCAAACTGTAATTTCACAATGCTTTTTTGGGAACTAAAAGCCAGCAAGCTGAAATTTTTCATGGCCGTAGGGTACCACTGGGAAAGCTTAACTATAGATTTACACCATTCTCACTCTCTTAACTTCGGCGCCATCTTCAATCATAAGGCTAAATCAGTTTTTCGCTCATAGCTTCTGTTAATTTTGCACTAAAATAATCAAAAAAGCATTTTATAGAGAAAAAAGAATCTACAACTTTATAATATAAGCCTTTTAAAATTATTAAAGTAACACTCGTTGCATATCGGACAAAGCGTTTTTGTTTCTCACTTCATTACGACCAAGCCTCCAATGTCCAATGGAGAATCCAGACACATACAGACCTGTTTCATCCTTATTAGGAATCATCAGCGAGTCATAGGATTGTACCTGGCAGTTGAAGCTTCACAGGCACCATTCACACCTCTCGAATTTAAAACAAAAAGTTTGTAATCTGCGGAGACGTAGCACCTGTGTGCGACACCTGCCGAATAAACTAAGAAACAAAAATATCAAAATTGAAAAGTGCAGAAGACCCTAAATACAGAATCCTGTACCTTTCAGCAGGATATAAGGAAGAAACCTGTAAAAGTATAAGGTCACTGTAACATGACTCTTAAAAATAGGTAACGTTCGCAGCAGCACCTCGCCCAATTGGAGCTTCATACTACGTGACCCTAATTTGAAGGCATCAGCAAGCAATCGCTCCGGAGGAGGCTTGTTGCGCAGAACTAAAAAGCAAAAATATTTAGAAAACAACAAAATAAATTAATTTTTATGTTTTTGTTTCTCAATTTATTTGACAGGTGTCGCACACAGGTACTACGTCTCCGCGGATTACAAACTTTTTGTTTTAAATTCGAGAGGTGTGAATGATGCCTGTTTAGCTTCAGTTGCCAGGTACAATCCTATGACTCCCTGATGATTCTTAATAAGGATGAAACATGTCTGTAGGTGTCTCCATTAGATATTGGAGGCCTGGTCGTAATGAAGTGAGAAACAAAAACGCTTTGTCCGATATGCCACGAGTGTTACTTTAATTTTTATTTGCGGACACGAGATTCACTTTGTTGTTTTTTAAAATTATAGTAACTTTTTTGTTCATATTTAGAATTTCATTATTTAAATAAAATGAACATAATAATGTCAATTTTTTTCCTATTTCTGATTTCCTGTTCTCCTAATTTAAAAAAAAATCAACAAACTTTGTAGAGCAGCAAATTCTCTACATTTTGTGTTTAAACATTTTTTTTCATCAACTAATTCTTTTTGTTATACGCCGCACTAAATGTTCAACAAACTTCAACGATCCTGCAGTTGCTCTGCGCACGATTTAAAAATCGCTGGAGAACGAGGATTCGTTATGGTATCTTTACTTTTTTATGGCCGTTTTTCGTCATTTGTTTACAGAAGTCTCATTTAAAGCTCTAATAATGTTGACATAAGTGTATTTTATATTTTTTTCTTATGATTCTAGGCCATTTTGACAAATATTAAGTGAACTACTTCATGGCCATCTACAAAACAACAACAACAAACGCTAGAGCGATGAAACTTGGCACAATTGTTAAGCACTATTGATTTTCAGAAAAATCGGAAAACGACAAGTGAAGTGAAAATGGAAAAAAGTGTCAAAAATATGCCTTTTTAAGATACTCCTCCGTTGTTTCGCTCTAACTGTCCAGGATGTTGACTAATCGTTTTCAAATTTTGCACGAATTTGGCTTCAAGTACAGTAACGAATCCTGTTGAAAATGGGCTAAATCGTATAAAGATAAGTGAGTCATTATGGAACTTTTCTAAAGGCCCGCAGGTCCCCATTTCGACATGTGAGAAAATAGATGCCAATTTGCCGGAATTTTTGCAGTTTTTTAAAAATCCTTAACCAGTACTCGAGAAGTTGCAAACTGATTTAAACCAAATTTTGTACAATAATAAGGCTGAATGTCTGCTCAGTTACTGTTTGGTTGGTTTTTGAGATTAATTTTTGATTTTTGACTCAAAAAAAAAATGTAGAGAATTTCCTGCTCTACAATGTTTGTTGAAAATTTTTCCCAATCAGAGTAACAGGAAATAAGAAATAGCGAAAAAACCGATACCAATAGGCTCATTGTGTTTAAATAATGGAATAGTTAGTATAAACAAAAAAGTTTCAATAATTTTGTGAAGCGTTGTTTTGTAGGTATTGCTTTTTGATTCTTTTCTAGTGAGATTTAACCCTTTGATTCAAAATGGCGCCGAAGTTAAGGGGATTAGAATGGTGCAAATCTATAGTTAAGCTTTCTCCGCCGTACCCTACATCCATGCAAAATGTCAGCTTGCTCGCTTTTAGTTCCCAGAAAAATTACAATTAGCCTGGATTAATCATAAACTTCACGAAAAATAAAGTTAAAAGTTTCTATCTAGGTCCTTAAATGTAGTTATCTATCCATTAAGTTAAATTAACATGTTTTAAGGCACATTTAATGGTCAAGCCATGATGAACCTTAATAGTATATTATAAACCTAGGGAGTAAAGTGGTACATTTGATCCCGAGGCAAAAAGTTGTCGAGGGATTAAGCATCACTTTACTCCTGAGGTTTATATACTATTTTATGCACTTTAGAATAAGCAGAAAAGTAAAAAAAATAACTATATTTTTTATTTATTTTTCAAAAAATCGCATTCTGTAGACAAACCGCCACATGTACCTTCGCTCTGTCTTTATGTCAAACGATAACATCCAGTATGCCGAAACGCGAAAACATACGCGTCGCTATGTCAATAAATTTTACTTTATTCCCGGAAGTGCATAAAATAATTTTCCTAAATACCTGTTAAATTATTTTTAGAGGGCGCTTAAATACACTTTAGTAAGACACGTTTTTTGGTAAAATTAAAGACTGTAAAGAACTTTGATTGAAAGAAATTAATACCATCTTATGTTTTACACACTTTACAATTTGAAAAATTACAATTATTGCGGTTTTTTGGATAAACGTTGCAAAATAAAAATCATATGCACGACACCACTCAAGATGACAGACAGATGACAACAGAAACTTTTAGTAAACATTTGCTTTAAATTATGTCCATCTTTCTCTAAAATATTTTTTTATAGCCTGCTGTCTCTCTCCAACAACCTTAAATATTTTTCATTTTTCAGTGAAAACTTTAAAAAATTGAGTGTTTTATTCTAGAAATCGAAAGTTTGGAAAGAAAGTTTTAAAATGTGGGCAATATCATGGCATACAATTGTGAAAAACATTGGAAAAAATTGCTTCATCAAAAACGTTACCCCTTAAATTATGCTAAAATATTTGAAGCCTTAAATTACCATCATGGCTTGACCATGAGAAGTAAACATGTGTATTCACATACAAAAAAGCCACGTGTAAATTGTGCTCTAAATTAGTAAACTCGCAGTTACCATGACAAGTCACCAGCTGGTGACCCGCTATTAGAAGAAAGGGACTAAAAATGTCATTAAACTTTTTCGACAAGATGATTTTTTCTGACAACTAAAAAAATTAAATGGAAAAAAGTTAGCTTTTGGCTATATAAAGAAGAAGAAAAACTTAGATACCTTTAAGGGCCGGTCCCTCAATAGCGAGTTAGCATTAAGTCGAGGAAAAGACTCTTCAATTTTTCAAATTAACTCAGGGTAACCAGGACTTCAAGTTTAATTTACCTCAGATTTAATTATAAGATATAACTTACTAGATCTATAAGTAGGGACTTATCGGTACATAAAGTAGGCATAGCCTGTCTTTAATGAAGACGGCACTATTTTTGACAATTACGTACGAAGTTTAAAGGGATTCTGACATTGCTGTTGTCTAAATATGTCATCTTTGCTATCAAAATAATGTCGACTTTCATAATTTTTGTGCCTGCCTTTAATAAAAGATGACATTAACTTTAATTTTTACACTTTAAGAATGGCACAATATGACAACAGGGACTTATCGGTACATAAAGTCGGCATAACCTGACTTTAATAAAGACGGCACTATTTTTGACAATTCCGCACGAAGTTTCAAAGAATTCCGACATTGTTGTTGTAATATGTCATCTTTGCTATCAAAATAATGTCGACTTTCATAATGCTTGTGCCTGCCTTTAATAAAGGATGGAGTTAACTTTAATTTGTCAACTTTAAGAATGGCAAATATTAGAAACCTTTCAACCTTCGTACGGAACTGTCAGAAATAGTGCCGAGTCAGGCTATGTCTACTTTATGTACCGATAAGTCCCTAATGATGACACAATGTTTAGATGACATGTTCACAATGACAAAAATATCAGAAACCTTTCAACCTTCGTGCGGAACTGTCAGAAATAATGCCGAGTCAGGCTGTGCCAACTCTATGTACCGATAAGTCCCTAGTAACTATTGTGAAACCATTTTAACAATAAATGCTATATAATAAAGGGTGGGGAATAGGGGTTGTAGGTATTTCCGTCAAAATATGGATTTTGGGGTATCAAACTAAAAAAAATTTGAGTTTGCTTTTTTATTTTCTAAAAGTAATAACTTAGGATTGTTGTTGGGTCTTGGCGTGTGAAAACAAAAGAAATAGAGTCTAGAATATGAAACAGTGTTTTTGTTTAAAGTAATAATTTTGGATGGGGGAAGGCGGATGGACCTATATCCGCCAAAATATGGGTTGTGGGGTATTAAAGCGAACGAAATAGGGTCTGGAATTTGACGCAATGCTTTTTTTAAACGTTTTAAAAAGATACAATTAAAGGTGGGAGAAGGGGGTTAAAGATATTATAATGATGTTCAAAATACGGAAAATAGATGGCGGAAATGGGCAATATCGTGTGCCACAATGGAAGAAAAATAGAGAATATGAGATTTATTTGCAGAGTAAACTAGTTGATATTAAATGTGAAACGAATAATGCGTTTTAAAAAGGATGGGTATACAGTTCATTTCTTTCATTATTTAGACAAAACATAACCTCACTTTCCATAGAACAAAAACCAAATTTTTAAGTAGCCAAAATCGAACGCCCTCACGGCATTATAACTACACTGCTAACTTTAAATCACTCCGAATAACCCCTTATATTACGCTTTCATATCAATTAAATGCACCAGAGTGAAACAGCAAGATGCCAGAGATACTTTATGGATGAAAAATATATTATTATGTAAAATGCCTGTTAAGGAGGCCATAATATTCGTTTTTATTTGTACATCGAACATAACAAAGAAACCGCGATACTGCCACGCGGCCCTAATATGCCTAAGAGAGTTCCAGACTGGTGAGCAAAGTCACCCAAAAACTAATGAATTCAAATTCAATTTAGACGTTTAAAAATGCTGGACCGGCTTTATATTTTGCGTATTTTTTATTACAATCTTTAACTTTACCTCCATGTATTTTATGTTTATATGTTCGGGTCAAATCTTGCAACTCAATTTTAACTAACCTCTACATGTCCGATTGAATTCAATTTTGGTATGCGATTATAGTTCCGGTGACAATACAATAATATGGTATTATTAGGCAACCCCTGGAGGAAGGAAAACGGCTAAGTTTTTCCGATTTCAACCAAAATTGGTACTCGAGGGTTTTTGGGGATAAGGACTACGAATTTTTGATCAGATTTTGAAAATTCAATATGGTGGATTCAAGATCAACGATTTTTGGTCATGTTTTGCTAACCAATTTTAACTGACTTGTACACATCCGATTGTCTTTAAATTTTGTATGCTTTTATAGTTCCGGTAACAATACAATTATAGTATTATTAGGCACCTCCCTCCCCCCTTCGAGGGTAGTGGAGGGGGAAAAATACCTATGTTTGTCCGATGTCAACCAAAATTGATATACGGAGGTTTTTGGGGATAAGGAATACGAATTTTTGATAATATTTTGAAAATTCAATATGGCGGATTCAAGAGGTACTATTTTTAGTCGTGTTTTGCTAACCAATTCTAACTGAATTATACACATCCACCTGTCTTTAAATTTGGTATGCGGATAAAGTTCCGGTAAAATACAATAACTTGGTACTATTAGGCACCCCCCTCTCTCCCTACGAGGGGAGTGGCGGGAGGAAAACACCTAAGTTTGTCCGATTTCAACCAAAATTGGTACACGGGGTTTTTTGCGGATAAGGAATATGAATTTATCAGATTTTGAAAATTCATTATGGCGTATTCAAGATAAACGATTTTTGGCATCTTTTGCTAACCAATTTTAACTGACTTATACACATCCGATTGTCTTCAAATTTGGTATGCGTTCGTAGTTCCGGTGACAATACATTAATATGGTATTATCAGGTATCCGCCTCCCCCTAACGAGGGAAGTGGAGGGGAAAAAGATTTAGTTTGCTCGATTGTAATCAAAATTGGCATAAGAATTTTTGATCAGATTTGAAAATATTAATATTGGTTTAAAGTGGACGATTTAGAGTACAAATCTAAAAATTAAAAAATAATGTTATATAAAAAAAAGCTTTTAAAATCCAAGCTTTTACAGAAAAATATAAAGTTCACTATCATAATAATGAAAGCGATGGGCGCATTATAGAAAGTTTGGCCATGTTGACTCGAAAAATTTATGTTATGGATTATATGATTGTTCGCAAGAATCTGAATTCACTATAATGCAGAGAAATGCAAGGGTAAGTAAGTTCAACCCAACTCGACCTAACTTACGGCCATCGATTTTATTATTATGATATTAGAATGCTAAAAATTATTTTCTACTTTTTAGTGATCTTTATATTATATAAAAGCTAGTATTTGGAAAGCTTTTTTTTATATAATATTACTTTTTAATATTTATAATTGTACCCTAAATCGTCCATTTTGAATCCGCCATATTAAAATTTTTAAATCTGATAAAAAACTCATAATCCTTTTCCCTAAAAACCCCTGTATGCCAATTTTGATTGAAACCGAACAAACTAAATCTTTTTACCTCTCCACTTTCCTCGGTGGGTACCTGGTAATACTATATTATTGTATTGTCACCGGAACTATAAACGCATACCAAATTTGAAGACAATCGGATGGGTATAAGTCAGTAAAAATTTGTTAGCAAAAGATGACCAAAAATCGTTTATCTTGAAGCCATATTGAATTTTCAAAATCTGATCAAAAATTCGTATTCCTTATCCCCAAAAACCCACGTATACCAATTTTGGGTGAAATCGGACAAACTTACGCGTTTTCTTCCCTCCAGGAAATGCCTAATATTACCATAATATTGTATTGTCACCGGAACTATAATCGTGTACCAAGTTTGAATTCAATCGGACTACAAGTTAGTCAAAATTGAGTTGCAAGATATTTATCCGAACATAGAAACATATAAATATAATAGAGGTGAAGTTAAATAAAAGCTTGTAATAATAAACTTAATGTTTTCTAATTTTGGAGGCTGCTACGAATTTTCAGATTTAAAATAAAAAAAATTTCCTAATATTAGAGGGAATTGTGACGAAACAGATTTCTATCGATCTTGCTATTCTTGCGGCTATATGCCTATATATTGTGCCCCTGAAAATGACTAATGTGTGAGTGCGTCCACCATGTCTGTGCCCCAAACAATGCCTGAGCTTCATTCATTTGAGATTTAAACACTTGCTGCCTTGGCCATAACTAGTACACTGTGATTCAATAAAACTTTCTATCACAATCAACTCATGATAAAATTTAAACTAAACGAAATCGAAAATTTTCTAAATGAGGCCCTGTTCATACTGTGATCGGTGTGGCAAAAAATCTAGGGAGAAACAAAAAATAAACGTCAGACTGAAAATTCTCGTTGACAGTTGACGTCAATCAATGTGGATAAATTTCGCGTGGCATATACTGTATACTTCATTCCATATTCAATCAGACCAGTTTATTAACACTGACAATGACAGTTCCATTTAGTTTCAGTGTAAAAATGTCAGCCGCTAATATTGAAATTGGACCGAAAAATTTGAAATGATCAGTCTCGGGAGTAGTTCTTCTTAGTTGCGGGCTTTTTTTCACCTTTTGGTTACTACATTTCTTTTATCACTCATTTACTTTAATTTAAAGTATGATTTATTTTTTTACTTACCTTTCTAACCTTCTATTAATAACATCTGTGCTCAAGAGATCTTTAAAAAACAACGTTTTAAAATTTCTCACTAATTTCCCTACTGTCGGACTTTTGCTTTTTTGACATTTGGTCGGAAAAAAAATATTATTTTACACACCTGAACAATTTTTTTTGCATACATTTTTTATATTAGTGAGTAAGATCGTTTCTAGGATGAAGGTATTAAAGAGTACATTTATAATCTTTTATGGATACTGCCAGAAAGTCATTATTTTAAAATTTTCTGGACAAACAATTCGAAGAATGGAATTAGAATTTTCCACCAAAAAAAAAAGATTTAGTAATAGTATATTACATAACAAGTGTGGACAGTGGCAAATTTCACTGGAAACTTTTGTTCAAGGCGCTTGTCGATTGCAAAAACACATGAGTGTTAGAAAGCCTCTTTCTCACGAACACACCAATTTCTCTAGTTACTACGCTTTATTTCGTACAAAATATATTCAAGCTATTTCTCCGCAAATGTAAGGAAAATGTTTTTTGTAACACATGTGCGGAAATATAATGTTGACAGTTTTACCTACCTTTCTAAGGCAAGGAACCAAAGTGCGTGAATTTCACCATTTTCATATGTGATCGTAAGAAAAAAATTAAATGTACAAAACATTTCGCGTGAAATAGCATAAACATGTGTTTGTTAAACAACTACATTAGCTCATTGCACTACGGCTCAGTTACTCCAGGGATTTGTAAACTCAAGGAATCTCTGCCTGTTCGTAAAATGGAAATTTGTGGCGCTTTCAACTAAATTTAAACCTCGAAAATGTAAACTATTTAGCTAACATTTTTTTAGAGGAATGCTTTTAGTTGTATTAACCGGAGTTCGTATCTACTACTTTTTCTTGAAAATAATAATACATATTTGAACAGGATTTAGCGAGGGAGACCTAACAACAAAAAAGGAAAATAGTGAGCTTTTCCTAAAAAAACGTAAACTCGGATTTTGCACTTGTGGTCCTCATACCAGGAATGAACCTGAAACAGGATTCATGTAAAAAACAACCGTCTGTCAAAGTGCAGGATCGGCAGATGACTTGAAGGAAAATCAAGCGTCGGCATCCCAAGATAAATTTACAAAAGATTTAGCGAGGGTGAACAAACAACAAAAAAAGGCATTTTTAACCGGAGACCCGGGTTTCGCAATTGTGGTGCTCATAAGCGCGGTGCCAGGAATTAACTTGAAACAGGATTCATGTAAAAACAACTATATGCAAAATTGCAGAATCGGCCGATTTACCCTCAATTTGAAAGAAAATCAAGTGACTCTACAGAGACAGACATAATTATCTTCACAAACTTTCCAAGCTCTGGAGTTGATAAATTTAAAAAGGATTTATTTATTTATTTATTTATTAGGTAACCAACAGAACAAAATTCCAATAACAGATTACAATTTTAATATAGTTATAGTAATATTAAGTATAACTACAAGGTAATTATTTTCTAATAGTTCAGCCCTTTTTAAAGAGCATTCTTACTTCCACAAAATAGCAATAAATAAGAATTCGATTTTAAAGTTTTAACTAGCCAGAAAAAAAAAACAATCTTTTAAGTATTAGGTTCATCTATTAAGGGAAATCAAATTTCTATTTATTGTTCTTTTTAATGTTTTCTTAGAATATTTCACAAAAATATCAAATTTTTAAATTAGTTCACTAAGTTGATCATCTTATATAATGGAGAGTTTAAGCCTAAGTTAGTGCGAGGTGTTTGATTATAAAAAATATTTGGATGCCTATTAGCATACAGTGGTCCACAATTAAAATTAATCTTTAAAATTAGTTGAGGACCCAAGCAACAATTATAGTCAATTTCACTGGTGCCATTGTCATTGCCACGAAAAAAGGGTTAAAGCGTTGTAATATTTCCTACGAAAAACTATTTATGGGAAAAATTTCAATATTTTCACTTAGTGTGGTCACTATTACTGTTAAAAAATTACCACACTGTCGTAAAAATATAAAGTTATACGCTTATATATTCCACTATATAACTATATACCATTACTAGAAACACAAAAATACTTTATAGTGCGGGGCTTACTTCATAGTCACATTTAATATCTTTAATATTACTTTTACGAGGTAACGGCTCTACTGATATTAATTTGGTTGCAATTCAGTAGCCCCTACTCAATACAAAACTACAAAGTTATGGAGTCTACATGGTCGCCTATCTACCACGCAGTAAGAAATAAATGTGCATATAGTGGAAAAACGTTACCTACAAGTTATCGCTACTTTACTGACATTATAAATTACTGCACCGTCAACTGGATGAGCGACGCCGCCATGTTATTTACTTCTACTAAACATGGAATTCAAATCAAAATTTAAAAATAACTCATTAAATCATTGATTAGTAGTTGCATATATCAATAAAAGTAAAAATATTAATATTTAATTAATAAACCATATTAAAACTGGAAATACATTTAATTTGGAAATCCTAACCTCAAATAATTCCGATTTTTTATCGACATTTTAGATAAAACTAGGTCAAAACTGTGGGGCGCGCGTTCTTTTTATCAAAAAATCAGCATTTTTAGTCAGTAAAGTGCTATGCGTTTATAGATTTAGGATGTTGTGACTTCAGAAAAATGGTTAATAAAATGGTAACTATTAGGTATAGGTTATGATATAGATAATATTTTTGTTTCTGTCATGTCTTCACATATTTTATGGTGTGTGTCCTGATGTAGTTTAGAAAAAGATCAACATATTTTCAATTAATAATGTGGGAAAAAGAAAACCTATAAAAACCCTAAAGTCAGAAATACTACTTTATGTGGTAAACAGGACGTCGGGATAACGTGCCCGTTTACTACCGGCGACGACATAATTCCTATATCAAGCGTAATCTTTACCGTCGCGATGTAGTTGTATAACCGTCCCAATGCATTCCCAAAAACGGTGAATACCTCGAGGTATAGTAGTAATAAAACCGTCGCCGTGATATAACGCCACAACTCTATTAGAGATAGGGCGTGGAGACGGCCACCACGTCGCGACTGATTTTGTTGCTTGGGGACTATCAATCTTGTTGTAAAATAACTTGTAAAAAAAGACTATAAGAGCTATATTTCTTCTAAACTCCAATGTGAAAAATTTAAATTCTGTAAGTTTTTTTGGCACTTCAATTTTGCTATGTAAATGAAATAAAACGGGGATCGCACTACACTACAATACTAGAGAGTACTTCGCACGAATACATTACATTATAAAACCAGTGTTTCCTCCCTCTTAAACTTGAAAGTATTTCTTACATAAAATCCTAACTTTCTGAGAGCTCTATTAACAATGTTTTCTATATGTTCTGCAAAATCAAGCTCTTCATTTATTATCAGTTATTAAATTTAGAGCTTTGTTTTTACCGATGTTGGACAAGCAAAAAAAGAATCCTTTTTAAATTTCTCAACTCCAGGGCGTCTGTGAAGATAATTAAATCTGTGTCCGTAGAGACGCTTGTTTGTGCTTCAAATTGAGAGTAAATCTGCCGATTCTGCAATTTGAAAGAGGGTTGATAGATTTTTTCTAAGAAATTCTCCAAGATTTGCGACTTATTAGGATCTTTCATTCATTATAACTTTGCCAAATTTTTGAGTTTTAATACATATCGAGGGCTTTAAAAAAAAATGATAAGAAAAAGAACTTAGTAAGTGTCTTTTCTAGGTTTTTCCTTTTCATGGAAGATCTGGCTTCCAATAAAAATCACATTTATGTTTAAATTATTATTTCAGTAGCAGGTTAGAAAATATTATTTCAATAGTTCATTAAATTTAACTTTGGTAAAATTAAGCGAAGCTATCAGCCGTTAACAGCGCAAATAATTCCCGATCACACGCGCGTAATTATGCAAATAAATTGACGTTTAAATGCCTAAGATAATATCTACCACCTATAGGCAACGGCTCAATTTGGCAGGAATTATTGGCATGTGGAGAGCTTGCAGGCCCACACCATTATTTAGACGATAACTTAGGTACATAATCGGATACTACACATAAACGATGTTGCTTTGAGTCAAGGTGGGGTAAGTTTTAATCCGTTTAAAAGTAAATATTTATATTTCTGTCAGTGACCCTACACAGGGTGATTCACGACGTATGGGATATAGTCAAACCATAGGCATTATGGACTAAGCCCATTCCATATCTGGTAATAAATTTACCTGGTGGCGTTTTTAATGGTTATACAGGGTGATTTATCAAAATATGCGAAACTATGCAACCAAAAATTATGAAACTTTACATGCTAATTACACTCCCGAAGTTCATTATACATGTTTTTAAAAATTTGGTATTTTCAGGTCCGGACTTAGTTTCTTCTCATTTTTAAATCTCACTTCCTCATACAGCACACTTCGTCCCAGAGACGTACGTTTTATGTTCATTTTACGTCGGTACATCCTGAACCAATTAGGGACGTATTATGTATGTACAAAACGTACGTACACTATGTACGTATATTTTACGTATATTTTAGGGCTATCTCTCAAACATGCAATTACAGAGGTACACTAAACGTACATAAACATACGTATTACGGACGTACATAAGCGTACGTACTATGTACGTACCTATTATAAACAATTAAACTAAGATAACATCTGACATCTTTGTTCTAACATTATACCTCAATATTTCTTGTCTCACTCACGATTAGGTCGTGTCCGTTATCTCTTATGCACTTATACTACTGTAAATAGCGCCTTTTCTCTCTAGAATTTTAATATGTGATCTAACTGTATCTTTTTTAGAACTGCAGCGCTTGTCGTTTTTGGGAAACTAAGTTTTTTGTTAACATTTCCGCTTATGGAAAAACGGTTTGCTTGTCCTATAGCAACACTTCGTCCCAGGGACGTACATTTTACGTTCATTTTACGTGGGTACGTCCCGGGACCACTTATGGACGTACTATGTACGTACAAACGTGTACGTACGTACATAGTATGTACACTATATATAGCGTACACGTTATAACAGAGAGGCGACAAAGTAAAAACCGTTATAAGCAGGAAAATTGATACAAAAATTATAAAAAGGGGTTATTTTAATAAATTTTAAGTATTTCTTTTACAAAAAGCAAATAAGGTGTAGGTCTGGATTTATGATTTTATTAATTATTATCTTTCAGTGCATAATATTACAGCATCACTTCAAACATACACATATCATATATTTTAGTGAAGTAAAGAGACAAGAAATCATTTTTTATTCTTTTTAAAAAATTAAAACTTAAAAATTTAAAAACAAAATAAATTCATTTTTTTTTAACTTAAAACAAATTAAATTTTATTTTTTTTTTTGAAAATCTGTTACATTTTAAATTGCCCTTACACTTCTTCAAGCATCCTAATGAATAATCAGGTCTATGTATTCATTAATCTGGTGTGCGATCAGCCGATAATCTCCAGAGCATTCTTTTGGAACCGGCTCCTTTTTTTTTCCTTTGTGCAAAAAGATACTTTACTTTAGTTTACAAAGATTAATTCTTTTTTATAAATTGCGGTACAATATGGGGATGGGTATGTAAATGAAGCTGTAAAGTTATGTAGTATGAAAAGATAATAAATAAATAAAATCATAAATCCGGACCTGGATATTTTTTTGCTTTTTGTAAAAAAATACAACTAACCTCTTTTTTTTACTTTGGTGTCAATTTGATGATTTGTATATAAAATGATTTTGGCAAATCTATGTTACAGGAAGGCACCGGGCAAATTTACATATTTTTTAAAAAACAATTTTTTTGTTAGCAAAAACAAAAAGTTGCGCATTAATTTTTTTTCTTAAAAAGATAACAACATTTATTTGTTGTTTATAAGTGAGATTTAAAAATGACAAAAAAAAGTAAGTGCGGCCCTGAAAACTCCAAATTTTTACTGATCTTCGGGAGTATAATTAGCGTGCAAAATTTTATAATTTGTGGTTGCTTTGTTTGTGAGATATTAAAATTAACAGTGTTTGCATATTTTGATAAATCGCCCTGTATATCCGTTAAAAACCCCACAAGGTAATAGTAATTTACATAACAAGCATGTTATGATGGTCATTAAATGCGAAGATGAAGTTTGAAACGCGAGCCGCAGGCGAGTGTCTTTATTCTTAGTATTCTACACTTTACCTACGACGAATGAAAATGTCATCATAAATATCAGAAATTACTAAAAATATCAAACGCGAACACTCGAAGTCAATAACCTTCATAACCTGAAGTTTTAGTGAGGTTCTGCCTAATGTTATTTAAAACAAATAAGGCTACTAAGGGACTTTTCATATATCTTTTTATAAACAAGGGTTTTTTTTTAAAAAATGCGTAATATGTCAATTTAACGGGACTTATTTTTGGTAAGGTACTAAAATTATATTGGATTTATTTACGCTTAATAAATATTTTGTGTTGTGTTGTATTGTCTTAAATATACAGAAAAATAATTCACATTTTTGCGTCAATTAGAACTCTTATAAAATAAAGTTTCATCGCTTGTCACGCCATCTTGTGGTTTACGTCTAAGCTTCATTATTATCCTAGGACCGTAAATGAGCCATTACCATCGTGTTGAGAGGGTCGTAAAATTAGTATTATTCGTTGATCGTAGGTAAAATTTATTACCAGACTTGGTTTGAATATGTCCTATTTGTCGTGACTCACCCTGTATAGCTCAAGAAATGTCAAAGTGATGTTTAAAACGGGTCATGTGATATACATACATTTTGAAGTGCAATAAACATCAGAAATTGCGGAATTTTGAATGAAAGGCATATTTTGTAAAAACTAAGACACGGCTCCGAGCACTTTTTTTATTTTTTGCCGAATAAACTAAAATTTCTTTCTAAAGCCATCGATTTAAATGTTTGAATATTTCGAATTAGTGAAAGAAAGAAAGAAGTTTTAGCTTATTTGGCTAAAAATCAAAAAAGGGCTCCGAGCTTAGTCTTAGTTTTTACAAAATGTGGCTTTAATTCAAAGTTCAGCAAATTCGACGCTTATTTGACTCCAAAAAGTATGGACATTTCCTGAGCTACGATCACTGATAGGAAAATTTAACTATCAATAGATATCTCTAATTCTCAACATGCTAATTTACCGGGTTGCCCAAAGAAAACACAAATGGTTATAATTTTTATATATTATAACCGGTTTAATTACCAACAGCTTGTTTCAAAGCCAATAGAATTTCAGCAAATAGATGGAGGTGGTAGAATGGGATTTACTATGATCTAAAATAGGGCTCTGTTACGGAAGAGCGAGCAAAAAAATAACGCGTAACAAAAGAGCCTTAACGAAAAAGGGCGGAACAAAGGAACGCTGTGACAATAAAGTGTGTAACGTTACAGCGCTGTAACAAAACGGCGTATGTGAAAAAAAAGCGCTGCAACAAAAGAGCATTGTAAGAAAAGAGCGCTGTTAGAAAACAGCGATTTAATTATAGTAAGTATTAATATTTGCACTTTTATCATCAACCTAGCCATGTAATTTTAACTAAATAAAATAATTACAAAACGTCAAACATTTATTAAAGATGTAGAGAAGTGATTCTTTTTTTAGCATAGCAACCAAACACAGTGTTTTTGTTTCGTGACGCTCTTTTGATACAGCGCTTTTTTATATAGTGCTCTTTTAAAACAGCGCTTTTTTGTTACGGTGCTCTTTTGTTACAAGCGCAGTTTTGTTAAAGCGCTGTATAGTTAAGCGCTATTTTGTTAGCTGCTGTTTTGTTATAAAGCTCTTTTTTACAGCGTCATTTTATGCAGCACTCTTTCATTACAGTGCCCTAAAATAGTACCCCCCACAGGTCTAAATATTCATTTGCAATGTCCGAGATATTTTTTTTTGCTTCATGGGTTCAAGGACTCTCTACAGCAAAGAGAATAAATAGAAATCGGTTCCCTCTAACTGTTGGTAATTTTGATGATTTTTTCTTGTTTCGGAAATGTAGCAGCTTTTGTTCATGAATGACATTAATTTGAATTTTTCGCCCATTTTATTCATTTTAATTTTTGAGCAATTGGCAATACTGATTTTTAATCGCGTATGCTCTCACGATCGGCCTCTGACAGAGAATGGCCGGCCAATAATCCTGCAAGACACCGACAGAAAGACTGGTAAGTCGTTCGTGAGACCGTTTGTCAATATTTTCCAAATTTGCTAATTTTCAAGTGATACCTTTTTTTTTCTGGTGCCAAATTTTTCTTATTTAATGCAAACATGAGCATTAAATTGGTCCTTCAGACCGAATCGTGAAACGCCCCGTTCATTTTTTACGCATTTTGATGTATTTTTGATTAAAATCCCATGTGACTCATTTTTTTCCTTACAGCAACGATAACTTCAAGTTGTTTACAGAAATTAGTTTGTTATTACAAAACATAGATAGCGCTCGTGTCGAGTTTGACAACCGGCAACGTTGTGGATTGAGATCGTGCAGTGATTGCGTTCAAATAGTGTTGAGCTGTGTCAATCGACCACTAGTCTCTGCTTTGTTATTAAATAAAAGTTGGGTTAGGTACTTCGTGTTTTTTCAAAACAAATTTTCTTTTGGTGTTTTTTCAGAAAAGGTGCGTGATTTTCCAATTTTTTTTTGTGAGTTAAGTTGTGGTGAGACTTTTGCTTGATTTTTGTCATGGTTGGATGAATAGTTACAGATTTTCACTATATTTGTCATAAATTTAATTTTTTAAGATAAGTGAGTTTGTGCTAAACTCATAAAAAAGCGTGAAACATTTATCAAACGCATGAAAAACCTGTGTACATTAGCAGTAGAATGTGAAACTGATGGGTCTAAGAAAAGTAAGTTGAAAGCAGGCCTTGAAGATTTTCACACTTGTGTTGCATCATTTGAGTCTCTTCACCTGGATATTGTTTGTTTATCAAAGGATGAAGACCTAGATGCTCAGCATGCAATAGGTTCCAAATTTGATGATATGAAATATACTGTCAATTCAATTAGTCGGGATTTGTGTTCCCCAGATGATGCTAAAGGTAGTGTGAACCAATCTATTGTATTGTATAGGCATTAGACCTTCCTAAAATAAATGTGCCTACCTTTTCAGGTAATCGTAGAGAGTGGCCTACACAGCGTTTTCAGCACCTGCAATTAGCTGTGAAGGGTGACGCTGCTGAAGTTATCCGTAACATTTCTTTGACCGAGAATAATTATACAATAGTATACAATGCCTTAATCGAGCGATATGAAAACAAACGAGCACTCGCAACAGATTATTGGCTGGCAATGTATAACGCCCCTACGGTAAAAGATAACTCACTTCCTGATGTAATGATATTAATTACTACATTTACTCAAAATATGGATGCCTTGAGTTCCATTGGTGGAATAGATCTGTGGGATTTTACAAAGTTGAACCTTATGCTTCAAAAAATAGACCCCTCTCTTAAAAGTAAGTTTGAAATTGAATACAGCAACAAAACTTTTCCCAAATATGTAGATTTAATGCAGTTTTTGAATAGGACTTGTCGTGCGTTAGAGAATAGTGTACATCTTGACGAACCAAAACCGAATAATTCTAGTCCTAAATTTGATAATAGATCAAGGAACGTACCTCTTACTAAAGCCACCCCTGTTTTTACAACATCTACTGCTCCTTCTCAAAATTGTAATTTTTGTAAATCTGGATCTTTCCATTTGTTGTTTAAATGCAAAAAATTTCTAGAAGCTGATGTGCCAACAAGGCATGAGTTTGTTAAGAAAAATCATCTTTGCTTCAATTGTTTTAACTCACACAATGTTTTTTCTTGTACAGTAGCGAAGTTTTGCAAAGAATGTGGCCAAAAGCATAATACGTTTCTCTATTTCCCAGGAAGAAAACCTTGGTCAGTTGAGAATAACCAGAATAGTGAGGTTGAGGTTACTAGGGACCCACCCCAGAATGCATCCAATTCCCAGGATCGTTCGTCCACTGGAGCCCAATGTTATACTAGTTTGTATCCTATCCAAGGTACTCCGTTGTTTGGCACCGCAGAAGTGTCTGTGTGTGACCCCCACTCCAAATTGTTGACATGTAGAGCCATGCTTGATTGTGCTAGCCAAATCAGTTTTATATCCCTCTCTTGTGTACAGCGTTTAAATTTACAAATTAAACCAACTCATGTGCCAATCCAAGGAATTAATAATATGTCAACATCATCGAGCCTAGGTTCAGTTGACATAAAACTATCTCCAAAAACTTGTTTTGCTCCTAATTTCCAATTTACTGCTGTTGTAGTGCATTTTATATGTGAATTGACTCCTACATCCACTTTTAACTATTCCAGATGGAAATATATAAAAAATCTTGAATTAGCTGACCCTAATTTCTCCAAGCCCAAAGGCATTGACGTGGTGCTAGGAGTTGATTTATTCCCAGACATTGTAATGCCAGGTTTTATAAAGAGCCTCAACAGTGGTCCCTGCGTAATTAAGACTGTGTTTGGTTGGGTGTTGATTGGTGGAAAAAATTCGTCCAAGAGTGAATTTGTTTCCCTATGTACTTCAATATCCAATGAATCTTCCATTGACTCAAACTTGCAAAAGTTTTGGGAACTTGAGTGTGTTCCTCATAACTTATTCTTGACTCTAGAGGAACAGAAATGTGAAGATTTCTTCATTTCATCGCATTCTAGAGATTCTAGTGGTCGACACATTGTTCGACTTCCTTTTAAGGACAGTTTTCCTGAGTTGGGTGACACCAAGGGCCAAGCACTCCATCGCTTTAATTTGCTTGAATCTAGATTGAATAAAAATCCAACTCTCCGTACCTTATACTGTGATGTTATGAGAGATTACTTAGATCAAGTTTGTCCATCATCTGACTTACCGTCCTACCATTTTCCACACTATGGCGTTGGAAGTATGATGATGGCTCTCCGAAGATTGGTGTTTGATGGATCAGCTAAGGGCTCCAATGGTGTTAGTTTGAATGATGTGTTGCTAGTTGGTCCAAAGCTACAGAATGACATTGTCAAAATCTTAATGTGTTTTAGATTTTTTCCAATTGTGTTCAGCACTGACATCCGTCAGATGTACAGAAATATAGTTGTGGACCCCAGAGATGTTCATTATCAAAAGATTTTGTAGAGATTTGAATCTGCTAGTCCCATCCAAGAGTTCAATCTACTTACTGTGACCTATGGGTTAAACCGCAGTCCTTATCTGGCCATTCGCACATTGCACCAACTAGCAGCAGACCATGGAAAGGAATATCCATTGGCCTCAAACATTCTTATCCGTTCCACATACGTGAATGATATAATTTGATTTGCCACCTCCATTGACGAAGCTTTAGAGTTACAGAGGCAACTAATTGGTTTATTGAGTTGTGCAAAATGGACTTTGCAAAGATTTGCTAATTTCTGTACCAGAAAATCATCAAAGAAATATTTCCTTCTCAGACAAGGACAATTCTCTCCTAAAAATTTTAGGTCTTCAGTGGAACCCCATTTCTGATGTGTTCTCCTATTTCATAAAGTCCGTAGCTAGAAACTGTACAAAACGTGTCATCCTATCTGAGATTGCCAAAATCCATGAACCCCTAGGATTTGTTGCCCCAGTTGTGTTATTGGCCAAATGCTTGATCCAGCGTTGGTAGATTCAAGGAGTTGATTGGGATGAAGTTTCATCCTTGGATATAACCAATAAATGGCAATTATATGTCTCTGAACTCCCATTATTGTCTTCTGTTTCGATTCCCCGTTGTGTGATGATGGAGGATGCTGTTGTCACCGAATTGCATGGCTTCAGTGATGCATCTTTGTTAGCTCACGGTGGTGTTATTTATGTAAGACAAATTAATTCGTAAGGTGAAATATTTATTTCCTTGCTTTGTGCCAAAAGTAAAGTTTGTCCATTGAAAATAGTGTCAGTTCCAAGACTTGAACTCTGTGCCGCTCTATTGCTTTCCAATCTTATGCACTATGTTGTGACTACCTCTCCAATAAATAAAATTATGATTGTTTTCCACAAAACCAAAACTACACTTTTTTGCACTCGACGCGCGTTTCGCTAACAACGTTAGCATCATCAGGAGATGGTAAACGTTGTTATCGAAACGCGCGTCGAGTGCAAAAAAGTGTAGTTTTGGTTTTGTGGAAAACAATCATAATTTTGTTTTAGTGCAACCAAAGGTTCCAAATTCCCAACATACCTCTCCAATAAAATTTGATTGTAATTATGCTTGATCAGATTCCAGTGTGGCTCTTTATTGGATAAAAAATCATCCATCCCAATACCGACCTTTTGTGGCTAACCGTGTATCCCAAATTCAGGATAAGGTCCCTCCAAACCGTTGGTTCCACATCAGTGGTACTGAAAATCCAGCCGACTGTTTATCAAGGAGTCTGTTGCCTTGTCAATTTATTGATCACCCATTGTGATTTACCGGACCTCCATGGTTGAAAGCGTCCAATGAATTGTGGCCAACTACTTTTGATTTTGATCCAAAATAATCCCAGCATTTCCCAAGAAGAACGAAAAGTTGTGTTGAATGTGGCTTGCTCAAAAGGATTGTTTCTTCTGTCATTATTTTAAAAATTTTCATCTTTACCCGAGATCCTAAAGAATCTGCTTGAAAATAAACCTTGCTCCAAGCCACTTAGAAAGTTAACTCCTTTTTTGGACTCAGCGGGAGTTATCAGGGTGGGCGGCAGGATGCGCAACGCGGACCCTATGCTTCTTCCAAAGGATCCCATGGCCATCCAGGTTCTCGACACCTTCAATACTTGTTGAGACAACAGTATTGGATAATGTCCGTAGGTCGAGCAGTACATTCCGTAATTTCAAAATGTTTCAGGTCTGCTCGAGTGAAGCCAAGCCCCTTTGCTCCCTTTATGGGTGATTTACCCCCAATTAGAGTGTCTCAAGTAAAACCTTTCTCGCATTGTGGAGTGGACTACATGGGTCCAATTGCAATAACCATGTCGAGAAGGCGTGGCGTCCAAAGCCATCCATCTGTATGTCCACAAAAGCCATTCATCTCGAGGCTGTGTCTGATTTAACATAGGAGGCATTTTTAGGTGCCTTTCGGTGATTTGTGGCTCGACGTGGCAGATGTAATGATGTTTACAGTGACCAAGTGTCAATCTTTGTAGGGGAACTTGGTTTAATGCGGTCATACCTTCAATCCTCGGCGGAGAAATTGTCCATTAAGTGGCATTTCGACCCGCCTTCAGCTCCCCACTTCGGAGGTTTGTGGGAGTCTGGAGTAAAGTCTGTGAAGACTCAATTGTACCATGTTATTGGTCATCAAGTTTTATCTTTTGAGGAGATATCAACTGTGTTAGCTCAATGTGAGGCGGTGCTCAACTCGCGTCCTCTCTGCGAGTTAAGCCCAGATCCAAATGACTTGGATAGCCTAACCCCAGGCCACTTCCTCACGCTTGAGGCTCTAACGGCCCCTACAGATGAGAATGTAATTGATGTTCCTGCCAATCGACTTAAAAGATGACAGATGATCCAACAGACCTTTCAAAGTTTCTGGAAGAGGTGGTCGTTGGAATACTTAACTGCGCTTCAACAGCGACAAAAATGGAATCTTCCTGATTCCTGATGGGTAGAACTAAAAAAATATATCCAAGTCCGGATACCATTCCCCGGGTTGTGAAGGTTAGGACGTCAAAGGGTTTTTTGGACCATCCCTTAGTGAAGGTTTGTCCACTACCCTCTAAATAATAACGTCACCAACCAACAACCAACTTCTACGTGTATTGTGTCGTAATATAGAATTTTTATTTAGTTTTTTTTTGGAGTAAAACTGCGATAAGGAAACCAAAGGAATCACATGGTTTCTCATGTTATTTAAACTTTTTTTGAAAAAAAATAAATGTATTTTTTAGTGGGCGGTAATGTTCATGAATGACATTAATTTGAATTTTGCGCCCATTTTATTCATTTTAATTTTTGAGCAATTGGCAATACTGATTTTTAATCGCGCATGCTCTCACGATTGGCTTTAGACAATGACGTGCGCAATTTTCACTTCTTCGGAAAAAACCGGCATGCTAACTAGGGCGCGGTAAGAAAAGACACGATTTTCTATACATCCAGACACCGACAGAAAGACTGGTAAGTCGTTCGTGAGACCGTTTGTCAATATTTTCCAAATTTGCTAATTTTCAAGTAATACCTTTTTTTTTCTTCTGCCAAATTTTTCTTATTTAATGCAAACATGAGCAGCTTGTTGTTTTTGCATCTCATAATATTTGCTTCGATGATTTCCAGCGAATCTAAAAATCCCAATGGGTTTAAGCACTGCAAAATTGGCAACAACTAACCTCAAAAGTATCAAGCAAATGTCAAAAGTTTAAAAGGATTTTGCAATACAACGTGTCCAGTTCCCTTCATGAAAACAGAAGAGAGAATTCGGTTCTATATGAAAACGTAGTAATTAATTTGCCCGTGTCTTGACACAGAACCTGCACTTCTCTTGCAACTTAACCCATGTAAATATCTATTTAGTTTATAGTAGTAAACATCTAAATTTTCACCGCGTATGCAGACGTGTGGCAGGCAAATCAAATCTTACTCCTATGGAAATTTATAATACTGTGTTTTAGTAGGTTTTCTTGTAATGCGAAAAATCGTAATTTGTTCGTTTAATACTATAAATCAAAAGACTTTTGACAATTTGAAATTTTTTCGGTTAAATATTTCAAGTTTACGTAGGGATATTAACTTTTAAAGAAGAGTATATAAGTCTAAATTATATTGCAAAAATATGGGGTGTGCTTTAAAATTTTGGACTGGTTTGATTTTCTAATAACTTTTTTGTTCCTTAACCGATTCTTATAAAGGTTAGATAATAAAAGGTTGTTGTTGTTTTTGGAAAGGTAACTAAAAACATATTATAACCTGTATTTTTTTTATAAAAGTAAGAAAGTTGACGGTATTTCACGTCTAAAGGGGTACTACTCATAAAATTCGGTTTACTAATACAAAAGTTACGTGTGTTCAAATTTCCTCTGAATAAAGAACCTATTCTAAATACCAAAAAATGTGTCTTTAAATAAATTTATAATTTTTAGATTTTTATAGAGTAAGCCTTTTTGACACAACAATTGTTCAAAATTTATGAATTTTATATAAAAAATGTCAAAAGTCCAAGATGACGGAAATAGTATGAAACAAGATTTTCAAAAACAAATCTGCAACTTTTTTGTGAGCTTAACTTTTTTAACAAAAATTAGAAAGCCTTTACCATTCGACGTTTAACGAAGTATCACTCATCAAATTTGGTTCATTTATGCAAAAGTTACGTTGACTCAAATTTCCTCAAAACACAGAAGCTGTTCTTAACACCAAAAAATGTTTCTTGGAATAACTTTTTAATTTTTTTATCGGATTTTTATACAGTAAGTCTCTTTGCAAAGACAATTTGTTCCAAAGAATCCCGCACGGATAACATGGATTTATGGATATTTTGAAGATATTGTACTTTAGGTGAAAAAAACTAAATTCTATGAGGATCGTATGTCTGTGATAGGAGATCCATGAAAGAACGTATTTTTACTAAACACATACAGATAAATTTTCTCGTAACTTGAAAAGTACCTTGTAGATTTTCGTAATTGGGATGTCATTTGAAAGGTACTTAAATAGTGCATAGATGCGTAACCAGAACTATAATTTAGGAGGCTTTAGTATTTGGGAATGTTAAGTTTGAAAAAATACGTAAATGAGACTAAAACATTTCTGTGTTTTATTTTCTCTGGTGGAGGTTTTTACGGGTAAGTCGTATTTAAAAATTAATTTAAGGGCGTAGGCAGAATATAATTTGACGGGGGCATGGGCTATAAAAAGTCAATAAATAAGAAAAATGTTAAAAACAAAAACCTACTCTATTTTTGCATTAATATTTTTTGTCTCGTTTAATCAATGAAGCGAGTACTCTTTAAAGGTATAGGCAATGGCCAGCGAAAACAGGACAAAATAAAGGTTAACTCTGATTTTACATTTTTTTTAAAGCAAATTGGCGCGGTTTTGGCTCTTATAATCCAGACTAATCCATTACCTTTTAAACGAGATCAGACTTGAAAATAACCGTTCCCCCAAAACGGGATCAAAATAAGTTTTTGGTTGTATTTTTTTTTTAATTAACTCTACCAGACAATCAAGCTTTACTAAAATATAATCCTGGATACGCCCCTGTGCTGTATTTCTAAATGATACCCCAATTACAAAAATCTACAGAGTACTTTTCAAATTACGAGAAAAATTCTCCGTATTTGTTTGGCAGACATACGTTTTTGCACGCCTCATATCTCCTATCACAGACATACGATCCTTATAGAATTCCATTTTTTTCACCTAAAGTCAATATCTTCAAAATATCAAAATATAGTTAACATTCACGGTAGGCCATAAGCCCATGTTATCCGTGCAGGATTCTTTACGATTTTTTTTACCAAACATGTCAAATGTCAGAAGTCCAAAATGGTGAACATAGTCTAAAATAAGGTTTTAAAAAAACAGATCTGTAATTTTTTTGTGAGCACCTTATAAGATTACTTAATAAAAATAAGAAAGCTTTTGCCATTTGACGCTTAACGAAATATTATGAAAAAAAATATTTAATTATTGTTGCTTGGTGGTTTATTACACTCACAAAAGCTGAAGATATATTTTCATGACCTTTTTATAAAAAAAAATATATATTTTTTTTTCATATTTTTGCGCGATTTTGAAATATTCACAAGTTTATAATAAAAGCAAAAAGTAAGCAGACCATGGAAACAAAAAATTATATTGTCAAAACTTTACAGGACGCCTTTACTTTTTGCAATGGCGATTTTTTACTTATTGCCTCATTTAAAATAAAAACGCAAATCTTTAATATTTATCCTAACGTTGTATCATTTTCTTTAGAACATTTTGTAAATTTAATATTTTAAAGGTATTCTGCAGGACTAGTTTACGGCGGAGCTAAATTGCTACTACCCGTACCAATAGACGTCCAAAAGCATCGAAAATTCTCGCCATGTGAAAGATCACACAGGTTTGTTTACACACAAAAATGAGCTTAATCAAACATATTTTTTAAATAAAAAGAGGCCTTTTCACAAAAACTGCCTCCAAAATTAAAATTGACATATTTTTTCTTTGCTGGAACAGTATTAAGAAACTACATTTTAAGAAATATTAGCAAATAAGTCCTGACAAAAAATCAGCTACTGTAAACTTGTGTTTAAAAATCATCAGATAAGAGCTTAGATACAAAGAAGTTGCAAATCTGTTATTAAAAACGTTATTTTAGACTATTTTCGCCGTCTTGGACTTTGTTTTATATAAAAATTATAAATTATATTATATATATATTATAATTATATAAATTATAAATAGGCAAAAAGGCCTACTTTATAAAAATCCGATAAAAAATTAAAAAGTTATTTCAAAAAATATTTTTCGGTGTTAAGAACAGCAACCAAATTTTATGAGTGATACTTCGTTAAACGTCTAATGGGAAATGTTGTTTTATATTATTTTTGCCATCTTGGACTTTTAGTATTTGATATTTTTATATAAAAATCGTAAATTTTGAACAATTGTTATTGCCTACTCTATAAAAATCGGATAAAAAATTTCAAGGTTATAAAAAACATTTCTTGGTGTTTAGAATAGGTTCTGTATTTAAAGGAAATTTAAGAAAACGTAACTTTTGTATAAGTAAACCGAATTTTATGAGTGGTACGTTCGTCGTTCGTTCAACGCTTTCTTAGTTTTATAAAAAATAATTACAGGGTGGTAAAAAATATTGCAGCTCTTTCGTAAAAAATACGATTTTCAATTTTTTCCGGCTTCTTGAATTTTAACACATGATGGTTTTTGTCAAAAAATTATAAAACTTGTTTAATTACCTTTCCAAAAGCTAACATTCATAAAAATCGATTAAGAAACAAAAAAGTAATTTGAAAATTAAACCGGTCCAAAATTTTAAAGCGCGCCCTATATATTGTCCGGTAAAATAGTTTTTAATTAGTTCGTAACATTACTAAAGAAACCCAAATAACTGAAAATTTTCAAATCACACTATGTCGATTTACCAAACGGAAATAATTATATCTGTTTTATTTTTATTGACGAACATTTTGAAATGTAATAAAACGAGAATATCTAAACTGGGCGCACTATGAAACGCATATTTTATATTTAGGAAAGCAATTTAAACCTCTGTAACTTTTTTAGGTTTCATTATTTTGAAATAAGATTTTTGGTATCGTATAGCTGGTATCTTTTGCTAAAAAAAAGTTAAAAACAAAGTGTGATATTTTGTATTTTGTTTGGTACACAAGGTGTGACAAAAAGTACTGTTTTTTGTCAAAGTTTAAAGTTAACGAAAATAAAAAAAAAATTGGGAGAAATTTAAAATTAATAAATTGGTTACCAAATCTTTCTTAACCAAATTAATTTTCAGCCTTTTTATTTTTTCTTTTGTTTTGGAGATATAATTTTTTTCAAAAATTTATGCTTATTTTACATTCTTTTGCCTCGTGGATTTGACCGGATTTTGAAAATAATTTTAAATATGCATTTTCGCAATCTCTGGAAGGCCTATTAAAAATAAAATGTACCCAAAGTTATTTTGAAGATTAATCTTGATTACCAGTGGCGTCCAAGTTGTGAATTGTAACAGATGTTTACAAAAAATACTTTATACGTTTAACATCAATTTTCTCGCTATTAATTCAAAAAATTTATTATTTTTTTCAGTTATTAGTAACTAGTGACCATTGTTACCAAAGCGGTTTTTATTTTTTTTAAATGTTAACCAGCGGCGGAGCTAGATTTTTTTTCAGAATACACTTTTATTGATAAAAAATGGTTACATAAATTAGAAAAAGCAGGTTCAGCTTATATTTTTTTAAATTATTAAGTAAATAATTTTTTTTATAACGAGCATTATTCTAAAAAAATTTTATTTAAAAATATTATGTTAGTTCTGTGTGAGTGAATTAGTGGAAACCAATCATAAAATATAAGGTTTTTTGAAAATGTTGGTATCATTCGAAAGGTCCAATTTTGCACAATTTTGCACACATATTTTGGAATTTTGCACACCTATTTTGAAATTTTCCACACTCTATATGGGAACCCGAAATAGAGTTTATGAGTAACGAGGCTTCCCCCCCTCCCAGATGATATTTTTAGAAAATTTTTGTACTATTCAAAAGGTCTAATTTTGCACACCCATTTTGAAATTTTGCACACCCCATGGGAAACCGCAATAAGGTTCTCGAGTAACGAGGCTGACCCCCTCAGATATTTTTTGAAAATTTTGGTATCATTCGAAAGGTCCAATTTTGCACACCCCATGGGAACCCACTAAAGAGTTCTCGAGTAGCGAGACTGGGCCCCCCCTCTGATGATATTTTTGTTTCATTCGAAAGGTTTAATTTTGCACAATTTTGCATACCTATCTTGAAGAAATGGGGGAGCCCAGCCTCGTTACTCGAGAACCCTATTGCGGGTTCCTATGGGGTGTGCAAAATTGTACCTTTCGGATGATACTAAAATTTGATTGGCTTCCCTAATTCACACCGAACTAACATAATATTTTTAAATAAAAATTTTTTAAAATAAAAAATTATGCAAAAAAAAAATATAAGACGAAGATATTTTTCTAATTTATGTAACCATTTTATATCAATAAAAGTGTATTCTGAAAAGAAATCTACCTACTCCGCCCCTGGTTAACATTAAAAAAAATTAAAAACCACTTTGGTAAAAATAGTCACTAGTTACTAATAACTGAAAAATCTTTTTTAATGAATAGCGAAAAAATTGATGTGAAACATATAAAGTATTTTTTGTAAACATCTGTTACAATCCACAACTTGGATGCCACTGGTAATCAAGATTTATTTTCAAAATAACTTTGGGTACGTTTTATTTTTAATAGGCCTAACAGAGATTGCGAAAATGCATATTTTGCATAATGCATAAATTAAAAAAAAGTCATATCTCCAAAACAAAAGAAAAATAAAAAATCTGAGAATTAATGTTGTTAAGAAAGATTTGATAGCTAATTTGACAATTTTAAATTTTTCCCATTTTTTTTTTAAATTTTCGTTAACTTTAAACTTTGACAAAAAAAACAGTATTTTTTGTCACACCGTGTATACCGAATAAAATACAAAATGGCAAACTTTGGTTTTAACCGTTTTTTAGAAAAAAATATCAGCTGTACGATACCAGAAACCCCATTTAAACATAATAAAACCTAAAAAAGTTATAGAGGTTTAAAAAACGCTCCTAAATATAAAATATGCATTTGATAGTGCGCCCAGTTTACTTAAAAAAAAAACCTTCACTTAATTTCACTGGCACCTTGTAGAAAGGATTTTTTCTACCCGTTTGCGAAAAGTACTCAATTTCCACACTCATTTGCGTGCGGAAATTTGCAATTTTCCGCAATGAGTGCGGAAATGAATTTACCCTCATGCTTTTCCGCACTAGAATTTTTAATTATTGGCTTTTTTTCTTTACGTCCACCTGACTTTCTGTAGGTCTATTTAACGGCACATTCAAGTGGTCGTAGAAAAAAATTGTACGTGATCAAGTCACAGATTAATTTCTGGCAAAACTCCGCTGACAAGTCGTTTGTCCATCTGAAATCGCTTGCGGAGAAGTGGCACTTTCTGCACTAGTTAAGTAAACTACATTTCATTTAGTTTTTTTCTGGTTGATTCAAAAACAAATATTAAAAAGAAATCATTAATATATTATAAATAAATTTTTATTAAAAAAAGCTTTTAAAGGACACGATTTTATAAAATGCACTTAAAAGTAAAAAATAATTTTTTATCTTTCTTATACCATATAGTCGTTCAGCTTAAGTCCCAAATAGCAATCAATTGTTCATTTTGTGCAGAAAGCATGAAATTTGGCACACTTATTCTTTAGACAATTCTCTAAAAGTTTGATCGAGGAAATCGATGATGGTATGTATAGGAGCCAAGATGGCAGCGATTTTTTCAAAAAAAACCGTCAATTTTTTTTTTGTAGGTTCGCCATCAAAACAAGATTATACTCGAATCCATATAATTCGATAAAGAGGAAGTGAAAAAAAATGATTACATTGACGTCCTTGAAAAGTGATATTTTATTTTTTTTAAATGCATTTTGAGAGTTTTATTTGATAATTTTTCATAATTTAGTAAGCCGCGACAGGTCTTTTGTTGTAATTTTATAATTTAGAAAGAACATCAAAATACCTTTTCTAATTGACTTTTTGCTAACAGGGTGGGTTTAGTTATACCAGGCAGTCAAATTAAGATTTGAAAAAAAAAGTACAATATTATCCGTATCTTTTTTAGTTTTCGAGGAAAATATGTAAAATTTGGTAAGATTATTACAACGGTCAAGGTCAACTGATATTATAAAAAAATTTTAAATAGGTGGCGCTGCGGACCGCGTGGCACCCAAATTTCCGATTTTAAATTGGTAAAAGTTCATATTTTTTTAATAGCTTAGATTAGACATGCATATTTAATAAAATAATCGATTATGTATTGCTGAAGCATGTAGATTTTTATAAAAATAATTTTAGTTTGATATGGTCATTGGTCGCCTAATTTTTTTTTTGGGTATGTAAAAAAAACGGGGTTTTCAACGTTTTCTTCAATTCTTCCTAGCGACCAAAAATTACACGTTGATGACTTCTGGTCAATTAAAAAGCCCGAACAAATCGATTCAGATATGAAACTCCAAATTCTATCAGTCCGTTTTTACGCTATAGGCCAGTAAAGTTGACCTAACATGTGTTTAATCGCCCCGAATAGTACTCTAATGTACCCTATTGTTAATTTTTTGTGAAAAGCACCAAATTTGGTGCGCTTACATTTTTTACAATTTTTTAGGATTCTGGTCAAGAAAATTTATGATCGGATGTGCAGAAACCAAGCTGGCGGCGAATTCTTCAAAATGACGTTCTTAAATCGAAAGTAACTCATCAAAAAAAAAAAAAAAAATATATACTTGAGTCTATAGAACTTAATGATGAGAAATTTGAAAATACTAGTTAAATTGACGTGCAATCTTCGATGACCTTGAAAAAAGTCATTTTACCTAAAAAAAACTTTTTCAGAGCCTTTTTTTCAAATGTTTTATAATTCTGAAAACGGCGACAGGTCTTGTTTTATAATTTTAACATGACATCAACACATTTCTTCTAAGTGGCTTTTTGCTTACAACAAAATTTAAAAAAAAGCCACATTATAATCTGTTTTTTTTTATTTTTTAAAATAGAATTTTCAAATTTGTTACGAATTTTTAATGCTAACTTATCAACTAAAATTTTTTTGGATAGGTGGCGCTGCGGACGACGTGCTATAGAAACATCCGATATTAAATCTGATAAAATATCGGATGTTTCTATTGCACGTCGTCCACAGCGCCACCTATCCAAAAAACTTTTAGTTGATAAGGTAGCATTAACAATTCGTACCACATTTGAAAACTCTACTTTAAAAAGTTAAAAAAACAGATGATAACGTGGCTTTTTTTAAAAGTCTTACTAAACCAATCACCCTGTAAGCAAAAAGTCACTTAGGACAGTGTTGATTTCATGTTAAAACTATAAAACAAGATTTGTGGCGTAGAGGGCAAAGGGTGAGGGAATAAATCGGAAAAAAAGTTTTTCCTCGACCAGGATTTGAACCCGAGGCCTCTAGAATACCAGTCTAATTCTCTACCAACTGAGCTACCGAGGAACTGGGGTTTTAACTGGCTATTCGAAAATCCTTTCGTCCGATTTGTTAGTAGTGGGGAGATCTTTGAAGCCTACTACGGCTTTAAAAACCTAGACATGTTATAAAGACAAGGAGGTACACATTCACGATTAATAGCTGTAAGAAATTTCTATTTACCTCTCAACCTACGATACACGATATATAGCGTTTTATTGAAGGTGTCAGATGGCGAATTTCCAACTAATAATTTCAGCCAAACATATTTAGAATACGAGGGAAAAATTTAGCGCCCTAATAAATTTACAGAAATGGGCAAAGGGTGAGGGAATAAATCAAAAAAAAGTTTTTCTTCGACCAGGATTTGAACCCGGGATCTCTAGAATAGCAGTCTAATGCTCTACCAACTGAGCTACCGAGGAACTGGGGTTTTAACTTCGAAAATCCTTTCGTCCGATTCGTCCCTCACCCTTTGCCCTTTATTAGGGAGCTAAATTTTCCCCTCATTTTATAAAACAAGACCTGTCGCCGTTTTCAGAATTATAAAACATTTAAAAAAAATATCTAGTAAAGTGTTTTTTTTAAAGTGAAATGACATTTTTCAAGGTCATCGAAGATTGCACGTTAATTTAACTAGTATTGTCAAATTTCTCTTCATTAAGTTCTATAGATTCAAATAATTTTTTTTTTTTTTGATAAGTAACTTTGGATTTAAGAACGTCATTTTGAAGAATTTGCCGCCAACTTGGTTTTTGTATATCCGATCATAAATTTTCTTGGCCATGATTCTAAAAAATTGTTAAACAAGTAATTTTACCAAATTTGGTGCTTTCCGCAAAAAATGAACAATAGAGTCCATTAGAGTACTATTCGGGGCGACTAACCACATGTTAGGTCAACTTTACTGGCTTATAGCGTAAAAACGGCCCGATAGAATTTGGAATTTCATATCTGAGTAGATTTGTTGGGGACTTCTTATTCATCAGAAGTCATCAGTGATTATATCCAGCCAAATTTTTGGCCGATAGGAAGAATTGAAGAAAACGTTGAAAAACCCGTTTTTTTTAAATACTCAAAAAAAAATTAGGCGACCAATGTCCATATCAAACTAAAACTATTTTTATAAAAATCTACATACTTTGGCTATACATAATCGATTATGTTATTAAATATGCATGTCTTATTTAAGCTATTAAAAAATATGAACTTTTATTAAATTTATAACCGGAAATTTGGGTGCCACGTCGTCCGCAGCGCCACCTATCCAAAAATTTTTTAGAATATCATTTGACCTTGACGATTGTAATAATCGTGCTAAATTTGAGATTTTTTCCTCAAGAACTAAAAAAGATACGGATGATAATGTAGCTTTTTTTAAAAAATCTTATTTTGACTGGCCTGGTATAACTAAACCAATCACCTTGTAATCAAAAAGTCAATTAGAAAAGTTATTCTGATGTTCTTTCTAAATTATAAAATTACAACAAACGACCTGTCGTGGCTTACTAAATTATGAAAAATTATAAAAAAAAATCTCAAAATGCATTTAAAAAAATAAAATGTCACTTTTCAAGGATAATAAAGGTCATTCAATTTTTCTCTGTCGAATTATATTGATTCGAGTATAATGTTGTTTTGATGGCGAACCTACAATTAAAAAAAAAATAGGCGTCCATTTTGAAAAAATCGCCGCGATCTTGGCTCCTATACATAAGATCATCGATTTCCTCGACCAATATTTTACAGAATTGTCTAAAAAATAAGTGTATCAAATTTCATGCTTATTGTGAACCTAAGCCGGGCGACTATAATAAGAGCGACGGGCGCAAATTAAAAATTTTAACTTTAGGTATCGTCAGTGGCTGGGTATCGTATATCGTTCACAACGACGATTCACCTAAGAAACAGTTGTATTACTCTATAACCTGAGGACATTTTCAAAGGCTTGGCAAGCGCGGCAATCTCACCCATTCTCAGCTTCTTTAGATGAAAGCATTGTGTTTATTATTCGAATAAAAGAAAAATTTAGTTCTTCTTTTGTAGTTTTCTCTTTGTCACCGTAAACTTAAAATTTTTAATTTTTACTCATCGCAAAAATTATTTTTTACTTTTAAATGCAATTAATAAAAGCTTGTTCTTTAAGTTTTTTTTAATAAAAATTAATTTTTTAATTTTAAGATTTGTACCCTAAATAAATAAATAAATAAATATAAAAATTCATATCCCCTTCCCCAAAAACCCCTGTATGCCAATTTTGATTTAAATCGAACAAACTAAATCTTTTCCCCCCTCCACTTTCCTCATTAGAGGGAAGTGTGTACTTAATAATACCATATTATTATACTGTCACCGGAACTATAAACGAATTTCAAATTTGAACACACATCCTTAATTTTTAGATTTGTAACCTTAATCGTCCATTTTGAATCGACCATTTTCAAATCTGATCAAAAATTCATAATCCACGTCCTTAAAAACCCCTGTATGCTAATTTTGATTGAAATCGAACAAACTAAATCTTTTTTCCCCTTCATTTCCCTCGCTAGAAGGAGGTGGGTACCTGAGAATACCATATTGAATTTTTAAAATCTGATCAAAAGTTCGTATTCCTTATCCCCAAAAGCCCCCGTATATCAATTTTGGTTAAAATCTGACAAACTTAGGTGTTTTCCCCCCTCCACTCCCCTCGTAAGGGTGGAGGTGCCTAATAATGACATATTATTTTATTGTCACTGGAACTATAAATGTATGCAAAATTTGAAGACAATTGGATCTGCATAAGTTAAAATTGGTTAGAATCTTGAATCCGCCATATTGAATTTTCAAAATCTGATTACATCATCACACTATATTCTTGTATTGTCACCGCAACTTCTGACGCCGAAAATCACGAATCTCCGAGAAACAGGCCAGACTTCGTGAAAACGATAATAACTTTTAGTTGGAGGTGGCTACAAGTATAAATTTGGAGTCATTTTATAGCATGCCGATCGGATGTCGGTCACAATTAAGTTGCAAGATTCCACCCGAACAAACATAGTTACATACATACAATGCAAGTTAAATAAAAACTTGCAATTAGCAGGGAGCATAGTAAAATTAATTAAAAAACATACTTAAAAAATATTTATTATTTAAATTTCGTATTTTCCAAAGCAGAATGACAAAAACAAAAAATACAACAATGTGAATACGTGCAACTTATCACACATCTATCGCCACACTAAATCACTATGCGCTCTAACGCGATGACAGATTCTTTCCCCAGTAAGGTTTTCTGGCTCTTTCAGCAGCCAGGGGAAGACTGCGTCATGGTAATGACTAGATTTTTTTTTAAATTAAATATTTGTTTTTAAAAACTATTGGTTTTTGATACGTAATTTTAACGCTGTGCATAAGAAAAAGGTATAAAAGTAAGTGGTATCCCTATAGTTGCTCTTAGATGCGCTTATGATACTGTAATTTTGGCGGAAAACCTTGAAGATCTATAAAGAATTATGAACAAATTCGTTCGATGCAGCAAAGAGTATGGACTCACAGTTAACGTAAAGAAAACTAAGTTTATGAAAATAAAAAAAGGCTCCAGAATAACAATGAACAGATAAATGTCAAAAGTGAACCCATAAAACAGGTGGAAAAGTATACTTATCTTGGAACTTCAATCACCTATAATAACGATTACACCAAAGAAATAAAATTAGGTACGCATAGAAAAAGCAAGGTCAAATATCAATAACATGAAAAGATTTTTATGCAATAGAGTTCTTTGCTTGAATCTTAGACTTAGACTGGTTAGAAGTTATGTCTTCACCACTCTGCTCTATAGCGTCGAGACATGGACATTGAACGCGGATGTAATCAGAAGGCTCGTAGCTTTTGAGATGTAGGTGTATAGAAGAATGCTGAAGGTATCATGGGTCGATCGAATAACTAACTTGAAAATTCTTGAACGACAGAACATCGAAGAATAATTACTGCTAACTCTTAAAAGCAGAAACCTTCAATATCTTGGCCATGTAACCCGAGGACCAAGATTTGCCGTACGTCAACTAATTATGCAGGGCAAAATACAAGGAACACGAAGTTTAGGAAGAAGAAGAATATCCTGGCTGAGAAATTTGAGACAGTGGTTTGGGTGTTCCTCGATAGAACTTTTCTTAAAAGAAAAAATATGATAATTTGCATACTTGAAATCGAACATTTTATTTGGGTACATGTTGTGATGGTGAGATGTAACCTCTTTTTTCTTCTCAAACATAGGAAAGTTTAATATTGAAAAAAAAATGAGATGGGCCCATGTAGGCCTGATCTATTTATGTACCATAAAATCTAGATTGGTATCAAATTAAAAAAAAAGTTAAGCGGAGACACAAATTAATAATTAAGTTGAACAAAAATGATAAAATTAGCAGTTTACGTTAATCATGATACGTTCGAGGTGCCTAGGGGTAGTTTTGGTAATTTAAATTTTAATACCTGCAGTATTTTTTTCTTGCTTTGGTAAAACTTGCTGCGTTTGCAAAATAGAGCAGACGTTAACGTTAGTTAACGTTTGGTCTGAACGTAATACATTGCCCAAATATGAATTTGATGAAAAAGCTCAACGCAATACCGTACAGACAGAATTCTGGGATCCGTATTCGAGCGGAAGTCCTTTCATTCTCTCAGATAAAAAGAAGGAAGAATATTAATAATATTTTAGCTTTTAGGTTGAATCCTACCCCCATCGTTATATCTCTGATGATAACATGGAAGTTACATGAAAGCATTGAAAGATTGAGATAAAGTGGCCGAGTGGGCAGAGGTGACTGGTTAAGCGGTCGGGCGACGCTAATTCCGCAAATTCTGGGCCACATAAAAGAGGCAAATTTATGTGTGAGTTATAGTCCAACTTAATCTGAGGTTACGACCAAAATACATAGGACTGCAGTCCTAAGTACCCCAAAACATAGTTACCCTTTTCAAAAGTTTGGTAAGCTTAAAACAAATTAAAGTTATGTATATGACAAACATTTAGCTAATAATTATTTAGCACAGAAAAAGGCGTATTTTGAGTAAAAAGGAATTAATTTGTTACAGATATTTTTTGGGCCAAAATGTTCAGAAGACCTTGTGTTTAGGAAACTGTTGAGTCTCTAGCTGCACGTTAGACACCTTATGAAATAGGGGGGGGGGGAATGGAGCAAAATGAGACTTTTTCCAATATTTTTAAAACTAATGATTTTAGTGAAAAAAAAACAAGGGAAGACATTTTCACACAAGCCAACCCAATGTGACTGTGTTTTATTCTAAAATACTAGTAATAAGAAGAACACACACAGAAGAACCTATAGTATACTTAAGATTCGGCGTAAGACTCCGAAAATCACGAATATCCGAAAAACAAACCAGACTTTGTGAAAACGATGATAACTTTTAGTTGGAGGTGGCTACAAGTATAAATTTGGGGTCATTTTATAGCTACTTGGTTTTGTGTCAGCTTTTTATATCAAAACCCTGAAATAAAACGTCAAAGCATTGACTGAACTGTATTTTTTTAACACACATCACATATGAAACTGATAGTTTTGACGTGCAAAACTGTCAAAAAATTTAGTAATAATAAAATAATCCCAATTTGAAGTTGTATCCCTCCCCAATAAAAAGTTATCATCGTTTTTACAAAGCCTTGTCCATTTATTGGAGGTTTGTGTTTCTTGGGGACTGGCGTCGATAAGCCATGAGCCATGATAAACCTTAAAATAATTTTGTTAAATACCTGTTAAATTATTTTTAGATGTGCTATAATACACTTTAGTAGGATACGTTTTTTGGTAAATTTAAAGAATGTAGAGAAATTTGATTGAAAGATATTAATACCACCTTACGTTTTATATACTTTACAGTTTGAAAAACTACAATTTTTGCTGTTTTTTGGATAAAAATGCAAAATAAAAATCACATGCACGACACCACTTAAGATGACAGACAGATGACATAACAAAAAGTTTTAGTAAATAATTGTCTTAAATTATTTCCATCTTTCTTCAACAACCTTAAATATTTTTGCACGTTACTAAAATATCTCTCCATCTACCTCTAAAATTCTGCCCTCTCTCTGTAAATATTTTCAATTTTATAGAGAAAAAATGTTTTTTGGCAGTACGTTTTTTTAACGCTAAAAAAATAATGAAAACCTGAAAAATGTGAGTGTTTTATTCTAGAAATCGAAAGTTTGGAAAGAAAGCCTTAAAATTTTGGCAAAATCATGGCATAGAAATGTGAAATATATAGTAAAAACTCCTTAATCAAAAACGTCACCCCTTAAATTATGCTAAAATATTTTAGGCCTTTTAGGTTTGACCATTAGTGATCGCACAAGGTATATACCAAAAACTATTAAAATTGGTTAAAGCATTGCTTTAAAATTTAAGAAAACACAATTACCCAGAAACTTATTAATTTTAATCCGATTTTATAGCATGCTACCTCGTTGGAAAGATAATTTTATTTACTTCAACCCCTGGTTTTTGAGATATTTGCAAAAGTCCAATTTTGCCCTCGTTTACCCTCCCATATTTAATGAAGGATTCAAGACGCAGCTAGAGAGCCAAGGATTTCTTGAAACTGAAGGTTTTCTGAACATATTGGCATAAGAATGGAGGATACCTCCTGGGGAAGTCTGGATGCGCTCTAACAAAACCTGGAAAAGTCCGGATACACGTCCAGATCAGATCATCGCTCAAAAATATAACGTTTTTGTCTCATGTGATCATTCGCCATAGATCTATGCCACTACTTGTTCAAGAACACACGTCCTGGACAAACCTCAGAAAATTTTGGATACACCAAGTAAAAATCTGGGTACACCCTGAAAAACTCTGGATACACCGCGTAAAGGTCTGCATAAACCCTGGGAAAGTCTGGATACACACTGAAAAAGCCTAGATACTCTTAAGAAATCTGCAGAGACGTTGGAAAAGTCTGGATAAACTTTAAAGATGCACCCTGGAAAAGTCCAAATACTCCCTGGAAAAGTCTGAATATACCCTGGAAAAGTCTAAATACTCCCTAAGAAAGCCTAGCTGAACCCTGGAAAAGGGAACTCCCTAATTTGAAGCTGAGATTCTGAAATTCTGCTCACCACTATATACACGTTGATCCTGGACTCAAATAGAATACCCCTGCCCAAATTTCACCCCTCTAAACTCCACCTCTGTGAAGATATTCATAAAAATAATATAAAAGCTTGCTGACCAGCTATTTCTAGAATAAAATTCTGCTGACCACTATATATACGTTCATTCTGAACTCAAACTAACACCACAGCCCAAATTTTATCCCCCTCCCAATTTTAGCCCCCCACCCTCTGGAGATATTAACAAAAATAATATAAAAGCTTGCTAACCGTGTATTTTTAAGCTGAAATTCTGCTGACCTCTAGGTACGTACACGTGGATCCTGTTATGATCCTGAAATGTTACTCCTTCAGCCCCCACCCCCGTAAAGATATTCACAAAAATAATATAAAAGATTGCTGACCACAACACGCGACTTCATACATGCCCAGAAAGCGGTTATCAAAGAATTTTACCGACTTTCAGTGGCTGTAGTTCAGAGACTGTTTATTTAATTATAAATGATATACATATTTTTTGAGTTTTTTCCGAGATTTCCAACTTTCTTAATTAAAGTTTTAAAAAAAAAATCACTTTTTACAATTTGTTAAAACTGATTTTTTGTAAGGCACCCTCTCTTTTTGGAAACTAGCTACAGAAAGTTGGGCACTGGGACAAAAATGTTGCAAATTTTATGGCAAATATTTTTGTTCTCAGACTTTTTCACCTACGACCAATAGAAATGGAGAAAAGTCGGTTACAAATATTTTTAAACACAAACTTGGAAGGTTTACTTTTAGACCCCCCCGAAAGAACATACCAAAAACTCCCGATGACTGTACTATTAATCGAAAAGAGAATTCCCTTAAACACTTAAGAAAATAAGCAATTTTCTTGATGATTTATCCTTGCACCTTAAATAAAACTCGCCCAGTTACCGTCGGGGCCAGAACAGGAGCGACGCCTTAAATAAACTCTATAAAAGTAAAATAGCGTGGAGCAAGCGTTAAAAAACGAGAAAAAGATAAGTCTGTCGCCGCGAAATAAGCAAAATAAAATGCAAAACATTTCCTAAAGACGACCGAGAGGAGCATTTTATCGGACGACATGCCTGAGGAAGGCCGTAAGGACCGACTTTGTAATAATATATATATATATATATATATATATCTTGCCGAACCAAAACCTTTCTGCCTAGGCCTTATTATTAGACAGTGTGAGTTGGGTTAGCTCAAAGCAGCTTGTTCTACTCAAAACACAAGCAGGATCAAACCATATCAGTTTGGGGTGGGTGACTAGTGGAACCACTCTGATAAGCATACGTTGGTGGCGCTAGGAGAAACATCGTTCAATTTTCACTTTGGTCCTTTATACATTCCTTGAGGATTTTCATTCAACCATAATCTTTTAATCTTCTCGGAGATTTTTTACCTTTTTTGCATTTTTTTATTTTGTGCACACGCCTGCTATTGGAAAACGGAACCGTATCAGATGACTTAAAGGTTAGAAACGATGGTAATTTGTGAGTGATTCAAAGTTGGAAATCAAAATGGATGGCGTTTAATGTTGGATAATGATGACCACTGGAACCACTGATGAGTGTACGTTGATTTCCCTGCACGAAACATCGTTGAATTGTTGCTCTTTGTGCTTTGGTCCTCTGTGTGTTCCTTGTGGGATACCCATCCAATTTTGAATTTTCATTATTTCCACCCATGATGTTTTGACTTTTTCTTTTTATTTTAATAAAATTATTACATAGCCTTGAATTAGTTATCTATAAAGTGTGTCGCAAAAGTCTGGAAAAATAGATTTTAAAAGATTAGGAGCATTTGGGTCAAAAATGGAGGTTTAAAAAAATATATACTCTTTTATAAAGCATGTCCAAAAATAAGATATTCTACAAACTTCCGTCTTTTAATTGGATATTTTTTAAATTATAATGAAAAGAGATAAGGAAATCAAAATTATCTGGCTCCGGTTAAAAAAAACGCTATGCAAATCAGTGGCATACAAAATAGTGGAATTTTTTTAGCGACATTCATATGAGCAAAATATCAAAAAAAGGTCACTAAAATGAGCGACATTATTTAAAACAGTGACATGCAAACGAGATAAATATTATATAAATTAATTAATATAATATTAATAAAATAATACATTCACCAACTTTGCATTTTGCATCCCTTTTTTAAATGTTGCTCATTTGATAAGTTTCTGGTTTTTTAGATGTCGCTGGATCGCTATTCCCGTAATACGTAGCGTTTTGAAGTCGCGATTTTTCGTATTCGTTTTGCCAAACGCGCTACCCTGCAAGCCGACAGAATCAAATTGGCTTAGCATATCTTGGCATCACCGAATTTTCCATTTTTATTTCTTGTTAGCCATGTTATTCCTTTTCGTTTCCTATGTGTAAGGAAGAGTCCTTTACGTGATCGATTTTGATCTGAAGTTCAGAAAGGCTAAAACAAATGGTGGTTAAACTAATTGGCAGAAATCCTGATTTTCGATATATTAAGTTTTCTTTTACTTGCGTAAGTGTTGATCTTCTAAAAAATTGCATTTTTATTTGATGGTGTGGTTTAGCCTAGTTAAACCTACCCTTTAAACCAATGATATAGACTAAGTAGCGCGTTCCCGCACAGTGTGCGGGAAAAATTTACCCCGAGACTTAAACACACACTTGAAAAAAATCCCGCACTCAGTGCGGGAAAGTTTTGGGTTAAATTCATTACTCTCACTCAGGCAGGGAAATTGGTGATTCCCGCATGGTCGTAAAAAATCTACGATTTTTTTAAATATTCATGCTAATAATTCCATCATTCCATTTCTTCATTTTCTCCACTCATAATCTTTCAACCTTTTCGGAAATTTTTTAACTGCTTTTCCTTTCTTTCTTGTTTTGGGTACACGCCTCCTATTGGAGATATTAAGGGAACCCTATCAGGTGATATAAAAGTTAAGAGCGATGCCGATTTGTGACTGAAATGGATGATGGAGTTGAATGTTGTTAAGGATAATTATGAGCGCATGTTGGTTACCCTGCACGAAGCACCGTTGAACTGTTTCTCTTTGTGCTTTAGTCCTCTGAGTGTTCCTTGTGGGATATCCATCTAATTTTGAATTTTCGTTACTTACACAAAAAAATAAATTTATTACCTAACCTTAAATTGATTATCTATATAGTGTGTTTTAAAAATCTTTAAAAAAACTTTTGTAGAAATATGGTAGGTAAAAAAAGTGGTTTAAAAAACATATACTCCTAAAAAGAAGATAATATACAAACCAAAATACCTTTTTTTTTAATTAGATATTCTATATTATGACGTTTTCTGAATCCTTAAAAAAAAAGGCATTTCAAAAAACCAAATACTTTGGGACGATCTTTTTGCATTTCCAAAATATTCAAGTATAAATTTCTATGGGAGAGATAATGAAATCGAATTTAACTGGCTCCGGTTCAAAAAAGCGATATTTAAAAGATCGATATTCAAAACAGCGGGCATATATAAACGACATTCAAAAGGAATACTAAAAACGGTAGCATTTAAAAGACCCTATGTAATACATAGGTTGATTATTATATTATTAATAAAATAATACATGCAATAATTTTGCATTTAGTGCATCGCTATGTTTTTCATCGCTTTTTTAATTGTCGCTGTTTTTTTAGAGCTCGCTCTTTTGAATATCGCTGTTTTGATGTAGCTATTATGAATATCGCCCTGTTAAACCAGAGCCCCATTAATTAGCCACTATTAATACCTATGATAGATATTTTCCTATGTCTTTCACAAAATTTAAACTTGAATATCTTTATATTTTTGAAAATTTTATTTTTTAAAAATTCAGAAAATGACATATTATGCAGGGTGTCGAATTTTAAAAAAGGTAAGTTTGGGACATATTTTATTTTTGTGACAATTTGTATTAGGGTATATACATTTTTTTATCGCATTTTTTACCTATCCTACGTAAGTTATTATTTTGAACTTATGGAACACATTTTGTTCTCTAAAGGTTAAAAAGCAAATAATACGAGTAAGTCATCTCTGCCCAACCACTCTTGAAAATGTAAGAAGGGAGTAACTACATCTGAGCCGCGTTCGAGCTTAGGTTCAACTACTCCAGAAGAGTAAACTGCGTCCTTCTTAAATTTTGATAATGCTTTAGTAACTTGCCAACTATCTTCGGAATGTTCTGAACAAATCCTATCTGGAAAAAAATTACGATTATATGCCGTTTTTGGCCTAATAATAGTAACGTAATAAAAATGTACCTACTTTATATAAAACAAAACTAGGTTTTAAAAGAAAAATAAACAGAAGATCAAAAGATCTTGGGTGGAAATAACGAAAATTCAAACTTGGATGAGTATTCCACAAGGAACACACAAAAGATCAAAGCGAAAAGAGAAATGAATAAACGATGTTTCGCCCTGGGTAACCAGCGTGGGCTCATCAGTAGTTTCACTGGTCACCCTCTACTAAACACCATCATACACTTAGATTTCCAACCTTGAACCACTCACAAATAGGCATCGTTCCGCACTGGTACTCACCTATCCAAGCTACTTAACACGAATTCGTCCTGGCGTGTTAATATTTCCAGTAGGATTATGCTCCTAAGGCAATTAAAACAAAGAAGAAGTTAAAAAACCTCCAAATCAGTTACTTCAAACGAAACTACTGATGAGCCCACGCTGGTTACCCAGGGCGAAACATCGTTTATTCATTTCTCTTTTCGCTTTGATCTTTTGTGTGATCCTTGTGGAATACTCATCCAAGTTTGAATTTTCGTTATTTTCACCCAAGATCTTTTGATCTTTTGTTTTTTAGTTTCTTTTCGGTTGAAGTAACTGATTTGGAGGTTTTTTTACTTCGTCTTTGTTTTAATTGCCTTAGGAGCATAATACTACTGGAAATATTAACACGCCAGGAAGTATTTAATGTTTTTTTTTAATGGTGTAATAATTTTTACATCCAAAAACAGCGCAGTTTGGCATACTTATAAATAAATTTTGACACTGAAATAATCATTATCAAACAACAAAGTGGTACTTGCACAAGTTGTGTGTTATTACCGTAGAAGGCAGTCGTATATTTGGGAGGGCAAGCGATTCGAGAATATTTTTTTTCTTTACGGTTTCAATCAAAACATGACCTTTAAGAAAGCGGGCATCGTTCGAAACATCGCATAAAAAAGAATAATTTACTTTAAGTGTCTACTTAAAGTGTCTACTTAAAGTAAATATTTCACCGCATCGTTGTCAGTATACGAAAATACACTATATTTTTCACTTTTTTATGCGATGTTTCGAACGATGCCCGCTTTTTTGAAGGTTACGATGACAGAACTGCTGATTGAAATTTTTGCGTATGTTCGTGGGTCCGTATCCTTCCGTATGCAACGAGATTCTGTCATCATACCCGTCAAAGAAGCAAGCATCGTTCGAAACATAGCATGAACAAGTCAAAAATGTAGTATATTTTGACTTTGTTTCGAACGCGTTACGTATACCGATACCGATGCGTTGAAACATTTACTTTAAGTGTCTAGTAGCATACCGTGTTACGTGTATCGTGGGTGCAACAGTACGTTAGGAATATGTAAGAAATTCTTGATACATTCTATAAATTACGTTAATTTCTATTTTAAAGACCTACTTCATTAGAGAAGGTAGTATCCTCGCCCAAAAAGAGTGTGACTGCCCTGGCTCGAACGCGGCTGTGGTCCGGACCAACCGAAATCTCTAAAACAATTGAAAAATCATGCGCATTCTGACTTTAACTTAAACTTCGAGAAGTAAGATTTCAAGAATACTGGCCTTGGTGTAATTGACTTGCAGAGACGGGTAATTATACCTTGCTTGCTTAATGTCTAAGGTTGCCATTCCGATTTTTAATGCTTAAGTTGCTTCGAATAATTTCCTGGAACCTGAGCTCTACCCAAAGGGCAACCATAATATTTAAGATTAATATTTAACCTAAAAAATAACGATACGTACCAACAATAATGTCAAAGTAATCTTTTCTATATAATGAGCTTCAGGCTACTGCGAACATAAGGGGAATCAAGTCCAATTTACTCTCCGTGCCGTACGACCGAGGTGGATTCGAAGCACGCTGCAGTGTTATCTTTTGGAAATTTATTTTGTTTTTGTTATTTTGTTTTATTTCTGCCTTGCTTGAGAAACAGATTGATGAGTTCTTAAGTGAAATAATACATTTTTAAAACTAAAAATGTATGTCTACGAAGTTGCCGAATAAGTACAAATAGTCAAATGGTACTATCAAGGCAGACCGTTGAGACTTATTCAAGAACTTTTTTTGGAGAATTTTGTAAATTGCCCAGAACCTAGTTATCAACGGTTCATAGGTTTGTGCAGAATTTTGAAAAGTTTGGTTGTGTAGCGACAAGAAACCATAAAAAACCCACTGTTTTGAATGACGAGCAGGAAGTAAGACGTGTGATGATTTGCGCTGCAGTGGAGGAAAATCGAAAGTTAACTAGCCACCAAACTGCCGAAGCAGTTTATACGTCTTCAGCCACTGTCTTACGTGTTCTCAAAAAGAATGGTTATCATTCTTACAAAGCGTCAAAAACGCATCAAATTTTTCCGAGGACAACCATCGTCGTATAGAATTTTTTCGAAACAATAATGGAAAGGGCTAATCGTGCTGAAAACTTTCTGAGATCTATTCTTTTCACAGATGAAAGCACTTTTCCATTATTGAATCGTCATAACCCAACACACGTTCGATATTGGTCGAGGGAAAATTTGCATTTGTATTTTTTTATTTTTTTTTTAATGTTTGGGGGGTATTGTAGGGGAACACGTAATTGGACTATTTTTTATTTACGGCAATTTGAATGGTCCTACATACTTGGATCTACTACTACTAACATACTTGAAAACGTTAGAAGGGGTTTTTATAATCGGATATTTTCTAGCCGAGCAAGGAGGACTTTTCGAACATTTGCTCTAAATTTTTTTTGACTGGGAGAATCTTTTTGGTTTTTAGAATGTATTATTTTATTTTGAGAACTTGATTTTATTTTGTTTCTCCTTATTATTTTCATTGTAACACGTTGTTAGTCATAAATCTGAGCAGTTGAAAATAAAACATTCTAATTTATCAGTGACAAAAACAAGAAAATTACGTTATAAAAATTTGCGTATTTATTGACCAAATTCCGGTTTCATTGACTACGCTCCACATAGCATCGTGGTTAGAGGCGTACTAAATACAAGCCGCGAACGGCTGAACGGCGACGAAAGGCGATCGGAAGCCTGAGTGTTGGTTGCTCCACTGATAGGTGTGCGGTGTTCTTGCATGTACGTACACTGGCAAATTGGACTTCTTCCGGCCTATGTTCGCAGTAGCATGAAGCGGTCTGTATATATTCGGTCGCAATTAACTTAAAGAATGAAAGTAGTTATCACCCATAACTGCAAGTTACTCTTTTCTCTATAAATTCGGCGAATAGTTTCCTAACCTAACTAACCTGTGCAAACTCATATGAAGACTAAAATGTCTGTGGCTTAAAGGTTAACAGTCGCATTTTACTTGAAAATCGATGTATACCAACAACAACGGCTAGTTACTCTTTTTTACATAAATTCTGCTAATGGTTTTCTAACCTAAGTAGCTTGTGCAAAATCGCATTAAAACTAAGCTTTTCGTCGTTGTCGTCGCAATGCGGTGGCCCCGGCGCGGCGTCGTGTCTCAATAGGTATTTAGAGAATCTTTATAAATAGAGCTAATTAAGAGACGATTTAAGAAATTAGAGACGACTTTAAACTTTTAAAGCTCACTGCGGAAGCTTGTGTAAATTTGAGATAGTCGAGGAAATTTATTAATAATGGTTTGGCAAGATTTAGGAGTAAAAAGTCATTACTAAAAGACTTGTGATTTTGTGCAAACTAATTTATATAATATTACAATGATGGTAAAAATATGAGAAGAAAGCTACTTGTTTTCAGAACAAAGGCGTAGAGTCTTTGGATCATCGCAAAATAAGCATTTCTGTATTTAGTTTTAATTACTTATCCAGAATTGGTCTTTTGTTGTTAGTTCAAAGCACAAGTTTACTAGAAATAGTATGAAATATAGTGGTGTTACGCATGATTTTCTTCTAATTTTTTTATGTGGTGTATAAAAGATTGTCTTAATGTATTTTTTTAATTTTTGTATTTTGAATATTAATTATTTTCTCAGTGCCTAAGAGGAAATTTAAATAAAAAATGTCCTGTGCAAAAAATTCTCGTACACGTAAAATGTGTCAGTTGGTTTTTTTAATCTTAGAAAACTGACCTAATTAAGCACACTAATTTGCCTTTATTTCCTTAAGGGTACTTATTGCATATATTTTCTTTTAAATGAAACAAGCTTTAAAAAAATCGCGGCATTTATTATAAAATAAATAAAAATATATTTAACATATCACTACCTAAATAAAAACAATTTGACTTAAAAAGAAGCTTACAAATTAAAGTAACATTTTAATATCTTATAGCTGCTCCATTTTTCCTTATAATTTCTTGGAATCGACGGGGCCTTGAAGACATCAAAGTGCGTCGTTAGAGATAACTACCCAATCAATCATCTGCATTTTAAGGTCTCCAATTATTTTTATAAATAATCTGAACTAACTTACCCCAAACATTTTCCATGGTGATAAGGTCCGGGCTGTTTGAGGGTCAAGGTAAAACCATGAAATTTTGGGTCCTGAACCACTTTCTAACGATGTTTTCTTGGTATAGGAAGGGACGGGAGCATGATGTTCTCTAATAATTCGATTTATCTTACCGCCGTAAATGGGCCTTTTATCTGCCAACAAACTCCGAGTCCTCTAGCTCAGCCAATCCCACATATTGCCGGAGAAATGACCAGCACGGTTTATCTGCTGGATGTATCGTTCAACATACAGACAATGCGGTGGTCGATAAACTTTAATTTTTTTGCAGTCAGTTGCGGATTAAAATATTTTTTCATCGCTGAAAATGAAAATAATCCTGTTCCAATATAGTTTGGGATTATTTTTGAGTATTAGACAATTTAGGCTTCTGAGCTGCCACACAGCAATCCAAAGGTGATTCCTTTATTCGTCTGCAGGCAGTTGATGGAGAGGCTGGAAAACCTGTAGGATTCACAGCGGGTCCTGTAGTTTTATGTTTTCTTCCTGATCCAGATTTTCTTTCTAAGGAATGTTCGTCCAGCCATCGCTTTTTCACGTTCAAAATCGTAGCTTTATTTAACCCAAAATGTTAAGCAGTTCTTCGAATGAACCATTGATCTTCTATTACTCTACTTATTATTTGGGCTTTGACAAAAACATTCAAACATTGCATTTTAAACCAATACCGCTCTCTCTAAAAAGCCAGTTAACTCATTTTCGTTTTAGTATCCACAGACAGAAAATCCATGTTTTACTTGTCAATTTGGTTATAAAAATGGCAGCCACAATAGGCTAAAGGGCACTGAGGCGATAGGAGTTAACAGGCTTTTTAGTTAAGAACGGTGTTGTTTAAACTCGTTAATCCTTGTCAAATTAAATTTAAACCTTTCAGTTTTGATTTGATTAGCAGCAGGTGACGTTTTAGTAGACAAGCTGTGGGCCGCTCAAATACCCACAAAAATAAAATTAAAGTTTTTGTACCAAGGGTCCGATTTATGCACATTTGCAAATTTTTCTAACTTTTTTTCAAACTTTTTGGAAACAAATAAAATTTCTTTAAATCAATCGGGTAAAATCGGCTACTTGCCGATAAAAACGTATAATAAGGAGGATTTAAAGCATTTTTCTTTAAAAATGCATTTTATTTTACTTTATGTAAATCAGATATTTAATAACTAACTTTTTGTTGACGAGTTTACCTTCAACTTTAGCAAAACTATCGTCAATAAACTAAAAAATAATTTGATTCACTTCTATGGCACTTCGAAAAGCTGTTTGTTTTGTTGGTTTTATATATCTTTTATTATAAACCAATTTTCGATAAGATTTTAAAAATTTTAAAGTTGACAACTCCCGGAAGGTTGGAGGGGGAATACCATTTAAGTGACTCGCTATAAAATAAATAGAACGGAAACTGAAAATTAAGAGAAGGGGCTGCACTGCAGCAAGTGTTTTAATATTTTGCTCAATGTAGTTATAAATCCTATTCAAAACCAACACTTCTTTAAATAATTTAAATTCTGGTGTATGCATTTGCACTCTCTAAAATAATGGTTTGTTGCACAAAAAACCTACTTGCACTAAAGTGTATAGAATTTAATTGTTTAACCTCTTTTTTATTAGACATCACAAAAATACCGAAACCGCCAACGAAACAAAAAAATAAATTAATTGAAATTTTTTTCTAACTCAATAACCACTTAAGGCAGAAAGAAATGAATTAATGAATTCCCTGCAAAACGACGTGTTAAATTTTTATTGTAGCAAATAGAAAATAAGCAAGAAATTTAAAAATATTGAAAAAGACACCAATTCAAGATGACGTCGTTTCTGCAGAGGGGGCGTGTGATCTCTTCGGTTTTGAAATAGCTTATACTCTCTAGGAATTAGATATAGACACTATTTGCCATTTTCTGTGCAATTTATTTCGCACAGAAGATCTAATATTCCTAGACTATTTCCCCTAAACCCGCTTTGTACCAATTTTGAAGAAAATGAGACGTTACTTTCATAATTTTGGTTATCTGATCGAAAATTCATAATCCTCAATCCCAAAAACATCGAAATCGGATACATTTAGATGGTACCCCCCCCCTGCGGCGAGACGTCAAATTTATGATAATCTGATCAAAAATTTGTAATACTCGACCCCAGAAACCCCCGTATACCAATTTTGACCGAAATCGGATAGATTTAGATGGAACCCCCCCCCTGCGGCGAGCTGTCAACTTTATGAAAATTTGATCGAAAATTCGTAATTCCCGACCCCAAAAATCTCTGTATACCAGTTTTGAGCGAATTCGGATGCATTTAGATGGTACCCCCCCCTCGCTGCGGCGAGTTGTCAACTTTATGAAAATCTGATTGAAAATTCGTAACACATGGCCCCAAAAACTTTCATGTACCAAATTTGAACTAAATCTATTTTTTTTTATCATTATTTGTTCGGTCTGGTTTAATATTTCTGTCTCAATTCCAATAAACCAATCTAACTTCAACGACGTGTGCATGGCTTACTTGACGCAAAAGAGTCACGTGGTACAGCGAAAGTTTTTTTTGAGCTAACCAACCAAAAGTCTCTTTTGGTTGGCTGAACCAAAAAAACTTTCTAGTCTCACGTGACCGGATGTTCAATACGGCAGTCTAAAAAAAAATAATATGGGTAATCCAATATGTCCACTGTAGGGTAAACAAACCGTTTTTCCATAAGACGTAATGCTAACTTAAAAATTTTGGCAAAGTGGAAAAAGACGCAGATTAAGCCAAGTGATTTTTTTATAGAGAAATCCTTTCTGAATCGAAGAAAAACAAGTATTTTGGCGAAATTTTAATAATAAAATTAAAATTCGCAATTAAACGTGGAAATGTCCATCTACATGTTTCTGTTGCACCCTTGTAATTACAGATAGCGTCATCTCCCTCAAATCAGATAGCGCAACTGTCTCTCTTCAAGACGATCTGGCCCGTTCTTCAGGCTGAACTGTGAAAGATAATGCCTATCCACTCTGTGCAAGTGCAAGAGTGAAAATAGTACATGACATTGCCTTTTCTAATTGTGAATTTTGAGTTTATTTACAACATTTCGGCAAAATGCTCGTTTCTCCCCGATTCAGAAGGAATTACTCTATAAAATATTTACTTTGTTAAATCTGAATCTTTTTCCACTTTTCCAAAATTTTCACTTTTATTAGAATTACGTCTTATGGAAAATCGCTTTGTTTACTCTACAGCCACCATTTTTAAAGGGCCATCACGTGATTAACGGCTAACTTTGACAATTCGTTAGATAGCCCTATTGTTTTGCGTCTAACGTTAATTGACAGTGGCTTATTTCAGCAGCATTCAGAAGCTCTTAAAAGTTACATGACTCAAATTTTCAACTGCAGCGCATTTAAAGCATGACTTTGCCAACAAATTTTTGGTAAACAATAAACATGAAATCTGATCACCAACCCCGCATAATTGTCAGAGGTAACTATCTCAAGAAGATATTTAGATTGCTGGGTCAAAGGGTGTACAGACGGGTATTTCTCTGGTATGCTGGATCTCTCTCAGATGAATGCATTTAGAAAAGGAGAACAATAGTAACTATATTCAGCTCGCAGAAACGTACCTTTTGTAACGCCGGACTTCCATAACCCTTTTTTTCACGCAAGCTTTAAGGCGGATATATGCAGTTAATAAGGAAAAGTTCGTCATTTTGTAAAAGTCGATCAAATAAATAAATAAATAAATATGGTAATGAACACAATCGTTTACGCTCGCAAATATCATATGTCACTTCGCTTGACATATTTCCATATGAAATTTGCTTGCTTGCTTAATTTCGCTTTTAATAAACCCGGCGGTAAATTTGAATCGTTGAAAACCGCTTCTAGCAAGGGCAAGCTTGGCGAGAAGAGACTCATGCGGTGTTGCCACTTTTTTGCAATTTCTTTAAAGCCGGTACGTACTAAACGTCAAAAAAGTTTTAAAACGCAAAGCCTACTAGATTTAAAAAGTTATAAAAAAAAGTTGTAAATGTGGATAAATCGGACCCCAGAATTTATTGCACAGGGGTCCTATTTTCGAAACCATACGAAACTATTCGCATGCGACTTTTCCTATACCATATAGAATGGGTAGTGCGTGAGAGAATAACCGGTTTTTCATGCGAAACACCAGTCGAATTCGAACGAGGTCCACACATACCTGCTTATCTTTCGCCTCTCATTTCACATGGTATAGAAAGAGAGTTTAGTATTTAGTATACGTATACGGATATTTTCATATTGATTCGAAAATCAGACTACAGGAGTGTACTTTTGCCAGTTAATTTTTTAAAAAAGTTTATCAAGTGAGTTTATTGATGGTAATAAAAGCTTAGGAAAGTGAATATATTTTTAAAAAAATCTACTTTGAAGTACTAAACAAAATAATTTGTATTTTATAACTTTATATAAATCCTAGTTTTAAGTAATAATACATTCTGTTTGCATCTTGTTGCTGCATAAACTTAGCCTATATTTTAAAATAAACTTTTTAAAAAGAACCCTTATCGTTTTTCGATCGTAATTCCAGTGACTGATATCTACAATAATCTACAATCGTAATCTCTATAAGTAACATGTTGCTCAAGAAACCTAACATTTTTTAAAGTCGGCACTGTTGTTCCATATTATAAAGGTACACATTGGCGTCGACTTAAAAAATGTTGAATTTTGCGTGAAAATAGGTATATAATACGTATTTCATTTTATATTTATATATTTTTGTAGCTTAAATTTTTTAAAGAATTTTTATTTTATATAGTTAAGTATTAAAAGAAAATGCTTACGTATTACAGATTTTTTTAGTTTTTTTTTTAAAATGGTGGGCGCTATTTGTTGTTCCCTATTTTAAAGGTACAAATTGGCGTCGACTTAAAAAATGTTGAATTTTGCGTGAAAATAGGTATATAATACGTATTTCATTTTATACTTTTTAGACTATTTTTGTAGCTTCAATTTTTTTAAGAATTTTTATTTTATATAGTTAAGTATTAAAAGAAAATGCTTATGTATTACAGATTTTTTTGTTTTTTTTTTAAATGGTGGGCGCTTCCCTATTAAAAAAAAGTATGGGAATTAGTTGGGCTGTTGGAGAGTAAATACAGTGTTTTTTTGTTTTTCAGGGAAATTGCGAGTGTGTATGTTTCTAGTAAATCAAGTCAAGTTTTCGCATCAGTTACTTTGTTTATACGGACCTCTTAAAACGCTTTTATATAAGGACGGTTTGAAAAATTTTTGTACAAACAGAACTAAAACCGATTTAAGCACTAAATTGATTTTATTTTAAAGCAATTTAAAAAAGCGGTTTACCGCTTAAGAACTCATTTTGGGGTCGCTATAAACACTTTAAAAACCCTTTAGCGCATATCTTCCAACCTAAAGAAATACTCAACCCAGGTTTTCCGAAAAATCTGTTGTTAACTGAGTTATTTTATTTGTTTTTTCTTTAAACTGACATATTTATTGACATTTATTGAAAGACGTATAACCGCTCGGAGAAAGCGATTTTATTTAAAACCGTCCTTATATAAAAGCGCTTTTAGCGTATAAACGTAGCAAGTAAATCAAAACTATTATTAGTTTAACTCATTCAACTTTTTTTGCATCAATAACGTAAATATGTCATTCCATTTAGACTATGGTGTTCCTTTCGCTAAGTGCCTAAAAAAAAACCCATGTATAATGTGTCTGACATTTTTCTACAATAGTATGTAAATACATGTGTAAATTTTTATCAGCGTCATGGCAAAATGTTTCGTCTGTCGTCAATATTTTTAAGTCGTATAAAAAAAATAGCAGACGTTTCAAAAAAAGCTTCTTTTTGTGTCGCTGCAAAATTTATGTGATGTATCTATCTAGCTTGAATAAAAATAATGTAGCTTTTTGAGCTGAGAAATGGCAATCATACAATAAAAAAAATTGAAAGTGCAAGCGATGACTTTGATTTAGCTATTGGCAAAAAGACAGTTGTTTTTTAGTTGGACAGAGTCTCTTAAATGCATATCGCTTTAACAATATAACTTTATCTTGGTAGGTGTATTGCCATATGAAGTACTAACCTAAAATGCTACCGCAGAAAATATAACACCTGGTAAAATATTTACTTTCTACAAAAGATAAATATCCCATTGCTAGATCCAACCGAATAATGGTCAAAGGATTAAAAAATTTGACTCCACATTAACTATGAAAAATAAAGACACATTTTAATTGACCTGTTGGTCTAATATCTTTTAATATGATATTATATGGCGACGATAATTTAAGAACCTACGTGAAGTAGAAAAAATACCGAGTATTTTTTTTAAGTTCAAATTAATACGGTGGAGTACAGTTATTTTTAAAAAGCAAAAGTAATAAAGTGTAGATATTTTTCAAGTTAAAAATAATTCTACACAACGTCATGTAGTTGTGAAGTTACAAAATGACGACGACGTTGAGTAATGTCCATTTAATACTGACTATCTGTTGAAAAGCATACAAAGCAAAGACAAGCGTCGAGGTGCATAAAAAAAACAGTGGTTTGATAAAGAACTTATTAGAGAGTTTTTACCTTTAATTTTAGTCACATATTTATGTCTTTTAGCATACATAACAGAAACCCATAAAAAAATCCTATACAGATATTCCGTTTTCCCCTATGATAAGATTTCTCTTAGGCCTCTAATAGTAAACAATATATGTTACTTTGCGACTACGCAGATTAACTTTTTAAAAACAATTTATTATCGAAATAGACAATTAGACCGACATATTGGATATGAGCATTAGCTTAATAAAAATTAGAAATTACAAAACATTGAGTTTTATAATGAAATAAAGTACTGAATAAGCTGGGAAACAAATAATAATATAAAAAAAATAAATGTCATTAATTAGTCACTACAATTCTACATGATTAAATCGGGCGAGGTTCCATTCGTCTCTTTGAAAACAAAAAGATGACCTGTTCTTCCACCTAACCCCTATAATGATGATCTTTTTCTCAAAGTTTGAAATAACAACTCACGGGAGTTCAAGGTTTGCATATTCTTGAAAATCATCTTAAAATAAGAAACATGTGCGTCATCTGAGTACTCTTTGATGTCCATTCACAAGTGGATACTGGGGCATCTTCTTGAAAGAATACTTAAAAATTGCTTTAGAAATGATTGCATTCCGGGTTTTCGTTGAAATGGTGAAAAAAATCAAATTTCAGGTTTTATTTTGCGTTAATTGGCTATTCTAGCCCGTTTTTTAAGTCAATGCATTGGAAAGTATGAGATCTCACTTTAAGTCGATTCATGAAGATCACTGCCCTTTTAAATAAAAAAAGCCTTTTACGTATACATAAAAATGAATTTTTGGGTTGTTAGGTATTCGCGTTGTTCAGTTGTATATTTTTTTCCTAATTTTTTAAATTTTTTGTGGCCTTGAGCATTAAAAGTCTTTCGCTGTAAATTCTTGCGCGCTATGGGCCGGAAAAATGACATGATCTTAGCAATTTTAATAAATTTCTTAAATTTTTTGCAGGTGCGGTAAAAGAAGTAGAGCAATCGCCCACTACCGTCTGTTACTGCATTTTTCCTAGACCCTGCCTTATGTCTATAGATTGCAACTTGTCGGTGGCGCCCGTAAGTTACGTAACGCTGCGTGGGACAGTAGGTGAAGTGTTACGACTGGGAAAGAATAATATAACATCTATTTTAAAATGCAAAGAAGAAATTGATGTTACACTTGTTTACTAAGATTTAAAAAAAAAATAGAGAAGTTAGAAAATCTCCAAATCAATTACCTCTACCAAAAAGAATCCAAACGCAAAAGAACAAAAGATATTGGGTGGAAAAAACCAAAATTCAAACTAGGATGAGCATCCCACAAGGAACACACAAAGGATCAAAACGAAAAGAGAAATGATTAAACGATGTTTCGCTCTGGGCAACCAGCGAGGGCTCATCAGTGGTATCACTGGTCACCCTCCCCAAACATCATTAAACACCATCATACACTTTCATTTCCAACTTGGAATCACTCACAAATAAAGAATCTTCCGACTGGCACTTATCTAAGTCACCTGATACGAGTTCGTCCTGGCGTGTTAATATTTACAATAGGGTTATGCTCCTAAGGTAAATAAAACCAAAACAAAAAAAAGTTAAAAAACCTTCAACCGAAAAGAATCCAAAACCAAAAGATCGTGGGTGGAAAAAACGAAAATTCAAACTTGGATAAGCATCCCACAAGGAACACACAAAGAACTAAAGCGAAAAGAGAAATGATTAAACGATATTTCACCCTGGGCAACCAGCGTGGACTCTTCAGTGGTTTCACTGGTCACTCTCCCCAAACATCATTAAACACCATTATACACTTTGATTTCCAACTTGAAATCACTCACAAATAAACAGCGTTCCGACTGGCACTTATCTAACTGATACTAGAATCCAAAAACAAAAGATCAAAAGATCTTGGCTGGAAAAAATGAAAACTCAAACGTGGATGAGCATTCCACAAGGAACAAAGAAAGGACCAAAGCGAAAAGATAAATCATTATACGATGTTTTGCTCTGGGCCCTAATTCTTGAGCAGGGAACGATATAGATTTGTCGCGTTTCATATTCTTAAGCGGAAATCGCTCATTGCATTCTCTCAAAAATTGGATGTTCGCACTCTCAGAGTCCAAAGCCAGGGATCGGTCTCATTTCTTAGGCAAGCATGCGCGTAAAATGTATATATTTCAACCTAAAATTTCAAAGAGGTTTCAAGGAAAAGCATCTTTTTTTCGAGGGATGAGATCATTCCCCTTGATTGATCCCTTCTCTTGAGTGATCGTTCCTTCTCTCGAGATTCAAGAATTAGGGTCCTGGGCAACCAGGCTGGGCCCATCAATGTTTTTTTTACTGATTACCGTTTCCAAACATCATTAAACACCATCATACACTTTAATTTCATACTTTAAATCACTCACAATAGGCATCGTTCCGCACTGGTACTGGTTCATCCTGGCGTGTTCATATTTCCAACAAGGTTATGCTCTTAAGGCAACTAAAACAAAAAAAAAAAAGAAAGAAGTTAAAAAAACATCCAAATCAGTTACTTCCACCGAAAAGAATTTAAAGAGAAAAGATCAAAAGATCTTGGGTGAAAAAAACGATAATTCAAACTTGGATAAGCATCGCACAAGGAACACACAAAGGACCAAATCGAAAATAGAAATTATTAAACGATGTTTCACCTTGAGCAACCAGCGTGAGCTCATCAGTAGTTTCACTAATCACCCTCCCCAAACATCATTAAACACCATCATACACTTTGATTTCTAACTTGAAATCACTCACAAATAAACAGCGTTCCGACTGGCACTTATCTAAGTCACCTGATACGAGTTCGTCTTGGCGTGTTAATATTTCCAATAGTGTTATGCTCCTAAGGCAATTAAAACAAAAACAGAAAAAACTTACAAAACCTTTAAATCAGTTATTTCAACCGAAAAGAATTCAAAAGGAAAAGATCAAAAGATCTTGGGTAGAAAAAACGATAATTCAAACTTGGATAGGCATCGCACAGGGAACACACAAAGGACCAAAGCGAAAAGAGAAATTATTAAACGATGTGGTTTTACTGGTCACCCTCCCAAACATCATTAAACACCGTCATACACTTGGATTTCAAATTTTGAATCACTCACAAATATGCATCGTTCCGCACTGGTACTTATCTCAGTCACCTGATAGGGGATCGTCCTGTAGGCTAATTCTTGAATTTCATAGGAAAGGTTCACATCCTTTGTTTCGACGAATAAGAAGGCTCAGAAGCTGCCGAGCTTGCATAGTGCAAGCGCAAAGCTGACCGAATTGTCGTTTTTTAAAAGCCCTCGTTTACCTGGTGCAGTGGTAGGTGTATGAAAGTGTAGGAAAGTTCCGTCGATACAAGGCAATCGGGTAAGGTTTGGTCGTGGTCGGATAGGTTAAGGATAACTCGTGATCGCTTCAAAGTCTATTATTGGTCGATATCAGGGAGAGGACCGTTCCCGTGCGATCTTTCCTACGAAATTGAATAATCAGCCCCCTGGTGTGTTAGGGTTATGCTCCTAACCACCACTTTATTTTCGATTGGTTGCATTGATTGTTGTCCAACTTATAATCGATTTGGTCAATATAAAAGTCATGAAAGCTTTGATCAGGGAGGTAGCTATAATTATTATCGTGATAATAGTTGTTTTGTTCAAAACTGTTATCGAGGGTAATACCATAAATGCTTACAGAATTTTTCCATGTTTTTTTATACAACAGAAGAAAACACCAAGTGCGGCTTTCAACAAAAACACTTTTTGGAGCTAGCGTGACCTGTCATCGTTATAAGGTTCTTTTCAGCAACTCCACTTTTTGCGAGATGAGACACAGCAGTTGCCCTCATTGAGTGATTTGTAATCTTTTTTTTCTTCACGTCTAGTGCCGCCTGTGCAGCCTGTGTCTTAGTCCACTTTGCCACGTTGTTCTTGCCCACTGGTATGTACTTAAACCATTGACGTTCCAATTTCCAGAACGGATGATCGTTAGAAATAGGCGATCATTTTTCAGTGCATCAAAAATTCGAACCGGATAGAAATTGAGGTGAGTTTTATTCAATATCAGCCATTTGGATGAAGCTCATGGCTTAGATCCACCTCGAGCGGTTTTTCCAAAAATTGGATAGTACTCAATTCTGTTAGTTTTTTCACCTGCATTGTCGACTTCTTTTTTAAAAAACTGCAACTTGGTCCTGCAGCATTATCCTCCTCTCCGGGCTAGTTCATAGGATAACACAAAGAACAGCTTCTTGTGCAACCTGTCTGGTGTTACTTCATCACAGCTACTCACTAGTTCCTGAATTTCATCAAATATCAAGGCAGTTGTGCTTAATTTTCTCTTGTCCTCTTGGGACTGCAGATCTCGTCGTTTTGCGTTTTTTACTTCTCTTGCAGATTTAAAAATTATATCTTGAAATGGGTCAGGCGTTATGCTATATTTTTCATATTATTCATCCATGATAAATTTTGCTGTGACGTTCCAAATTATTTGCACGGTAGTTTCTTTATGCTCCTCACGGTTTTCTTTCTTCATATTTTGTGCCCAATCAAAACTTTTGCAATCTCGCTCACCGGCGTTTCCTGCTTCAAATCATATTTTCTGGCTTTGCAGAAATCCACAAATTGGTTCAAGACAAACATTTTATTTTTTCTGGTGTTTTCTGCTATGTTCTTTTGTATGTGCGAGTCAATTTTCGCCCTCGGATAAGGGCCCGAAATTGACTTAAAACTCAAAACGTGGAAAACTCGAAAACTCAACATCGGATAATTTTTTTACTTCAGGTACTCGTTCCTAAGGCCGTAAGTCGTTCTGTTTATTCCAAAGCAATCGTGATATACATGTAATGCTTTGCACGGTTGCATGGTGACCAACAGCGCTCCATATATTATTGAGATCGCGTCAGAGCAGTGGAATTATCTCCTACTGGGAAATTATCATCTACTGGAATTATCACTTGTTAATTCAGCGATAATTCCACACCTCTTATGGACAGTTTTATATATTAGGGAAATTTTCAATTCATGATATGAACTTTGTGATTGGTAACTCGGTTATCTTTGTATTACCGATGGGCGGTATTAATTAAGATTATTTTCCGAAAAATATGGTGGTGGTTGCGTGTTAAAAGATTTTTGTTGATAATTAGACAAACCTGCTTGGTTTTGGTAAAATGGTCTTCGAAATGTTTGATTTGAATTTTGGTTTGGTTCAGAATTTAAGGGACATTTGAACTAGGTATTCTTCAAGCCTTTAAGGTGTAACCCATTCGACCGCATCTAAAGTATGTTATTTGTTGCGACTGTCATTTTCTTAAGGCTTGATTTTGCCTAGGTAGTTGTACGGACTTATTTTGTTTTTAATTTTAAAAATGTGTTAACTGCAGTTCGCGTATTTGTATGAGTATTTGTACTTCTAGCAAACTGGTGGGGTTGCTAGCGTGTGCTTCGCAATTTTTTGTAGAGCGGTTAAATTTTGTTCTTGAACTGCTGAGTGCATTTTGGAATTTAAAGTTTCCAATATGTTAAAGAATACGAAAGAAGATTCATTTGTTTGTTGTTTTAAACCCTGTAGGTCTTGTATCAAAGAAGAGAGACCTTTGCTCTCGCCAAAATGTGAACTCAGTTTCTATATATGGAATATAAATAAATAGCGCTGCTCACCAACTACCTTATGGTAATCATAATCACATGCTTGTAAAAATCTGCTTCAAAATATTGCGTCACCATCATATTCCGGAAAACGAATGATTCGATACTTTACTTACAGGAGAATCTTTTTCAAATGCTTTTTTGCTGCTTGTTGGACATCAGGGGCTTCACTAGATGTCCCCTCTGTACTATTGTTGCTGAATGAGGATGCTGGCTTGCCTTAGGATGGTTTTTTTAGGATGCTACTTGGTTCTTATCACTATAGCCTTTTTTTCACGGCGTATTATTAATAATAACTAGGATGAGTTTTTAGAAACAATTTACCGATATGGGTTTCAGATGACCTTGTTACTAACTTAATAAGCTATGAAACAAATAATAATTTTTTTGTCAAAGTCTTTTCTGAAATCGCAAAATAATCGAAATCATCTTGAGACAAGAAACACTGTGTGAATTGATAATTAAGTAATTTTTTTATAAAACATATCTTTAAAATGATTTCAAATACCCGTTTTAGAAGTCACTTTAAAAAACTTTTGGCTTGAAACTTTGGTTTTATTTTTAACCACACTCCGACAAAAGAGTTAAAGCCTGAAAATAAATTTGCCCGATAAAAAGTCACATTAGCTGGGCCAGTTTAAGCGAATTTAGAAATTGTCAAAAAGGAAATTGAAACAATTGAAAGGCAGGATTTATGCTAATTTATAAAGGTAAAATCCACTCTATACTTTTTAAACTCTTTTGTTTTACTGAACGCCGAAAAAAGTGAAAAGTTGGTATGCTATTTGGGTGTAGATAAAAAGAAATAAATCGGTTAAAGATTAATTCCATAACTTCCGTCGCTTACAAAAAAATTAAAAATATTTTGCTTGTATATAGATCTTAATATGCAAAGTCACGTGGGTGCCACATTAGTGGCCCACTAATCGTAACTTAATAGCGCACCGTTTTTAAATGTAGGCGGAGATTAGATAATTTATTATATATATTATAACATATTTTGGTAGCTACACACTTGATGACGTCTATTGTTGGATACTTATATCGAGAACCCCATGTAGATGCATAAAGTATTTTGGTACAAACTCTTGTAGCGGTCACTCCACTTCCATTTTTAACTTGCCATTTTTGGCTTGATTTATTTACATTTATTCAAAATTCCCTTAAATCTATTACTACGCGCGCTCACCCCTTTTTAGCTTATGTATATTTAATAATATCTTTGGTCGATACCCAAAGAAGGCCTAAGTTAGATCCATAAATTTTGCTTGTACTATTGGTATAACAAAACTAATAATCCCATTAATTAGTCCTACATTACTTGCAAAGGTATACGGTGTTTTGTTCGGTGATGTTTATAAATTAAAATTGGATTATTTTTTATTTCGCGAATATGAAAAATCAATAAAACGTTTGTTTAAAATAAGAGCTGATGAGCTGAGAATCAACGTATTTTGGTTGAATATAGCACGGCGTTCTGAATATAGCCGCTTGCTATTCTTCTATTTTTTGGTCGGACAAAATAAGGTCTGTTTGTACCGATACTTTACTAACTTTGAAAAATTGATCCGGCCTTGGTTTACTCGATGAGTACCTTTACTGGCGGATTGGAAATTTTCTCTGACACAGGTGAAACCTGTCAAAATTTTCCATGGACGACTTTCTCTTTCTTCAAGCGACATGAAGTGAAGAGCATGTAAAAAAAATTTTGAATTAATTTTTTTAGAGGCATAGCCCCATGGCGGCCTAGTTTTATTATATAAACTTACTCTTTTTAAAGAACTTTCTTTAAATCACGTTTATGATTTGATTTTTCTTTGGTACCGTCAAGCGGTCAGCCATTTTTGGGTTTTATCCATAAGGTAAGATGATGCCACGTTAATTTTGTACATTCTGTAATTAATTGCTGTTTTCATGAATTGTTATAGATGATCTTCATCATCCTACAAATGGGCCCTTAATTGTGTCTGTCTGACTTGAGGTCTTCCTTCGTGTGGAAGATAAGCCTCTATTAGTATTTTTGAAACATAACCTGAAAGTTTTTTGGTCAGTTTCTTAGACGTTTTTGTTATAACAACTTTAGGGACCAATTTTGGTATGGTTTTTTATTTGGTTTTGAAGCAGTGCTTAGGTTCTGAAGAGTTTCTTCAACCTTAGTTTTTTGTCGCAATCGGCAGAACCACTCTGCAGTTATGTTGAATCCCGTTTGCTGGACAGCCTGCAAGGATTCTTTTGTCATGTTGCATAATCCATGACTAAGAACAGACTAACCTGGTTTTTTAGTATTATGGTTAAAAGTTGTCAGTTTAATTATTTGATATTTTAACTAAAATATTTACTTTTCAGTCTTACTAGATAGTGTAAATGAACACCAAAAAATTCAAATTCGATGGGTAAAATAGGTTACCACCAAGGTTATCAAGTTATCTAAGTATCATGTCATCTATGAGCTCGCCATAGTCATAGAGCGCTTTAGTTTTTATACTTTTTTCATCTTGGGTTTTTATACAAAAATTTTTCTACAATATTTTGAATGTTATTAAAGTACTTCGCCTTCGGCTTGATTCTTTCTAGCATATGATTGTAGAGTAGGTGCTCAGTTTAAGTTATAAGAGTCCTGCTTACAGTCATTGTCGTAAGGAGACTGATTTGTGACAGAGCATTTTATGTTTTCTACTATGATGCATTTTGATGATTTTTCACTTAGTTTTTCTACAACATTTTGAATGTTATTAAAATGTTTTGCCTTGGGCTTGTTTCTTGTTGGCATATTATTGTAGAGTAGGTGCTCAGTTTAAGCTATGGGAGTCTTGCTTACAGTTATTGTCATAAGGAGATCGGGTGGTGACAGAACACTTTATACATTTTTGTGGTGTAGTTTGATAAAAGGTTAAATGTTTTCAAGGTTTTTTTGGTTAAAAATAAACTATTTCTGAGACAAATCAATTTGTTTAAGTTAGTCTTCTTCCTCATTGCTTAGTTTTTCAATCTTTATTTTTACATTGATATTATTAAACAACTCGTTTCTAATCCTTAATTATTTCTCAATTAAATAAGAGTAAATAAGAAAATTAAAAAAATGGGGTGGCGCCTAATAACAGAAAAGTTGAAATAGGAAAAGTCGCTTATCCACCCCTAGTGCCACCACACAAAAACTGCTGTGGTATTGTTTTTAACACCGCAACGTTACAGGCTTTAATTTAAAAGAAAATTTTTTGGCACGTTAACGTTTATTTAAAAAATCCTTTTAGCCCCTATTATTCCGCATAACATTATCATGGACAAAAAGAGTGCTTACCGGCCTCTTTATTTCGTCTATGAATTTTTACCACCTCTTTTATTTACTTTGAGCTTTCATATCCTTTTCCAGAAGTGCCACGACTGGATGAACTTGAAAACAGAAAAAGGGCCTTATCATAAGGTCACTAAATATTTATTATCTTAGTTCATTTATCACAAATTTTAAGCCCAAACAAAAAAATTATAATCCAAATCTATTTTAAAGGATTAGCTATACTAAATTTAAGAAAAGTTATTGAAATTGATTTCTTTGTTTTATAAATATATTAGTATTCTTGCAGAGGTAGCGAAAACTTTATATTCAAGACAAATTTTAGAAATTCTAAAATATATATTTTTATACTACATCTACTCCTACGTAGTTTTCAAGGTATATGAAAATTAAAATCTTGATCTTAGCTCTTATATATATATATGACCAATTTTGGGAACAGCGTAACAAACTTAAATGGGTAATTGCAACTTTTTGATAATTTTAATAACACCTTAGTTTCTCTAAAAAAATTTAAATATACTGACAAAATTTCGAAAACAACGTACTATCTATTATTTTAAAATAATTTTTTTGAACAAACGTGCTTTTAAAAAATGTCTACATCTGCAATACTAAAAAGTATAGCACTTTCGAAAATCTAAAAAAAATGCAGAAATATATTTTTTTGACACTAGCTAGGATAATGTCATAAAACATTTTCTAAAAACAAGTTTGAAAAAAAGAAATTGATTTTAAAACGGTAGATAGTAGGTTGCCTTCAAATGTTTGTCAGTTTATTTTAATTTTTGAAGAGAATCTAAAGTGTTAATACAAATATAAAGATCACCTATTAGTATGTTAAATATATGTTTTACTGTATTTAAAATTCGAATCCATAAAAAAGTGCATAACTCAAACAATCATTGATATTAAGACTGTTTTATAAGTTAATCATAAAAATTGAGGAACAACAAAAAAAAATAGTCTTTTCGGTTGTAAGAAGGATTAAATGTTATATGAGGTTAAATGAGGCCTCTTAAAACCCTTATACATTGTTACTTCGGATCTCATATTCCAGATATATTTGTTAAGTTCCTTTTACCATATCTGAGAGCTCGGCGCAATTTTAAGTCACGTGACAACAGAGTAAACGGATTTAATCGAAATAAAGAAACGCTCCTGGCTTATATTGAAAGAGACACAGTGAGAAGAGTAAACTGTGAAATCAACGCGAACCCAGTTTATAAATCCAGCTTGAAAATGGTCTGGAACGGTGATTGGGGACAGCGGAGCCCATCGTGAGGAAATAGCACAGTCAGCTCCGACAGGTATAAATCAAAAGGAGGACACGCTCCTTTACTTTTACCTCAACAGCAAGAATAAACAAAACATCCTTTGTGGAAATGACTGATTTCGAAAAACAAGCACAAAAAATCTAAAACCGCCAAATGGTCCACGACTTAACCTTAAAATGTCAAAATTTACAGGACTCCGTAAAATCTCGATTTAGATCCGGAGCATAAAGATTTCCTCCAGAAATTTCGTCGATTAACTCCAGATTGTAAAAACGAACGCAGCAGAGCAAAAAGATTAAAATGATTTAGTTAATGGAACTTAACAATTCTAATAACAAATTTATGTTGAGCCGCAATTTGCTCTTGTGTACTTTCAAATATGTTTATTTAAGACAGAGAAATATATTTGTTTTGGTAAAATATACATATTTATAATTTTTTTGACGTCGGTTCTCTAAATAAAATAAAAGTTTTTGTTGCGTCGAAGTGACCTTAGTCAAAGTTACTGTACACTATTGCCCTCAGGTATATAGCTCTAATATTCTCTGCAAGTGATATAGGAAAATGATGTATGCCGAAGCGGAAAATATTTATATACGTCGATTTCAGGACATTTTCTATTCATTTTTGTGTCGATACTACCGCATATAGATTGAATTGGCCTATGGCGATATTTTCTAAAAATGGCGTTGATGCACCGTCGGAAATCAGAATATTGAGAAACGACTAGAAAACTACGAAAATAAAAAAACAAATTGAGATATGCAAAATCATGGGTCATTACTTGCAAGAACACTGCAACTACTGGCTACTTAGCAAAAACCTAGCATCTACCTGCTACCTCACTGTACACGCGAGGATTTTGCTTTTCCTTTTGTATTGTGCAAATTGGTAATTAGTGCTGCTTTTTAGATTTTGTTAGCTAGTGAACTTGCCTTTTTGCCTGTTTATGTGCTGACTGAAAAAAAATACATTATTATAAAAAAAAACTTTCTTGGAGGTAAGAGCGTTATTTATTAAAAAAAGTTTAAAAAAATTATAATTTTCTTAACCAAATCTGTTACAAACATGCAGTTTCAGATTTTCTTTATTTTATAGGGAATAACCAATTAATGTGAATTGGTTAAGGAGGTAACGGGAGTTGATAAATTCTAAAGTCCATATCTTTTGAACCAAAGCTTCTACGAATATGCAATTTTTACATTTAAGTTCTATTTCCTTATTTTAGAGGAAAATACTACGTTGCCAATGATGGTTAAGGTTTGGAGTCGGTATATATGAAAATGTATAACTTTCGAACAAAAACGAAAAAACTGTGTTGGTATTTGCTGGGGTTTAGGAAGTGGAAAATTTTATAAGTCAACCAAAATGCAGAAAATATTTAATAAACAAATAATTTTTCAAGCACCAAAATTTTAAACTGTCTAAATATGCAAATAATATGCTTTCCTTAGTAAAACCACAGCATCTGCAGCACAATTGAAGTACTTTCGGTGTTTATGCTTTAACGTAAATTCGACTAAAAATAGATTTTAATTCCAAGATTTGAACTTTTACATATAAAAAACAAGAAAAAATCGATTTTTTAATTAAATATAAAAATATAAAAAATATTCTAATGTAAAATTTGTTAGTACAAACAGTTTTAGACGTACATAATCTTTCAAACTCATTTAATTTGGAATAAAGGTAAACATAGATACTGTGTTTTTACTTAGGACCACGGCAGCGGGGTAGTAGTCCAAGAGCTCGCAAGAAAAAGTGCAAGACTTGGGACAGGAAAGGCTGATATCTTGGACAATATAAAAGTACTGAAGTGTCAGCAAGCTGGCGATGGGAATACCTGGCGATGTAACGATAATAAAGTGAATTTATTTACAGCATATGGAACACTTAACTCCAAACAAACAGTCAGAAAGGATAATACGAGAACGAGTAATGTCGTCGTCAGCGCCAATTTTTAACTAACTGTCCCAAAATTAGTGTTCCTTTAGAATATTTTAAAAACAATCAATAAAAAAAAATTAAACTTTGTACAGTAATGGGAGAATATATAAGCTATATTTTAAAACGAAGTTTACTTAGGCATTGTTGCCATCTATATACAGAGAGCTTCAGGCTACTGCGTACATAGGGCAGAAGGAGTCGAATTTGCCAGTGTCCACGCAGGGACACCGCACACCTATCAGTGGAGCAACCAACACCCATGCTTGCGTTCGCCGTTCACGGCCTGCGTTTAGCCCGCCTATAACCACGGTGCGATGTGGAGCATAGTTGATGAAACCGAAACAATAAATACGCAAATTTTTATAACGGAATTTTTTTGTTTTTTGTCACTGATAAATTAGAGCGTTTTATTTTAAACTACTGGTTCTGGGCGATTTACAAAATTCTCCAAAAAAAGTTCTTGAATAAGTCTCAATGATCTGCCTTGATAGTACCATTTGACCATCTGCACTTTTTCCGCAACATTGTAGATATCCATTTTTAGTTTTAAAAATGTATTATTTCACTTAAAAACTTACTAATCTGTTTCTCGAACAAGCAGAAATAAAACAAAACAATAAAAACAAAATAAATTTCAAAAAGATAAGGCTGCAGCGTGCTTCGACCCCACCACGGTCGTACGGCACGTCGAGAGTAAATTGAACTAGCTCCCCCCTATTTTTTGTACATTTGAAATCTACGTAAAATTTTAAATTTCCTTTACTTCTATGTCTATATCTTACAAACTCTTATACCTCTATCTAAAATAGACGTGTACCTAAGTGTTTTGAAGAAAATATGTGTTATGTTTAAACTGAATATAAATTGCTGTCTAAATTCTTGACTTCGGCAAGATATTATAAGTGAGAGATATATACTAGGAGGTCGAATAAGACTGGCCTCCAGATTAATGCTGCAAAAGTTTTAGAGTCCTTATAACTAGGCTTTGGCAAGGCTGATTTCTCAAAAAAATATTTTTAATGAAAAGGCAGATAAATGATGCGGTGCTTAGTTATAGGAACATCCGGTAACTAGTCTTACTGGACCGCCCTGTATAAGAGACAGTAAAAGTAAAGGTGCATAGTTGAAAAACAACTACGCATACATTAATGAAATAAAGCAAGAAAATATTTTTCCATATTTCTTATAATTTTATATTTGTTTCTTTTTTTAATTTCTCAAATTTTTAACAATTAATTTCTGTTTTGTTTTTGTAAGAGGTAAGGTTAGTTTTTTTGAGTGATGCATTACTGCTCCCTCCACTGCGACCTAAAACGTCTATTGTGGATCATATCTGTTTTACAAGTCACAAGACTTCCTCGAAATCTTGGGGCACTTTCAACCCAGGGCCAAATATTTTCGCTTTTGTTCTCATTAGTCCTGCGCAGTGACATAGAATATCTACCGGCGTTTCCCCCCTCTCCTCCACAGAATCTACAAGTCGGTGTATTGCTCACTCCAATTCTATTCATGTGTTGGTTGAGTCGGCACTGGCCTATATACAGGCTATTCTTTGATAGTTGCAGAAGCTGCTTTGCTCTACGTTTGTCTGGATTATTCAGAAAGGCTTTGGAGCGCTGCTTTTTCAGAGTTGACCGCTAGTGCTGAACCCCTTTTTTTAACTCAGTCGGATAATTCCCTATTCACCGTGGCTTTAGTTAGTTCTAAGCAGGACTGCCTTAGCAAGAGAGTCGGCTTTTTCGTTTCCTTCAATTCCTGTGTGACCCGGGACCCATAACAGAGTGATTTTGTTGGTTCCACAGATCATTAACGTGTAGTGCTTCCAGAGCAGCTTGACTAGCTGATATGATTTTGGTGCCTCTGTTAGAGATGACTTTGTCGGCTATTTCTCTTGAACAGAGCTCTCTGTTGTAAACCTCGGCCTGGAATATCGTAGCAAGGTTACCGAGTCCAACTGAAATTGCAGGATATTCCTGATTTAAGCTATTGAATCTTGCTAGAGTTGTTCTTGCCTCCTTTTCCACCCAGATGTGCAGCGGGGCCAGGTTAAGCATTATCTCCATTACTTCCAATGGTGTTGTCTTCACTGCTGAAGTTGGGACTTTGCAAGCTGTTCGTTGAACGCTCGCCAGTTTTTGCTGATCAGTGACCTGCTTGGTTTTGGACCACCAAGTTATAAAGCCATAAGTCATCATTGGTCTTACTACCGTTAGATACAGCCAGTAGGTTTGTTTTAGTTTCATCCCCCACGACTTCCCACATATAATAATTCTGTTACAAGTCCAGAGAGCCATTTGTGCCTTCTGGATAACTTTTTTCAGGTAGGCATTCCATGTAAGTTTCTGGTCCAGTATCAGTCCCAGATATTTTCCTTCTTTTAGGAAAGGAATACGTTTCCCGTTAATGCTCGGTTCGATAAGATTTAGTTTTCTCCTTCTCGTGAAAGGTACAATGATGGTTTTCTTGGGATTAGTGGATAGACCATCCCTAGTGCACTAACCGTTGATTAGATTTAGACTTCTCTAAAGGATGTTAGATATCACTCCATCAAGTTTGCCTCTAATGTAAAAGTATAAAAGCTGACCTTAAAGATCACCCTATAAAATTTAAAAAAAAAGATTAAAAAAATGATCTTGTAGTTTTACCGGCGTGAGCTGGCAAATTGTTTCAAAAAAAGGCAGAACTATTAAACCACAAGTCATTAATAATTTTATTATATACTTATTATAACTCAACTTAAGATATCCATTATAAATATTACAGCTTATACTTTAGAAACAAAATTTAATTTTCTTGGCTGGAAATATTTGCCGCAAAAATTGATACAATAATTGAAACACCGCCATAAACGAAATGAAAACTGCCGTATCAATTTTAGCCAGCGCTGCTAGGAAAATTTCGTAAAATAATTTCACAGAGAAAAATTACCATACACTGGCTTAAAATTGAGCCGCCTCTAAAGTGGCGGACATAAAGAAGGCTCTCAAGTGACAAGTAACTCATAGTGTCTTCATTTTTAGAGTGGAGACACATATCTTTACCTAATGTTACCTACATATAAAAGTATGCGTTTTAGGGGAAGATCATTTACCTACTCGCGTGCGGTAAAGTGGCGGACATAAAGAAGTCTCTGGAGTGACAATTAACTAATAGTGTCTTCATTTTTAGAGTGGAGATACATATATTTACCTACTCGCGTGCGGTAAAGTGCACTTTACCGCACTCATTAGCGTGGGGAGAGTGCCTACGTTTATTTCAGAAAATAAAAATAAAGAAACATATATTTCTTTTTTTGGGAATTTTTAAGGCTTATAGGTAAAAACATGTGTAAAGTGCCTTTACCGCCTTCGCGTGCGGTAAAGTATCACTTTCCGCACCTGTTAGGTAAATAATTATAACAGAATTATTGTAATACTGTAGAATACAGTTATTTTACTGAAAGTCTCTGAGTTCTTAGTTATTTGTTAAATTGCATATCATATCATAACCTGTTTTTTAATAATTATTGTAAGTAGCGTCAGATTGTGAAACGTGCTGTGTATAACTTTCGACCAAATTTCTGTTGAGCGTTTAGTTTGTCTTTTGTAAGTACACTTGCAATATTTTAGCTTTTACCGTGCTTTATAGAGAAAAATTATATATTTTCCTACGAGCGTGCGGAAAAATTACTTTTACGTACGATTTTGGGTTTTAAAAGTTGTATTTTTCCGCACAATTTTACTTTTCCGCACGATTGTTTTACTTTTCCACTTTTTCACAATTTTCACTTTAGAGGAAAATATTTTAATTCAAGATAGACTTTAAATCAAATTATTATCTATGTGTACTATTTTTCATTCAGAAAATTCATAGCCTTAACCATTAACTTAAAAAGTTACATGCAGGCATTTTACTTTACTACAAATCGTGCAAAAAACATATTTTTTGATAAATAAGATGGACAAAAACATTGTACCTAACTCTTGAGAAAAATGCCTTTTCCACCCTTGAAGGCTTGCCCAAACTCTGCTCCGCGTCGTTCGTGCAACTGCTGTCGCGTGCGGAAAAGTACAACTTTCCGCACTTTTAGGTAAAAAACTATTTTAATGTACTAACGATAAAATGGTCACAGAAAAAAATGTAAGCACAAAAATAAATTGGTTACCACTGCATGGTACCTATTCTTGAAATCAGGAAAAAAACAATTATCTCCCTGAAACGCACAGATCCTATCGGTCGGCGCAACCGATTCCCTCGAAAATGACACTAATAACATGACATGAAGATATGCCAATTTCTTTTAAAATATTGTCATTAATGTCATTTGTAGGAGAAATCAACGGCATCGAGCAATGAGAACCGCGAATTTGTGAGGAATCTCAAGAATAGCTGCACAGATATAAAAACTCACACCTGACACCACAAAAATTTTGTCTAAAGTTCTCCTAGGGTTTTTTCAAGAAAACCATAATGATGACAATTTATAGTTCAAGTTTATGAGAGCAGTCTCCTTTCACTCTATAAAAGGACAAATTTTGGTAAAATTTAAACAGCAGAAGATTTTACGTGAGACATAAACGATGTTCGAGATTTTTTTTGCTCATCGTGTTACTCTTATAACTTATTGCTCGTACTCCTCGTATCTTAAGTCCCCCTCATAAAGTAACCTACTTTATAAAATTGCGCGAATAAATTCTATGAGAGAGGAAAACTATTATGCGTCCATAAACGAGGAGCTAACTTGATAAGTACGAAAAGTTAAAAGGAATAGAAAGGGGTTAAACGCCTTTAGAAGCATATCGTTTTGGAACGCGTCCAGTATCTGGCTTTTAAGAAACGTCCAAGTGTAGACCCGATCTAAACGGCTCCTAAATTGTATCCTAAAAATTTGGATGCCCCGTAATATTGGCTCTGATGGGTATTCAAATGAATTAAATGAATCCAAACGAATGGCGGACCTAAATAGCTATTACAATACGACATAAATATGAGAATTTTTTTAAATTTTTACCTTCTTCTTTCTGCTTCCCTAGATGCTTGAAGGTGGGAAAAAGAGTGTTGTACGAAAACGCACCTCTCAGTTATGGCAGTAATGGAATTAGTTGTGAGCGATTTTTCTCTTCAAACTTATACTAGGAAGTAAACTGATGGCACTATTGCTCATGAGTAGTGGCATTAAAGAAAAAAGACAAAATAGTGACAGAAAACTGAGATTTCTACCAATGAGGTACCCTTTTGTAAGAGAAGTGCTCCCCGGACTCTGGAAGCGAGGAGCTCTCGGCTTTTTAGCTCCAACGCCCACCTTAAGGGGGTTATTTCTAACTTTCAAATAATACTACACAAGAACTATTTCGGGTATGTTTATATGTACATTTGATAGTTTTGGGAGATTTCGGGCTTAATTTTTAAGGGAAAGTTAAAGGTAAAAACCGCATCTTGATATATCAAGCCCTTTTTGGGCTACGGGGATTTTTTGAAAAGTTTTTATTTTGGGTTGGTGTCGATAACTTATTCATTTGTGAATATTTCTGTTTTGTGTAAATACTTTTTTTACATTTTTTAAAGCAGAATTTGACTGTTAAATAGGAGTTTGTCTGTCACTTTTAGTTTTGAAGATATCACACACAGTTTATATTTTTCTTATAACATGACTTTTTTGTATTTTATTTTTAAAATCAGTTTAAAATTTCTTTTAACACGATGTGTAACACTTACTAAGGACTATAGTTCGAGTAAAATTTGGTTTGAAGGCTGACACATACATAGGTATCTAAAACTTGATTTTAAGACGAACTATACCGCAATTCATAAAAATATGTTTACCTTGATTGAGTGATATGCGTAAAAAAACAGTCCAAATAATCCGTAAATATTAATAAAATCTGGGTAAGCAAGAAATCTGAGAACTTTCTAAGTGACACGGGATTTTGTATTTTGTATTTTAAATTTAAAAACAGTCACGATTTGGTTGATTTTTTGTTAAAAATAAATACTTGCTTATTTTTTTAATCTTTTGGTGATCTTGCGCGGTTGTGATTTATGCGGTGATATCATATTATGCACCGGTAAAAAACATTCGCGGTAAATTCTTGCGCGTTAGGAGCCAGAAGAGTAACCTGTGATTTTAGCAATTTTACTAAATTTTTATTCGGAGAGTTTTTGCCGAAGCATGGAAATGGGAGAGCAATTGCCCTCTTTCGTTCCTCCCTGCATTTCTCCCAGACCTTGCCTTACGCCTAAGCTCCACATTGCATTGCAACCTCTTGGTAGCGTCTAGAAATTAATTAATTTTGCAAGGGAGTAGGTAAAAGTGTTACGAGGGGGAAGAGGAGTGTTTACAACTGCTTTTCGTTATCATTTGTAAAATAATAAATACTTCACATAAAAAATATTTTTTACCTTATTTAAAAAGGGAGAAGAGGGAGAGAGGAAAGCTATAGAAAATTTTATAAAGATGGAAAAAATAAAAATTTGGCAAAATTGGTGGTTCACGTGTTTATAGATGTAAAAGGCTTTGTTTTACTTCAGAAGTTGCGATTCATTTGTAAAATAATATATACTTCACATAAAATATATTTTTTACCTTATTTAAAAAGGGAGAAGGGGAAGAGAGGAAAGGTATAGAAAATTTTATAAAGATGGAAAAAACTAAAATTTGGCAAAATTGGTGGTTCACGTGTTTATAGATGTAGAAGGATTCAGAAGGTACGATTCTCGTTTACAATGAGCAAAACATTAGCGAGTGAGATGTTAGTTAAGTGCACAAAGCATATACCTACGAACTTCTATACTTATCGCCTCCTATACCCCTAGGTACATATTTTGTGGTCAAGTGCTTTGACAATTTTCAATCGATAAAAATTCTAATTTCATTTTCTCACTATACTGAAGAAGTGTTTTGTGTGAAATTTAGGAATAAAAAGCAATAAGGAATTATAAGTAAGTAACCTAATTAACAGATTATTTAAAACCCACCGTCAATTTGCTTTTTTTCCATTTTTTACGAAATTTTTGGAAAACCTGTATTTTTTCTTTGCAAAATCAATTATATGATTATAGTAAGTCCAAAATTCTAACAAGTTTTACTTAAATTTAAAGAAAAAGCCGCAAAATTAGATTCTTCTAGTAAATCTTAGTAAATATCGTTGGTTGGTTGGGTACCCTTGGTGTTTTATTTATTGTATATCAGGTCTATATTTACTAAGTTCTATAGTTTAAGGAAAGTTTGGTTTCAAAAGTGGCATGTACACTTAATTTAAAAAAAAACGCGTACATGCAGTCACAACATTGACCTTTCTAAAAGTGTATAATATATACGGATTACCAGCTAAAATGCCTAAAAACTTCAAAAGTACGACAATTTGTCATATTGTTTAGAAAAGGTCTCTAAAACTGAAAATATTTTTTTACTTAAATTAAAGGCAACCTTATTTTTATATTAAATTTTGCATAATACTTAAAAATCAGCAAAAATAATGTTTTAGTAAAGTCTTTATTGAACAATATCAAATTATCACTCGAGTAACGGACGAAAGCTGTTCTATAAAGAGGGCGGTAACCCATTTTGGGGTTGATAAAATAACAATAATACGATGGAAACAGCGCTGGATTGAAAACAATTCGACGAATAGAAAACTTTGTTTAGGACAAAAACGATGGTAAACTTAATACTAATTATTCTAACTTAAAAAGAACTAAATAAATAATTTAGTATTTAATAGAATCACCATTTTTCTCTATAACAAGCTGCAAACGTCTGGGTATTGAAAAGGTTAAATTTTGAAAATACCTATGGTCTTCTGAGAGCTGATCCAATGCGCGATTAATATCGCTTAACTCTTCAGCATTTCGCGGTCTGCAATTCCTTTGGTATATTATTTTAACGATTCCCAGAAGTCCCGCTGATAAACGAAGTAATAATTTTTATGTAAAGCCTGTACAGATGGCCGCATAACGTTTTAAAGGACTTCAGTATATCGTTCAGTATTGAATCTTCCTTCGATTCTCCAAAAAAAACCCAAACCTCTAGCACTAAACCAGCCCCACGTGTTTACAGAAAAATGTCCAGCTTTTTTAATTTGTATATTCGGGTTCAAATCTAGAATTTGGTGGACGATAAACTAAAATTCTCTTGCTGCTTGAAGATGATCGAAATTTTTTTTCGTCAGTGAAAACCACACTTTCCCAGAAGTCGTTATCACGAAGAACGTTGTTGAGTGCAAAAGTCACTCTGGCCTGTTTTTGTTCTTCTGTTAGAAAAGGCTTCTTTACAGCAACTCGACAAGAGACTTCTGATTTCGTTACTCTTCTATTTACTGTTGTTAAAGAACCTGGAAATAATGTTACATTAGCTGCTTCAACCGACGTTGAAAAAGAATTTGTCTGAGAAGGCCAATAAGTCTCCCATCTTGCACTTCAGAACTTACTTTTGTTCGTCCTGATCTATCTTTCCTATCCGTAGAATTATTTTCAATCCAGCGCTTTTTCCATGGCATTATCGTCATTTTATCAACTCCAAAATGGGTGGCCGCTCTTCTTATAGACCAGCCATCTTGTATAACTCGAGTGATAATTTGAACTTTTGTAAATGTTGATATCTGTGGCATTTTTAAGGATGTTATACTGAATTTTAAGCTGTCAGGCATACTAAGCTGGTGGTGCCTTATAATAGCATACACTAATGAAAAGCTAAATTTTGTGGCATTGGAAAAAATGCATGTATGAGTTTTTTTTTAAATCAAGTGTACGTACTCTTCTTCCGAGTGTTACGTACGAGGTACATACCTTGTACGTAACTTCTCTGTCTGAGTGATCACGCTAACGCTCTACTCTTTCCTATACTTAGCAGCATTCCCTATAGGAAATCCCTCAGGGAAGCGTTTCAAATGAAAAAAATCTTGACTGCCTCAAGAATTTATATACTTAAAAGTCTGATCGTTATTTCCAAAAATAAAAGTAAGTTGCAGCTGGTGGTCGAAACAATATTTTAATTATTAAACACAAACACGAATTTTTCAAAAAATTATTGCCCAATAAAATAAAACAGTATCCGACCCTTTCAAGGCTTAAAAATTAAATTAAAAAATTACTCTTTACCAGTGCTTTATACTCAATCTTGGAATTTGAAGCCTTTTTGAGAAACCTGAGAAATTTTAATTTTTTTTTTTAATTGTGTTGAATCCTTTTTAATAATTATTATATGTGTTTTTTTACCTGTTTTATTTCATATTTTTATTTATGTGTTAATCTTTTATGTCTTGATAGTTTGCTTTGCTTTCTTTATTTATTTTAGGGTGTTTTTACCGTCTACTTTTTTTCACATATCTTGTCTTTTTATAATGCCTTCTTTTATTTATTTTTTTTTAATTCTTTATTTATTTCTTTTCAATTGAATAAATGCACTTTAGAACGCATAATTTATTATTTATTTTTGCAACAACACTTTTTGACAATGTCTATACTAATACTTTAGTTTTTTTCAAACAATAAACGATTTTGATTTGATTTCATTTGAGCATCTCCTGTCGCTTAAAAGCATTCATGAACCAATAAAATAGGACATAAAAATAAATGATTATGAAAAATCTAAAAAAGAAATTATGGAACTAGGATATTGGTATGCAAAAGACTATTGTCAGATTCCAAATTCAGCAGAAATTTTCTTTATTTTGAAGAATAATGATTACATATTCATCTTATTTTTGTTGTATTTAAAGAAAAAAAAAACAAACATTCAATTAACGAAAAACAAATAATCGGCCATTACTAATGTTTGAAAAATAATGGAGCACGGGGCAATAATAATTTTTCCTTAAAATAACAAAGCAAAACTTTGCCAAAATATCTAACTTAGACGACTGTTAAATCTTAGCACTTCGTAAAAACTATGCTAGTTTTTGCGTACACTAAGAAAGCTCATTTGCCAACCCGGAAAAGTTTAGCTAAGTAAGTAACCCCGAAAAAGATTTAATGTGTGGTGTTGAAAAGGGTAAACAACCTTTTACCGTGGTCTACTTTTTGTTTACTTTACGATGTTTAATGTCCGATTTTTTTTGTTATCTAAAAGTTTTGACCGTAATACGATAATAATAAATAATTTTAAATTTCTCCATGCAGAGAAATTCTATATGCTTCAAAAAATCGCTTAAAAAGTTCAGCTAAAAATTTTATTTTGTTTTGTGTTGGTCCCCCAAGAAATTTACATTATTCATAAAACATGAAAAGGAAGTCAAACTTCAAATGGGTCCAGAGGTCCAGTTTTTCCATTATACAATAGACTAAGAAAATAACATCAGAAAAGAAAAACAAAATATTAAAGTTACACTTTTGACCATATCTTAACTTTTACCCTCGTTTTTACCCGACTACGCAACGCAAAGGAGGGTTATGAGTTTGGTTTTTTTGTATGTATCTAGACAAATTTTGTAGAAAACTTTGCTTCATCATAACTAAAAATCTATTTATCTGAAGGCACGTTGTTTTACTCGTATTGATGCTACGAGTAAAAATTGGTTTTAGAAAATGGATAGTCTACCATACAATCAATTGTTTATGTTGAAAGAAAATAAAAATATCTCGAAAACTATAGTTTGAAAAATTTTTGGGTAATATTTACGAAAACCAAAATCTGAAAACCGCCTATCAATAGCTGCTTTACTTCTAAAGTTATGATTTTTTTAAAAATATTTTAACGTTTTTTCAAATAATTCTGAAACTAAAGATCCTATGAATTTGGAATTTATGTAAAAATTTGTAGTCCATATTAATGGAATCTTAAATTTGAAAACCGTAGATCGCTATTTGATTTTTTCCAAACTTACAATTTTTTTTAGATATTTTATCCCCCTTTCCTCCCCTTTTAGTTAAAATCAATTAAGGCGTTCTTAAGTTAGCGTGTACGCAGACAGACAACAGACCGACAGACAACTTTTTTTTTCATCGATTAAAGTGTTTTGGAAGTAACTCATTTTTGATAAAATTTTAGTCCCCCATACCATATTGGTATGGTCGACTAATGAAAATAGATTATACTTATTGTAAAAAAATCCAATAAAGATCAAAATTTGTCAAAAATTTGGTTTTTCCTTATTCCATTACAACTAAGAAACTGCTTGCCCGAATTTTATTACTGATATATCATTTTACTTGTATCCATGGTGGGGGTAAAACAAAATCAATATGGCGACCGCGACAGGTAAAAATTTGCCTTGTTTTGTTCCACCAAAACTAAAAAACAATTTATCAAAAGTTTACGATTAAAACGTCATTTTTCTCATATTGACGCTGCGCGTGACATAGTTTATAATTATTTTTAAAATATTTAGTAAGGCGGCAGTGGAAGGAGTTAAAATTCGGTCGTTTTTTATTACTATCTACTCATTTGATTTTCGGGGGTGGCTCAGTAATGCACTTTGTTGTACGCGCCCCGCCGATGGCATTGTGTGGCATATTGCGGCATTTTAAAGCATTATTTCGAGTCATTTTGGAAAAATTTAGAAGCATTCTATGCACTTTAAGGCTATTTATGGCATTCTGCGGCATTTCTTACAAGAAAAATCTGGTAAAAAATACCTTTTGGTGTACAAAAAATGACGACCGAGCCACCCCTCTTGGATTTCCACTATTGATACGGAATTTTGCTCTTACGAAGGTTGCGGATAATATTTGTTCAACTTTGCAAAGCATGTCTCATCATGTCCCGCTTTGTCCAACATTCCACGCTGTCCCAAAAGCGTCCCATGTTGTCCTAAAGGTGTAATACCTTACCCCCATTTGTAGAACCATCTCCCAACCTGTACCAGGTTTCTCAAAATACGTCTCTCGTTGTCCCAAAGGTGTCTCAGCCTGTCCCAAAAGCTCCTATGGTGCCGTAAAGATAATTAGTTAGTAATTAGTTAGTAATTAATTAGTAAATAAGATATTGTAAAAAGTACTTATTGGCTTCGAAAACTTTCGCTTAAAAAAAGAGATTCTTTTTTTTTGCTGTCAGTGACCTTAGCCCAGGAAATGTCAAATCTATACTTTTTGGAGTCAAATAAACATCAGAATTGGCTGAAATTTGAATAAAAGGCACATTTTGTAGAAAGTAATAGAAGGCTCAAAGGACTTTTCTGATTTTTTCTCGAATAGGCTAAAATTTATTTTGAAGGCCACCGATTAAATGTTTGTATATTTCTAATTGAAGGAAACTATTTACTTTACTGTATACTAATCTTCTACCCCTGCATACCAATTTGGAACGAAATCGAACTTATTTGTGTACCTCCCCCTCCGAAGATAGGCGATAACAACCTCATAACTTTTAAAATCGGATAAAAATTTGTGTTTTTCGACCACCAAAAACTTCTAGATAACAATTTTAAATAAAATCGAAGATACATAGATGTTTTGACCCCCATTCAAAGAAGAAGGGGAAGTGTTAACTTCATTATATCTCTCCTTTAACCATCTTTCCCTCCAAATCTCAAAACTGCATCATCGTGGCAGCTTTGGTTGAAAAGTTATAACTGTTCCCTCTCATCCCCTCTCATACCTTTAAGCTTCAAAATTAGAAAATGTTTAGCGAAACCCAAAACCAAAAACTGTATATTCGTAGCAGCTTCGGTTAAAAAGTTTTAAAATTTTTAGTATTAACCCGCTCTCATTCTCTTAACCACCACCCACCAAGGTAGTTTTTACCTCCAAGATTACAAAATGCTTAGTTGAACATAAAACTGAAAATTGTATATAGATTATTTCATTCAACAGCTTTGATTTTTTGAATTTTTAAATGTATTATGCCCCTCAACCGGAGCTTTAAATGCATACTAAGTTGATCGGGTATGTAGAAGTTAGTCAAACATGACTTGCAAGATGTGTGCCAAACATACAAGCATACAAACAAACACTTGTAATAACACTATCAACACTAGTCCATAGACAACCTGACTAAAAATGGGACCGGAAAATAAAACATAGACCGGAAAATGATCATTTTCCAGTCTCTTACACTTTCCGTACAAAAAATTTTACGGAAAGTGTGTGCTTTGCGGCCTGTTGAAAAAATGTAAAATAAAAGCTTGTAAAAAAATAACCACCGTAAATCTTTGACGTCCTGTATTTTTTTTCAAACGACCGGAAAATAGCCGCACGAAAAATCGCACGGAAAGTTCTACATTACATGACATGTTCATTCGAAATATTTCCACTTTCAAGAAAGGATCTTTTTGTTCAACTTTTCGGTCCCTTTATCCTTTTTTGGCCAAGTAGGCTATGACTTCTTGTTGATAACTTTTAGCTCTTGTTTTTTTTGCAGTTTTGTTTTAAAATTACTTCAAAAGTTTTGTATAAAGAAATGGACTCAGATCTATAAAAAAGTCACTTTCGATTTGCTACCTAATACAAAGAGCGCTACCAGCGGAACTTTGATGCATTTATAAAGATGTATTGGTGGCATATTTTTCGCTAAAATCGACCACACATTTTTAATGCTCAAAGTAAGTATACTATAAATATAGAAAAGGACAAAACTAGAAATCTGCCTTTCACGAGTTGTTTGATCATTATTTTGTTGATAAGCTGGCCATGATCGGCCATGACTGGTCGTCAGTCATTACTGAATTAGCTGTGTAAAGCTGATAGGCACTACACTATAATTTTTTTAATATTTTTTACAATTTGGACAAGTTAGAAGTAGAAAAATTATTTCTAACAAGAAAAGTTTAATTGTTTTTCTTTAGTTTTGATTTTAAATCTACTGACCTTAACGGCAATGGCTATCTGGCCAACAAAAACCAGAAGGCTAACATTTTCTTGTTAAGGGTCTATAGTGGAGTAAATTCGTAAAAAGAAACTGCAAAAGAGTATATTTTTTTATATTTGGCATAGTAATACCTAATATCAAAAGCTAAAATTCCAGTCGAGGAGAGAAAATGTGTTTTCTACGTTTTCAGAAAAATTAAATCGAGATTCATTGGGCAATAGTAAGGAGGTCCCACTTAATCTAAAAATATAAAAAAGTTAAAATATGTCTCTTCAAAACAAAATGTCGGTCAAATTTCAAAATGTAGTTTTTCGAAAATTTTTTTCTTTACTTTTAAGTGATGATTCTTGTAATGTCTCATATTAATGCTACTGACCGGCCTTTTAATAAAATAGATTAGAGGTTATAACCGGGTACAAAGAAACAAGACCTTAATAACCTACAGACAACATTAAAAAATTATATTTTTTTTAGTAGATACTTTTAGCGATGAGTTCTTCTTGGAATCTCCTGGGTTCTCCTTGAGAAATAAAAAAAAAAACTCTTTTGTTTACTTAATCGTCCGCTATTTTAACTCAAGCATTAAAATTTATTCTTTTTGACACAAAAATTTAGAACTAATTTAAGTCATCCTAAAACTGCTTTGGTTTGTGCAAAATGGCTAACGTGCAGAAAAATAATGAAGTTTATTAATTTTAGTCGCGGCCGTCTTGAGACAAGCGTCCTCGATTTAACATAAATTGATATAATGCATGACGTGTAAATACCACACCAGAAGGTGAAAACTACTTTTTTCCCGATAGTTTGGCCGCCATTTTGAATACGAAATGTCAAATGAAATGTTTTTTTAAATTGTAGCCGAGACGAGCTGATCGCTAATAGCATTCTACTAAAAAAGGTAACGTCTCTATGCATCTTTTTTATCGTGAGATCAAGAAGCCCATCAGTAGCTTTAATATGAGATATCAGAAAAAAATTATTAATTAAAAAGTAAAAATAAAATCAAAGAAAAACCAAATTTTTTAAATCTGGTCGCCATTTTGTTTTGAAGGGACATATGTCCACTTTTTTTATATTTTTAGATTAAGTGGGACCCCGTCACTATTACCCAATGAACTTGATGTGATTTTTGTGAAAACGCAGAAAACACATTTTTTCCTAACTTTGACAGCCGCCATCTTGGTTTATGGGGCCGGAAAATGAGGGATCCTCCACTGGAATTTTAGTTTTTGGTATTAAGTATCACTATGCCAAATATAAAAAGATATACCTTTTTTGCAGCTGTCTTTTGAAAATCCCTACGAATTTACTCCACTACTGGCCATAAATTACGTAACGCGTCTAGGCGTTGACGAAAGTGGTAGGTACTAAAATGTTTTTTCTGATCGTTTGAAAAAAAAAGTACGTACGACACACGACCGACAATTATTTTTACAGGTCTCCGCAGGCTTACAGAACTCGCCTGCGGCTCGCCCTGTAAATTTCTTACATCAAACTGTAAAGACAAATTTTCTGGTCAAGTGATGTAAATACCTATTCCTTCTCTGCCTATCTCCTATTTATTTTAAGCCATGACCCTTTTTTACACGGCCGAACACAACCTAAATTTAGCGTAAGATTTGGGTATTTACTGTTCGTAAATAAGGTTCGATCTACAAATTGACGTTTACGAAAAGCAGGTTTTTTGGGGCCGATTGAAGGATTATATCAAAGATACAAGGAACAACTGTGAAAAAAGGGTAAGTTTATACCTAAAAAAGTTTTGATATTGTATAAGAGATTAGACACAAGTAAATATTTCAACGTATCCGTATCGGTATACGTAACTCGTTCGAAACAAAGTCAAAATACGCTTCATATTTGAATTTTTTATGCGATGTTTCGAACGATGCCCGCTTTTTTGAAGGGAAGTGTCTATTATTTGTTTCTAAAATAGCAGTTTACCTTCCTACAGCGCAGATCTAATGATTTATATAGAGATACAGTATTTTCCACCCGAAATTTATACACATTGATTCACGTCGACTGTCAACGAAAATGTCGGTCTGACGTTTATGTTTTGTTTCTCCCTAGATTTTTGGCCACACTAGTCACAGTATGGACAGGGCCTCATTCAGAAAATTTTCGATTTTGTTTAGTTTTTTTTCATGAGTAGTAACTATAATAGAGGATTTTTGAACCATTTTTTTGCCATTTTGTTATTGTTATCGTAAGACAGTTGATCACAGTGTACTAAATATGACCAGGGCCGTAAGTGTTGATTCAATACAAAAATGGTTGGTTATGAAGCTCAGTCGTGGTTTTGGGCACAGTCTTGGTGGACGCATGCATTGGTGATTTTTAGGGGCACATTAGGTATATATATAGCCGCAAGAGTGGCAAGATCGATGAAAATCTGTTTCGTCACAATTTCTTGTAATATTAGGAAATAATTTATTATTTATCTCAAATCTAAAAACTGCATATTTGTAGCACCCTTAGTTGTTATAAATTTATATCAACACCCTCACCAAGCTTAAATTTAAGAAACCGCAGCTTTGGATCAAAACGTATTAATTTTCACTTATATTAACCCCTCAACCATCCCCCAAAACATATTTTTCTTAAAATTAGGAAGTTTATTACTAAAAGCTTTTATTTAACTTCACCTCTATGTGTGTATGTTTCTATGTTCAGGTCAAATCTTGGACCTCAATTTTGACTAATTTCTAAACGTCCGATTGAATTCAAATTTGGTATGCGATTATAATTCCGCTGACAAAACAATAATATGATACTATTGGGCAACCCCTAGAGAGGAAAAACGCGTAATTGGTATACGGGGGTTTTTAGGGATAAGGAATACGAATTTCTGATCAAATTTTAAGAATTCAATTTGGACGATTTTTAGTCATGTTTTGCTATCCAATTTTAACTGACTTATACACATCCGATTGTCTTCATTCGTATGCGTTTATAGTTCCGGTGGTACGACCCATCTTCCCCTAACGAGGAAAGTAGAGGGGAAAAAAGATTTAGTTGGGATAATGACTTTTTGATAAGCTTTGAATATTTCAATATGTCCGATTTAAAATAGACGATTTAGGGTACAAATCTAAACATTAAAAAATTATTTTATATAAAAGGAGCTTTTCAAATACAAGCTTTTATAAAATATAAAGTTGACTAAAAAGTAGAAAATAATTTTTATCATCCAAGATAAAAAACAAGAAAACTATTTAAAATTATTGATAATTTCTCTTTATAGTGTACGTTGCTGGGTTCATTCAAATTGACAGATGTATGATCATTTTCCAACTTCGTCATTTTAAAATTCTCCAAAAAATTTTATTTCTTGCCCTTGTGAGAATCATGTAACATTTTAAAGTTATTTTCTAAACTAAAAGTGTGACCCGTCTCTCGAAAATGCATGCCAAACGCCGAACACTTATCGGATGGAGGATATCAGATCGAACTCTAACACGAAAACTGTGTCCAGTTTGGCCAACATATTTTGCAGAACAAGAACCACAAGCAAGCAAATAAACACCACTCTTTTCTAAAGTTGGGACTGTATCTTTTAATCTGAAAAACAAACTTTTAAGGTTGAAGAAAGATTTATACACTAATTTGATGCTATTATTCAAAGAATTAAGAACATTGCCTACTTTTAAAGAGATATCTCCCAGGTAAGTTAATTTGACATATTGTGGTGGTTGAAATGTTAAAATAGATGTGTCTTTTGAGTCCGAAAGTAAATTTTTCAATATTTTTTTCTTATAAGCCTGTTAATTAAAGAAATTTGGAGCCGGTATTAACTGCAATTTGATAAATAATATTTTTCTCTTTTTCGAAATCCAATGGTAATAAATGAACAGAACAAAGCCGATGAATAAGACAATTAAAGGAGGCAATCTTGCGTGCAAAAAAGTGATTATAATCTGAAGATATGACATTATTAGTTTGAGTTGGTTTCCTATAAATGGAATATTCAAACTTATTGTTTTTTCTTTTTACTGTCAAGTCTAAAAAAGTCAAACAACAATTTTCTTCTATTTCTATAGAAAACTGAATTTTCATATTTAACGAATTCAGAAAATTTAAAAACTCATTTTATTCTATTTCTGTGCCATTCCAAACCATAAAAGTGTTATCTATATATTGGGCCCATAATGAAATTTTGTTTATAAAAATACAATTACTTGAAAACAATTTTGTCTCAAAATCAGCTAAAAAAAAGCAAGTAAAGGAGATAAACCTGACCATGTAGCATTCGATAAAACTTGCTATTAAACTGAAATAAATCTAGATTTAGACACTTATTTAAAAGTAACACAATGCCTTTTCTAGTCTCATCGCTCAAACTTGAATGATCCGTTAAAAGTCTCTGAATTATATCTACTACGTCCCGTCTAGGAATACTAGGAAATAAATAATAAAACTATGTCAAAAGAGACTAGTCAAAAGAAAATGCAATTGTCTGGTAATCTAAGACGTTCAAGTTTTCTTATTAATTCCAAAGTATTTTTAATACCAAATTTATTTGCAAAATCCAAGATATCTTTAAGAACTCTATCCAACCATACAGGCTAAATTATAAGCTGCCGATTGAACCAAGCTCACAACCGGTCTAATGGGCATCTTGTTCTTATATATTTTGACCATGCCATATAAAAGAGGAGCATACAGGACTTTCGTTCCTTCTACCTACTATGATTCAACTGCTTCACCCTTGAGAAAGCTACGATTCTATTGAAATTTTCATGTTACGATTTTTCTGACAAAAATTTTGGCGGAAATATTATTTGTCTACATTTTGGCCATGGAAGTCTTGTGAAAATAAAGTTATTTAAAACTACCTTACAATTGTGCCACCAATAAACATAGTTTGGGACGCATTCGTTTTATGTTTTATTGTTTGCACTTTTTGATATAACAACAAAATGTATTTTTATTTTTGCTAGACAAGCCTAGACATTTTCAATTGATGCATTCATGAAAGTGATGCTCTTATCCCTAAAATTAAAGATAATAAAAGTGAGAAAAAAAAGTTTATGAAATCTTTATAACAATAATATCACACACATGATAAAAATAAAATTAAAAAAAACTATGCGGCACTGGCCTAACTGTGATCAACTCTCTTTTTAGGGAAAACTAAACGTCAGGTCGAAAATTCTCGCGTTTTTCTGTCGCGCGGTGTAGCAGCGGTACTGCAGCGGAACATGACGCTAGTGTTGTGCGTAATCTGGGAGATGGATGTTGTTGTTCACAAAAAACGTACATTTTTTGCGGTTTTTGTGTACAAAATGAATATCCGGAATATACACAGACGCTATACGATAGTAGAGTACGATTCTTTTACCAAAAATATACTGAGAGCCGCACTTGCGTGTGCGGTGCCGCTGCGTTCCCGAAGAGAGTGGTGGCGAAAAATGCACGCAAGACGAAGGCGCGTTGCCGCGATGTTGCCGTTCAACTGTGTGCATTGCGTCATTTATTTTATAGGATCACGGACCGCAATTGCGGTACCGCTGCGGCATCGAGCGGCAGAAAAAAGCGTGTGTGTACAGGATCTAAATCTGTATAAACTTAGGGTGGGAATTGCTGTTGTGGGCTAAGCTACATAGGAAAAATAAAGGAAAAAAACTAAACCACATTTTTTTTTATTAACACGCTTAGGAAGGTCCACCGTTTAACATTCTAAAAGTCCCCATTCCTACCCCCTTGGGAACTGTAATTTCTAACCTCCAAAAAAATTCAAAAAAAGCATTTTTCTTGTATAATTCCTAAACGGTGACAGACTGTCAAAAGTGACACGTGAGAAAAATGTTGCAAATTTAATTATCCATCAATAGGTGAATAGTGATAGTGTAGCTTAAATCACTTTCTGTACTGGAAAAATTGAAAAACCCTAGCCAATTTGAACAGTTTTTTTGCATATTCCTTTTTAGCACTTTCATCAAGATTTCTCAACCTACGAGTACCAAAGCAGGGTTGATCCAAGAACAATGAGCTCAATTATATCAGAAAATTAAATTTTTCCAGTGGCGTAGTCTGATTTTCTTAATTAGAAAATTTCAAAATATACCAAAACTCTTTGATACGCTACTGTTACTGACATACATAAAAACAGGCCCCGCTTTTCACAGGATCTTATACTAGATAAAATTGAATTTCCAATGACACCTTCCTCTTTTATTTGTTGCTTCTAGTACTAAAATAAGAATTTTTTAAAGTCATAATTTTTATTGGGAGGGTGTGGGACCTTGGCTCTTTCATTTCATATTTACTAAAAAAAATATAAAAAATTATGATTTTACAAAATTCTTACATTATTACTAGAAGCAAAAAATACAAGCGGAAGGTGTCGTTCAAAATTCAATTTTATCTAATATAGGATCAAGTGAAAAGCGGGGCCTTTTTTTGTATATATCAGTAACAGGGGCGTATCAAAAGTTTTGGTACATTTTGAAATTTTTTAGTTAAGAAAATCGGCACTGGAAAAATTTAATTTTCTGATATAATTTAGGTCACTGCTCTTAGATCAACATCAACAGGTTAAAAGAAAAATGTTGTGTTTCTAATTATTATTTTGGTTTTGTTTGGTAAAAAAAAAGTCTGTCACTTACAAATCCTTTAAAGTCTACTATTACCTTTGAAAAACAAGTAAGTTAGATTACTGTAAATGGTGTCCGATTCCAAAATTTTTTTGCGGAACGAATTTTTTTTTTAGTTGCTCTAATTTGACCAGCATATGTAAAAATCCATACTACCCCACCTTTTGCAAGCTGATGGTCTTTTTTAAACTCTAATGAGTGGACTATATAAACTAAGGACATTTTCAAGGGTTTGGCGAGCACGGCAATCTCACCCGTTCTCAGCTTGTTTAGATGAAAGCATGATGTTTATCATTCGAATTGAAGAAGAAATTAGGTCCTCTTTAGTACTTAAAATTTTTAATTTGCGCCCTTCGCTTTTATTATAGTATAAGAAAGATAAAAGATTATTTTAATAAATTTACTTTTTAATTTTTAGATTTGCACTTTAAATCGTCCATTTTGAATCCGCTATATTGAAATTTTCAAATCTGATCAAAAATTCAAATCCCCCTCCTTAAAAACCCCTGTAAGTCAATTTTAAGTGAAATCGAATCTTTTTCCCCCTCCACGTTCCTCGTTAGAGAGAGTTGGGTACCTGAGAATAACATATTATTGCATTTTCACCGAAACTATAAACGCATAACAAATTTGAACACAATCGCATGTGGATAAGTCAGTTAAAATTGGTTAGCAAAACATGATCAAAAATCGTCCATTTTGAATCCGCCATATTGAATTTTTAAAATCTGATCAAAAATTCGTATTCCTTATCCCCAAAAACTCCCGCGTTCCAATTTTGATTAAAATCGGACCAACTTAGGTGTTTTCCTCCTCCACTAGGGGTGTGTATAAGTTAGTTAAAATTGGTTAGCAAAAGATGACCAAAAATCGGCAATCTTGAATCCGCCATATTGAATTTTTAAAATCTGATTCAAAATTCGTTATCTCCATCCCCAAGTGCCTCAACATCCCAAATTTTAACGAAATCGGTACTTCAACTGTACCCCACTCCACCCCCTTCGAGTAGGGGGGAATTGTCAGTTTTATCACACTATATTGTTGTGTTGTTGTAAAGTCGATGTCGAAGAAGTTGGTCAAATTGAAGTTGCAATATTCCACCCGAACAAACATATTTGTTACATACATTGCAAGTTAAATAAAAGCTTGTAAAAAGGTACTATCTTAAGTATTGGTCTTTGTGCATATATTATGCATAGCAAATCACCGTTCTGACTCTTACGCACTCATGCTTATGTTAGATAATGACATCTCTCTCAAACCAGTCAGATAAATTATTAAAAAGCCTCACAGGAAAAGCACTATCTACACTAATACAAGTGCTTAAGAGATAGAGGTAGCGAATACAGTTTTATTTTACAATAATTTGCAAAAAGGGCATTTTTCTCATATGGACAAGGGGTCAATACTGAAAATACAGTACCCTTTTTTATTCTACATAGCAAATGGTTGCCAAAAAACATTATGGCTCATGGAAAAACGTGAATATGGACTTCAAGGATTAATATACAAAATCAGCATTAATAATAATAATTAGAAACACAACATTTTTCTTTTAACCTGTTGATGTTGATCTAAGAGCAGTGACCTAAATTATATCAGAGAATTAAATTTTTCCAGTGCCGATTTTCTTAACTAAAAAATTTCAAAATGTACCAAAACTTTTGATACGCCCCTGTTACTGATATATACAAAAAAAGGCCCCGCTTTTCACTTGATCCTATATTAGATAAAATTGAATTTTGAACGACACCTTCCGCTTGTATTTTTTGCTTCTAGTAATAATATAAGAATTTTGTAAAATCATAATTTTTTATATTTTTTTTAGTAAATATGAAATGAAAGAGCCAAGGTCCCACACCCTCCCAATAAAAATTATGACTTTAAAAAATTCTTATTTTAGTACTAGAAGCAACAAATAAAAGAGGAAGGTGTCGTTGGAAATTCAATTTTATCTAGTATAAGATCCGGTGAAAAGCGGGGCCTGTTTTTATGTATGTCAGTAACAGTAGCGTATCAAAGAGTTTTGGTATATTTTGAAATTTTCTAATTAAGAAAATCAGACTACGCCACTGGAAAAATTTAATTTTCTGATATAATTGAGCTCATTGTTCTTGGATCAACCCTGCTTTGGTACTCGTAGGTTGAGAAATCTTGATGAAAGTGCTAAAAAGGAATATGCAAAAAAACTGTTCAAATTGGCTAGGGTTTTTTCAATTTTTCCAGTAGATAAAGTGATTTAAGCTACATTATCACTATTCACCTATTGATGGATAATTAAATTTGCAACATTTTTCTCACGTGTCACTTTTGACAGTCTGTCATCGTTTAGGAATTATACAAGAAAAATGCTTTTTTTGAATTTTTTTGGAGGTTAGAAATTACAGTTCCCAAGGGGGTAGGAATGGGGACTTTTAGAATGTTAAACGGTGGACCTTCCTAAGCGTGTTAATAAAAAAAAAATGTGGTTTTGTTTTTTTCCTTTATTTTTCCTATGTAGCTTAGCCCACTACAGCAATTCCCACCCTAAGTTTATACAGATTTAGCTCCTGTACACACACGCTTTTTTCTGCCGCTCGATGCCGCAGCGGTACCGCAATTGCGGTCCGTGATCCTATAAAATAAATGACGCAATGCATACAGTTGAACGGCAACATTGCATAAATTATACAGTCTTCTGGAGTTTTCACCGATTCGACGGAAACAAAAATCTCATTTATGGACGTTTGGGTTTCACGAAAGGAGAAAAAATGGGTCACACGCATACAGACAGATACCTTAACATCGATCCTAACCATCAAGGCAAAAACAAAGAATCATAAAAACCCTCTTAGATCGTGCAAAAAGAATATGCGAATCAGAAAACTTTAACGTGGTAGTAATCCAACTAAAAAATTTACTCCAAGTAATTTTCACCTTACATACTTGGCATCACTGATAGAGTTAGTAGAATCTTAAATAAATACAAAGTCAACACCAAGGACAAAACAGATTATCTATCGTCAGAAATATACAGAATACTCTTGCGGGAAGGTTAACATAGGACAGACTCAGAGGTCTATTAGCACCAGACTAAAGGAACACAAGGCACACTGCAGACTAGGAAATATAGAAAAATCGCGGTAGCAGAACATAATCAACCATGAAAATCACCAAATCAAGTTTGAGGAAACTCAAGTTTTGGCGCAAATGGCACATTACCACACTATACTTTATCTTGAAGCCATAAAAATGCACAAAAACAAAGAAAATTTCAATAGATCAAAAAAAACGCTAAAAATTAATAGCATCTGGATATCAGTCTTACAAGATACACAAATATCCGGTACACCAAACAAAAAGATAAAATACGCTCACTGATTCCGATTTCGACCAATGAGGTACCACCCGTTTCACATAAATATGAGCTGCAGAGTAGAACAAATCTCCTGAAGATGCCGAGCAGTCGAATCGGCAAAACGTCGGGAAGACAGACCTCTACAGAACAACAGCCCAACAACCCGAAAGATAACATACTATCAGACGAAAGTCGCGAAAACTTCACTTGTTTGATTGGTGTAAAACGTTTTATATTTTGGGCAAGTAACTACACTGTCCAAAATTAAAAGTGGAAATCATTCACAACAGTAGTTCTGATAGTTAACGAAGCTTGGAGTTCCGATACAGTAACCTTTAAATATTTTGAAAGAGTCTGTGAATTTAGAAAAGAAAACAGACTGCTCTACTATAAGCCGAATCCCGATGACTTTGAGTTCAAGGAAACCGACGTTCACACTTAACTTGCCTCAGCTTTCATATGCCACCAAAAAATGTTCTTGCGGCATTTACCGATTTCGGAAGCATCGGATGACCTTGGCAAAAGCTTTGAAAACGACGAATCGTTTAATCAAGAATGATCTTAAATTATAAAATTAATAATGATCAAAGTTTTAAGCCATACAAAACAATTATCAATAATATTTCGTTATATTTTATAGTTTAATTTTAAGTTTAGTAAATCTTAAAAGTCATATTTTCTTAAAAAATAAGATTAAAACATGTTTTATTTGCTACATGTGCTTTTTTATCAATTTGAAAAATTGTTTGAATCCTACTGAATTTTTTGCACCTATGTAATATCATTAGATTGAAATGCATAATAGAAAAAAAATGCATAGTGAAGTATTACCTACAATGACTAGCAAGTAGATATACGTACACTTTTGAATTGTCCGTTGTAACAAATACACCCAAGCAAGAAGGGTTACATATTTTTTTATTTGAAAAAACTACTTACTGTTTTTTTCAATAGCAAAAATTTGTTTTCTTCCCTGAAATTGTTAACCAAGCAAGTCTTTGTCTCCAATTTATGCCAAAGTGATTTATACAGTGCGTATTTTCTCGTCAGCTAATTTTATTTGAAAGGATACAGTCTACCACTCCTCCAGAAATAAAATTAGCATTTCAAAAAACAAAGGAGTAATTACAAATTTAAAAAAAAAGCTTTAAACTCTAAACTAAATTTCCCAAAAATCGACCTTTTCGACTTACTTGTTTCTTTAATTGTACGGGAGTAATGGAGCAGTTCCTAGTGGTTAGTGGGTCTAGTTCAACTTCGCCATAGGGCTATACCACCCATATTCGGTCGCCTCGTCTTTTTTAGACAGGGAGCACCACGAAAAGTTGAGGTTGGCATTTGGATATGAGAGGCTAGACGCATTCGCTTCATATCGACCGAAAACCTCTGGTCCGACGCCCAACGCAAGCATGGTCTCCAGCTGTTCCGAGCAGATATGAAGGTTACGTTATTATTACTATCCCTTGCTCCCCCGTACATTATATTACTTATATAATAATATAATATCTACCTTGCATATTTAAATTTAATATATTTATACAGGGTGTTTCACAACTTATGTCAGAAACTTTTAGAGCGCATTAAGGAGCCTGCAAGTAATACAAAAATATATAAAAAAACGATTACGCCGTTTTCAAAAGCCTCTTCAAAAATGTTTCAATTAGGCACTTACTACTAAAAGTATGCAAAAACCCCTAATTATTATTAATGTAAGGGGACACAGATACAAATTCGATAAGCCTCTGCGGGAGGTTGTTGTGTGATTCGTTATAAACACAATATCCAATAATTCGCTGTTTAATATCCCACGAAATTAATAGTTGTATGTCATTTTTTTACAACAAAACACCTAAACAAACAACAACCAAAATAACTAAAAAAAACAATACTCCGCACCACAACGCATATGACATTCAAAACTGAATCAGCTAATATGGGATAGATTGTTTACTTTCTGTGATACGATACAGAAATAAGAGCGGGGCGGGCAATGCACTTGCTTGTTTAATTTTTTTTTTGTTAAGTACTTTGTTTATAAGCTTCAAGGTATTTTTGGTTATGAATCGTCATTTCAAAAACCAACCAGTATAGGAGTCAGGACTTCATTTTCGTACATAAATTGTAAAACACCTTGTATATACTAAACGAAATATTCAAAGTTGCAGTTTTTCAAAAAATTGACCTCTGTTTATTTTTTTGGCGTTATATGTTATATAGGGCACGTACCTATTATCACAGTTTTATATTCCTACTTACCGACGCGACGTAATCCAATTAAACATATAGGTATATCATAATATAATAACACAGACCCTCCAGAATACTTATTTCCGGACGTAAAAATGCAAACCAAGGAACTGCTAGCAACCAGCAGTTGTCAAAGACTTAGACGAGCATTACCGAAGCTCATCATAAAACTGCCCAGAAAATTGGATAACAAATAAGACGCAGACTCTCTACGTGTCTTAAATGATGAACGCATCACATGTTGGTCATGTAGCTTTGTGGTCGTCAAATACATGCCCTGCTTAGATTTGCTCTCCTATGGAGTATCAGGCTCATCAAGTCAGCAGCAGTCATTCTCCTTGAATCGTTACACTGAGGTACACTCCACGCTTTGCTCAGATCATGGTCGTTTGTCGATTGCTCGCAAACATATTGATCTTTTAGTTCTGCTAGCGGCATTGGCTTCATAAAAAGACAACATATTTCTTCTCAAGCCAGGGCGAGGAAAGAAATCAGAGAAAATTAATTCACCAATTAGCTTAAAGCAGAAAAATCTTGCAGAATTAATTTGTTTTTGCACGCATTTAGTGGATGTGACACAACTTCGGCGATCTTTGTTTAGGGAAAAACAAAATTTTTACAACTCGTAAAAAAAATTTAAGTCTTTGTGCTGATATTAAAGTTTTAACAACCCAGGCTAATCCTGATGAAGTTGCAAAACGTGGTGAACGATTCCCGGTAGTATTGTATTGTGGTAATATTTCTGACAGTTCTGTTTATCAAAGTTGTAGCAAATTTTATCCTCTTTAACTTCCTGATGAGTCTTTTTCTTCTAAAGTTTATAGTTTTCATGTTATTCAAAAAAAAAACAAATTTATGCACACTAAATCCAATATGGCGGAATGAGCTAAACCCCCCCTAAGGTCGAAAACTTAAATTTTTATTAGAGACCCAATCATAACAACGTATATCAAAATCGCTACTACTCCACCATTTTCAAGCTAAAATTCTCTGATGACTGGACTAAAAGATTAATACAACTGTATCTTAGGTGGACCATTGATGTGACTGATATATGATACCTACACTGAAAGAAAACTTCGATTTTATAGTGTTTTTGTTATAATTAATAAGATAAATTACAAAAGTGGATATTCTAGTTTCTGGTTAATCACTTCTTCAAAAAAGAAGGTTTATTAATAACATCTAATTTGTTTCTTTAAATTTTGAAAAACATGGTAACTGAGAACAACGCTTATTAAACAGAAATAAAGCCAAATAGTTTTTCAGAAAATAATGGTCTGTGTCTTATCTCAAAAAACACCTACAGTTATAATAAACCAGCTCTTAGTACTGTGTAATCACAGGTCCTTTTTCCTGTTAATCGACTGTTTTTGTTGAAGTTAATAGAATAAGAGTATAGGTTGAAAACCATTTGTTTTTTATTAACAAATATTTTGTCTGAGAATAAAAAGGTCGATTGTTTTTGCTGAAGTTAATAGCACAAGAGTATAGGTTAAAAACGATTTGTTTTTTATTAACAAATTCTGAGTCTGAGATTAAAAAGACGGCAATAAGCATGCGCGGGAGCTTTGATCGAGTCTTTTGGAGCGCGCCAACGACTGTCAGCGTCAAGTGTCAGTAGATGCGGTCACGTTCACTAGTTCAGCAATTTCATTGCGACATTTTTGCAAATTATGGCAAAAAATCTACGGCGCATGCTTAAAGCAGTCTGATCACGCCTAGAAGAAATTTTGGCTCTGCATTTTTTTCGTGCTAACTTAATTAGGAGAGTTATTATCGTCTTTTTTTTGGGAAATGCAAGGGCGTGGCCATCAAAGTATCTCAGAGTTATATGGTTGGCACAATTTGAATGAGAAATAGTGTGACCAGAATTTATCAAATTTTATTGGTCGTAAAAAGATAGCACCCTAAAACTTTTTTTATTTATAATGTTGGTGTCCTTAACAAAATTGACCTCTAAGCCATTACTGAGGCCCAACCAACACAGTTTGATGTCAATATGGCCGCGACAGTAGCCACAGTTAGCATAAAGTGCATATTTAGGAAAAAAATAAACTTTGAACTAAATATTTTTCAGATAGACATACCCATAGCTTTAGTTAAATATAAAAATAAAAATCGTTGATGTAGCTTTTGTTTGGGGGGAAATTTTTGGGGGCAATTCTAATATGTTTTGTGCGATCTCTTATTCTTGGTACCAAATTTTTCGCATATCTAGTTCTTGAGATATCTGAAATCAGTCTTAAAATTTAAGTTTTTGAGAGCGATTATCACACAAACTAAATAAATTACCCTATAATATTGGGTGTAATTTTAAAGGATTTTTTTGAAAGCTTCTAAATTTTTTGATAAATGACAAAAATGAATAAACTGCATATGTTAAAGTGCAATCGAAAGGTTGCTTTAAAATGACACCAAACATCATTGGTTTTCTTTTTAGTCCACCAATATGGTATGGGGGACTATTAAAATCGTAAAACATTGACTTTTCTTAATTTTATCAAAAATGAGTTACTATAGTTCCAAAAGCCCTTATACGACGAAAAAAAAAAGTTGTCTGTCGGTCTGTCTGTATACACGATAACTCAATAACACCTTAATCGATTTAACGAAGTTTGGTACAAATGATTAACTTTTGGGTAGGGTGGTGAGGAGTTGAAGGTGAAAAAAGGAGGATAAAATATTTTAAAAAAATGTAACTTTGGAACAAAAACAAGTAGCGATATACGGTTCTCAGATTTAAGTTTCCATGAATATGAACTACAAATTTTGTTATGAAGTCCAAATTCATGGGACTTTAGTTTCCGATTTATTTGAAAAAGACGTTAAAATATATAAAAAAATCATAACTTTAGAAGTAAAGCTATATGCGATTTTCCGATTTTGGTATTCGTAAATATTACACAAAAATTTTGTTATAAGGTTCAAATCTTTTAAAGCTACAGTTTTCGAGATATTTTCATTTCCTTTCAAAATGAAATAATTGATTGTATGGTGGACTATCCGTGCTTTCTAACACCAATTTTTTCTTTTATAAGATAATCTCTCTCAAAAATTGAAATTTTACGCTAGTGGTACCTCTATCCCAAAAATATGTAGTTTAAAGTTTATATATATTTTTTTCTTAAATATATAGCTTAGGCGAATTGTGCAGGCCAAAGAATTCTAAAACAATAAAGAGTTCACTGGCTTGTTAGATGAGACGGTGATGGCCTAACTATATTTTATGCACTTTACCGCCCCCATTTGCGAACGTAAAGTGGCACTTTATCGCCCTCGGGCGGTAAAATGGCACTTTATGGACCTGGGCGGTAAAGTAAGATTTTAACGTGTTTGGCTGACAGAATGAATTTAACCCTTTTTTTTGTTTTTTTTTTCAATTTAACCCTATTAATTTTTTTTATTTTTTAAATTTTTATTGGCACAAATAAATGAAAATTAAACAAAATTGTTATTAAACAATCTTACATGCTACAATATTTTTTATTCTGATTTAAAATTAAATATACAATTGGAACAATTGACAATACTTGATGGCGAGAAAGCTGTAGCTGAAGAGAAAGCTGTCGCTCAAGCGTTTGTCACTGCTTAAATCTTATTTTTTAAGTCTTTACTCTGGTTTGAACATGTTGATGTTAAAGGCAGGACGTTATCTTGCGTAAAAGATGCTGTTGTGTTCCCAAAAATTTTTTTTGATATTTTTTCTCTAATGATTTTGGTTTTCTCGATGTACCTCTCCGCCACTGCGCTAGACTTTCATCCGGCATGTAATTTGATGTTGGTAAGGCTTTCATCCGCTTCAGCAAGTAGTGTGGATGATGTTCATCGAAAAAACTGCCCTGTAAATTGGTCGGCATCAGGAAGATTTAAAAATGAAGCGATCTGCCTTGGCATCTTGCCAAAAGTATTTTTTCCTACTACTTGCGTTGAACATTTCATATTATTGTAAAACACAAACAGTGGGATTTACTAAGATCTAAAATAGTACCCCCCACAGGTCTAAATATTAACACCTGTGGGGAGCACTAAATTTTAAAACCAATTTTCAAAAAAAACCTTACCCATACAGAAAAGACAAAAATTTATTGATTATTTTGTAGTTTTATTGCTAAATACCACTGAAAAGCTGCTTTTTTGTCAAAATAAATACCATATTTTAGAAGATAATGCCCTAAAACTAATTTGTTTTGACAGGTTTCAAAATGGCAAATGGTGAATATGCCAAAATTTTGGCGCATAATAGCTTCATAATCTGTGTTTGAGGTTATAAAATTGGTAATTTTTTAGACCACCTCTGGGGGGTGGTTTAAATTTATAACCTCCAGAAAGGATTGTTTTGTGTAGTAACCGTTTTCACAAGGATTAATTTACCATATTTAATATCTCAATTTGTTCATTAATCAATAAAACACCCCCAATTTTGTCCAGAAAAACGCCATATTTTGAACCCGTTTTCAGCACAAGAAATATATTTATGAGGGGACTACGAGGCAAAACAAACATAAGTGAAGGTCACTGATTATGCACGAAAAATATACCAAATAACAAAACCCAAAACGACTATATTAATTTATTTACAAACTGAAATTAAAACATTAAAGTTATCTAAAAGCTCAGAAAACTTTCGTTACTCAAAGCCCACTCATTTTATAGCTGTAGCTTTCATCAGTACAGGTTGGTGCAAGCAGAGGTAAAAAGATCCGAACTCGCTGTTTGTGATTGAACGCAGCGCTAATATTTTTAAACTGACATTTCGACAGTGACAGAAGTGTGAACAAAATTTGCATTTAAGTTTTTTAATCCATTTCATAAATAAAAACACCTTTTAAATAAATACAAAATTAATCTACTCCTTATTTTATTATTACCCATCTAAATCTTTGTATGACATCAGGTATTAATTGGAAAAATGAATTAACAAGAGTAAGTTTTAATTAGAGTGACATATAACCCCAATTTTAATTTGTTTTACAGAGTGTTTACTATTTAAACTCAACATGGGTTTAAATTTTTTAATTTTATTTTTTTTTAATTGAAACTTTCTTCTTAAATCCAACAAAAGATTGTGTTTTTATTTGCATTTAAAACAAATGCAATATAAGATTTTTTTAATATAACAATATATATATTTTAATTTTTGGTAAACTGTAAGGTAAGAGGAGTACATCGATCAGCTGTTAGAAAACGATTTTAATGAAGAAGAAAGCGACTTTATTTAAAACCGTTCGTATACAAATCCGATTTTAGGCGCGTATAAACGTAGTAAGTTAAATACCGTCTACTTTGTATTTTTTCGGTAGAAATAGATGGCGTAATCGGTTGCTGATTTTTTTTTAATTGAAAGAAATTATGAACAATTGCTGAAAAATTCATTGTTGCAAAAACCATTGTTTGTTTTTTTTGCATTTCTGAGTTGTAACTATAATTTTTTATTATCTCACCAAAAAAGTATATGTCAAGGCAAAAAAAATGAGCAAATACTATGAGAATTTTCCTGAGTAGAATTTTTGATTGAAAAAAAAGTGATTTCGATCGAAAAAAATTCATATCTCAAAAAGTTTTTAACCTTTTTGTCTAAAAAAAAATTGTAGGAATTAAGGACACAAACAGGTATATTTTTGCCAAGATTCGTGAAAATGCAATTATTTTTGGGGAAATGAAAAATAAAAAACCAAAAAATAAAAATATTTCGATTTTTTGCATTTTTCTCGAAAATTTTTAGGTTATGTTAAGAAGTTACATCCACAAAATTTGTAGACCTTTGCACCGTCTACAACTTTTGTATTGCCGGAAATTGTAATAATATCCAAAGTCAAATCCACCCCGCAAGAGCCCCACTCACGCATTTTTTTTAAAACGTTTATTAGAAACCTCATTACCATTTCCATTCATCAAATTGCTGTTAAAAAATGTTTTTTTTTTCGATAAATGAGTTGATCCGATCGGTCTAAGATGAATATGAAATTCTTTTTATAAATTAGATTATGTCCAAAACTCAAGGATGGTTGGTTTAAAGTGCTTAAGGCCAGAAATTTCACTTACACTTAGGACCGTTCTAAAGTAGACTAAACCCTTTTAGTAAATCCCACCGAAAGAGTCTGTTGTGGTCTATTGGTGTTGTTCGCAAGGCTAAGTATTTTCTGAATGTTCCCAAAAAACTAGGTAGCTCCTTTCGTCCATCAATAATCATAAACATTCTGTCAATTTTAGTTTTTGACTCTTTGATTGTTATTATCAGAGATTCTTCCAAGTCCTGAATATCATTAACTTCAAGTTTCGCTAGTTCGCGGCGACAGACTCCGCACACGCCAAATATTAAGGTCACTTTAACTAATAAAAAAACCTCTTCTGGTGCCTCAATTAAAAACTTTTCGACTTCCTCTTTGCTCAAAATTTTGGATTTCTTGGGTTTATAGTCATCCGATTTTCGTTTTAGAAAAGCAATCAGTTTCGGGAATTTGCTTATATCCACACCAATATTGAGGTTTAGGGTAGCTTTAAGCATGGAATAATAGCTCCACAACGAGGACGCTTTGCAATTTTTGGACTTTTCATTAAAATAAGCTAGCATAACGTTTTCATTAAGCTGACTTCAATGGCAGCAGATCTTGCTCTGCTTTGTCTACAGACTTATATAGATATGTAGAATGATATTCCCCATTTTTTAAAAAACTAAAATTTGCAACCGAGAATTGCTTAAATAAAAAAGAGAGTTTTACCAACAAAAAACTATTGGATTTTTAGCCTCCTCCACATCTACCACTGACTGCTTTCAGACACAGTCTATCCACCAGTCGGGCTTTTTACTATAACGAATCGATAGCAAGAAAAAGGAACTTTATAAAATACACCAGAGTATTACAAGAATACATATCAGGTGCGACTTGGAGACTAGACGCAGACACGTGTTCCACATTTGTTGGGGATCATCAGTGCGACGTAAGTTTTTATAGTCGAATAATATGAACGATTAAATCAAAGAGTCATGGATAAATTCTCGGCAAAACATTAGATAAAAGAATGAGAAATAAATTCTCAATGTCAAAAAAAAGAACTTTATAAAATACACCGGAGTACCACAAGAATACAAACCGGGTGCGACTTGGAGACTAGATGCAGACACGTGTTTCAACCTTGTTGGGGATCATCAGTGGGACATAAGCCCCAAGTCGCACCCGCTATTTATTCTTGTGGTACTCCGGTGTATTTTGTAAAGTTCGTTTTTGTGCTAACGATTCGTCATAGTACGACTGGTAGATGGACTGTGTCTGAAACCAGTCAGTGGTCGAACTGAGGGAGAAGGCCAAAAATCCAATAGTTTTCTGTTGGTAAAACTCTCTTTTTTATTTATACTCCACTGCACTATGGACATTGAGAATTTATATCTCATTCTGTTAAAAAATTGTTTCATTAAATAAAAACAACTATAAAACATGCAGTAACTAAAAAACATCACGCTTTTCTGTAATAGAGCGCAGCATCCAATTATACTGCTCAAAAACGCCGTATTTGTCTGGGGTCGTCAAATACTGTACTAATTCTTAGTCGAAAAGCACACCTGGATCACACTTTTATAGTAAAAAACGCAGCATTCTTGCAGTTACTGTAGTCCTCAACAGTATTTTTAGGAGTCTACTTTATCACTTTTCAAACAAAGCGCAGTATACAGGCACTTAAATGAAATTCTAGACAACATAAAAAGAATGTTTATGGGAATTAAATCTGAAATTCCAAAAGTTTTTCCCATTTTATTCCTAACAGCCTTACATATTGCACTTTTCAAAATCAACTAGAAGTCGGTGTGACATAATTTTTTGAGAGTTAACAAAATTCTAGCCGGGAAAATAAAGCTCTTTAAAAATAAGTTATAGAAAATAAATTGTAATTCTAAATTTTTTGAAAAAAATGAAGCACATTGCTATAATAGGGAGGAGAGTTTAAAAAAAAACGAATCAGAGGCGTTTTTGAGTATTTGGGGTACAATTAAAAAAAAAATCTCGTCAATTTTTTATTTAAGTGAGATACATTCTGACTACTTAAATATTGGTAGGGAACACAACTAATTGCTAGTGTTTTTAAAATAAAGTATTACGTGTAGCTCTTTCCCTATTTTAATTCTGTTGGTAACTTTCTCTTCAAAAAGGGCAGTGACGTACGCAGAGATCCTGTGAAGGGGCTTGAGTAACAGAATAGTATTAGTATAGTATTAGAATTCCATTTTATTGGAGATTTTTGGGAAACATTTAGTCCTAGGAGTCTTTACTTTGCCTACACCGGTTAAAGAAGGTTTCCTATTAAAATTCTAATTATGCCAATAATTCTCGAATAAAAATGTCCATGTTTTCAAGTTTTTTTTTACTCGTACTTTTTTTTTTAATCGTTGTCAAATACACTTCTTTTTCAATTTCATTTAAGCATTTTCTACAAATACTTAGGTACAGCCATTAAGTCTTTTAAAACACACCAAAAATCTGGTTTAACGTAGTGTATTTTTTTATTGTGGGTATTTATTTCTTATTACCTTGTTTATTTTTTTAAAAACAATGAAAAACGTCAACATTTGCGAGCCCTATATTTTGACTGCATTTATAACTAGACATTTTGGCATACAGCATTTTTGTTAAACAACGCAGGTTCGGAGCTTCGCGAAATTCTTAACCAAAACGCAGTCTCCTCGAAAAAACAAATAGTTCTAACCAAAATTCCCTAAAACAAGTTCCAACCATATTGTTTTAAAATTTGGTATCAATCTATAAAATAGATTTCAAAAATATTAGTTTTTCACAAAATAGTTACCTACTGCGTTGTTTTTAAGAGCAGAGATTCTTTGTTTTTCTGTCAGTGACCTTAGCTCAAAATATGTTGAAGTGACGTTCAAAGCTGGTCATTTGATATGCATAATATTACATTAATTAAATATTACAGACTATTTCTCATATATTGATAGTTTATCAAAAGTTGATGTTGAAAATCTTACCCTTTTAGGAGTACCTTTCTTTGAAAAGGAAATTTGCAAAAATTTTTCCTCAAAGATTGATGATTTTACAAAATTTTCCGACTTTTATCTTTAAATTCTCATACTGCCTATTATTTATTAAAACATTCATTTTCGATTCCAAGAATCACTTATATACTTCGGACAGCGCCATGTTGGAGGATGCTGGAATTTTTAGAAAAATTTGACGATTTACTGAAATTTAGTTTAGAAAATATTATAAACTGTAAAATTGATTCGAATGCTTGGTCACTGTGCATTCTTCCAATCAAATTAGGTGGTTTAGGAATCAGAAATAGCTCATCTCTTTGTCACTCAGGTTTCCTTGGTCCTTTAAATGATTCATAATAGTAATAATAATAATAATAATAAATGCCACCATAAATATTGCCACAAAAAGAGTACAAAATATAAAATAAAATAAAATAAAATAAAATCCCACTTATATTAGCTATATAGATTAGCTAGAAATATCTTTTTCCACAAATTCTTTTTGAGGAAATTATTTTGCATCCAGACTTTGCTTTGATCGAAGCATCAAACAAATATCAAAATTTAACAGGCATTTCGGATACTTCTAGTTTAAAATCACAAAGAGATTTCGATACTGCAGTCACCAAATTTTTTTTCTTCAAAATCTCAACTTGATCAAGCACGTCTTCTAGCTCTTAATGAGCCCGAGAGTAATGCGTGGCTTAATGATTTGCCCTCCTATTCTTTAGGAAATTTATTGGATGACTCGTCTTTTCGTATTTCTGTTGCTCTTCGTCTTACTCTTCCTGTTTGCGAGTCTCACACCTGCACTTCTGGCGAAATAGTGAGCAAATTGGGTCTTCATGGCCTTAGCTGCAAAAAAAGTGCAGGTCGATGGACTCGTCACAGTTTGATCAACGACATTATAAAGCGGTCTCTGGTTTTAGCAGGATTTCCAGCGAAACTAGAACCGTCCGGTATTTGTAGGAGTGACGGAAAACGGGCAGACGGGATCACTTTGATTCCTTGGAAGGGGGGAAAAACTTTTTGGGATTCCACCTGCAGGAACACGCTTTGCAGCTCTTATCTCGGTAAAACTTCTCATAAATCGGGAGAAGAGGCTAAGATAGAAAACATACAAAAAAGGACAAAATATAAAGAGCTAGAAGACAGAGGATTTTGTTTTACACTTTTGCAGTGGAAAACCTAGGTCCATGGGGTGATGAAGCTAAAAAATTAATTTCTGAAATAGCAAAAAAAATTTGAAACAAAAAATGCTAGTAGTAGTCCCAAATGATCTATTCTTAGAGAAAATATGACTTTAATGTTTCACCTCATTTATTTCTATGTGATGCAATTATTTAAAATCAAATCATTTTGAATAAATGAATATTTGCATCAAAGGAGTTAACTCATTAACTCATTTAAAACCGCAGTCATCCCACAAAAATGTATTAACTTTATAAAATAAATCATTTGGCCTAAATGAGCGCACTCCTTATTCACCTATCGAGCGGCCGCATGCAAAGCTGGTGAAAACGTCATTCAATGTGCGCGCGCACTTCTTCATTTTTCCGCATCAGCCATTGGCTGAAGGGAGGCGTTCGTTAAAATCGATCCATTTTTATTTGGCGGATTTCGCTGGTTCCTGTTCCTGTTTCGGCACACGACGGGCTTACATTATTTTTTGTTTTGAGGCAACGCGGCAAGGGCGTGTAAGTAGTGCTCATGAAGTTCGAATCCCTATATACTAAGGGAATGGGGGCTGGAATCTTTCATTAATAATTTCCAAGGTAAGTATATCTTTTCCCTGGCCTAGCGTTCTTGCCGCCATGATAATTTATACCTAGGACATCACATCCCTTTTTTACGGAACATAGATCAGAAGTCGCAAACGAAATATATTATCAAATTCTCAAGGTTTTTCGTCGATTAAATTATTTAAAAACAAAACAATACCAAAAATGGCCGGGATTGAAAGAATATACCCGGATTATTTTTTAAGCGGTTTATTTTACGGTCGACCCGATGTATATAAGTGAACATGAGCAGGATTTTTATTGCACGTTGATGCAGGACGTTGTCCTAAGTTGGCAGCATGAATCCCCTTTTAAGCTTATATGCTTGGTTTACCATTAAATAAGCTCAAATTTAAGTATCGTTCGTAATTGTTATAGTAATTGCAGTAGTCGTAATTTTTGTTATAAGGGACGCTCTGTCACTGTCTTTCTTGTCAATAGGATAGTGACAGAGCGTGCATTATAACTAAAATTACGACTATTGCATTTACTATACCAATTATGAACAAGGCATTAAGTGTAATTCTATATGATGGTCTCTTTCTTTTCTAAAGGCGTAAAAAGGGTAATTATGTAGTTTTTTTTTGGAGTAAATAGCTGCAGTCATTTTGGGCTAATGATTACACTCGCTAATTTTAAATGAGTGAACTCATTGGCTACGTTAAAATTTTAATAAGTGCGATTATTTGTTTCGAATGAGTGCACTCATTTGTTAAGTTAATGACTGCACTCAGTTGTAGTTACTTAATAACTCATTTGGGACAAGTAGACGAACTCATTTGGCCCAAATAAAAAACTCATCTGTCTCGTATATAAATGAATTATTTAAAAAAAAATAAAAAAAATAACATCAGAATTCACTGAATATTTTGTAAAAACTGAAGCACGGCTCGGAGCACGTCTTTGATTTTTGCTGAATAAGGTAAAATTTATTTTTAAAGCCACCTATTCAAATTTTCGAATATTTCGAATTGGTGGCCTTAAAAATAAAAAGAAAATGGGTCTTTCATTCAACCAGCCGTCACCTCCGACATATAGGCCAATTATCGATTCCCATTTCAGTGGTCTTTAAACGTTTGTGGCGGCCATTTTGACAATTAACTCATGTTATGAATGTCAACAGTGTCAAAAATGGCGGCTTCATACAGGTAAAAGGGTACTAAATTGGAAGTCGATAATTGGTCTATATGTCGGAGGTGACGAACCAGCCAATTCTGATGTTTATTTGACTCCAAAAAGTATGGATATGAAATGTCCCGTTTTGAACGTCAATTCGACATTTCCTGAGCTAAGATCACTGACAGAAAAAAAAGAACTTCTACTATTAAGGTCGGCATTAATATATGGTTACCATGGAAACCAGTGTTGTTTCATTTACAGCCGCCCTGACCAATAGTTTAAAAAAATGTTGAGTTCGCCTGTGTTTTAGAATTTATCAAGGTACAACAACAAAAAAGTGTTTACAACTCGCGGCGAAACTGTGGTCTTGTCTCCTCGCATTTTTAAATTACTTGCTGCGCTCATTATTTAATCCAACGCTTGCAAAAAATTTAATTTAACCACTAGTTATAAAAAGAACTCCTATTTGTGTTTAAAAATTTAAAACTGTTAGTAGTGCTTCAGTAAATTTTAAATAATTCTAATTTTGTTTAGTTTATGTGAATTATTATTTGTTTTTTTTTGTCTTTCTCTAAAACGTCGACACTAGTTTCTTTCATACATCATTATAATGTTATTTTTTGATCATACAATTTATACCAAATTGAATCAGACCAGTTTTTCGTGTAAAAATGTTAGCGGCCATATTAAAATTGGACCGGAAAATTTAAAATCAACTGTAGCCTTTATCCATATTCAATCAGAATTCTACGTGTAAATATAGTCGAATTTGAACCCCTCTGTAACGACGTCATACTGATCCCCAAAAACGTCTGTTTCCTAATATTTATTTTGACAAGAAACTGACAAAGATAAACAAAAATGACGTCATTCGAAAGGGTATAATTTCGATTATAGCAAGTTTGCTCTTCTTAAATAAACTTAGAATAAGTTATTTTTCCAGAAAAATCTCTTGCATTTACAATGACTTTTAACCTGTTGCCTAGAGGAACGGTGTACGTCAACAGAATACGATTAAGTAAGATTCATTCATACACTCGTGACTTGGGTACGAAACATTGTTGACGTAAAGGTAGGGTAGTGAAGCGTTTCAAATCTTAACTTTGTTACATTTGCGATTTTCAGGCAAATGAATATATTATTTTATACAATGAGCTTCAGGCTACTGCGAACATAGAGGGAATCAAATCCAATTTACTCTCCGTGCCGTACGACCGAGGTGGGGTCGAAGCACGCTGCAGTGTTATCTTTTTGAAATTTATTTTGTTTTATTTCTGCCTTGCTCGAGAAACAGATTGGAAAGTTCTTGAGTAAAATAATACATTTTTAAAACTAAAAATGGATGTATACGAAGTTGCCGAAAAAGTGCAAGTGGTCAAATGGTACTATCAAGGCAGACCATTGAGACTAATTCAAGAACAATTTTGTAAATCCCCAGAACCTAGTTTATCAACGATTCATAGGTTTGTGCAGAATTTTGAAAAGTTTGGTTGTGTAGCGCCAAGAAACCATAAAAAACCCACTGTATTGAATGGCGAGCAGAAAGTACGATATCGAAAATCGAAAGTTAACTAGCCACCAAATTGCCGAAGCAGTTGATACGTCTTCAGCCACTGTCATACGTGTTCTCAAAAAGAATGGTTATCATTCTTACAAAGCGTCAAAAACGCATCAAATTTTTCCGAGGGCAACTATCGACGTATGGAATTTTGCGAAACAATGATGGAAAGGGCTATTCATGATAAAAACTTTCTGAGATCTATTCTTTTCACAGATGAAAGTACCTTTCCGTTATTGAATGGTCATAACCCACCACACGTTCGATATTGGTCGAGGGAAAATTTGCAATTGTATTTTGATGTAAGAACACCGTATCCGCAAAAACTAAATGTTTGGGGGGGGGTATTGCAGGGGAACACGTAATTGGGCCATTTTTGATTGACGGCAATTTAAATGGTTCTAAATATTTGGATCTACTGTAGCAGCATATTATTCCAACCGCTAGGAAGTTGTTAGGTGTGAGATTTGGTGAAATATGGTTGTCCCGCTCACAATGTTGGCCTTGTTAGGGAATATCTTAATAATGTATTTCTTAATTGGGTTATAAGTACAAGGGGCATGAAAGAGCTAATTATTTGGAAGAACGTCGGATTAAAATTAAAGAAGCTTTTCAAGCTATCACCCCTAACATGATTTTTTTTTTAGAACTTGCTGCTGTTTCGTTTCTTCTTATTATTTTCATTGTAACACATTTTTGGTAAAAAATCTGAGCAGTTGAAAATAAAACGCTTTAATTTATCAGTGACAAAACACAAGAAAATTACGTTATCAAAATTTGTGTATTTATTGACTAAATTCCGGTTTCATTGAATACGCTTCACATTACACCGTGATTAGAGGCATACTAAACGCAAGGCACGAACGGTGATCGCAATCCTAAGTGTCTCTGCGAGACTTTTTCCGGCCTATGTTCGCAGTAGCCTGAAGCGCTCTGTATGTAATTAGATACAGAAAACTTAGACCTGCAGTATAACTTCACCTAAAATAGCTAGGCACAATTCAACCAGCTCTGAAAACATTGAAGAACATTTTAATATTTTTTCCTCCTTGGAATAATTTTTGTTGGATTTTATGTATTGTGGCCTACTGAGTCCGAATTTGACCTCAGATTTTCGATATCAGCCTCCAATGGTGAGGAAGGGACATAGGCTTTGATATTGAGAAAAATTCAATAAAAACTTTCTTTAATTAAAAACTTATAATATATTTTATTAACAGTTATTTTAGGCACAATATAAACATTTTTAATTATATTTCCAACAAATTTAATATTTATTTATTTCCTTAACGTCTTTCTTTTGTAAGAAGTTCTGGATGTTTTGCCTATTAGGATCCAGCAATAGTCGGCTAGCATATTCGGGCTCCACTTTCCTGTATACCTTTTCTTGATGGAGGCAATATCTTGGTTTAATTATGCTCATTTCTAATCTGATAGTGCTCACAAATTTTCGGGAAAAAAGTCCAAATGAGAATGAAGAAAATCAAGTTTTAGTGACATGTTGCATCTTAAATATAATAGGCCGTGAGTAGTTCTTCCACAAGTCCGTGATAATTTCCTGATATATTATTTTCAAGAAAATTGTTGCATACACTTTCAAATGCATTCCAGGCACGACTTTCATTGTCACTTAAAAAAATTTTCTTGAAGTTCGTATCTTAAAACAATTGCTTAGGTTGAGGACCAACAAAAATTTCTTCTTTAATTTTGCACTCACTTGACGTAAAAATTTGTCCTTTAAATACTTGAAAGCATTTCCTTCTTTATCCAGTACTTTGACAAAATTTTTGCTCAGGCCTAGCTTAATGTGAAGTGGAGATAACTATATTTTTTCTTTCTGAACTAATGGTTCTCGTGTTAAATTTTTAATGCCAACTTCTGTTGTTTTACGTGGAGTCCAAACCTTAATTTTATAATTTTTGTCTCTTGCGCGGCTGTTCCACTCGCAAAAAAACAACATTATTTTGTATATCCTGATTGCAGTTCCGTCAATAACTCCACCACTTTTAAGTCCGCAAATATGTTCCATTTGTGATCTTCGTACTTCATACATCTGAGTAACATCTTAAGATTGTCATATGTTTCTTTCATATTAACCGAATGACCTAAACAGTAAAACAGCTTTTAGACTTGTTTTATTTCCACTGATCTGGCATATATGGTAAGTTCAGTTCGGCCATTACGCCAGATATGTCATGGCAAAATACTAAATCACCTTCCGCTGCAAAAAAACCTGAGAGAGTAGATTGCCTTGTCTTATAGATGGACACTTTAACTCCTTTTTCCAAGAGGTTCCACTGCTGCAGGCAGGATCCGAAAAGTTTTGTTTTCGGGAGATCCAAATCACGATCAATATCATTTAATTCACCTTGAGCATTAGTGTATTTATTGGGCAAATCATGAGAACTAGGTATGTAGCTTGGTTCGGCTTCTAGTGGAGAACCTTCAGAGTCTAATTCCGAATCAAATGTGTAACTCTCAGGTGGCTGGAGAATAGGTAATAAGTTGTCATAGGGCACTGATCGCAATGCAGAGGAAATAAGCCTTTTTACCAGTGAAGATATGGGCTTTTGGTAAGCTTTCGCAGTAACTTCAACGGAAATATAACATAAGTTATTGGCTTTATTAACGCAAACTCGCGACGACATTTTTGTTACTATTCTAAATATGCACGTAGATCAAAGCGAAAATATCAAAAGATGTTTACTAAGCGGATATTTCAAGCATAGATCCAACTACCTGCAGGTAATAATGGGACGCCCTTTCCTACCTATAGCAAGTAAATGCGCCTACTCGACCCTTCCAAGAAATCTAGAGTCTAATATGAACATTTCGGAGTCAATTGTGTGTTATCTTACAAAACACACAATATTTTTATTGGGAGGATTTTTGTGTTAAACAGTGAAATCCAGGAAAAACCCCCAGAAAAAAACCCCCAGTACCCAACCAAATATAATATTTTTTACGTATTTTTTAATGTATAAAAACAATTTTTTTCTGGGGTTTCTTTCCGGGGTTTTTTTTCAGGTTTTTTTTTCGGTGTGTTTTTTCCAGATTTCTAGAGCTGGTTGTATTGTGCTGAACATTTTAGTTGAAGTTATAGCTTAGCTGTTCCACATATATATATCCTTCTTGCTTGCAGGGTTCTCTGCACCTAATTATAAAATAATAAATTCATTTGCCCGAAAACGGCAAATGTAATAACAAAAATGTTTCTGAAGGGGCTTGAGTAACAGAATAGGGGTTTTATCCAGGTTTATTTTTTCTAGATTTTTTTTTCAAAATCGATTCTCCCTGGCAGCTTTTCTTTTCTTACTCATGGGAAATTTCGCTTTAAAAGGTATTTTTGGCCTCACACTTCTCTATCCAAATACAGAAATTTCAGTCTCATTTAAAAGATACAGCTTAAATCTGGGGTTCTCTAGTTATAGTTTTCGAATTTTGACTTTTATTTTTGTTGAATATGGATCCAAATATGGCGTATTTTACCTGCTTATATCTGCAAGACCAGACAATAACTGCAAAAAGTACCACTAGGGAACCCTAGATTCAAGCTTTATCCTTAAAATGAGAATAAAGTGTTTAAAAAATTTTTGTCATTCATTTTCGTCACTAGAAAAGAAAACATTCTCGTCTTTAGAGATGATAAATTAAATTGATATGCGTGTGAAATATAAAACTTTCTGAGGCGTCATAGAGTGCAGATTTGGTTAATTTCGTGAATGGGTGTAGGGAAAATTAGTTAAAGATATGGTTTGCAATAAATTTATGAAACTCATCAATGATAACGATTTTTTTTTTAAAAATCAAGCAGGATTCAGAAGATCATATATCACAAGGTAAACGCAAAATTTTGCCAAGGAAGAAATTATTAAAAACCATTAATAGAAAAAACCTTTGAATAGATAAAATAATAAATCAACTAAATTCAGATATAAAATTGGTTTCAAATTGTCTCAATGTCAATTAATTTAAATGTGAAAAAAACCAAATGCATAATACTTAAATTAGAAATTGTCCTTATATATTTTAATATTTTAATTGATAACGAAAAATTAAGAATAGGTCATTTAATTCATTTAAATATTTTGCCCCTACTTTGGATTTTAAATCAAAGTTTGAAAAATATTTTGACTATATTGTTACAAAAATAGCAGGAAAACTAGTAAATTAATTTTTAGCCGAATTTTCTATATATTTATAGGTAAGGTGTCGGCGCACTGTGGGCCCGAAACCCCTTAAAATAAGGAGTTATTCAAAAATATGAAACTGCAAATATCTTCCCAATTTTGGCGGATTTATTATTAATCTTATCAAAAAGTTGCAGTTTATAACCTGGCAAAACCTGCCGTTCGCGAATTACAAAATATTTTGTGATAAATAGCATTTAAGCAGGTGATGTTTTTAGGCCACTACAAATTGATGCAAATGTTTGCAACGAATTACTTATTTGACCAAAAATATCTGAATGTTCTACATATAGATACATAATTTTTGATACCTACTTTTTTTCTCTAATCTTATGGCTTTTCAATAAAAAAAAGAATTTGTGAACTTTTGCAACTTATTGATTTATTGCCATATTTATTTCCGTAGTATTTTACCTACAATATTTGATTTGTTTTTGGCCGGTGAGTAGGTTTGTATGTTCCTGAAAAATTCATCAAAAAATTTTAAACAGTGGCGTAGTTACGAATCTCTTTCTAAAATGGTGCATAAAAAATCGATAATAATAAATAATTAAATTATCAATGTTTTGTGTTCTCTTTCTCGAGTGAAACTGATTCTGATTAAATGTGTTAAAGTTGTTTTAAATATCATATTTTTTTCATTTTTCATAATTTCGATAATTCGGTCATTTGAAAATATTGAAAAAATTTTCTTTATAGGTATTGTGATTTGCTTGGTACTTTTATATGATATTTTCATTATTTAGTCACATAGGATTCTTCAAACTTCCTTACTTACATTTTGATGTAAAATTTGCATATCTATTTTTTTATGACCCTGTATATTACATCTGTTCTATTATTTTCGCACACGCTGTATCATATCATTATACAAATCTTAGTCTACCTTCAAATATATTTAATTATATTTTAAAATTAAAATATATTTTAAGTTTATTATTTTATAATTAGGTGCAGAGAACCCTGCAGGCACGAAGGATATATATATATAGGCTGGAACAGCTAAGCTATAATTTCACCTAAAATGTTCAGCACAATACAACCGGCTCTAAAAATCTGCGAAAAAACCACCGACAAATAAAAACCTGAAAAAACCGCCGGAAAGAAATCCCAGGAAAAAATTGTTTTTATACATTAAAAAATACTTAAAAATCAAAAAATATTATATTTGGTTGGATGCTGGGAGTTTTTTTCCAGGGGTTTCCCCTGGGACATTTTTCCGGAGGTTTTTCCTGGATTTCACTGTTTAACACAAAAATCCTCTCAATAAAAATATTGTGTGTTTTGCAAGATAACACACAATTGACCCCAAAATGTTCATATTAGCCTCAGATTTCTTGGAAGGGTCGAGTAGGCGTATTTACTTGCTATAGGTAGGAAAGGGTGTCCAATTATTACCTGCAGGTAGTTTCTATCAATTTAGTAAACATCTATTCATATTTTCGCTTTGATCTACGTGCCAATTTAAAATAGTAACAAAAATGTCGTCGCGAGTTTGCGTTAATGAAGCCAATAACTTCTGTTATATTTGCGGTGAAGTTACTGCGAAAGCTTAACAAAAGCCCCTATCTCCACTGGTAAAAAAAATTATTTCCTCTGCATTGCGACCAGTGCCCTATGACAACTTATTACCCATTCTCCAGCCACTTGAGAGTTACACACTTGATTCGGAGTTGAACTCTTATGGTGGAATTTACTAAAAGGGTTTAGTCTATTTTAGAGCGGTCCTAAGTTTAAGTGAAAATTTTGGTTTTAAGCATTTTAAACCAATCCTCCTTGAGTTATGGACATAGTTTGATTTATAAGAAAAATTTTAATAAATTTGTTTATTCAATAATCGTCTTAAAACAATCTTTTGTTGAATTTAACAAGAAAGTTTCAATTTAGAAGAAAAGAAAATAAAAAATTTAAAACCAAGCGGGGTTTAAATAGTAAACACTCTGTAGAACAAATTAAAATTGGGGTTATATGTCACTCTAATTAAAACTTACCCTTGTTAACTAATTTTTCCAATTATTACTTGATGGCACACAACGATTTAGATGAGTACTAATAAAATAAGGAGTAGATTAATTTTGTATTTATTTAAAAGGTGTTTTTATGTAAGAAATGTATTAAAAAACTTAAACGCAAGTTTTTTTTTTATTTCTGTCACTGTCGAAATTTTCTACTGTTTTCCTGTACGATTTGCATGTGATTTTTAAAATATTTATCAATACATTTTTCGTATCAATTACCCTGGATTTATAAACTGGCCCATATCGGCGAACGGCGAGGTTGCTGTTATCGATGGAAGATCAACTATTGAAATGCCATCATACCATTTATAAACTTTTGTAGCGCTAACGGCAAAAAGTTTATAAATGGTATGATGGCATTTCAATAGTTGATCTTCCACCGATAACAGCAATCTCGCCGTTCGCCGATATGGGCCAGTAGTAGTACTAAAAATTAAAAACGCGAGTAAAAAAAAGCACAGTTTGGCTGCGAGTTGTTAACGATATATTTTGTAATACCTTTATTAAAAATCCAAGGAAAACCGTATAATACTTTTCAAAAAATTCTAACGAAGAGCACTTCTCGCAACACACCATCTGTACACTATAAGCTAAGGCGGCTGGAAAATAAAATAACAATGGTTTCCATGGCGATGTGCCTTTTTACTCGGTGACGTTTATTACTGGGACATTTTAGTCTTTGACAGCTTGATATTTTGACAATGTTTTTAAATGATTTTTTTCCTAAATACTTGGTGAAAACTGGTGGAAATGGTTTAATTTTTAATGGTATGATGGCATTTCAATAGCTGGTCTTCCACCGATAACAGCAACCTCGCCGTTCGCCGATATGGGTCAGTAGTAGTAGTAAAAATTAAAAACGCGCGTAAAAAAAGCACAGTTTAGCCGCGAGTTGATAACAATATATTTTGTAATACCTTTATTAAAAATCCAAGGAAAACAGGATAATACTTTTGAAAAAATTCCAACGAAGAGCACTTCTCGCTCCACACCATCTGTACACTATAAACCAAGGCGGCTGGTAAATAAAATAACAATGGTTTCCATGGCGATGTGCCTTTTTACTCGGTGACGTTCATTACTGGGACATTTTAATCTTTGACAGCTTGATATTTTGACAATATTTTTAAATGATTTTTTTCGTAAATACTTGGTGAAAACTGGTGGAAAAGGTTTAATTTTCAGGCAAGGATAATTATATTTTTTCAATATTGCTATTTTCCGCTATTTCTCTTTAAATTGGGGTAAAAATCGGACAGAAATCTTTATCTACACCCGTGGGCAAAAAAAAATTTTTTGCATCGGTATAAAAGCCATGCTTTAGTTATCTGCAGACAGTTACTAAAATTATGTTTTTGATGAAGTTATAAAAAATATATATTCTAGGGTCCAACGTGAAAAATGGAGATAATATATAGCAATTTTTTTTTAAAATAGGCGGACTAAAAAATTTGCGGTGTGATAAGGAAAACTCTAAAATTTACTGAGTAGTTTTTTTTATATTACATAGACTTTTATTTAATATTTGTTCGTCACCGAATTACCGAGCTAAAATCTACTTTAAAAGTTTAAAAATTATAAGAAAGAGACATTCTGTATTTTTTCATCCTACTAATAATACTATAAATGACAAAGTTTGTGTGTGTGTGTGTTTGTCTTTCAATCACGCGAAGAGCGCTACATCAATTTGGATGAAATTTGGAAGAGTATAAAAAATGGGTATGTAGACTCTACTGATAAAGTAAGCAAACATGTTTTTTTGGCAGTTTTTTAAATTTTTACCGGAGGTTGAGAATTAGGAGCAATCATGTTTTGAAGGCGGTACACAAATCTTAAAACTGCTTGGACTTTTAAATCAATATAGAGCTGAAAATTCATATTTAGCTACCTTTTAAATGTAAATTGGTAGGTGTTTATGAATGCGTCAAAATATGGGTTGTGTGGTATCGAAGTAAAAGAAATAGAGGCTGGAAGCTACAACAGTGGTTTTTATTTTAAAGTAATAGTTTAGGGTGGGAAAAGGCAGTTAGATCTATCTCCCTCAAATACGAACTGAAGTCTGGAATCTTAAACAATGTTTTTCTTTTAATTTTTCCAAAATTAAAAATTTTTGTGTATTACGTTAAAATATAATAGACAGCTAAAGTAAATATTTTAACTCATCGGTATCGGTATTCCTAAAGCGTTCAAAATAACGTCAAAATATACTACATTTTTGACTTGTTATGCGATGTTTCGAACGATGCCCACTTTTTTGAAAGGCTACGTACATCCTTCCGTACACAACGAGTGGAATCAGCTGTTGTGTCATTGCACTTGTCAAAAAAGCGGGCATCGTTCGAAACATGGCATGAGCAAGTAAGAAATGTAGTGTATTTTGACTTTGTTTCGAACGCGTTAGGTATACCGATACCGATGCGTTGAAATATTTACTTTAAGTACCTAATATGTTAGTGGCGGATAGAGAAAACATCGAGGTCCAAAATGGAAAAAAATTAAAATTAATGTTAGGTTAACTACTTTATTTTATTTTTGTTTATTTCCGTCACCAGCAACGCAGCTGGTAAACTGCTAGTATAAAATATAAAAAAGTATTTAAATTCTCATTCATAAATGATCCAGATTAAGATATTATTACAGAGTTTGCAAAGCAAATATTTGGAATAATAGCATGCGTTTAACGTAAGCTGCTTGAGCCGTTTACAGAAACGTCTTAATGTCGTGCTTATTCAGCTCAATTTATGCAATGAAAATGTTTACATTTATATATAGGTTGTCCCAAAAAACGGGACTTTTTGACTGATAAGTTACTTACGAAGTTTTCGTTCGATTTCGAACATTTTAAAAATTAAAAAATTTGATGTCAAAATTGCCAATCAATAAAAATCCAAGATGGTGAATATTTTTAAAAAATAAGTTTTTTGATCCCCTCTGCAATTTTTGTATATACGCACTGGTAAATAACCTAACTTTTACGTGTAGGTGTTAACCTTTCCTGAATGTACTGATGGATCGCCTGTTAACTTCGCGTAAGAAATAAGAAAGTTATGAATTGTTCTCGTTTTTGAACTTAGACAAAAACTTTTAAAGTAATGGAGAGTCAAAAAAAACATCGCTTTTATTGGGTTATCGTATATAAACAGTATTTAATAGCGCTGCTTTACAAATTAAAATAAAGTTAAGGACTCACTTTAATTTGTGCTGTTTATTTATTTATTAAAATTACTAAATAAGAACAGATAAGTATTATATTTCTATCACGTACTGTTTTTTAGTTACCGTAAGTAAAAAAATTAAAAAATCAGCGTCCAGCATACACATAGCGGACGACCACGGTTATCAGAACGTACCAAATCTAACCCGTCATTCACTATAAAAACTGCAATTCGTTAAGTCAATTTTTTGTCCTAACCTTATTTCTTCAAACCCATTCAATAACAAATTCGAAATTCATAAGACCCGTTTTTAATTGAACCATTGTTCATTAAACTCATTCAATATCAAAATCGTACTTTGTAAAACCCGCTTTTAATAAAACCTTTCAAAACCGGAATTCGAAAAACCCGTTTTTTATCAGAAATAATACATGAACCGGAAGCCTTCACGCAGGTGGCGCCGCGGCGCATGCTTTTACAGGTAGCGTTTAATAGTTTGTTTATAGATGTCACTTGCATTTCAGTTAAGAGCAATAGAGTGACATCTATACACAAAGTATTGAACACTATCTGTAAATACTTTTAGCCAAGTGTGCGCACATAGATCGACAAATGCATCGAAACGCCGGCCCGCCGCGCGCCGCACCACCTGCTCGTACCCCACCGATTCATGTATTATTGGTGAATGCGTAATTAATTTAGCAAAAATTTTCTGATAAACAGCAGGTTTTACGTATTCCGGTTTTGAAAAATAATTATTTGACATATTCCGGGTTTTATTAAAAATGGGTTTTACAAATTACTAGTTTTATATTAAATGAGTTTGATGAACAAGGATTTGACTAAAAACGAGTTTTATAAATTTCGAATTTGTTATTGAATGGGTTTCAAGAAATAAGGTTCGGCTAAAAATTACTTTAACAAATTGCAGTTATAAGAGATATCGTAAAAAGTTTATATTTTACAAAAAAAAATAACATTAGTTTACACAACAAGCATGTTATGATAGTCATTAAACGCGAAGATAAAATTTGATACGCGAGCCGTAGATGAGTGTTTTAATTTATCTGAGCGTGTAATGACCATAACATGCGAGTTAGTATACTATACTTTACCTACGACCAATGAAAATATCATCATAAATATCAGAAATTATTAAAAATATCAAACGCGCTCTCAAGTCAACAACCTTCATAACCTGAAGTTTCAATGACCTTCTATCTAAAACGTCAAAACAAATAAGGTTACTGAGGGAATTTTCGTATATCTTTTTAAAATCAAGATTTTTTGTTCTTAAAAATGCGTAATATGTCAATTTAACGGGACTTATTTTTGGTTAGGTATTAAAATTATATGGGATTTCTTCACGTTTAATAAATATTTATTGTCTTAAAAATATAGAAAAATAATTCACATTTTTGCGTCAATTAGTGCTCTTATAAAATAAAGTTTTATAGCTTGTGACGCCATCTTGTGGTTTACGTCTAAGCTTTATTGTTACCCTAGGACCGTAAGTGAGCCATTACAATTGTATTGAGAGAGTCATAAAATAAGTATTATTCGTTGGTCGTAGGTAAATATATTTAAGTTTTTCTTTTGTGTTAAAAACTATCTTCTCCGTTTAAACGCAAGCAGTAATATCTTAACAGAGATGCATCTCAGTGACCTTGAAATTGTTCATCAACTCTTTCATGTTCAGATGAAAATGTTCACTTTATTTGCCACTCACATCCCTATAAGATTTGAAGGAAAAAAAAGAATCTTTTTATATGCATTTAACAACTCATGCATCCTATTTAACTAATATCCAAACAAAAAATAAAATAACCACGTGATATAAACCCATTTTCTCAATAATTGTTAAATCTATACATAAAATAAATCTCTAAATTTTATCTCTCTCTATGTGTCTGTTTTTTTGTTCAGTATTCACGCAACAGCTACTAAACGGAAATAAAACTTAAGATTCTTTAAAGTAAAACCGGGAAAAAATAGCGAACAAAGCCGGTATTCGACTGGATGGAAGGGTTTGAAGATCAGAAGGTGAGGGTAAAGGGGAAAGGCAGTGAGGCGGAGGGGGAAAGCAATAATTTTAAACACACGAACGAAGTCGCGGACAATTGCTAATTTACTAATATGGGCAAAATACGGGTCGCCTGAACAATAAATCGAGTTAAGGTTTACTCTAAAACTTTCCTCGATCAAAAACATATATAAAAAACCACTACTCTTTTTCTTTTTCTCTACTTTTTCGAGGTACATCCAGACTTTTCTTGGGTATATCCACACTGTTCAGGGGTGTATTGAGACTTTTCCATGATGTACTCGGACAGTTTCAAAGTGTATCCAGGTATTTTCAGAGTGTAGCCAGACTTTTCCAGAGTGTATCAAGACTGTGCTAAAGTATATTCAGGCAAGTTGGCAGTACTTCCAATAACGGCTAGAATTTTTTTCATGAAACTGGTTTTAGGCACGTATAAACGTAGTACGGGAAAGGAAGTAAATTTGTAATACTATTTAAAAAATAACTTTCTTAAAATTAAATCCTACATAGATAAGGGGTAAAAAATGCAAAACAAAATAGTTTCAGAAAAGTGATTAGTTTCAAGTATCAAATTATAAAAAATTCTGGGAAGAAGACAAAAAATATTTCAACTTAACCCTATAATTCAAATGGAAGGAAGCCAAGGAAGGAATTAGGAATACAATTTTTATACATTTTTTGCTTTATTGACAGTGACTTACCAATTTATTTTACATTTCCCCTCAACGACTGACACTCCTCCGCACGCCTAAGGAGTACGGAGTGGGGTTAAAGCTTTATATATTGTGGTACATGTGCCTATAGTTACACTAACGAAATTAATTGAAGGCATGCGTTTGCAAAATATTTCTCTATTCTGCATAATAAACCCGATTTATAAGTAGCAGTCGAGTAGTTTTTTTTATTTAAAAAAACTTTGTTAGCTAGCTGGCTCTAGCGATATAATGGAAATGCAGGTATTTCAAATTATGAGCAGTACTCCAAATTACTCTCGTTTCGTTGCCAGATCCATTTTCAGAATAACAGTATTTATAAAAAAAATTGTACACTAAGAAAACCTTTATTAATAAAAAACTGAAAAAAATTAAATACATACATACATTTTACATTAATTAAAATCTCTATTACTTATCCCTGAGGGTCAGTTAAATTTTCATTTTGTTGTATATGCTTGTGTTGTGCAACTGACATATATTTCTTTCAAACTCAATATTGAAACAATTTTTGTTTCTTGCACTAAGCTTATTTTGCTAAGCTTGTAATTATTTACTCGAGGGAAATTATTTAGAAAAAGGAAAAATTGTTGTTAAAATTTGACTCTTTTTCTTTGTATTTTATAATAATAAAAATGAATTTATTCCTTCTTTCTTTTAATTAAATGCCTAGGTATGACTCAATGTTTTGTAATGAGAGCACAGGGCGTGGGTTCAAACCTAAGTTGCAAATATAAAAAAAGGAATTTTGAAATAAGAATTTTTAATATTAATTTTGAAAAATTTTACTTAAGTAACAGGTTGTATCTTCTTTAATTTTATCTTTTACCAAACTATTTTGTGGGCGCCCTGTCTATTAGTTGCAAAGACAGAAAATTGAACTGCTCAATTTATTCAAATATTTATTTCAGAGTACGATTTTAAGTTGAGCCTCTTAAAATCTATTTTCAAAGATTCATATTATGAAATTAAACAAAAATATCTCAACTAGTAAATGTATTAACAAAATAATTTTATAAAAAAATTAACAAGATTTGAAAAAAAATCAATAAATAATTTACAATGACTAAAATCTCATATTAATTAATATAGTTAACTTAGCATAGTGTATATAACGGTATATGACAGTATATATTACACGCAGACAACTTTGTGGTCTTTCCGCGAAAAGAAATGCATCAATATATTACACAAGGTACAAAAGTGTGGTCTTTCCACAAAAAGAAATGCATAAATATATTACACAAGGTAAGAAGTGTGGTCTTTCCACCAAATAAATGTAAAGTGAAACTTATATGTTACACAAGATAATAAAGTGTGGTCTTTCCACAAAATAAATGTAAAGTGAAACTTATATGTTACACAAGATAATAAAGTGTGGTCTTTCCACAAAAAAACATAACATGGTTTAAAACCAATAAAGGCAAAGGAAAACAACTTAAGGACAAAAATAAGTTGCCTGGGCAATCTTGACACATCAATAAGTTCTTATAGTCAAATAACGTGCTAAACACCTAGTTTCTGTAGTACAGAAAAACTTGACTATAGAAAATATTGTGTTGCCAGATCTTAAAACAGCAAATTTAGGTAGGCAGATTTGCCCAAAGAAACAATCTAGCACATCAACAACCCCTACATAATCTGTAACGTGCTAAACACATCCTTGGCCTTCCAAAAATCAGAATTATGAAAAGTTATTGTGATACTAGATCATGCATATGCCTTCTTAAGAACATATTAACGCACTATACCAAGTTGGCATAACCAACCCTAGGAGTATGAATGGACACACTATAAATAGTCATACTCTAGGTTAATTACTTAAATTTAAAAGTATATAACTCCACCCAGTATCCATTTATCAAAAAAAGTAATAAACTGCAAAACTATATTACCAAAACAAAGGTTAAATAAAACCAAAAAGGTCACACGGTTTATAATTCTGAAGGAATTATAAACCAACATTTATGGGTGTAGGTAAACACACTAAACTATACAATAGTTAGTTACACTCCGTAAATAACGAAACTTAAATATATTTGGCTTCACCACTTCCAAATATAAGTGCCAAAAAATTTATAAAAAAATCAAAAAATTGTGAAAAAGGCAAATTTGACCATGTTGACCGCTTGAGTTGAAGAAATTAAGACGCAAGGAAAGTTAGTAAGAATAAAAGCAGGTGTACTTAGCTTTTAACCGTAGATCCTAATCGCACCAGACATCAGTACCCCTCCCTGGACTCTCGATAAAACTGCTGACGCAATCCATGCCACATGGAAACTCAAGAACTCCGGGTGGACACAGGAAGTTGGATGATTGGATTGGAAATCTCTGAACTTGGTCTTAATTCATCGTAGAAGTAAAAAGATGGAAAGTAGCTTGACGGAAACGCTGGTTAAAAAGTTGGTCGTAGGCTTTAAACCATGATGTGGCAGTTTAAGCCTAGGTGGTCATTATGAGAAGTGTGGTCAGTAGAAAGGTGATCTTAGAAGTTGGTAGAAGGGTAGCCCTTGAAGTTGGTAGAAGGTTAGCCCTTAAAGTTGGTAGAAGGTTAGCCCTTAAAGTTGGTAGACGGTTCGCCCTTAAAGTTGGTAGACGGTTCGCCCTTAAAGTTGGTAGACGGTTCGCCCTTAAAGTTGGTAGAAGGTTCGCCCTTAAAGTTGGTAGACGGTTCGCCCTTAAAGTTGGTAGACGGTTCGCCCTTAAAGCCGGTTGTTCTGGCTTATGAATCTGTCAGATTACATTTTTCACTTTGTTGTTAATTTTTTTGGACACCACTTAGTGCTGCATTTCTAGTGTTGAAAAGAGCTCATCTTTTGGTGTCTTTCTATTTTATAGTAGTCACTCCCTTTACCCCGGGACCCCTTAAAATTCACTGGTTCCCCAACTACACTCCGACTTGACTGTTTTTTATTAAATTTTTTTTTACACTAACCAAGACGACTGCTTCGTCGAATTTAACACTTTAAATGCATTTATAATATTAAAATTTTAAATAGTAAAGATTACCGTTCTACGTAGGCTGTCTTTATTACATGGAGAAAGATGAAAAAGGATAGATATTCTCTCGCATTATCTGCTTCGACGTATGTGATTCCTGTACCTTTTTACGTATGTTCGACAAAGACAACTAGATGGATGGCTTTCGCATACGTTGATTAGGCTAGTAAAAACCGGCTTTGCGACGATTTTGTAGCATGCTGGAGTTAATAGCAAGATTAGTGTAGGAATTCAGGTTGAGGTATTGAGAAAATTGGTAGGTTTGCTTTTATTAATTTGACTTGTAATGTTTTGACTAAAAAAAACATTACAAATACCCCCCTTCTACGAAAAAATAAGATTTGCCTTTGACACTTACAAAATAATAGTTAAAAGGGTACATCATTTAGGTTTTCTTATAATTACTTAGTTACTAGTACAAACTAACTGACTTAAAGGCTAGGGATGCTCACTTTCAGAGTCCGATTCACTCAAGGTTGGTTTTAAGTCTTTAACATGGATCCGGGTAAAAACCTGACCTTTACCGTCCAGAAGATCATATATTAAAGGACTGATTTTCTTGGTAACTTGACATTTAATAAAACGCTGAGCAAGTCCAGCAGCAAAAGCTTTAGACGCACTGGAGAGAACATAATTTTTCTTGTAAACCGTATCACCCACCTGAAATTCAATGTTTCTCTTTCGGAGATTGTAATATTTTTCATTCGTTTGGTGTGATTTTTGAAGCAAAACAGAAACCTTTTGGTATATCTCTGGTAGTTTAGCCAATTCACCAACCAATGTTTCAGCGTTAGCAAATTTATAGGGACATTGATACATATTTTCTAGTTTTCCATAATAATCACCGTAAATCGGTACAATCCGCCCGAACACCAGAAAAGATGGACTATATTTGGTAACTGAATTTACTGAATTATTCAAAGCACTCATGATTTGGTAAAGATATTTATCCCATTCTTTATGTTTGTTTTGATTCAAAAAACATCGAATACAAGTTTTAATAGTGCGGTTATAACGTTCACAAAAATTTATCTGAGGATGGTATTTTGCATTGTACCAAATATGCTTAATCTTATACCGTGAAATAAGGTCCCTGAACTCATTACTAATGAATTGGGCCCCGTTATCACAGACAATAGTCATAGGAGTACCAAATGTCAAAAACATATGATTCTCGACAAACTTGCAAATTTCTTGAGCGGTAGCACGTCTCAAGGGATGTAAAATTGTAAATTTAGTGAACCAATCGACAACGACAAACAGATATGAAAAACCTGACTTGGACCTAGGGTACGGACCCATGATATCCATAGATATTAATTGAAAAGGCATATCAACTTGTTTTCCAACCCCCATTACACCAAGGCGGCCTAATTGTGAAGCTTTCTGTTGGTTACATATATCACACTTTGAAACGTATCTTTTTACATCCTTTTTCAAGTCTGGCCAGAAATATTCTTCTAAGATACGATTATAAGTTTTATTTACGCCAAAGTGGCCTGATAAAGGGGAATCATGATGATTTTTAATAATATTAATTCTCTCTGACTTTGGTATCACTAATTTCCAATTTTTTAAGTTGGTATTAATCCCGTGAGAAGACTCTATATACCTATACAACCGATTTTCTTGTACTGAGTAATTTGGGAATTTTAAAGGGTCATCAGATACTTGTTTTAACATTCTGTCATACCACCTGTCTGTGTAACATTCAAAGGAGGATATTTCAATTCTACTTAAAGCATCCGGTACAATGTTATTTTTACCTTTTCGAAAAATGATCTCATATGTGAATTGAGAAAGAAAGATAGACCATCTAGCTAACCGTCCCACTGGTTGTTGAATTCTTGACAGCCAAAGTAATGCATGGTGATCAGTATAAATTTTAAAAAAACTTCCCTCAATGTAAGGCCGGAATTTAGTTACGGCAAAGATTATTGCATAAGCCTCTCGCTCAGTTACCGTCCAATTTTGCTCAGTACGCGTTAAAGTTTTAGAGGCATAACAAATCACTTTCTCATCATCACCCTCACCCTGCACAAGCACAGCGCCAACCGCAAAATTGCTGGCATCAGTCTGAATAATAAATTGTTTTGAAAAATCGGGATTGGCCAATACCGGCGTGGTTATAAGGCGGGTTTTAAGTTCTTGAAAGGACTTTTCAGCTTCATCCGTCCAGTCAATTTTTTGCTTTTTATTCTTTCCTTGCATTAGTTTGGTTAAAGGACAAATTAAATCAGAGTAACCCCTTATAAACCGTCTGTACCACCCAGTGACTCCTACCCATCTTTTAACTTCAGTGACATTTTGAGGCCTTGGATATTTAACAATAGCAGATACCTTTTCCGGGTTAGCATGTAGACCATTTCTATCAATTACATATCCCAAAAATTCCAATGATGGAAGGCAAAATTTACATTTCTTTAAGTTAATAGTAAAACTCGCGGATTTTAATGTTTCAAAAATTTTTGTCAAGGTTTCAACATGTTTCTCAAATGTATCCGTACAACACACTAGATCATCAAGGTAGACAAAAATATCATTCTCAATTGATGGGTCAAAAAGGGTATCCATTAGCCTCTGTAAAGTTTGCGCTGAATTACAAAGACCAAAGGGCATTTTTGTAAACATAAAATGACCTTTACCAACCACGCTAAAAGCTGTTTTCTCCATTGAATCCTGGTCATGTAACGGAATTTGCCAAAACGCATGTTTAAGGTCAATAGAAGAGAGATATTTCGCGTTTTTAACTTTATCCAGGATTCTGGTTAGATTTGGTAATGGATATCGGTCTTTCTTAGTAATTTTGTTAAGATCCCGACCATCAAAACATAACCTCTTTTCCCCGTTGGCCTTAGGCACAAGAAGAACGTTTGAGCTGTAAGGGCTACGAGAGGGGGTAATAACATCTAACTTTAACATCCGGTCAATTTCATCGTTAACATGTTTATGCATATAAGGACTTAAGAGAAATGGTCTTTTGCGAAATGGCTCTGGGGTGGTAACTTCAATTTTATGAGTTATTAGGTTAGTGCAACCCAATTTTTCTGACACTAAGGTTTCAAATTTCTTTATAACCAACTCCAATTTCGTTTTTTGTTCAGGGTTTAAATCACTTTCAGACTGAATACAAGCTTTAAATTTCTGTTCTTGAACAACAATTTCGTCAATGGAGATCTGAGATAAAATTTCATCAATGTCATCAAAAAAATTTTCATTTTGTAAAAGGTCTAGTAAATCCAATATAGGGTCATTAGTAGAGGGTGGTTTATTGATCGACTGTTCCAATTTTATTTCAGGAAATAGTAAGTTTGTTGTGTGTATCTTTTCATTACTGATAGGATTATTTTTAAAAAAATTGTTGACTATATCTTTAATTAATAAGAATTGACAATCATATTTAAAGCTAGGGTTTTTATGTTGAGAAATTGATGAAATTTGAGAATGGCCAGGGGTATTTCTAATTTGAGGGACTGGTGACAAATTTTGATTTATTTTAATTTTATTATTACTGTTTAGGGATGATAATTGATTATCTTGTGATGTTTCATTGAAACAAAAAGAATTATCCGCAAAATTAAGATATAAATTAAATTTTCTACAAAAATCTATCCCTAAAATCATTTTGTGTTTTATACTGGGCACTATTAAAAACTCAAGTTTTTTTGTGTGATTTTCAACAGAAATAGGAATAATAACCCGACCCTTTACTTCTTGAGAATTCCCATCAGCTGTGCTAACAGAACTGTAATTATGTGGCAAGATTTGTATTTTATTTTTTAGCATTAACTCATATCCCGATTTGCCCAAGACAGATTTCATAGCTCCGGTGTCTAATAAAGCTGAAATATCTAAATTTTTGAATTGAATGGATATATATGGCCTCAAGTCGTTACCATGTTGAAGGAAAAGCGGTGAAATTTGATTGTTAAGAAAAAAATTTTGACAATATTAAGCCATTCCGACCAGTTGTTTTGCTTGGAGTATTCTTTATGATTGGGTTTTTGAGCTTTAGTTCGAAATTTTGAAGGTTTATTTTTATTGAGAAAATGGTCTTTTTGGGAGGATTTTAAGTCGTTATTTGGTAGGTTCTTGGTTAAAGAAAAGTTTTTAACAAATTGAAGCCATTCTGACCATTTATTTTGCTTGAAGAAATTTCGGCTATCATATTGAGTTTTATTTTGGTCAGAATAAGTTTTACTTTTGTCACCTTGAGTTTTTTTATTGTGAGTAAAGTTTTTATGCTGTGTACGGTCAAGGGGTTGTAAAGAACTTATTTGAGGAGATATATTTTCTGTTTGGGTCTGCGCTGATGTAAAGGAAATAGTTTGAGTGGAAACAGTGGAAGTAATGATTTTTTGACCAGTTTGGTCGGTATTTTTTATGCATTCGCAGTCCCACCCGACCTTGGAGCTGCGCTGGGCAAGTTTTTTTGAACACACCGGGCATTCACGCACTGTTTTATTTTTGTAACCACATTTATAACAAAATTTCGTTCTGGGTTTGGTGCATTTTTGGAAAGTATGGGTATCTTTTTCTCCACAATTCCAACAAATTAAACTGTTTAGGGCACTAATGTTTGGTTCAAGGTTTTCAGTTTGACTTGGGGAATTTGATTGAAGTTGAATATTAGAAGTTGAAACGCTTGTACCTTGAGAATTTTCATTTGTAAGACTTGGATTTTGGTAAAAAGGATCATCACAGGAAATTTCATTAATCTTAAAATTGTTCTTTGGTCGTTGATAGGCTAATTCTGGTGCCATTAAGTTTATATTATTATTTGTAGAAGGAGTCTGAAAGTTTTGTGATCTAATTTTTGTTTCCTCTATCATTCTACACAAATAAGTCAATTCATCGAGATTCATAACTTGTTTCAATGCCAAATGATTCTGGTAGTAAGGTTGCAAATTTTTTATTACAATTTGGACCTGTTCCCATTCACTAACTTGTCTCGTTAAGCGAGTAAATAAAGTTTGCATAATACTAATGAAAATGATTGGCCTTTCGTTAGGTCCCTGAGTCCTAGAATGTATTTCTTGCCAAAGTTGATTTTCAAAATTAGTCGGTAAAAAGTTTATTTTTAATTCCCTAACCAAATCGTCCCAAGAATTTATTCTTTGCTTTATTTGTCGATACCAAGTTCTAATTTGACCCTCAAAAAATTCATGTGCAAATGTTAGAAGTTGATTTTTATCAATGTTGTATGACAACACAAACTCTTCGACTTTATCTAAAAATGTCAGTACACTCCCACTACCAGTAAATTTAATATTGTTTTGATGAATATAACCTATTTTTCTGAATAAATTCGCATCATTGCTATGTTGACCAGAATAATTTTTTGAATGAGAAAATTGTTGGATCCCATACTGGGGTAGTTGAGTAGGAACTTGAGGCAAGGGATTGGCAAAATTTAAATTATTATTGTTGTTTTGAAAGTATTGACGTGGAACAAAATTTGGGTGGTTACTGGTTAAAGGAAATTGTGAAAAAGTATTAGTATTTAAATTTTGAGAATTAAAATTTTGATTAGATAAAATCTGATGCTGAGAGTTTAATTGAGTTTGACCAAATGTTTGATGGGTAAACTGTTGACTAGGTATTTGGTTGGTAGCAGGCTGAAAGTTTAAATTTTGGTTGGAAAAATGTTGTGAGTTGTTCAAGGTTGGGTTGGTCTGATAATTACCTATTGGGTTTGATAATTGTTGGTTAAAATTGACCTGAGGATTAAGTGGACAACCTGACGTCTGATTATATAACTGGTTTTGGTTTGAATTTAAATTTAAATTGGGTAAAAAATTAGAGGCTGGATTTATACCGCTACTTAAAGTAGGTTGGTAGTTGATATTTTGATTACCAAGGTTTTGATTTTGACATGGTTGATAAAAATTTGAGCCCATCATGGATTGATAGTTTAAAATTTGACCAGCATTGCTTTGATTCAAGTTGGCGTTGGGGTTGTTTGGATTGTTTATAGCCTGTATTTGTAAGGGTTGGTTGATATTTAAGCTTTGACTAGTCTGATTTTGGTTTGACATATTTTGGCCTGGATTTGACATTGAAATTTGACCTACATTGCTTTGATTTAAATTTGTATTGGGGTTATTCATAGGCATAATTTGTAAAGGTTGACTAAAATTTGAACTTTGAATAGTTTGAACTTGGTTTGACATATTTTGACATTGATTTGACATCGGGTTTTGACCTACATTGCTTTGATTTAAGTTAAAGTTGGAGGTAATGGTGTTATTTATAGGCAGCGTTTGCAAGGGATGATGGAAATTTAAACTTTGACTAGTTTGATTTTGGTTTGCCATATTTTGACATGGGTTTGACATTGAATTTTGACCTAAATTATTTTGATTTAAATTAGCATTGGTGTTGATCGGGTTGTTTATAGACGGGGATTGCAAAGGTTGGTTAAAATTTAAGCTTTGGCCAGTTTGACTTTGGTTTGACATATTTTGACACGGGTTTGACATGGAATTTTGACCTATATTGTTTGGGTTTACATTGGCCATGGGATTAATGGGGTTATTTAAAGGCAATGTTTGCAAGGGTTGATTAAAATTTAAACTTTGACTCGTTTGACTTGGGTTTGACATATTTTGACCTGGACTTGACATGGAGTTTGGTGCCGATGTACCAGCTGTTTGCGATGTGGGCTGATTTGTTGGAGTTAAACTTGTTCCTGGTATACTTTGGGTTGAAATTTGAATGTTAGGTTTCGGGTCTTTTTTGGTATAACTAGCAATTCTATCTAATATTTGGGAGAGGTCTAATTGAGAAATATTCTGGGGGGTTGACTCTACTTGATTTTCCGTACCGTCGTCTAAAGGAGAAACATGTTGGGTGCTTGACATTAAAACCAATTCGAGATTTTCGTCATCTGACGAGTCATGCACACTTTCAGTCTCACTATCTTTATATACTTCAGATTCATAGTTATCTTCTTCAATTATAGATTCTCTTAAGCTTGGGGATTTTAATAATAATAAAGATTTGTTGGCTTTGGCCTTTTGATTTAAAACTGTCAAGAGGAAGGAGACTTTCGAAGAAAGTTCCTGTTTGGTTTCTGATTTTGCTTCAGGGAACCTTGAAATTCGGTTTAGAATATGCGCTAGGCGATTTGTTATAACCCGATATTTAGTATGGCGCTTGGTGAGATTAAACTTAACTACCATACTCTCCAATGTTTCCAGCTTATCCCTGCATAGGCCATTCTCATTGTCAAAGTCGAGGCTCACTTCTGGGTAGTTGATAGGTCCTGCTTTTTCCGTTTTCCGAAGTTCTCTCAGCAACTTGTTCTTTTCTTTCCGCTCACCTTGAGTGTCTCTAGATCTGATCATCAGCTCCCAATCCAATTCGTCAATCAAAAGGTATGAGGGTTCCATTTTATCTAAAATCGTTACAAAAATGTGAATAAAAGACAACTCAGTAATAGAAAATCAGGGAAAATTTTATCAATTTAATGAAAGTTGAACAATAATGATCAAAAAAATTTAAATTAAAACGTTGAGATATTTTGTTGAGTTTGGTATAAGATACCCAGCCACTATAAGTACTTAAGTAAATTGTTCTACGTAAACTTTAAACTTGGAATGTCTTTAAATTTACAAAGGCATTACAAACACCCCCTTTCAAGGGAAATAAAAACTCAGAAAAATACCTGTAAGATTACAAAAAACTTTAGGAAAAAAAAACAACGCCCCACGTTGGGCGCCATTTGTGATTATTTACTCGAGGGAAATTATTTAGAAAAAGGAAAAATTGTTGTTAAAATTTGACTCTTTTTCTTTGTATTTTATAATAATAAAAATGAATTTATTCCTTCTTTCTTTTAATTAAATGCCTAGGTATGACTCAATGTTTTGTAATGAGAGCACAGGGCGTGGGTTCAAACCTAAGTTGCAAATATAAAAAAAGGAATTTTGAAATAAGAATTTTTAATATTAATTTTGAAAAATTTTACTTAAGTAACAGGTTGTATCTTCTTTAATTTTATCTTTTACCAAACTATTTTGTGGGCGCCCTGTCTATTAGTTGCAAAGACAGAAAATTGAACTGCTCAATTTATTCAAATATTTATTTCAGAGTACGATTTTAAGTTGAGCCTCTTAAAATCTATTTTCAAAGATTCATATTATGAAATTAAACAAAAATATCTCAACTAGTAAATGTATTAACAAAATAATTTTATAAAAAAATTAACAAGATTTGAAAAAAAATCAATAAATAATTTACAATGACTAAAATCTCATATTAATTAATATAGTTAACTTAGCATAGTGTATATAACGGTATATGACAGTATATATTACACGCAGACAACTTTGTGGTCTTTCCGCGAAAAGAAATGCATCAATATATTACACAAGGTACAAAAGTGTGGTCTTTCCACAAAAAGAAATGCATAAATATATTACACAAGGTAAGAAGTGTGGTCTTTCCACCAAATAAATGTAAAGTGAAACTTATATGTTACACAAGATAATAAAGTGTGGTCTTTCCACAAAATAAATGTAAAGTGAAACTTATATGTTACACAAGATAATAAAGTGTGGTCTTTCCACAAAAAAACATAACATGGTTTAAAACCAATAAAGGCAAAGGAAAACAACTTAAGGACAAAAATAAGTTGCCTGGGCAATCTTGACACATCAATAAGTTCTTATAGTCAAATAACGTGCTAAACACCTAGTTTCTGTAGTACAGAAAAACTTGACTATAGAAAATATTGTGTTGCCAGATCTTAAAACAGCAAATTTAGGTAGGCAGATTTGCCCAAAGAAACAATCTAGCACATCAACAACCCCTACATAATCTGTAACGTGCTAAACACATCCTTGGCCTTCCAAAAATCAGAATTATGAAAAGTTATTGTGATACTAGATCATGCATATGCCTTCTTAAGAACATATTAACGCACTATACCAAGTTGGCATAACCAACCCTAGGAGTATGAATGGACACACTATAAATAGTCATACTCTAGGTTAATTACTTAAATTTAAAAGTATATAACTCCACCCAGTATCCATTTATCAAAAAAAGTAATAAACTGCAAAACTATATTACCAAAACAAAGGTTAAATAAAACCAAAAAGGTCACACGGTTTATAATTCTGAAGGAATTATAAACCAACATTTATGGGTGTAGGTAAACACACTAAACTATACAATAGTTAGTTACACTCCGTAAATAACGAAACTTAAATATATTTGGCTTCACCACTTCCAAATATAAGTGCCAAAAAATTTATAAAAAAATCAAAAAATTGTGAAAAAGGCAAATTTGACCATGTTGACCGCTTGAGTTGAAGAAATTAAGACGCAAGGAAAGTTAGTAAGAATAAAAGCAGGTGTACTTAGCTTTTAACCGTAGATCCTAATCGCACCAGACATCAGTACCCCTCCCTGGACTCTCGATAAAACTGCTGACGCAATCCATGCCACATGGAAACTCAAGAACTCCGGGTGGACACAGGAAGTTGGATGATTGGATTGGAAATCTCTGAACTTGGTCTTAATTCATCGTAGAAGTAAAAAGATGGAAAGTAGCTTGACGGAAACGCTGGTTAAAAAGTTGGTCGTAGGCTTTAAACCATGATGTGGCAGTTTAAGCCTAGGTGGTCATTATGAGAAGTGTGGTCAGTAGAAAGGTGATCTTAGAAGTTGGTAGAAGGGTAGCCCTTGAAGTTGGTAGAAGGTTAGCCCTTAAAGTTGGTAGAAGGTTAGCCCTTAAAGTTGGTAGACGGTTCGCCCTTAAAGTTGGTAGACGGTTCGCCCTTAAAGTTGGTAGACGGTTCGCCCTTAAAGTTGGTAGAAGGTTCGCCCTTAAAGTTGGTAGACGGTTCGCCCTTAAAGTTGGTAGACGGTTCGCCCTTAAAGCCGGTTGTTCTGGCTTATGAATCTGTCAGATTACATTTTTCACTTTGTTGTTAATTTTTTTGGACACCACTTAGTGCTGCATTTCTAGTGTTGAAAAGAGCTCATCTTTTGGTGTCTTTCTATTTTATAGTAGTCACTCCCTTTACCCCGGGACCCCTTAAAATTCACTGGTTCCCCAACTACACTCCGACTTGACTGTTTTTTATTAAATTTTTTTTTACACTAACCAAGACGACTGCTTCGTCGAATTTAACACTTTAAATGCATTTATAATATTAAAATTTTAAATAGTAAAGATTACCGTTCTACGTAGGCTGTCTTTATTACATGGAGAAAGATGAAAAAGGATAGATATTCTCTCGCATTATCTGCTTCGACGTATGTGATTCCTGTACCTTTTTACGTATGTTCGACAAAGACAACTAGATGGATGGCTTTCGCATACGTTGATTAGGCTAGTAAAAACCGGCTTTGCGACGATTTTGTAGCATGCTGGAGTTAATAGCAAGATTAGTGTAGGAATTCAGGTTGAGGTATTGAGAAAATTGGTAGGTTTGCTTTTATTAATTTGACTTGTAATGTTTTGACTAAAAAAAACATTACAAGCTTTAAGTTTTAGTTTGCAGAATTCCTCAAACCGAGGTGGTTGACAGCATGTTTCTCTGTTGCGTTGCAAATTTACCCCAGAAAAAATTCTATCTATCTCGCTTTAGTTCAAAACCATACAAAGGATAGGGATAATGCGACCCACGTTCCTTTTATTGAAACATATCTTGCTGGTGAACAGCGGGAGCCTTTAATCCCATTGGAAATTTCTAGTTTGATAGAAAAAAACAAGTGTTTTGCAACTGTGATTTTGGAACGAACACCATTCCTATACTTTCTGTTAGATTACCCGTGCGCTGACCGTGCATTCACTCCAGACTAATGTTCTCTGGCGGTTTAGACACAGAGTTTATAATCGAAAATCACCTATTTTAGTCACCATAATATTGACTGACAAACATCTGTTTTTGGTATATATTCCTGTGGTAGACTTTCACTCAAAGAAAAGTGGATGTTCACTCAAGAATAGTAGAATAGTAGACGTGAGTAAAAAATAGTAGACCTGGCAACACTGCTCTATATGAGAGATTCATACGCTGCTTGATAAAAAATACGTAGGTAGCCTACTATGTTAATATGTGGTATTTTAAGTCGCAATTGTCGCGAATATTCCCATCGCGTTCTTTTGGGAATTTTGTCATTTTTAATGTAAAGTAAAAAATACTAAATTTTTTCTGGTCGACAAATACCATGAAATAAGGTCGGAGTAAGGCGTAAACTAACTTTATTTGTCATAAATTCAGCTTTATCGAAAAAACTTCCCCCATATCCTGAGAGCTAACGCACAGCGTTATTACTTTCGCTATCCTCGTATTGAGACGTAATCAAAGCTCTTTATAGCACCAATACTAGGGGCAAAATAACAACGTTTAACAGTAAAAAAGCGTCTTCGTTGCGATACGGTAGGATTTCGCCTTAGGAAAGGTTTCTGTTTGACATTTTACTACCCAAAGTAATGTCAACAACACGCCTGTTTGCCTGTTGCGTTAACGTCAAGTAAAATAAAACCACTCGTATTTAACCTGGAACGGGAAAAGTTTTCAGGTGAAATTTTACATTTAGCAACCACAGTAACTACCGCGATAAGGCCAAAAGCAGTAAGTGACGTGTTTTGTTTTAGTGAAGATATTTGCATTTTTTTATTATTAGGTTTATGTATTTGCTCATGTCATAAGGTTATTAAATAAATAAGTACTTCGGGTCGACTGCTTTTTTCGAGGGCTATCACTACCGAGATAAAGTCAAAAGCATTAAGTGACATTTTTTGTTTTAGTTAGGATATTTGATTTTTTTTTTATTATCAGGACTAAGTATTTGCTAATGTCAAGTTGTACATACTTGATTTATAAAAATAAATCATTGAATAAATAAGTATTGAAACAATTGGCTTGTTATGAGGAACATTTTCTGCTAAAAATTTTAAATTAAAATAAAATCTATCACATATTTTTTTAACGAAACCTAAAGCTGCTTAAAATAGAAAGTTACCATAGGCAGGTACATCGAAATCGTCTTAGTAAACGCAAGAGCTTTTGTAACAACACATGCGGCTTCCTTTTGGGTTTCGTACAAATGTCAAACCAACTAAGGGTGGATTTTGTATGAAGATAGAATCTTCATTTTTCTATAAAAACCAAAGCTTACATGTGCGGAGGAACAATAACGAGAGTAGAGACCAACCGATCATTAATCTTCTTGGTGCTCTTTTTCTTTTAATTTTTAGTTTTATCTTTTAAGGGAAAAAGGTAAAGGTAAATTTCGTTAACCGACGCTCCAACGGGTTACCCCAAATCCGAGATGCGTTGATCTTGTTTATTCAACGGGCTACCCCAAGTCCGAGAAAAACAAGATAATTTAAAGGAAAGGGGATACATAATTGTATTTACCGTAAGCACCAATAGGGAACACTAAGAAGTTCAAATTATTTTCTTAAGGCATTCTAACTTTTAAATCAACCTGACCTCAATTAGATCTAGAAACAATGCAGCCCCGACAATTACGTCGAAAACTATTTTTAGGTAAGCGAATTTCAAGGGGGGAAGGCATAGTGGAATCAGATCCTTCATTAACCTAATTCTATACACATTCCCAGGGTAGTTTATGATTGTGCGTATCTTGGTTATTGTTTTATATAAATTATGCAGGGATAAAATATTTATACTCTGTATAAAGATAGTTTTTCCGGTCACATTCATATTATTATTCCTTAGGGATCATAAGAACTGTAGAGTGAGTTGACCGATGTTTTTAGATGAATTAGAGAAAGGGAGGAAATCGAGCTTTGTCAACAGAGGGTGTAATGATGTAAATTCGTGGAGGTCGTGCTTTGGTTGTTGTATATTATTCCTGTACGAATATAGTAAAGCTTGTCACTGATAAAGCTATGGTCGGCTGTCGATATTCCTAATATGACTTTGTAACTTTGCCACGGCAAGGTTACCTAGGGCTTGTTATATATGTCCATTTATAATATCCAAATCCATTGGATCGTTCTAGGATGGCCTAACGTATCATTTGCCTAGGGGCTTCAAACAAGCAGCTTGATACTCACCTTTATTGAATCTGAAAGCAGACATAGATAGGTATAATTTGATTCGGAGGAATATGAAGAAATTTATCTGTCGATCAATAAATATTGGTTTTCACTAAGGACAGTATTCTTAATTACTTTGTAAAGACTTTCGGTATATTTTGTGTACATATTTGGGTAGTATTGTTAAATGGATTATGAGTTGATTTAATTTTCTGTAAATTCTTTTAATAAAAGAAAAATAGATTGTATTTTTATAGTGTGCTTTTACTTGACCTCTGGTAGGAGGTCAACTGTGTCAAACTCTTTAGAACTGTAAAAGTAAAGGCCCGGGTAAGAAACGTCTCAGTATTTTAGGTCGACTGCTTTTTTCGAGGGCTATAACTACAATGGTAAGGCCAAAATCAGTAAGTTATATTTTTTGTTTTAGTTAGGATATTTGCATTATTTATTATTAGGGTTAAGTATTTGCTGATGTCATAAAGTGTAGGTAATTTACAACTTGATTTATAAGAAAGTCAAATCATTAAATAAATAAGTACTTTGGGTCGACTATTTTTTTTGAGGGCTTTAACTATATAGGGGTAATTGTGGCGTAGATTTCCAAGGTGGGGTGAGACAGTGTTTACTGCACAGCATTAAAAAGGCATATTGAAAAGTAAGGTCAGGCAAAAATTTTAATAAAATGAATGCGAAAGAATCACTCACAATTTAAATCAAAACTGGATCTCAGTGAGTTTTCAACGCCGTTTAAGTATGTTATTGGGACAGTCTCTGGGAGTATTTTGTCTCATGGGCACAGGTGCCCATATCTACAGGGTGAGCCAACAATAGCTGTCAAAGTGGGGAATAAGCTTTATGGGCAAAAAGAGCATCAATTCCCTCTAAAATGACAGCGCTCAAATTAAAAATGACGTTTGTTTTGGCACCTGTCCAACCCTGTCAAAACGGCGGGAAAATAATTAATGAATATGAAGTTTTTTGAAAAGTGAATACCTTTTTTTTATAACTTGAAATTTTGTTGGATGGGATAAAATAAATAGAAACCAGGTTTCTTTCCAATGTCGACGTGTCGACTCGTTTATTGAGTCATCCTCAGGATATGAAAATTATTTGGTTTTCCCTGTTATTACTATCTGTTTTTACCCTGTTGAAGATATTAAATCGGAAACCGTAAGAAAAAGTGATAGTTGTCTGAACTGTCGTTTACTGTCATGGGCAAAGACACTGGTGCATGTAGGTTTGGGAAAACCATATATGATTATTTTACTCTGTTGACAATATCGAATCAAAAACCGTAAAAAAATGACAGCTGTTATCACTGTCATAGGAAAAACTGTCACTTGTTTTATGGTTTCCGATTTAATATCTTCAACAGAGTAAAAAGAAGAGTATTTGTTTTTCCAAAAACTTCAAGTGTATAAATTATTTATTCGTTAAAACTAATGACATTTTTGAGTTCATCTACCTCAATTTAGTGTGGATCAAGTCCGCACTCGTAAGTATGTGTCAGCGCACCAGTGAGCTTTCCCCTTGACAGTAAATGACAGTTAAGACAACTGTAACTTTTTTTACGGTTTTCGGTTAAATATCTTCAACAAAGTAAAGAGATGGAATTCGCTTTTCCAAAGTTCATTAATTATTTTTCCTCTATTTTGGCAGATTTTGACAGGTGGCAAAATAAATGTCATTTTATTAGCGGGACTTAATGAGTTATTTGCCCGTATTGGTCATCACAAGCATGATAATAATAAGCGCATCCCAAACTTTGACCGCTATTATTGGCTTACCCTGTTGATATCGGTACCTGTGCCCATGAGACAAAATGCTTAAGGGGACTGGTCCCATAACATACATAAACGGCGTTGAGATTCCACTGAGATCCAGTAGAAACTAAGTAAAATAATACGGTAGATGCATGGTTAAGTATTTTTTTGAATTTTTTTGGAATAATTGGTTTGGTGGTTTTGGAGAAATTCATATTTCTCTGTAAGAGCATATTTTTTTTATAATGATCAAGAAAACATTTATGTTTAATTGTTCTTTTTAGTCCACCATACTGAAACTGTTTATACCCGGGTCTTGTTAAATTATGAAAATTCCACTGACCAGGTGATACTTTCATACATCAACAACCTCCCGGGATTTTTGCTAAATTATGAAAACTTCTACGCATGACGCACGCATATTATTATTATTATTATATAGCATTTATTGCAAAAAATACAATGCTCACATCAATATAATATAAAACTATAACAATAAATACACGTACCCACAAGAGTAATCTCGCCCGTGGGTCTAAGTACCTAAACGTACCTAATTTATACCTACTAATGTAAGAAAATAAAAACTTAGGTATCAATAGTTTTAAATTTATGCCACAGCCCTACTTATTTCTATAATAATAAACCTACTAGTTAGAAAATTGAAGAATGGTTGAATATAAATTAAAGAATAAATAACAACGCTTACCGAAAAATGAAGGAAAAATACTAAGTAACGTAGACATTTTTTTCGTAAAGAATTTGATAAATTGTACTCCGATTATCAGTCGATGCTTTCATACATTAACTACCTTGTTTGACCTTCAGATCTTTATTTTAAAATTTGTTGCTTGAGGAAGTTACGTTGTTCCTCTGTCTTTCTTTTTAAAAAGGTTCTAAGAGTTTGGCACAGTTGACCTCCCACCAGAACTCAACTAAAACCACACCATTTAAATTAACATTATAGTTATAATGAATAAAAGAAATATAAAAAAAAGTGAAAATAGAAACATATACCACCATTGAAATATAAAAGGTAACACGGTTAAACATAGAAATGCGATAACTAAATAATAAAAATATTAACAGTGAATCCTAATTAGATACGGAGTTTTTGATATCTTGAGCATATTGTTTATTTACCATCCAAGAATCAAGAGATATGCCTATAATAGCCCAGTACTTTGACTAACACACTATTATAGAAAAACATTCCATTTTTGGTTATTTTATAGAACGAATAAAAATAAGTACGCCCTAGTTAACCTGTTCGTAGAGGGGTTATATAGTTATTTAAAAGATAATTTGCCATGTGATATAGACTGCTAGTTAAGCAAATGCAAGGTTCAAGACACTCCGGTTTACCTGACCTTCGATTACAGCTTTATCATTAGCGAGCTTTACTAAATTTATTTGCTTACAAAATATACCAAAGAAACAAGATTACGCACCAACATACCCAAAAGTATTCATAATGCGGTTGGTTTATGATCATACCAATACACCCTCTTTTGTCAAAGCTCGTTACCAGCTTGCTTGATTTGAATAGTAAAAGTAGTAATAGTAGAAAGTTAAAGAAAACAAGAACTAAAATAACGATTGCAAAAAGTAAAAGTAATACTAATTAAAATGTTTCGACCTCACTGTGCACTAAAGAAAAAATGATGCCGTGTCCATTCAAATTCCCCTCTAATTTCCCATTTCCCCTATGTAAGGGAGATAAGTTACCTGTAAAATTTCGCTTTCCTTGACGAATCTTCATCTTTTTGGACCTTTATTATTTTTCTTGAACTTTAAAATTTATCTGAGCAAAATGTATTCAAATATTGTCAAAGAAACCAAACCTATTACAATGCCAACTGCAAATTTTGATAAAGTTCGGTGACCCGGGCGAAAATTGCAACGGCTATCTTTCGGAAATTATGATGAATAGTTGTTTAGAGTCTAAACGTAAGTTAAACTAATTTTTTCGTACCGACTCCTCTTTAATACTATTAACCTGTCAAGATTGATGCTTGCCGGCATCCGTCGCAGAGCATCCCCCTATTTTTACTCAAAACCCCAAAATTTCGAATGTTAGTCTTATTTCTTACGATACTTGTGACACCCAAAAAATGCCAGCCGGTCACCGTCCCGTGAGCCCTGTGAAGCCCAAAAATTGATGCTAGCCGGCCACCGTCACTAGCATCCCCCTTTTAAAGTTTCTTACAACCTACGTTCAAACTGTCTATAGCTTGGCAAAACTCTGGAGCCCGTTGCATGTGCTTGGCCTTATACAAGGTTCCTAAGCAAATCCTTAGGTGGCCAAGCAGCCGTGTATAAGACGCAGTTAAACGGAAAAGCACATTAGTCAGAAAAGGATGGGTATGGGCCGATGTTGTCACTACATCTTACACGTAGTAAATCCATTCCAGGTTGTTGTTTTCTAATGTTTTCCATTTTCATACCTTTAGGACTGGAATAAAAATTGTTTTTGCTCGACTTTAATACCAAACTGATAAAAGATATCGTAAAAAAAAATATTTTTCGCCTTTTCATTTTGTAACCATTGTCCTTACGCACTGTTTACAGGCTGGAGACTGAGATATATGCAAATGCGTAACCTAAAGTGTTCATACATGGCCGGAGAAATCGACTGAGATATTTCCGTAGAAACTTTATCAAGCAAATAGGACGGGTTGACGCCTTCGAACGTCCAACCCGGGTTTTGCACTTTGATTCCAAATCAAAAAGGAGGAACAGTCAGATGTGGGGCCGTGCACAAATTACGTAACGGTGATTTTACCAATTTTTGACCCCCTCCCTATGTAATGTTTTGTAACGGTTTGGCACGCCACTCCCCTAATAATACGTAATGATTTCAAGACCACTACCCCCCCCCCAAAAAAAAAACTTTTCACTTATTTTCATTCCAAATTTTCTTAGTTTCACACAAATGCAAACGCTGTCGAAAACCCCCCTCCCCCTACTCAACGTTTTGTAACCCCCTCCCCCCTATGGCCATTACGTAATTTGTGCACGGCCCCTGTAGTCCCAGTGGAGGAGAGTAGAATAGAATGGAAAGAAATTTAATTAAAAGCGAAGATATTTCTTTCTAATGTTAACAACCTCACGAGTTTATCGCTCAGTATCGTAAATAATGGACCCTGCCGCCTCCTTTAAGCAAGAAAAAGCTGTGGTTTGGACCTGAAAACATCTAATTTTTTCCTCGATCATCTCATGGTGTGGCCGCCATCTAGCAGAATTTGTAGACATCTTGTCAACGGCTATTATTGCAACTATGATTTATGCTCACAATAAAAGAGTGGCGACAATTTTTTCTCATGAAAGCAGTCCGGAGATAATAACAAACTGGCACCATTGCTCAATATACCTGTTTCTTTTGTGCGCGCAGAACTTTCTATGCCATTTCTGTTTGATTTATTGAAATCCTATTCCTAAGGAAAATCTTAGGAACCCTGTATATAGTCGTTGCAACCCACGCCACGATTACACATGTGTTTTTTGTTTGCTTGTTAAGATGTGCACCTATCTGCCTGTTTTCTTCTTTTAAAGGGATATAGCCACTTATACACACAGACTCCTGTCGCCTAATTTCTTGCCTGTACTGCGTTAATTTTCAATTTGATTTCTTAAATAATTTTAAATTTTTAGTGAAAATTTTCTTTTTAACAAGCCCCGGTCTGAATTGTTTCAATACCAATATGGCATGGGGGACTATTAAAATTGTGAAATTTTGACTTTTCTTAATTTTATCAAAAATGAGTTACTAAGGTTCCAAAACACCTAAATCGACGAAAAAAAAGTTGCCTGTCGCTCTGTTGTATCTTGTCTGTCTGTATACTCGATAACTCAAGAACGCCTAAATCGATTTTAACAAAATTCGGTACCAAAATCCCCTATTGGCTCGCCATGAACTAATTAACTTTTGGGTAGGGTAGTAGGGTGTTGAAGGGGAGAAAAGGGAGTAAAATATTTAAAAAAATTGTAACTAACTTTTGTTTCAAAAAGCAAGTAGCGTTATACGGTTTTCAGATTTAAGATTCCATAAATATGGACTACAAATTCTGTTATAAAGTCAAAATTCGTGGCAACTTTAGTTTCCTAGTTATTTGAAGAAACGTTAAAAGCTATTGATATGCGATTTTCAGATTTTGGTTTTTGTAAATATTACCCAAAAATTTTTTTATAAGGTTCAAGTCTTTCAAATCTACAGTTTCCGAAGTATTTTCATTTCCTTTTAACATAAAATAATTGATTGTGTGGTGGACTATCCGTGCTTTCTAGCAGAAATTTTTTTATTTAAAAAAAAAATATTTTTGGTAAAAATTATAACATATGTCTTCCAAACAAACATCGTTGCGTTTTGATATTTTTAGTTTTTGACTTCCTGTCCTCCCCAACAAAAAACTTCTTGGTATTATACTAAAATCTAAGTAGGAAGAAAACAACACAACAATATAAAAAATCACAAACACAACATACAAAAAACTAATACAAATTCTTTAACAATTTAATCCAAAATTTTTCGAAAACGGTGACATACTATATAATATTATGAAAAACTAGCCTTTGTTTTTCGAAAAATTCAAAAAGGTCAAAATTCGTTAAATTAATTTGTTGCACACCCTATTTAATAGTTTAACTTATAAGTTTTAATTAATAATTTCTACGTCTCTATAAAATCTCCTTTTATCCAGTTTTTGTTTGTACATATATTATACTACTGCAACGGTCTTAAAATGCAGTCAAGAAACCTTTATATTTTTGAGAAAACTTCATTTATTTTCTGTTCCAGAGGATAAAATCTCTAAATTTTTAAAATGCTGTGCAGTAGGCATTACAATTTGATTCGTATAAAATAACAAAACTTCTATTCTTGACATTTTTTCGTAATAAATAAAAATGCTTATTTTATGCTCCTTCTAGATCCGACATTCCGCCTGCTTTAAAATTGAGTCGGCTTTTGTTTATATATTCCCTTTGCTGTTTCTATTATCTTTTATCGTTTTTGTTTTGTGGCTTTAAGAGCTCTATTTTATTTATTAGCAAAGGAAAAATTTCAGCACATAGTAGTTTGCTTTACAGCTATTACCAAACAGTAAGTTATTTTTTTTATGACGGATATTGCAAAAATGTTTTTAGATAGCAATACTCTACGCTGCACTCTTAGATATTTAATTTATTGCTTATCGAAAAGCATTTTTTTAATTTTTAAACCGAATGATAAAAAATTGAGCCTCCTAAAAATGTCTATCCAAATTTCATATTAAACATATTTTATGGGTTTTGAACAGATTTTAGAAGATTGAGGAGGTTCAGTGAGATAGACATTTTTTTAAACCTGATTATTTCTCCTACATATATTAAAGAACCTGCCTTAAATAACTAACGCACCAAGTCTCGTTTAAAAAAAAATAATTTTGAACCATTTTTTAAAATTTTGAACCACACTCCTTCTTGATTTTTTTTTAATATTCCAAATGGAGGGTGCAGTACCAGAAATTAGGGTGGTTAATTTTTTTTAAAGTTGTACAAAATTAATCCGAAATTAGTTCAAAATAAGCATATCAAAGTTTGAAATTTTTTTGAGGAAGTTGTGGCTTGACGTCAACCTGCAGCCCCCACCATATTTTAAAAAAAACAAGGTTACTAGTGGATTCTTCTAAATTCTTTTTAGGGATATTAGGAGTTCAAAATTAGTTCTTAATTTTGGAATAGTTTCTTTTAATTTTTCTCTACGCTTTAAATGAGAGGGGTGTAGCATGACATCCGGCTGCACCACTCATTTTAAATGTTAATAGCTTGGGATTGTGAATAATGTATTAAGTATTAAGTCGGGCTGATTGTCGAGTCGTTTTTTGGCGTGAGAAGATTTCGAAGCCATTTCGAAATCATGCAAGAAATGTCATTTTGGCGTTGAACTCGTGACGTCACGGTTAAACCGGTTAAATACATTTCAAAGGATTTCAAAACCGCGCCTCGGACTGTTTCGAAAGCGTTTAAATCACGATTTCAATATGGCGGGAGTTGCTATTTGTCAAAATACGTGAGTAGTGTCGGGTTATGGAGCACCCGCTATTTTTTTTGTTTCGTTAATAATAAAATTATGGACTTTGATTTGGTAATGTGTAAAATTTAATTGGGAGAATTCCTGTTAGAGGTAGATTCGGACACTGCCAGAATTTTGTCAGATAAGTTATTTAAAGGTGGGTTTATACATCAAAATAACAAAATAACCCCAGATTTAAAACCGGGGATTGGAAGAAAAAACAAAACGCTAACAAATATTTTACAGCAATAATTTAGGTAAGCTTTGTAAAACAGTCACTGGGACTTTCTATTTCAAGTGCAGGACCGATATAGTTATTTACTTAAAAAGTTCGGAAATTAACACTTTACCGCACGCGACGGCAGGGACGGTAAAGACATTTTACTCATGTGTTAGGTACAATATTTTACCCGTAAGCTTCAAATATTTCTGAAACAAAAATATATATATCTGTATTTTTGTTTTCTAAAATATATATATACGTAGTAAATTTACCGCATAGTGTGCTTTAAACTGCCATAACGTTAACTTTACCTCACAGTATGCTGTAAAGTATAAGTTTTCGCACTAAAACAAGTGCCGTAAATTGCGCTTTACCGGACACGTATAGGTAAATGGTGTTTTCGGTCACTGCGATATTGAGAATGTTTGGCGGGGAAAAGTTTTGATATGCTTATAATTTCGAACCAATTTCGAACTAATTTTGAATTACTTTTAAAAATTTTAAACCAGACTTTTTCCTAGTTTTTTTTAATATTTAAAATAGGGGGTGCAGCCGAATGTCATGCTACACCCCCCTTATTTAAAGCGTAGAGTAAAATAAAAAGCAACTATCACAAAATTAAGAACTAATATTGAACTCCGAATATCACCAAAAAGAATTTCGAAAAATCCACTAGTAACCCTGATTATTTTTAAAAAATATGGTAGGTGGTGAAGGTTGACCTTAAGTCACACCCCCCCCAAAAAATATTCGAGGTTTGATATGCTTATAGTTTTGCACTAATTTTGAATGAATTTTGAACCATTTTTAAAAATTTTGAACCACAGTACCAGAAATCAGGGTGGTTAATTTTTTTTATTTAAAGTTGTACAAAATTAGTTTGAAAGATGTGGCTTGACACCCTCACCATATTTAAAAAAAAAAAAACAGGGTCACTAGTGGATTTTTCTAAATTCTTTTTGGGGATATTAGAAGTTTAAAATTAGTTCTTAATTTTGGGATAGTTTCTTTTAATTTTTCTCTACGCTTTATATAAGAGGGGTGTAGCATGACATTCGGCTGCACCCCCCATTTTAAATGTTAATAAAATAGATGAAGAAGTGTGGTTCAAAATATTTAAAAGTGGTTCAAAATTAGTTCGAAATTGGTTCGAAATTATAGGCATATCAAAACTCGAATATCTTTCGGGGGGGGGGGGTTTGCTTGACTGACCTGATTTGGTGGTATTTCTATTATTTTGTTTCCATATGGAGGTGTTTTTGAAATTGAAAAGCAACTAAATTTCGCAAGGGTTACCTTCTTTTTCTTCTTGCAGGATTTGTTTCTCACAAAAGTAGTTCTTTGACGTTATTTTCATAGATGATTCTTCCATAAATGCGCGGTCGAATTCGATTTTTACCAAAAATTTATTTCACGGTACAGTAACCTCAAAGAAACTCAGAAATTATAGAAATCGAAAATAAATGTTGTATTTCAAAATCATAAGGAAGCATAACTGGAATATGTAACAAATATTAATTTGTGCTATTATTTAAAATGCAAAGTTGTGTTGAATTGACGCTCTTTTCGATTTTTAAAAGCCATTTCTAAAAATCAGATGTTTTTATGATGTTTTTGTAATACTTGGATTGAATTTTAGTTTTAACTTTGAGATTTTTAATATCTTGCAGTATCAGGTCACTTCGTAAATATTTCAAATATAAATGATCAGATCTATGATAAATATAGCATTTTTGTTTCTAACCCTCTGTTCCACAATGAGTGCAATTGGTGCAATTGATATTGTAATTTATTAACTTCCTCCGTTATTGGATTTAAATCGTAGAAGTGTGTGGGTGTAGTCTTTGATTTTGCGTTTTCTAATTTTAGTGATAAAAATCCGGAATTATTTTTTATTTCTGACGGCAAAAAATTTATGTTTTAGAATGCCAGGCCCACGAGCCGCCCGTCTCTACTACTACTAATACTAAACTACTACTATGTTTTGGATTTGTAAGTTTTTGACTGTCCATGAAGTTTTTCTTGTTTTCGGTAGAAACAGAGTTTCCTGGAGAATTGACCTTCAGGAAGGTAGCCGGTTTATTAAATTTATTAGACTGATGTATTTATTTGTGTAGACATGCAATGATTTTCAAAAATTTGGTGTTGGTCCCGATTTTGGTTGTAATTTGATATTATTCTTTTTTGTCTTGGGAGAGTTTTTCTTTAATTTCTCGTACAAAATTTTCATTTTGTCTTTATGGCTAAAACATAAGTACTTATTAAGATTTTATCTATATTAATCTCAAATTGATCCTGGCTTTTAAAATGTTCCTAAATAATTTTGATTAGTTTTAATTTTGATACAGAATGTACAGAATCGTTGAAAGCAATGATCTCATTTTTACTTAAATAGGTGGTTAAGAAATCCTTGGTTGTTAATTAAACTGATCTGCTCCATCAATGCCTTCTGATGACGGATAATTCGCGAAACAAAATTATACTTTTAACTTACGTAATTCTAATCCGAGTTTTTGAACTCCGACCCATTATCTGTTGTGATTAAACCAGGGACCGTAGGGTGGGAAATTAATGTTATAAATACATTAGCTATATCGGTGACGCTCAAGGACTTTACTTCATGAGCCCAGCCGGCTTGACCGTATCTGAAAAATCAAGAGATGCCAAAAACTTACTTTGTTTTAGAGTAAGCGTGTCCATATAGATAATTTTGAACGGTTTTGTTGGCGTGGGTGTGGTTTGTTTTCATGTATACTTTCGTATTTAGCTGGTTCGCAGATTTCGTGTTCGCTAATGTAATGTGCTTTTTTGGAATAGGGGGTATAATTTAAGTTGTGTCGATGAAGATTGTACAGGACTGCTGATAGAATTAAAAACAAAATCTTTTTTTTTTAATTAGAGTTTTTTGAATTATTTTGTTGTTTTTTAAGGTCACTCGTAAAGTCCTCTCTGTATCTATTTAAGCTAATTAGATTATCTGCGGTTGTTGTTTTATTGTATGTTTTCTTCTTGTGTAATTCGATTCGCAATATTTAAAATTGGTTAATTCATTAATAAGTTCTAAATTTTTTAAAGCATTTCACAAATTCGGGCATATGTCCTATTTTTGCATTCAGGCATTTAGTAAAAGGTTTTTTAATGTGTCTAAAATTTTTTATAAAACATCTCTAGCAGCCAACCAGTCCCAAAAATGTTTTAATTTCTTTAGTTGTTCTCATTATGGAGTAGTTTTAAATTGCGCAGATTTTGATGGTGTTTCGATTTGTCTAGTTGCACTTTAAAATTAGAATTCCTTAATCGATGAAAAACTGATATTAATCGCTCGATGTGTTGTTCTTGCAGGTTAGTAGAAAAAATTATAAAGTTCGCGAAGTAAACAAGACAAAATTCGTTTTGAATACCATGGCGTATATTATCCATTGCACATTGAAAGATGGCCGTCGCGTTTTTTGAGCCGAATGCCATGTGAGCCAATTCGTGCGAGTCAAACTTGTTACTAAAAGCTGTTTTAAAGACATCTTTTTCATCTAATTCTATTTGATGGAATCCGCTGGCTAAATCTAAAGTTAAGAAATATTGGCACTTTACTTACTTACTGAGAAGTTCGGTTTTTAGATGAGTTTCCTGTAGTCAATGACCACTCTCTATTTTTAGCGACGGGGCGCATCCATCTTTTTCTGAACCACTCAAATAAGGGCTGGCCAGGGCAAATAACGAGGTCGTTTAATGTTTTGCTCTAACATATTTTGTACTTACGATTCTACTCCCATCTCGTGCGCAAATGACGATCAGTAAGATTTAGTTTAAGCCGGAATTTCATTAGTTTTACGTATTTGATATGTTATTTTATTGATAAATGTCAAAGGGTGGTCCTCCTTGTAGAAGATGTCGGAATAATCGTTACAAATTTTTAACGAATGGGCCCTTTCTTCATGTTCGTTACGAATTTAGGAATATCCGTGTTTAGTTTTTGCGAATTATCAGAATTATTAAGTTCGATCGGTTGAATAAACTAGCGATCAAAATTGTTGACGTTTACATGTCGAGAAAAATCTAAAGTTTTAAGTTTGGTTTCTATTCCGCCCTTTCGCAATTAAGTTACTTTTGGTGTGGGACAATTATTTTCATTTCTTTTTCAATACCATCTTCGGACTGCCTATAAAGCGAGCCCAACAATAAGAAGTCAATTAACAAAAATTAAACCATATCGTCAATTCAGCAAGAACTGCATGTATAATCTAGGCAAATTGTAATTTTTCTGGGAACTAAAAGCGAAAAAGCTAAAATTTTGCATGGATGTAGCTTACCACTGGGAAAGCTTAACTATAGATATGCATAATTAACGTCCCCTTAACTTCGGCGCCATCTTGAGTCAAAGTGTTAAATCGTTTTTTCGCTCATAACTTCTGTTCATTTTGCACTAGAAAAAAAAATATAGGGAAAGACAATACTTACAAAACAACGCCTTTCATAATTATAGTTACTTTTTAACTGGTACGGAGAATTCCACTATTTAAACAAAATGAGCATAATGATATTAGTTTTTTCGCTATTTCTAATTTTTTATTACTCTGATTGAAAAAAAAAATCAACAAATATTGTAGATCAGCAAATTCTCTACATTTTATGTTTGAACGTTTTTTTCTTAAACTAATTCCTTTTGTTGTACACAGCGCCAAATACTCAACAAACTTCAACGATCCTGCAATCGCTCTGCGCACGATTTAAAAGACGAGGAATCGTTATGGTATCTCTACCTTTTTGTGGCCATAAGGCTCATTTAAAGCTCTAATGATGTGTGGAATATGGCCTGGAGTCACGTGATAATGATGCCATATGTCAATCAATCAATCAATATTTATTTGTCCCAATAAGTAATACAGTAATAATTCTTAATCTATGTACATAACTAATAGGCGAAATAAATATAAGTTTGGTTAGATGTTAAAAAAATTTTAATTATCTTCCATCTGTGACATGTCAACACTACAAAGTTAAAAATTAACTTGAATGTAAATTGTTAACATGTCATTTGGTAGTCTAGAAAATCTTATTTATTTAAACCACAGCCTCAGTAATTGCAAAAATAAATTAAAATTCTATAATCCTGTCCTATACTCAAGAACTTTAATAAGTTACCTATTTTGTTTCTAATATTATTTTATAAATAAATTATTTAATTTTATAGCAAAAGAAGAGGAACTAAACATAATAAGAATAAATTAAAAAAAAAAAAACTAAAATCAAGACCTAAAACCAAAAGGAAAAATTTAGTAAAAACAAAAACAATATGAAAAATTATAGATATAGATAAGGATTGCTAGTTAGAGTTTTTGTTATTTTTAGATATTTTAATAGGTACCTAAATATGTTTAATATTTTTAAATATCTGGATTAGATTGATTTGATATTAACTGGGATAATTTCTTACTGAAGATTTTTTTTGCTGAATTTATCTTAATGTAACTGGGATTTTGTTGTATATTTTTTGACCTACGAATAAAAAACTTTGCTGACCTTTAGTTTTTAAAGTTTGTTGAGGGATTGTTAAATTTCTTACGGCAAATCTGGTATTATGTGTGTTAGTAGGTGGTGTTATTAAATTATTTTTTATAATATGTGTCACAGATATTTAGTAATAGACATTTTTTATGCTTAGTATATTTACGTGCTTATACAGGTCTTGTGTTCTACATAGCAGGGTATAGAAATATCTTAACAAATTTTTTCATCAAAAAAAAACTAGGCCTAAAACCCTTGAAACAAGTTTTTACTAAGTTAATTTCCGCCGTGGAACCCTAACACAAATAAAAAAAATTTGGTAATTATCCAACATTAGATGGTTTATTTGACGAAGTAACAATTACCCATTTACGTCAGTGTCAACACCATTAGAGAAGGAAGCTCAAAGTCTTAGCTATCCTACTGTTGACCTCATGCAAAGATAAACATATAAAGAAGGTTTTAGAGTACTCGGAATAATAAGAATGTTTTTGTAGTAGATTTTTTATGTTCATTTGTTAAAATATAGGACAAAAATGGGGGTTATTTATCTGCCCAGTCTAAAAGGAGGTCAAGTTATGAAACTAGTAAGTAAACTAAAGTAATCGATTTTCAACATATAACTATAAGAAGTGTCGCAAAATGTGTAACAAAAATAACTTTGAAAAACAAAGAAGAAAAATCGAAATCTACAGCGCATGCACTAACAAAACCATACCAGTGACATGGTGATCTCACGATAATTTAATGACAAGGTATTAATTTGAGTGACAGTGACTACGACATCATCTGCTTTACTCGAGGGTTTCAATCCACAAGGTGAACCCGTTACAGTAGGACATGACGCCCAACGCACTTCCTGAGAAAACTCGGCATCGTCGAAAAGTTTAAATTTTTGACAGGTTATGGTTTTGTAATTTTGTTTATGTTTTCGTGTTTAAAAATTTTCACCAATTAAGCCTCAAATGCTTTTTGTTTTATAATCTTGTTCTGTCCATGTTTAAATCTAGAGAAATCCAATTTTCTATTGATACGAAATTATGGGAAACATACACATCACTTTTAAAAAAAAATTTAAACTAAATTTTCGCCGTCAGATGGTTGTCAGTTGCTTTCACTACTGATGCACTTGCTCCTCGTCTCTGGGTTTTTCCAGGCTAACTTGATTGGAAGAGTTATTATGTGTACATCAATATATATAAGTATATATATTTATTTAATATACAGAGTGTCCTTTTGAATATTTCCACTCCAGTATTTTAAAAATTTAAGCATTTTTTTGAAAAATTTAACAACGGATTTAGGTAACTATCCTAAACAATTTTGAAGAAACAGGATATGATTCGTAAATTCTACAATAATATACTACACAAAGTTGTCAGTTTGAGTCTACCCAAGCAGCATTTTTGGTCAGATCATGGATAGTACTATTTCCCTATGTAAATTAAATAGGGTATAAACTACGTAAAAATTCCCACTATTTTACCTAAGTGCGTGTGTGTGTGTGTCTTTGGCCAACAAAATAAAGTACAACAGCGCTTTTATAATATTAAAGTAATCTTGTAAAAGAATAATGTCCACCTAATTTGGGAGCACATGATAATTAAATGGTTTTAAACAAATAAAATTCAGCCGAAATCCACTGGACAAACAATATTTTTTTTCCAAAACCACAGGCGCCTTTAAAACACGTAGATTTTGGATATATAGAAAACAATTACGGGTTTTTTGGCACTAAAATGTTTAAAAAGACTTTGGGATACTCATAAACACTGAAAAATTAAAAGAACGTAATAATTAAATATTGTTTTTCTTTTGTTTTGAATTTTCAAAATTACTGAAAATCGATATTAAAAAAAATATAGTGGCCGATCAATGTTTGAACTGACAAGAAGTATTTGACAAGTTCCCCGCATCAAACGGTAAATACATAATATCGCAAATATCCAAAACATGTCAAGCTAAAAAAAGTGCTTTGTAAGAAAAACCAACATTTAAACTTCAAATTCATCTCTGATTCAAAGTAAAAAACGATACAAAGGATACCGCCCTTTTTAAATGAAAATTTGTAGTTGGTAGAATCACCTGATTCTGGTATATGCTGTAGTATTCATCCTAAGAAGATTTTTGTTTTATTGCGCCAACTCTCTATCCCTTCCAGAAGTACCCAAAAAGTGACGTCATAGACCAAAATCTAATTTTCTTTTTTGAATTTGCCATGACTGTCTTTTTAAAAATAAGATTTTAAATGTCAAAATTGCAATGCCATCTTGGTTCCGCCATATTGAACTTTTTTATTTCTTAGCTGATTTAAACGAAACTTTCTGTAAAATATAAAACCTTTCCAGGACACCTAACTGTAACAGAAAACTGACAGATCTGGTCCATATTGAACTTGTTGTCGGATTTAAACAAAACTTTTGTTGCACAGAAAGCGTTTTCAACAATATTCAACAATAACGAAAGATGGCTACTTACATATATTAATTTTATGTCAAAATTATATATTGTTAAAAACGTTTTATAGGCAAGAAAGTTTGGTTTAAATCGGAAAATCAATATGGCCGGTCAATTTTGCGTCCTCTTTAAGTAATAGTAGAAAACCTTAAAATATATAAAAAGTTATGTTTAAATCGGGCAAAATATAATGAAAGATGGCTACTGACATACACTCAGAAAACCATCCCAAGTGAAGTGTCTACTTAGCTTTTTTGGTTGGTGGGAAGTGAAGTTTCTATTAGCCCCAAGTGGTGAATTCAATAACTGCGACCTACTTAGACCCGAGTTTGTTAACCCTTAGTGATTTACCTAGTTACCAATATGCGACAAGTCACTTAACTTTCCCTTCACTTAGGGTTAGTGAATTTTTCTACTAGTTTGTTACTAGTGATTTATCTACTTACCAATATGTGACAAGTCACTTAACTTTCCCTTTACTTAGGGTTATTGAATTTTTCTACTAAGGACAAGTGAAGGCATCAAATATTTAAAAATCATACGGAAAAATATATTCATCTTAATAATAATGCATGCCTATAACGATTTGTCAAAGTACTGCCATCAAACGAATTCGACTATCCCATTTGCAATGATTATTGTTCTATTTTTAGCGAAATCATGATGGAAGTAAGTTAAAAAAAAACTTAAAAAAAAATCGATTACCGGAAACGAACCCGGTAACCCTTGCGTTAGAGATGCTTGTCCATATATATATCCATCAAACGTGAAAATTCTCTGATTAAGCTTTAATCATGATTAGCAATTTTCAGTCGACCAAAAGAATCTGCCAAAACGCTTATATTCCGTGGTTTCAACCTATTTCTTTGTACGCGCATGGTACAGTGGTTAAAGCATTGGACTATCGACCTGTAGGTTGTCGATTTGAACCCCGTCGGCACGTCGATTTTTTTTTATTATTTGTTTTTATTTTTTTTAGCATGTATTGGGACAGCAAATAGTTTTTAGAGCTCCAAATAGTAGTTTTCATAACTAGTGGTTAAAATAGTGCTTTTTTACAAGCCTTGGTTTAAAAAACTAGCCCAGCAAGGTATTTCAAAACTCGAGCAAAAAAGCACAGTTTAGCCGATATATTACTATTTTCCGCTATTTATCTTTCATTTTGGGTAAAAATGGACAGAAATATTTTTTTTGCACCTGTGATAAAAAAAAAGATTTTTTGCATTGGTAACCAAAAAAGCCATGCTTTAGTTATCTGCAGACAGTTACTAAAATCATGGTTATGATGAAGGTATAAAAAAATATATTTTTTATTTTTTTTAAACCATATTTTAGGACTTATACTGGTTTTGCGCTACTCTAGATTTACTAACGGTTAGTAGATACTTCACTTACGCTAAGTTAAGTTTTTACTTATGGTTAGTATTTTATTTTATAACCTTAAGTAGGTGACAAAACTTTTGGTACGTAGACAATTCACATTTTAAATGAATTTTCTAGTTCGGGCTAATGAATTCTTACTTGAGACTAGTGGATATTTTTCTTAATGTATGTCAATTTTGGACCAAAATTTGATTGTTGAAAACGCTTTATGTGCAACAAAGGGTCTCGGGCAAAAAATAACAAAGTTCAATATGACCGATGCAAGATGGAGACTGAAATCTGTCAATTTTATGTCACAGGTGGGTATCTTGGAAACGTTTTGCACTTTAGAGAAAGTTTCGTTTAAATCAGATAAAAAATATAAAAGTTTAATATGGCGGATCCAGGGTGGCAGTGCAATTTTACGTTTAAAATTTTATTTTTAAAAAGGTAGTTAAGCAAATTTATTAAAGAAAATTAGATTCTCTTGGTTTTGCAAATAAAGTCAGTACAATAATTAAAAAAATGCTAAAAACTGCGAAATCGACGACTTTGACGTCACTTTTCGAGTGCTTCTGAGAGGGGTAGAGAGTTCACGAAATCAAACAAAAATTTTCTTGGGACGAGTACTTCAACATAAGAAAATCATGCAATTCTACCGAATACAAATTTCCATTTAAAAAGGGCAATATCCTTTTGTGGACACATTAGCCAATATTTTACCTATTTTCGATCTAATATAGTAATAGTACTTGTGAAGGACTCTTCTATTTCTCTCTTTCCCTTTATAATACCTCATCTAATTAGGTTGGGATTTGTTTGGTACTGGCTAACAAAACCTAAAATGGCGCCTAGACAGAAAATGATGATTAAATCACAAGGCCGACCACGTAATTTTAGCTGACCCAAGTAAAATTTTACTAACACAGGTTTAATTTTGAACAATTTCTACTAATGCAAGTTACAACAAACTTACTTATAAAGGCTGCAGTTTGAAACATTTACATCTTCGAATTTATCTTTGGTTACCAGTCCATTAAAGAAGAAAGTTTCTATTGCATTTCCATTATCCAATGCGATGCCCGCAAATATTTGTCGTTTTTGGACTCAAACGCCCCTAATAAATTGAATATTTTCTATTGATTTCGCCCACACTTTTTACGGCAATAATGTACACAGTATGATATAAAACGTTGTACTATATACAAGATAAATTACTATAAAATAATACTTATTTGGACCAAAATTAATACTATTAAATTTGCAAAACCAATACCCTATTTTTTAAAAATTTCAACAATGGATTTTTTTTTAGATTTCACCCAATTTTTTTAAAGAAAAGCGTTCGTGCGAAAATACAATCCTCTTTCCTGCGGGATCGGCATTTTCTCAGGAGCATTTATGCTCTTCTTAAAAACTGGACTTTAGACAAAATTTCCGTACAATTTTCGGGAATATTTTATTCATTATTTATATTTCTACTGGCAATGCAACAAACAAACTTTTTTTGATTATTTTTAAATAAATAATTTAGGAATTGGTCTTTTAGTGTGTTGTTGGTAAAAAAAATAAAAACAAAAATCGCTTATAGTGTTAATTACGTGTGCCTTTACCCTATTAATTGCGAGATTAATAATGACAATATATTGCAACAAAAAAATTTGTTATTTAAAAAAATAAATATTCCTGGTACAGAACTATCGAAATTTTGGCAGTGGGCAGAACTGCAAAGGCCAGCATGTTTTGGACTAGAACTAGTATAACGGGTTATCATATTTTTCGCCGATACCGTTTGTTTTTGACATTTCAAATGTCAAAATCTAGAATATCTCGTTTGGTAACCAAACGTTGTTAACAATAAAATGGACAGAACCCTACCTGGAAAGTATGTTTTTATTTGTATAAAATATTAATGGCGTAAAATATGTTTTTGAAATAATCAACTTTTTGTATTTACGCGATTAATTAAATTTCGTTTTAGATGAATATTAAAGTTGAAATCATTGAAATAGGGAGTTCTGCTATTTTGTGTGACAAAATACTGCAACAAAAAATACAAATTATTGATACAGGCATGTTGAAATTCCGGTATCGTTTCGTTTTTATAACTAGCACAGTAGCCAAGGCTAGCATTTTTTTTCTACGACTAAATATGAAAATGATGGATTTCACACGATTTGTGTGTACATGGCGTTAACTTTTACCACAATTTTTCACACATGTGCGGAAAAGCAGATTCATTTGATTTGTGCAAAACTAAAGACCAATTTTTACAAAAATTAGTGCAATTTATGAGTGTTCGTAGGAAAAATAGCGTACACAACTCGATAGAAAGTAACTTTCTTACACTCGCGTGTTGTATCACTCGTCTAGCGCCTCGTTCACAACATTCACGCTCATGTGAAATTTGTCACTTTCTTATTTTGGTATGTAATATACTATTTTACGATCACCTTTTGGACAAGAAGTAGTGTGACCAGAATATAGGTACATACACCCTGTATATCTTGCCCCGAAATACATGTAAGTAACTGCACAAACTAGCATAATTTTGATTCAGATCTGTCTGAATTTAATGAAATTATTCGACAACCTGAGACCTCAGTGTTGCATCCATAATTTTGAGTTTCCACGGTGTTTTATTTGAGTTAACAGACTGGGCAAGCATCAATATTAGCATATCTTGGTTAACAAAATCTAAGGCACAACCAACTTCGTTTAAAATCAAACTTGGAAAGCCTGCATTAACTTCTTTTATTTAGGCCCCTTGCTTATCGACATTTTATTTTAAAAAGTTGGAGAATCAAAAACTGTTAAGGGGCAGCTGAGCAAAGTTTAGATTGATTAGAAAAATCAAGGAATTTCTTTCAATGGCAATACAATGTTGATATAAATACTAGCAGAGTAGATACAGTGTAATAGGCATTTCGATTTGCAAAATTATTTTTATTAGAATAAAGTAATATATCTGGCAACTAAATTACATAAACTTCAACATACCATATTGATGACAATCAAGTTTGTCATACTGTATAAGGGCACTACAGTTCCTTATAGTCCAACACTCCTCCTCACCCTAAGGATCTTCTTAAGCCCAAGCTTCTACAATGTTTTTCAAAATCTGAACCTGCTAAACTCTTGGTTAAAACATCTGCACATTGTTCATGTATATTAATATACCGATTTTTTAAGAAATTTTTATTGTGCAGATTACATACAAAATTATATTTGACATCAACATGTTTAAGTTTCTGGTGTTCCCACTTTCTAAGAAGATGTATGCATGCTTGATTGTCTTTGTACATTGTTAATGGAAAGACATTATGTATTTTTAGTTCTTCAACTAAATTGCCAATCCAGAGCAGCTCTGACTATAACAAGTGAAACAAATGCAGCCTAGAACCATAAACTTTTAAAGCAAATCCAGTTGTTGATTTTCTGTCTAGGCTACTTCCATTTCAAAACGCTTAAGCAGATTTTTGAGATAGAGTTTTTTACTCACAAATATGCCTATAGAAAATTTTTCAATATCTATCCCGAGAAAACTGTTAAGTTCTTTCATATCTTTCATGTGAAATTATGTACTATTTTTACTATGTATTTTTTTACATTTTTTTAATATTGACATATCGTTACTTGTCATAATTAAATCATCTACGTATACGAGTAGAAAAATCTTAATAGTGTCTTCGAATTTGTAGTAGAGACACTTTTCATTTTCATACTGTATCATACCAAACTTTTTAAAAAATGAGTCCATTCTAAGGTTCCAAGTTCTTGGAGCCTGTTTGACTCCATAAAGCTATTTTTCCAGCTTGTAGATATTACTTGATTCATTTCCAAAACCATCTGGCAATTTAATGTACACTTCCTTGTTCAAATGTCCACGTAAAAATGCGTTTTTCACATCCATTTGGTGGGCTATTAAATTTTCTGGGTTTATTTATTAACAACAGCACTCGTACCGTTGTCCAACGTACAACTGGGACATACGTCTCAGTGTAATCATACCCTTTTCTTTGCAAAAATCCTCTGGCCACAAGTCTAGCCTTTTACCTACTGACATTTCCATCTTCATCACGTTTTATTTTAAAAGTCCATTTTGCATCTACTGCTCTCGTGCTTGAAGAGTATTTTGTTTTAGACTAGGTATGATTTTGTTTTGAAGAATCAATTTCTTCTCGTATTGCCTCCAGCCACTGCTTATCATCATCTCTTCCTTGTATATCAGAAAAATCCTGTACAACATCATCTACATAAGGTTCTGCGCTTAGTGGTCTTGCTAGATAGTCTAGAAATTTATTTTTTATTTTTTTATTTATTCTGGTACGTCTACTTACTGCTCCTTCCTCCTCTTCTTCTTCTTCTCCATCATCACCTTTATATTGTAATTTTACATTTCTCGATACTCTATTGTTTTGACCGCTATTATGATTTTCAGGTATAGTTTTCAGATTTTTAGTACTGCTTTCATTGTCTGCTAACTCTAATGTTTTATTACATGTCTTATCTATGTTTTAATCTTCCGATACTACTTCAAAACTATCAGTTATTTCCCATACTAAAGTTGTTGATGGATGTGACTTTAGAGTAAATAAAATTTCATTAAATTTAACATCATGGCCCTTATAAATTTTATTTTCTTTTGGACACCAAAGTCTGTACCCATTTGGACAATAGCCAACCATTTAACATTCCTTAACCTGACTGTTAAATTTGCTAGTGCTGAATTCCTTTGGTATGTGAAGATATGCCATACATCCAAAAACCTTTAATTTTTCCGGTCTACGTTTGTCTTCAAAGCATAATTCCGCTGGTACAGCATCTTTAACTCTTTTGGTTGGACTCCTGTTAATTAGATAGACAGAAACCATCACCGCCTCCGAGCAAAAACTTTTTGACATACAAGTATTCTATAATAGTCCTATTCATTCGTTCCGCTACACCATTCTGTTGCGGAGTGTAGGGAATGGAGTACTCCCACTATATACCATTTTCTTCAAAAAAATTGCGAATTTCATTAGAGATATACTCACCACCATTATCGCAATGAAAACGAGAAATTTTTAAGATTGCTGTTGCTGAGATGTCCAAACGTCCAAAAATTTTGGTAAACAACCTCGCAACCATTTCCATCTAGCTTTCGTACAGAAATAATATCAAATGCTAAACCAGGAACCAATAAAACTTTTGATTATGTAATTTTCTTCTCTACTCCATTTATTGATGTTTTAGCTAAAATATCACCTACTTCCTTGGCTTCAAGTGCTTCTCCTGACTGGGCTATTCTTATTCTCACATCATTAACAAGTCGTCTTATGCTCGGCAGTAAAGATCTCTTATTGGTCATATGTTCTGTTGCTCTACTGTCCAAAAAAAAATCTTCTTATTTTCAGATGGCTTACTGTTAGACAAAACTAAACTGTATTCCTCTTCAACATTTGCTGGAACAGCTCTTGAGTTTGACAGCTGTCATTCGTGTCTTTAAACTCACATTCAAATCTTTTATGATCAAAACGCCCGCATCCTTGACACTTATATCTTAATCGTGTATTGTTACCTTTCTGGTAGTTACTGTTTTTAATACCAGAATTACCTTTATTATTGCTTACACTTGGTAAAGATCTTGCTTCAGCAGTAGGAGCCTCAGACTTTTTACCACATTTCGTATTCTAACAAGTTAATTAAATTCTAGAAAATGGGCCTCCAAACTCTGTTCTGAAGATTGAAAAACCATAGTAAGCAATTTCGTTCTTATTCGTAACTGACTAGTAATTCCTACCCTTTCAAAAGTTTCTCGTAATACCCTCCATACGACATACGTCATGATCCTTATTATATTCTAGGTGACTATCTGCTATTCTCTGAACTATTAAAGACTTACATTTTCAGTCTTGCTTCCTTAGTTTTGTGAATTCAGCTTCCTTCTTATTTTTATCTGCTTCAGACTCACCGGATACAATCTTTACTTTTTCTGTATATTTTTTCTCAACAAAACTAACTCTTTCCCATCTAATAAAACTTCCGACCTGCATTTCCAGTTGTTATAGTTGTTTGTACGAAAAGAAGATTTGTGCTAAACGTTCCAGGATCTTCAATAGAGCTTCCTGTCTTCACGTGACTCAGGTGTATAACCTGATATAAATACTAGCAGAGCAGAGACAGTGTAATAAGCTTTTCGATGTGCAAAATCATTTTTACTAGATTAAAGTAATATATCTGTCAACAAAATTACATAAACTTGAACATAACATATTGATGACAATCGATATTGTCATACCGTATAAGGGCACTACAGTTTCTTATAGTCGCATTCTCCAATTGCTCTATAGTTACCATTCATAAAATTTTTTCTTTCAGGAAAAAGTAAATACAAAAATTAACCTTTTAAAAATATATGTCAAGAAACCTTCTCTAACTCAAAAAATCAAATCAAAAAAGTTTTAATCTTCAACACCGTAAATATTATTTTTTTTGTGACATTTAAAAAGGAATCATGTTTTGGTTCGCTTATTCCCCAAATTACTTGCGTGTTTTTAAATATATTTCGCTTAGTTAAGAGCAAATCAGTATGAGGTGAGTTCTCAGTCTCAGAATTAAACAAAAAAGAAATTATAATGATAGGCTGACTACATCTCAAGTTGTCCAAAAAACTTTTTTTTTTCCGCATCCCCACCGTTTTTTATATAATATTATCTGTTAAAAATAAACTTGTTGCTAAAGAGCTTCCTTAGTTTAAGAGATAGAATTTTTTTAAAATACCTCTTCAAAACGTTTATAACTGAACTTTGACGCCTCTCCAAAAAGAAACGGTGGGGATGCGGAAAAAAAAAATTTTTGGACTACTTGAGATGTAGTCACCCTGAGAACCCACCTCATACCGATTTGCCCTTATTTTGTGGAATGACCATTTAAGAAAGGTGCAAATTACCGAAATTTAAACTTTGTCTTATTTTTTTTTGTGGGTTCAGCACGAAATGTAAAACACCATGTAAGTATACTTTGTTTGAAAGTATCAGGTATATTTTTAGTAGCTAAAGTAATTGAGGCGAATCCTTAAATTTCATCCGGAAACTTCAGGGTATCGTCAGGGATTTAAAAAATCATATTAGGGCACTAGCAAAACTTAAGGAATTGGGATTAATACGGAGAGTGCTAGAGGCTTTAATTTTGTAAGTTAGTTAATGTGTAGTAACATCTATTGCTCCTGGGTCGAGTGTAACTTAATTTAATATTTTGTAACTCACAAACTAGAAAAATTGTAGAATATATACTGTTGAAGAACAAGAACTACTATCTATCACGCATTTTAGTTTCAAAAGTGTCACTTTCCCGCACTCGGATTAACGTATGACTTTCCGTCCTTGTAACTAAATAACTATTGCGACTTGTACCAGTGTTTTCAGCGCAGATAAGTTTTTATTTACTTGCCAGTATTGTCTCTAACATTAGCCCCTTGTTATAATTTTATCTTAAACCAAAAAAAAATTACACGTTAAAAGAAAGTGGCGCAAAGGATCCGTCAAGGAACTTTCAATTATTATCCTAGCTAATAAATATTTGACGGTTAAATTTAACTTCTGGTGGACTAAAATACGCTATTTCTAACACAGTATACTGGCGCAATATATCCATCAAATTGCCCAGGCCCCAAGCCTAGCGTCTTCTGCTTATGCATTTTATCAATCCCTAGGGTGGCGGATTCCAATATGTTGGTCAGGTTTAAAGGTTTACGAAATGCATGGTATCAAAAAGTCTGATACAAGCATTGTAAGTAGAGTAAGCATAATATAAAATACCCACACTTATTAAACCCCATTGTTTTGACTTAAAGTAAAACAAAAATTTTAACTTTACAAGTTGTTTCGTGCACACGTGTTAATCATTTTATTGTTTTTCTCTAATTTTAATTTACCAGGGTATTCTACCGCATGATGCAATGCAGTTGGTTCGGCATCATTTTTTAGTCTACCATACCATACTGTCCTTTTAAAAGGATTCTAAAAATAAGTCTAGATTTCCTCAGTTCAGCTACTGGTTTCAAGATGTCGCCACTGTAATTTTTTTTTTATTTTGTTTTTGAATCCATTTCTTTCGTTAGCATTTCGTATGTTTTTGCATCGATACTGACTATTTTAAAGTATTTTTGACTTTGAAGTTTTACAATGAGTGACATAAGTATAGTAAAATTGAAATTTTCAATTTGGCAGGTTATGCTTGACATATATTGATCCATGCAGAGACGTGCTTTTTAGCGCGTCATTTTGAAAGGAAGTTAGGTTTATATATTACGCGTTTTTTTGCAGATATTGTAAAAGTCCATTACCTGATTATGATGATGATTCCTCTATGATTTCTGCTAAAAATTATAGAGGAATTAGAAAATCTATTCCAGAGGTTCCTAAAGGCATTGTAATTTTTCCACCTGAAAATGCCAATGACACCTGCGATACAGACGAAGATTCTGGGGATGAAAATGAGGTAGTACTTAATAATTTACCTGGGGCACAATTGAGAGCTCAGGCGAAAATTGAAGTTGAGGTATAAAGTGACAGCGACTGAGATCGGTGATAATCTACCATTGTCCACTTTTATAGAGAGACGCCTTAAACATATAAAGGCGTCTGATTATACTGTCAATAAAGATTTGGAGCATTTAAAGATTTTGGAATGGCAACCAATTCAAACTCCAAAAAACAATGGTTCACCTGGAAGTATTTTTAAGTTGGTTTTTGATAAAAACTTAGCAGAAATTGTTGATTTTATCAAAATATTCGCACAGCAAAATTGCCACACCGAGCCAATAAAGAGTTTCCATACGTGGTAAGAAATGGTATTTTTCGCTGTTTTCCCACTGCACTGTGTCGACATGGAGGCGCAAAACTCGTGGCGTGACCTTCATAAAAATGATGGTGGTATACTTGACCAACTACAATTTAGAAGGGATATAGGAATAGAGCTATTAGAAACACACAGAAAAACAACTGAGAAAGGACCTTCAGAGCTGTCAAGGAATCCGTACCAATATTCTCGTTACGATAGACTAGATCATTTAGTCAGGTATCATGAAAGACAGCAAAGATGTGCAGTATGCCACAACAAAGCAAATTTTTTGTGGCAAAAATGTAATATTGCCCTTTACCCAGAAGATTGTTTTTAAACTACCACACTCATTAGTTTAAAGTTTAAGTTTTTGTAAAGCTTTTTAGTAGCAACTCTTATACCTACTGTCCTTTTAAAAGGTCACCACCAAAACTGAAAGACAAATATTTTTTTTGTATTTTGTCAGATTCATGTGGCCTTCTTTTAAAAGTATCCAAGAAAGTACAAGGGTTTAATGGGTTAAAATCGTGAAATTTTGACTTTCCTTAATTTTATTCAAAATGAGTTACTAAGGTTCCAAAACACAATAATCGACGAAAAAAACAAATTATTGGTCTGTCGGTCTGTTGATTTTCAAGAACAGCCCGAATGTTTTGTCAAACTGGATCCCAATTCTTAATTTACATGGATTTCAGTCGTATACGGATTATGTTTTAATTAAAAAATTTATAAAAAAACAGAGTTTATTTTTACTTATTTACTTACTAAAGTAAGCACAAAATACTGAAATTGTGTAATATTTATTTAAATCTGCCAAAAAATTACATTTTTACGTTTTTCGTGACCTTATTTTCGCAAGTCTTAACATTCGTACCCAGACAGCATCATTCGTACCATGGACGTACATTTTACATCTATTTTATGCCTTTACGCTTCCGGACCTACTACATACGTACAGTGAAAACGTATTTTTACGTTATATTTAAGTCTTTTCTTGTACGTACTTACTACGTTATTAAGTTTCCATAACTTGGACGGAGTTCATTTATGTAACATTTCTCTCACTTGTAGAACAAACTTTTGTATAAATATTTTTCATTCTGTTAAAATAATTGATATTTTATGAATACTCATCCTCCGTCAGAAATTCTTCCCCGGAGGGTCAACCAGGAGAGAGGAGTACTGACAAGTTTTTGGGCTTTAAAATCGCCACCCCCCCCCCCAGGCATAAAAAATTATTTTGTATTTTATTTATCTACGTCCCTCAAGGTATGTACCAAAAACGTCTCCTGTACGTACCTCGTACGTACATTTTACGTCTTTTATTGGTCCACCGCAGGACCTACAAAGAACACAAATGTACGTACATGGTACGTATTTTCCATGTCCCAAGGAGGTACATAAGACGTACATAGCAATTGGAAATATTGCTTAGTACTTAAATGTTTAAACTAAAAATATTTCTTATTTCCTTAGATTTAGGTTTAAATATTGACCCTTAGATGTTTATAAACATTTGCGGTTAAGAAATGGCGAATATGTAGGTGTTTTTTAATTTGGATTTTTTTTTTAAATAATGTTTTACTTACTTTGGAGAAAGCTAATATTTTCAACTTCTGAGCAAAACCTCACATTTTACCAGGGGGAAATCTAGCAGTCATTTGCTCTATTAAATAAGTTATACTTTTGTATAATCTACGCGTAACGAACACTTGCTATGCAGTTTTAATTTGGAAAAACCTAGCGTAGCATTTTGTTGGGTTTGCATGTGAATATCGAAGTAGTTTACTAGGATTTTCCAAATCAGAAATATTAGGGAATTTCAACATAGCAAAAAACGTTGCTATATTTTACCCTATTAAAACATGAGTAAACTGCTGGAATTATCCTTCAAGATGGCGGCTTACCAGAAATTTTCCAAAATTTTCCTATAACTTTATCAAATTTTAGAAATTTCAAACATTTTAAATACCAATCAAAAGAGCAGTGGTGCACCCAGGAATTAAATCGGGGGGGTTAAGGATAAATAATAAAAAAAACTTAATTTGAAGTAAAAATGTTATCATAATTGATACAAGGAAACAGGTGCTTATAAACGCAGACCTGGGCTCAAATGTTAACAAAATTTTAAAATGTTTATTTACCCAAAATTTGATGTGAAAATCATGCTTTAATTTTTTGAGAAAATAACACTTAAAATGCAATTTTTGACTTAAAATTAAACTAAAATCGTAAATATTGATGGGATTTTGGGAATTTAAGTAATTTATTTACCCTATGTTTTTGCGAAAATTACACCAAATCCCAAGCAAAATATTTTGATAGAATTACATTAAAAAGACTATTTTGACACAAAATCGTAAAAATGAAAGGTGTTCTAGCGCCTGAGGCAAAAAATTTTGCAATTTATGATTTTTTAAAGATTTTTGTTAAAGTTAAACTCTAGGCTTATATATCTTATTCCCTATATATTTAATTTCTAATGTTATTTGATTATGCCAATTGCAACCGGTGTTCTCGGGAAGGGGGGTTAACCCCCTCCTCCTTGATGCGCCACTGAAAAGAGACAATTGAAGGTCGTATAAAAACGAGAAGATGCAAAAAAAGTGAGTTACTTACATTTTTTTGCATCTGCTAGGATTTTTCTTTTCACAGGAGACTCTAAAACAGTCTGCACAAAATTTAAAAACACAGCAATATGTACTATTGCATTGATGAAGATGCATACACTAAGGTAAAATATGGCCAGATTTTAAGTTTTTGGTTATTTTTATATAAAAACGTAGAGCCCAATATACTTATTAAAAAAAAGGGACAGAATATGGAGTACCATTTTTATATAAAACACTTATAAACCTTCAAAAAATATCATTTTTATTATAATTGTGCACAAAATTAATAACAAAATTTTTTTAAACTAGAGCTAAGGGCCATTTTATGTATAAGGAAATTATTTAAAACTTTCAACATATCCACAATTATAACTGAATTTTAAAAAAATATAGATTTTGAAAAGTTTTAAGTTAGTATTCGCAGATATTTTGTGCTAAAAAATGTAAAAATAACTAACATGTATAAACAACTAAGCTAGAGTCCATTGGAGATCGTAAAATTTACAAAAAAAACTCAATGACCATCTCTTCACTGGATATTACTCCAGGATATGCTTCGGGGATATAACTTAAAACTTAAGTTTTTAAGTTTTAAGGTATGTTTTCGAGAACTTCTGCGAAGCCCGGCATGTTGATGAAGTTATATAGCCGCGATGGATATCCTTGGGTAATACCAAGTAAAGAGATGTTCATTGACTTTTTATTGTAAATTTTTCGACCTCCAATGGCTTTTAGCTCTGTTTTTTATAGATCTTAGTTTGTTTTACATTTTTTAGCAGTAATTTAAAGTAAAATGTGCCTACACCTACTTTGAAACTTGGAAGTACCCAGGAGCCTTCTTGGAAAACATAATAATGCTTTTTAAGATGGCCGACAGCGTTAAATATAAGCGTTTATAGGATAGACAATTTAGATATAAATATTCTGAATAGAGGAAAAAATAAGAAACCAAAATTTTTTTCATTAACAAGCTTAGGAGGGTCCACCATGTAACATACTAACTGTGGGATTTACTAAAAGGGTTTAGTCTATTTTAGAACGGTCCTAAGTTTAAGTGAAATTTTTGGTTTTAAGCATTTTAAACCAAACCTTCTTGAGTTTTGGACACAGTTTGAATTATAAGAAGAATTTTAATAAATTTATTTATTGAATAATCCTCTTAACATAATCTTTTGTTGGATTCAAGAAGAAAGTTTCAATTTAGAAGGAAAGAAAATTTAAAAATTGAAACCTACGTGGGGTTTAAATAGTAAACACTCAGTAGAACAAATTAAAATTGAGGTTATATGTCACTCTAATTAAAACTTACCCTTGATAATTGATTTTTTCAATTAGTACTTGATGTCACACAACGATTTAGATGGATGATAATAAAATAAGGAATAGATTAATTTTGTATTTATTAAAAAGGTGTTTTTATTTATGAAATGTATTAAAAAACTTAAATGCAATTTTTTTTTTACATTTCTGTCACTGTCGAAATGTCAGTTTAAAAATATTAGCGCTGCGTTCAATCACAAACAGCGAGTTCGGATCTTTTACCTCTGCTTGCACCTTGGCTTGCACCAACCTCTACTGATGAAAGCTACAGCTTTAAAATGAGTGGGCTTTGAGTAACGAAAATTATTTTGACTGAGCTTTTAGATAATCTCAATGTTTTACTTTCAGTTTGTAAATAAATTAATATAGTTGTTTTGGGTTTTTTTGTTTGGTAGATTTTTCCTGCATAATCAGTGACCTTCATTTATGTTTGTTTTTCCTTGTAGTGCCCTCAGAAATATATTTTTTGTGCTGAAAACGGGTTGAAAATATTGCGTTTTTCTGGACAAAATTGGAGGTGTTTTATTGATTAATAAACAACTTGGGATATTAAATAAGGTAAACTACTTCTTGTAAAAACGGTTACTTAGGGAAATTTTAAAGAAACTTATTACCAATTGCCACAAAACAATTCTTCCTGGGGGCTATAAATTTAAACCACCCCCCAGAGGTGGTCTAGAAAATCACCAACTTTACAACCTCAAACACAGATCATGAAGCTATTATGTGCCAAATGTTTGGCGTATTCACCATATGCCATTTTGAAGCCTGTCAAAAAAAATTAGTTTTAGGGCATTTTCTCCTAAAATATGGTATATTTTTAGAAAAAAAGCTGTTTTTCAATGTCATTTTGGCATAATAATACAAAATAATGAATAAATTTGTGCCTTTTCTGTATGGGTAATGTTTTTTTTAAATTTGGTTTTAAAATTTAGTACCCCCCACAGATGTAAATATTTAGATCTGTGGGGGGTACTATTTTAGATCTTACTACATCCCACTGTCCCCATTCCTACTCACTCGGAAACTTTCATTTCTAATCTCCAAAAACTCCAAAAAAGCGTTTCTCTTGGATAACTTCTAAACGGTGATAGATTGTCAGAAGTAACAAATAGAAGAAATGTTGTAAATTTAATTATTTATCAATAAGTAAATAATGATAGTGTAGCTTAATCCACTCCTTCTACCGGGAAAATTGAAAAAACCCATTTCCATATTCTTTCTTAGCATTTTCATCAAGATTTCTTAACCTACGAGTACCAAACTTGGCAGGGTTGATCTAAGAGCAATGAACTAAATTATATGAAAAAAATAAATTTTTCCAGTGGCGTGGTCCAATTTTATAAAGTAGAAAATTTCAAAATGTACCAAAACTCTTTGCTACGCCACTGTTACTGATATATAAAAAAAAGATCCCGTTTTTCACTTGATATAAAATAAAATTGCACTTACAACGACACCCTTCGCTTATACATTCGCATATACAAAAAAAGGTCCCGCTTTTCACTTGCTCTTATATAAAATAAAATTGCACTTACAACGACACCCTTGGCTTGTATGTGCTGCTTCTACTAATAAAATAATAATTTTTTTAAATCATAATTTTTTATATTGGAAGAGTAGGGGACCTTAGCTCTTTTATTTAAGAAAAAAAATTAAAAATTCTTAATTTAAAAATTTCGTGTTTTATCACTAGAAACAGCAAATACAAGCAGAAGGTATCGCTTATCTAGCGTAAGATCCAGTAAAAAGCGGTGCCTTTTTTTGCATACGCCAGCAACAATGGCGTATCAAAGAGTTTTGGTACATTTTGAAATTTTCTATTTAAGAAAATCGGACTAGGCCACTGGAAAAATTTAATTTTCCAATATAATTTAGGTCATTGCTCCTAGATCAACCCTGCCAAGTTTGGTACTGGTAGATTGAGAAATCTTGATGAAAATGCTATAAAGGAATATGCAAGAAATTGTTCAAATTGGTATCATTTTTTCTTGAGTTTTTTTAATTTTTCTGGTAGAAAGCGTGGTTTAGGCAATACTATCATAAGTTACTTATTGATAGATAATTAAATTTGCAATATTTTTTCTATGTGTCACTTTTGAAAGTCTGTCATTGTTTAGGAGTTATACAACACAAACGCTTTTTTTTACAGTTTTTTGGAGGTTAAAAATGACAGTTTTCGAAGGGGTAGGAATGGGGACTTTTAGTATTTTGAACATTTTTAAACATGTTAATGAAAAAAGAATTGGATTCTAATTTCCTCTAGCATATTAATAAAAGTCAACTTTATGAACCCATATATTTATTTGTAATTACTTACTGTATTTACGTGCCTCAATCAATTCCGCAGAAGTAAATTAGTTCCTTGTTTATGATTTTCAATACCACACCTGTAAAATGTATTTCACCTGTACGGTCGTTGTTCAGCGGTCGAAGCCCTTACCGCAAGTTACGCGGTCTGTGGGGGACGAAAATTTCCCGCAACTTACCCTCTCTGTGCTGGGGGAGGAAAATTTTACTCCCACTGACTTTTAGTTCCTGTCTAGCGACGATATTTTAAAGAGACAATATGTCGCTACCGTAACTTTGAACTATAATCAATTAAAAACAGGATTGAAAATAAAAGATTTTTTTTTATACCTCCATCAAACACATGATTTTAGTAGCTGTCCGTAGATGGCTTTTTTTGGGGGGCATATTTACAGTAGTGTACCGAACTCTTATCCATGAATGAGGTCCGGCACACCAGTTACCCCTCTAATATTGCCCACTTTTGGATTGATTTGCCGAGCCCTCCATTTCGTATTCAGGACGAGAAAATGCACATATTATTAAAAAATGGCGAGGGTTACCATATTTTATACCGTGAGCTCTTGCTCTATAAAGATCTCGGCAAAAAGAGGTTACAGGATTTATATAGAAAAAATAATATTTACGAGTCTTCAAGTCCAAAAAATGGACACCGTAAATAAAAGTAGTTTGGGATGTTTTGCTATTTTTTTAAAAAATTTCAGTTTGAGGTTATTTCGGAAACTACCCAAGACTTGTGTTTCTATATAAACCATAACATATGTTAACAAAAAAATAATATTTTCAACATTTATTTTATTTCATACTTTACCGTAATATAATACAGTATGTTTTCAGTTCGAGTCCGGGAAATTATAACTTACATCACAAGGACGGTTAAGTAACTTTACCCTACTAAAACCAAAATTTATTTTTTTCTTGTACTTTTTTAATTATGGTAAAAACACTAGTACTAAGTACTTCAAAAAAAAAAAATAAAACAACATAATCTGACACCCTGAGAGCACAATACGTATCTCAGGGACATCCCCAAAACGACCTATTTGAGACGTTAAGAATCATGCCTAAATGTCCCACAGAAGTCCCATTTAGGTCAAATCGCAACCCGCATAACGTCAGAAGAGCATAGTGGTTCTTAGATGTATCCATCATATTCTTAAAGTTCCTATTCCGATCTTCTATAGAGAAAAAATATTGAAACTAGCGCCATCTACTAACAGTATGTGCAAAATAACTATTCTTTAACAAGATGCAATTGTTGTGTACAATACTTGCTGATTTTCATACATGTTTGGCACTACTAAGATAATTTTAAATCATTTTTTTGGATATACTTAGAGAATATTCTTTTGCCATTAACTCTGGCTGCACTTCTTGAAAATAATATACTACTTTTTGCTTCAGTAGTTAAAGTAAAATATAAGTAAAGAAAATACCCTGATTCTGGCCAATAAAGGCAGCTTTAAGGAATTTTCGTTTCTTCCAATGTGACGCCTTGTGCAAAACCTTTGCTTCTGTCCATTTTATTCGATGTTGTTTTCTAATTTCGTTATTTCACCTCTTGGGTATTCGTCTAATGTTCCTTAAGCCTAACAGATAGTGGTCTTTTTATTTTGACTATGTATAGTTCACCACACTCACAAGGAAGTTGGTCAATGCAGTTCCTTATTTTGTTTGTTCTCCAGTTTTGTTTTACTAAGAAGACTTCGAATAGTATTATTAGATTTAAAAGCTGTTTTAATATTAAAGTGGTTCGCTAGTCTTCGAATTTTCTCGAACACTCCTTTAATGTATGAAATATAAACATTCTGCTGCAGATCCTTCTTAATGTTTCTTATTTCGATTTCCAAGTCGTGAGAATTGTTACGAATTTGAACGGCTCTGTTATACAAACTTCTTACTATCCCTCGGTTGGTTCTACCAGAATAATTTGAAAATTCCTTGAAGATGCCTTTATTGGACAAAATCAAAGTATTTTCAGTAATACATGTGTTAAACTTCCAAATATTTGGAAGCACCTCCTTGGGCGGAGCCAACTTATTAAACTTCACGGTTAAGTGATTTTCCATAGTACTTATATTAGTATGTAGCCTTAGGAATAGATTGTACTTTGCACCTAAAGACGATCAGAGACTGTACTGATCGAAACGTCATATATAAATAAAATATAGACAATGAAAGTCCGAAAGACAGAGTTAATTTCAAGGGCGTTTTTATTATTATTTACTGCTAAAAATGGATCAAATTAAAGTTGAAAATTTAATTTAAGCCCATCGCATTTATATATATAACCAGAACTTTATTTTCAACTTTTTGTGTCAAGCTTGTTATTACAAAACATTTTTTACTTTAAATTATTTGGAGATTTTTTAGTACCTATGCCCATGCATTTCTGAAAATATATTATAGTTAATTGGATAAATCTTTAAAATCTAAATGGAAATTTGTAGTACTCGACCAAATCGGACTAAGTTACATGTTACCCCCCTACCCCTTCCGTCTTCAAAGAAGTGGGAGCTGTTTCTGATCTAATCACAAATTTTTATTCCTCTTCCACAAAAGCCCCTGAATACAATGTTACGCCAAGTCGGAGTTCTTAAGATGCCTACCTCTCGAAGAAGAACTCTCAACGTAATAATTTTAAAACTATGATTACAAATTCGTGTTTCCCGACAACAAAAACCCCTATATACTAGTACCAAACAAAATACTATACTTCCAAAAAGAAGTTTATTTTGAAGAACAATAACGCATCTGGGTTAGAGATTAGGGCCAAAGAACCAGCATGGTGTTGGTAGAATAGTTAAGATTTTCGTTAATAGGAGTAATTTGAATCAAACGGATTGTGGAATGCAGTGGCTTCGGCATACCGATCAGTTAAAAATTAAAAATAAATTCTCAGGCATCATTCCACGATCTCAATGAAATGAAAATGTTAATTCTAGTTTAGAGAGTGTGGTGCAAGGTGTGGAAAAAAGTGATTTTGATAAATATTAGTGAATAGCAAATTAAAATGCCTGATAGACTAGCGGATGTATAAGGCTAAAATATAAAACAAAATTGTGGATTTAAAGTGAAAATTATTTATTTTTATTTTCGTTCAGGCCGGACAGATCAGGCCACTGTGGCATGAATCTGTCCGCTATGGGAAGTTGGCCGAACCATACTGCCTGTAGCCCATAGACGGTGGGATGTAGCGACCCCCCGCCCAAAATTCGAGTCTAGTGCTCGATCGTGCAATCAGCTGGCCTAATCTCGAGGGACCCAATCGTCGTATTCCTTACGCCATTGGGTCGTTACTTGTTATTAAGGACCGTGGGCTTGCTGACTGTGCATCAGCATGTCCACGTTAATAAAAGTCTCGCACAGGCATTCTCTACTCTGAGATCCTATACTTTCTAGGACACATAAGACCATGAAGTCCAAGCACACCAAAGTCTTTCGGCGATCGGCAAGTTGCGACAGGAGCAGGACAGTGTAGTCTGAAAGCTCTTAGTGACAAACCGGCACGAAAGCGGCGGAAACGTGATCGCCGTTTTGCTCAAGGATTGGCTGTAGAGCAACTCGTGTGCTGCATCCGTGACTGAGCAGCCCTATTTAGGACCCACTCTGCTCACCCTGAAAGGGAAGGGGCTATAAAAGGTGCCCTAAACATAGTCAGCCAACAACTGCCCGACTGGACAACCGCATCCAGAGGGTACACCACATGTGGTCAAAACAAAAGAAAAAGAAATCCAATGAACTTTGCCACATGGAATATACGTATACTTATGGATACAGACACAACCAGAAGACCAGAAAGAAGAATGGCAATAGTGGCACGTGAACTAAGGAAATATAACATCGATATCGCTGCTCTCAGTGAAACTAGAAGAGCAGGCGAAGGCCAACTTAAAGAACACGGAGGAGGCTACACATTTTTCTGGAAAGGAAAAGAAGAAGATGAACCACGTATTCACGGAGTGGGTTTGGCTATAAAAAATGAGATTGTGGACCACCTAACCGAATTTCCATCCGGAATAAGTGAAAGATTGATGACATTGCGCCTAAACCTTAGCAACCACCAACACGCAGGTTTGCGATAAAAGGTGATAAACTATTACCCATTGTGGTTCCTTCTAATTGCTGGTAGTAGTTATTTTTATATTGAAAGTAATTTTGAATCATGCAGAGTTTTGTTAAAGATAGGCATTCTAAAGTCTGTTTGTCTTTTAGATTGTTTGTTCTTAGTAGTTCCTCCAGGTATTATAAGGTATTGAGGATCGACACACTAGGGAACAACGAACTAATATCAAACGAGATTAGTGACTAGTGTGCCGATCTCCAATACCTTACAATACCTGGAGGAACTACTAAGAACAAACAATCTAGAAGACAAACAGACTTTAGAATTCCTATCTTTAACAAAACTCTGCATGAATCAAAATTACTTTCAATATAAAAATAACTACTATATCCATAAGTATACGGATATTCCATGTGGCAAAGTTCATTGGATTTCTTTTTCTTTTGTTTTGACCACATGTGGTGTACCCTCTGGATGCGGTTGTCCAGTCGGGCAGTTGTTGGCTGACTATGTTTAGGGCACCTTTTATAGCCCCTTCCCTTTCAGGGTGAGCAGAGTGGGTCCTAAATAGGGCTGCTCAGTCACGGATGCATCATCATCTTTTATCGCAAAACTATTTATGAGCAAATTTGAATCAGATATAAGTAAAGAATTTGAGTATTTCCCCAGAGTATGGTTCAGGTATGTAGACGATGTGTTTGCAGTATTCAAAACTAAAGTAACTAGTGTTGAAAATTTTATGGCAAAAATAAATAACAAATTTCCCAGTATTAAATTTACTTATGAAACAGAGAACAACGGTACACTGCCATTTCTAGACACTATAGTTATAAGAAATAAAAATAAATTGGACTTTGACCTATACAGAAAAGGCACGGCCACCAACAGGTATATTTCAATTGAATCTTTTCATTGCCTACAACATAAGCTTGCAAGTTTGCACTTTTTAACATATAGATTAGTAAATTTCCCCTTAAACAAAGAAAGGTTTGAAGCAGAAAAGAATAGGATTAGGAATATAGCTGGCGAAAACGGTTACGACGAAAGCTTAATAAATAAGCTGATAAATAGGCATTCTTTTCAAAAGACCTTTCGGAATTCTACCTTTTTCAGATAAAAAGATACCTGCGACTGAAAATTTGTATCAATTCCTTATAATCCAAATTATACGAAAGGATTACATAAAGTATTTAATAACACCGGTCTTAAATTAGTATATCAATCCGGTAACACAATAAGAAGCTTACTAGGAAATCCCAAGGATAAAACTACAGTTCTAGAAAAAAGTGGAATTTACGAAATTAGTTGCATGGATTGTCACAAAAAATATGTTGCCCAAACGAGACGCTCTATTCAAACACGTTTTAAAGAACACTTAGCACACTTAAAATACGGAAGAACAGAAAAGTCAAGTGTGGCCGAGCATGCTTTTGAAAACAATCATAGATTCACATTAGATAACCTAAAACTTCTAAAAAGTGTACCAAACAAGAGACTTTTGAATGCATATGAAAGTATGGAAATCATTAAATCCAGAAATAGTTTAAATAAAGATAGAGGACCCATCCCGATTAGTACACTTTATTCTTTGGTTGAGGGGAGATAGGATTAAAAATCGTGATCAAACACAATTTATTAGTCTTATCTCCGCCCACTAAAGGATTGTATATAAGATAGAGCGTAGATTAATTTAGTTCATTGTTTATTGTCTCCTGATGATGCTAACATTGTTAGCGAAACGTGCGTCGAGTGCAAAAAAGTGTAGTTTTGGTTTGTGGAAAACAATCATAATTTTGTTTTAGTGCAACCAAAGGTTCCAAATTCCCAACATAGAAGGATTTATTTGTATTGAGGTATCTGAGTATTGGTCGCTGTCCTATATAAATAACGTAATCGTATTTTATGCACCTTCCCGATTGTTCTGCTGATATGAAATGTATTAAAGTCAGTCGATCATATACAATATATAAAACGGTGTCTTTGAAAAAGGTTAGTGTATTTTTTTGACAGACGTCTCACACTTGACAAGCTACTTCGAAGCTTGGAAGAGGAGAACTATATTCCAACTGAGCCAACCATGTATATATTATGCCTCCTAAATGAGAAAAAAATTCTGGAAATATCACAAATGAAGATTCCGGCAATGAGGAGGGTCATATTTTGCCAAAAGATCGAAAGTAGAGAGTCCTCCTACAAACGGATAAAATCACAACTAGACAACCATTTGCTAAATTACGAATGACCTGAGATTAACTACATTCTATGTGACCTTTCGCCTCTACAGCTTTTTGAAAGGTTTTCTTGACAAAGAAGTCATAGATATGTTTGTAAATGTATGCTGCGAAAAAAACTAAGAAAGCAGATTTGAGGACTGAAAACCTAAAAGTTTTTTTTTTAATTATTTTGCTGAGTGAACATCGTTCAATTCCACGACGCCGGATGTTTTGGGAAACCCCTGAAGATGTTTTCGCCTTCTTGTGTCCGAAGCTATTTCACACAATCGCTTTAAACAAATTTTGAGCATCCTAAGTTGTTGCGATGACAATAATTTAGATTCTGATAATAGTTTTGCAAAATTGCAAAAGTTAGTTCTCTATTTTATATTCTGAATGAAAAATTTATGGAATTAGCTCCAGTGTCCCAGCACTACTCAACTGATGAAGCCTTGGTACCCTATTTTGGTCGTCACGGGGCCAAACAATTTATAAGTGCAAAACCTATAAGTTATGATTACAAGTTATGAGTAGGTGCTTTCCAAATGGTTACATATTATGATATTAACCCTATCAAGGTGCCAAGTCTCAAATAAAGGACTGCACAAAACTATGGGACTGGGTGCATCCGTGGTCTTGGAGTATGTCGATTGTTTGCAGGTTTCTTTTATTACTAGTATTTCGTTGATGAAAAAACTATCTAAAAGAAACATTAGAGCTACGGAAACATAAGAAAAAATGCCAACTCAAGCCTGATAAGGATCTACAAGCAGAAAGAGGCTCACGCGACTTCAGGGTAACAAGGGACAAATCTATAATCATCATAAAATGGCTCGATAACAACGTTGTACATGTGTCATCAAATTTTGTTATCTCTAGAACCCTACAATAGCGTTTCTCGATTTTCTCACCAAGAAAAGAAAATAATCAATCTAAAGCAGCCTCAAGCCATCCAACAATATAATGACTATATGGGAGGAGTGGATCGAAGTGATCAAAATATTGGCCTTTATAGGAGTGTCATAATTGGAAAAAAATGGTATTTTCCTCTTATATTTCACTGTTCGAAGGTGTAGAACAAAATGCTTGGCAACTCAACAGAAAACAAGGCGACAAAAGGGATCACCTTGCATTTAGGAGAGACGTTACTATTTATATAATACAGTCAAATAAAACAAATAAAAGTGCAAGCAAACGGTTTGGGCGTCCTTCTGCTCTTGAAAATATTGAATCAGGATATGACTGGACGACCATTTCATCGGAGAGCAAAACACTCAAAACAGATGCAGAGTTTGCCACAAAATCAATTGAGTGCGTAGCCTTACATATTAGATGTTTTGTTGAGTATCATATTAGGAAATAATTTTTTACTTATTTGGGTATTTAGATCCACCTTCTTTTTGGTTTTTATTAGAATTAGAATCAAACATTTGCTTAAAATTTTTAAAAGTTTTCTGCATTCTAATAAATGATTTAATAAAATACAAAATGGAAGGACAGGGGTTTTCAAGAAGTTTTTTTAAGACTTTTCGCTGGGCATAGCTGGGTTAATAAAATAAAAAATTCAAGTATCTATAATAATCTCTCTATGTTGTTCCCAAGTTGTTAAAATGCTGTCATATCAGGCCCTGGCTTGTCATATATATGATCCTGCCTTCAGGCGAAACTTTGATGTTTTTTTAAGTAAGTGCAGACTTTAGACTTTATACATGTTTCTGGAAAATATGTATAAAAACTTTCCGATAAAATCCTGTGGAACAAAAAAAAAGCCCAAGTGTTTTGAGAAACGGTTGTTAGGGATGGGGTCAAAACAATTTCCAAATTTTTTCGTCTTTTTCAAGTTTTTTGGTATTTTTGACTTCTTACAGTATTTGCTCATTTTGTATTTTTTTTACATTTTGGTTAATTTTTTTTTTAAATTTTTAATGATTTTAAATTTTTTAATTTTTAGAATTTATCTCTAACCTTTCAGTTTTTCCTTTTCTATTCTAGCAAAGTTTTTTTTGATAGCATAACTCGCTTCAAATTTTCCAACCTTTTTAAACTTTTTCATTTCTTAACGTTTTTCCGGAGACTTCAGTTATATTATTATATTGGCAATGTTTACCTTTATGATTTTTACAGTAAATACACCAGTGGCGTACCTACTTAAATATAAATTTACACATGGATTATATTATTAAAATTTTACTATAATATGAAATCTGCAAAATAATTTAAAAACATGCAAAAAATAATTCTGCCAATTTGAGCTTTGGAAGCTTCCTAACAATAAATGTTTGTAACATAATTTTATGCAAAATAAATTTATTACAAAGTTTTTATATAATTTATAGCAATTTCAATTTCCAACAGAATAAGATTATGACAAATATTAAAAAAAAAGAAACTAGCTGTTTTTGTGTTTGTTAATTTTGTTATTTTTTCTGGTCTTTAGAAGAAGCTTACTTATACTGACTTCTTCGGTACATAATTTAAAGTCGATAATGCTTAGGGGATAGCTCAATTTTTTGATGAGCGAACTGACGTAATTTTTTTGGATCTCTATTTGATACACTGTTTTAAACAGCGACAATAAAAATGTAAACAAAAGTCATGTCGTTGATTGTTTCAACTGTTACTTCAAATTTACAACAACAAACTATTTGACAACAAAGAAATACGTTTTCAGAGGCAAAGGTGACATCAGTCCGCTCATCAAAAAATTGGACTATATATAGGGATATCTAGGACAGACAAAAAAATTCAAATATCAATACGAAGGGCGTGCGCAGATGGCAAAGGCGGCAGTATAAATCAACCTTAATATTCTGATAAGAGGTAGGAATTCAATATTCTTACAAACCTAAACACATGTGAACTTTTATTGTTGTTTGCAAGTTGGTTTAAGGACTTTACCTACCTTTATTTTTTAATCTTTATAAAGAAACCTTCGAAAATATCTCATTTGCACATTGACTACTTCATCAAAAGTATGCTTTATTTTATTGTCTTTATAAAAAAAATCCTCGAAAAAAATGTTCGAAAATATCTCATTTGATGCATTCGCTATTAATTTTATTAAAAGTATTTTAAATTTTGAATCTAAGGATCTAATAATTTAAGAATATTTCATAAACTTTTTCTTATTTTCTGTGTATCTACCGGCATGTACCGCCAATTACTGATTTCACTTGCTCTACCTTTGTTTTCAAAGAATTAGATGATTTGTTCCAAAGTATCAATTTAGATGCACTGAAATATTCTCCTACTGGTAAAAAAAAACACTATAAATGTTTTTTGAAAAAATGTGGTTTTAAAACGACTTACAAACTGCTTAAAACATCCTGAAATCTTAAAATAAATAACACGGAAAAGCTTACGTCAATAAAAATATCATCCAACCATCTGCGCTCTACCGAATTTCCCCACCCACAAACTAATCACAACCTAAAGCGGTTGAGACAGAATTCTCTGTCCCTATCGTTCTAACGTCGTTTAAAGGATAGAAAAATAATCCGTAATTCTCAACTTTGTTTTGTTGTGATTTTATTTGTAAATAAAAAGTAGTTATTATTTTCCAAGGAGTTTTCGTTTGACCAGATATCTTGTCTCTTTTTAATCTAAGCGTTTTTCAATGCTTTCAAGTTTTTTGATAGTTTCGCCTCTTGTAACTTTTTTCAAACAACTTATAATATCTAATATTTGACCCACAGGAACCAAGAATAAAACCATATAGTATGATCTAGTCTGACATTAGAAAGGATGCACACAGATAGAGGAGATTTTCATTGACTAGAAAAGGAACCCGTGAAATAAAAGAAAAATTATTCATAAAATCATTTACTATAGAAACTGCAATTCCCATTCAATAACAAATTCGAAATTTATAAGACCCATTTTTAATCGAACTCATTTAATATCAAACTCGTAATTTGTAAAACTTATTTTTAGTAAAACCCGGAATTTGTCAAACCATTATTTTTCAAAACCGAAATTCGTAAAACCAGTTGTTTATCAGAAAATATTTGCTAAATTGATTGCGAATTCACCAATAATACATAAACGATAGGCGTACACGCAGGTGGCGCGGCAACGCGGCGATTCGCTGCATTTGTCGTCCTATGTGCGCACATTTGGGTAAAATTATTCACAGGTAGTGTCCAAAATTTGTTTATAGATGTCATTCTATTGTTCTCAACACTGCGTGTACGCCTTCGGTTCATGTATTATTGGTGAATGCGCAATCAATTTAGTAAACATTTTCTGATAAACAACGGGTTTTACGAGTTTGATATTGAATGAGTTTGATGAACAATGGTTCGATTAAAGACGAATCTTATAAATTTCGAATTTGTTATCGAAAGGGTTTGAAGAAATAAGGTGAATCGTTCTTATGATAAAAATTTTTATTAAATACAGTCTGATAAATTCCTGGTTTGATAGAGAAAACAAGATTCGTAAGTTTATAAGGTAAACATTTTTTTAAGTATGTACGGAATTCTCTTTATGTTTTTCTTATGTTGTTAAAATGCTGTCATGTAAGTCCCAGTACATATAAATGATGCTATCTTTAATTATAACTTTGATATTTTTTGAGCTACAGTTATTTTAGACGCCTTTCGACAATTGTAAAAAAGTTGAAAATTGTAAGCAGCAGTTCAGGGATTTTGAGTAACGATCTTTTTGGGGGTGGGTAAAAGTATTATGAGAATTGGTAAAATGAAAGAAACTGGGGGAGGGGAAGTATCTTTATTATTTTTTATGTTGACTATTTCAAGTTTTTTTTTGTATTTTTGATTTTTTTCCTCACTTTTTCAATTTTTGTCAAGATTTTTTTTTACTCTTTTAGTTAAACATTTCCCCATTTTCAAACCTTTTTTTATACAAATTATCTCCAAATTTGTGGTTTTTTTAACCTTGTTTATTTTTTAAAACCCATTTAAAAATTTTTTAATAGTTTTCTTCGATCTCTTTTGCAACTTTTCGAGTACTTTTTAATATTTTACAGAAACAAGAAAAGCGTGGCCTCCAAAAGAAGCACACAGCAAGATTTGAGTTATAAGGTAAAAAATGCACTATCTACATATTCTCTGCATCTTGCTCCCATATAATTTGAACATGCTGTCATACACAGGGTTAATCAATAAGGGGGACCACCGGCTTTATCTGAGGAAAGCTTATTACGAGCCCTTATAAATAGGCTTTGGCACGGCTGAGCCGCACAAAAATATTTTTAGTAAAATAGCAAGCTTCAGTTTAATTCAGAAAAATGTTTCCTAAAGTTTGTTATGCACAAAGTTTCCAGATAAATCTTGTAGACTGTTTTTGGACCACCTTATATATTATGATGAATTCTTCTTAAAGAGTTTTTTGGATGCTATCTTTTGCATTAGTTAGTTTATATTGACAAGTTCAATTTTATGTTTATAAAAATCATGTAAAGGAGTTTTCAACAAAACCCTGAAGTATAAAAAAAAAGTTGAAAATTGTAAGGCATTTAAGGTTTTGAGTCACAATTTTTTTAGAAGGTGGTTGAAAAGAACTATGGAAATTTGTGATAGTAATCTAAAGAGAGTGGAGGGTGGGAATAAAAAATTTTTTACTTTAACCATATATAGCATGTATATATACAGTGTTTTTTACTTTCTTGTATTTTTGATCAGAAAGTAAAATATATAGGTAAGAAATAATTTTACATAATTTGGTTTTTGCTATTAAAAAAATTATTATATTTACTACAGATTCCATTCAGCTAAGCCAAAATAGTAGTAGGAGTAGTAGTAGTAGTACATGGGCGGCCGTACGCCTGGTAATTAGGCCGCATAATGGACCCTTTTTGCCATGCCCCCCGTGCACCCCCAACTGATGCACGTGCCCCTTGAGATGCAAGTTTTCTTTCTCTAAGAGGACTTAATTTTTGCCTGACACCTCTTTGTCGAGGGCAGGAATCTTTAGACTGCGTAGCAAGTATACACAGTGGACCACCAGGTTTGCACCCCCTCCGAAGGGTGGTCCTACTACATGTTAGACTTGCATCTATCTAACTTCGCTACCGTCCCAGCAGAACTTGGTTGACGGTAGACTTTTCTCCTCAGCAGCCTGCCGTCATATAGGTTGACCCGAAAATGGAGGTCCCAGTTTCGCTGGTCGAGGTCGCCGTCGGAGTCTTCAAATGCATCTCTTTGGAGTAGTCCTGCTACCTGAAGGTGGTACCGCCTCTTCCACGTCACCCTCTGTCCACTCCCGCTATCAAATCTGTCGGAGTCCAGCCGCGTCCCATGGAGTCCCGATCTCGGAGAAGTCCAGGCCGTCCTTTTTTGGGTCACCGGCTAGTCTCCTCTACCCAGTTTGGTGGGGTCCTCGGCCGTCCACCTTTGATTCTCGCAAAGTTTACGGTGCAGTGTCAACCGTGCCGCCTACTTCTACCTCGTTTGTTGTTACTCTTTGCACAACGTCAACTGCGGAGCTGCCCGTCGTCGTCTCGAGTCGCATTCGGTGTTTTGTGAAGCAATGTGTACCTGCCGAGATTCAATCCTGCGATCTCTGTTCTGCAGGCTAAGATGCTGTTCACTAGTCTACGGCGGCCCCCAAGCCAAAATAAATTTTTGGTCAAATAAGCAGTTTAAGTGCCCGATTAACACATGAACACCTAAAAATAATATTTTGGTATAAAGAAAGTAGTTTTCCTTATTTGTGCAATTCACCGACTTAGTTGCACTGCACAATTTTATTCATATTTCCTGTATTGAGAATAAAATATAAATTGCCAATACAACGATTTAAAATTTTGCAAAACGAAACAGCTTTTAATTTAATAATTATCATTTAGAGGGATTTTCTCTCACTTTTTTTTATAGATTTTAGTATTATAATATAATTAAAAAGAACGATAAAGTAAATAGCCATTTGTAAACGTAAATATTTACCATGATGTTTGTTATAAATAAATACATATTATTGCAAAAACAAAATTATGATTGTTTTCCACAAACCAAAACTACACTTTTTTGCACTCGACGCGCGTTTCGCTAACAACGTTAGCATCATCAGGAGACGATAAACAATGAACTAAATAAATCTACGCTCTATCTTATATACAATCCTTTAGTGGGCGGAGATAAGACTAATAAATTGTGATTGATCACGATTTTTAATCCTACCTCCCCTCAACCAAAGAATAAAGTGTACTAAACGGGATAGGTCCTCTATCTTTATTTAAACTATTTCTGGATTTAATGATTTCCATACTTTCATATGCATTCAAAAGTCTTTTGTTTGGTACACTTTTTAGAAGTTTTAGGTTATCTAATGTGAATCTATGATTGTTTTCAAAAGCATGCTCGGCCACACTTGACTTTTCTGTTCTTCCGTATTTTAAGTGTGCTAAGTGTTCTTTAAAACGTGTTTGAATAGAGCGTCTCGTTTGGCCAACATATTTTTTATCACAATCCATGCAACTAATTTCGTAAATTCCACTTTTTTCTAGAACTGTAGTTTTATCCTTGGGATTTCCTAGTAAGCTTCTTATTGTGTTACCGGATTGATATACTAATTTAAGACCGGTGTTATTAAATACTTTCTGTAATCCTTTCGTATAATTAGGATTATACGGAATTGATACAAATTTTGAGTCGCAGGTATCTTTTTGTCTGAAAAAGGTAGAATTCAATAAAGATAGAGGACCTATCCCGTTTAGTACACTTTATTCTTTGGTTGAGGGGAGGTAGGATTAAAAATCGTGATCAATCACAATTTATTAGTCTTATCTCCGCCCACTAAAGGATTGTATATAAGATAGAGCGTAGATTTATTTAGTTCATTGTTTATCGTCTCCTGATGATGCTAACGTTGTTAGCGAAACGCGCGTCGAGTGCAAAAAAGTGTAGTTTTGGTTTGTGGAAAACAATCATAATTTTGTTTTAGTGCAACCAAAGGTTCCAAATTCCCAACATAGTACATATTATTGGTTAAGATACAGCGTGTCCCATTTAATACGTGCCACCCGGATTTTGACTAAAACGGAAACTTGAAGAATTCCAAAAAAATCTAAGGGCGACTCCTATTCCATGGAAGGGGAAGTAAATTAACGTGTTAGATTTATTTAGGTTTCTGTTTTAATTAAAATCCAGGTGGTACGTCATAAATGGGACACGCTTCCAACTAAAATAGTTTAGGCAAACTCTACATTCGAAAATGCATAATAACCCATTTAGGAATATAAAATGAAAATACTAACGTTGTATTTTTTGCAAGAATATTGCAACGTTTTATTTTCCCTTTATTTATTTATATAGATTTTGTTGGTTGCGCGCACAACATTCCCTTAAATATATTCCTACGAGTATTCACCCCTTTTGACCTTGTGTATATTTAATAATATCTTTGGTCGATACCCAAAGAAGGCCTAAGTTAGGTCCATAAATTTTCCTTGTACCATTGGTGTTGAGAACGGTGTTGATCGGTGTGATGTGATATATTTGCTACCTTATTATTTATGTTGTCAGTTATTAGTCTAATTGACTTTAGTTGTCATACATTGTCATTCATGTACGTAATGTTTTTGCTGATTAAAGCCTATTTATCTAAAGGTTTATCTATTACAATTTAATATGCAAATAAAATTAAAGGAAACACAGTGATATGAACAAATTCTTAAGACCAGAACGTTTCGAAATTGATTCCATTTCACCATCGGCCGAAAAAGAATGGAAATATTGGCTACAGACATTCAAAATCTTTTTGAACGAAACTGATAAAAGCACAGAAAAAAAAACTAGTTGACGGTGAGAAACTTAGACTATTACTGTCTGGCCAGTTTAAAAAAAAAAAAAGGAAAATGAATTTATTACGAATAATTTTTTTTCACCTGGAACCAAAAAAGTAATATCGTGTAAATTTTTTTGTTTCAAAAATAACGGTTTCCTACCTAGGTTTATTTGCAGTAGGTACTAAATAGATTCTATTTAGAGAAATAAATTTCTGAATTTCCATAGGTAGTACGTTTTAGGTAAAAATAAATTATAAGCTTTAGAGTTAAATATTTTTTCTCGGTAAAATATTAGACAATTTCAAAATGGTCATTAATATCTTACCAAGAAAAAATATTTAATTTTTAGTGTAAAGGCCGTTTAATATGACGCAATAAATCGTCAATTGTGGTCCTAATTACACCATGACTTAGTAAGATACTTAATTCTTTTTAAAATATTTATTGTTTTCTGGAATTATTCTTAATTTTCTATCTCGGTAGCTTTGGGCAATAGCAAAAAATACCAAAACACGTTTTGTGGCTAACGCTTTTTCCTATTGTAAAGAAACATACATGTATAGAAATAAAAATCGGTAGGTTAAATACCAAGAAAAATTATATTAAAAACTATTACAAACATTTTAAAAATAAGCAAAAAAATCTACAAAACTTAAAAAATAAATAATAGTTGTTAACATTAGTACCTTTAAGAAACTAAAAAGCTATAAAATATATGTATAAAACTTAAAGCGAAAACATATACTTAAAAAAAAGTTGTCAAAAATACCGCGAAAAAATAATGTTCTTTTAAAATAAACTTGAAGGACATTTATGCACTAAATGACCGTCAAATTATCTTTGTATTTTAAGATTAGTTATAATCAGTCAAGACAGCTTAAGACTAAAAATGGCTTTAATACAATTTATCCCACTTGCCTGACGTGTCATAACTCACTTGAGAAATTATACCACTTAGTCTGGCAGCCTCGTGGTACAAATTTTTCTCACGTGACTTATTTTCATTATAACTCACAAGTACCATAAATAATGCAATGTCTTCTTCTGAATCGCTATCATCCAAATCTTCAGAATCAGAATCCTCTCCAAGTCTTATTATTATTTTTTCAGTTATTTCCTAAATGTATTGGTCTGTTTCTTAGTTATTGTTTTCTATTTTAATGACATGGTCAACCAATTTCTTCCAAAGTTCTGCATCCGCTGCTTTTGTGCCCTCTTTAATTAACTCTCTCAGTCGTTTTATCGTAAACTCTCCAGTGGTATTTCTGCTTCTTGTATAATTCTTTATGAATGCCCATGCCAATTCTATTGGATTTAACTCACACATATAAGGCGGTGTTCTTAAAACAGAATGACCATGCAACTCAATCAATTTATCAATTTTATATTTTTTTTGATCGGGCGGTGGTTTGTGGAGACTAACTAAGTCCCAAAACTAAGTCCCAAAGTTCTGCTTTTCTGTCTCGAGGATCATGAGTGATATTATGTTTTGTAAGCCAATCACTCATAAGTGCTTTGGTTGATGATTTAGTTGGGATTTTCTCATCCAAAACAGAATGATAAGGGACATTATCCATCACTATTACGGAAGTAGGTGGAATGTTTGGTAGAAGTTTTTCTGTTAACAATGTATTAAAATTTTTATTGTTTATTTGCCCATGGTAATCACCTGTACTTAATCCAGCCTTAAATATGAGCTGAGCCTCTTCTAATCTTTTCTATGGTTGAAGAGCTATATCCAGTATAGCTTGATGCTCGAAACGTAGATAAATTAATTGTATGTTTTAAGTCTTTACTTTTCGCTTCCTCGTCACATACTTTTATTACATTTGCAATAATTGCCTTTGAAGTTGTATCCCAATGTTTTGACATTTTAAAAATAAAATTCTAAACACTTCTGTCACTTTTCCACTACAATACGCACGTAAAAACTGAGTTAGTAATATATAATAAATAACATTTTATACCTAATTATACTTAACTTTCCGGAATTGGCGGGCGCAGCCTCCTTCCCCCTTCTCGAGTCGGGAAGTTTGGATTACCTGACAGTTTTCAAGCGTAATTCGGTTTTTGTTTTTATGTTTATGTTTTAGAAAAAGCCATACCTATATTCTGCCGTCCAACAGAAAAACACTGTATGTTCACTATTTTCAAATATGAGATTTTGTTTTTTTTAATTCTTTAGGCCAAAACCATTCTATTTTTGCAACTTTTTTTAATAAATTTTTTTTTTCAAAAAATAAATAAAACAAGATGATTTTAGCATATTGAAAAAAAATCTTCATATTACATAGCATAAAATCCGTGGGTGTAAAAACTAGGAAATTCTAACACACAATGTTTTTCCGTTGGACGGCAGTATTATACAATAAAAAAATTAAAATAAGCTATACTTACCTACCACAAACAGAGTTTAAGAACTAAGAAGATTATAAGCGAAGAATGCATCATACGCCACTGTTTATATCTTATTCAGCCCTTCGTAAATACCGATCTCCAAAACACAATAGAAGGTGTGAATTGTGAACGGGCCGGGTTCTTTAATAACAATACAGACTCGAGCAAAAGAGTACCTGTTGAACGGGCTGGGGTCGATTTAAGGGAGGGAATTTATGTTAAACAGGTTAATGAATTGTTTGCCAGACACATTCTAAGTACTAGAAAGCAACATACATCTGAAAGTATCGATCAATATGTTCAATCTCTAAAACTATTTGCCAAAAACTGTAACTTAAGAGCAGTAAGGCAGACAAAAACATAGATGATCGTATAAGGGACACTTTTGTTGACGGTTTGATTCAGAATAATATTCGTCTAAGACTTCTTGGAAACTTAGGGAATTACCATCTTCTGCAGCTACTACATCTGCAGAGACATACTACTTCTGTTCTGTCAAAATGGTCAAAAACTGGGACATTTTGCAAAAGTCTGTTTAACGCCTAAGAATTCGAAGTCAAACCCTACAACAGCTTCTGCTCATGCCATGGCTTATGCTTCAACTGTTCCTTCACGCTTATTACTTGTTCAGCAAACATAAAAAATAACCGTGCTCATGCATAGTCGATACTGGACGTTCTGACAGTTTCTTAGACTACGATTTCGCCATTCGTCATAATATAACAATTAATCCTAGCAAAGGTTCGATGGCAACTTTAACTTGTTCCTCACTTGTTAGAGGTTACTGCTTTGTCAACATCGATTTGTTAGATTCAACAAAAATTTCAAAATATCTGTATTTTCAAATATGTGTGCTGATTTTGTAGTTGGTCATGATATCATGAAACAACACTATCGTGTGGAAGTCTAAATTGGAGGCGCATAATCGCCCTTATCAGTTTGTTGTCTAATGGAAGCCAAAGTTGAATCGCCTTTCCTGTTTTTAGATCTCACTACAAATTGCAGGCCTATTATTACCAAATCACGAACACTCAACCGAAGATGAGCAGTTCGTAAAGCAAGTTAAAAAACTTTTGGAAGAAAACATAATCGAAGAAATCAATTCTCCATGGCAAGTCCAAGTTTTGGTAACTTATAACGAAAATCGTAAACGACGTATGTGCATCGACTACTCACAAACCATAAACAAGTTCACTCTATTAGATGCCTATCTGCTACCAAATATTAAAACACTAGTCAATAAGATCTCCAAATACGAAGTTTTCAGCAAAATCGACCTGAAAAGTGCCTATCATTAGATTCCCATTGAAGAGCAAGATAAACCATACACTGCATTTGAAGCTGCTGGACGATTGTATCAATTCCGAAGAATACCTTTTAGAGTATTAAATGAAGTTTCTACTTTCCAGAGGGTAATTGACTCAGTAATTGCAGAAGAAAATTTAAAAGCTATATATACTTATTTGGATGATGTAACTGTCTGAGGCAAAAATGAAGTAGGTCATGATAAAAATTTAAAAGCATTTCCAGAAGCTGTTTTACATTGAATAATAACAGGTGTTCATTTAATCAAAAATCAATAAGTGTTTTAGGATACACTATAGAAAACAGATCTATGAAACCTGATCCACTTTTAAACTTACTAGTACCTAAAAACTCAAGTGAACTACAGAGAGTTCTAGATATGTTCTTTCATTATTCTAAATGGATACAGAATATTCTCATTAGCTACAATCATTTTCCTTTATCAGAAAATCAGATTTTTGATTTTCAATCGATTAAGACAGACATTGCAAACTCTCTACTTTGGTCTATAAATGAAAATTAACCTTTAGTTGTGGAAACTAATGCTTCCGAATTTTGTATAGCTGCATCTCTAAGCCAGTCAGGAAAACTTGTACTAATTTTTTCACGGACCTTATCTGAATCTAATCTAATGTGACGTCACTTCAGACCTGTGACAGATCCATAGGCAGTTTCATTTATGTTTAATACTAGACATTCTAGTCAAATTAAAAATGAAAAAAATCATGAGATGGAAACTTGAACTTGCCTGCTATAACTACGATATTATTTATCGGTCTGGAAAGCAAAACACAGTGGCTGATGCATTCTCAAGAGTTTCAGCAACTTGTACTATAGACAAGATATTTCAACTACATCAAGATTTGTGCTATCCGGGAGTCACCAGAATGTACTATCTTGTCCAAGTAGGAAATTTTTTGATTGGACAAAATAAGGTCTGTTTGTACCGATACGTTATTAACCTTAGATTGAAATATGATTTCGTCAATTGGCTTATTTTATTATGCAGTTACCATGTTCAACTTTAATTTATTTTGAGATAGTTGCCGAAGACAGACTAGTCCAATGTTTAGAGCATAAGACTCGGTAATCTCAAGATCGTGGGTTCGAGCTTTGTTTTTTTCTTAGATGCGAAGTAACTCTTTAAAATCTCCGGCCTTTTTTCTCTGACAAAGGTGAACCCTGTCAAAATTTTCCATGGACGACTTTCTCTTTCTTCAACCAACATGAGGTGAAAAGCATGTCAACATTTTTTTTCATGTTGCATAACCCATGACTAAGGTCAGACCAACGTGGTTTTTTGTTATTATGGTTAAAAGTTGTCAGTTTAATTATTTGATATTGTAATTATAATACCAAATAATTCGAATTCGATGGGTAAAATAGGTTACAACCAAGGGTATTGGGTTATTTAAGTATCATGTCATCTATGAGCTCGCCATAGCCATAGAGCGCTTTAGTTTTTATAATTTTTTTATAAAAGAAATTTTCTACAACAATTTGAATGATATTAAATTGTTTTGCTTTGGGCTTGTTTCTTGTTGGTATATGATTTTAGAGTAGGTACTCAGTTTATGTTATAGGGGTCCTGCCTTCGGTTATTGCCATAGGGAGACTTGTTTATGAAAAAGCATTTTATGTATTTTTTATGATGTAGTTTGATAATTATATAATTTTTCACTTAGTTTTTCTACAGCATTTTGAATGTTATTGAAGTGTTTTTCCTTCGGCTTGTTTTTTTGTAGCATATGATTGTAGAGTAGGTGCTTAGTTTAAGCTATAGGACTCCTGCTTACAGTCATTGTCATAAAGAGACTGGCTTGTGACAGAAAACTTTATACATTTAAAGGTTATATGTTTCAAGGTTTTTTTCCTCCTCATTGCTTAGTTTATTAATATTTATTTTTACATTGATATTATTAAACAACTTGTTTCCAATTCTTATTATTTTCCAATTAAATAAGAATAAATAAAACAATTAAATAAATTGTGTGGCGTCCAAAAAAATCGCTTATCCACCCCTAGTGCCATCAGACAAAAAACTGCCATGCTGTTGTTTTTAACACCACACCGTTACAATATTACCACTTATACATGCATATGTAACATATTTTATGCAAATAACATAAAATTTATCTATTAAATTATCATTTTCATAACATATTATTATAACGTATTGTATGTACTGCATATTCCATAGCTTTGGGGGGAGCAGGAAAGGAAGAGGGCTTTAGTTTATTTGTCTCATTTGTCTTAGAGTCATGAGATAGTTAAAACAAATTTTACACACAAAAGAACCTTAAAAACCATACCAACCAACCGAAGGAACGTAACGCGTCACCATTTTTAACCCAAAAATCATGGCTACTAGAGACAACATACCTGACGCTTGCAATGTTTACCTTTCTGTGGTTTACAGTAAACACACCACTACTTAAATATAAATTTACACATGAATTATATTATTTAAATTTGACTATCATATGAAATCTGCAAAATAATTTAAACAACATGCAAAAAATAATTCCAATTTGAGCTTTGGAAGCTCCGTAATAATAAATGTTAGTAGTGGTCTTGTACGATTTATTTTAGAATAGAATTTTAGTTTTCAACTCAATAAAATTATTCCAAACATTAAAAAAAACACTGTTCACAGCATCTGGAACATTCAGGCTGTTCTTCATTCAAGCAAATTTCATTTTAAAATCTCCTGTGTAGCACAGAGAAACTAGATAATCTATGGTAATAGGTGCCTTTTTTACATGGGAAACGTATAGGTAAAACTATATAATTTTGTGTTTTTCTAATTCGGCAAAAGCAATATTTTATCAGAAATATAAAGTTTAAATAGGTACTTGTAAATAAGGTAAGGCATTGTAATTTTTGTTCTCGTGTTCCATGACCTAATAACCTACAAAAATATAAGTAAGTAATATATCTTAAAGCCACTAACGCCTTGTTCTTAAATGCCAAGTTTTAACAAAAGTTTACTGCTATTGTCAAAACAAACCCATCACATATCAAGAGGGGAAGTAAACTGGTACATCTAAGTTTAAGAATTAAATTAAGGTATATAATGTAGGTATGTATCTATTATATACCTACTGTCACAAGGCAAAAAATTTGTAACCTGAGCGAGGCGAGGCACCAACTGCGATTTTAGTTCAAAATTTTTACTAGCATTACAATTATTTTAGAAAGGCTTAAAATTACTGAAAATAAATAAAAATTTTAAAAAATATGCAAATCATTTTTGTTTTATAGTATAATAATATACTATATTATCAACGGTTATAAAAATGTGTGATAATTTTCAGTTGAATCAGATTCTTAATATGCCAGAGATAGTGCAATTTTTCCAACAATTCCATACCAAAAATTAAAATATGAACAAAATAAACAACAACTTAACCTAAATACATGTACGTATTATCTCGCTTAATATGGTTTGATATTCATTGAACAACATAACAGAGGCAAACATATCATTCTTCACACTCATATTTGTATCACAAAGAGTTATGCTGCCGCCGTCTAAGTTCGTCATTGTAGATGACTTAAATTTTGTTATTTTTTCTGGTCATTAGCTGAAACTTACTTGAACTGACTTCTTCGGTACACAATAAAAAGTCAATAATGCTTAGGATATATATATAGACATCTAGGGCAGATGAAAAGATTCAAATATCAATTCGAACCGCGAGCGCAGATGGCAATGGCAGCAGTATAAATCAGCCTTAATATTCTGATAATAGGTAGGAATCCAATATCTTTTTTTTGTCGAGTTTTAAAAAATATAAAAATCACTTTATTACACGTGAGTAGGAAACATTCAAGATATCATTGAATAACCATAATAAAAATCTAATACGTGGTTACACTTCTAAGGTAAAGCTCATACTCTTTGCCGTCAACCCAAACTCTCCTTTTCCGCATTATCGACCCTTCCGCAGATTAAACGGTCCGGTTGCGATACGGTGTGCTTCCCTTGACGTCTATCCATTTATTATACTTCGGTTTTCGCATTGTCTTATATACCGAAAGATGATGTCTAAAACATTTAATGAAAAAGCAAAATTAAAAAATTTATGCACAACTGGGCATGAAAATGCATTTTACCGCCCGCGTTTTAGAGCGATAAGTGGCACTTTAACGCCCTAGAGCTTACTTAACACCCGTGGGAATTAAATTGAGTTTTGCCGAAATTTGATAGTAATTTTGCTTTTTCTGTTTGGCTTGCATTTTGTTCGTTCGAAACAAAGAGATTTTTACCTAGACATCTTTTTTTTTAGTTTTTTCATAGATGTAACATAAATTAAAAGCACGCTTTTGTTTTATTTTGTCAATTTTTATTTCAAAAACAACAATAAACAAATTTCATAATTATAGGTACAAATCAATCCAACTTAAAATTAAAGATGCAGTTGCTGCAGTTTTAAAAATTCATAAGGGGATGGTTATGGTTATTTTCTGGAAGTGATTGTCGACGTTGTTTTTAAAACTAATAGTGGTCTTCAACGGCTTGTTTCGTTTTGCCTTTCCGCCGAATTATGCCCGCAAATTATCTTCTTTCAGTTTTAGATATACACCTACAGCAATATTCTTCTCTGAACACCACAAAAAATAGTCCCTATTTACCTTTTCGTAAAGTTTTCTGGACTTTGCGGGCAAAGGTCCTTCTTTGCTCTGTTCTTCGATATCCATTGAAATCGTGAAAACAATGCAGTTTGTATGAAAATTTAGTAGAAACTTCTCAAGTGACGCTCAATTTGTTTATTTGGTTGCTACGTGTTGCTAGGAGCATTATTCAATGTCTTTGTCAGATTGCTTGATTAAAAAGAGACATGAATAGACTGGTCGCTCGCTTACTGATAGTGATTTGTCAAAATATTGGAGAGCGTTTAACCAACAATTTTTTTTTTGGAATAATTCATAAAGTCTTTTTTCTCGAAAATAATGGTGTCAGGTAGACTCGCGCTACTGACAACCTTCACAACGAACAGTGGAAGATGCACTATGCCCTGTGCTGTAGAGAGAAGAGAGGGTCGGAGGGCAGAGACTAACGTATGCATCGAATTGCGTTGTTGCCAAGTGTTTTTTAAATCTTTAACTCAAAGAAAATCATTATTATTTTTTTTGTTATTTTTTTTACTTTAGAGAATTTAGAGAAAATATTTATTTTTATTTATTTGGGAATAGCCCTATTGTAAAATGGTTGAAGTTAAAAATGCATATTTCTAAAATTCTGGTAGATATAAGCACCTAAATTTTTAAACTTTAAAGTCATTTAGACAAAAATCTGTTGAGTTTTGTCCCATAAGTCATATGAACTTTTTGACTGGCTTTGACCCCCCCCCTTTCGTCAGTTAAAATGATGACTACGGTATTGTTTACACCCTACTTTGCCTTTTTTTATCGAACAAGGCTAAGAGCATATAATTATGAGATAATATAAAGGCCCTGCCCGTCTATTTCCCTATGATAACAAGCGTCGCGGAAACCCCTGCGAAATACCAAGTTGGCCGTTGCCAATGAATTAAAGATCGAAATGCGCATGCGTCAGCTGGAAGTGAGCTAAACGAGAAATGAGGTGATTCGACGTTACAAACTCGCGCAGGCTCAGAACGAGCCGTCTTTAGCCCATTGGTCATGTCATGGCAATCTAGATTTTGACCGTTGCCGCGACGATTTTCTTGCATCCTGGTCCTTTATATATCTAATAGTTATATGGCTAAGAACCCTTCCTGAAAGGTATGCTCCGAATAAAAAAAAACGCATCTGAATCAGTTTACTGGTTTTAGAGCTACAGACACATACACCTAGCCACACAGACATAGGGATCAAACCCCTCTGACTTTGCATTCGCGTTGGAAGCTAAAAAGAGATAGTTATTTACCAAACGATTGAGAAAAACTTCACTTTTTGCACAGAACTGCAGTTCGAATAACAGTGCAAAGTGCAGAACAGGGTGGATATCAAGAGCGGAAAACGCACTGTATGCAAGATTTAGTGGTAAACGAAAAATGAATTCACGTACCTGTTTGGTATGTTTAAACCAATATTTTTTTGACTTAAATAAATATTTCTTTAAAAGAACAAAAAGTTGTCTCCTTGAAATATAAATATCTGAATATCTGGCATTAAATACAAATTTATTTAAAATGAACAAAAATTTGTTTAAATCATATGAAAAAACTATTTCTTTGAGTCAATAGATCCTTATGTTCTGTGTAAAAATACAAATTTAGTTAATTTTCTCTTAGTAGATAGAAACAACAAAAAATAAATATCTTGCATGAAATACCTATTTGCATGAAAGAAAGAAATATTTTTTCTAAGTATATACAAAACTAATATTTATTTAACTTAACACATCCTTACTTTTGTGCAAAAAACACAAATTTAGTCAATTTCCTTTCAGTATTATATAACTACTCCGCTGTCGCTCCGCCGGGCACTGAACTAACAAGCGTTCACCTGCCTCTGAGTTGCGCATAAAACCCTAAGATCTATCAAAGTTTTTCCGTTAGTTATTTTCAATTTGAGGAAATATCTAGGAATTTCGACGAACCGATTTAAGCGGCTAAAAGAGTGATATTTTTTCAAAGAAATATAAATGACGACCTCAGCAAGTGAATAACCAACGCGAGTAAAAACACACAGTTTAGTTGCGTGTATAAAATACTATATTTTATATTGTCACAAAAAAGCGAAAAATACTCGAACTCAACAACCACTGAGAGCTAACCATTTATATTTTGTATAATAGCGAGGCAATTTCACGAATAATGGATTTTAGCATTTTTTCGATTTTTCTATCTCAAAAACTATCCTAAACAAAGTAGTGTGTTGGAAATTATTAAACGTATACTCTCATTGGAACGTAATAACTTTTTTCCAAATCATAAAATAATATCTACTCTTTAACCGCGAACAGATACATGGGCGATGTGACGTTACACAAAAAAGAGTGAATAGTTGTACGGATTTTTTGGTTACCTTAGGGTCCCACAAATAAAAACCAAGAAAAAAAAACAATACTCTTTCGGACGTACAAAGCATATTGCAAAAAAGTTTCATAGTGTAGAAAATTTTAGATTTATTGCGGAACGAACTTTTTAAAATTGATTCGAAATTTAACTGGTAACAATAAAAAATACGTCGTAACGTGACTTAATTAGTTTGGATTATTTATTGACCTAACAACTGAATAATCTTATTTATTTTTTTTTGAAGGTCCAAGTTTATGGGTTGAGGGATCTTGTTTATGAAACATCCTTTTTTTGGAATGCCAACGTTTCGCAAAATTTATTTACTTCTTTAGGGCTATTCCAGACGGCCGTTATATGTGACGTCATCCTTGGGTAAAGAGACATTATTTTTGTAGAAGTACCGTAAAATTTCTGTTAAAACTTAAAAAAAAAACATAAACAAACACATTAAAATAACGAAGTACTCGCCGTAGTAATATTATTTTAATGTGTTTGTTTATGTTTTTTTTTTAAGTTTTAACAAAAATTTTACGGTACTTCTACAAAAATAATGCCTCTTTACCCAAGGATGACGTCTATTGGCAATAAAATCGACACATGGAACGGCCGTCTTGAATAGCCCTGAAGAAGCAAATAAATTTTGCGAAACGTTGACATTTCAAAAAAAGGACGTTTCATTAACAAGATCCCTCAACCCATAAACCTAGACCTTTAAAACAAAATTAAAAATAGGATCGTCAAACCATTCTACCAGTCTAATTTAAGTTTACAGATTCAATATTATTTTTAGGAGCCGGCTCTTAACTTTTCTTTACTTTCAGTACACAAGCGAAGGGGAAAGAAATAGGTATATTAAACAATAAGGATTGAAATATATCCAGTTTATAGGGCACCGTAAACCGTTTTTATTTTAATGTGGTTTATAGCTAATACGCATTTCACCCCCACCATTTATATCTTTAAATTACAAACGTTTCCAAACAGCTCTGCCGTTCTTATTCAAAATGAAGTTATTAATTTTTTTGTACTTTGGAGATTTCTGTATTTTAGATTGGTTGCACAGTTCTTTATCGATTGGCGAGGAAAAAATAATTCGTTTTTTCAGAAAACAAAGAAAAAACGCAGTAATCGGGCTGAGTAACTTTTTACTAAAATAAAATGAGGTAATGGTCATTACTACGACAAAATGCAGTATATGAGAACCTTAACTGCATAATTATTATTAATTAAATAATATAACGCCTTGTGATATTTATTTTTTTCCTTAAATTGTCGGTAAACTGTGGCTCCATAGAGGTAAAAAACCTAAATTATTTTATAAGAGAAATAAATTACTACCCAGATTAAAAAGAGAAAATATAATATTTTATCAACTTTGCCCGCTCCAATCGTACCTTAAATCCCTCCAATGCTAAATTGCTATTTACGAATTAAAATTTGAGCAGTAAGGTATACTTTATTACCAGGTATAATGCATAAAAGCATTTAAATTATCTTTTTTTTTATTAAGCCGTCTCTTTTTTTGGCACAAAGTATATTAGCCAAAATGATATGGTTCTAGTGATAAAATACAAGAGCTTAGTCATAGCGATTATATGTTACTTAAGAACGAAATTCAAATAAAATAAATAAAAACATTTAGCTCAGTTAATTTCTTTTATTATAATAATGTTAAAGAACACACAAAAAGTGTTTTAAGAGAAAGACTCAACCTAAAAAAGTTTTTTATTTTTATCTCACAACTGCAATTTTTGAATAAGAATGACAGAGCTGTTCTCTTGAATCTATGTTCTGCCGATATTGTTTAACCAAACAATGAACTAAAACATTTATGAACTTTTTTATATGTGTTTTTGGTGTTTTGTGATTTATATTGTTTACATCTGATTTCTAATCTCCGGTCCCAGAAACCCTAAAACATTGGGATTATAGCGTTTCAGCGTTTATACACAGCCTTAAATCGGTTTTTAACACGCTAATCCGTGACGTCACGTCAAGTCAATTCATTCTTTGATTTGACAACTCCAAAGGTTAATCGCGAAATTTTTGCATTAAAAATGGTATATTAACAAAGCCAATAGCAGTTTACCTTACAAGTGCGGAAAGTGTCACTTTTCAGCACGCAATTGCAGATGACTGAAGTCAGCTAACACGTAATTTGCAATAAAGTGCGAAAAAGTCACTTTGCGCTCGTGCTAATTACACTATTTTTTCACAGGCGTGTCTGAAAAAACTGAAAATTCAACGCAAAAGAAACTAACAACAAAATATATATTAACAAAATATTTATTATTAACAAAATTAATGATATACGCGCATTTTGTAGCTTCCAGTAAATTAATTGCAAAGGCTTAATTATTTCCCAATGAATGAACTTGAATGTTTAGTTTTCAATTTTTCACTGTTTCGTCGCAAAATTTCTCGAAAGTAGAAATTGAAATTGACCAATTAGTTTATTAAGGGGGACCTATTTTGAGGTACTTGTAAAAAAAAATATCTCGATCTTTGCCTTTAATTATTGTGTACTCAAACATATCACCAGCTTGAGCCTCTAAATCAAAAAAGCGCCTTAATTTAAAACAAATAACCTTATTAGCCGACTAACCAACGCAAAGGAGGATTTTGAGTTTAGTTTTTTTTTTTAATATCAATGTTTTAATCTCCGATATAATTATTTAATGATACAAAAAATCGTTATTCAAACAGCAATTAAAAGTATTTAAAAACAATCTTTAACGCAAAAGAGTAATTATCACTCGAGTTACAGAAGACTGGTTTATAAGGAGAGCTGTCACTCATTTTGGGGTTGATAAAAAAGCGATGGATTCAAAATAACACAACAGATTGGAAACAACTAAATATTAGATATTACTTAAACAACAGCAAAAATTAGTATTTAGTGAGCACATTATTCTTTTTAATAACACTCGCAAACGCCTGAGCATTGAAAAACTTAAATTTTGAAAATATACAGGATCTTCTTAATCTTCAGCATTTTGTGGTCTCCAGTTTCTCTGGTAAATAATTTTGACAAGTCGGCCCCATAGGTTTTCTATTGAGTTAAGATTAGAACTGTTGGATGGCCAAAGAAGAGTTTCAATATTATTGTTTAGAATCCACTGGCAAACAACATTAGCCACGTGCACGGGACAGTTGTCCTGTTGGTGAACGAAAATTCTTCTCCTGCTCGAAGATCACTGAAATATCTTTTTGTCTGTGAAAACCACCCTCTCCCAGAAGTCATCACCATGAAGAACATTATTTAATATATATATATATAACCCTGGTCTGGTTTTTTCTTCCGCTAAAAAAGGTTTTTTTGCAGCAACAGGACAGAAAATTTCTGATTTTTTAAATCCTTCTGTTAATAGTTAATAAGGAACCTGGAGACATCTCACATTAGATGCTTCAGTGGATGTGGAAACAGGATTTTGTCTAAAGTGGTCGATAAGCCTTTGCTTTCATCTTCTATGTCAGAACCTAAAGGCTTTCTTCCTAATCTATGTTCGTTCTAGCGCTTTATCTATCATACTCACGTCATTTTATCAGCCGCAAAATGAGTGGCGGCTTTTCTTATAGACCACCCGTTTTTTCTAACTCAAGTGATAATTTGTGCTTTCGTAATGGTAGAGCCAGGATCGTAATTTAATGTTTAAAATATTTTAGCATAATTTAAGGGATAACGTTTTTGTTAAACCAAATTTTCTATGTTTTTATGATTTCTATGCCATGGTTTTGCTCACATTTTAAAGCCTTTTTTGAAAATTTTCGATTTCCAGAATAAAACACTCAACTTTTTCAGGATTTCAATTTTTTTCTAGCGTTCAAAATAAGGAATGCCAATAACATTTTTTCTCTGTTAAATTGAAAAATATTTAGAGACAGGGGGCAGAATTTTAGAGGTAGATGGATATAATTTCGTAAAGTGCAAAAATTTTAGGTTGTTGAAGAGAGACAGCAGGCTATAAAAAAGTATTTCAGAGAATGATGGAAATAATTTAACGGAATTGTTTAATTCAAACTTCTGTTTTGTCATATGTCTGTCATTTTGAGTGGTGTCGTGCATATGACTTTTATTTTGTCATTTTTATACAAAAAACAGCAAACGTTTTAATTTTTCAAAAGCGTAAAGCGTGTAAAGTGTGTAAGTGTATTGTAGTACGTCTAAAAAAAATTTAACAGGTATTTAACTAAATTATTTTTAGGTTCTTCATGGCTGTACCATTGTTGTAATTTGCGGCATTTTTAACGTTGAAAATTATTGTCCAAATTAGCTTAATGGATAAGTAACAACAAGTAACCTCACTTTTAAATGTTCGTTTACTTTTTTCTCAATTAAGAAATTTGTATTTTTGAGTGTTATTTTGAACAAAAAATTATAAAGAAAGCACTGGAGAAGTTTTTGGTTATCCATGTGACTTTTGTAAGAAGGTATTATGCAGATGCTGTACCTGTATTAGTTTCACTGAGATACGATATCTAATCATGTCCGCCCACATTGTTCCATACCTGTACAAGGATTGTGTACCAGAAATTAAAAAAGCAAGAACAAACGAGTAAAGTCACTGGAAGATACTATGAGTAAAGTTCAAATTACTAATACTCAGAAAATCGATGATTTTGATGTCCAGATTAAGGGGATAACAGAAGAGCTCAAGAGCATAAAAACTAGCTTTTTAAACTCCCCAGAAGATATTAAAAAAGACCTTGACATTATAAAAATACTACATCTAGTTCAGCCAAGGAGAAAGACTGTAGAAACAGTGCAACAGTAGTGCATGGTAATGTAATGTAAAAGATCTTGTAACCTGATGGCTTTTAATTTGCCTCAAAGCAATGAGAACATTGTTAACTCAGCTAGAATTGGAAAGCATAATAAAAATGGGCATCAAGCACTTCGCCTAACTCTGTCTCCTGAAGTACTCCATTTAATATTAAGAAACAAGAGAAAGATGGACAGAAACCTAAAAATATTCCTTGAAGCTGATTTAACAACTGAACAATAAGCAGAGGTAAATACTTTGAAAAATGAACTTAATGAAAGAACACGTAATGGTGAACATGATCTCATTCTGAAATATGTAAATGGAGTACCTAAATTAATCACAAAAAACTAAAAATGCTTCCCAAGGTTTTTAAAATGTCAGATGCCTCCGGGCAAAACTTCAAATTCTTTTTAAAAATGCCTCTAATTTCTACAACATACATCGAAAGGATAGATCATCAAAAACAAAAACATTTTCTAGAGGCGGTGAGTTTCGTATAGCTATCCGTAAAACCATAACGAGCTCAGATTTATCAGCCAGTATAAATATTGAACAACTGTTTGTGAAAGTCCAAATTCGCAACAACAATTTTATCTTTGCCACAGCTTATTTCCCACCCCAAAGCATAGCAGAAAAGTACATGAAGTTTTTTGAGGGTTGAAAACTTATTTGAAAAATATTCAGAACACAAACTCTGTATTCTGGGGGATTTTAATCTTCCGTACTATCAGTGGCTTAAAGATGGATTGTCTTCTGTCGCTACGCCTATGAGAGGAGTTCCACCAAACGAAGTTAAATCTATACAAGTTCTTTCACTTTTATGCTCATATTATAATCTTTATCAAGGCAACACAGTTAGAAATGTTAACAACAATTTACTTGATCTGGTTGTTATGCAAGACGATGACACTGAGATATTAACAGCGGAGATTGCCTTACTTCCAGAGGATACTCATCATCCACCAGGTTGTATTTTGAGGTTGAATATGAATCAAATTGCTTTAATAACTCGGGATCGACTGGGAATGGTTATTATAGGGATTATAAGTTAGTTAATATTCGGAAAATGTCAAGTTTTCTTTCTTAGTTTACCTAGGATGATTTATTCAAAAACCAATCTCTTCAGAATATAGTTAATATCTTTTACGACATTGTTTACCTAGCAATCGATATTTTTGTTCTTTTAAAAAAGTAATCAGCAAAAAAAATTCCCATTTGGTTTTCTCCAGAACTAAAATAAACTATAATTGAAAAAAAGAATTTGCATACAAAGTACCGTGGAACTAGATCATTGGATGATCATAACAAGCTTTCTTTAGCACGGGCTCACTGTAAACACCTAAAACGTTATCAAAATTATGTTTCTTTAACGGAATCGTCTCTTAGTTTCTGGAAATTTGTTAACAGTAGAAAAGCCAAAAGCAACATACCTTCTGTAATGCGCTACGATGATATTACAAGTTCTTCGGGAATTGAGATTGCCAATTTGTTTGCTGAATATTTTTTCCAAAACTTATTGTGATAAAGACTGTGTTTTACAGGACACTCTGCCTTCTGGGGACATTAATCTGTCAGAGTATAATATACCTATCTCTTCTATTTATGAAAAGCTATCCAAATTGGATATCAACAAGGGACCAGGCCCTGATGGTCTCCCACCATTATTTATAAAGCATTGACGCTTTCTGTTCTCTAGACCTCTTTTCCTTGTCTTTAACCTCTTTTTCAAAATCGAGACATTCCTATCCTACTGGAAAACATGCTTTATTACTACAATATTGAAATCTGGAAATAATTCATAGGTTAGTAACTATCGGCTCATCAGTATTTTAAGTTGCATCCCTAATGTATTTGAGAGCTATATTTCTGATCACATTTCTCATCGCTCCACATAGCTTAACCTTTTAACATTTACTGATTTTCTCGTAGAATTCTTGGAGGAGGAATATCGAGTTCATGCTGTTTTTACGGATTTTAGGAAGGCGTTTGATCGGGTTAACCATAGAGTTTTAATTGATAAATTGCACATTCTGAGAATTCAGGGGTGCTTCTAGAATGGCTTTCATTTTACCTAAATGAAAGAATTCAGACAATTCGTATTCTGGGTTTCCAATCAATAGGAATTCAAGTACCATCCGGTGTACCCCAGGGTTCACACCTGGGCCCTCTTCTTTTTAATTTATATGTGAATGATATTGCATCATGTTTTGTCTTTGCCTTCTTCCTAATGTTTGCAGACACTTAAAATTATATATGAGAATTAAGAATAGTTCAGATTGCATAAAATTGCAAGCTGACTTAGATCGTCTCAGCAACTGCTGTAAAATTAATGGAATGGAAATTAATGTTAAAAAGTGTCATCTAATGGTCTTTACTCGTAACAGAAATCCCACAAGACAAGTCTACACTATAAATGGTTGCTTTTTGGAATCTGTATATCAAATTAAAGATCTAGGGGTAGTCTTTGATTCTAACTTATCATACGTACCCCAAATATCAATGACAATAGTAAAATTAATTCAAACGCTGGGTTCTATAAAGCGTTGTACTAAAGATTTCCTTAATATAGCATCTATCAAAATATTATTCTGTTCACTTGTGAGGCCTCATTTAGATTACTGTTCTTGTGTATGCCCCCCCCCCAGTACAATATCCATATCCAGGAGAGAGTTTTACATAAATTCTTAAGATTTATTTCATTCCCGGAACACCGTGAGGTTGATATATCAATTACTCACTTAATCAGCCTTTCCAAATTAGATACCATCGTACTAACTACAGTTATAATTCCTTTTTGTCAAGGTCGGCTAGGTTTGCTAATCAGTATTCTGACAGATTGGACTGTTTTAATAATCCAAATTTTTTAAATCTCAGCTTAAATCCTGTACCATGTGATATTTTCATGTCCCTAGTAAGTAATAATAATTAAGTATAATTATAATTTTAGTTTTATTTGATTTTAACTATATTACGTTTAGTTGCAGCCTTGTTGTTGATTTTATGTTATGTAAATGTTATTGTGTTTACTATTTTTATGTATTAATATTTTTCTGTATGATAGGTTAGGTTTAGTTTATTTCTTGTTACTTTGTCTTTTAATTGGGCAATTGCTCGTTGATAAATAAATAAATGCATACCGTCAGCTATTTTACAAGCTTTTATTTAACTTGCAATGTATCTATGTACCGGGTGGGCCATAAAAATCGGACAAAACATTTTTCGTTATAACTTTCGAACCATACCACCGATTTCAATGCAACAAACTGCTCTTTGCAGGGAATTGAGCAAATCTTTGAGTAAAAATATTTTTTTGTCCCCCATCTTAAAATCTAAGATGGCGGAAAGAAACAAACATTTTTTCTGAATTCATAAAAAAGCCCTTTATCTGCCACGTAGAACAAGGTGCAAATCATTAAAATCGGTTAATTGGGTCCCAAAAAAAAATAAAAAAATTTCAATCAGTGTTTTACGGATTATGCGATTGCCGTCTCAATTCTGTCTGTATACATTTTTCTGATGTTCTTTAAGCAGTGCTATTGAAATTTGCCGCCATATTGGAATCCAAGATGGCGGACAAAATCAAACTTGACTCTTTAAAGGCTCGTTTATTCATATGTTCTGTAAACTTTTAAATATTTTCTTAAATTTGAACAAAAGCTCTGCTTTCGCTACACACTACGAGGTATAAATCATCAAAATGGCTTGGTGGTTCTCCAAAAATTAATTTTTGTTTCCATCACTGTTTTCCAGATTATACGATTGCCTTCTCAAATTGATACTCAACCGATTTCAATAAAATAAAAGAACCTAAAAATGCCCTTTCTCCAACGTGCATAGCATCATTAAAATCGGTTTAGTCGTTCTCAAATAATTAATTTTTGTTTTAACCACTGTTTCCTCATAAACTCATTATTACTAAACTGATTTTGATAAAATAAAAACATCATGGTAAGAATCGATTTCTCTTTAAAGATCGCCATTGAAATTTGCCACCTAAAAAAGCCGCTCTTTTTTTTGTTGCGAGTAATTTTTGTACCCTTTTTTATAGTTATATTAATTTTTTAATGACAACTAAACCGTTTTTAATGATTTGTATCTAGTTATACGTGGCGGAAACAGAGCTTTTTTACGAATTTAAAAAAAGTCGGAAAGGTTCTCGAAACATAAGAATAATCGAGCGTCCTTGAAGGGTCAAATTTGCTTTTGTCCGCAATCTTGGGTTTACAATTTACGACAAATTTCAATAGTGGTCTTTAAAGTTCAATGAATCCTTGTCATAATGCTTTTTATTAAATTAAAATCGGTTCAGTAATTATGAATTCATGACGAAATTAATGCACACGGAATTGAAAAGGCAATCGTATAATCTGGAAAACAATGATGAAAACAAAAATTAATTTTTTAAGAACCACTACAACTGTTTTGCGTGGTGAAAGCAGAACTTTTCTACGAATAAAAGAAAATAAAAAAGTTTTCAGTAAATATGAATAAACGACCCTCTTTGAAGAGTCAAGTTTGATTCTGTCCGTCATCTTGGATTTTAAGATGACGGCAAATTTCAATAGCAGTAGTTAAAGAACTATCGATTTTCGCTATGAGGATTTTTATTTCATCAAAATCGGTTTAGTAATAAATTTATGAGAAAATGTATGCACACAAAATTGAGACGGTAATCGCATAATCCGTAAAACACTAATTAAACATTTTTTATTTTTTTTGAGAACCATTTAATCGATTTTAACGATTTGTACCTCGTTCTTCGTGGTAGAAACAGAGCTTTTTTACGAATTCATAAAAAAATCCAAAAATCTTCCGTAACATAAGAATAAACGTGGCTTTTTAAGGGTAAAGTTTGTTTCTTGCCGCCATCTTAGATTTTAAGATGGCGGACAAAAAAATATTTTTACTCATATTCTTGCTCAATTCCCTGCAAAGAGCAGTTTGTTGCATTAAAATTGGTGGTATAGTTCGAAAGTTTTAACGAAAAACATATTGTCCGGTTTTTTATGGCCCACCCGGTATATAATGAACCTGGGGGGCTATTCCAGTGGCTCATACCGATATCGTTACGTAGCGAATTCGTTATCGCGGCAACACCGCGGTTTGTTTTGTTGTTTCACCATGGCCGCGGCCGTGTCAATTCAACTTTGACAACTAAACTCGCACAAAAATATAAGTTTTGATTTGATTGAGAAAAATTAACATGATTTCTTCTGCGATGGTTGCAGACATCGGGAAACAACATACTTTTTATAATTCCTGCTGCCTAGTTTCTCCTGTGATCTTGTGTTTTCCAACCACCCGAATGCAAGACGAAAATAAGTTCACACCATATTTGGAGCCCACAAAGAACGGCACAGTAAGTAAAACTAGCTTTTGTTATGGGGACATATTTGTTTTACTTATCCCAAACTTGTACATCACTGCTATTTTAAGCTGGGTTTATATTTTATACTCTTCTGTAAAGGGAATCGCAAGCCCTTATGATAGAATATAGATAAGCATGGCCCAACTAGTTGAGTTTATCACCCACTTAAATTAAAGTCAGGCTTGGCAAGAATGTGATACATTTAAAATGAAAACTACTGACTTAGATTCTTGCAGTTCACCAAAGAAAAAATAACTACTTAAAGCTGAGATCAGATTTTGGATAAGTACTATTTTGATAAAACTTAAAGTGTATACTTCTTTTTAGGTATAACATGCTAGGGTATGTGAATGGAGCTACATGTAAGAATCATTCTAGTAGGATAGTACCACACAAGACCACAACTCGGGCCACAAATTAACTATGGATAGATTCAAGTAAGACACAGACCAACCTTCCAAGGCACTAAATGAAACTAGACAAAGATTCGATGTTCAATAGACATAGTGAAACTAACTTTCAGAAGAAACTGATGCAATATACATGTATGCTAAATGTTATTTGTTCTCCCATTAAAAAAATAATAAGATAACTTTTAATGAATTAAAAAGTTGTGTAAAATATAGTACAGAAATAAAATTTTATTATTTAATTCTGTTAGGCCACATTTGTTTAAATCAAAAAATTTAAATGTCACTTAAGTGATAGTTATAGAACATTGGACCTATTGTAACTACGATTTTACAACTTTTTCAAAAAAATTCGCAGATTTTTTGGGGGAGTCATCGAAAAAGTGTGGGCCACTATATATTATTTTAAGTTATTGCAAAGTTTTTAAAATAAGGCAGAGTTTTTTTCAAGAGCCTTTAGATTGGTTTGGTGGGGTAAGTTAAGTACAGTATTAAGTTATTTCAAGCTCTGATTGCTATAAAAAAGAATTGATGAAGATGTTTTAAAAAATTGGACTGATGTGATTTAATATTTACCTAAATGATATTTCTTCATTATTTTACATCCTTTTTTAAATTACCTAAATGATATTTATTCCCACACACACATAGCATAGCTTGATATTTATATAGCAGTTGGCTAATTAAGCAAATTATTTTAATTTTTAATACCTGAGTAATATAATTTAAGAAACTTACTTAGTACCTACTTCAAATAAAGGGCCTTAAATGTATGTTGCATTTTTAAATTAACTCTAAAGTTTTACTGACTGACATGGCAAGTTTTTTACAATGCATTTAGATAAATTAATTTTTTTGGCTAGATTAATACTTTATACTAGTTTTTAATTTAATATTACCAATTTATTATATTACAAAGAAAAAATTGATTTGAGTTGATTTTGTCACTCTTAACATTGCTATTAAAAAATAATAAAATTTGAGATAAAAAAACTGATTTATTTTACTTATTGGTTTAAATGTTACTTAGAATTACAAATTGTTTTCTAATATTTCAATAATTGGTGGATTGCATCTTTTCTTTCATCAGCTTGGGCACTGCTAACCTGAAACAAAAAATAAGATGTATTTCAAAATGTAAGCCAGTGAAATGGCTACTTAAGATTGAAAGCTTTCAGGTTTGGTTTATAAAATCAATCAATTACACCAATAGTAACTTTTAATCACCTCACCCTTTGAACAAGAGTATAATCCGACTTATTAGACTTACATCGACTATATCTCACCAATTTTTTGGCCACCAGTTTTATTGCTGTCTGCCAATTTAGATTCTTTTAGAAAAGTACGGACCAAGTTTTACATTACATTCTACTTTGAAAATTTTATTATTGACTATCTTATTTTAGTATTTAAGGTAAAGTAGAAACTTAAGTGATGGTCAATGCTTGTGTGAATTTGGTCCAACACACTTTGATTTAGAAACTAAGGGAGAGGATAAAACAACTTTCTGGCTAAGGTCGTAAAAAAACTTGCCTGTTAAAAAAAACGATATGAATTTGGCCCTTGTATATATTATTTAGAAAAAGTAATGTAAACTGTCGATCAAAAAAACTATCAAGATAGTGAATAATAATTAAAAACCTTGGGAAAACAAAGGGAACAAGTTCAGAAAATCTAACAAGTTGGGATCCAAGTGGAAAAAGACTTAAGTTTTTCTTGTAAATTAACGAAATAAGTGTGGCTTATCCCCTAGTTACCCCAAGATCTTTAATTGTTATTTAATGTTTTTTTTTTTAAATATCCTGTGGACATAAAAAGTTACCTTAAAACTTTATTTCTCCTTGAATTTTACTAATGAAATTTGAAATATTTAGGTTTTGGTGGCTAATAAAAATAGTAGAAAACAAAAACTTAAATTACAGCAATAAAGAAGTGGAAATTTATGTGTGGTTGAAACGAAAGTAGCCAATTTTTTTAATTTTACTGATGAATTTTTGAATTTTAAAATGTTTTCTTTTTAATGTGAAGGTAGCTTACCATATGTGTTTTGTCCTGCTAAAATGTTTAGTTGCGTAGGTGGGGTGGGGTGCTGCCTGCTTAAATGTATTCATCATACATCTTAATAATTATGAGAAATCATTGATCTGAAATTAAATTTAAAGGAATTTATTATAGGTGTGATGTATGCAAATCTATAGTCTAATCAGCTAACCAGTTAGTTCACTTGAATTAATACTTCAGACAATAGCAATACCATGTGCTATTTTTTTTGTTTTTTTCTCAATATTTTTCCAATTTTGTGCCAAATTTAAAGTTAATCTTCTCATCTAGGCCTGAATCAAAATGAATGACGTTTCAATACGAGGAAAAAATGAGCTAACTTTTTCATGTAAAAAGTTTAGATTTTTATAACATATTTTAGGTACTGTATTATCAATTTTACTTATTCTTTTTATTAGTGACATCCATAAAATCTGCATAAAATATGTAACGTCAATTAAATAATCCAATTTTTTAAACGTTATCTAACAAAAATGCATAAGATTTGTTATATAGGTGTATATGGTTACCCAGTGGCGTCCCAAAGGAAGGGGAAGTCGAGGTAAAAACCCTCTGATACCGGTTAAAAAAACGAAATTATCTGACATTATCTCAATAAAATGATTTCTGAGTAAAATTACAATTTATTATTATTAAATTTTTTAAACTTTACTAATTTCGTGTAATGATGGGTTAAATAATTTACTGATAAGAACTAGTAAACTTGGTAAAACAGTAGATAAAAACTAAAAGAGTTTTTAAGACAGGAATTTGATCAACAGTAGAGAGTTTGAAAAGTTAAAAGTTTTATGCATTTTGATTTTGACAAAGGTGAGAAACTTGGTCTTAAAATTATGTAGAAACGCAAAGGTTAAATATTTAAAAATGACTATTTATTACTGACATAATTGCGAAACTTAAAATGATGTTTCGTCAAAAACCACAATACTCTACTTTTACACAAAAATATTATATTTACACAAATTTTTTGTTTACTAGATTTAAGTAAACATTTTTAAAACTCAGAATCTAAAACCGAGAGGCCAACACCTCCAATAGGTGTACGAAAACTCGATAATACCTGACAATACTTGACTGTATGGGACAAAATCTTACTTGACAATAGGTGTACCTACAAATTTAAAATCAGGTGTTGGAATTGAAAACTTACCAAAACTGATTTCTATGGATAATTTATCAATATACATTGAGCAGCTATGGTAAGTGTTTATTCCCAAACTTCATAATTTATTTTCTCTCTTATTAGCACTACAGCATGGGTCCTGCTCTTGGAGATTTTCAACAGTTGACCTAAAAAAATAACAGTAAATTACATTATATTAAAACTTTGAAAACCTTAAAAAAAGAAAATGTGTACATCAAAATTTGTTTTAGCAAAATCAATTTGAATATATGAAAGTTAGGTACATGACTCTTATCTGTCTGTCAGAGGGAGGGAGTTCAAAAGATCTACTATCCTGTGCAAATAAAATAATTGAAGAAGGGGGGACAGTATGAGAAGGGATGCTAAATTTTTACTTGATCGTGCATAGCAGTTCAGAATCAGCCGCCTCTCTTCAACTAGGTACTCAATGCGGTCTGTTGTAAGTACTATTATTTACACAAGGCATAATATTTAGTAATTTGGCTATAACCTCAAAAAATATAAACATAAACTGTCCAAATAAATAATATTTGATTTTTTCTCGATATATAGGTAGATATAAGTTGATGTCAGATTTTTTTTAATAAAAAGTCAGTGTAATAACCTTGTATGAATATTTTGTTAAATTATTTTTCGGTTTTCTGGCCACTGGCTCACGTCTTTTCAAAATGTATAAACTGAACTTAAAACGGACCTACTACATCTTTTTGTTTACATTATGTAAGTAGTGTTCTTTAAGCACCAAAAAGAACAGAATAGAATATAAGATAAAGTAAATATAAGTACTTACCCAAACAAAAAATCTGGAGGCACTTCCACACAAGGCCCATGTGGATTTTTCTTCACAGAGAACGTGGCTTTTCCAAACAAAATTCAATAACGGTTGACCACCATCACATTGTGATCAGATTTTTAGTCCATATTGCGTGCAAAAAGCTCATGAAAATTATTATTTTCCCGAAATTTCGCCGCAACAAAAATCTAAAAATCTAAACAAACTTGACTGACTGTCGGCATTTGACAGTTGTTTTGGGAAAGTATTGCTGGTTGCGTGCCATTTAAGCCTTCTTTTTAATTAATAATAAGCGATGTTGCCGTAACAGTGAAAATAATGGCGATAGCGATCGTTATCTCATAACGATAGCCCACTGGAATTGCCCCCCAGATATGTTTGTGCCGGTGGAATCTTGAAAATTAATTTTGACCAACTTTTAGACATCCGATCTGCTTCAAATTTGGCATGCGTATATAGTTGCGGTGACAACATAAGAATATAGTGTGACGAAATTGACAGCTCCCCCCTACTCGAAGGGGGTGGAGGGGAGTACGCCCGATTTCGTGGAAATTTGGTGCGTTGGGGCACTTGGGGATGCAGATAATGAATTTCTAAACAGATTTGGAAAATTCAATATGACGGATTCAAGATGGACGATTTTTGCTCATCTTTTGCTAACCAATTTTAACTAACTTATACACATCCGACTGCCTTCTAATTTGGCATGCATTTATACTTCCGGTGACAATATAATCATTATGAGGTACCCCTTCCTCTTACGAGGAGAGTGGAAGGGGGAAAATGCCTAAGTTTGTCCGATTTTAACTATAATTGTTATACGGAGACTTTTGAGGATGAGAAATACGAATTTTTGACCAGATTTTGAAAATTCAATATGGAGGTTGACTTATCCACATCCGATTGTGTTAAAATTTAGTATGCGTTTAGAGTTCCGGCGAAAATATAATAATATGTTATTCTCAGGTACCCTCCTCTCTCTAACGAGGGAAGTAGATGGGGAAAAAGATTTAGTTTGTTCGATTTTAATCAAAATTGGCATATTGGCGTTTTTAAGGAGATCAGTTTTAAAAATTTTAATATGAAAGATTCAAAATTAACGATTAAGGGTAAAAATCTAAAAATTAAGGGTGTGTGTTCAAATTTGGTATGCATTTGTAGTTCCGGCGACCATACAATAATATGGTATTATTAGGTTCTAGCGAGGGAAGTGGAGGGGGGAGAAGATTTAATTTGTTTGTTACAAATCTAAAAATTAATTTTTATTAAAAAAATCCTTTAAAGAACAAGTTTTTTTGAAATGCAGTCAAAAGTAAAAAATAATTTTTTATCTTCCTTATAATTTTAACTTTACGGTGACAATGAAGAACTAAATTCTTCTTCTATTCGAGTGATAAACATAACGCTTTAATCTAAAGAAGCTGAGAAAGGGTGAGATTGCCGTGCTTACCAAGCCTTTGAAAATGTCCTTAGGTTATAAAGTAATACAACAACCTAAAGTTAAAATTTTTAATTTGCGCGCATCGCTTTTATTATGGTATAAGAAAGATAAAAAATGATTTTCCAGTTTTGAGTGCACCTAATAAAAGCTTGATCTTTAAAAGTTTTGTGTAATAAAAATTTATTAAACTAGTGAATGGAAGATATAAACTATTAGAAACGTAAATTTTGCAGAATAGGAAAAACGCATGTATGCGATTTTTTAGGACAAGAGTTCTTACAAAATTGGTGAGGTCAACCCTCTGCAACGTGCTACCCAAAAATCTTAAAATGTGACACCTCTTTTTAAAAATTTTTAAATTCTCTAAATGTCGGTATAGAAATGTTTTTCGAATCGTTTTGTTCTTTTACACGTTTTCGATAAAAATCGCTTTTATTCAATAAAAAGGAAAATACACAAACAAATCGTTAAATTTGTTAAATAAATTAATATGTTATAACAAAATTAAATATTTTGCCACATTGAAAATCTTATTATGTCACAGAAGACCATACATGAGATCCGAATTACTTTTGATCAAGGAATCTTAAAATTAAATATGGGTTGTGCAGCAACTCCTTTTAAATGTTTTGCAATTCTCCAAATGTTTTTCTTAAAAATGGTAACAAAGAATTAGTAGTTAACATGTTATTGAAAATAAGTAAATTTATACAATTGAACGCAAACAACAAATACATTCCATTCCATATTGTTGCGGACCAGTTTTTTGACACTGACAATTGCTACGTTTATACGCAACTAAAACCGATTTTATATAAAGAGTGTTTTAAATAAAATCGCTTTCTCCGGGGGTTTATATGTCCTTCATTAAATGTTATTAAATATGAGTTTAAAAAGAAAACAGATATAAAAACTATGTTAACAAAAGATTTTTTAATAAAACGAGGGTTGAGTTTTTCTTTTGGTTGGAAGAAATGCGCTACAGCTTTTTTAAAGTGTTTATGCCGACCCTAAAATAGGTTTTAAAGTGATAAACCACTTTCTTAAATCACTTTAAAATAAAATCGATTTAGGGCTTAGAACGGTTTTAGTGGTGTTTATATGACAATATTTTCAAACCATTCTTATATGAAAGCGTTTTAAGAGGTATGTAAAAACAAAGTAATTGACAGTTCTATTTAGCTTTTGTGATTAATTGTCAGTCGCCATATTGAAATTGGTGTGAAGAATTTGAAATGAGGTGTACAAACAATTAAGATTGTTATAATTCAACATTTTTTTAACATAAAATCCTTTTACAGTACCTAGAACACATAAACATTTTTTTTTCCTGAATGTTGCAAATGTATTATTTATGAAGAATATTTATTTTGTTAACAAATTATATTTTAACAAAGATATCTGTGCATTTTGCTGTATAAAATGGCTTTTTACCAATAACATGTAAATAGTTAAGCCAATTTTAATTTTAAATTAAAATTTTAATAACAAATTTGATACACCCTTTATTGCTTTGTGTATGTTGTTTACGTTTAATTGTATATTTTTTTTAATTAGAAATAAAAATCCATTAAAAAAAGGTGTCACACCATCCATACTACATTTAAGAATTTTTACATCAAAAGAGATTCAGATATTATGGATGGTCTTCGGTGACATAACAATATTATCAGTGTATCAAAATATTTAATTTTGTTAGAAAATAATGATTTGAGTAACAAATTTGACAATTTCTTGGTGTCTTTTAATTTTATTTTATAATTTTTCTCCTCAGTGGTTCCACAAACGAGCCCACGCTGGTTGCCCAGGGCGAAACATCATTTGATAATTTCCCTTTTCGCTTTGGTCCTTTGTGTGTTCCTTGTAGGATACTCATCCAAGTTTGAATTTTCATTTTTTTCCACCCCGAGATCTTTTGATCTTTTATTTTTAGATTCTTTTCAGTTGCAGTAACTGACTCGGAGGTTTTTTTACTTCTTTTTTTATGGTTTTTTTATTTATTAAAACAAGAATCCTTCACATCCTGCAAAACAAAGCAGTCCTATTATGAATAAAGAAGAATTTTAGAATAAAATACAAAGAAAACATATTTTTAAAATATTATGAAATTTTTTTTGTTACAACGAAACTTTAAAAAAAAAATAATTTTTAAAGTGTCAAAACAGGAACTGCAACCAAGGTTCTAAAATATCTTGAGTAAAAGGCATAAATTGAGTTTTTCCTGATGATAGTCAATACACCCAAAATGTCAGGTGACATATGGTTGTAAAGTATTGTGGGTCATCCTGGATAAACCAAACAGTAGGAGAAAAAAAAAACACGTGTACTTGTCATAAATGTCAAAAACTGACCTGTCATTTGGTAGATCTTAACAAGCGCCTGTAGAAAGTTTAAAGCTTTGAGAATAAAATAGGAATTTTTTTGTACTTCAGTGTAAAATGAGCTTCTTGAATTTATATTGCTCACACAGAGGGTGGACGACGCCGTTTCGTCCGTATAAGGGACTCATCAGCTAGATGTACAAATGGCATTGTTACATGTCTCTCGCAGGATCGATGCTTTACCATGCACCTACTGCTTATACAGTGGGTACTATTCTTTGTTGTCGGAGGTTCACACAGAGGGAGCCATGGTCGGTACTCGACAGAAATGCTCTCCGCTTGAGCTGCAATCTTTGGCACATAAGCGTGACCAAATTCTCTGTCATTGTGGTAAACCTAGCTGATGAGTCCCTAATAAGGACGAAACGGCGTCGTCCTAGGTTCCACCTTCTCTGTGAACAATCGAAAATCAAGAAGTTCATTTTGCACTGAAGTACAAAAAAAATTGTTTTTTCGTTAGATTTACGGTGCCACAGCCTTCTTCCGTTTGTTTTTTAAGAATAAAGGCGCAAAAAGACATAAACTAAAAATGAAAATGTCCGGAACTACCTACTCGAAATTTGTAAACTTTTTTTTAGTTTTAAGCAGAGCATCAAATTCTGCAACTTTACCCTAATTTAAACTTTTTTAAATCCTACCGTTTAGGAGATCCACATGGTGAACATCTAATATGCAGCGCCCCGTATATCACACCAGAAGGAAAAAATAGTTTGGCCGCCATTATGAATATCAAATGTCAGTCAATTTTTTTTTTTAATTAATGCAGAGACGAACTCAATGCTAATGATATCTACTAAAAAATGTTGTGTATATGTTAATAATGTCGGGTATATTTTTAACATAACTTGCACACATCTTTGAAACTGCTTATGAATCTTTACTTTTTTTAATGTGAGGTCAAAGATCTAGTCAGTGTCTTTAATATGAGATAACTAAAAAAATCACCTACTTACCTACTTAAAAAGTACAAAACATCAAAGAAAAATCAAATTTTTGAAACCTAGTCGCATTTTGATTTGAGCTGACATATGTCACTTTTTGATATTTTTTAATTAAGTGGAACCTCCTCAGTATTTCTTAGTTGATTTCGATTTGACTTTCTAACACATTTTTTTCTAACTTTGGCAGCCGCTATCTCGGATTCTGAGGCCGGAAAATGGGGTTTCTCGACTGGAAATTCAGCTTTTGGCATCAAGCATTACAATGCCAAACTCATTAAGTAGCCTTCTTTTGAAAATGCTTAAGAATTTACTTCAGTGCTATAACAAATTCCGCTACTTCATTTTTTTTATTATAAACTTAAAAAAACCTCCGTAATACACTTTGTGCTATGTTCTGGTAATGGTTTTCGGGCCCAGGCTTAAAAAATTCTGACTACTTCGTCGTTAAGACTTTATAAAATTATGTTACTCTCCTTTATAATCAGTCCTTACTATTTACCTTAGAGAATTCTCGGTAGGTATAGGGGAGCATTTTCTGGAACCTCCGTCATTAATTTGATGGAAGAAACATATTAACGAACTATACTCTTCTGATTTAATCGCTAGTTGTTTTTATCAAAAAAACTAAAAATGTCTTATCTACACAATATATAAGGTGTGCCACACGATTGGTGCAGAAGTAAAAATATATTTCGAGAGTCATGTCCTTCCTTAGTTTCCTGTGATGTATCGCTTGTTAAAATCGGCTAAGAAGTAAGAAAGTTACAATTTTTTCAAATGGGTACTTTTGGTAACTAAATTAATTCATTATTTTCCTTATTTCTTACCCGATTTTTACAAACAATACATCAGTAGACTCGGGACTGATGAGGCTGTACATGTCAAATTTTACTTTTGCACCAGTGGCGGACACAAAAAATTTGCAGGGGAGTCAAAATAACCTACTTTGTCAATGTCAATTTTGCCAAAAAAGTAACAAGTTTTAAAATCTTGGCTTTTCAAAATGGTCAGCACTATTAAAAACGGACAAATATACATCGAAAAGCAAAGCCAAGCAAAAAACTTTTTTTTATTTGACTGAATTAGGCTTATCAAACGCATTTATTTGAAAGTCATAACTTTCTTATTTCTTACCCGATTTTAGAAAGGAAACTAAGAGAAAACATGGCTCTCAAAATGTATTTTTACTTTTGCCCCAGTGCCGCACACAAAAAAATTGCAGGGTGGTCAAAACAACCTACTTTAAAAAAGTAATAAATTCTAAAATCTTGCCTTTTCAGGTCAGCACTATTAAAAACGGACAAATACATCGAAAAGTATAGCCAAGGAAAAAACTTTTTTTTTTACTGAATTATGCTTATCAAATGCACTTATTTGAAAAATTTATAATTTTCTTATTTTTTACCCGATTTTAACAGGCGATACATTATTAAACTAAGGAAGAACATGGCTGTCGAAACGTATTTTTACTTTTGCACCAGTGGCGCACACAAAAAATTTGCAGGAGGGTCAAAAATACTTATTTTTTAAAATTGTCCGCCATCTTCTATTTTTACGAAATGTTACTTTTAACATCAGATTCCACAATTCTGATGTCCTGGCGTTTTAAAATGACTAAAACTGTTAAAATCGGACATGCAGTTTTTAAGTGATAGACAATCAAAAAAGTCCCGTTTTTTTTGTCCCACCGTTTATTTGGTTATTTGACGCCTCGCACACATGTATAACATAAAAAATGATGACGTAGTAAATTTAAACCCTGCACAGATAATTTTTTTAGCATCATCCTTTACCGAGAATAAATTTCAAAAAATGCGATTGGGCCCTAAGTTAAGAGTTAAGTTTGAAGGCGTCCCAAAAGAAATGCCCCGCTACCGAGAATTTTCTTTTGTAAGAGGTTGTCCCACTGGACATACCGAAAACATATACAAAATCTCAATTTGGGGTATTCATAAATTTTTTACCCCATAGGACTATAATATTATTTGGTTTCTAACAGTTCTTTTTGGAGGCTTGTTTTCTAATTTGTTTTTATTTGATAAAATTTAAAGTATTTGTAAATTGAGTTTCCAGGATGTAGATAGATATACATATATTCATTTTGTTTCAGCTTCGGTTATAAAATAACCATTTTCACGGACTGAACAATTAACCTAAAAGTGGATAAAAAATGTTGTTATTTTTGACAAACATTTTTGTTTTAGGTTCTTACATTTATGATAAATGGAAAGACAAACTAGTTTATCTGTTGAAGATGTCACGTAATACATATTCGACATTTAAAAAAGTATAAAAAACTTATTTTTTTTGATTTTTAACGAACAGCTAAGAAACATAAATTTAGATTTCTACTTCAAATGAGTTCTATGGTAGGTGAATGTGAAGATTAAAGTCACTTTTGTGCAATATAATTAATAACTGCAATAAACGAAGAAACATGTCAAATTTTTGGTGTCTGTTTTATTAATCAGTAAGGAGAAAGGGTTTTGAAAAATAGGATGGAAAAAGAATTTTTGTTTATTTTGTAGGTGTAATGTTTGTATTGACGTTAGGAGTAGTTCAAAAGTAATAAATATTTTGGGTCCAATATGAAATGAAAGAGTCGTAAAAACCAGAAAACAAAAGGGACATAGAGGAAAGTTTTATGCCACGTAATTCGGGATTAAAGGGTTCTAAAACGGGAAGGTTGGTAGGGGTAAATATATCCTTAAAGTTACCAGTAAAGATCCTAATTTTCAATCCCCTAACACCCTCCTCCCTCTCCCATTTTTTCACAAAAAATATAACCACCATCTTCCATAAGAAATTCCCACAAAAATCAACAAAACCATTTAACCCTTACCAACCATCCCATTTCAGTACCCTTTGATTTCGAATCACGTGACACATAACCGTAACTTTGTACCCCCTTTCGTTTTTTGGTTTTCACGTCTCAGTACCCCTTTATCCCGTATTTAAAATATTCCAAACGTCAACACAAACATTACACCCACCAAATAAACAAAAACTCTTATTCTTCAACACCCTCTCCCCTCACTGATTAATAAAACAACCACCCAAAAGTTTGACATATTTCCTCTTTTATTACAGTTATTAATTATATTGTACAAAATATAATGAGTGACATTAATCTTCACATTGACCTACTATAGGACTCATTTGAACTACAAATGTCAATATATGTTTATGAGCTGTTCGTTAAAAATCAAAAAATTAAGTTTGTTTTATACTTTTTTAAATGTTGAATATGTGTTACGTGATGTCTTCAACAGATAGACCAGTTTGTCTTTTTATCATAAATGTAAGTGCCTAGAAACAAAAATGTTTTTCAAAAATAACAACTTTTTTATCCACTTTTAGGTTAATTGTTCAGTCTTTGAAAATGGTTATTTTATAATCTAAACCAGTCGGACCAGACCAAAAGAAGTTGGTCTAGATTACCGGGATCTAAAGATAATCGCTAATCTATACTGGAATCAGACTGCCCAAATAAAGGTTGATGGCCAACTGTCCGAAGAGGTCCAAATAAGCAGAGAAGTACGCCAAGGTTGTATATTGTCTCCGCTGTTGTTTAATATCTATAGTAACAAATGAATAGAGAATGCACTTCATAACTACGAAGAGGGTTTGACCATAAACGGTATAAAACTCAACAACATACGATATGCCGACGACACTGTCATAATAGCAGACACGCTGGAAGGCCTACAAGATTTGTTGAATTAAATTGCTGCCAAAAGTTCGCAATTCGGACTTAACTTAAATATTGAAAAAACAAAATGGATGGTCATATCTAAGGAAAAGAACATCCGGGGTATGTTAGAAGTAAATGGGCAGCAAGTCGAACGCGTGGATTCATACAAATACTTAGGTTGTCTCCTTAATGAGAACTGGGACAACATGCAAGAAGTTCGTGCAAGAATTGAACAGGCTAGATCATTTTTTATCAAAATGAAACCAGTGTTATGTAGTCGCGATCTTAATACCACTTTCCGAATTCGTGTGCTTCGGTGTTATGTTTTTAGCATCTTATATTATGGCATGGAAGCATGGACACTGACTGAGGCCATGTGCAAAAAGTTGGAGGCATTCGAGATGTGGTGTTATCGTAGAATATTAATGATATCTTGGATGGCCCGACTAACTAATGTGGATGTTCTGCCTAGAATAAATGAAGAGCTTGAAGTTTTATTTACCATCAAAAAATGAAAACTTGAATATTTTGACCATATTTTGAGAAATGACAAATATAAACTCTTAAAATTGATAATAGAAGGCAAAATTAAAGGCAAAAGAGGTCCGGGTCGTAGACGGATATCATGGCTTAAAAATCTTAGACAATGGTATGGTGTTAGTACTACGACACTTTTCCGAAAAGCATTGGACAGGATGCAGATTGCGCTGATGATATCCAACGTTCGAAGAGAGCATGGCACTTGAAGAAGAAGAAGGTCGGACCAAAAGTTTTTTAATAAATAATTATGGTGTAGCAAACTGGCTCTCATTTAAACAAAATGAAACTTTAAAGTAGTTTCAACTTTTCTCCTCACTTTTCGACGGTTACTTTTTTGGCACAAATAGAAAATCCCCCTGAGGATCGATTACTTTTCAAGAAAGCAGCTCTAATTATGCTCCAATTAAGAAATGTAAAAAGACTCCTTTCTAGGTCTAAAATTATAGACTGAAATATCTCAAGATAATTGCAAGGTGCAAGATATTTATTTTGAGAAAGTTGGGAAAACTCCAATTTTCCCATACGAGAAGCACAAAAATCATTCAATGAATAATGTATAAGGGCAAGTTGAATGAAAAATAACGTCGTCCATGTCCGATGACCGTCTGGGATTCAGCTGAGGAGCAATAATTCGTTGTTTGATTTCTTTCCCAGAAAAAAAGGTAACACGTCAATTGTTCATCGAAAAGGAAAATACCACATTTTCTATATAATTTAGTTTTGGTTTGAAAGATAATTATGGGGCTCTCGGCAATATTTTTTCAATGGATACGATTTTTTACAATCAATTAGATATTTAATAACTTCGGTTTATAGCCAAGACAGTCATATAAGTTATTGGCATAAAATATTTACAAAAATGCTGCCGTGGTTAACCCTCAAACCGGTTGGGAATTTGATAAATCAAATCAAATAAAATCATTTATTTTGTCATAATAAAATAAATAATATCAATTACAATTTTTATGCATTCTCTGACAAAAAAGGATCATTTCACTATTACAAAACCGATAACATTAGGCCCACCATTTAAGTGGACCCATGCGAAAAGACTCCATAAAACAAAAAATATATATATATATATAACACATATATACAACAAAAAATAAATACAATTAAGAATATTGCATATTGTTTTTTATCTACACACTATCTTTAAAAAAAAAGGATTTAACAAAACCCAACTCTACCCAGGGAAGAAATCCAGGGACAGGGGTGTGGCGCTTAAGGAACAGACGACTGGCAGACACAAGAAAATCCCGACACAGTGAGACAAAATGGTTGAAAAAATATATATAGATTACATTATAATAGATTGTAATCGAGATTGCTCTTGCAACAGCATATTTTTGATGTTTTATTTAAATACAGTGAGTGATATATTTTTTGTTGCTTGTTGTAACACATTCCACATTTTAATTGCTACGTAGGTAAATGATTTTTGGTAAGCAGCAGTTCTATGATGAGGAATAATAAACTTTTGGGAGTCTCTGGTTCGATGAATCCTAGCCAAAGTTATAAATTTTTCTCTTACCTGTGTTTATAATTCTATAAATAAAATTGTGCGTATGCAGTTTTCTTCTATGGGGTATAGTAAGGACTCTGTGGCGATTAAGATATGGAGTTACATGATTTCTTTATGAGACTTGATAAGAAAATCTCATAGAGCTATTTTGAATCTTTTGAATCAATTTTTTTGTTAACCAGCATATCGGGTGACCATAAACAACAGCTCCATAGTCAAATAATGAAAGGACGAGAGAGTTACATAGGTAATATAGAGTTACATAGGTAATATTTTTGTTCCGGTGGTAAGTGTTTTTTAAGTTTGTAGATATTTTTAAGCTTCAGATATGCAGCAATCAGTTTGGTTTCTACATGACTTTGGAAAGGATAAATCTCTATCAAACGTAACACCTAGATTTTCTGCAGTCTGAGCGATTGGAATTATGTTGCTGTTTATTGTAATTTTTAAGTTACGTTCAATTTGTTGCCGTATGACTTTATCTCTATTTATTACTAGGATTTGTGATTTAGATGTATTCAGTTTTAAATTTAATTTATTTAATTGAATTTAGTTTTTCTTGGGTTTCTTGAATGTTATGCTTATTAATGGGTATTTTAAGTTGAGAATCGTCTGCAAACTGTTTAAATTTGCAAAATTCGACACAGCGATTCATATCAGCAACGTAGATGGCAAAAAACAGAGGTGAGAGAGCAGAGCCTTGCGGTACTCTCTTTTTTATCAGTTTAAATATTGATTTCTCTTCATTATCCTTTGTAGTCGTCACTGCACAGTTGTGTCTAAATGTAATAAGATTTTTTAGAAAGTTAACTGATCTCTAAGAGAAACCAGAATAGTCGAGTTTAGATAACAACATTTTGTGACTGATGGTATCAAAAGCTTTACTAAAGTTGGGTAAAGTCATATAGGTGGTATTTTCATGTTCCTGGTTTTCCCTCATCTCATTCAATGTGCTTACCAGAGTGGTACTAGTACTATAATTTTTTCTTAAACCTGACTGGCAGTCTGGTATTATTTTGTAGTGTTCGATAAATGATTCAATTTGATGATAAATTTTTTTTCAAAAATTTTAGATAAAACGGAGACTATACTACTTGGTCTTAGAGTTTTTAATTCTTTTGATTCACTTATTTTAGCCAGAGGGCAAACAATTGCTTTTTTCCAAGATGATGGATAAAATGAAGTTAAGATACAAGGGTTTATCACGGTAATCAACGCATCCGCACAAGAAGCATACCTAATTTAATATCCTTAATTGACAGCCCATCATCACCCACAGCATTACTAGATATTTTTAAAACGATTTTAGTTAAGCTCTCCTTATCAATTAGTTCAAAATCTAGTTCATGAATGTTGTTATTTAGTTTGTTGTTTGTTTGGAGGCTGTATCTGGTCGGTTGTCTATTTCTAAAAAAAAAGTAGTGAGGCATTATTAAGATTTTCGGAAATATCAGATGGATTTTTGTTAAATGTAAGGTTAAGTTTTTCAGTTGTATTCCAAAATTTCTTACCTTTAATCTGCGCAAGAAGATTAATAAACATGATTTTTCCCTTATTATCGCATGTTTTGTAAAATTTCTTAGTTATCTGTAATATTGTAAGTGATTTTCTAATTTTTTTTGTTTAAATTTTTTATGTGCCCTATCCCTTAGTGTAATTGGCTTTTTGATATTCTCGGTAATCCAGGGTAAGTAGAATTTTTCGGATATTTTTTTTGTTTTTAATTGAGCGTATTTTTCTAAATGCTGTAGTAAATTGTTGCAAAAAATATTTATTTTTTCGTCTATATTATTCGTTGCTAATAGGCGATCCCAGGGAAGCAGTCGTCCTTCGTTTATGAATGTTTCGGAATTAATATTTTTGTAATCCCTGTATGTTACCGTTTTTTTTTTACACAATTAATTTTAGGCATATTAAATACCGAGTGTACTAAATTATGGTCAGTAATACACTGCGATATTGTTAATGAGCTCGATTTAAGACAGTGCACACTTTTACTAGATATAATCAGGTTTATGAGGCTAGTTGTACCATTTCTAAAGTTAAATCTTGTAGGTTCCTGAATATGTTGTAAGAGTTGAAAAGTTTGGAGTAAATTTTTTAGTCTGATTGGGTACATTGAATCATTTAAAAGATTTATATTAAAATCACCAACCAAAATAGTGTTTTCATATGTAAGTAAGTAAAGCAATATAATTGCATTTATTCCTTGAGTTCCTTATTGAAAAGTTGTTTTTTTTATTTGTCCTTAACTAAAACCGTTTATTAGATGTTTTCAATTTGTCGTTTATATACCTGGGATGCTCTAAAACTATTGCTATGACTTGGGTAAATGAGTTAGTTGTCAAAAATGTTCAACATTTTTGAAAATAGTGTACTTGGACATTTTGTGATAAAGTGACTTTCTATCCCTCGATGAATTCAAGCTCTCGTTACGCTCGTGCTATAAGCTTTTTACTTCATTCCCTTGGTCTGGGGTCTATATTATAGCCTATAGTAGTGTATAAGTTATATAATGGGGGAGATACGTAAATTAGTGGCTTGTATGAAAAATCTAGACAGCCATGGAAACAAAAGAAATGAAACTTCTTCGATATCGCATTTTACTTGGGAACGATGGAAACAAAAACAGTGGCCACGGTAATAAAGAGAAATGTCTTTAAACGTTAAATTTTGCAATTGCAGGCGGTTAGAAGGAACTGCGATATCTAACTCTATATATAATATAATACAAAGAAACGTATAAAGAAACTTCAAACTGTTTACATACTTTGAGTTCCCAACAGTGAGATTTTTATCTTCAAATCCTAACTCGATTTGTCTCTTTACAGCCAATCTTCGGACTTCGGCATATCCCCGGAATAAAACAATGCGGTTTGCTCTTACTTCTTCAGTGCACTCGTAGTACATATCCTTACGCGAAAAAAAAAAGTGACAATTAAAGAAAATGCGACTTCGAAAAAACATTTTTCATTTCTTTTGTTTCCATGGCTGTCTAGATTATTCAAACAAGTCACTAACTCACGTACCTACTCGATTGTGTCCTAATACTCTATTATAAGGTACATTATAGACATCTAGGCCCTAGACCAAGGGATCATGAGGTAAAAATCTTATAGCACAGCGTAGCGAGGGCAGGAATTCATCGAGGAATAGAAAGTCACTTTTATCAGAAAAATCACTATTTTTCAAGATTTTTGATCGCTAACTCATTTACCTAAGTTATAGCAATAGTTTTTAAGCGTGCTTTAAATGCACTTTATTAAGGCGCTTACGTTGCTTAAGGGTACTTTGAGAAAAAACTCGTATCTCGGTAGTCATAGGATCGGTTTGTGCCTATGAGAACTTGTACTTAGGAGATCGAAATCGAAATCTTACCAAAATTTCGTTAATTTCCGCGTTCAAACAAAATCCCATAAGAACTGTGCGAGGTTCTTTCTGACCCGAATTGCTCTGGGTCGTCTGGATGTTGGACCGAAAACAAAGGTATTATCGCCTTTACATAAAGTTGGCATACTATTATTGCCTTAATCAACCTTTAAATGATATTCGGGGCTAATATAATTGCATCTGAATTTTTGCAAATGAAAAATTAGATGCAGGGATATTATTTGGTAAGAATATTTCATGACTTGAAAGACATAAAATAAAAACAAAAATTTATTGAGAAAAATACCCTTTGTTTGCCTACTTGTCAATAATTTTTTCAGAAAAAATTAACAGGAGGGACGCAATTAATTAAAAACCGTCAGAATATCTCGTCCTTACAAAAAACCTGACTATTTTAAAGACAAGTTTAAACTAACTGCTTTTTTGTCAGAAGAAATTTGCTAATATTTCCGAGAGTTTAGTTAATACTGTTCCAGTAAATATTACAAGTGTTAATTTTTATAGGCAGTTTTTGTCAAAAACTCTTTTTTTATTTAAAAATGTACGTTTTGAAGCTTATCTGTAAAGAAGCCTTTAAAACTTTTAACATAGAACACCAGAGATAGCTGTGGAATGTTTTATACTGAAAGAAGAATTTTGTAACAATAACGAACATTTAGTAACAGTAACTGAAGGCCTTGCCCATATTTGGCTTACTAGATATTGGTTTTCTGGTAACAACTCATAAATTTCAATGTTTAAAAGAAATATTTGTTAACGAAAACAAAATCGTTTGGTAATAATTAACTAGATATTTAATAACGCTATCTAAATGATAAGTATCTTTAAAAATACCTTACATTAACTATATATTATATTGGTATTGGTAAAAACGAGTTTAATTAATAATATACGTGATATTTATTACAAGAATCATTCTCATTAAGTATTACTAAAGTAAACACTAAGATAATTATGCTAGCCACACAAACCTCATTTTTCGTTTTTTTTCCTTACTACCACAACATTCGCGGGATAGAATAACTATAATTTTTCATAAATTGGCGACGTATTTATAAGGTCCTGGAAAACACTTGTGCATATATCGGTGAGGAGTATCTGAAAAAAGAATATGAAGTCAAATTCTTGGAAAAAGAAGCTATTGGAAAATGTACAAAAAACGGCATCTTTAATCGATAAACGTACTCTCTGTCTCTCTTCGTTTTAGTATGAAAGGAAGACACAAACTTATGCTTAAATTTGTGACACAAAACTCTAAAAATATGGCATGCATTATAACTTATGATAGGGTCATGGTGAAGTTTAAAATATTTTTGTTTATTAGTTACCTCTTTCAATATTCTCATAAACAGAAACTGCTAAATTTTAAGCCCTTCAAGGCTGAACCAATAAACTAAGAATAAAACATCAAGAAAGTATTTTCTTCTCTAGGGACGAAAATGGTTTCGGTCTATTTCCAACGCTTCTACAAATCATAGTCTACTAGGTACCTACATTGTTTGGATGGTTTTCTGTCATTCATTTTCGTCACTAGAGAAGAAAACATCTCTAGAGACGAAAATAAAATTGATATGCGTGTGAAATATAAAACTTTCTGAGGCGTTATAGAGTGCAGATTTGGTTACATTCAAGTGTCGTCGTAGGAAAATGAATTTACACCCATACTTTTCCGCACTAGGATTTTTAATTATTGGCTTTTTTTTCTTTACGTCCACCTAACTCTCTTTACGTCTGTTTGACGGCACATTCATGTGGTCGAAGAAGAAACATTGTACCCAACACGTGCATAAAGTGACTGTTCCGCCCTAGCTGATGCGTCGTTTGTCCATTTGAAATGGTACTTTCCGCACGCAAATATAGCAAAAGTAAAATAAAACAAAAACTATTTTCCAGAATGCAGCACTGACCTAACTGTTTTCCTAGAAGAAGTTGACAGTTGACATCAATTAATCCAGTAAAAATTTCAGGTACAAAATACTGCATATTATACAACTCTAAAACCACAATTTGCGGTTTTTATCGTAATATCCCTAGAAAACTCAAACGTTTTTTCAAACCTCCGGGGTATTTCCACTAAAAGTGCAGTCCAGTTTACTTCTGCTTTTATCTCTTGACCTTTTTTCAGTGGCCCTTTGGTGGAACGTAAAATAGAGGAAGTACAGATCGTAAATTGGTCGATTGTTATTTATTTTCCGTTGCTGCGCTCTATACCGCCTACGTGTCTTTATTGGGGTTGTTCTTTCCGTATAAAAATTGCGAAACAAAGATGCCACCGCAAAGAAATTGTAATTGAACTGGACAGAAAACAATTTTGTATCGTTTTATTATTTCGGAAAATCAAATAACTGGATTTGCTAAAAGGGTTTATTATTTTAGGGGTTGCCTAAAAAACCCGGCCGGGGCTTTTTAGCTTAAGTTTGATTTTTGTTTTTTAGCATATGAAACCAACTTTCTCTATATTTCGCAAATATTCAGTAAATTTTTGTCTTAAAATAGGTTTAATAGGCAGTTTGAGTTGGTTTAAAAAATTATGTATTTATTTTCTGTACACAAATTGCAACCGGATTTTTACCACTCACGTATTGTGTAAGAAAAATACATTTTATGGTAAAAACAAAATTGAGTAAATCTTTAAATAATTACTTAGCGTCTGTTAACAATGCTCTACAAGCTTAACAATTTTTGTAAAATATTTACGCATATAATACCCAAAATTTATAGAAATTTTTAATATTTTTTGTATACTTTATACAATTTTTGAGTAAGTTATTTATAAATAAATTTTACATAAATATACACAATTTTTAAAAAGATTTTGTAGAAAATAAATATTTTATATTTAAGTTTTTATGAACTGCTTGAATACATTTTTAACTGTTTTTTGTGTATAATTTTAAATCATATATTTTTAAAATGTATACATGTAGAATCTACGTATAACATTTCAGTTCCAGTTCATCCTGTAAAGTCACTGAAGATGGCGGGATTCACATTTTTTGTCGCAAATTTGAAAGCATCCCACAACTTCCCATATTTCGATTAAGCATCTATCTGAAAGAACCAAAAAAAACTAAAATCACCCATTTGCAGGTTTAAGTTTAAAAGTACCCACAATAAAATGCAAGGTCGTTCAAAATAATTGCAAAATTTTTGTGTCTTCATATTTTCTTTTTATAAATAAAGTCATATATTTAAAAAGTTAAAAAATAATTACCAATAACTAATTCATTAAATACAAAACCTCTTCCAAGCCATTCTGGTCTGGGAGGGTCCCGAGGATCGAGGCCGCATTGCTCCGCTGAATAATTTTTAAAAGAAAAGTTTTAGCTTTCCAACATAGTGAAGATCTTAAAATATGTGACAGTCTTAGTACAGCTAAAGAGTTTTTTAATAAAAAGTAAGCTAAATGTGAATTTAGAATCTCGAGATTTTTACAATAAAAGCTTAATTTTTTTAAATTTGTTATCAAGAAATTTTTCTATGCAATTAGAAAAATACTTTGCATTTGCTGGTATTGATTTTAATTAAATTAGATTTAAGAATAATATTTTCAAAATAATTTAAAGGGTTCTCAGTGCAACCTTCCGAACTACCGTCATCTAAATACCATGCATTAAATTCTGATTTTAAGGATTTTATTAAAGGATGAATAACTAGGCAAAAAAGAGGTGATCCTAAAGGATCGCCTTGCTGGACTCCTCTTTGAGATAGAATAAAACTTTGAACGAAAGAAAGCATTGAATGTTCTTTATGGCATTGACGTATAAAATTAGAAAACTCTGGAATAATATATTTTACTTTTTTTTAGAATTACATCTCTATGAATCATGTTGAAAGAATTATAAAAATCAATTTTAAAAAAAAATTTACTTGATGAGTGTTGAAAGTTAACAAAACGGCGAGCACTGTGTGAAATAGCTTCTGCGCCACATTTAGATCGAAAACCGAGCTGTAGAGGTTGAAATATTTGACTAAGGGTTGTATGTATTCTTGAACAAACAATTTTGGCTATAAGACGTCTTAAAGTAAAACCTACAGCAATGGGGCGGATACCACCATCACGCTAAAAAATATTGGAGAAATTTTGCTATGAATCTGGTGTTGTAAAATGAAATTTGAAAATCGCGAAAGAGATGCAAGTATATCAGCGGAATACCCGCCCAGATCACTAGAAGTGAGGTTCTTTGTTGGGGTGTCAGACCATCGGGACCACCAACAGAAGGCTTAAAAGAGGTTATTGCATTTTTAATGTCTGTATAAGTGACGTCTGGGATATTTTTTCTGATACGTCTGGAAATTCTCGGTCAATGACGGCTTCTGGATGTTTTTTCTTGAGTTCTTGAGTTTTTTTAAAATTGAAAGCATCTTTAGAAGAAGAAAGACTCTCATCCGAAGATAAAATTCCAACTGCACCGCTGATGTCACCTTAAGAAATTTTGTTTTGAATTTTGTTTTCCAGGTTTCTAATAATTCTATGAGAGGCAATAAATTTTTTTCCAAATTTCGAGGTTTTCTTTTGCTTTGGAGGTAAGAGAAATTGAAAATTTTGATTTATTTGGTAATTTCAAAACTGTATATGGAGAGAGAAATAGGGAAATCCAAGTTTGAGGAAAATTTTCATTAACGCATTTATTTAGAAGGCAGGAGAGTTCTTCGGCGAGACATTTTCTGGCACATTTTAGGATTCTGTGTAAAATAGGTGTGGACAACTTTAGAAACGATAGATGTTTTGATAAAAACTCTGCATTCAAATCATAATCTGGAATGTTCGAAAAGTTAGAATTATTTTGATGTTTCATTCTTACATGACGAATTAAACCATTTTTTCCTTTAAAAAACTTTCCGCATGGAAGACATTCTGTTTGTTCAAATTCTGTAGACTGGTCTAATATTTTATTCGGATTTTGGCTATGTGAGAAACTTGCATCTTTTTAATCTTTCAGGCGAATATGTTGGTTAAGACTTTTTTTGTTCTTGAATATATTACTACATAGAGAAGAGGCATTTTTTTGAAGTAGGGTCAATAAATCATAATGTCCGGATTCAGCACTTCCAGAAAAATTTAAAAAAATTTAATGTTTGTGCTTATTTTTGTTTAAATTTATTGGGGGTTCTTTGGTAATAAATAATTCATTAGATGGAAGCCTTGTGTTTGATACATACACATATAAATTTAAATTAAAAACTTCTGAAATTACTACACATTCAAAATGGGTACCATATGTACCCGATTTATGCATATTGAAACCATATTTTTTCTCTGTGATTGGATCAAGGACGAAGTCTCGGAAGTCCCTCCAGTTAGTTATTATGTATTTGACAGTGACCTTCCTAATTTTGAGGTGATCCTTTTAATTTTGGAATATATGTTGACTAACTGATCTGAATAAGCAATTACCATCTCCTTGAACAGGAAAAACTTTAAAATTTTCCTTTGAATTTAAAATTTTTGACTGACAAATCTTGACAAGTTCGACTTTTTCAATATTTTCCTTATTTTTCTTGATAATTTCAAACTTTCAGCTATTTTCTTGTAGTGTGCTCCAAAAGCAACTGTCTTTAAATGGGATGTTTGTATAATTTATTTTGTTGATTCGACTTTGGGTAAAAATTTGGTATAAAATTGTAAATATATTTGGATTTATGACTGACAGCAATCAAAGTCAGTATTATTATTTAACGTCATCTTCGTGTTGCTAACGCGGCGAGTTTGCCGAAGAGAGTTCAAAAAATCAATAGGTTGGCCAGCGCCACCTAGAGGAGAAATTTTTTTCTCTTGAACTAGCCTGGACACTTCTGTTTGACACTGAATCCAATGTTTACAGCTGATCGATGTCAAAATCGAAATCTAAACAATGCCAGTTTCAGTTCAATGTTTTCCTTTGGATTTTTTATTTCAAAATTCGTTTTTTCGGCAATTTTAAGAACTTTTTCGATTTGGTTTTTGCCTCATCCCGTTCCAAAAATGTTTGTGCCCGATTACATGGTTTATAGTGTCTAAAGCATGCATCTATTAGTTACGATTCACTGAAAGGTTGTCTAAATAGCCGTAAAAAAAAAAGAAAGCCTGGAATCAAAAAAAATACATTTATTTTTCCTGATAAGAGGTCGGCAGTCGTAAGGTAGGAATTTACATGTATACTTAAATTAACCACATTATTTTAGGCATTTTAAAATATTGAGCAATTAGAAAAAAAAACTATAGTAAACGCATGTTGCTAGCCATAGTATTTTGTATGCCGCAAGCGGTAAGAGCAGCATCCCATTACTATAGTTTATTTTCCTTGCACCTTACTCCTTATCTTATCGAAATCTGAATCCGCCTTAAATGGTTATAATCAAATACATTTACTTGTGTATGCATGGCTTTTTAAGATATGAATCAAGACTAAAGTAAAGTAGTAAACAATAATTTAAATGGTTTTCCTTATGCAACAGCGCTTATTCAAAACCGCAGCGTCGTCGATGATACATACAAATAAAACAGAACATAAAAATTTTTGAAAAGGGACGAGGCAAAAACCAACTTGAAAAAGTTCTTAAAATTGAAGAAAAAATGAATTTTTAAATAAAAAATCCAAACAAAAATATTGAACTGACACTGGCATTGTTAAGATTTCGATTTTGATATCGATCAGCTGTGAAGATTCACTGTCAAACGGAATTGCCCAGACTAGTACAAGAGAAAAAAAATTCTCTCCTAGGTGGCGCTGGATTGGTAATAAAAACGACTGAATCAAAAAACTCTAATACAAAAAAATAAAAGATCCGATCCGACAAACTCTAAATCTACGCCTAAATTTATTTTGTAATCTTCAACGTGTAAACTTTACTGTTGGGCAAAACGCAAGGAAATTTTTAGAAAAAAAAAACATTTCAATTGTATTGCATTAAAATTTATTCTTCAACCAGGTTTTAGCAAATTAATCTTGCTTATTATGCGTCTCGTTTTCAGGAAAGCAATCTGGTGGTATAAAGAAATGCCGAAGGAACGCATTTCAAAGGCGTTAAAGGGCGCCAGCAAACAAAACAGGGCTATTTATTATGAGCTGACTTCTTGTCAAAGACCGTGTTATTCTGTGTGCCATTAGGAGCTAACTGAAGCTACGGGACAGCGCACCCTAAACAAGTATTATATTTTCGTATTGTCAATTTTAAGCAGTTGAATGGAACTTTTCGTTTAGCATAATTAATTCTGCAATACAGTAATGATTTTCACCTTATGGGTGATTTACGACGAAATACAAATATTTTAATGGTAAGTATTACAGGCCAGGGGCAACTCGGGCGGCGCATGAAAGATCGAAAAACAAAAAGGTCGAAAACATAAGATCGAAAATTAAAAGGCCGAAACAACAAAAGATCGGAACCACAAAATGTCGAAATTACAAAAGGTCTAAATTACAAAAGGTCGAATACCAAAAGGTCGAAAATGCAAAAGATCGAAATTATCAAGGGTCGAATACCAAAAGGTCGAAAATACAAAACATCGAAATTACAAAAAGTCGAAATTACAAAAGATCGACATTACAAAAGGCCGAATATCAAAAGGTCGAAATTACAAAAGGTCGAAAGTACAGAAGATCTAAAAAAAACACTAATAACCAAAATAACCAACCAATATTATATATTTTTGTTAAAAACAACACTATATCTTGCAAATTTTGGTATTACAGCATAAAATTATTATAGGGCTACAAACAATAACACGTTCTAAATTACTAAAAACGTATTTTTAGGTTAAAACTAATTTAAGCATAAATAAATCAAGGTCCACCCTACCCAAGCAAAATACGGGCAGGTACAGGGCCTGATTAATATTTTTTAATTTATTTTTATAAAATATACAAACACATACTTTTAAATTATCAATAAACCCTATTTTAATTTGACATCCGTTTTATCATCTACAAAACCCTCCAAAGATTACAACCAGGAAAAAATGTACTGTGTTATCTATCATAAATGCCACCGCTACTTTTCTTTGTTATTAGGCATGCTTTAAAAAGTGTTTGGTAACAAAGCTGTTTTTCCCGCCTTTTAGAGTATGTATGCCAAAGTTGATAAGTGTCATTGAAAATGATAAATTTCGACATAAGGTTTCTTATTTTAAATAAATTTTTAAATTCATAGTTTATTTCTGATTTTAAAAACCTTTTTATAGCATGCATAATAACGGAGAAAAATGGCGGTGGCATTTATGGTAGATCACACTGTACATTATCCCATGGTTGTAATTTTGAAACGGTTTTGTAGATGATAATCAATTTAAAAAAATACTTTAGCAACATCCTTTGCTTGTGTTGTGATACCAAAATCTCCAAATAAAGTACAGAAAAATGTTGTCTTCTAATAAGAACAAATGACCAAATAAATGTTAGGCCTGAAATTTAAATTATTGGACTACGATTCCAAATCAATTTCGAAAACGGATTTGAAATTAAAGCAGGATTTATTAATAAATTAAAAGTATGTGTTTTTATATTTTATAATTTATTATAAATTAAAAAATAATAATCCGGCCCTGTACTAGCCTGTTTTTCGCTTGGGTAGGGTGGGCGTTGATTTATTTATGTAATTTAAAACGTGATGTTGTTTGTAACCCTAATACCTCAGGATTGGAATTTGGATTTTTTTATTTTTTTTATAAAAAACTGAGACTTAACGCGTTAAACACATTCTTTTATGTGGTAATACCAAAATTTGCAAATAGCAGTATACAGGGTGTTGTTTTGAACAAAAATATATAATATTAAAATTTTTTAAGTCCGGACCCGGACTATTATTTTTTATACATTGGTCGAAGCGGCTTTCGGGGCTCCTTAATCCGAGATATGTTCGTTTTTATCTTTGCACCATTTTCATAAATCACACTGTATATTTGACAAAACGATAACAAAAAAAAAATTAGCATTGAATATGAGTTGCCCCTGATCTGTAATACTTAGTATTGAAATATTTGTATTTCGTCGTGAATCACCCTGTATAGGATTACTAGTGAAATAAAATAAAACTTAATTGGGCACAGCTTGACTTTAATAAAGTCGGCGTCCAAATGGTAATAAAAATATGACAAGTTTTTGTTGATCCTTATGAAGCGAAAATGCAATTCAGTAGGTATAAATTAAAGTTGTTTTTTTTTAAATATAATGTAGAATTTTTATTAAATTTTATTCTGGTCTTTAAACAAAATGACACTTGCGTAAAAATAAATTCAGTGACCTCACTAAAGATTGACCCCAGTTTGCTCCAACTTTTTGAAAGAATCTATGGGATTTTTATTCAAATTTAGTAGTATCTAAAATTTTCGATACCATACCGACTCTAAATTTGTATCAATTCCTTATAATCCTAATTATACCAAAGGATTACAAAAAGTATTTAATAACATCAGTCTTAAATTAGTATATCAATCCGGAAACACAATAAGAAGTTTACTAGGAAATCCCAAGGATAAAACTACAGTTCTAGAAAAAAGTGGAATTTACGAAATTAGTCGCATGGATTGTGACAAAAAATATGTTGGCCAAACGAGACGCTCTATTCAAAAACGATTCAAAGAACACTTAGCACACTTAAAATACGGAAGAACAGAAAAGTCAAGTGTGACCGTGCATGCTTTTGAAAACAATTATAGATTCATATTAGATAACCTAAAACTTCTAAAAATTGTACCAAATAAAAGACTTTTGAATGCATATGAAAGGATGGAAATCATTAAGTGCAGAAATAGTTTAAATAAATATAGAGACCCCATTCCGTTTAGTACACTTTAAACTTTAGTTGAGGGGAGATAGGATTATAAAGCGTGACCAATCACAAATTATTAGTCTTATCTCCGCCCATTAAAAGACAGTATATAAGATAGAGTGTAGGTTAATTTACTTACGTTGTTAGCGAAACGCGCGTCGAGTGCAAAAAAGTGTAGTTTTGGTTTGTGGAAAACAATTATAACTTTGTTAAAACATTTTAAACTATAATATATGAATAAAATTGTTTTATTGTTAGTTCCCTCCCCCTTTTGGGGTTAACCAAACCAAATTCAACTCTGTCAAAATGAGATCAGTCACGTGATTTTATCATGGGTAACTATTAGTAATGTTGCCGAATTTGCCAAAGTCAAGCTGTGCATTCAGGACTTTACATTTTGATAATAATAAAGTATTTTACTAGTTTCTTGCACTAAAAGCGCATATCCGCATCTCAATTTTTAAAAACTAGAGAGAAATTTTAGTAAAGCAATTGTAAGGAACAGAGGAGCGCGTAGACGCACTGCAGACATTAGCTCAAGACAAGGTGACACTGCTGTGGTTTGCTGGCCATGAGGGAACACCAAATAAAAAGGCGGACGAGCTTGCCAGAGTACGCACCGGAACCATATATATATATATATAGGACCGGAAAAACTCTCCTGTGAATGATAATGAAACAGGTACAAAGCGAAGCCAACAAATGGGAAAGCGATGAAGATAGATCGTCCTGGAGGCAAGAGTCAGGCTGCAGACAGTCTCAACTATTCGTCAATGTCCCGGACGCAGCCAGAACAAAATAACTTCTAGGCAAAACTGCTAATAGGAATTCTGCCAGGGCACAATCGGTTAGGGGTGCAAAACGGGGTATGACAGAAAGGGCCCATAAAGCCGCTTTATTGCCAGGCTCACAGGTCGCCTCGTACTGCTACTACTATACTTTTTGTTTATACGCTTAAAGTGCTTGTATAAATGAATGGTTTAAATATATTTTTCTTTTAAACGCCACTAAAACCGTTTTAAGCCCTAAATCAATTTTATTTGAAAGCGATTTAGGAAAGCCGTTTGTCGGCTTTAAAACCGATTTTCTTCGGCAGAAACACTTTAAAAACGCTTAAGCGTATTACTGCCCAACTAAAAAATACTCAACTCTACCCTTACGAAAAAAACTACTGTTATACTGGGTTTTTCAATTGCGTTTTTTTAATAATGCACTAGAAAAATATTATTAATAATAAAATAAATATTGTTTTTAATTTTTGTGAAAGTGTGAAGTTTACCATGTTACCCTTATTAGTCTATGCATTTTTGTATGGGGATACCTTGCGCATTCCAAATTAGCAATACTTTATGTCTTTTTTACTTTCGGTATTCGGTAGAAGCCCGGCCAAACCACAACACAGAAGGAATTAGTTTTCATTAGCGCATGACATGCCAGAGTAATGATAACATTTAGATCCTGTAAGGTTTGCGGAATGATGTAAACAGATATTTTGATGTTCGGGGGCCATTTGATAACAAATTTTGTCAGAGAGGCAACAGATTGATCGATAATATATTGTTACGGGATTTTAGTTTACCTTAAAAAGGGATAAATAGTAACAATAATGATACTAAAGCAAAAGATCAAAAGATGTTGAGTGGAAAAAACGAAAATTCAAACTTGGATTAATATCCCAAGTGTGGGATACTCATAAAAGTTTGAATTTTCTTTGTTTTTAGATTCTTTTCGGTTGAAGTAACTGATTCGGAGGTTTTTCAACTTCTTTTTTTTTCGTTTTTATTAATGATAATAAGAAAGTATTTTAATAGACTGGTTTATAATAACAAAATCAGAGGCAAAGGTATATAATTGTTAATATTTTGAAAAGGTCACATAAGAGTGACTTATTGTTGACCCAGTTACGTCATTCGGTTTTTAATATTTTTGGTAAGTATATAGGTTGAAAAAAGTTTAATCGTGTAGTTTTTGGTTTCTGTGTTTTTTTTTTGTATGTTTTTTCCTTTTTTAGTTTGTATTTTGAAAAAGTTCTAAACATTGATTGTTTCTAGCTACAACAGTAGGGGAACATGGGTTATGATGACATTGAAATTTTTCCATAAAAAGTATTCTTTGAAACTGTACATTTGGCAACATCGTAAGTGCGGCACGTAGCATTAAGAACCGACATACATTTATCGCAGCAGTTTGTCCTTTGAGCCACACGTGGACGGATTGTTTTTCTCAAGTCATTACAATATTTAGTTAACAGTATTTACTGATTTTTGTCGTTTGTGAGTAAGTATGATTTTAATTATTTTTAGAAAATATTGGACTGGTATTAAGAGTAACCTAAACAGCTTGGATGTATCGATAATGTTTTTGTTTTAATTTGGAAGTATTGAAATAAATTTATTTAAGCATCTGGGGAAAGATGACGGTGGTAAGATGACAAAATGAAGAAGCAGAAAAAGATTGGAAAAAAAGGTTATGAAAGGGAAAGAAAATGAGTTAAAAAAAAACTAAGTGGACGAAAGACAAAAATGTATAGATCAATCAAGACTCACAAACTGTGACTACGATAAACTTGGTACAGGTGTACAGATTCTTCAATTGAAAATTGGATTCAATGTTCCTCTTGTTGTTGGAGGCACGAGAAATATTTCTCTTCTGAAAATGGTGAATTTTTATGCGATTTTTGCGTATAAGTCATATTACAACAAAGTGTTCGTCATCTTACCCGATATATGGGGTAAGATGACTAAAGTGTTAGTTTTTTGTTTTAATTTTTTTTAGAAAAAGGGTTTTATTTTTTGTTTTATTTTTTTTCCAAATAATGTGGTCCATATATTTATTGTCTTAAATTTTCATTTTCGTTTTTAAAAATAAATATTTTCATTATAAATTGAAGTGTTTTCCTTAACGTCGCCATCTTAACTCACTTTCCCCTACCTGCTAAGATTAATAGTGTAATTCACATGCCACATTCAGGCAGCTTGCACGATAGAAAAGGATTTCGTAAAGAAGACAGGGAGGCTTGGAGAGAGTAGTAGCCCACACAGCAGGAATAGGAGGATACACATGAAAAAATCCAGCTAAGTGAACCAATTGAGCGACACTTTTGACTAAATTTTTCTTCAATTTTGATGACATTTATAATTTTGATTATTACTGATATCAAAACACACAAAATTGAGGGAGATATCCCCAAATTGAGTAGCTTCATATTAGAAATTCAAACTAAGAGTAACTTTAATTTTGCACGAGTGAAAGATCGAACACAATCGAGAAATTTCGGCAGCCCTCCTCAATTATAGTTTAAGAAGAGAGTGATATAAGCTCGAATGCAGCAATTGGTCGCTCTCGGTAAAGTCCGCAACGCAAGAAGATCAGGGTGCTGGAAAAGGGCAAGTTTGTAAATTAATCAGATTTATTTCACCGATGTCATCGGTTTTTTGACAAATGAAATATGACATTCCTTATCGTTGAGTTCGATGAGCCGTCAAAAATTAAAAAAACGCATTAAAAATCAGTCAGAATTTAGCTATAGCCTATATTTTTTTATTTTTTTAATTGACACATTTTCTGCTTTTTCAAAAAATTCCACGTATTAGAATAAAGACAAACGAAATCCTCGAAGGAGGATATGACATGGATAAAACTTATATCCATCTTATAGCAGGCCAAATAAAAGATTTATTTATATTCTGATGCTGGGTCTATAAATCAAATAAAATAACTCAAGAAATAAGAATTAACCCTGCGATTGGTCAAACGTGATTATGCCACCCAGCACTGGTCCCAGAAAACTGTCTTTCAAATAGTTTTAATGCGACTTCTTGTATCAAGTCGGCAATGGTTATTAAGAAAACATCAAAACATTTAAAAACAGAATAATAACAACAAAAAACAGCTGATTAAATTCCGTACGTGACATTTATCGAGGCCCCCAGAGTCGGTGAGCATCGATGTCATTAATTGGTGAATTAGTGGAATTAATCGGGTAATTTAAGAATCCGATGAATCGATTGTATCGTCATCGATGAGCTCATCGGTAAATTTACAAACTCGTCCAATCACGCGTTAGTCGTCATATTCCGTTTTTGAAATTATTTGCAGTTTGCGTTCGTTGGTTTTTTGTAGGCGGGTTTTTTGTTTTTTATCGGATGAGAATGGTTTTATTTAAATTAAAATTCGGCACTATTAAGACTGTGATTCCTGAATATGATTTTAGTAAATTATTTATATACGGTGGCCCCTATCCGCCAGCTCACTTTTTACTTCTCAGTTTGCAGTTTTGACGGTACAAGCGGGAAATTTCTCAGTTGTTACGTACCTCACTGTTCCCACTTTCCATTTATGACATCACAAGCGAGCAGATTAGCTGAAAGTGTTTGAAAACAAACTCCATAAGAATGAGGTTTTACTTTAAAAAAAAGTTTCTGCCATTAATTAATTTTAAGGTTAACGCTCAGCTGGCTACACTACACAACACCAAATAATACTTCAAGTTTACATAAACTGGATAAAACAAATTTCTCTAAAAATATACCTTAGAATTTAATTTACAGTATACCTTAGAATTTAAAAATAATAAGTAAAACTTGACTAGAGCATCTTGTTCATTTCGTGGTTGCCTTCTACGGATCACGGTGAATGCGCTGCTAAAAATATACATATACTGTTCATTGAGATAGAATTGTACTCTAATTTTAAATAATTTAAATAGATGCAGTTTATTTTGGTAAACTTAAAAAAGTAAAAAAAAGCTTAGTTATTTCAAACAAAACAATAATGAAACCTTCCTAGTAACCAACTAGGCAAAGTGAAAATTTATCTAATAGTCAACTTGTTCACATCCCAAAAAGTGTGCTCAGTAGCCTGAAACAAATAAAAACAATACATCCTATCTTAGAGTTCAAACTCCAAAACTTATTAAGTTAGTCAACCTCTTAAAACACAAAAATATAATAGATATTAATACACAGTAACTTTTATAAACCTTGTACAAAAAGGAAACTAAGTTTTCTTGTGTCGGTACTTACTAGAAACTATTGTCAGATGAGTTGTTCAAGTTTTTAAGTTCCTTTCATTGTCATAGAAATAGAAGGGGCTAGTCAGCGTTAGTCCTTGAAGTTGTGTAATCTCTAAGAATGATTAGTCTTAACTCGATATATGTGAGCCTCAAGGGCAAAATGACTTTGCCTTGGTCGTCAGTTGACAAAACATCCACCTGTTAGTTCGGTTTGACGGTCAATAGGTCTTGACTTTCTTTTACTCTCTTACTTAGAGCTAGGCCAGATCAAGTTTGGAGCGTCTCGTCTTTGTTTCGTTGTTTTCACTCTAAGTTTGATATTTCCTGCGTTTTATACAAGGGTTGCGGCCACGTCATCGGGTAACATTTTGAATATTATTACATTGTTTATCTGGGTGAGACATCACTTGGAGCTGATCTAAAAGTACGTGCAATAGGAAATAAAGGAGGTTTAAATTTGTTTTGAATATATAAACAAACATCAATTTTGAGAGGTATTTATCAAGAATCCTCTCGTTAGCTACAACATCGTAATCTACGATTACCTAGATTATTTTTAAAGGCTTCTAGGGCTGGAAGGTAGCCTATTCTAACTAAAGTATAAAAATTGGTTTGTTATACTCGGCGTCAACCGTAGAATACGCCATTCGACCAATTTGTCTTTGATTATTCACAACTTCTTCTCTTTCTATGCAACCGATCTATCACATAAAATATATTCTGGATATTACATATAAAATCTACAATAGGGAAATGTAGTAATTAAGATATTTCATATTTGTGAGGTCAAAAGCTCGATTGTGACGTCAGAAATGGAAAGTGGCAACAGTGAACAGCGCTGGTGGGTAGAGGCAACTAATATCTGATAAATTTCCCGCCTATGACGTCAGACGTGTAAATTGCGAGTTGAAAAATGAGGTAGCGGATAGGATATGTGATGGTTTTATCGATTGCACTACTAACAAACTCAATTTATACAGTGTTTTGTCTCGTACAATGGGATCTATCACTTGAAATCTGTCACTCCCACGATTAAAAAGCAGTTTGATGGCGCAAGTGGGATTCGAAGCTGTTCCCCCGCTTCTGACTATGCTATCAGTAACGTAAGATCGGATTATCGCTTAAGAATATAACATTTAAGAGATCTTTAAGTTTATCTCTGTCTGTAACTCCGATTCTCGAGCGATGGGGCACACTTAGTCATGCTCTAAATGGTGCCGTTGCTCCATCGGTCAGTCCTGCTCTAGATGATTTTGCTCCATGTCGCTCCTGCCCCAACAATTAGTTCGGGTCTTCCATCGGTTCCTACTCCCATGGGTGGCAGTAGTTTTACTTTTATTGATAGGTTGAGTATAAAAAATAACATAATAATTAATAGTTTTATAAATTGCACAAAAGAATGATGTGTTTAATTTTAATTAATTTTTATTCCAGATTCCTCTTGCTTTATCCGATTCGCCTTATTCCTCGATAGATAGTTTGAAGACCATCTATAAAAATTTATGATAATTAAGTCAAATTGTGAAATTTTAGAAATATATTCAATTTTGAGTAAAAATGTAGTCTAGATTTTGGTAAAGTTAACTCGTAAATAAAGTACTATTTATCTGAAAATCTTTAGAAAAATTCACTCGAAACAGAGTTATATTTATTAAAAATCATGGACACTTTAGTGAAAACAAGTGAACTAACTCGAAAATTAGTAAAACTCACAAAAATAAAGTAAAAATAACTCAAAAGGTGAATAAAATAATTTAAGAAGAACTAAAAAAAGTTAAAAACTACTCATTAGCAATATATTTAGTTTAGTTTCTTTCTTTAGTTTCAGTCAGTTTTTATTGAGTAAATTTTCATAGGTAATATCCCGAGTGCATAGCAAATTGTCGATAATTAAAAATTTATCATAATTTGCTAAAAAATATTGTATTATTGGTTATCATATTTTATATTCTCAATCTTAAAACTTGCGTTTCCCTGAGCTGTTTTGTTTAATTACCATAAAGAATAGTCTGCCTGATAGTAATAAGCAAAATATGGCTTAAAATGAGCTCATTGTGGAAGCCAATAATTTGCACTAGTGCAAATTACCGATAATTTTTATTCGTGTAAATTATTGCTGTAATTCGTTTCCTGTTAGTCTAAATCTACCAGCAGCATCGATTTTTTTGGTTAATAGTTTATGAGGGATGACAATTTCTCCTTAATTTTTTAGTGGACCGAAATCAGATATTTTTTGAGTGAAATTTCACTTAGTTATTTTTCATGTGTAAAGATACGGATGACTGTAACAAAATTCAACGCTTACCCATAAACTAATCTTTAAGTTTCAGTCTGCATTGATAAAAAGCTCTGACAAGAACCACGCACAATTTAAATGGAAACTGGATCTTAGTGGGCTTTCAACGCCGTTTAAGTATGTTATTGATACAGTCCCTGAAAGCATTTTGTCTCATGGGCACAGATATTAATATCTATAGGGCGAGCCAAAAACAGTTGTTAAATTTTTGAATGAGCTTATTATTATCACGCTTATGATGACCGATATGGGCAATAAAATAACAACTTTTTTAAAACTTGGACTTTCCATCCAACACAGAATCAATGCCCAGTGCTAGCCAAGTTTACGCAAAGTTAAAGAGAAACACAAAATATTCATGCATCTAGCCGGGATTCGTACCCGAAAACTTCCGCGCGGCAGGCAGATACGCTGCCCACTGCGCCAAGGCGGCCGGCAACGGCAACGTTGAATTTAAAAATAATTAACGAACTTTTTTGAAAAGCGAATACCTTTTCTTTACTCTACTGAAGACACTAAATCGAAAACCGTTAAAGACAAGTGACAGTTGTCCTAACTGTCATTTACTATCATGGGGAAAACCACTGGCGCGATAACACATATTAGACACTTAAAGTAAACATTTCAATGCATCGGTATCGGTATACGTATGGCGTTCGAAATAAAGCCAAAACACACTACATTTTTGACTTGTCTATGCCATGTTTCGAACGATGCTCACTTTTTTGAAAGGTGCGATAACAAAACTGCTAACAGCAATGCATGCGTTGGGATGGACGTAACGATACGTTCACCACTCCGTACGCATCGATTGCTGTCAGCTTTTGAGTCATCGCACCTGTTAAAAAAGCGGGCGTCTTTCGAAACATGGCATGAGCAAATCAAAAATGTAGTATATTTTGGCTTTATTTCGAACGCGATACGTATACCGATACCGATGCGTTGAAATATTTACTTTAAGTGTCTATTTACGAGTGAGGACTAGACTTATACTTAAATCGAGGTTGAGAAACTCAAGAATGTCATTAATTTTCCCACCTGTCAAACTCTGTCAAAATTGCGAATAAATTATTTATTTTGGCAGCTATTATTTGTACATATCTGTACCTGTGCCTATGAGACATAATGCTGTCGGGGACTGTCCCAATAACATACTTAAACGGCGTTGAAATCGCACTGAGATCCAGTTCCTATTTAAATTGTGCGTGGTTCTTTGCGATTAATTTTTACAATAATGCTTCATTCTTTTACCACATATGTGTAAGCTCTGACAAAAATCGTATCAGTTATTGTTTTTTTTTAGTCTAACACTATAATATGCCAATTTTACAATATCGGGTAAAAAATTTTCAATACCTGTTGAATTTTGCTTCCGCACAAATAGTGCAGGTTTACTGTTCACGTGATGTCTATGTGTTTTGAAGGACCGCTTTATACAGGGTGATTCATGAAGAATGAGACATAGTTAAACCATAGGTAGCATGAACTAAGCTCATTCCATATCTGGTAATAAATTTTACTTGGTGGCGTTTTTAACGGATACACAGGGTGATTTATCAAAATATACGGAAACTGTTGATTTTAATATCTCAGAAACTAATTAACCAAAAATTATGAATTTTTGCACTCCCGAAGATCAATGAACATGTTTTTAAAAATTTGGAGTTTTCAGATCCGCACTTAGTTTTTTTTCATCTTTAAATCTCATTTAAAAACAACACTCTGTAACTTATAATAAACAAATTTTCTCATTTTCTCTAAAAAGATTAGGATTAGTACAAATTACTAAATAAAAAAAAATTAACGCGCATCTTTTTGTTTTTGCTAATAAAAAAATTGTTTTTATAAAATGTGTAAATTTTTCCGGTGCGTTTCTGTAACATAGGTTTACCAGAATCATTTTAAATACAATTCATCAAATTGACACCGAAATTAAAGAACGGGATTATTTTAATAAAGTTTAACTATTATTTTTACAAAAAGCAAAAAAAAATTCAGGTACGGATTTATGATTTTATTTATTTATTATCTTCATTTACACAGACGTCTCCATATTGTACCGCAAATTATGAAAAAGGATTAATCTTTGTAAAGTTTAAGTATTTTTTTTGCACAAAGAAAGAAAAGGGAGCTGATTCCAAAAGAATGCTGTGAAGATTATCTGCTGATTGCACCCCAGATTGATGAATACTTTGACCTGATCATTCTTTAGGATACCTGAAGAAATGTAAAGGCAATTTAGAAAGTAACAGATTTTCAAAAAAAAAATCAAATTTTTATTTTAAAAAAAAATTATTTTGTTTTTAAATTTTAAAAAAATTGAATTTAAAAAAAAAATAAAAAATGATTTCTCGTCCCTTTACTTTACTAAAAATATGTGATGTGTGTATGTCTGAAGTGATGCTGTAATATTATGTACCAAAAGATAATAATGAAATAAACTCTTTTGCTCTTTTTACAAAAAATACTTAAACTTCATTAAAAGAACACCTCTTTATAATTTTTTTGTCAATTTGACGATTTGCATTTACAATGAAGTTGTCTATGTCTATGTTATGTAAAGGCAATGGGCAAATTTACACATGTTTTTGTAGCAAAAAAAAAGTCGCACTTTAATTTGTTTTTCTTTAGTAATAAGTAATAATCCTGGGCTTTTTGGAGAAAATGAAAAAAATTATTCATTTTAAGTTACAGAGAGTTGTTTTGAGATATTAAAATGAACAGTTTAACACAGATAGACAGATTAAACAGATAAATTTTATTAACAGATATGGAATGGGCTTGGTCCACAGTGCCTATGGTTTGACTCTGTCCTCTTTATCGTGAATCACTCTGTATATGCTTCTGTAATTCTGCCATTAAAGCTTCTATTAGTGCATGTATTGGCGTTTCGTGTATGTCTTCTTTGTAAATAAGAATGTTTGTGTCTAAAAAACTATGAAAAACAAGTATCTTTTCGCCACAATGATAACTCTGGTATGTTATTGTTACCGCCCAGCCTGTGGGACATAATTTAAAACATATCAGACTTATTTAAGACTTTTATACATTAGTTGAGCTCGTACTAAAACATGGAAAGAACTGCAGTTATCATTGGTTGTATTGCCCTTCAGGAGAAAACATTGCTTTCAGATACTCGTAAAAGGCGCTAGGCTTGGAGTTTACCTCGAGCAGTTGAATAGCAGAGGTGCCAGAAATCTTAAGTTTTATTTTTGTTTTAATTTTTAGATGTTCTAAATAAAAAACTAATCTTATAATTATTTTTTCATCGTTAATTAGTAACGAGCTCCCGCAAATCTAGAAACTTCTAAATATAGTAGGCTCGGCTGGTTACTATATATTCTAAATTATATATATATTTTTTTAAATTCCTATAATATTTTTTTTAATTCCTATAATTTACTGCTGCAGCATTTTTTAAGGCTATAAAGGTGCAATGTTTTAAATACGGATTTAACTTTAAAGTACTAAATATGACTTAAAAAAACACAAGTTAATTGTAAAAATACATGGATAACAGGTGAAATTACATTCTATATAATTACTAACTGCCTTCTAGCTAGTTGCAAAATTACTATGTTAAATTACAATATTTTGTAAAATCAATTTCTGCAAGCAATTTTAGAGTATCCACTATACCCACACGGTAACCAATGAATGATTTTGTAAATTCATTAATCTTTTTTATCAGTGCAGGAAATTAACTCTACCGGCCTAAATACGTAATGTATTATACTTTCCGTAATTTAGTATATTATACAATAATATGAAATCAAAATATTTACATAAACGCTTTAAGCTCTTTGACTTATTTTGTTTTTAATAATGTTGTTACGGCTTTCGTAATGTACAACTTATGCTTTCATGTAGGTACAGGGTGTCTTTTTATAAATGGAACACTCAGTATCTTTTTTAGTAATGAAAATAAAAGGTAGGTCTAAATTCAAAAATTTATCAATGGAAATGACCAACTGATCAAGCCAGCAAGTGGGCCATGAATGTATTTCTTTATTTTAACAATATAAACTTAAAAATCTAGTGGCCTTGAAAAAAAAAACGATTGGAGGCAATGTAGCTTAATCAGATGGTCGTTTCTAATATATTTTATTAACATTTAAAGGCAAATATCTCAGAAACAACTAAAGATATTTAAATAGTGTTTAGTATTTTTGTAAAGCTAATTTCTTGAAAAATTCAAATTATGCTGCGTATTCTATTTAAAAAAATTAGCTTTATAAAATAAAAAAAAGTTGTTATAGCGTTTAAGTTCGTTGCAATTTGCCAAGAAATTTTTGAATACAAACCTACCCTTTATTTTCATTAATCAAAAAGATACTGAGTGTTCCAGTTATAAACAGACACCCTGTACAGGGCAGGAACTTCCACTGGAATAAATTTGCGGGAGCCTTAGGTTAAAATATGTGGATAAAATGAAAAAACAGGTCGATTAAAATCTTTTATAGGCTTTTCAATCATATAAAAAAATCCCCTTTAAAAGGTGAAACCTAACTCCTCGTGATTTTCTTAAATAAGATGATACTACCAATGGTAACTTAAAACCAAAAGATCAAAAGATCTTGGGTAGAAAAAAAAAAACGAAAATTCAAACTTGGATGAGTATCCCACAAGGAACACACAAAGGACCAAACCAAAAAGAGAAATTATCGAATGATGTTTCGCCTTGGGCAACCAGCGTAGGCTCATCAGTGGTTGCACTGGTCACACATTCCAAACATCATTCAACACCATCATACACTTTGATTTCCAAATTTGAATACCTCACAAATAGTCATCGTTCCGCACTGGCACTTATCTAAGACACCTGCAACGGGTTCGTCCTGGCGGACGTGTTAATCTTTCCAACAGGGTTACGCTCCTAAGGCGATTAAAATAAAAAGAAGTTAAAAAACCTCCGAATCAGTTACTTCAACCTAAAAGAATTTAAAAACAAAAGATCAAAAGATCTTGACACCTTGTTGGCAGGCATTTTGAAAAGAAAATTGTGAATTTTTTGTATATTAATGCGATAATTAGTCTTTAATGTAATAAAAGCCCTTTTAAAAATATAATTATTATTCTGGATTTCTTTAGTAAACTTTTGCAAAACAGTTCTTTTAACTGTGGGTGGTTTTACGTCTTTAGGTTGGTTAAACGTAAGAGTAAGTTTTAGGGTAAAGCGGTTAATTAAATTTTTAGACAATTTTTATTGTCCATACCTATTTTTTAATATTCAGTATTTATTAGTTATTTTTAAAATGAAAAAAAGTTACATAGTCAATTTTCTTTAAAAAAGGGCTTTTCAGCAAGGTGCACAAGTAGTAACATTCCATTGAAAAAAAACAAAGTGTTATTAGGATTTACCCTTTAAAAAAATTATATTTTATATTACTGGAAAACCCATAAAAAAGTATCAATCGATGTGTTTTTGCATTTTATTTAATATGATTTATTGCAGTTAGCATCACGCAAAAAAGCTTTTTTTAAAAAAATTGGCTAAAAACGAAATTTTCAAATATATTTGAAGGAAATCTGACATGCACACGTTATATTTTGATAGAGAATATGCCGAGTAAAACTACATATTTTCATCATAGAACAAATTTTATTTAAAACAGCAGAAGATGTAAGAAGCGATTACCGTGGAAATTCTGGACACATCTCATTCGATTTCGAAAGATATTAATCCAGAAAAAACATTTCCAGTCCTTAATATGCACAAGGTTCATTCTCAATAAAATAGAATCGATTCTTTTGAGAAAAATAAATAAGGAATTTCGGAAATTTTTTAACCCGTTTTTTTTTTATTGATTTCTGTAGTAGTAGTAGTAGATAAGGGACGACGCAAAGCCGGGCAAGTAGGCCTCCCTGAGACATTTCTGCCCTACTCTGAGCCTGCCCCTAATCCACCACCTGCAACACTGGTCTGGCAATCTAATAATCTGGTTTCACTCTTCTTTTTGCAAAGTCCTCCTCATCCAGAGTCGGGAAACCGAATATCTGGTATTTCGTCCTCTGGTAGAGATGTCTCTCCTGCCCGCCCGCAGGCCTGGCAGGTCGAGTCATTCTCCACCGCGGCGATCAGGGTCATGTGCTTCCTTAGTCGGTTGTGATCTCTTATGATTCCCGCCAGCAGACCAGCGTCCCTTCGCGATCTCCCCAGAAGCCATTTTTGTCTGGCTACACCCGGGCCCTTCACGAAGTCCTTGGTCTGTCTGCATCCTGTTCCTCCTCTTTAAGCGGTCGTCATGGCATCGTTGGCCCATTTATTAAGTCGACTTTGCAATTGCATCTTGGTTGTTCTTAGGAGTGGTTCCGGCCCTACATACTGGGTGCTTGCCCCGATCCTGGCAAGCTCGTCGGTCCCTCTCCCAAGGATTCTAGTGCATCCGCACATTTCTCCAACAGGGTATTGTTGATCTTGGGCGCCCTTAGTGCCTTTAGGGCCGATTGGTTGTCGGAGCATATATAAACATGCCCCTCACTACCGTTCTTTATTTCTTCCATGGTTGCAGCCATTATTATGGCATACACCCCTGCCTGAAAGACCGTGGCTTGCTCTCCGAGCGGGTAGCTCTTTCGAACCTCCTGGTCTTCCACGTAAACCCCCACTGTTATAGTTCCCTGTCTGGGATGACTACTTTGTACTTCTTGTTGAATCTCCAGGGGTTTTTTGGTCTTTGTGTTTTAATCGCTACCATAGGAATTTCTCTCTCGGTGATTTGGGCAATCTTAAGATGCCCCGCAGCTTCCCCTCTTCCTCTCCATTGACCTGTATCTCTCAGCCAGAGGTGGGTCGCCATCGCTTCTTTTCTGATCCAGATCGGAAGCGGCGGCAGTCCCAGAATGGTTTCGAGAGTAGTAGTGACCTTCTCCACTGCTGGCCACCAGACTATGGATCCGTACTGGATCCTTGGTCTTAGTACTGCCGTGTACATCCAGTGGAGGTTTCTGGGGCTCAAACCCCAGGTGCGGCCAACCACTCGACGCAGTTGCTACATCGTTGCCTGCACCTTATTGGTAAATTTCGCAACGTGTGGTGTCCAGGTGAGCCCCTTGTCTAGGGTGACCCCTAGGTACTTCAGTTCTGAGACCAAAGTCACGGGTCTCCTGTACATCTTGGGTGCTCTGAATCCCTCCATTTTCCTCTTTCTTGTAAACAGGATCATCTCTGTTTCCTGGATTGACAGAGAGACCTATTTGTTGACACCAGTCTTTTATGATTCGTACCGCCCTTTGCATTCTGTTACAGACGGTGTTTAGGTGGTGGCCTACCACCTTCACGACACCGTCGTCGGCGTATGCGTGGCCGTGAATCCTTCCTCTGTTAGGCGTTGTAGGAGAATATCCATGATCAGACACCACAGGTTTGGGATAAGCAGCTACCCTGTGGGCAGCCTCTTGTTGCCTCTATATTGACCCTGGACTCCCATAGATTGGCCTGGATCTTTCTCTCTGTTAGTCTAGATTTTACCCATTCGGAGATAGGAGACTCGGCTCCCCTTCTCTGCAGGGCTGTCCTTATTACCTGCACTTTCGCCTTGTCGAAAGCTCCTTCGACATCAAAGAATACTGCCAGGGCGTACTGTTTGAATTGAAGGGCTTTTCTGCCTTATGGACTACTGCGTATAGGACCGTGTCGGTAGACCTTCCCTCCATGTATGCATGTTGGTTTCTGTGGAAAGGTTGGTTGGTTAGGACTCCCGCTAGTAGGTGTCTGTCCACAATTCTTTCCAATGCTTTCATCAAAAAAGATGTTAGACTTATGGGTCTGAAGGATTTGGCCGCCGTGTAGTCTTTCTTTCCGACTTTCTGAATAAAGACGACGGTGGCTTTTTTCCACTCTGTCGGTACATATCCCATAACTATGCTGGCCCTAAAGATTGGCCTTTTTGCAAGAGCGCCGGGAATATGCCGTCAGGCCTCGGGGACTTGTAGGGGCTGAACTCGTTGATTGCCCAGGAGATGGTAGCATCCGAGACCACTCGGTCCGCCAGTCCCCAGTCAGGGTCTTGCCCCTCCCGGGGTCCGGCGGTCCTCTGCGCCCCCCGTTCACCACCCTCTCCCGGGAAGTGAACCTCGAGCAGGTGTCGTATTGACTCCTCGCATGAGGCGGTCCAGCTCCCGTCTGGTCTTTTTAACGATGTTAGAGTTTGTGTATTCTCGCTGCTTAGGATTTTGAGAAGACTGGAGGTCTCTGGAGGAGGTCTCTCCGCAGTATTTCCTCCAACTGTCTCTTTTGCAGTTTCTTACCTCTTTCTTGAACTCCTTTCTAGCTTCTCTGTATATTTCCCAAGAGTCATTCTCCCCATCCCTCATCGCCTTGTTTAGTGCCTTTTTGGTTTTACTGCGAAGACTGTCTAGCTTGCTGCTCCACCATGGAACTCGTCGGGTCGACTGAGTTTTTAGGGGGCACGCCTCTTCGAAACTTGTTGTTATGACAGTTTTAAGCCTGTCAACTGGCTCTTTCTAAGTCCTCACAGTTGTCGATGTTCATTTCTAGGATACCCTTATTCAGTTGTAGGGTCGCCGTATTACGCGGGTTCCTTTTTTGTTCCTGGATGTTCTCGTCGGTGTCTATCTCGTACCTGATCATGCGGTGATCGGACGTAATAATCTCCTCTGTTACTCTCCAGTTGACAACGTCTTGGTATATACTCCGCGAGACCAGTGTTATGTCGATAACTTTCTTTCGGGTCTTATTAAAGTTGGTTCGCACCCTTTATTCAAAATTTCCAGTTCCGTGGTGGTCAGAAACTCAAAAAGAGAGTCCCCACGCTACGTGATGTGAGTTGGTGTCGCACCCCACGACTACTGGAAGTTTTTTACTCTCCGCGAATGAGATGACCCGCGCTAATTCTTCTGAAGGAGGAGGATCTACGCTGTCGTACGGAAGGTACGCGCTACATATAACCACCTTTATAGTCCTATCTCTTACCTTTAATTACAGGATAGCTGCTGTGACGTCTCGGGTTCCTAGTTGAGAAAGCTCCACAACGTTTAGATCCTTTGATGTCAGTATGCAGCTTCTTGGTGCTGCCTCTCTTATGCCGACCGTGATGTTTAGACCGGTGCTTCCTAATGCTCTTACTCTTGTGCCAGTCAGGGTCCTAGCGAGTTCCCCCGCAGGGCCTAGACTTTTATGCAGATTGATTTGACTCATCCGCAGTTTTCCCGTTGCCGTGTGCATCGTGGAGAGTGGGGAAACCTCCTACTTCTGCCTTTTGGCGGAGGGGTCGCCACCAGGTCCCCAGGAAGGGCGTCAAGTAGCGGTGCTATGGGTTCTGTCACCCGACATGGTGAGGGTGACGAACTCATACGCCAGGTACCTGATGGTGTCCGCTCCTACCATCCAGGTTAGGCGCCAAGCTCCGGGGCCCCCTACGGTCCCGAGAAGCTGCCACTGCGACATGTCGAGCGCGCGGTTCTGGAGACCTAGGAACTGCCTTAGCCTGGCCTCGTCTACTTCCTCCTGATTTCTGTAACTAAAAATTGTATTTATTTTTAAATTAAAAAGTTTGCACCTGAAGACGATCAGAGTTTGTACTGATCTAAACGTCGTCTTCAAATAAATGTAGAGACTGGAATTCCGAAACACAGAGTTTATTTCAATATCTAAGTACTTATGAAACTCAAAAAAAGAGTAAAAAGTGCTTTTTTCCTTTTAGTGACGAAAAACCCAAAAAAAGTAATCTGGTCATTCCGTTCGCCCGTTTTTCGTCGCTCCGACACACTCCAAGGAAATCCAAGGAAATCCTGCAGAAGCTAGAGCCCGTTGAAGAATAACATTTAACGTGCTGTGGTGAGCCATCCTTCCAGCACTTTTTTGACAGCTCAGGCAGTGATAGCCTTAAATATCTACTGTTTGGTCTCAAGAGTTGCAGGCGTGAGACTTGTAAACAAGAACGCCTAGCCTCAAAGCAACGGAAACCCCAAAGGTCTGATTACCCAAAAGAGTACTCAAAGGAGAAGATGGGAGAGAATTAAGCAAAGCATTACTTTCGCGTTCTTGAAGAGTGAGATATCTGGCCTTGCTCTTAAATCATCGCAGTCTAAGAGAACATGCCGCACCAGTTCCCTGGAGGTCACCTTGTTAAACTCTTTTTGAGAAGTTGGAAGAATATCTGAGACAGATTTATTTTTTTGGGGACTTATTACACAATTTTGTATACAATATACACAACTGTGTTCAAAATATACAGTATAATATAATTTTATCACACAATTTTGTGACCAGTACACATCTAGTTACAACTTGCGTAAAAAAATTCCGAAAATTTTTTCCATGTGTTATTTTATTTAAAAAGTTGTATGTTGCCGGATACTTATACAGTATAGAAATCGCTTATAACCAGTTTTTAGTTAATTTAATTTATTTAACAAATATGGCATATAATACCGAAACTGTCCAGACACCGTAGATATTATTAATAAAACTTGAAATTATAATAAAAAACAGATTTTCTTCAAGTAACGGCGTTTGTACACTTTAGCGACTAAGCACAAATTTTCGTACCGAGGGATTAAAATTTAAAATGAATTCTTTGGTCTTTAAGAACTAAAAATCGCACTTTTAGTCCTCAGATATACAAGATATATTGCGTCTTATTTTACGTGGGTGCAATTCTATAATCACTAAGATGTAAAAATCAACAAATTTTTTAATGAAAACGCAAAACAAATTTCAATATTGCAAAAAAATGCTTTTAAACCACGTGACAAAAGTGTCTTTTTATCCCTAGGCGAATTGTGCAAACTCTAAACCTTTGAGGAAAAACTACCACTTTAGTGGCTATGTGTATAAATGGCTTTTTAACAATAAAATATTTCAGATACGTTGCCACATCAAAAAACTAAAGCCTAAAAAAGACAAATTAGAGTCCATTTATTACATTCTTGGAACGTAATTTGTCAGTGACCTCTTCACTTGTTTATTACGTACACGGCCAGGGAAAAATTGCTAGGGGTCAGAAGAGAGAAAGAAAAGCAAAACCTAGTTAAGTTAAAGAAGAAAATTCTTAGACACTCAGACGAACTACTTAACTGGGCCCTAATTTTTAAAAGCAGAAGAACGATCGAAGATTTTATAGCCAATCAAGCATCCAATTCACATTAAATGTAAGTTCATACTTTAAGAATCCGTATCCATCCGCGCGGTGCAGATGAACTACTTAATTAGCATTGGGTATCTTACTGATAATAACTTTAAGTAGCCAATGCACAATAAATTTACGTTCACAGTTTAAGAATCCGGGACCATCTGCGCGGTGCTTTCTTGTTCATTTAGTTTACAACATTCAGCATAATATGAAACTCATACCAGCTTATCATTTCAGTAGTTTGTCTAAGGTTAGACCAAGGGTTAGAGATATTTATTTAAAGGGAAAATTTTATGGAAAAGTTTAGGAAAGGAACCAAATAAATACCTGCTACGAGACAATTTATAATGGGGTTCTTTATAGTAAATACTTTTGGTGATTTTAAGGTTAGTATATAAAGACACGGAAAAACAATCGAAATTTTTTGTGGATTTTTTTACAAAATTTTAACGAAGTGCTGCTATTTCCTATTAAATTAATATTAGATAGAATTTCCCTAAAAGCCAAAGCATTTATTGTTGTAAATGTAGTAATGGAATTAAATACAATTAGCCGTTAATCTTATAATATTCTAATATTAAATAAAATGTAAAAAATTAATTTCGTTTTGTGACAAAAAGTAATCACGAGAATAACATCTGTATAATACAATACAATTTTTTTCATTAACAATTACTCTTGCATTTTATGAAATGACAGCTGTTATTGGTTGAAATGTGGTTCTGACCTTGTTACGCAGGGACATTTTTGAAGCCAAATACGTGTTTCGATACCATGTCTCGAAAACTCTTATTAAAGTAACATTTCTCTCTCAGCCTCTGGTGAAACATAATTACTTATACGAGTACAACTTTTTACTAGATATGTAAAGCCCGTTCGAGTTCAATGTATGTCATAGTTGTTAGTTAAGTTAGATCGATTTTTAGTTTAGTTAAGTAATATAGGTCCACTACTACTACTACAACCACTAATACTAATTGTGCCAATATTTTTTGTTTCATTCTAAAATCAATAAAATATTATTCCATAAATGCTGCAGATAAATTGATCAAGTCAATGAAAAATTTGTGAACCAGGTTGGGCTTCTCATATTTTTCTGCATCTTAAGACGGTTTTAGGGAGAAAAGGAAAGAGTGACGGATGAAATCTTGAAATCTAACTAGAAGAAATCTAAGAAAATTAATAATTTGTGTAAAAATCTTCTTTCCCTCTTTAAATCCCATGCTCTCCGCGAACGTTGGCTATTATCGGCGTGATTTGTTTTAAGAGTTCTTTGTCACTTCTTAAAATATTGTCAAAATATTCGTGCTTACATCTTTTGATGATGAATAAATCTTCAAAATCTTTATATACTCTGAGTAGGACATCCACGTTACGTACTCTGTCCATCCAAGAAAGCATTCTACGATAGACACAGCATTAATCGCTGTCTGTGCCTCTACGTCGTGATATACAAGCACCAACCTAGCCCAAAGGGATTCAGAGCTGCCTTCTCTGAATCCAACTTGGGTAGTTCTCAAAAGGTGCGTTCAGGTCGCGGGACTGGACGTGACTGAATAAGTCGGTGACTAAATCCTGTTGGCGAACAATATACTGCACCCCCTCGAACGCAGCTATTTGGGGTTGGTGAGCCGGAGATCGGGAGCGCTTAAATGAACCCAAATCGCTCTCGACTTCTCTGAGTGGTAAATCGGGGACGGGTGTGGGGGCCTGGGCTTATACACCCGGGTCGCATGGATGAGGCACCGGAATAAGAACTTTTCTCAGGGAGCCAGGCGCACTCTGTTTTATATAGTCCCATCCCCGAAGTGCTGAGGAGGTGATTCTAGCCGGTTTACTCGTCTGTGAGGGAACTTCGACAACCAGAAGGTAACACAGGGAACCGAACAGGTGCCCAGTGGAAGCTCTAAAGATAAGAATTAACAAGGAACCGTTCAAGGACCCAGTAGATCTTCACCAACGCAAGAGGCCCGACAAGGAACTGCACAAACACCCATTGGACTCCTTAAAAACTCATCAGGGGCGCGTAATAGGACACTGTTGCCTCAATAAGCACCTAGAGACGCTGGATATCGCCGAAGACTCAGAATCGATGGTACATCGTTGCATGTCCTGCTGGACGTGTATTCTTGAAAGACATACGATACGGTCTTTCTCTCGTGCGATGGGATCTATCGCGTGGGATCACCTCCCACGAATAAAAAGTAGTTTGGGAAGCAAAACATTTAAAAAAAAATCTCTTTATTGCGCAGGCGTCACTAGATTTGACGCTGTTCCCCGGTTTTGGACCATGCGATCGGGAACGTATTATTTTCATGAGATACATAAGATCGGATCATCGCTCAAGAATATAACGTTTTCGTCCCATGTGATCATTTGCCATAGATCTATGCCGCTCCCTGTTCAAGAATACACGTCCAGCTCTGGCCAGGTCAAGAGAGTCACACTTTGGGAACTATCTGTTGGCTCCAGGCGATGTAAGAAGGTTGCAGTCCAGAAAAATCTGTTCTTTTGCGAAAGAGACAGGCTTCCAGGGCTAAACAATGGATAGTGGGTGTTCAACGGACCAATCAAGGTGGCCTATGTACACAGGAATTGTCTCGCCCACACTTCTACATTCATTCATTTATTCACGCCATTATAGTGATTTTGGCCGTTATTGTTTGCATAGTAGAGATGGTGGGCGTCTGAAATTCACCTGAGGATACCTTACTTCGTTAACCCCTAACAACCCTATCTCGAAATATGTATCTCTATGTGTAAAAATGACAGACTTTTAAAAGAGCTTTTGAAAGTCAGACAAAATTGTACGTCATGCTACTAGCAGTATTTAAGAAAACTATTATAACATCAAGTATAGAACAGAGTTATGTACTTGCAGGCACGGTGGCCAGAAATCAATATGTGTGCTAACTTTGACGATTAAGTACTATTGTTTAAAAGCGAGGAAAGGGAACGTTTTCGGTAAAGAGACCGATGAAAAAAAGAGTTTTGCGAGAAAAAGTTAGTACATATATGCGGAATAAGCGAAAATTTGACTCTATATTTACAAAGTGCTTGTGTGCACTAAAAGACCTGAGTTAGGGCATACAGGTAAAAGCACGCGGGTGTACTAATCAACTACAGGGCAGATAAACTGGCTTTGATTGGACCTAGTATTTCATTCTTTTACCGAAAACTACTTCTTCGGGTATAACTAGAAGACAGCAGATGCAGAGTCGACTTATTAAAAGTGCTAATAATGCACTGAAAACCTCCTGGAAAAGAGAAACAAGATATTGATAAACCAAAAAATTCCTTATCAGACCAGACGTGGCCAGACCCATGTGTCTCGTTTATGCAGTGTGATTAGTTAGGGGGTTATGTTGGGCTAGGACAAAAAAAACTTGCTAACAATATTTAAGTCATTTGAAAATTTTAATTGAAGTAGTCTAAGTCAATAAAAAGAAACTGAGTAATTAACAGTAGACTTTTGTTAACCAATATATGGGGGCTATTCGACACAACTATTTAAGTATAATATATATATATATATATATATATATATATATATATATATATATGAGATAAATAAGAAAAAGCTTTAAAGCTGCGTATATGGCTGTGATTGTCTTTAATGCATAGAAATTAAGAATGCGAATAAAGAATAAAAAACAACACAGCAAAAAATAAAAGATCTATAGAAAAACCGCCGTTAACAGATCCCTTTAAACCGATCCTTTTCTGTATGCGTATAGCCTTCACGTCTCACACACGTCTAAGACGGAATAACAAATGACTGTGGTAAGTTTTCGTTTGATACGAAAAAGTTTACATTAGCGAGCTTCTGGATAATAATGTATGTACAGGGTGACCATTTATAAAGTTCCGCTTGGGAAAATTTTTTTGTTATTTGTCACAAGAAGATATATTAAAAAGTGAATGACTTACGAAATTACACTGAGAAAAGAGTTTAGTTATAATTACTAAATCTTATTAACCACAAAAAAAGGATTTTGTTATATAGGATTTAAAAACAACTATTATTGACAGACCTATTTATTAATTATAAATAACCGACTTTGTAATAATAACCAAAAATGGGATTTATGAACTGTCCTATTTGTTAATTGTCACCAAATGTTATATTAACTAGTAACAAATCTTATTTACCAGTTAATAAATGCATGTTAACCGCAAACTCTTAATTTGTTAACAGTTAATAAATGTAATTTAATCATTCACCTTGATTTATTTTGTGTTTCAGATAATTCTAGAGGAGCATATGAAAAAACCGACATTATGAGACTTACACCCCGTGGTCACGCATGAAAGTCTTTCACCCGGTTCCTACCCAAAACTTTTTCGTGAGTGCCCACTCAAGCATGCTCGTACTCGGGCACGCACTAAAAATTAGAAGGAGGGAACCGAGTGTTATTGGTGGGTATATCCTCCTCCGCTAGAGCTACCTAAATCACAAAATAAATCAACGCAAAGATTTTCGGAAAAAAATTATTACTGGATATTTTATTTATTTATATTTATTTTGTTTACTTTTTGTTTCAAATGGCAAAAAAATTATATTCTTATTCTACTATTATAAACGGCAGCGTCAATCGGTAGCCCATATTTCTGTAGCAGCTCCTTCTGTTTTCGATAGTTTCTTCCAAGTCGGTGCTCGACTAAAAATAAAAATTGATTTGAATAAAATGATTAAAAAAAATGTTTGTTCTTAAACAATGTAAAGATGCAAAAACAAGGGTATTCCACACTCAAATATGAAATAAAAAGGTGAAAAACCGATTTTCTATTTCTAAAAAAAGTGACTAAATAGTCTCTTCCGCTTTAAAAACTAACCAAAAGATGAAATGAAATCTGGCCATTTTTTTCTATTTGTCATAGAAATTTACAGTGATATTTACTAAGATCTAAAATAGTACCCCCCAGAGGGCTAAATATTTACACTTGTGGGGCGTACTAAATTTTAAAACCAATTTTCAAAAAACACTTACCCATTCAGAAACTACATAAAGTTATTGATTATTTTTTATTGTTATTACAAAATACCACTGAAAAACTGCTTTTTTCCTCAAAATGTACCCTATTCTAAGAGAAAATGCCCTAAAACTAATTTTTTTTTGACAGGTTTTAAAATGGCAAATGGTGAATACGCTAAAAATTTGGCACATAATAGCTTCATTATCTGTGTTTGAGGTTAGAAAGTTGGTGATTTTTTAGACCACCTCTGGGGGGTGGTTTAAATTTATATCCCCCAGAAAGGATTGTTTTGTAGCAATTGGTAATAAGTTCATTTATAATTTCCCTAAGTAACCGTTTTTAGAAGTATCAATTTACCTTATATAATATCCCAAGTTGTTCACTAACCTATAAAACACCTCCAATTTTGCTCATAAAAAGCCATATTTTGAACCCGTTTTCAGCACAAAAAATATATCTATGAGGGCACTACTGTCAAAACAAACATAAGTGAAGTTCACTGATTATGCACAAAAAATATATCAAACAAAGAAACCCAAAACAACTATATTCATTTATTTAAAAACTGAAATTAAAACATTAAGGTTATCTAAAATGGCACTCAAGAAAACTTTCCTTCAAAGAAGAAGTTAAAAAACCTCCAAATCAGTTACTTCAACCGAAAAGAAACTAAAAAACTTTGTTTGTTTTTTAGTTTCTTTTCGGTTGAACAAGTTAAAAAACCTCCAAATCAGTTACTTCAACCGAAAAGAAACTAAAAAACAAAGTTTTTTGTTTTTTAGTTTCTTTGCGGTTGAAGTAACTGATTTGGAGGTTTTTTAACTAATTCTTTGTTTTAATTGCCTTAGGAGCATAATCCTACTGGAAATATTAACACGCCAGGACGAATTCGTATCAGGTAACTTGGATAAGTAAGTACCAGTGCGGGACGATGCCTATTTGTGAGTGGTTCAAGGTTGGAAATCTAATTGTATGATGGTGTTTAATGATGTATAGTGGAGGGTGACCAGTGAAACTACTGATGAGCCCATGCTGGTTACCCAGGGCGAAACATCGTTTAATCATTTCTCTCTTTTCGCTTTGACCTTTTGTGTGTTCCTTTTGTGGATACTCATCCAAGTTTGAATTTTCGTTATTTCCACCCAAGATCTTTTAATCTTTTGTTTTTTTAAACTTTCCTTACTGAAAGCCCACCCATTTCAAAGCTGTAGAACTTTCATCAGTAGAAGTTAATGCAAGACAAGGTACAAGCAGAGTTAAGAAATCCGAACTCGCTGTTTGTGATTTGAACGCAGCTAATATTTAGAAACTGACATTTCGACAGTGACAGAAATGTAGACAAAACTGTATTTAAGTTTTCTAATACATTTCATAAATAAAAACACCTCTTTTAAATAAGTACAAAATTAATCTACTCCTTATTTTATTATTACCCATCTAAATCGTAGTGTGACATCAAGTATTAATTGGAAAAATTAATAAACAAGGGTAAGTTTGTAATTAGGATGACATATAACCTCAATTTTAATTTGTTCTACAGAGTGTTTACTATTTAAAACCCGCCTGGGTTTAAATTTTTTAATTCTCTTTTCTTCTAAATTGAAACTTTCTTCTTAAATCCAACAAAAGATTGTGTTAAGATGATTATTCAATAAAAAAATTTATTCATATTCTTCTTATAAATCAAATTATATTTAAAATTTTTAAAATTCAAGAAGTGTTTAAAATGTTTAAAACCAAAAATTTCACCCAAATTTGAAATTGTTTTATTGAGGTTACCTTGGGTTGGGTTAGAAACAAGTGTGGGGCGCTCCCACCATCCCCGCCCCTTCCCTGTACTGCTCTCTTAACCTCTGCACGACTCCGTGAGTTTAGCCACTTCCTTCTATTTATTAACATTATGTAGTATACATAAACCCACCTTAAATCTAGGTACTGCAAATAGACCATCTTTTTTTTTCATTCATAAAGTTATCTTGGAAGACGTGGATGAACATAGGTGGTTAGCTACATATCTACATAGGAAGAAAAAACGCTTGCACTTACCCAAAATCCTATTGATGGTTTCATGATCAACCGCTGTATTTCTCAAAAAAATCGTAGCTTCGCTACCTTCCATTGCTTCCATTTACATCCGCCTTGCGGACACATTTTCACAAATATAGCAATAATCGTGACACAAAAAACTCCTATGTATGTCCAATATAAAATATAAAAAAGAAGCGACGGCGCGGCGGCCAAAATTTGCAATTGCTAAACTAGTGACCGCATCGGCTGACACTTGACGCTGACAGTCGTTGGCGCGCTCCAAAAGACTCGATCGAAGCTCCTGCGCATGCGCATTGCCGTCTTTTTATCCTCAGACAAAATATTTGTTAATAAAAAACTAATTGTTTTTAACCTATACTCTTGTTCTATTAAAAAGGACCTGTGATTACACAGTACTAAGAGTTTGTTTATTATAACTGTAGGTTTTTTTTGGGTTAAGACATAGACCATTATTTTCCGAAAAACTATTTGGCTTTATTTCTGTTTAATAAGTGTTGTTCTCAGTAATCATGTTTTTCGAAATTGAAAGAAACAAATTAGTGGTTATTTATAAACCTTCTTTTTTGAAGAAGTGATTAACCAGAAACAAGAATATCCACTTTTGTAATATATCTTATTAATTATAACAAAAACACAGAATAACAAATATTTATTAACTAAAAAATCGAAGTTTTCTTTCAGTGTAGATAGATTTCTGTAACATTTTCAAAGTTTTCCTTAATCACGCTCTACACGCAGAGTGGCCATGAGGTTCTCTTTTTGTAACTAAATACCCTGTATATTTTGTAAAATTTTGCTAGATCTTTTCTTTCTAATTCCAAAAATATATCATGTGTAGGGTTTATCTTTGGCGGTTCTCGAGTAAAATCAAAAATAATTTGCCATAAGGGCAATGTGTTAGCCAAGGAAAAATAATTTAGGTGGTTCCTTGTTCAACACATTACACTTATGGCAACTTTTTTTTGAATTTGCTCAATGACCATTAACATATTGTATATTTTTGAAATAAAAAAAAAAGATATATCGAAATTTTAAAAAAACATAGAAGGTATTCCATTAAAAAAAGGACCTCATGGCCTTCCTACGTGTAACGGGAGATTTTAAAAAAAATAAAACTGTAATAGAAAACGACATCATTTCATGAGTTAACTTTTTTGTTTATCTTTTTGTAAGGAATAAGAAAAAAGTTTTTCCAAGTGGAATTTTATAAACAGTCACCCTGAACACAAAAAAAGAGTAAAATATATGATTTCTTTGTTTTAAGGAACAAAATAAACGTCAAGCGGACAAGAAATCTACTTTTCCTAAAATAAAAGTTTCTTTAAAAAAATTATCATTATCATAAAAAAGAACTTTGTCTAACGAAATAGTTAAATATACATATATTATCTTTTAAGTTTGCAAAATTTTTCAGTGAACTAAGTTTAAAAAATTTGCTAGCAATTAGACTGTGTGGCAAAAATATCAGGCTTGCGAAAATAGTTAGGTTGTAGATTAACTCAAATTTAATTGTATATGTTAAACTCACAATTATATTTTTACATAAATTTTGGCGACGGCTTGATAATATTTAAAAGAAAGAAAAAAATTAACTCTCAGTAATTAATATGAACATTTTTCTGGTTTACCTTTCAACGTACGATTTTTGTAATACCCTAGATAAAAACTCAAAAGACAAAATGTTTGACCATTAGTGATACTAATATTGTAGCAGGCAAAGCAAATAGTAGGTAATAATTATGTCGTTTCATCATTTACACTAAAATAATAAAATTGATAACTACTATTTTTTTGAACGTTTCATCCATATAACTATAAGATATTAGGTACTTTAAGATATTTTTTAAACTCATCCGCGTACTTATTCCTAACGCGTTCAAAACAAGGCAAAAAGGCACTATATTTTTGACTTAATTGCGCAAATACAACGAGTGCAGTCAGCTGTTCTACTATCGCATCCACCATAAAATCGAACCACGGTCGAAACATGGCCTAAACAACTTTGTCTTGAACGCGTTAGGTATAAGTATACGGATCCTTTTAAATAATAGACACTTAAGTAAATATATCGAACAATGCCCGCATTTTTGAAGGGTGCGATGACAGCACTGCTGACTAAAATCGTTACGTACGTTCGTGGGTCCGTAAGGTTACGTACATCCCTCCATACGCAACGAGTGGAAACAGCTGTTCTGTCATCGCACAGCAAGCAGGCATCGTTCGAAACATGGCATGAACAAGTCAAAAATGTAGTGTATTTTGGCTTTGTTTCGAACGCGTTAGGTATACCGATAACGATGCGTTGAAATATTTTCTTTAAGCGTCTATTAGCTAAATATCCCTAATATAACGGCAGTGCCTTTGCATTTTCCGAATAAAAAACCGCAGCGAAAAAAAACTTTCCCAATCAAGTTAGCCTGGCGAAAATGCAGGGCCAAAAACTGTTTTGGAGGCGAGCAGACCACGTCAGTATGCGTAGTAGTCCGTTATTTTTTTTTAAACTTGAAAAATTTCTATTTTTATGAAAGTCCAAGGCTTGTTTGCGACAATGGTGAGAAATAATTGTGCAAAATATTATAGGACTGTGCCTCCCTTGCCTTTTTATATTTTTAATACGTTAAGGCACATGTTTGGGATTTCGCAAATATATCCTTCATTATTTACTTTTGACATATAAAGGGTATATCGTTATAACGAGGACAGATTGCCCTGTCTGGTAAAATATATACGACTTTTGAAGGTTGATTACTGTGGCACTAGTGGCGTTCGTAATTAAAAAAAAGAAAATTTTCTTTTTTTTGCATTTTAGATTTTTATTTATTTTTCCATTTTTAAAATATCTGGTAGGTCATTCAATAACCCAAAAAAACATCTTTAAACTTTGTTCTTTCTAAAAATGTAAAAGTTTTAAAAATCAGATTAAAACTGAAAGCACAAGCTGAATTTAAATAAGTACTAGTTGTGAATTTTTTTTTTTAGTTTTTGGCATGGACATGTCATTTTCGCTGGGAAATGCAGAAAGCTAATTTTTTTTCCGTTTTTTCTTTTTTATTTATACAAAACACACCTACCGTTGCTGTAGGACGTACTAGAGTTTGCAAGACGCTCAAACGTAAATAATTAGATTCAGAAAAAAATGGTATTTTTCCTTAGATTTTGGATTTGCAAAGTTCCTTATAAATATGAGTAGAAGATCTGACCTGATTTTAAAGCCTTCCAAGTTAAAATCCTTTGTTTACAATTTTTGCTATATGACTTTTAGTATAGTCTTTCGGCACGATTTAATAAATTTTTACGAGTGAAAGATATGTCTGGTCACCGGAAAATATATTCTATTGCCGAAATATTTTTTGTTTCTGGAATTTACCCAACATACATATTATTACACATTATTTAACATAGACACATAACAATTAAACATTTCTGTAATGTAATAGAGAACAAAAAATGTGATAGGAATGTTATATTTTACCATTGGGAATATTACTAACACGTGCCGGCAATAAGTTATGGTCTAGCTCATATAGGTAGGTGATATAAATGTGATAGAAACGTGATGCAAAACATGACTGTAATACGAGGAGAACATTTTTTTTTTAATTAATTATAGTAATATACCTGGCCACTGACTATAATATCCCACATAGCAAATATATATCCCTATTGAATATTGCATGGATATGTTTTTGTGATTCAAAACATGTCGAGATGGCCACGAGATGCTACATGAATATCCAAAATCTACCAAATATGCATTAATCTTCCACTAAAGTGCAATTACGGAGTAGGCAGATATTGGTATATCAATGTATCATCATTATGTGGATGTACTACTTGAGATTAGTTATCAAAAGATTACCTAAATAACTTTTTGCCCTATGTATACTGATATTACCTGCTACATAGAGAACATATATTGATATCAGTGCCGTCTATATGCAGTAGATGACATTAAACTAAATTACAATTATAAATCATTTAAATCGCATTCTTTTCATAAGATAGTAATATTTTTAGCAAATATGCCAAAATCCTGAGAAAAATATTCTTATTGGAAATATTCATAAAAATAACTTGATTATCACGTTATCATGGGAATATTATTATCTTATTACGAAAGAAATATAACTATCACAAACTCTTAAAGAATATTCAACAAAAAATTGGTCTGCAATATTTATGTCATATTCGCAATAGAACATTCCAAAAAACACTTCGACTTAATATTCCTACAACATGAATATTCCTTCCAATGTTATGTGGGAAATAAATTTTACAGTCATACCCCCCCTTACAGCCGTACCACCCCCTCTCCTACGGTGTGTTTTAGGAACATGACAGTTTTACGATTAATTACATTATAATGGATTACTATTTAGGTATGAGTAAGTTATTACACCTACCCCTACGCCTCTCGCTATTTTTTTGTTACATTTTGCAGTTCACATGTACTTACGCACAGGACATATTTATCAGTGACACACCTAAAAACTATGCAGGGTGCACTCTATAGTTGTGGTAAAGGACTGTTATACTGGGGTAATACCCAGTGTTTATAATGTTGCTGTAAAAAATAACACTTACAATTTAGTGTTAATCTTTCTATGACAATAAATTTAATTTTTTTTTACTCTATGGTTTACATTACAAAAATATTTTTGAACATTTAAGGCTAAAGAACAATTGTAGTTTCTCAACCATTACTCATACTTAAATTTGTCAGTGTTAACCATGAACAAACGTGGGTTGCGGGAAAATTTTCAAAACCTCATTTATGCAAATTTGACAAATCTCGCCAAATCCAATAGATTTCACAACACAAATCCTGTTAAATGTAACTCCAGCGCAAGAACGAGAGGATACAAAAAGCATTTATGTACAGCTTAACATATTTTCTAGTCAGATAGGAACAACTTTTTCCGATGTTAATTTTTGCACGCTAACAGCGATTTCCTTTTGTTACACCAGTGGGCACTGAGTGTATCCTTAATTTTGATACAAAATAGAAAAGGATAGGCGTACACTTAGTGCGCACCAGTGCTTCAAAAGGAAAACGCTATATGAAAATAATGGTGCACTTCTTTAACCTGACTTAGCAAAGCATAATATTGTATAATAGGAATTTTATTAATTTCTTCCTTAGAAAAAAATAAGGTGTATAAAATCTGACCATTTTTAAAACTATCCGCCACACTGTGGGTCAGAGTCTACGCAAAATGTTGAATAATTACAAAATATAAACTTGAGAAACAATAAATTATTTCTGGGTATAATAATCAAGTAGGCTCTGGAGAACGCCAAAACAGTTGAACCTTTGTAACCAGTTGTCATGGAGATAAGAATACTCGCTGCAAAGTCTGACAAGTTTGTTAGTCATCTAACGTCGCTATTATTTTTTCAAAATAGTGCGGATAAATATTTGTGTAAATTTAAAAATAAATGCTTTTTTGAGAACTTAGCTATGGACGAAGATCTTGCTGGTAAGTTCGCTCTTTAATAATTTAACTTAGATCGCGTGTATCCTTGTTGGTAGCTGAATGCTTTCAATAACAAAAGAAATGTGTAGAATTTTTATAAAAAAATTATATTTTTTCAGTTTTCGTTAAAATTTATTAATGTTCTCTGTCAGGATAGAGATTTCGAATCTTTTTTTTTATTTAGGCCTAGGTATCCTATTTTCTCAAAAAATTATAAGTAGCTGCTACTTTTTGCTACTCTTTGAGAAAACAATTTATTTATATTAGTGAGTAGCCTATATCGCTCAATGCTTAAAAATTTGTAATGGTGTTGTTTTGGCGTTTTCTAAAAACACACAATTGAAAGTATTCTACTAAATTTATTTTCACACTTATAGAAGATAACTAATATTAGTTTATTTACTTATATACGAGTGATTTTTAAAGCACGAGCGCAGCGATTGCATGTATACAATTTTGCATTTATTTCCTTCTTCTGACATTCAAATACCAACTGTGTAGTGTAGGTTTGGTTGCCCGTTACAGCGACCAAAAATTACAATTAATAGCAATACTATACAGGGTGTTTGGATAAGAATGGTAAGCGGCTGAATGTTGTTTAAGGTAATTAAGGCCTAGAGGTTTGGTTTGGGAGTAAGCGCAAGAGAAATGGCTGCAAATTATTTTGGACTTCGTAATTTGACCGCCATACCATGCAAAAATATAAAATCCATAAAAATAAAAAAACTATAAATTGAAAAATTAAAAAAAAACATAAAAAGTTACGCGCTATCATCCAAGGTATTGAACGATGTTTCCAAAGTCATGGCTCATTGTCTAATTTTCAGAGATATCGTGAATTATCTGTTTCTTCAAAGCAGGTACGCTGGCCGTCGAATTATGAAGTTCAAAGAAATTTTCAGCCATTTTTTTTGCCCACTTTATTGATAAGGATTTTTTTCCTAAACCTCTAGGTCCTATTGTCGAGATAAAGCCGATTACCACCCTTTCCGGACACCCTGTATTATAAAAAACCTAACAGAAACTATAAAAGCGATGGTATTCTACATAGTTCGTTTATGTAATTTTAGAGCTAAGACATCATCGAGTACAATTGAGAGAAATTTTCGAAAGAGGTAAAGACAGCAAAAAAATTTATGAAACTCTGAAGTCTCTCACTTGCCACGATCAAAATGACCAGCACATCAAAAGCTTAACAAAAAATTTGTGTAACAAGTTTAAACAAAGGTGGAATCAGGCCTGCGGAATCAAACAAAAATTTTTAGAAAATAATCTTTTATGGCTCGATAATTTAATAACATTACCATGCTGCTTGAGTCGAGGTGGGAGACAGAAAGAAAATTTTGAAACGTTAAGTTATTCCGGAAAATATAAAAGAACAAAACATTTGAGACAGTTTAAGACCCCCGAGCTTTTGTTTGCTTCTAAAATGGACTTAAGATCAGTTGGAAAGTCGAAAGCAGCAAAAAGGCTACTAAATGTAGAAACGAATCCTGTCGTGACAAATAAAATAAAACGTATAAGTGATGACCGTGCCTTGGCTACTATAGTGGATGCTAGAATGTCCAAAAGGGCTTATCAAGTCATTCGTGACACTGCTAAAGAAAACCACACTGATATTTACCACCTTACAACAATATTAGGGAAGTCAAAAAACGATGTTACCCTCAAAACATTACTGCGACAGATCATTGTGTTGTTGTTAATCTGCAATCACTATTAGATCACACCACATCTAGATTATTATCTACTCTTAAATTAGAAACACTTAGAATGAAAAACAAGAGGCTTGTACTAATATTTAAATGGGGAATGGACGGCAGTTCAGGGCAAGCAGAGTATAAGCAGGCTTTTCAAGACGATAATTTTAGTGATTCTAATTTATTATTAACATGCGTAGTCCCTCTCCAACTTTACACACTAAATAACAATCACCAAAAAGTAGTTATTTGGAACAATTCAAAACCTTCATCGACCACGCTATGTCGTCCTTTACAAATGCAGTTTTTAAAGGAGAATAGTGAAATTTCCAAAAGAGAAACTCGTCTGGTTAACGATGAAATTCAGTCACTATCTGAAACTAAATTTGCAACTCCCCTTCAAGATTTTTTTATAAAGCACGACTTATACATGACAATGTTGTATATGAAAATGATTAATTCACTTACTGATACCTCCTCGCAAAAGTGTTACTTGTGCGGTAGATGAACAACCTTGAAAAACTGATAGAAAAACCCATACTTGAAGATTATCTACAGTATGGGATCACGTCTCTGCATGCATGGATAAGGTTTGTCTGCCGATGTTATTTAACTTATATTATTTAGCTTTTTTGAAACTAATTAATGTCTGTTTTGTTTTTTTTAGATCTTTCGAATATCTTCTCAAGGTGAGCTACCGACTACCTATAGAGAAATGGCAGGCTCGTGGTTAGGAGGCACAGTTAGTTATTAAAAACCAAAAGCAAAAAATTCAAACTGAATTTAAGAAACAACTTTTTTCTTCCGAAACCACAAGATATCTGCAAAAATAACAAGGATTAGTGAATCACTAATTTACAGATTTTATGTCATACTGCAGGTTTTTGCAAGCGGATTTAGTATCAAGCTACAGGAGTTTGAGATATACATTTTGGACACAGCTAGGCTTTTTGTATCTCTCTACCCTTGGTACAGAATGCCTGTAACCATTCACAAAATTCTTGTGCATGGTGCTGCAAATTGTAAATGCTTCACCCCTTCCCATTGGACAGCTCTCCGAAGAAGCGCAAGAGGTGCGAAACAAAGAGTATAGCAGATACAGAGAGCATAATTCACGCAAATATGATAGAAGATCAACAAACCTTGACATATTTAACAATCTCTGCGTTTCATCGGATCCCGTCATAACTAGTTTAAGAAAAAAAACTGAAGCTAAAAAGAAAAGATTTACTCCAGAAGCTATAGATCTTCTAGAATTATTTTCAGCTCTGATAGTGAATCTGATTAATTTTTTGCTTTTATTAAAGTTTGTATATAAGTTACATTGTTGTAGGTAGGTAGCCTTGTTGGTGTAGTTAAAAATAATTTTCTTTGTTATTACAATTTCCTAAAACTATAATGTTACATAGATTAAATATGTGAATCAATAAATAATCTAATATTTATCCGTAACTTTTTTTCTGTTATATTACTTCGGAGACTGAAGTGTCTACGGAACACAACGACGAAATCGCTAATTTATACCAAGGAACATTTAAACGATACACATGTGCGCGGTTATCTATTTTTTTTTTTTACGAAAACAATATCAGCTTTTCATTAGCCCCAAAGAGCAAAAACTTCAATAGGTATATCATACAATTAGTGGAGGTAAATATGAGGTGTATTTATATAAAAGTACTCAAATATGCTTTCTCAGGTATGTCGTAACATGTTTTCCATAAAAATATTGAGAAAATTAATTCTAATCGTTTTTCAACATTTTGGAGAGATCCTGGCCCATAGTGCGCCATCCTGATTTTTTTTAATGTCAAATTTTGAACAAACAGACACAACTCTCATGTCTTGTCTCTTTAAACAATATTTTTTTTTTAATTAACTAATCAGGCCAAAAGTTACAGCAAATTAAAAAAAATATGTAATTTTGTGATTTTTTCCAATGCTAAGCCCAAACACTTATAATCTAGAAGCTTATAACTTTTTCATTTATTAACCGATTTAAGTAAATGATACGTCAAGATACACATAAACAACGAGCATTTGTAATGAAAGCTTTAAAGTTTGTTCATTGTCGCACATAAATTATATATTTTTTAAAAGTGTCCACCATATTGGATTTTTGAGAAATTTTAAATTATCAACTGAATCGAAAAAGTATCACGTTTCATCTATCTAAAAACTAATACCTTTAAAAATCGAGCACTTATATCAAAAGTAATAGCCAATTCAAAATGTGCGGAATTTTGTGGCCCACCCTATATATATTGTGTTAAAATCCTTTTGTATTATCAATTTTTTTTAATAAAATCGGGTTTAAAGTAGTTTTAAAGTTACTAAAAAAAGAAGACGAAGTTTCTTGGCCAACCCACTATAATATACAGGTTGATTCAAAATTTTCCAGAAAGATTTGAACAGTGGTTAGATATCATTATTCTAAGAAAAGTGACGGGATTATTTTGTTTATTTTATTATTTTTTTCTCTTAATTTGGGAGTAAAATTTTCGTATTTTTTGGGAATCGCCTTTAAAATAATTTACCAAGCAAGTCTACGTGTGCTTACAATGACATGTTTTAGGGCTTTTTTCAAGCATTTTGAAGTAGTGAAAGTTTTGTTTTCAAAAATTGATGTTTCTATCACGTAATTGGTTCTCAGAAAATATTAACAATTTTTAAATACAAATATTTCGTATCAGAACAATAAATTCTAACCACAGTTAAAGTCTTTCTAGGGAGTTTTAAATCACCCTGTGTGTGTAACAAACTTTCAGTTTCATTATTTCTTCTTCTTCAAGTGCCATGCTCTCTTTGAACGTTGGCTATCATCAGCGCGATCTGCACCCTATCCACTGCTTTTCGGAAAAGTGTCGTAGTACTAACACCATACCATTGTCTAAGATTTTTAAGCCATGATATCCGTCTACGACCCGGACTTCTTTTGCCTTTAATTTTGCCTTCTATTATCAATATTTCTCATTTCTCAAAATATGGCCAAAATATTCATGTTTTCGATTTTTTAATGGTAAATAAAACTTCAAGCTCTTTATTTATTCTAAGCAGAACATCCACATTAGTTACTCGGTCCATCCACGATATCCTCAATATTCTACGATAACACCACATCTGGAATGCCTCCAACTTTTTGCATTTGGCCTCAGTCAGGGTCCATGCTTCCATGCCATAATATAAGATGCTAAAAACATAACATTAAAGCACACGAATTCGGAGAGTGGTATTAAGATCGCGACTACACAGCACTGATTTCATTTTGATAAAAGATGATAATTATTTGAGTGTTTTTTTTTTGCTTCTGCCCGTAAGCGCAATGTCGTAACTAGTTTATTTTCAGATAAGCTTTGACACCGCCGTCCCTTGATATCAGGCGAAGCCAGCGAATGACATAGTATCAAAATGACGAATGATTCAAGCTGTGTGTCAGACCATATCTTTGATGGTCTTTTTGTAAAATGAGGATACACATTTTTTTGCTATTTATTTAACTCGTAAATAGTTAAATGTTTGAATATTATTTAACGAGCGATTTACCTTCTAGTGCTTCTGAATGAGATATATGTCAAATAAAACTCCAAGTCCAAAAACTAATTCTAATTTTGTAATAAAGATTCTTCCCTAAACACAAAACCGTATATGTTAGAATCGTAGCTGAAGCTGTGTTTAAAATTTTGCTTACAGTTCGTTTTGTAAGAAAAAAAGCGCGTTTCTGCGAGTTTAGCAAAGTTACTATTAGTTTCTCTTTCTAAATGCATTCCTCTAACAGAGATCCAGCATACTACACCATCACAAAAAATATCCTCCTTTACACCCTTCGATCCCGCATATCTGTCAGGGGATAATCTCAAAAAGGTAGTTATACAGCGGGGTCGAAGGGTGTAAAGGCGGTATGTTCCTGATATGCTGAATCTCTCTGAGACGAATGCATTTAGAAAAAGAGAATATCAGTAACTATGTTAAGCTCGGAGAAATGCGTCGATTCAATAAAATTTTATTATATGGTTACCGGGGCAAAAATACATAACATTTTGTTTGCGGTAGACCTTCTATAATATAAAGGTAGTGCTAGAAATCATGTCGTTAAAGCTTAAGAAAAGATATTTTAAATAACTAATTGTTACGTTCCTGGTTCCTGGATTTTAATAATTGTTGAGTAGGGTAGTAACCCAAAGTCTTGAATTTTAAATAAGAAAAATATTGGTTGTTGTGTCTTATCCTGTATAAATATAATGTCGCTTGATAACATGAAAAACGTAAAGCTTTTAGTGTCTAATAACACACTCAAAAATTACTAATGGGGTATTAACGGCCTAGTTAAGGAAGTTTTAGGTTTACCTGCTTAAATTAGTATAAAGAGTTTATAGTTGGTGTAAATTAATTATTTCACAGGGTAAAGGGCGGAGATATTATTTGTCAATTTCAACAAAAATAAATATTAAATTATACTTTTTTATAGCCAAATAAATTATTTTCCGTAAAAAGTCGCTTTTTTCCATTACCGATCCATGAGAAAATTTCTTAATCCAACGTCAGCCTAAAATCGCCAATTTGGATTTTGGAAAACTTTGCACATTAAAGAAAAGTAACAGCAAAAATATGCATTTTAATTAAAAAATGGTATGAGGCCATTTCCAATGACTTCCAATTTTTTTCATTGCTTTGTGTAATACGATTTTTGTTCATACTTATAATTATTGTTATAATTATAATTAAACCTCAGGAAAAAAGTAAGTATACATTTTCAAATTAAATAAGTAAGAAAGAAATCTTAAAGGTGTAAACAGTATGGGCAAGAGTATATTATTTAAACTGCTTAAAAAATGCTTTTTATTAACATTTATTTGTTGTTGTAAACCCTATTCAAAAGATGGATCCGAATATTAAGCTAATACCGGCTTATTTTATTTTTACAATTTTTATCATTTTATCTGCAGAAAATAATTTATAAAATATCAAAAATATGTTTAAAAGACCTTATGAAGAAAACAAAATCAAATACATAACTAAACAGCCAAAATTTTACCAGTTATTTGTAAGAATTCCTTAAGACATAAACTTAAGTAGCTTATCGAAAAAAGAGAAAATTGCATTGGCGCGTGCCAGCATCCCCATTTTTTTTGCATAATTGATTGGCCGATTATAATCCTATCATAGACTAGGAGCCACTCTAAGAATTTTTAGCAGGAAATAGGAACCCTACGATTTAATTATAAGAGTACATTTAATGTTTGACTTAAGTTTTATTTGACATATACTTAGCTAATTCACTAGGTAAAAGCGTTTCGTGGTGCTTTTTTTTCGTTCGATTAGACGGTTATATTGATAAATTTGTAAAAAAATCTCCCAAAAATCTAATAAAACTTTTCCCTTTACTCACATATTGGTCCAAAAAGTTTTAAGAAAATAAGAAACCCATTCCTACTCAAATTTTGCAAGATATATTAAGCAAACCAAAACATAAAAACTAAACTCATATTCTTACTACTATTAGGTACTTTTAATAATTTTTTATATAGACAAACTAAATATTTAGAGATTTTTTTTGTATCTAGAATTACCTTTGACACAGTGGGTAAAAGCATAGCCAGTAAACACGGAAATATTCTAGGAATATTTCTTCTGGATGATATAAATATGATAGAATATTTGAAAAAAACCTTCCTTAAATAAAATTTTATAAATTTTATCTACCACACCTAAGTAATAGTCCTATAATAATATATTACATTATATAATATTATAGTTTTTATCTGTAGAAGGATGTAGAAGGAGACATATCATATAATTAATACCTACAAAATCTCCTCTATAATCAAATTCTATCATATTTTTATCCACTAATTCGAACATTGTTGGAATCATAATGTTCTTGAATGTTATTTTTGCGTTTACTGGGTATTAGGGTGTATATTTAAAACAGGTAGTATTTACTTATATTTAAAACGAACACAAATATATTTTTATATCTGATAAATACAAATTTAGGTTCGTTATAATTATCTTTGATTCAAGAGTAAGTAAAACTTATTCTTGAACCAAAAATAAACTTCGTTTTGCATCTGAGTGCTAAAGACTTATGTTAAAGAAATGATTTTTCTATTAAACTAAAAATAACCAATGACATATTAAATGTTAATAAAAATACTCAAATGGCACGAAAGAATTATTTGAAAAACCGCCTTAAAACTCTTAAGATACATAAAAACTTGTTAGGCTCCCCAAAATGTTTGTCAAAGAAAACTTTGCTACCCTCAATCATTCTTCAATTTTTCAAGAAAATTACCCCAATGTAGTTACTGTTTTGTATCGTGCAGGTTTAAGAAATCAAGAGTCTTCGCCCTGGTCAAATTGCAGAATCGGCAGATGTACCTTCAATTTGAAGGAAAATTAAGCGTTTCTACAGAGACAGATATAATTATCTTTACAGATATCCTAAGCTCTGGAGTTGATAAATTTAGCCTAATTTCCTTCAAATTGAAGGTACGTCTGCAATTTGAGAGATGGTTTTCTTTTACATGAATCCTGTGTCACATTTTTGATCATCATTTCATCTTCTAATTCCTAGCACCGTACTGATGAGCGCCACAAGTACGAAATCCGGATTTACGGTTACCATTACCTTTTTTGAGGGAGAGCTCGCTATTTAATGATTTTATTATTTATTCACCCTCGCTAAATCTCTTTCTAAATTTATCAACTCCAGAGCTTAGGACATCTGTAAAGATAATTATATCTGTGTCTGTAGAGACGCTTAATTTTCCTTCAAACTGAACGTACATATGCCGATTCTGCAATGTGATAGATGGTTTTATTTTACATAAATCCTGCGTAACATTTTTTCATCATGATTTCATCTCCTAATTTCTAGCACCGTACTGATAAGCACCACAAGTGCGAATCGGTTACCATTACCTTTTTTGAGGGAAAGCTCACTATTAATTGATTTTATTAAGGTTTTCTTTTCTATAGAAAATGAATAAAAGAGGTTTGTTTATAGATATGAGTTTACTTATTTAAAAGACACAAAAAACTAAAGTGATTTATTTAAACAAAACCAAAATAAACCCACAAAGCCCATTTTTTAAACGTCAGCGATTCTTATCTTTTAATAAAAATTCAGGGTTCCGTTAGAATAAAAATTTTCTGAAGAGCAAGACGACGACGAGGCTTGAATCATTTTGGTCACATAAGGCTCTTGCAAAATTAAAAACAAAAAATCTTAACCAAAAAATTTACCAGCCACCGCAACGCTAACGACTTTGAGAAAAATAATCAATGCAATTTAAAGTTTTGGTCAGGAAATACTTCTTTCCTTCACCAATAGCATGAGAAAAAAACAGAACAACGACGATTTTCATTAATTCTCGAACATATTTTTTTTTGGCTCTGGCACTGATAATAATAAACGCTGATCAAAATAAAATTATTTGCCCTATTTATCATACTAAAACGATTAAAATAAATAAGAGTAATGTTTTAAACCGCTACTATTACGTTTTTTATTCAAATAAAAAAAATCGAGGTATCCAACACCAACGCAACTCGTATTTCAAAAATAAGCTATTCATATGGATCGATAATATGTTAAACGTAGAAATTTAAATAAAAGATGTTTTAAACCATTACTTTAAAAATATATCTGTGCTATAAATTATTTCTTTTTCTACCTATTTCTGTAGAGCTGCCCATTTCTTATCTTAATCTTAGTTGACAATTTAAATTATTTCATTCAAAAAAATAGGGTAGAAAACTGTTAGAAGTTAACTTAAAAAGAAGACAATTGCAGTTTAATAAAAAATTAAAAAAAAAATTTATGAAAGAAATATTTAAGACCCCGGCCACTATTTCTACATCTTTTTTGGAAAATTCTCGTTTACAGGGCTTTTGTGTATGGTACAGAGAAGATTAAAAATCTTCCTTGTTTCCTATTAGAGTATCTATAGTAAACGATAAGAGAGTAGACCTTTACAAGTTTTACGCTTGGCCCCATTGAGTAAAGATGTGTCAGAATGTTCGCAAATATCTATTATTTTGCGAAATAGGTAGGTTTCAAGATCTTAGCCATGATAGGTGAGTTAGCAATGTTGTTCACAAAAAGGTAATATAGAAGTAACACCACTGAAATAAATCAATTTCGGAATGATTCTAGTTTGTGATGGAACACAGAGTAAATTTCCATTTCGAGCAAGTAATGGAAAATCTAAACACATGTTTAGTTCAGATTATAAAAACTTATTTCGTTCGGTATTTTAATTGCTATTTAGTCACATTTACATTATACAAGGCAAAAAAAGTACTTGATATAAAAAATATATGAATTTCTCTAGTAAATAAGTTGCTGACATTGAGTAACCACATATTTTGTGGATTCCTTTAGACCATGTACATAATACAATGATTCAGCCTGCTAATATTAAGTACTAAAATCATTTACTTCGTTTAAGAATATACCTTGGTATGCAAAGTTATTGTGCTTAATTAAAGGATAAGTATATTCGGTTAACAGAATACCGATGTTAACTTGAGTAAGGCTTTCATTTTAAAACACGAATGGGTCGTGGTAGCGTGCGTAGCGAAACGTAACGTAAAAACCACCTAGAGGGTGGAACCTAGGATGACGCCGTTTCGTCTCTATTAGGGACTCATTCGCTAGCTGTACCACAACGACAGTTCGCTCGCGCTTGTGTGCCAAAAAATTCAGCAGAGCGGAAAGAACTTCTGTTGAGTATTCAGATAACCAAGAAGTGTTTTTAATAAGGACGAAATGGCGTTGTGCTAGGTTCCACCCTCTGTGTGAAAAGTCAAAGATCAGGATGTTCGTTTTGCACTAGTACAAAAAGAAACTGTTTTTATTTAGATTTAAAGTATATGCAACAAATCAAATCGTTTGCTAGTAGACGCATACAGATGGCATTGTAATATGTCTCTCGTAGGATCGATCAATGCTATGCCATTAATCTACTACTTATGCAGAGGGTACTATTCTTGGCTGTTGGAGATTCACACGGAGGGCGCCTTGATCGGTACTCGACAGAAGTTCTCTCGGCTTTGCGAGAGCGAATATTCTGTCTGTGGTACACCTAGCTGATAAGTCTTTAATAAGATCAAAATGGCGGCGTTATCCTAGGTTCCACCTCTGTATGAAAAGTCATGTGTTTTTTCGTTTTATTATAAAGCCTGAAAACTTATTTTGTAAAGGGGGGTGTTCTAGTAGTTATCGGTATGTAAGTGTACACACGAAAAAAACTTACTTATATTTAATAGCAAGAGCAGAACAAAGTAGGTCCTCAAATTTGTGGCACAAATGCGACGCACGTGAAAGTTTTGAGAAAATGAAAAATGCTATTTTTTTCGAGTTTTTAATGATTGACAAAAAATCCTTCAATTTCGAATAAAATTTAAGAATCGATGATTACTAGTTCATTCCAAAACTCTACGAAACATATTATATATACATATATGATGGCTGACATTTAAACATAGAGATATAATGGAACTGTAATTGACATTGTCAAAAAATTGGTCCGAATGATTTTGAGGTAAAGTGTAACAAAATTTTTTTGCAATTTAAATAGAAAATTCATTAGAAATTTAGATCTCTTTGAAAAAGTCGGCAGGCTTAACTGGCGTGGAGAGGTGCGATGATATATTTGTTTAGATTTGGGGGGATTTATCCTCCTGATCCCCTCCCCGTTTATACACCACTGATATTTCCTTTCATTATAAGTAATGTTGTTCCTTGATATAAATTGTTGAGAAAATCTCGGTGTGGAGTGGCGGAATTGGTTAGATAATCCAAGCTGACAGTTAACACCTGTGCATATAAAAAAACGATTGCCCAGGCATATGAAACTAGTTACAGGGCATACGAAAAATAATGATACCTTTTAATATGTCCAAAAATAAAACAGGCAAAAAAAGTTGAATTTCTTACATTTGGGTGGTTTACAAAAACTCATCTTTTTGGATGCTGTTCGTACCGCCAGGGTGGCAATGTTACTTTTTTTTTAATAAGATAGCCTGCACATTTTAGCAAATTTGATTAGTGCTTTTCTTTCTGATTCCAAAAATACCCAATATGTTACCTATTTCTCTAACGGTTTTTAAATAAAATGGCAAAATCATCTTCTTAAGACCAATGAGTTAAATAAGAAAAAAAATGATATTTGCATTTGTTTATTCATTGTCTAACTCATTGCTCTTATTAAAGTGTTTTGTCATTTTATTTCAAAACTGTTCGAGAAAAAGGCAACGTATATAATCGTAATCTGGATGGCTTGAAATGTAATACTCGGGGAGCTGAAGCAATTTATGTCAATGAAGAGATGACAGTAGACACTTACAAGCTGATAAAAGAAGCCAAAAGACTTAGACAAAATGACTATCTCCTCCAGAGAGGAGGTCAAATTTTGGCCAAATTCAATAAAGACTTGAGACCGGTCCGTATTAGATCAGAAATTCAGATATTCAATATGATAAAAATAGCCAATTAGCTTAACAAAACCATAGACCAAAGAAAATGTATATAAACTACCGCAAAAATTAATCTTTATAATGGCTCCAAATGGAATAATAGATAGATAATTACATAATTTCAGATTTCAGCTACGGAGATGATAACACTAAAATAAAGCAATCTGGCAGAGATATTAGCGTTATACATTTAAATATTTGTAGTTTAAATAAAAATTTTAATAATCTAGTAGTGCCCCTCAGTTCACTTAATGTTGATTTTCATATAACAGCGATTTCGGAAACAAAGAAGCTTTGGTGTTTGGAAAACTACAATATTTCAGGATTTAATATATTTTACAATACTATTCAGTTAAATCAATTTTTAGGTAATTTTATGATCCTTAAAGTTGTTATTAATAAAAAATCTTTCTAAAAAAAAGTTCTTAACTGCACTAGAAAACTTATATAGCGAAAAGATTGCCAACAAATTCGCCACAGAAATATTTTTGGGTGATGTAAGTATCGATCTTGTAAAAACCAGGGAGAATTTAGTAACTGAATATCTGAGCTGTCTAAAAGGATTTTCGATTTACATTTGGTCCTGGTTCTGGTTGAACCAGAACCGGAACCGGTCATTTCGATTTAAAACAATGACGTCACACTTGCAACCCGGTTATGAAATTTTAGAACCAGTCTGGGAGGTTGGATTGGTACTTTGGTTATAAAAATAACATTTGAAATATTACAAAATTATAGGTATTCTTTCTTTTTAGTAAAATCAAAGATTTATTTACAAGATTATATATAACGTGATTGTTTTAGAACCGTTGTCAAAATTTATATCAAAATAATGTCAACCTTGATCCATAGTAACGAGTAGTAGTGGCTCGGATTATTACCTTGTAATACCCACTCTTAAGACCAGAATATCTGCAGCGGTAGTTCAAAACAAAAAGTATATAATAAAAGTAGATTATTTAAATCCAAATAATGCGGTTAACAATCAAACATAGAAAGAGGTATTGCGGTGTAATGATGCAGATACTCTCATCAAAATATTGGGTGAACATTTAAGTAACGCTATGGAGAGTAAATATGTAAGGTGCAAGCATCGAAAACTAAAGCCGTGAATACTCCAAGGCTTGATTAACTCAAAATGAATGAGATATAAATTAAACAAGGAAAGCGAAACTTTACAAACAACGGATTTTTATGAAATATTTTTAAATTTTAGAAACAAGTTAGGTAAAGCCAAAAACAGTTACTACGAAAAGTGTTCTAGATCGTCATCTCATTCAATGTATTTAAGGCATATCACAAATTACGAATTAATACTGCAAATTAATTAACTGATATCTAACGCGGCACCAGGTGCAGACAATATACCTGCTCGGCTTATTAAGGATAATCATATGGTTCTTCTAAATCCACTTCTGCATCTTATCATTCTTAAGTTTGATACAGGTGTTTTTCCTAGGACATTTAAGCATGCAAATATTGTTCCGATACATAAAACTGCCGATAAAAAGCTACTTAATAACTATCGACCGATAGCGTGAACTACCAGCCTTGCAAAACTGGTGGAGAAATATATAAAGTTGCGGCTTGATGAATATCTTAAAGTAAACAGCATTCCATCAAGTAGTCAATACGGATTTATGGAAAATTGCAGTACGGAAGATGCAGTCACCTGTGTAGCGGAACATATTAATGAGTGTTTTGACAATGACTTAAAATGTATGTGAATTTTTATTCATTTGGGAGAAGCATTTGACAACATGACACACCGAATTCTTTTAAGACATGTTGCATAAAATACCTTTAAAGATTATATTAATTATTAATTGTATTATATTAATTATTAATGTGCAAAGCTCCAAAAGTTTTGTAGAGTTCGGTGTGCCGCAGGACACAGTGATTGGTCAAATTTTTTTCTCAAATTGTACTAACAATATCATGAAATTGCTGGACAGTGTGCAAAGCAAAGTGCTGGAAAACAGCGAAAGAACTGGCTGAAAAGGCAATTAAAGTTTTAAAATCATGGTCTGACAAAAATTGCTTGACTTTAAATGCTGGTAAGTCCAAATTTGAAAGATTTTCCATAATTGAAGCTAGCGCTGCCTCATCCTCTGATGTAGATAGGATTTTTAATCATGATTCTGTGTACTAAATCAATACAGGCTATAATATTCTGGATGAAATAGGTTGAAAAAATCAAGTTAAATACCTGGAAGTTCTGTTCGACGCACATTTGACGTGGAAACATCATGTGGAATTTGGGTCGAAGAGAAATCGTAAATTAATCTACAAATTCTACCAACTAAGAACTATTATGAATTTTAAACTTTTAATAACTATCTACTACGCCCATGCAGGGTCGGTAATTTACTACTGTATAACGGTCTGAGGAGCTGCTTTTAAGACAACACTAAAGCCTTTGATTATTAGTCCTGAATATGTGCTGTAATGCTAAATAAAAATCAATGATTTTCTACAGAAATTTTATTTAAAAAAGCTAAAGTTTTAAAAATAAATCAGTTATATATTAAACCTATAGCAAGAACAACTGGGAACAGAGCTAGTTTCCTACAGCACATAAATAAAAACAAGAATACTAGGAACGTTTCAAAAAATAAAGTAGTAGTTTCAAAAGCTTCTTTTACTAAGTATAATTAAAACAGTCCTCAATTTGTACAATACCAAAAATTTTTAATATGTTGCCTGAAGAGCTTAAAAACAAGCAGTTTCAAAAAATTAAATACAATCTAAGTACATCGCTGTATAAAAATAATATAAAATGGTTTTCTCACTAAAAATTAAACTATAATTTAGATAGAACTTATATGTTAAATAAGCTTTAATTGATAAGTTAAACTTATTAATTAGTGATAATTTTTGGTACGACTGATGATGCACGCACAAACATAAGGTCCATTGTGGATCATCTTATCGTATCCCTTGAATGTATACTTTGTGATACCTACTATATTTGAAATAAATTTAAATTTGAATTTTTGAATTTATTAGGTATTTTTTGATTCAGAAAAGAAAGACCTATTGAAATTTGACCCACTGACTCTGCCCCTTAATGACTTGTGACACAACCAGGAAGAGTTTAAATGTCGAAAAATTTAACTCAATATTTCGTGGACTCATTTTGACAAACAATTTCGTTAAAACAATTCCATGAAAAATTGAGTAAAATTTTTTGATATTTACACTGAATTTTTGGGGACAACATTGACACAATGTTTGAATTTGTTAATAGCATAAAGTTTTTACACAATCCTGAGTTACCTTACACTATTTTGAGTGACTCACTCAATTTTCAGTGACATATTTTTCACTCAAAGGCTTTTTAGCAAGTTTCCATTTTTTACTGTCTATATTTACTTTTCCGACACCCATATCTATACCCAACTAGTCAATTTCTTAACGTTGTGCACCGCGTGCGAAATTTACGTCACAACGTTTCTTTTTATTTAAACACGACAATCTTGTACACTAATTTGGTGGATAATTTTTTGGTTGAGACAAGAATGCGATTGCGACTAGTCGAGAATCTGTTAAAGTGTTCGTTAGATGAGTTTTCGAGTGCCATTATTTGTTCAAAAATTGTATATATTTCCCAAACTAATAAATAAATTATTTAACTGAGAAATTTTCTATTTCCATACAATATTTTATATCCCCGCAAACCAATATCGAATATTATAAACAATCCATAGTTTACTGTGAAATATGAAAGTTTTAGCCCTAAAACATGCGCGGTTTTATTTTAAGATGATTTAATGAAATATAAAAAAACTATAGTGAAATATAAATTGCTTCCCAAAAGCTCTAGAGAGGTTTTTTAATTTTCTTAAGGACAAAATAACTCTTTTTACACGCAAAAATTTCCGAACTTTATGTCTTTTATTTTTTGTGTACACTTACTTTACTTTTTCGAATTCAGATCCAAACATTTACAAGTTTTTTGCCCAATATCTGGCTACGTTCAGGGCTTCAGTATTAGCAAACTATAAATCATCAAGGGTGCATTTCGATGGACAGTGCATACATGTTCTTAGGTGGTCGGTGGTCTGTACTTTTCCACAGTCGCAGAATACCTCGACAACATTTTTTATACTCCACTTTACCAGGTTAGATTTGACGGGAGAAACACCACTAAGGGTTCGTCATGTCTTCCATTCTAGATTTATCCCTCGAGGCGGTTCTTGTCGAAGTGGGAAATTTGCTGGTGGATCTATGCCTGAGTTGCGCAAAAATCTTTTTCTCGATTTTAAGCGGCTGATTCCATGAGGTACCGTAAGGTTGTGGAGAAGGTGTCTATCATCAAACATTTATTTGAATCTTTCGACATGTTCAGCTGCCTCGCGTCGATCTTTCGGAGAGGCAAATTCTGCGGCCTGGTATAGTAAGTACACTGGACAAGCGTACTCGCTGTCTTAAAATACAAAGCGGAAGCTGTAGTCCTTAGAACGCTTGAGTTTCTTTAGGAGGATATTTCGGATCGTGATTTTGTGTTTGGTATTTTTCCAGTGATCTTAAAATTGTTAATGACCTGTTGAGGAGGACACGTAAATATTTTGCTTCTCTAGTATTTATCTCTCCCAGGATACATTAATTTTTTTATATACTAAGGCTTCCTTAATTCTTAACTTTTACCTCGACACGTCAGCGTAAACAAAATGTTTAGCTTGAGGGTGAATAGATTGATCACCGTCGTAGACATTGAAGAGTAATGGTGCTAAGGCATTTATATGAAGTAAACCGTTTTTTTTTTCATTCGCCACCTGTTCTTTTTCCCATTCAGCATCACATAATACCTTCTATTATATCAGGGCGACTCCAATATTTAAGTAAGTTTGTAGTCCGTTATAGCGCTGTAAGATTTAGATAGCAGTGTTTAGTGGTTTATGATACCATATGCAGCTGCGAAATCAACTAGAGCTACTCCTGTTATTTCTTTTTGTTTGAAATGCTTCTCTATGAATTCTGTAAGGTTTAGTTTTGAGTCCAAATGACTTTGAATTTGGTTGAGTATGAGGCGTTAATAGAGTTTGAACATGTGGCATAGCAGAGATATAGGGCGATCGCTATTTGGGAGTTTCAGGTCTTTTCCAGGTTTCAGCAATGCTATTGCTTTTGGGATCTGGTAGGTAGACTCTCAATGATCAAATTGCCACTTTTTGATGTATTGCCCAAAATGTTTTTTCTGCTCTGTCAAAATGTCATTTACATCTGGCGACTCTCCGATCCTTATTACATCTATGTCGTTTTGAAGTCCTATACGTGTAAACGGATCTCCCATTAGATCAATCAAGTTTTATTGCGGTAGTTGGTTTTATCGTTGGAAAAGAGTTGATGCGCATGGCTGATTTATCTCTGTTGGGTCTTCGTTAAGCTTCTTGATCTTACTCCATGCCTGTTTGCTATTATTAGATATATCAATCTTCTCTAGTGTCTCCATTCACCGTTTTTTCTTGATTCGCCAAGTATTTGTTGTATTTTGTTCACCTAGCTCTGTCGTTGTTTCACTGAATGGGTCTTTTTTGCAATGTAAAGTAAAGCCTAAGATATATTGTTGACTCCAATTTTAAATCTTCTACCCATAGTAATCACCTATTGTTAAAAATGCGTTCCAAATCAAGCAATAAAATATAATCCCTTAGAAATATAGGTACGGACTCGGGTACTGGTAAAAATTTGGGGTGAATATTCAGTAAAACAAAGGCAAATATGAGGAAAAATATTTTATACTATTTTTAGTTATTATTATTATTATTAAATATTTCGCTATTTTATATTATTATTATTTTATTATAAGTAATGGTTTGCTATTATCCGTATATGAATAACTCGTGTACGGCTTCAGAATTTGTAATGACAAATTTTAGGAAAAATACAATATTAATTTTTTTGATTAGTAAATTATACGAACTTTGATACGGATTAAAAAAACATTAAGAGAAATTTTAAAAAAATATTTTATATTATTATTGATTAATTATTATGGTAACTCATTAATATTTTATTTTGTGAAAGATGAATAGAATATAGGAACTCTTCCTATGGATTAGAATTTGGGCTAAATAAATAATACATTTTAGCAAAAATACACTATATATAAAACTTTAGTGCTTATATTAGGTCAAGTTGGATAAATTGTAATTCAAATTGCCTTATTGTTGCTATCGAGTAAAGATTATATTTTTTTAAGGTGCACGCTAAATAAAAATGTGGTGTCCGTGGGTAGGACCAATTAAACCCAGTATTGTAGAAACTGCAGAAGTTAAAGTGACAGAAATAGTGCATCTGCCTGTTATTGCCAAAACAATTATTTGTGACGTCTATACCACTATTTTGGAATGTGGTATGTCAAGGAATGAGCCCATACAGGAAACTACTTTTCTACCCAAGAAAGCATATTTAACTATTAATGATATTGTAAGTAATCCTATCATACCTAGGAGAAAAAGAAAAGATTATTGTATTTCTCGAATTTTAGATGTTGCCGACGTCGATATTATTCGGCGAAAAATATACAAGATGCATGAAGAATAAACCATGGACTGGAATTTTTAATTGCAATTGATCAATATAGGAAGGAAGAAATAAATATAGTGTACCTTGATGAGACCTGGTTTGATACCCACTATACCCCTGATAAGGGTTGGGTTGATTCTTCCGAAAAATGTCAGATCAACGCACCGTCAAATCGAAGTCATCGTTTAACCATTATACACGCCGGATCAAAAAATGGCTTTATACCAAATGTCTTAAGTTTATATTTAAAAGACATACGAGATGACAGTTTAGATTATCATGATGATACCGCAGCAGATTTATTTGAGGATTGGTTTGTCAACAAAATATTAAAAAATATTCCACCCAACAGCGCTATCGTAATGGATAATGCTAGTTACCATAGCCGACAGCTCAATAAAGTATCCTGCTCGAACAACACAAAAAGCCAAAATCAAGACTATATGATGGAAAATGATATATATTTTGTAGACAACTATACAACAAAAAACTATTAGAAGTTCTAAGACATTTTTTATTAAAAAAGGTATTTTTTTGTGACGAAATGGCTGAAAAATTTGGACATACAGTAATTAGATTACCGCCTTATCACTGTATGTTTAATCCAATTGAACATATTTGGCAAGAATTCAAATCATCAGTGAGACGCAACAACACTTCTCCCATCTTAAATTCATCAGTAATTGCTCTTATTCACAAAGAAATACTTAACATTCCAGATGGCAAAAAGTTTAGAAAAAATATGTTCATATAGAAAATTGCAGTGATAATTTTATTAAAATCTTAAATGATGATAGTGGTAGTGAGACAGAATTACCAGAGTAATGTAAATATTGACAATCGACGTAACTTCTTATATTTTATTTTGTCTACTGTACATCAATACTTTAAGTTTAATTATTTTTTGTTTGTACATAATTGTTTTTGCGACCGCCGTAGCGCAGTGGGCAGCGTATCTGCCTGCCGCACGGAAGGTTCCGGGTTCGAATCCCGGCTAGACTTTGCATAAACTTGGCTAAAACTGGGCATTGATCCTATAATGGATGGAAAGTCCCAGTATAAAAAAAAAATTGTTTTTGCGATTATACTTGTGGTAGTATTGGAAAAGAAGGTTTTACTTCGACACTGCACTTCATTATTATTATTATTATTACTATTATTATTATTATTATTATTATTATTATTATTATTATTATTATTATTATTATTATTATTATTATTATTATTATTATTATTATTATTATTATTTGTTCTACTTGTTTTGACAAGTGTTTATTTTTAAACTTACTAGTAATTATATAAACATCAAAATTTGAAAAAATATTAATTATAATATTCCAAAAATACCCATAGTTTTTAATTTTGACCTTTCTTACGCAATAAACAAGTAGCGTTAATAATATTTTTTGTAAAATCATTAAAATCTTAGTCGTAAATAAAAGACGGCCCCGACTAAGTACTCGAACGACCGACCACCCGCTGTGTCGGGGGTGATTCAGTTAATAAGCGTAAAATTGATGTTAAGGGTATATCTTGCGTTTTACTTTATATTGGCCCATTATGCCTTTAGCTTTATCGTTCAGTCCAAACACATAGTACTGTTGTTGAAAAGTGTGCATTTACGCAATCTAGTAGATAAATAATTTTTTCCTTATACATCATGCTTTGACAATGATTTTTTCTGCCACATTACGCAGCAAAAGAATGCATTTTTTTTATTTAAGACCTTTTAAAACGACCCTAACCAAACTAAGTTATTAAAAGACGTCATATTTTTTGGTATAACCTGTAACAGGTACAAAAACCATCAAGTTTAAAAACTTGTAGCAAAAAAACCTGGTAGTGTCTAAAACTCGAGTTAGGTGATTTTGAAAGTAAATTAAATTGGCCATAAATCCGTGCAAAAATTTCAGAAATCCCCTTTAAAGGTTTTTAAATATACGATAAAATGTGACGCGTGACATGTTTTTTCATATTTTTGACGTGCTTAGCACAAAGCATTTTTAACGTTTATTGTTTATATACATTAAAACTTAAAAATCTAAAACCTTTTTTTTTATACTGAATTTTAGCAGGTTAAATGCCATTTCAAAAAAACATATTTAGTAAATTTGTGGCGTGTATCGTTATTGAATGAACTCTACTAATCTAGCGGTGTCAGAAAGTAGACATTTCTCGAAATTTGTGAACACGGCCCATTTTCCGATTTTTTTCTGAATATCACGTGACGTTCATTTTTACTTTTTTTATTTTTGTGACTACGGATGGCCCTAATTAACTTAAAAATACCAAAAATATCAAAATCTCTTGAACATGTAGGAGACAGGAATATTTTTTATAAATTTTAGATAAGGAAATTTTACTATTTTTTTTCTAATTTTAATTTAAACACCTCTGTATACAAAACTTTCTGAATGGTAAAAAATACTGCAAACGTCATTTTAAAGAGCTTTTCGTGTGCGTTCCAGCGGTTTCACTGAGGCATTGACTCGTCGCGACGCCCAACCGGCGCCGATGCCGAAAAAATATTATCCATTTGGTGGTCCCCAGAGCCATACCTAGGTATGTACCAAGTTAAAACAAAATCAGCAAAAATCTTCCTATTAATTTGAAAAACAACCCGACTATAAGCTTTTTTTGTTTTTTTTTTTAATGTATATTTTAACAAAAAATTTGTTTTATTTTTCATGTTTATTGAGTTATTTTGGCGTCAATACAGTGTTTTGTTTTGGTTAATATTTTTTTTAAATTAGCTAAGAGAAATGTAAAATTGTTTTTTTTTAATGTATGTTTTACCAAAAAATTTGTCTTGTTTTTCATGTTTATTGAAGTTATTTAGGCGTAGTGTTTCGTTTTCGTTAATTTTTTTTTTTGAAATTAGCTAAGAGAAATATAAAATGACGCCCCTGCTGGTTTGTGACGCTTAAATCACAGGCAAAGTTTTATTAAATCAAAACAGGATTCCGATAGATTTTAAACACCTCTGTATACAAAACTTTCTGAATGGTAAAAAATACTGCAAACGTCATTTTAAAGATCTTTTCGTGTGGGTTCCAGCGGTTTCATCGGAATTTTAAAATATTGAAATTTTACAGGTATATACCTGTCAAACTGAGGCATTGACTTAAAAAAAGTTAAAGGCGTCGCGACTCCCAACCGACGCCGATGCCGAAAAAATAATATCCATTTGGTGGTCCCCAGAGCCATACCTAGGTATGTACCAAGTTAAAACAAAATCAGCAAAAATCTTCCTATTGACTTGAAAAACAAGCCGACTATAAGCTTTTTTTGTCTTTTTTTTAATGTATATTTTACCAAAAAATTTGTCTTATTTTTTATATTTATTGAGTTATTTTGGCGTCAATACAGTGTTTTGTTTTGGTTTATATTTTTTTTTAATTTAGCTAAGAGAAATGTGAAATTGTTTTTTTTTTAATGTATGTTTTACCAAAAAATTTGTCTTGTTTTTCATGTTTATTCGAGTTATTTTGGCGTAGTGTTTTGTTTTCGTAAATTTTTTTTTTAATTAGCTAAGAGAAATATAAAATGACGCCACCACTGGTTTATGAGGCTTAAATCACAGGCAAAGTTTTATTAAATCAAAACAGGATTCCGATAGATTTTAAACATCCCGAGTTCTTTTCTGTTCAATAAGCTAAAATTTGATAAAAATTGGTCTCCTGTAGAAATAAAAAATATTGATGAGCCTTTTTTGCCCGTGTACCCTTCAAATCGCTTGACATTTCACCAGTTGTAAGTGAACTTTTCTTACTGAATACCGTAAAAGGCTATTATCTCTTGTCCTCGACTCGCCATAATTTTTAAAATATTTATGAGCTCATAAAAATATCCGGAATTAATTTAACCTCTGCTGGTATTACTAGTGAAAATTTTTTGCTTGGTTACTATACTAATTTTGTATACAAACAAATGGTATGTGTTTGTCAAAAATGGTACTTTAGGAATACAAAGCTTCCTTAACATTAGTCCTTTTTAAATTGCTACAAATAAAGAAATCAGTGAAATGTTGTTAGAAGTAAATTAGGAAATTAATTTTTTTATTTTAAGTTTTTTGTGTTTTCGTTCGTGAAATATTCCCGCAATAACCAAAACATTTATCACTCATGCATGTTTTATTTGAAAATTTCATAATTATTGAAAACAAGCAATCGTAAAAAATTATCAATTAGTTGGAAGCTACATTACCCCCAAAAATTATATCTAATTCCTTTAAAATGGTTGTTTTTTCCATATTATATCCTTGTTTTATGGAATATTAAGGAAGCGTAGTACTGATTGATGAAATTTACAAAACAAATTTACATTTCGAAATGTCGACAAAATAAAAACACTGTCAAAAATTAACGAAACAAAATAAAAAATTAATTAAAAAGGCTCAATAATAAATTTCGCCGCCTAAAAAGACGCGTAACCAGAGAACATATAAATCTAAATAGAGTGGACACGTAATGGTAATATCCGACCAGCCAGTCAACGCGATTCACAGCGAGTTTTTTATTATTAGCTGAATGCGCCAGGATGAACCGAGGTAATAATTATTTAAAATTAAAACGGCAGTAATCCCGCGCGTTTAATGAATATCGATTTATTACTGGCGTACATACCATAGAGTAATATACCTTCGGAACACAGGCGCAAAGCGGATCGAAGTGGATCGCAGGCTCTTGCGCGAATCCTCGCGAAAAGCATTTCTGCGCACAAGTCTGTGATCCATTTTGGCCGGCTTTGCGCCTCTGTTTTCTGTAGCGTAACGCGGGCGATCGATATTCTAAATAGTTCTCAACGCGGAACTCCTCCAAAAAATACGACTTTTTTGTGCACTGCCGCTGCTTTGCATCGATCAAAATAAGCAAGAGCGAAAGCGAAAGTGGTGGATCAAGATTCCAAGCCAAGAACTAAAAAAAACGATAGCTGCCCCACTTGGTTTTCAACACAGTTGAGCGGGGTCGCAAACCATTAGGTGTCTTCTCTATTTAGATTTATATGCTTTCTGGCGTAACTATAAAATCCACTGTTGCGGCGTTTATTCGATAGTTATTTAAAAAATAGTATGTACAATTCGCGGATAAACATATTGATACTATATACAATAGGTTTGTTTATACCATAGCATCTTCCCTCGATATTTGTTGCCCCTGCGAACAATAAAAAATAATGGAATAAAAATTAAACCTGAATGGGTAAATCAACAGATTGTTAAATCAAGTAAAAACCTGAAACAATTTTTTCAGAAAACAAAATCAAATGAAAATCTTAAAGGAGTTTATACATTTAACAAAAAAAAAACATGTAAAACTAATTAATCAATCAAAAAGAACATATTATTCCAACAAAATCAAGAACTCTAGTAACAAAAACAAAAAAATCTGGGAAATTGTCAACAAAAAAAAAACTAAAACTAACACAAACAATATTAAATTAAGAACAAACGATAATGTACCTGGTAATATCTGTTCGACATTTTTAGAATATTTTAAAAATATACCAAAGGAAGTCTTAAAAAAAGCATATCCAGATCATCCCAACACAAACACTGTTCACTGTACTACATCAAAATTGCACTTTAGTTCTTTTGTTTTTTCAAGTGTTTCTACTATTGATGTTATCAATGTGATAAATGAACTAAAAAATACAAATTCCTTTGGTATTGATTGCATTCCCTCTAAATTAATAAAAGCAACGGCAAAACATATCTCTAAGCCCTTAGCATTTCTTATAAACCAATCTTTTGAACAGGGAGTATTCCCAAACAGTTTAAAAACAGCTAGTATCTTGCCAGTTTTAAAAAAAGGTGACCCTCAAGAAGTAAGTAACTATAGGCCGATATCCATACTAAACACAATTTCTAAAGTTTTTGATAAAATTATTTACAAACAAATGTACAGCTATCTTACAAAATACAATCTTCTTAGTAAACAACAACATGGTTTTTAAAAAAATCGAAACAAAGAAACAGCGTGCTATGATTTTATTACTCACGTCTACAAAAACCTTGATAAAAAGAAAAAAGTAGCTGGAATATTCTACGACATGTCAAAGGCATTTGATTGCATTGACATTGATTTTACTTTGAAGAAACTCTATGCTCTTGGTTTTGGAGGTAGCATGTTGAATCTCTTGGAATCATACTTAAAGTATAGAAAAATGTGTGTCAAATATGGTTTTGAAGTGTCCGAACAAAGCAATATCTGTCAGGGAGTAGCGCAGGGCTCTGTGCTAGGACCACTAATCTTTTTAATTTATATAAGTGATTTACCCGAATATCTCCAAACAGAATGCCTTGCTATTTTTGCGGACAATGTAAGTTGTGCAGTGTCGGCTGATTCAGTTGAGGAACTTACCAATAAACTTAATAATCTGTGTCTCAATTTTCAACAATTTTGCTCAAAAAATAAACTTGTCGTAAATAGTGAAAAAACAGTTTTAATTAAGTTTTCGTCTAACAACAATAAAATATCATATGAAATCGGAAATATCTTCATGTCAAACAAAAACATATTAATAGTGGAAGAAACAAGATTCCTGGGAATGAAAATTAACAGTGGACTGAATTGGCAAGACTATTTGAACCAAGTAGGGAAAAAATTAAATTCATCATATTTTGCTATTTTGCAACTTAAGGCCACACTAGAAAAAAAAAGCTTATTAAATGTATACTATACACTTGCATATTCGGTAATGTCCTATAATGTTATTTTCTGGGGCAATGCTGCTCATACTAACAAGATTTAAATCAATTATGTTTATAAAGAAAAACATAGGTAAGTTTAGTGAAAACAGACAAGCATCTGATAATCACTACAATACCAGACATGGCAGTCTCTTAAGGATATATCACCACCATAGTTCTCTCTATGAAAAGTCACCGAGCCACTTCGCCCTAAAATTGTTTAATAAACTACCCCTCAATTTACGAAATTTAAACAAGAAAAATATTTTTAGAAACTCTGTAAAATCAATTTTAATAGAGCTATGCCCTTATGATATCTCAGAATTTTTAAACATGTAATTTTATTTAGCTATAACCAATTTTTATTATTATACTTATTTTATCACTTTATATAATATATGCACTAAACCTATAAAGCAAAAAACTGACAACCTTGTCTCACGCAGAGACAGGATTTTCTATGTATGTATTTTATTTTTTTTTTATTGTACAATCGATTTATTTCGGAAATATAAGCCATTATTTATTTTATTTATTTATTTAATACTAGCGTTTTTAAATATCGTTTTTAAGAAAACGCTCCTAAAAAACACTGTTTTAGACACTAGTTGTAAAAACTACTACATAGGTACTAATATTGTAAATAAAAGCTAATAAGAGTGGTTTGTATCAGCACCCGTCACCTCTTTGACCCAAAACCCGTCACCATACTTTAATAATAATTCCTTAAAAATTGGACCAACAATGATTATGACGATTTCTAGACCTCACATACAGCTTAGTTTTATGATTCTAGTTCAACATTTTATTTTGCAAAGAAATTAATATTTCTGTGATAAAAATACAGTTTAGAAATTGCTGCTTTGACCCAAAACTCTTCACCATTGATGAGTACTAGGTCAGATAGAAATTGATAGAAATCTGTCACCTACATTTATTTTAAAAAAAACGCAAAAATTTTTTTTTACAAAAACATTAATTAGCTTAAATACTTTGCTTCAAATTTAATAAGTTGATTTATATATATATTATAAATTACTATTAAGTTAATATCAAAAAAATTAATAGAAGCAAATCGCTTCCTTTAGGAAAAAACGCGTCCTACTCCCACCACTCCCACTGTTCATGGACCACAACTAAACATGATTTTTCTACAGGTGTCATACTCACGTCAGTCTCTCGGAATTTGATTGAGTGGTTATCAACTGTTTAGAGAAATCACTAAACGTTTTGGTTTTGTGTTTTTGGGTTATAGTTTCTTAAAAACGGAATAAACAAAATTAAACTGACGGGTACTGGGTACCTGACGAGTGCTGGGTCGTTTCCCTTATTCAAGTTTAAATGTGCGTGGAAGAGATACGAAAATAACTACCATTAGTGGCTAGTCGATTTCCCAGACTCTTCTATACAAATTTCCATAGATGGAGCCATTTTTTTTTAAAAGTCTTAAGGGGAAATCTTGCATAAGACGCCCGTACTACTTTCCTGCCAGAGTCATTTCTCCTCTACCAGGAGAGACCGGGTAGTGTCGGATTCCTACCCACTAAAACCCGCCGATTGTGGCTCCGACCAGCCTGATGGCTGGCCAGAGTCATTGCACTGCAGTCATTACTGGCTTATTGTGTACCCTTTGATCCTAGTTTAACCCCTCCATTCAATTTATCCCCTGTAAGAGTTTGTACAGGTCCTTAATGGAGCGGTTCCTAGTGGTTATAGGGCTATACCGTCCATATTCGGTCGCCAGAGCCTCGTCTGTTTTCGACAAGGAGCACCACGAGAAGGTGAGGTTGACATTTGGATATGAGAGGCTAGATGCATTCGCATCATACCGATCGAAAACCTCTAGTGCCACGCTTAGTCGGTGTAAGCACGGTCTCCAACTGTTCCGAGCAAATATGAAGGTTACATTATATTCGCATCACTATCCCTTACTCCCCTAGATACACCCATAGTGTTTGCTATTTTTAAGAGCTTATTTTTTAGGGATTTGTAAAATGACATAATTTACAGGGTTTCCAAAAAATTTTGGCTCATATCTTATTTTTGGGGCATCCTGCGTAAAAGGGTATATAATTTTTTTAAACCGTCTTTTTTGCTTATAATGAGCCTTCTCGCGAAAAATTCATTATTCAAGACTTTTGGGATGTTCTGTATAATATATCCTTTGATAGTAGACCAAAAATGCAATTTTTGTCTGTTTGTCTTTTGATTTAAGGGGCACAAGGTGAAGAGGAAGGGGGCAATTGAGGAATCTAAGGGGCAGGGCTTGAGGGAGAGGGAGAGAAGGAAGCTACAACAGCAAACACATTTGAATAATACAGTATTTACGTATATCTAAAGTCAAAAATTTTACATAAAAAATTTTCATAAAATTTACATAACATAACTTATGTTTCTTTAATTACCTTATATTGACGTAATAAGAAGGGCACTTTGTGCATGGCATAAATGTTATATTCCAATACGTAATATTTGTGTAACATTTATGTTATAAATTTATATACTAATTACATAAAGAGTACGTTATTTACGAGACGTTAGGTTTGCCTTGATGTTACTTGTAAGAGATATAAATATCATGTAAAAAAATTTACCTCAATTTTACCTTTCGATTCACTTTCTAGTTACTAGTTAATCGATATCTGCCATTTGCCAATTTTTTTTTGTTATGTATTGTATAATTACATATTATTTACGTAAAAAGTAGGGCACTTTGTGCGTTATGCAGAACATGGAAATTACTTTTTACCTTGTTGTGACTTCCAGTTTACTTAGAATTAATGTAACAAAATAATCATGTGTTGTAACTTTTACGTAATATTTACGTAGCTGTGCTGGCTAGGACAATCATCACAGATTTTGTAAAACCACGTAAAATTGATAAATTAAATGTTTTTTACAAAATTTTCGAATAATTTATATTTGTTGCTTCACTTCTTCGTAGGTGCTGAGCATTGGACAGTGTTTTCCTGACCTAGTTGGAAAAAGGAAACGATCAGTCAAACTAATAAAGTTATTTATGGCCCGGATGCTTGTCTGGGCGATATTTATTGGTCCCGCTTTCGCAAGAGAAACGGATTTGTTCGATATTCTTCTTATTCGGGTCTCCGAAAAAATTGAAACGTTCTTTAGCTGGAAAATCTCGTTTATTATTTCAATATAAATAGTGGTGGTAATAAATTAACTGGTACTTATATTAGCTACATCCTGCATATATAGTTACCGCGACAAATCGACTTTCGTGTGCAAGTCGTGCTAATTTTGTGCCGATAAGCTAATTTTGTTAAGGGTAGCCCATACATCACGTTTTGATTTGTTATCATTCTGGTAAATTCGTTTTTAAAAAAATATGGTGGATTCAAAATAGCGAAAAACTGTATACTTTAAAAAATTGTAACTTTTTTTCTTTTTAACCGATTTTAATGGAATACTTTGTTTGTAATATATTTTATGAAAAAAAAACAAAATAAAAAAAAATTATACTCACTAAAAAAAAATAAAATGTCTGAAAAAATTGTCCAAATTGGGTTCAAAGATTTCATTCGCTTTATTTGAGATTCATGATATTACCCAAAACTACAAGAACTTTTTGCAGATAACCTAAATTTGTTAAATAGCTATAGTATATCAAGTTTGTTATTGTTGATTTTTTTTTCTAGTATATGCGTTATTAAACAAATATGCTAATTTTAAAATGTTTGGGATACTTGGTTTTTAATATTTTTAAACGAAAGAATAAAAAAATTATTATTATAATTTTTTTAGTCTGGTATTCGTTTACGAAAAAAGAGTTCATATAAAAAAGTAGCTATTTTGACGGTTAGTTTAAATTAGGTTCAAACCGTCCAATCGGTTAATAAGTTTTTCAGTTATATTAAAGTAACCAAAAAGTGGGGTGTTATGGGCGGATAAGTGATAATATCAAAAAATTTGAAACGTTTGGAAAGTAATCCAAATTTGTAAAACGGGCCAAGATCAGATTTTCTGGCCATCCCAGAATATGTGTTTTTTTTTTATATATGGCGATTTCAATATGGCGAAACGGCATTTTTTAAATAATATTTAGGTATTTTGAAATATAGTTTTGCAAAACTATATTTGATCATAAGAAATTAATAAAAACCGGTGTGCAGCTACTATACTCCATTATTTACAGCGGGGTCTCCAATTCTAAAAAAATATATATTTAAAACATTAAATCTAATTTTTTAACTGTACTTACCTTTACATATGTCTTAAAGAATGTTTTGAAGCAGTGCTTGTTTTATCTTTATCTTTCTTTTGACATATTATGCAGAAACAAAAATTAATTTCTTCAGACATGGTTACTCTTTTACAAGTTTAGAAATAATAATGGAAAATCACCTGATTATTATTGCATAAGTCTAACAGCGATTTGGGAGAAATTTCTGTCACAGCCTTTAAATATTTTGTCCATTATGTAGCTTTTTCAAATAAATTTATTTGTACCTATTCCATATAACGAGAAATTTCTTGTGGACTGATTTCTCTGCCCTGATCCCACCAAAGTCTCAGCCCGCATTGAAAAAACATAACCGTATCATGTAAATGGTTTAAACTTGCATGAATTTTCAGCCGTTCAAAAATCGCCAATTGTTTTGGTGATATGAGATAATTTAAATGTTTCCGTAAAGTTTTGCAAACAAGTTTTAATTTTTTAGATCAATTTAAAACAGTTTTTCACCCAAGAAGTGAAAAAAAGCTAATGCATGTATAATTTAAAACCATCTTACATGGGACTTTTGTCAGTACGTGGGGGAAGGGGGTCCGTCGTTAGAAAATTTCTAATTCTAATTATATGGAATAGGTACATAAATAAATTCATTTGCAAACATACAGTATGGATATTTAAGGCTGGGACCGAATTTTCCTAAAATCGCTGTTAAAAAACAGGAGTTCTTACATTCTTCTATATTTATTTATTTATGCGAAAACCAAGGTTTATTATTATGGATTGATGTAATTTGATATCATCCATAATTTCTATATTATACCTAGTTAGTTATAAGCCCTTTTTTAGTAAATTATGATGTTTAATTAATAAAACGAAGCCCAATGGACTTTTTTCCAAAAACGCAGAAAAAACGCATTAAGAAGCAGGAATTAAAATGTCACAGTAGTTTTTTTGCCACCAAAGTGGAACCTGCCGACGCTTCAGGAACACCGTGTAGTACATACCATACACGACTAAAATCACTTGTGCTTCGTACTTTTGCTTAGCACTCTGAAATCCGTAACATAGTTTCTATTGACTGTCAGAAAAAAAATTTTTCCAAAGTAATCGATTTTTTTTTCGACGGAACCTGACTTTTTCATAATAGGCGGCCAAATTTCGAAAAACTGAAAATGGCTGGAAAAAGTTGAGCGAGGTATAGTTTCCGCATATTTTGGGCATGCCGAGTCAAACTAGACAGAGCCTATCTGGATGCGACCCATCTTTTGGTCGGAAGTCAGTTTAAAAAAAAGAAGCTAAATTTAAGAAAATTAAAATGTTCAGGGTGTTTCAAGCGAGTTGTCATTTCCTCGTTTTTCGGTCCCCCATATTTTGTCCAAGAGGCCCTGTTCCTTGCAAAACAGTGATCTAGATTTCGAAAAATAAAAAAGTTGATCGTGAGGCGTTAAGCAAGGTACTGGCATTGGAAAATCAAATAACCACCCCCTTTTGACCCCAATTTTGAATGAAACCATCTTTGATTCGTTAACTGGGCTAGTGAAGTGCTCCGGCAAAGCAGACTGCTTGGAGAAAAGATACCACTTATACGGCGGTTCAAACATTAGGTGTGTCCCTTGCTGCACGAAGATCTCTTCTCATTGTCCAACAGCAGCCGGCCATCATTTTTGCGTCCTTGCGCCTCTGTTTTTTTTGCATGTCGTTCCAAATTTCTCGGGAAACAGTCTAAATAGAAATGTAAAACGTGAGTTTGTATGCTAATATTGAATCAAGAATCCTGAATTTGTCCAGCATATTTTCAACGATCTTGGCTCTTTATGAATCTCTAGAAATTTATGTACAACGTCTTTAAAAGTATTCCATGAATCTCTTTCCTTATCTTTCATTATATTTTGAAATTATACTTCGATTGGGCACATCCTATTAGATACATTAGGTAGTGACACTTCGTAGCACGTCATACGCAAGTTTTAGAGATAATAAAAACATACCGCCATGGCAGCCTGCCTGATCTTTGCTAGGTACTTCAGTATACTTCTTGCGCTGTCATGCGACTAGTTACGCGCGAATTGTGAAAATACGCTTTTAAAGAAATAATCTAACAAAAGAAAACGTGAAAAGCAAATGGATTACCTAAAGGAGAAAAGAAGGAACCTAGAAAAGGAAATAAAAAGGGCAGCAAACTATCAGTTTTTAAACAATGGAGTGAGACAAATATTATGCTTTTGGCTAATATTTTTTGGCATGGGTTTGTTAATTCTGTAAACACACATTTGCTTTCATTACGCATAAAAATTTAAACCCTGCATAGTTTCTGACTTATGCCCGCGACTAAAACATTAGTCTCAATAAAAAACTCCAAATGTTTACTTACTAGCACGTCGTTTTTCAGGCTCAGTTAAGTTTGCCCCCCCCCCAGATCGATTTTCTCAAAAATTTTTATGCCAAAATTTTGCACACATTTTGCATAATTTTGCACACCACAAATCAAATTTTGCACACCTTCCTACGAGAAACTACATCCCATTTTCTGTGAGGGGGGCAAACTTGACGTTGCCCCCCCCAATCAATATTTTTCAAAAATAATGATGTCATTTGAAAGATCTCATTTTGCACAATTTTGCACACCCATTTTAAAATTTTGCACACTTCCCTGTAACCCACACGAGGGTTCTGAACATATCAAGTTTGCCCCCCCCCCCAGTCAATATTTTTCAAAAAGTTTGGTGTCGATAGAAAGGTCTTATTTTGCACAATTTTGCACACCCATTTTAAAATTTTGCACATCTCCCTGTAACCCACACGAGGGTTCTGAAAATATCAAGTTTGCCCCTCCCCAGTCAATATTTTTCAAAAAGTTTGGTGTCGTTAGAAAGGTCTTATTTTGCACAATTTTGCACACCCATTTTAAAATTTTGCACACCTCCCTGTAACCCACACGAGGGTTCTGAAAATATCAAGTTTGCCCACCCCAGTCAATATTTTTCAAAAAGTTTGGTGTCGTTAGAAAGGTCTTATTTTGCACAATTTTGCACACCCATTTTAAAATTTTGCACACCTCCCTGTAACCCACACGAGGGTTCTGAAAATATCAAGTTTGCCCCCCCCCAGTCAATATTTTTCAAAAAGTTTGGTGTCGTTAGAAAGGTCTTATTTTGCACAATTTTGCACACCCATTTTAAAATTTTGCACACCTCCCTGTAACACACACGAGGGTTCTGAAACTATCAAGTTTGCCCCCCCCAGTCAATATTTTTCAAAAAGTTTGGTGTCGTTAGAAAGGTCTTATTTTGCACAATTTTGCACACCCATTTTAAAATTTTGCACACCTCCCTGTAACCCACACGAGGGTTCTGAAAATATAAAGTTTGCCCCCCCCCAGTCAACATTTTTAAAAAATTTTGGGGTCGTTAAAAAGGTCTTATTTTGCACAATTTTGCACACCCATTTTAAAATTTTGCACACCTCCCTGTAACCCACACGAGGGTTTTGAAAATATCAAGTTTGCTCCCCCCAGTCAATATTTTTCAAAAAGTTTGATGTCGTTAGAAAGGTCTTATTTTGCACAATTTTGCACACCCATTTTAAAATTTTGCACACCTCTCTGTAACCTACACGAGGGTTCTGAAAATATCAAGTTTGACCCCAGTCAATATTTTTTAAAAATTTTGGAGTCATTAGAAAGGTCTAATTTTGCATCATTTTGCACACCCATTTTAAAATTTTGCACACCTCCCTCTAACCCACACGAAGATTCTGAAAATTTGAAGTTTGCGCCCCCCCCACCGTCGATATTTTTCAAAAAAGTTTGTGTCATTCGAAAAGTCTATTTTGCGCAATTTTGCACACCCTTCAGTACCCCACAAGAGCGTTCTCAAAAAAGTTTGCCCTCCCGCCAGTTTATATTTTTCAAAAAATTTATGTCATTCGAGAAGCCTAATTTTGCACAACTATTTTTAAATTTTGCACACTTCCCATGCCGTTTTCTTTTTGTGGCGTTTACGGTTAAACTTGGTCTTAACATTTCCCAGAAGTATAAGCAAACGAAGGAGACCTCGATTGTGTAATATCTTTGAATATTGTTTAAATTTACAGATAATTGTTTATGTTTACTTTTGTATATAATCAAAAGTTTTTAATTTTTATGAATTTCCGGATTATACTAAAATTTTCATATCAAAAATAACAGAAAAAATCGATGTAGATAGCGCATTCTGTCATGTTCGATGCCTTGAGAATCGGAACCAGCCTATTTTGCCGATTCAGAATGGTTGCGGTTCTCAAGGTATGGATCTTCACAGGATGTGCTATCTACGTCCATTTGTTAGATGATGTCATAGCATGTGAAAAATTAAGTATAATCCGGAAATTCATAAAAATTAAAAACTTTTGATTATAGACACATATATGTAAGCATAAGCAATTATATGTAAATTTAAACAATATTCGAAGATATTACACAATCGAGGTCTCCTTATTTTGCTTATACTTCTGGGAAATTTTATGACCAAGCTTAACCGTAACCGCTACAAAAAGAAAACAGCTCCAGAAACTAGGAGGTAGGTATATGCACCTATATCTGAATTCGGGCCAGGTATCCGCGGGAGGCGGAAGGTTGTACGTGCCGTAAAGAGGAATGCGTGCGTACCTACACCTACCACGCGCGAAGGCCTTTTATGTAATATATTGAAATGTCGCTTAGCAATGCCTAGTTTTATTTGTGTTCATGATTCAGAATGACTTCGGGTGAAATTTCCGAAGTTTGCAACGTGTATTTTAAATGGTGGCGTTCCATTTCGGCAGGAAAGTCAATGTGCACGCCTCTATTTAAAATACATAACATTACGTAACACCCTAAAAGTGTCGCGTGATGCGTTTTCAATGTCAGGGTGAGCACGCATAGGTGGCAACTAGGCGTAACGCTTATAGGGGTTATGTAGGGGTGAGCGAGGTTTCGCGGTTCCGTTACGTAACGCAATTTCTAAATTATTATTGTGAAATAAAACAACTTTTTGGATTTTTCGAGTGAAAAAGAAAAAAAAGAGGGGGTCTCTGGCAGCAAAACGTTTTGTTATTTTAGACTGGAGTAGTCCCAAACGTTACAAAGCGTTATATAGGGGGTCGCGGGTTGGGGTCAAAATTGGGCAAAATAAGGGTTACCTAATTAGTGCACTACCTCTCAGTTTACGTAATTATTTTGTGGTTATCGGTAAATATAACCTAACGTTCTTACTTACTTTTTACTTTTTTTAGTCGATGATACGTACCTCATCAATCAATATTCCAAAAATATTACGAAAAAAATAAAAGAACGATAACCAAAAAGTAATTCCTCCGGAAATTCCGAACTCTGTTATGGAACTGCGCAGTCGCAAAAGTAACAATAATAATAAGGAAAGAGACAAAAACACTGACCAATTAAACAAAGATCTTAAGTGTGAATGGAACTTTAACTTTCTACCTATTGGTGTCATCCCATTTGCAGCAGGCGTTGTTTCCGTCTTTGGGTTGAGAATTGAGTCAAATGTACATGACATATATTTTGAATTCGATTTGATTTTTTTTTCGATCTATAAAAGGAATAATAATTTTTTTCTTATTTGCCATTTTAAGTGCATGAAATACAAAAACAAAATGTCTAAAATTACCGTAGCCGCTGTCCGCAAATAGCAAGGTGTGATCCCACCATTATCCAGATGAAAATTTTCGGACGCACCCATGAAATCGGAGGCGCGTTCGACCTCGGGTGAAACTTGCCCCAAAATGAGTAAGTGCAGCCCTCTAGAAATTTGATAAGCCTTTGGTATTCTTGACATGTAAACGAGAAAGATAGAAATGCGGCGTTATAGGCGTTTTTAGTCATTTTCGGTAAGAGCTTCATAGAAAGTGACAGTTTCCTCGTCCTTCACTCCCCAAATGGACCTACCTAAATTTTTGGGTGTTCTGCACCAAATTTTGACGTTTCTTGGACCTTGGTCATCTTGTCTTTACACTTTGCAGTGTGTATTTGTGGAAGAAATGAATTTAATGGACGAGAAGCACGAAAACGTCTGGGCGTGAAAAAAATTCTGTTTTTTTTTATAAGTTAACTATACAGGTTAAAAAAGTGTAGGTTGTATAAAAACAAGCTTACGGAACCGTGGAGTGAATTAGGGCGTACTCCTATTAACTCCACGGTCCCGTAAGTATTATATATATATAATATAATATATATAATATATAACTTTTATTTTGGTTTATTATTGAAGTAAAATATGCGTGCGGGAAAGTAAAAAGATCTGAAAGAAAACAAAGCGTCGTTTTTTTTAAAAAGAAAGTATTTATTTTATCTATCAACGAATTTTACTATTAGAAGTGCAACAACATGCAAATACGATTTACTTACTTTCGACTAACTTGCGTGACAAAGACTTTTATGGAACTTAAAATTAACGTTTTTATTTTATTAGACACTTAAAGCCAATTATCAAAGTTAACACTCTCCTAAGACGTATCTCTGTCGAGTGGACCAATCAACCATGTACAGTTTTAAATATATGAGGAATGCGAGACAGCTCCAGCTGATCAAAGTACCCCTGGATACCCATTCTTCAGTTTCAAGAGAAACTTTCATGTAGGAACGATCATATCCTTTATTTCAACCATTAGGCAAGCCCCAATGCGGTTACGAAACGTTCGATAAGCTGAAAAGCTCCACGGCGCCCGCGCAGGCGAACCCGCTCTCTTCCCCATAACCAGCAGATGTAAGTTGTAGGAGAGTTCTCTTGATATGCGGTAGCCCGGTAATGTCCGGCGGTGCTCGACTGATATCGGATGGCTAGTTCAAGCAGTCAAACTATCCTATTGGTCCAAATCACTAATGTGAGCATTCCTATAGGAGTGTTCTCTCGAAACTGAAGAATAGGTACCCTGTCCTGCAATACGTGTCAGGATAACACGTAAGAAGACGTGACGTTACGTAATTTTCACCCAAGACGTTGCTCTATTAACAAAAACGTGTCATTTCGATCAGCTGAATATGTCATGCATTCGCCATAAATTTAAAAGTGTACTTGGTTAATTGGCCGACAAGACAGAGATACGTCTTAAGATTTTTTTAGGAATGAGGTATTTTGGGGGTAGTTCCGAAGGGAGAAATGGAGGAAAGTTCAAAAACAATAGGGCTCCGCGCGTCAATACATGTAATCGTTGTGTAAAATTTCGTTATGATCGGTGCAGGAGTTTTTGAGTTACAGTGGCGCATATCGAGGCGACGGACAGACAGACAAACAACAAATCAGTAAAGAATTGGGTTTTATCCTGTGAAGATCCATACTTTGAGAACCGCAACCATTCTGAACCGGCAAAATAGGCTGGTTCCGATTCTCAAGGCATCGAACATGACAGGATGCGCTGTCTACATCGATTTTTTCTGTTCATTTTTGATATGAAAATTTAAGTATAATGCGGAATTTCATAAAAATTAAAAACTTTTGATTATATACAAATGTAAACATAAACAATTATCTGTAAATTTAAACAATATTCAAAGATATTACACAATCGAGGTCTCCTTCGTTTGCTTATACTTCTGGGAAATTTTAGGACCAAGTTTAACCGTAAACGCCACAGAAAGAAAACGGCATGGGAAGTGTGCAAAATTTAAAAATAGTTGTGCAAAATTAGGCTTCTCGAATGACATAAATTTTTTGAAAAATATTAACTGGGGGGGGTGGCAAACTTTTTTGAGAACGCTCTTGTGGGGTACTGAAGGGTGTGCAAAATTGCGCAAAATAGACTTTTCGAATGACACAAAATTTTTTGAAAAATATCTACGGCGGGGGGGGGGGCAAACTTGATATTTTCAGAATTTTCGTGTGGGTTAGAGGGAGGTGTGCAAAATTTTAAAATGGGTGTAAAAAATGATGCAAAATTAGACCTTTATATTGACTCCAAAATTTTTAAAAAATATTGACTGGGGGGCAAACTTGATATTTTCAGAACCCTCGTGTAGGTTTCAGGGAGGTGTGCAAAATTTTAAAATGGGTGTGCAAAATAAGACCTTTCTAACGACACCAGACTTTTTGAAAAATATTGGCTGGGGGGCAAACTTGATATTTTCAGAACCCTCGTGTGGGTTACAGGGAGGTGTGCAAAATTTTAAAATGGGTGTGCAAAATTGTGCAAAATAAGACCTTTCTAACGCCACCAAATTTTTTAAAAAATATTGACTGGGGGGGCAAACTTGATATTTTCAGAACCCTCGTGTGGGTTACAGGGAGGTGTGCAAAATTTTAAAATAGGTGTGCAAAATTGTGCAAAATAAGACCTTTCTAACGGCACCAAACTTTTTGAAAAATATTGACTGGGGGGGGCAAACTTGATATTTTCAGAACCCTCGTGTGGGTTACAGGGAGGTGTGCAAAATTTTAAAATGGGTGTGCAAAATTGTGCAAAATAAGACCTTTCTAACGACACCAAACTTTTTGAAAAATATTGACTGGGGGGGGGGCAAACTTGATATTTTCAGAACCCTCGTGTGGATTACAGGGAGGTGTGCAAAATTTTAAAATGGGTGTGCAAAATTGTGCAAAATAAGACCTTTCAAATGACATCATAATTTTTGAAAAATATTGACTGGGGGGGGGGCAACGTCAAGTTTGCCCCCCGCCCACAGAAAATGGGCTGTAGTTTCTCGTAGGAAGGTGTGCAAAATTTGATTTGTAGTGTGCAAAATTGTGCAAAATGTGTGCAAAATTTTGGCATAAAAATTTTTGAGAAAATCGATCTGGGGAGGGCAAACTTAACTGAGCCCATTTTTCATATAATATATGTGACGACGAATCTGACTGAACGAATAAAATGCCGAAAAAATTTTACAAAATAAAAAGTTAAAAGCAAATGGATTACCCAAAGAAGAAAATGAGGAAACTGGGAAAGGAAGGGAAAGGGAAGCGTCGTGATTCAAGTAAGTAAGGCGCATTGTCAGTTTTAAATAGTGGAGTGAGACAAATGTTAGACTATTGGATAATATTTTTTGGCATGGGTTTGTTTATTCTTAACACACATTTGTTTTTATGACTCATAGAAACTTAAACCCTGCATAGTTTTTGACTTATGCGCGCCATATTAGTATCAATAAAAAACCCAATAATGTTAATAAAATCCGTTTCCAAAATATCACATTTTGATTTCCAGAATAATATAACAAAAACCCTTCACCCGTCGTAATTTAACAAAAATTCTCAACCGAATTTTCCTTGTAGACGGAGCATGACTCGGAATTTTTTTTCCTAGCACGCTATATCCTATATGCTGCACGTAAAAACAAATAATATCATATCTCACCCATGCTCCCGAAGCATGATTTACTCTACCGGGTGTCCAATTTTCTAAGCAGATTATAATATGTTTACTTAAAAAACTATTATTAGCACATAGTTTTTTATATTATTATATGTGACGACGAATCTGACAGTTCCTCAACTCATCAGACACTAGTAGTTCCTCGAAATCTAACATAGAGAGGCGCCCTTTAGAAAGTATATTAGGGGAACAGATGATAGTACATTGAGTCCAGATATATCAGCAGGAGCTAGCTTGCAGATGGAAGAAGCATCTTTCTATGGGAATATATAGATAAGGAAACTAAAAATAATCTCCTCGAAAAATACAAAATTCTCGGAAAAATTGCCAAATTCTTCAAGGACCCAAATTAAATCCAGGATGCTAGCATCCACAGAGCAAAAAAGAAATACGTAACTCTTGAAATTGTAAACCATTTTGAGAAAAGGTTTGACAGCCTTAGAGGGGGTTTTCTTTAATTTGGCCTAAACAAAAGAGTGAGAAACGAAGCACTTGATAAAGATCTTTTGGGTCTTGCCGAATCGGCGCAGTTGTTTTGCATTGGCCACAATATTGTTTCATGCAAACATAAAATAAATTGCTACTGCGCAAAATCCAGATCTTTTCTTTTTTATCGAAGGTTTTGCCGAAAATTGCAAAAATATAAAAAACGCGCCGAGAGGAAATATTAGAGCTAAACAGTGAAAGAACCTATTCCTGTCGAAATTTTTTTTTTCAGAAGAGTGGAATCAAATAACTCAAAATAAATTAGCTTTGAGTTGGACAAAAGGTTACAAAGTTCCCTTTGTGGACAAACCCCCAAAACCACAAAATTTACCAAAAATGAGTTAAAAATTTATTCGAAAAGCATACAACATTTATAATTAGGAGCAGCTAAAACTAATAATAACTGTCAAGATCAGTTTTTGTTAAGCTATTTTTTAAGACAGAACGATAACAGGGGATTTTAGGTTTATCTTTAATCCTAGAAACCTACATAAAGTTCTTTCGCCCACCTCGTTTTCAACTGAGAGATATTAGAGAACTTAATTACTAAAAACTGCTTCCTTGCGACATTAGATATTAAAGATGCATATTTTTTACTTCCAATGTTTGATGAATATAAAAAAAAATAAGATTTTCTTTTCAAAACAAAAGTTGAATTCCAATGTTTACCATTCGGTCTAGCCACTGCACTTTTTTGTTCCACCCTTTCAGGCTTGTTTCTCTTATCTTAAAGATTAGGTTTTTTATTAACAATTAACCATACACAACCGACTCAAGAGCATCTATACTTAATGCAAAAAACATGTGGATATATATCGCACAAAAAGAATATCAAATTTAAAAACAGCCACTAAGATTATTCAAAGAAAAAAAAATAACAATTAAAGAGGTTCGCAAATTATAGGAAGTCTAGCCTCGGTTTGTACAGAGTACGGCTTGTTGTACGTAAAAACCCTTGAGCGAGAGAAATATCGTGCCTTAAAGGCTAACAGGAACAACTATAACAAAAAGATGCTTGTTAGGTTCTTAGTTAAAAATGAACTTGAGTGGTGGTTAAAGCACATACTATTTTACAGCCTAATTATAACATTAAAATTTTCTCCGATGCATACAAATCGGGATGGGGGCTTGTTGCAATGGAAAGGAATCAAAAGGGGTTTTTTTGGCAACAAGGTTAACAGGAGAAACACATAAACATTCTTGAAATGGCTTAACAAGCTTTGTAAAATACTTCTCATAATTCACTAAGAATTTATTCCTATTGGGAGAATGATGTGGCAGTGAGTTTAAGTATATTTTTTAAGTATATTTTTTTGTATGTAGCGGACAAGAAATCTGGTATAAAAATTGTATATTTATTTGCAAGCTACCTGAGCAAAAAATGCCACCGGTTTGTGTCGTGGCTTCCAGTGGATGCATTCACAATAAATTAGAAAAACCTTAATTCTTATATATTTCCTCCTTCCTCACTGTTTCGAAAAATGTAAAAAAAAAGTTGAAAACGATATGTCTGGTAGTTTATTCTATCTTGAGAACTCAAGCATGGTATCCAAAATTAGAATCAGTGATTCGCTTAAAAGTTATCGTTTTTAAATCCGAAAGGTGATTTACTCTTATCCTCGTTTAGGTAACCCCACCCACTATGAAAGAATCTTTCCCTGGGGGTAGCAATTATCAAGGTGGCCTATAGTAAAAGGGGCGACAATAATATTGAGACCATCTTGCAGCCTAATGTAAATCAAGTTGTATCCGTTTTAGAAACCGAATCTCAAAATACTGGGAAATATTGAACTCTTAACACACATAGGTCTACCTTAAATTTAATTTGCGAGCAGAAAAATTAGAAATGGTAGATAGGTTTATGAGACACATTTTTAAGCTGCGCCCTCAGTTTCCGAAATATAAACTTGTTATCCGGAACCAATGTTACCTTATACAGGTAACTTGAACCCTATGGTAAATTTAACATTCGGGTTATTAACTATAAAATGGTACTTATTTTAACTCTTTATTCTGCTAAAGAGTTCAGACATTTTCTATAAGTTAAGTAACATCAAGGCTAACGAAGAGGGCATAGAAATAATTCTTTAAGATATTTTTAAAATATCTGAACCCAGAAGAATTCAGCCTTGGGTAAAGTACCCTGTTTCAAAGAAAATTTACAGTTCTATTTGTGTTTTACCATTATATATTGCATACAGAAAACAAAACCATTTCGATGAACAGAGGATACACTTATGTTAACAATTAAAAAGCCTCATAAGCCCGCTACATCCCAAAATATTAGCAGGGGGATTTAAAAAGGTCTAAAAAACGCAGAAATAGAATCAAATTTGAAAGAACATAGCACAGGACATGGGGTGTCTTCCGCAGCATTAAGGGTTAGTGCATCAATCAAAAGTATTAGAAAGGCTGCGGGATGTTACAAAAAAAGGAAAACGTTCAATCGATTTTATAATAAACCTTTAATTTCAAAAGATTTCTTAGCTAATTATATTAAGAAATATATTTTAAATACATTTAAATTTTAAATCTTGTGGTTTCCTTATTATTATTTAACTTTTAACTAATATCGCCATATTCTATAAACAACTACCTGGTGTATCTACTAGGATGTGCCCAATCAAAGTATAATTAAGGATTAAACGACTTACCTGTAAGGAAGTTCAATCCAAATTATACGAGATTGGTCACATCCTATTAGACGCCCTCCCATTTATATATTCATGTAATTTTCATGCAATTTACTTAAGCACTAGTCAACCCGCCCTTGGTGATCTTAGTATTTCAGGAAAGCTTTAGAAGTATACTGAAGTACCTAGCAGAGATCAGGCAGGCTGCTATGGCGGTATGTGTTTCTTATCTCTAAAACTTGCGTATGACGTGCTACGAAGTATAACTACCTGGTGTATCTAATAGGATGTGACCAATATCGTATAATTTGTATTGAACTTCCTTACAGGTAAGTCGTTTAATCCTTAATTATGTGTCTTTTATCAAGCTCCTAATCAGCGGCCCTATACAAAGCTTTCTTCTTTTAATTTTGGGCCTGACAGAGCCAGAAATGTTTTAAACAAATATTTAAAATATTTTCCTTCATTGTTTAATACCTGAACATATTATTTCAGAAGTCCAAGTTTTATGTAAGTTTTATGTGAGGGTCAATACGACTTTCACACAATCACATTTTTGGTTCCAGGTGTTAAAGTCTCTATTTGCGGCCAGTCTCTTTTTATCCAATGCTGTCCCGATTCCTACTCTTCCTCTTACACAGGAAACATGGAAATCCAGACTGCTAACGTAAAAAGAAGACCTAATATTTTTAGATCTCCACGCACTTTTCAGTTATGATTTTCATATTGTATTCTTAGAAGTATAATCCAGGTAAATTGTAATTTTTTTCTGAACTAAAATCGAGCAAGCTGGAATTTTGCGTGGGTGTAGCGTACCACTGGGAAAACTTAACTATAGATTTGCCTTATTCTCACCCCCTTAACTTCGGCGACATCTTGAATCAAAGGGTTAAATCGGTTTTTCGCTGATACCTTTTGTTAGTTTTGCACTAGAAAAAAATCAAGAAAACATTTTGTAGGGAAAGACAATACCTACAAAACGACGCCATTAAAAATTATAGTAACTTTTTTGTTCATTCTCAGAATTACATTATTTAAACAAAATGACTATAACGATATCAGTTTTTTCGCTATTTCTAATTTTCTGTTAATCTGATTGAAAAAAAGAGCAGCAAAGTCTTCACGTTTTATGTTCAAACATTTTTTTCTTAAACTAATTCTTTTTGTTGTACACTGCGACAAATGTTGAACAAACTCTAATGATCCTGCAGTCGCTTTGCGCACGATTTAAAAATCGCTGGAGGATCAGGATTCGTTATGGTCGCTCTACCTTTTTATGGCCGTTTTTTGTCATTTGTTTACACAAGTCTTATTTAAAGTCACATGATAATGTTGACATACGTATTTTAAAAAATATTTCAAAATAACTTTTTTTTTTATTGGAATTCTGAGTATAAACTGGGAAAATTCGCTCCGGGAAAAGACGCTTCGATCTCAATAACTTAAAATCCATTTGACAGTTTTTGCATTAAATCGTATCATTTGATGGTATTTACTTTAAAAACCGTAGCGCGTGCCCGTGTTGTTCCAGTTTTTTCATTTTCAATTACAAAAATATCGACGTTTACATAAAGTAAAGAAAGTAGAAGTAAATTTTTAAGGTGTGTCCATATTTTTTTCTATAACAAAGAAGTTGCTGGACATTTTTGCAATTTTGTAGGACTATAAATAAATACAGTTATGTAACCCAGAAATCAAATTCTATTCGTTTGGTTTGGATTTTCGCGTAATTTTAAAACCAGGTGAAACCTTTTTCACCACGATTTCGAATTCCGCTCCTTTTGTTTTTTTTTTAATTTGTTTTTTTTCTAATATTGCCAGAAAATATACAACATTAACTTTATTTAGCGAAGAGTCGTTGTCTAATGCTATGCAGCAAGTAACTTTGTAAGAAATGGGGACAAATGAAGCCAGCAAAGCTTTTGGAATTTTATCTCATACTTTAAAGTGCTATCTGAAACCCAGAAGCTTAAAAATAGGTTTAGCTAGCGATACTTATCTGGGAATCAAACACGAATAAAAACTGTTCTTCGAAAAAAACCGCATAAAAGAATATTAACAAAAACATATAAAACTTTATGGGCGATATTCACTGAGGACTATAATATTGTTTCCGGTCGTGTATCGTACGTACTTTTTTTTTCAAACGATCAGAAAAAATATTTTAGTACCTACCACTTTCGTCAACGCCTAGCTGCGTTACGTAATTTATGAACAGTTCCCTATTAAGAAAATTTTAGCGTTCTGCCAGTAGTTTTTAAGATCAAAACTAAAAAAAAATAAGTAAACTTTTGTGATTAAAAATGATTTTTGTACTTTGAACTTGTACCAAATTGGAAAAAGTAATGGAAATATTATAGTGTAGTACCTATTAGCTTCACACAGCTAATTCAGTGATGACTGACGACCATTAATCAAATAATGATAAAACAACTCATAAAAAGCAGATTTCTAGGTTTGTCCTTTATTTACCTATATTTATAGTATACTTTCTGTGAGCATCAAAAATGTGTGGTCGATTTTGACTCTTGAAGCAGGTTCTATTATTTCCTCCGGATTCAACTCATTTTATAGATCTGAGTCTATTTTTGTTAAAAAAGCTTTTGAAACAAACTTAAAAGAGCTTTTTTAGAAGTATCAAAACTGCAAAAAAAAAACAAAAGCTAACAGCTGTCAACAAGAAGTCATAGCCAACTTGTCCAAAAATGGGACCGGAAAAGGATCAAGGGACCAGAAAATTGAACTAAAAGTCCTTTTTTGAGAGTGCAAATATTTCAAAAGAAGATGCGTTGTAATGTAGAACAAAAAATCGTACAAAAGGAGGCTATTTTCCGGTAGTTTCAAAAAAAAAAAAAAAATTTTGGGGATTCGCCTCATTCAAGTGTATATTTTTTGCCTCATTTTTTTTTTGTTTTGGTGGTCCTGCGGGGCAAAAGTCAATCGCGGTAAACTATTACACCCTAGGGGCTAAAAATAATAACGTGTTTTTTTTTTAGTAATTTTAATAAAATATATTGAAAGTTTGGAGATTTCTCGCAGAAGTCGTAAAAGAAGGAGCGCAATCGCCCGCCCTCTCCCGTCCTATATTTCTCCCAGACCTTGCCTTATGCCTATAAATTGCAACTTCTTAGTGGCCTCCAGAAATAACCTAACGCAGCCCACCCCACTATTCACATTTTTTAAAGAAACCCAACTCTACCCGACCAAATAGCAACTACTATGAATATATATAGTAATTTAAAATAAGAAAGTATCAGCTGTAAACCAAAATTATCGATACATACAGGATGCGCAAATCAATCAAATTAAACCAAGATTTATTGTCAGCATTAAAACAAAATATTGTACATACAACCAGGCTTTTGGTCATTATAAACTATGAATTTTGTAGATTTTATTTTAGTTAAAAAAAGTAAGGAACACCCTACAAAATAAAATTGGAATACACTGATAAAAAAATTTATTTGAGATAAATAAAAATGGATATGTTTCAAAGAAATATTTGTTTAAATAGACAGAAACAAACGTTTTCTTGAATTAAAATCATTATTTATTTGTATCTAGCCTCATTTGAATGAAACAAATTTTTGTGTAGTCTAAGTAAAAATTTACTTATAATAAAGAAATTAGGTATTTAACATAAGTGCCGATTTATTTGATTTGATGTCAAAATTTATCAAATAAAATTTACGAAATCTTTAAACTAAATTAAACTGTGCATTTTAAACAAAATTCTCAGTATTATACTGGTCAGTGGTTGTCATATTCTCAGAGTAGTCCTATAGTATCATCAAGAACTCCATACATGATTGGGAACGTAGGTCACTATTGCTCGCATTTTTCTGCTCCAGGTATATATGCAAAATCCGGCGAGATGTTGAACTGGCGGTAACGGTGAGTGTAGAAGCTCGTGGTCGACAAGAGATCAGTAGCTACATGTGCGAGGCATTGCAGTGTGAAAGTACCTTCACCATTTCCTCTATACTTGCAGGGCAAAAAATATTTTCTAGGAAAATCCATTATGTATTTAACTTAAATGGTAAGAAGTCAAAGGAATTAATCACTTAAATCAAGTAAGTAAAGACATTTAAGACAAGTAAAATTTATTTAGAGTAACCAATTCAGAGCTTAAGTCAACAAAATGTTCGTTGAGTTAAATAAAATATTTTTATTACTATAAGTTTTAAAATTTACATTTGAAAAATTCTTCCCATTAACCAAAAACTTTATTTAGTAAAACGTTAAAATTAATTAAAGGTCAACAGTGTTATTGTAAGGTGTGAATTTTAGGACCCATGGAGATGGCGCATACAGCAATATAACAGCGGCTGTGTTTCATAAAACAAGCGATTTTCTATGTAGAGTTTGCTATTTATGCTGACGGTACTAAACTCAAAGGCTCCCGGGAGAGGGAATCTATTTTCCCAGTTCCCCGTGCAGGTATTAGCATTTGAATAAAACAGGTAAAACAATGCGGCAAAATAGCCGTTTCGGTCATGAGAAATTGCTTTTAGAGTGGCAAAGAGAAAACCTAAATAGATAGTCAGTAACATAATTTATTTAGCATTTAATGGTTTTTTTAAACAATACATTTTTAAACAATTTTAAAAATACGAGGTTAACTCTCAAACGGATTAACCGATCTTCATAACTAGTTTTTTATTCGTTTCAGGCAAGCCTCAACTCTCTGTTTTTGCGAAAAAAACAAAAAAATATATGGTATAAAAGGTAAATAAGAAACATATTTTGCCACTAAACTATAATTTTAAAAAAATGATTAACACTATTTTTTTAAAACCTTCATCAAAAAATTCAGAAAACGCAAAAAATGTGCAAAAAATTAGGACACAGAAGCATTACCCAACCAGCATTTCTTTCTCTGTAAGAGCCGAAAGAACATTCTTACAGCAAAAACTGCAAGAATAAATGCCTGTATAACTTGCTTATATCAGGCTTCTGTAAGACGCTACTAGGCTGGTTATAAGTGCAAAATGGGCACCACCATATAGAGCAAATTACTTCTATTGATAAACCCATGAGAACTTTATAAAAGATGCGTAACTCTTATGTGGTATTTATAGAATAGTTTCAGCACCTATCCATACTATAAGGGGGTTCTTCTGAAAACAATTATACAGTATTTTACTTCTATTAATAGAGCCTGAACTCCTAAAGTAAGAGAAGAAATGTTTTTTTAATGTGGTTTGAATAAATATTTAAATAACAAAATGGGCTATTAACTATGACTGATTTTTCTTCCATAGTAGGTATTGATGGCGACAGCAAGACTATCTTGACAATAATGAATATTACGCAAAACCTTTACCTATTTTGAAACACATACACCAAAATTTTGTTAAGGAACGCCTCTTTACTGCTAATATCCCTATCATGTATTTAAGAAAATATTCACGCGTTTTTGTCTGGAGCTTAAAATACTGTCTGACTAAAAATACAAAGTGACAAAACAAATACAGAAAACGTTTTTTTAAGCAAACTATGCAATTTTTGTGCATGGTTTATGGTTTCTATGTATTTTTATGAATTATACCTTCATGTTATTAAGGTTTTTGTTGCTTTTGGGATAAATTATTAAATTCATAGAAAGACAGAACATTTCTAAGATGGACGATTTGTTGTAAATATTTATAACAACATATACATAGCAAGTATACAATAACCATACAGTAATTTTTAGTTGTAGGGATTCCCGTCCGCCTTGGTTTTTCATTATCCGCATCTTTTCCAATTTGAGTGGTCCATGTTTGTATTTTAAAGTCCTTTCTTTAAAGCGGTATTATAAACTTAAACTTTCTGTTTACTGTTTGTTGTTTAAGGTTATGTGAGACTGAGAAATGGCGTTTAATTTCAATTGGGCAGTTGGCCACTTATGCGGATAACAAAAAAGCAAGGAAGAATTAGAGAAGTAGCTAAATATTTTCATCCACCATCAACCACTTAAGTGCATTTTTGTTTTATTATAAAGAGATCGAATATGATGGTTATCACCATTTTGCTCCTGTAATGTATCTTTATAAAGCAAAATTACTGATTATAGAGCCTTTTTAAATTAAAATTGTTGTATTATTGGGGCTTAAACACTCTTATACAGTACTTTAAGAGCCTAAAGTACTTTGCGGCAATTCTGCTCTATAGTAACACTATATAAATATTCTTACAGAAAGAAGCAGAGCTTTTATAAGATATTCCTGTAAACAGTTGCTGTAAGAACATTCTTACACCAATATAATCATCGCTAAATGGATTTTAACACCTAGATGGGTTATTAAACCGTGACACAGCAAACTGGTAATCTGGTGACATCTATAAAGCACTTACATACCAGAACTACCCTGTAGTACATAAAAATTGTTAGTTGGGTAACTTTATCTCCGGTTGCTCCGTTTTAAAATCTGGAACTATATACTGTTGGCCTATTCATTTTTTGACATTTTTTGTGTGCAAAAGATAATAAAATTTTTTTTTGGTACCCATGTTGTTATCTGTGTAGACTGAGAAAAATTGAGTTTTTCACGTAGGTATAAAAAAGTTTTATTTTGTATCATTACCCAAAAATGGTTTAGTTATTTCCGGTCAATTAACCACTAAAAGTGATTATTATATTGGCCCTTTGACTATCTAATTTTTAGCGACCCTTGACATTGCCGCACTCCCATATCGAATTTGAAATCACATAAGGTAGGGTTATTATATCAAAGGAGGGAGGACTTTATGCTATGCTCAGAACAATGCGACGGGCTTAAATGTTGTTAATTTATTGTTTTGATATTCCGAGCAATTCTCCGAACAAATATGGAATATTTGTGGAATGTGAGAGACTCGCGTACATAGTTTTGTGTTCTAAAATATATTAATCTTCACACTACAAAGGGGTCGACTAAGGGACTACGTTCCTTTTCATTACTATGATAATACTGCTACGTTGATTTTTCTTTTAAATGGTAAAAGCAAGTGTGCGGGATCAGTTTTCAAATAATTACCACACAATAATACTAACGTATTTTTTTTTAATTCTCCATGGATCTATTTATTCAAGTTTATCTTCAATTAGGTCCAACCTTTCTGGTTTCTTAAACTAAATTTGGGAAAGAGGAAAACCAAAAGTCCATGTCCATTTTTACAGCGGCTTCATTTTTTCAGCAGTTCCATTTTTTATTTTATTCATTTGTTTTGATTTTTCACCAGCGCTCAATTTTTTTATTAGCTTCGCCCAGCCCATTTTTTCCATTCTTCGTTTTTACATCCCCTTCACATTTTTTGGCGGAAGGAACAAATTCAAATCAATTCACTTTTAATCCCTAACGATTTAAAATCACTTTAAATCTCCGGGAAGAAAATACCTTACTGAACTGCACAATTTTGGAATTAAAACTGTACCAAATGAATTTGGCAAGATTAATGATTGATTTGTAGCTTACTTCGATGATATTCTAATTCAAGGCACTTTTATAGAAGAATGTAAGGGCCGACTAAGTATAGTTTAAAAATTCTAAGAAAATTTAGTCTATCTATCTTAATAAAGAATATAAGATAAAATTAAGGATTAAATTAAATATCTACCAATTTACAAAATCAGATAAAAAAATTTAAGCAGTAGAAGAAGAACCAAGACCAGAAAATTCAAAGCAAGTACGACAGTTTCTTGGGATGGTACTACATTATGGTAAATTTTACAGCCGTGAAATAGTTTACTACAAAAAAATAAAGAATTTAAATGAACCAGTTAATATGAAACAGCAAGTCAGCTACCAATCCATTTTTCCACTCTCTTATTTTTTGCAGTTTTTCATTTTTTCGTTTTACCATCTTTTAATACTGACCATTTTTCAACACGGCCTCATTTTCCCGGACGCTCCATTTTTTGATTTTTTATCTTCACTACCGCTCCATTTTTTGATTTGCTCCATTTTCGCCATTTTTCGAACCTCAGCTCGCAGACTACTATAAAACATGATTTAATTATTGTAACAAAAACTTTAAGGCCCGAATGCAAAAATATAGATGCACCTGGATACAATAACTTGTTTTATAACGACTCTCACTTAAATAATCTTTTCGAGCTACGATGTGTTTTTGAAAAATTGCCGTTTTTGAAAGCTTGCTTTAACTTTTTAAAAAACCTTTTTTTATATTTGTTTTTAATAGAAATCAATTTATGAAAACCAATCTGTCATAAGGTTTTTAGTTTTTGAGATATAACCCAAATTTACTTTTTTTTAAATTGAACACCCTGTATTTTTCCTCACAATTGAATTCCATATAACATTTCATCTGAACATCTGTCCCCGAGATATTTACATTTTTTAGGGAAGTAGGCGTAGCCTATGGCACATAAATGAAACGCGTAGGTGGTGTTATCAAGTTATCTATGACCTGAGAGAGTAATTATGTCTTCCAAAGAAGTTTTGTATTGCTGTCAAAATGTTCTATTGATTTTAAAAAAATTGGTGCTAGAAAGCACGGATAGTCCCTCAAACAATCAATTATTTTACGTTAAGAGGAAATGAAAACATCTCGAAAACTGTAGATTTGAAAGATTTGAACATTATAACAAAAGGTTGGGCAATATTTACGAAAACAAAAATCTGAAAACCGCATATCAATAGCTGCTTTACTTCTAAAGTTATGATTTTTTTAAATATATTTTAACGTTTTTTCAAATAACTCGGAAACTAATGCTAACAGAAATGTGGACTTTATAACAATATTTGTAGTCGATACTCATGGAAACTTAAATCTGAACACTGTCACTAATATATTGCTACTTACTTTTGTTCCAAAGTTTCAATTTTTTTAAATATTTTACCACTCTATCTTTACTTACCGCATAGTGTGCGGTAAAGTAAAAACATGTGTAAATTATATAGTTTTGCATGAATTTAATACGACCTTTTTATATTTTTAGGGTAATTTTAGATTTTTAGAATATATGTTTTTTAAATTTAGATTCTCAAAGTTAAAATTATGTACCTAACTCTTGCCCAAATTGTTACCGCCCTTGCCGGCTTAATCGAACTCTGTTCCGCATCGTTCGATCAACTACCTTCGCCTGCGGTAAAGTATTACTTTCAACCCTCGTTAGGTAAATAACTATTTCCTGCGGGCGTGCGGAAGAGTTAATTTTCCGCACTATTTTTGTATTGTTGACTAATTGAGTAACTATTCTTGCATGTCATTTTGTAGCATTATTATAAAATCTTTGAGTTCTAAAAAATTTTGTTTTGATAAATAAGATTGACAAAAACACTCGTAGGAAAAATATTGTACCTAAATCTTGCGGAAAATGCCTTTTCCACCCTTGACGGCTTGCTCTAACTCCGGTTTGCGGTGTTCATGTAACTGCCGTCGGGTGCGGTAAAGTATCACTTTCCGCATTTGTTGTGTTCTTATATGAGCTTGCGGAAATCAATACTTTTCCGTGCGATATTACTTTTCCGCTCAATTTTTACTTTTTCGCATGATTTTTCCTTTTATCCCCTATTAGATATATAGATTATATATATAAAACATTTCTTCTCCATTTCATACATTTTCCTTTCTAGAGAAAAAAATACTCTTCTAGAAAAAATTTTCATCCCAAGAAAAGAAAAATATATTTTTCTATCAAGGTAAAGCGCTAGGCGTCTAGTAGAATGTCTATCAATTTAAAAACTTATTGTTAAATAAATAAACCCGTCAATAATACAAGATCATAGATCTTGGGTGGAAATAAGGAAAATTCAAACCTGGATGCGCATCCCTCAAGGAACACATAAAAAACCAAAGCGAGAAGAGAAACGATTAAACGATGTTTCGCCTTGGGTAACCAGCGTAGTCTCATCAGTGCTCATCAATCTTTTGTTTTTAGATTCTTCTCGGTTGATATAACTGATTTGGAGGTTTTTTAAATTCTTTTGTGTTAATACAAAAGTTGTTTCACTTTTAAAAATATGGGCCCTCTGTTCTACTAAAACACGATCTGTTAGTTTGCGGCTTTCTGGGGTTAAAAGTACATTTCTTAAAATTAACTTGTGCCAAATTTCATGATTCTATCGTTATGTTTTAGGTGATATTTAATGTTGTTTTTCCAAAAAACTTGAAGAATTGGGGTCCTCTACATAAAACTTTTTATTTTTGAATTTAAGCCAATATAGAGACAAATAGTTGTTATCAATCTGAGAGTTCTATCACTTTTTGGATGGCTGTTATTAATATTTTCCTATTTTTTTATTTAACGTCGAGAATTGGAATCCTAGGCAAGAGACCTCGAATAAGTAACTCACTACAACAACAAATTGCAGGGTCAATGACCGATTGTGCCAAATTTCATCGCTCTACCATAATTTATAAACGATTAAAAATTTTTGTTTATTTTCAGAAATAGGGGCCCTTTTAAGAAAACTTTATGTTAGCAACAATTTTCAAAAATTATCTAAGGGTCTACTTATTATGCATGCCAAGTTTCACTGCTGAATTATTTTTTTTTATTAAACTCCTCATCTTCCAGGCTAATAAGCGATTTTCGTACGAACTTTTGACTAGCATGGGTATAGAAGAACCTCTCTAGCATAGCCCCACCCCAATCTTTTTACATATGTAATAGCAGCCCTAAAAGGGAATGAATGGATCCATAAAAAAAATAGTATTAACAGGCATATTTAAACGTTATTTGAAAAATATACATAACAACAAACATGGCAACATATCTATGGGCAAAAAAAACCCTGATGTTGCAGATTTTTAAAAAAAAAACAATTTTTTCGGTACCCCTTGTGCTAAAAAAGCCACAGGTAGCGTAATCCGTACCAGAAAATATTTCAAAAAGCAGCAAAAAAAGGCAAGATAGTGTGTCAATTTCTAGAATCAATAAAGATAATTGCGGAAGTCAAACCTAAAAACCAGAACAAAGGAAACTAACTGACAAAGAATTTGAAAATACTGAAATTTCAACATTTTTCCAAAACGAGCCGCTACTGTTTTCGTACTACTTACTTTTAAACAAAAACAAATACCTTGTTAACTAAACCAATGATTTGGCTTTCTGGGAATAAAAACCGTTCTTAAGTGGGTGTTTTAGTTTTTGAGATATTTATGAAAAACTTGAATAATGCTTAGATTTTCCCCTTTTTTATTAAAAATTCGGTTACCGCCCCCCCAAGAGACGTAGGCCGAAATGATTTGACTTTTAATTGAAATATACTCATGGTTTCATGTTGTAAAATTTTAAACAATCTTACACATTTTTTGAAAATTTTAAAGAAATAAACGGACTATTAAGTTTAATGTAGGAAGAATTATAGTATACTTATATACAACCTCAACGACTGGATTTTTAGGCGTGAAGTAGTACTTTGACGCTCTAGGCGCCTTTTATATCCGCGAGCTTTAAATTTCTAAAATGGCTAGTTGTCCCCCGTACAATCGTTTCTTATTATTTTAAGTGACTTTTGAAGTTTACTTTTTAAAGTGTTTTTGACTAATGTCATTACGAAATTATAAATTATAATATTTTAATTATTAAATTAAAATTAAATGTTGTATGTACTTTAGTTAAAACAGCTTCAACGCCTTTAGTGTGTAACAGCCCTCGGCACACTGAGGGCGTTAAAGCTCTACATTTTGAGATAGATAATTAAATAAATATTTTACTGGAGGCAATGTAAAATTATGCTCAACCATTTAAAACAACAAAAAATGTTAGAATATTAAATTTCAACATGCCACATACAAGCTTACCTACAGAGCTTACGTGCTTTAATTTTAAAAGTATAATAACATTGTCTATTCGCCCAAAAACTTCTGACTTTTTAAATAAGGTTGTAAAACATTTAACACTCGTCAGATCAAGCTGCTGCTTAATGAGACTTTTTCGACTGCTTAACCTCGAACAATTTTCGATTTTTCTTGACAGCCACAGTCTAAATCTAGTTATACAGAGCACAAACATAAAGTAACACAGAAGTGTAACTCCAACAATTTATGCCCGTCCAATTGCTATAGTGTATGATAAGTATTTTGTTGTGTTACACAAAAAATAAATGCCTAACCTAAACCTCGCGCGTCGAGTCGCATCAATTAGGTATACAGGATTGTTCCGGTTATAGGATAGCTCTGTGTGTGGTAATTCATATCCCACATTACGTTAGGTAATTCAAATCCCACAAGGCTTGTTACAAAAGTAAACTTTAAAATAATATTATCGAATCGTTAAACCATTAGGTAACTAGTAATATTTTATAACTTAGATTAAAACCCAGTCATTTGGAAAGACCGCCAAGGTTCTTTGGTTTTTCGAATAACGATGTGAAGGAAGGGAATAGTTTGGATTTGGTTAGATTATAGTATGGATTAGGAATAGGAGCCTATGAGACAAATTGATGGTAAAGATTCAATTAAAAGAATCTCACTAATAATAAGTTGATACCATACCAGTAGCTATTAGAAAAGTCCTTACGTTAGAGGGTACGTAACCGTGAACCATATAACTATGAGATAATGTAATCATAAAATAATATACTTACGGAACAGAGGCGGAATGCAGACCGAAGTAGATCGCAGGCTATATTATTTTATGGCCCAATTAACCCAAAATGTGTAACATTAATAACGTTAAAAAACAAAGAAAATCATGTAAAAATCAGGGTTGGCCTTGGCCAAGGCCAAAGACGAAAAATCTACTGCACATATCTGAAGCAGTCTGCTCGCGTCCAGAACAGTTTTTGGCTCTGCATTTTTTCCAGGCTAACTTGAATGGGAGAGTTATTTTCGGTACGCCATTTTTTATGGCAAATGCAATGGCAGAACCGTTGTACCTGTCGTAGACAAAATAACACACTGCACCCCTCAAAATTTTAATCTATAGACACTATCCAAATTTTCGGAACCAATTACAACATTTACAGAAACAAACTGGAGTTATTATTGTCAATTATTGTCAAAAAATTGGTTGAACTTAATTTAGAATAAAGTGTAAACTTGTACACTTGATTTAAAAAAAAACTCATACATACATTTTTTCCTATGTCACAAAATTTAGTTTTCCATTAGTGTATACTATTATAAGGCACCACCAGCTTAGTATGTCTGACAGCTTAAAATTCAGTGTGACATCTTTAAAAATGCCACAGATACCAACATTTACAAAAGTTCAAATTATCACTCGAGATATAGAAGACGGCTGGTCTATAAGAAGAGCGGCCACCTATTTTGGAGCTGATAAAATGACGATAATGCGATGGAAAAAGCGCTGGATTGAAAATAATTCTACGGATAGGAAAGATGGATCAGGACGACCAAAAGTAAGTTCTGAAGTGCAAGATGAGAGACTTATTGACCATCTCAAACAAAATCCTTTTTCAACGTTAGTTGAAGCAGCTAATGTAACATTATTTCCGGGTCCTTTGGCAACAATAAATAGAAGAGTAACGAAATCAGAAGTCTCTTGTCGAGTTGCTCCAAAGAAGCCTTTTCTAACACAAGAACAAAAACAGGCCAGAGTGATTTTCGCACTGAACAACGGTCTTCGTGATAATGACTTCTGGGAGAGGGTAGTTTTCACTGACGAAAAAATTTTTCAATCATCTTCAAGCAGCAATTGAATAATAGTTTATCGTCCACCAAATTATAGATTTGAACCCGAATATACAAATCAAATTAAAAAAGCTGAACATTTTTCTGTAAACATGTGAAGCTGGTTTAGTGCTAGAAGTTTGGTTTTTTTTTTGAGAATCAAAGGAAGATTCAATAGTGAACGATATATTGAAATCCTTAAAAACGTTATGCTGCCATCTGTACAGGCTTTACTTGAAAATAATGACTTCGTTTATTCGTTTATTATTTACAATATAGAAAAACTTCCTTGACCAGCCAACAGCCCTGACACTGACCCAATGGAAAATATATGCGGTCGAATCGTTAAAATAATATATCAAAGGAATTGGAGACCACGAAATGCTGAAGAGTTAAGCGATGCTATTTACCGCGCATTGGATCAGCTCTCAGAAGACCATCAGTATTTTAAAAATTTAACCTTTTCAATGCCCAGACGTTTGCAGCTTGTAATAGAGAAAAATGGTGATGCTATTAAATACTAAATTATTTATTTTAGTTCTTTTTTAAGTTAAAATAATTAGTATAAAGTTTACCATCGTTTTTTTCCTAATCCAAGTTTCCTATTCGTCGAATTGTTTTTAATCCAGCGCTGTTTCCATCGTATTATTGTTATTTTACCAACTCCAAAATGGGTTACCGCCCTCTTTTTAGAACAGCCTTCGTCCGTTACTCGAGTGATAATTTGATATTATTCAATAAAGACTTTACTAAAACATTATTTTTGCTGATTTTTTAGTATTGTCCCAAATTTAGTATAAAAATAAGGTTGCCTTTAATTTAAGTAAAAAAATATTTTTAGTTTTAGAGACCTTTTTTAAACAATGTGACAAATTGTCGTACTTTTAAAGTTTTTAGGCATTTTAGCTGGTAGTCCGTATATATGTACACAGTTGATTTAAAAAAAAAACGCATACATGCAGCCACAAAATTGACCTTTCTAAAAGTATATAATATATACGGACTACCAGCTAAAATGCCTAAAAACTTCAAAATTACGACAATTTGTCATATTGTTTAAAACTATTTTTTTACTTACATTAAAGGCAACCTTATTTTTATATTAAATTTTGCGTAATACTAAAAAATCAGCAAAAATAATGTTTTAGTAAAGTCTTTATTGAACAATATCAAATTATCACTCGAGTAACGGACGAAGGCTGTTCTATAAAGAGGGCGGTAACTCATTTTGGAGTTGATAAATTAATATTAATACGATGGAAACAGCGCTGGATTGAAAACAATTCGACGAGTAGGAAACTTGGATTAGGACAAAAATGATGGTAAACTTAATACTAATTATTTTAATTTAAAAAAGAAATAAAATAAATAATTTATTATTTAATAGGAACATCATTTTTCTCTGTTACAAGCTGCAAACGTCTGGGTATTGAAAAGGTTAAATTTTGAAAATACTGATGGACTTCTGAGAGCTGATCCAATGCGCGATAAATAGCATTGCTTAACTCTTCAGCATTTTGTGGTCTCCAATTCCTTTGGTATATTATTTTAACGATTCGACCCCATATATGTTGGCTGGCCAAGGAAGTGTTTCTATATTATTATTCTGAAACCATCGGCGAACAACATTAGCCATGTACTAAACAGTTGTCCTGCTGATAAACGAAGTCATTATTTTCATGTAAAGCCTGTACAGATGGCAGCATAACGTTTTTAAGGATTTCAATATATCGTTCACTATTGAATCTTCCTTCGATTCTCCAGAAAAAACCCAAACCTCTAGCACTAAACCAGCCCCTCATGTTTACAGAAAAATGTCCAGCTTTGTTAATTTGGTTTGTATATTCGGGTTCAAATCTAGAATTTGGTGAACGATACACTAAAATTCTCCTGCTTCTTGAAGACGATTGAAAAATTTTTTCGGCAGTGAAAACCACCCTCTCCCAGAAGTCATTATCACGAAGGACGATGTTCAGTGCAAAAATCACTCTGGCCTGTTTTTGTTGAATTTTCGTTATTTCCACCCAAGATCTTTTGATCTTTTGTTTTTTAGTTTCTTTTCGGTTGAAGTAACTGATTTGGAGGTTTTTTAACTTCTTCTTTGTTTTAATTGCCTGAGGAGCATAATCCTACTGGAAATATTAACACGCCAGGACGAATTCGTATCACGTAACTTGGATAAGTAAGTACCAGTGCGGAACGATGCCTATTTGTGAGTCGTTCAAGGTTGGAAATCTAAGTGTATGATGGTGTTTAATGATGTATAGTGGAGGGTGACCAGTCAAACTACTGATGAGCCCACGCTGGTTACCCAGGGCGAAACATCGTTTAATCATTTCTCTTTTTGCTTTGATATTCTGTGTGTTCCTTGTGGGATACTCATCCAAGATTGAATTTTCGTTATTTCCACCCAGGATCTTTTGATCTTTTGTTTTTTAGTTTCTTTTCGGTTGAAGTAACTGATTTGGAGGTTTTTTAAATTCTTCTTTGTTTTAATTGCCTTAGGAGCATAATACTACTGGAAATGTTTACACGCCAGGACGAATTCGTATCAGGTAACTTGGATAAGTAAGTACCAGTGCGGAACGATGCCTCTTTGTGAGTGGTTCAAGGTTGGAAATCGAATTGTATGATGGTGTTTAATGATGTATAGTGGAGGGTGACCAGCGAAACTACTGATGAGCCCACGCTGGTTACCCAGGGCGAAACATCGTTTAATAATTTCTCTTTTCGCTTTGATATTTTGTGTGTTCCTTGTGGGATACTCATCCAAGTTTGAATTTTCGTTATTTCCACCCAAGATCTTTTGATCTTTTGTTTTTTAGTTTCTTTTCGGTTGAAGTAACTGATTTGGAGGTCTTTTAACTTCTTCTTTGTTTTAATTGCCGTAGGAGCATAATCCTACTGGAAATATTAACACGCCAGGACGAATTCGTATCAGGTAACTTGGATAAGTAAGTACCAGTGCGGAACGATGCCTATTTGTGAGTGGTTCAAGGTTGGAAATCTAAGTGTATGATGGTGTTTAATGATGTGTAGTGGAGGGTGACCAGTGAATTTACTGATGAGCCCACGCTGGTTATCCAAGGCGAAACATTGTTTAATCATTTCTCTTTTCGCTTTGATATTTTGTGTGTTCCTTGTGGGATACTCATCCAAGTTTGAATTTTCGTTATTTCCACCCAAGATCTTTTGATCTTTTGTTTTTTAGTTTCTTTTTGGTTGAAGTAACTGATTTGGAGGTTTTTTAACTTCTTCTTTAAGAGACTTCTGATTTCGTTACTCTTCTATTTACTGTTGCTAAAGAACTTGGAAATAATGTTACATTTGCTGCTTTAATCGACGTTGAAAAAAATAAGTCTCTCATCTTGCACTTCAGAACTTACTTTTGGTCGTCCTGATCCATCTATTCTATCCGTAGAATTATTTTCAATCCAACGCTTTTTCCATCGCAATGTCGTCATTTTATCAACTCCAAAATGAGTGGCCGCTCTTCTTATAGACCAGCCGTCTTCTACAACTCGAATGATAATTTGTACTTTTGCAAATGTTGATATCTGTGGCATTTTTAAGGATGTCACACTGAATTTTAAGCTGTCAGGCATACTAAGCTGGTGGTGCCTTATAATAGTATACACTAATGAAAAGCTAAATTTTGTGGCATGGGAAAAAATACATGTATGAGTTTTTTTTAAAATCAAGTATACCTACAACTTGGGGTCCATAAAATTGTAAATAGAAAATATTTTTAAAATAAATTTTAAAACACTTGGCTATGGATCCTATCTTTTAAGACCATATTTTTTATAGGTGTCATCAGGCTTTATATTGCAAAAAGTTTCTGTAACCGGGGCGTAATGAGCAAAACGGGTGTGAATCTACCTCACTGAAAAATGGAACATATATTTTTAAAACTAAAAATATAGACAACCAAATGATATTTTACCAGAATATTAAGAAAATGTAATTAAAATTATTTTAACTTCATTTGGAATAAAATTGGAACTACCTCCCAGCTACATTTCGAAATAAAAGAAAGAAAAAATTGTAAATGTTGATATCTGTGGCATTTTTAAGGATGTCACACTGAATTTTAAGCTGCCAGGCATACTAAGCTGGTGGTGCCTTATAATAGTATACACTAATGAAAAGCTAAATTTTGTGGCATGGTAAAAAATACATGTATGAGTTTTTTTTTTAAATCAAGTATACCTACAACTTGGGGTCCATAAAATTGTAAATAGAAAATATTTTTAAAATAAATTTTAAAACACTTGGCTATGGATCCTATCTTTTAAGACCATATTTTTTATAGGTGTCATCAGGCTTTATATTGCAAAAAGTTTCTGTAACCGGGGCGTAATGAGCAAAACGGGTGTGAATCTACCTCACTGAAAAATGGAACATATATTTTTAAAACTAAAAATATAGACAACCAATAATTTACCAGAATATTAAGAAAATGTAATAAAAATTATTTTAACGTCGTTTGGAATAAAATTGGAACTACCTCCCAGCTACATTTCGAAATAAAAGAAGATAGAATTATTTAACAATACACATATTTAAAACTCTTTTTTTCTTCTTTAATTTGGAATAAAGATCCCTAACAAAGAACTTATTCTATGCAAAACCAAAGAGGCAATGCTAAAATTGATTTTGTATATTTTAATAGTAGGTAAAGTTAAAGTTTTTATGACGAATGAGAAAAGCTATTTTAACTCTAATTTATTTATAGGGTAATCGATACTAAGAAATCAAAGTGCGTTTCTAAAAATGTAATTTCGTCCAGGCATCCCTTTAATAACCCAAAATGGTGGACCTAATTTTAAAACCGAGCAAAACGCGTCCTCATTGAGGTCGCATTGAGGCCATAGTTTCTCCCTAGATATTTACGAAAAAGAACTACAACTAGCAACGTCTCTTTTCATAACTTTGCCAAGGTGTCCAGGGAAATCTAAACATCAGAATTAGCTGAAATTTTGCAAGGTGGTTCATTTTCCAATTCTTCACAAATATACCTGAAGGATAACATCTTTCTCCCAGATTATAAACTTCAATTTAAAAAAAAATTGGAGAATTATTATTAGTTTTCTCTGTGTTACATTATTCACTGCCTGACCGAAAACAAATCTACATTTTTCTTTCTTGTAAAACTCTGGGCACTCCGGCCAAGGAAATCATTGATTTAAAAATCTTGCTTTCTAAGATTGGCGGTTTTACTGGTTGTTGTAACGACTATTTCCCTAGATTGTACTTATGACCTTAAAGGTGGACAAAAATAGTCCGGACCTACAAACATAATTTAGTCGCAATTTTTTAAATGAATTATATTTCTGGGTCTTCCGCCTAATTATCGGTGCAGGAAATATAAATTAATAGTCTCTTTTAACCACATAAATCATGAGCACATTTAATAAGTAGCTTTGACAGGTTTGAAGAAAAATAGGAATAGAGCAGACCAGCTTGACTTTTTTAAATGCTTCCGTTTAATCTTAAATCTAGTTATGCTAAAATTATATTACGCTTTCTTTCAAAAACAACATTATTAGAAAAAATCAATAAAAGAAATGTCCTAACCTTATTAAACACCGTAATTTAAAGAAGTATGGTTTAAGTATCAAAAATACGCAAAGGTATAAAATTAATAATTAAAACTGAGGAATGCCTCTTGAATAGAATGCGCCCAAGTAACACAGCGTGCTGTAAATAAGCTGAGATATCATTTGCGCAGCGAAGACAATAAAAAGATGCCTTTAAATAAAAAAGAGAGTTTTAACAACAGAAAAATTTTGGATTTGTGGCCTCTTCAACAAGTTCTACCACTGACCGGTTTCAGACACAGTCCATCCTCCATTCGGGCTTCTTACTATAACGAATCGATAGCCAAAAAACGAACTTTACAAAATACACTGGAGTACCACAAGAATACATACTGGGTGCGACTTGGAGACGACACGCAGACACGTGGTTCACCCTTGTTAGGGAACATCAGTGCGACAAAAGCTTTATAGTTGAATAATATAAACGATCAAATCAATAAGTCATGGACAAATGCTCGGCAAAACATTAAATAACAGAATTAAAAATAAATTCCGAATGTCAATATAGTGGAGTTAAATATAAATAAAAAACAGAGTTTTACCAACAGAAAACTATAGGATTTTTGGCCTCATCCACTAGTTCTAGCACTGACAGGTTTTAGACACAGTCCATCCAGCCGGCCTTTTTACTATGACGAATCAATAGCAAAAAAACAAACTTTACAAAAATACACCGGAGTACAAGCAGCCGAGCGTTTGTCCATGACTTGTTGATTCGATCGTTCATATTATTCGACTATAAAAACATGTCGCACTGATGATCCCTAACAAAAGTGAAATACGTGTCTGCGTCTAGTCTCCAAGTTGCACCCGGTATGTGTTCTTGTGGTACTCCGGTGCATTTTGTAAAGTTTGTTTTTTTGCTATCGATTCGTCATAGTAAAAAGACCGACTGGCGGATGGACTGTTTCTGAAACCAGTCAGTGGTAAAACTGGTTTTTTGTTGGTAAACTCTCTTTTTTATTTATATTTAACTCCACTATGGACATTGGGAATTTATTCCTCATTCTGTTAACTAATGTTTTGCGAGCATTTGTCCATGACTTGTTGATTTGATCGTTCATATTATTCGACTATAAAAATTTATTTCGCCCTGATGATCCCTAACAAGGGCAAACACGTATCTGCGTCTAGTCTCCAAGTCGCACCCGGTGTGTATTCTTGTGGTACTTCGGTGTATTTTGTAAAGTTAGTTTTTTGCTATCGATTCGTCATAGTGAAAAGCCCGACTGGTGGATGGACTGTGTGTGAAACCAGTCAGTGGTAGAACTGGTGGAGGATGTCAAAATTTTTTTATTTATATTTAACTTCACTATTGATTTTGGGAATTTATTTCTCAACCTGTTAAATAATGCCTTTATTATCTTCTGTCACAACGTTTTGAAAACGTCATGAAACTGTTGTCACAGTAATTTTGAAGAATATTTTTTGCCTATTATAACGTCTACAGCAGCTGAAAATACAATATTTTTGCACATTAGCAAGATAAGGGACAGATATTAAAATTTCACTATCGCTAAAGTGCCCAAGGGATGGTAAAATTTTCTAAAGCATTCTAACAACAAGACGGTGCTGTTTTTACTTTGAATATCCCAGGGAAGTAATTTGTTGGTACTTTAGAAGAAAATGTTGTAAGAAGACCTTAGAATTCTGACTGTTCATCTATTGCACCACAAAGAAGCGGACACAGGCATATTTGTTTATCTGTTATAGTAATGGATATTGCTTGCAGAATATTTCTTGCAGAACATTCAAAACCTCAAAGAGCACAATGAAAAAAGCATGTTTTAGCTATTTTTAAAACAGTATACTTGTTTATTTTTAAAGGGAATAACTGAAATAAATATATACAACTTTTGTTGTTTTCAAGTGTTGACCTACAATAATGTTTTTATCAGTCTGTTTAAGATAAAACGGAACCATATAGAAAGTTGAAGCAAAAATTAAAATAGCTTTTTTTCTCCGGATTAAGTGGAACCAAATTTGGCATTTTGATTTCTTGTACAAGTGAATTTAGAGTCAATCTAAACTCAAGAACAAACGTAGTCTAAATAGACTTTAGGAACATTTGATTTCGGCGAACCTAAATATTTTTTTATCCCGATCTTTGATGATCATCATGAATTTGAAAAAAAAAACCGAAAAAGAAAAACATAATTTGATCCGATGATAACTTGAAATGAGCTGTACCACATGGAGAAGATAGGTTTTCTTTTTTCTTCCAAACTTGTCATTTCCAAGTGGTACAGTTTTTTACGAATTATTTTTTCCCTTTTGTTTGTTTTTTTTTCAAATTCTGATGACCACAAAAAATCAGAATCCCAACATATATAGGTTTGCCAAAACCAATATCTAAGGTCTATTTAAAAGGGCAATTTTTACTTTTGGGTAAAATTGTGCATTCAAATAACAAAAAAGAAAATAAGATTGACTGAATTAAATCGATTAAAAGTGCAGTGCAACAGTCGAAAATAATAGACATGGTTTACAGTCTGGTTGCCAAGCCACGATTTTTGCCTCAAGTGGGATATAAATGGTACAAGAAATTTGTTTGCTGAATTTGTTAGCCAAAATGCTCTATTTTAGGAATGTGATTGATGCCACTCTGGCACCCTCGGGCATTTTGAAAAATCCAAGATGGCGGCCATTTTCAAGTAAAAAACTACAGAAAAATATATCTGAACAAGATATTGGTGTGTGGAATACCATTTCAGTTGGATTTGACTAGTCTAAATCCAAATCCGGTATTATTTTTATTGGGGGGGGGGTACCTCAACGGAGGGGGGGTTGATTTTATAAAAAAAAATGAACATCAATTCTAGGGTTCTTCGGTCCGCTGAATTCAAGTCTGTAGTTAAAAAAAAAACATTGGTGGTAATTTGAAGGAGTGGGGGGTATTTATGCGATAAGCAGTAAAACTGTTTATGTGGAGACTTAACGACCTTACTTTATTCAAGTTTTGTCGCAGATTTCGGCAGCTCCGCTCAACCCTGTTATAAAATTAATTAATTGTTTTTGGGCATCATCCCCCATTTTGAAATATTTAAGATGGCGGCCGTGACGGGCCGTGGTCAAAAAATCAAAAGAGAAGCATACATGCATGAGTTACATCAATTATGGGGTTCTTGGCTTGGGGTAATTTATGGGGTAAACACGAAATGGAGACTTGGCAAAAATACTAATATGTCTTGAATATTTCAAAATGGTGGATGATGCCCAAATGTCATTAATTTTATTTATATAATGAGGTTGAGCTGTCGAAATCTGTAAAAAAACTTAAATAAAGTTTGTTCATTAAGTCCCCACATAAAGAGTTTTACTGTTTACGCCTCCACTACTCCAGATTACGCCCAAAAATTTTTCTAACCACATATTTGAATTTAGTGAACCCAAAAACCCTAAAATTCATGTATTACATGTCTATGTTAGTAGGTCGATGTTTTTTATAAAATTAACCTCCCCTCCGTTATGTTACCTCCCCGAACAAAAATAACACCGGATTTGGATTTAGGCGACTTAAATTCGACTAAAATGATGTGCCGCTTACCTATATTATGTTCAGACATACTTTTATCTATTTTTTTCACTTGAAAATGGCCGCCATATTGGATTTCTCAAAATGCCCAAGGGTTCCAGGGTCGCATCAATCGGATTCTTAAAATAGAGCATCTGGGCTAACCAAATCAGTTAAAAGATTTCTTGTACCATTCATTTCCGCATTTTTTTTATTTCCTCCAGACTATAGTCGCCAAATTATTTTCAAAGATCTTCCTGCCCGAATTCTTCTAAAAATGTTTCAAATTTTTAGTGTTATTGTCGATACCTTTGCTTTCCCTTTATTGTGGCTATTCAATCAGTTATGTAGCCGAATTCCAAAGAAGCATGCAAGTAGTAAATATAAATTCATAAAATTTAATTGAGTAGGACATGGTTTTCTTAAAATAAAACCATGATAATAAAGTAAAAATTTTCAATAAAAATATAATTTCCTAAATTTTGTTCTTTTGTTCTCGTTTCGTTTAACAAAGTACGAAACAATTTCTCTGAGTTCAGTTTTAATCCGGAGCAAAACAGAATTACCAAAACTGTCATCAGCTGATTTTCGATGACAGCACATGTTTGGTCAAACTGGTCCAAAGATTTTTGGAATCGAGTGTAGTTGGTTTTTAGGAACCTAGTCTAATAAATATGTTCGTAATTTCCATGATTTGTATTTGCTTATCTGCCCTGTACTGATTAGGCGTAAGTCCCAGAAACATATTTTATTTAAATCTCTGACCCCGATAATATATAAAATGACACTATACTGAAAAAAGTGGTGACTAAAATAAATTTTTTATAGAATTCGGTTTAGGCTCTTTTGTCTGATGGCCGAGGTCTAGCCGTCATTTTGAAAAAAATCCAGTGGGGCTAACAACATAATATGCAACTACTCTTTGCCATTCTAAGTACTAAGTGTCTGCCAAATTATTTTTCCGCTATTTATTTTAAGCACAAAAACCCGGAAATGGCATTTTTGCCTACTCTGACAACATTTCCTAACTCGACGAAAGGGGTCTTATAAACTAGTATAAAAAATTTCGTCTTTGCAGCACAATTTGCAGGGTCGGTCCCATAAATGCAGATCACTGTCCGGACTACAATAAAACTTTATAATTTATGTAAATAAAATATATCAAAATATAAGTTTATAAAAAACTAATTTTGTTCAACTGCGCGTTTTTGCGAAGTGAAAGCGAAAAATAGAGAAACCGAAACTAATTTGTAGTAAAATAAAAATCAAAATTCTGCCGTTACACATACTGTGTGCCCAGTTTAAAAAAAAGGGCAAAAGAGACAACTAGTCTCTATCTTTCTCCGTCTTTTTTCCTTACCGGGTGAACCTCACTTTTAGTCATTTTCTCGTCGATTTATCATTAGCAAAAGTTTATATTTTAAAATTTAGCGGGGCTCATCCTTTAAATCGAACCCAGCCAGTTCAACAGGTACTCTTTTGCTCGAGTCTCTATTGTTAGTAAAGAACCCCGCCCGTTCACAATTCACACCTTCTCTTGTTTTGGAGATCGGTACTTACTAAGGGCTGAATAAGATATAAACAGTGGCGTATGATGCATTATTCGCTTATAATTTTTCTAGTTTTTAAACTCTGTTTGTGATAGGTAAGTATAGCTTATTTTAATTTTTTTATTGTATAATACTGCCGTCCAACAGAAAAACACTGTATGTTAGGATTTCCTAGTTTTTACACCCACGGCTTTTATGTTATATAACATGAAGATTTTTTTTCAATATGTTAAAATTATCTAGTTTTATTTATTTTTTGAAAAAAACTATTTATTAAAACACAAAATCCCATTTTTGAAAATAGTGAACATACAGTGTTTTTCTGTTGAACGGCAGAATATAGGTATGGCTTTTTTAAAAACATAAACATAAAAACAAAGACCAAATTACGCTTGAAAACTGTCAGGTAATCCAAACTCCTCGATTCGAGAAGGGGGAAGAAAATGTTATTTATTACATATTACTAACTCAGTTTTTACGTGCGTATTGTAGTGGAAAAGTGACAGAAGTGTTTAAAATTTTATTTTTAAAATGTCGAAACATTTGGATACAACTTCAAAGGCAATTTTTGCAAATGTAATAAAAGTGTGTGACGAGGAAGCGAAAAGTAAAGACTTAAAACATACAATTAATTTATCTACGTTTCGAGCATCAAGCTATACTGAATATAGCTCTTCAGCCATAGAAAAGATTAGAAAAGAAATAAAACAAAATCAATCGCTGCCCATACAACCAGAGCCGACTAAACGAAAAAAGTACTCGATTTCAGACAAAATTGATGATGGAGATTTTCAAATAATTCGACAAACCATCTCAAAATTTTATACGGAATATAAAGTTGTTCCTCCTTTGAGAAAGTTAATTGTAAAATTAAAACAAGGGATGAATTTTCAATATTCAAAAGAATCTCTTAGTCTGCTTTTAAAAAGTCGAGGTTTTTATTTTAAAAACAGAAAAATTTTTATGAAAAGACCAAACATTTTACATTTAAGATACAAATATTTAAGAAGTATACGCCACTATCGAGCCCAAAAAAGAAATATAGTTTACTTGGACAAGTCTCTTGGGTGGACAAGACATTACGTTTAAAAAATGTTGGCAAAGCGACGAAATTACTGGAGTGATCCGAAATATATCGTCAACAAGTCGATTTATTGTGGTACATGGTGGTTCCGAAAATGGATTTGTAGAAAACGCTCAGCTCATATTTAAGGCTGGATTAAGTACAGGTGATTACCATGGGCAAATGAACTATGAAAATTTTAATAAATGGTTAACAGAAATCTTCTACAAAACATCCCACCTAATTCGGTAATAGTGATGGACAATGCCCCTTATCATTCTGTTTTGGATGAGAAAATCCCAACTAAATCATCAACCAAAGCATTTATGAGTGATTGGCTTACAAAACATAATATCACTCATGACCATCGAGACAGAAAAGTAGAACTTTAGGACTTAGTTAGTCTCCACAAACCACCGCCCGATCAAAAAAAATATAAAATTGATAAGTCGCATGGTCATTCTATTTTAAGAACACCGCCTTATAGGTGTGAGTTAAATCCAATAGAATTGGCACGGGCTTTCGTAAAGAATTATAATATATTATTATATATTATAAAACGACTGAGAGAGTTAATTGAAGAGGGCATAAAAGCAGCGGATGCAGAACTTTGGAAGAAATTGGTTGAGCATGTCATTAAAATAGAAAACAATTACTGGGAAACAGACCAACACATGTAGGAAATAAAATAACTGAAAAAATAATAATAAGACTTTGAGAGGATTCTGATTCTGAAGATTTGGATGATAGCGATTCAAAAGAAGACATTACCATAGAATTGTAAATAGTTATTTATGGTACTTGTGTGTTATAATGAAAATAAGTCACGTAAAAAAATTTTATACCACGAGGCTGCCAGACTAAGTGGTATAATTTCTCAAGTGAGTTATGACACGACACGCAAGTGGGATAAATTGTGTTAAAGCCATTTGTAGTCTTAAGGTGTCTTGACTGATTATAACTAATCTTAAAATGCAAAGATAATTTGACAATTATTTAGTCCATAAATGTCCTTCAAGTTGATTTTAAAAAAGCATTATTTTTTGGCGGTATTTTTGACAACTTTTATTTAAGTATATGTTTTCGCTTTAAGTTTTATACATATCTTTTATAGCTTTTTATAGCTATTTTCTTAAAGGTACTACTGTAAACAACTATTATTTATTTTTGTTAGATTTTTTTGCTCATTTTTAAAATGTTTGTACTAGTTTTTAATATAAATTTATTGGTATTTAACCTACAGATTTTTATTTCTATAAATGTATGTTTCTTTACAATAGGAAAAAGCGTCAGCCACAAAACGTGTTTTGGTAATTTTTGCTATTACCCAAAGCTACCTAGATAGGAAATTAAGAATAGTTCCAGAAAACAATAAATATTTTAAAAGGTATTAAGTATCTTACCAAGTCATGGTGCAATTAGGACCGCAATTGACGATTTATTGCGTCATATTAAACGGGTTTTACACTAAAAATTTAATATTTTTTTTAATGACCATTTTGAAATTGTCTAATATTTTATGGAGAAAAAATATTTAACTCTAAAGCTTATAATTTATTTTTACCTAAAACGTAGCACCTATGCAAACTCAGAATTTTATTTCTCTAAATAGAATTTATTTTAGTTTAAATCAATAGTACCTAGTGCAAATAAACCTAGGTAGGAAACCGGTATTTTTGAAAAAAATTTACACGATATTACTTTTTTGGTTCCAGGTAGAAAAAAATTATTCGTAATAAATTCTATTTTTTTTTAAATTATAGCAATATGCCACTAATAAGAGAGAGATAGTGCTAACTAAAGCTATCTCATTCCCCCTTTTTTTTTTTTAACTGGCCAGACAGTAAAATTTCGAACAAAAATACATGTGTTAAAAAAATTTTAAATGGTGCAAAAGTACTGGTGTGGAATTTTCAAATTCTTATATATATTAATAAAAAAGCATTCTTTATATGTTGGGTTCCTTGCCTGTATTTTCCGACCTCTTTTTTATGGCCAAGCATTTTTCACGTGCTCGAACATATTTTTACAAGAATGCTATCTAAAATCATGAATTACAAAAAAACTCCGCGGCGCACTCGGAAATGTAATTCTAAAGACACCGACATACTTTTCATGAGTTTCGCTGTAGCAATATAAGAGGATAATGTGTATAAACAATGAAATTTTGGCCCGGATGCTCGCGTTTTTCCCAGATTTGGAGCAAAATGAACAATGTCACAACACACATAAAGGAAGATTGGATCATTCAATTAAATACTATTAAATCTTAATCAATCTTGGGTTGCTTTGAAACATTGTTCTAAATCTGTCAGTGGCCTTAGCTCATGAAATGTCGAAGTAACGGTCAAGTAGACTTAAGAATTGGCTGAACTTTGAATGGAAAGCACATTTTATAAAAACTAAGACCCGGCTCCGAGAATTTTTTTGATTCTCTGCGACCCGGATCGTGCATCAGGTAGTCTACTTTGACTTTTTCTTATAAAATTACAGAATTTTGTAAGATTAAGGTAAAACGCAGTTTAAAGCGGAGTAGGCCGAGATAGCTAGAAGGCAGGCTAATTCGATTCCATACCGTCCCTCGCAGAGGACGTTAAGAGGACGGTCCCGTGTGATCCATATATTGATAGTGGAGCACGTTAAAGATCCCTTGCCCCGACAAAGGGTTTTAGGCTAAATTAAATCCTTCCAGGAAAAGAAAACTGCCTTCCTGGGGGGTGCTCATCAGACCGGTCTGGTGAGTGGGGTAGGGGGGTATACATTCAGTATCAGTCTAAAAATATTGCCGGATGGCAAATTCTGACCAAATAGCCATAGTAGCCGCGGTCAATAAAAGGTAAAAAGTAAGTAAGTAAGTGATTCTCTGCCGAATAACCTAAATTTTTTTTTGTAAGGCCACTAATTCGAAATTTTCAAACATTTGCAGATCTGATACCGTTCCTAAGTTCGGAACTTTTTAAAAGTCTTCCAACCCTCTTTGCAACTCCCCCGTCAACAATTAATCAGCTCATTGCATGTTGCCAAATAATTTTTTACCATATTTTATGAAAATCGGTTTAGTGGATTTTAAATTATCGTTTTCCAGATAGACAGACGACCACAACCCCGAAAACATCACCAAATTGAGTGTTAAGGTCATTTTTGATATCACATAACTCATTTTTAGTGGAAATAATTTTTTTTCGATTTCAACACTGGAATTGTTGGCAAAAACTCAACTTGATCCCAAAGTAATTTAATAGAATTGGTTTAGAATAGAGTAGAAAAAATCTGTATCGTCCAAATAAATAATTTCTCCTTGACAAAGCAAGAAATATAACTAAACTTATCAACACTGTCCATAAAGCTAATACTAATTATTGCCATATTGTAATTTATTTTTTAATATCTGTATTGATAAGATATTTTTTTGTTAAAGAAACTAGTACGTAAATAAGAACCAAAAAACCTTAAAGTTCACTCTAAACATCATGTTACCTCTAAGGTTCTGGTCATATTGATTTTAGATAAAAGTTGGATTTATTACGTATGTCAAATAATAATAATAAAAGATTAAAAAACACTTTACCTAACAGGTTAAAAATATCAAGGTATTGTTTAAAAACAGTGTAAATAATTTTTAGAATAGCTAGTCAAAAATTAAATTTAAAATAAAGAAACAGACAAAAAACTTTACAGTTGGATTTACTAAGATCTAAAATAGTACTCCCCACAGGGCTTAATATTTACACCTGTGGGGAGTACTAAATTTTAAAACCAATTTTCAAAAAACAATTACCCATATAGAAACTACACAAAGTAATTGATTATTTTTTATTGTTATTGCAAAATACCACTGAAAAACTGCTTTTTTCTAAAAATTTACCCCATTCTAAGAGAAAATGCCCTAAAACTAATTTTTTTTTGACAGGTTTCAAAATGACAAATGGTGAATATGCTAAAAATTTGGCACATAATAGCTTCATTAGCTGTATTTGAGGTTAGAAAGTTGGTGATTTTTTAGACCACCTCTGGGGGGTGGTTTAAATTTATAGCCCCCAGAAAGGATTGTTTTGTAGCAATTGGTAATAAGTTCGTTTATAATTTCCCTAAGTAACCGTTTTTAATATTCCAAGTTGTTCAGTGACCTATAAAACACCTCCAATTTTGTCCAGAAAAACGCCATATTTTGAACTCGTTTTCAGCACAAAAAATATATCTATGAGGGCACTACTAGGCAAAACAAACATAAGTGAAGGTCACTGATTATGCATGAAAAATGTACCGAAGAAAAAAAAACAAAACAACTATATTAATTTATTTACCAACTGAAATTAAAACATTGAGGTTATCTAAAAGCGCACTCAAGAAAACATTCCTTACTGAAAGGCCACCCATCTCAAAGCTGTAAAGCTTTTATCAGTAGAGGTTGGTGCAAGCCAAGGTACAAGCAGAGTCAAGAAATGGGAACTCGCTGTTTGTGATTTCAACGCAGCTAATATTTAGAAACTGACATTTCGACAGTGACAGAAATGTAGACAAAACTTGTATTTAAGATTTTTAATACATTTCATAAATAAAAACACCTCTTAAATAAATACAAAATTAATCACCTCCTTATTTTGTTATTACCCATCTAAATCGTATTGTGACATCAAGTATTAATTGGAAAAATTAATGAACAAGGGTAAGTTTTATTTAGAATGACATATAACCCCAATTTTAATTTGTTCTACAGAGAGTTTACTATTTAAAACCCGCGTGGGTTTAAATTTTTTAATTTTCTTTTCTTCTAGATGGAAACTTTCTTCTTAAATCCAACAAAAGATTGTGTTAAGATGATTATTTAATACACCAATTTATTCATATTCTTCTTATAAATCAAACTATGTCTAAAATTCAAGGAGGGTTGGTTTAAAATGCTTAAAACCAAAAATTTCACTTAAACTTAGGACCGTTGTAGAATAGACCACACCCTTTTAGAAAATCCCACCGTTAAGGTTCACACTAAACATCTTATTAGGGATATTTTGGAACGCTTATTTGACACTTCGTAGTGGTTGTGGTAACTGCGCAATACCTAAACGTCATTTCGTTGTGGTAACTAATCACTACCATTATACTAAAAAACAAAAGATCAAAAGATCTTGGGTGGAAATAACGAAAATTCAAACTTGGATGAGCATCCCACAAGGAACACACAAAAAAAGATCAAAGCGAAAAGAGAAATGATTAAACGATGTTTTGCCCTGGGTAACCAGCGTGGGCTCATTAGTAGTTTCACTGGTCACCCTCCACTATACATCATTAAACACCATTATACACTTTGATTTCCAACCTTGAACCACTCACAAGTAGGCATCGTTCCGCACTGGTACTTATCCAAGTTACCTGATACGAATTCGTCCTGGCGTGTTAATATTTCTAGTAGGATTATGCTCTAATTTATAGTGGAGGGTGACCAGTGAAACTATTGATGAGCCCACGCTGGTTACCCAAGGCGAAACATCGTTTAATCATTTCTCTTTTCGTTTTGATTATTTTTTGTTTGGTCCTTGTGGGATGCTCATCCAAGTTTGAATTTTCGTTATTTTGTTATTATTGATCTTTTGTTTTTTAGTATAATGGTAGTGATTAGTTACCACAGCGAAATGACGTTTAGGTATTGCGCAGTTACCACAACCACTACGAAGTGTCAAATAAGCGTTCCAAAATATCCCTAATAAGATGTTTAGTGTAAACCTTAACGGTGGGATTTTTGATCTTTTATTTTTTAGTTTCTTTTCGGTTGAAGAACTGATTGGAGGTTTTTTAACTTCTTTTTTGTTTTAATTGCCTTAGGAGCATAATCCTACTGGAAATATTAACACGCCAGGACGAATTCGTATCAGATAACTTCGATAAGTACCAGTGCGGAACGATGCCTATTTGTGAGTAGTTCAAGGTTGGAAATCAAAGTGTATGATGGTGTTTGATAATGTATAGTGGAGGGTGACCAGTGAAACTACTGATGAGCCGTTTGAATTTTCGTTATTTTCACCCAAGATCTTTTGACCTTTTGTTTTTTTGTTTCTTTTTGGTTAAAGTAACTGATTTTGAGGTTTGTTTTACTTCTTTTTTGTTTTTAACTACCATTAGAGAATTTGGGCGCAATTAATTTTAAAAATAATAAAATATTACCACGTTCCAACATATAAAATACTTATTTTGTAAAATAAAGCCCAGTTTTTTGTTGCTTCTCATCTCTCTCTAAATTTTTTTACAAGTAATAGTTTTTAATGTATTTCAAAAACTCTGGTAAAATCGATACGAGTTAGTGGTAGTGGTTGTTAAACACTACCACAGAGGCTGTCAAAGTTGTCACAATTTGAAGCGTTCCAAAATATCCCTATTATCTAATGCAAATTCTAAAAGACGTTGGTCGTATTACTCAGAAGAAAAAAATTACATTTTAAAATTCCATAATAATACAAAAGAAGGAAAACTGTTTTACACAAAAATCGACAAATATTTAACAAAACACAAGTCTAGCAATATACTAGGATTTGGCTTGATTAATAAAACGATTTTTGATCAAACATGTCCTAACGGCACTCATCTATTGTATCCTAGGCATTTTTTACTCTTGTATATAATGGGTTTTGTACCTGACTAGATTTTGGTATGGGTAAGCGAATGTTAAGGCGCATTTACACAGAAAAACTTTCCTTTGATGTGGAAATGCCGACAAACATTAACACGAGCCTCTTGAGCAAAATGCTCAAAGAAATGTTCGAGCAAAATCTCGTACAAAAAAACACACGTAAATTTTGGAGAGAATGTTAAGCAAAATTTGTTTGAAGAAATTTTGGTATAGAAATTTCTTACAAATTTAAATTTTATAGTTTTATGGGAATTCATTGAACTTAACTGAAAATAGAAAGACTAAGTTTTAAAACAAGGTATTTTTAATTAAGTGCTTTCCGACGGAAAAACGATATTATGTCGAAATTCACATTTTACCTCGTAAGCAACTTCGATTGACCTGATTTTTATAGGGGATATGCCAGTATACTTGTAACTTTTTTGGGGTTGCAGAAAAACGAGAATAAAAAAATAATAATGGCACTTATTTATTGCTGTTGCCTGTAAAATATAATGATAAAAATTTACGTTTAAAAGAATATTTCTTTATTTTACTTCCTAGTTTAAAACACAATACAATAATAATTAAGTCAAATTAAAAAACCTATATACATTTTATTAAATCTCAAATATTTGAACAAAAGCACGTTCGGTGTAAATAATACCCGTTTATTACCCACTTTTACAATCCTACCATCCCGACCATTGTCTAAAAAAATATAATTTAGCAGTAATAATGAATCGGAATGTTGCTCCTTTGCATATTGTTTGTTCAGTGTCAGTAATCGACCTTGATTATTACATTAAATTGACAGTAAATATCTATCTTCAGCATTTTCATGAACCTTTTGCTTTTTTAAGCAACCGTTGGGGCCTTAAACTAACTAGTTAAATCTGGTGTGAGGAATTAAAAAAAAAAAACATTCAAAGCTAAGGGTAAAGTAAAATCACAAAAATATGTTTAAAAAAAATCCCCTCCCATAGTCGTGAGACGCGGATTACCGCTTAAAAGTGCAATTTTTGAGTTTTTTGCCGATATTTGAAAAACTCAAAATTTTTTTGGAAAAGAAAAATTTTCCTGGGTTTTTTTTGACTTTAGGAAAAAAACCCTAGGAAATAAAAAAAACTCAAAAGAAAATCCCAAAAAAAAGCCCGGGCAAACAAATCTGGGAAAAACCCTAAGAAAAAAATATTATAAGTAACCCTAATCCATGTGACAAAACTGATAGTAGAGCCAATAATAATGTTTCGCTTGCCGTCGGCTTTTTTTCACAAAAATTTTAATAAAAGTTGGTGTTCCATTTTTTTAAAGAATTGAGATCACTGATCACTGATGTGAAATATTATTTATTGCCATCTTTAAAAATATGTTTCCAAAATAGATAGCAATAATTTGCTCAAAAATTTACCCGAACAAAATGTTCAAAGAAAAGCTCACAAAAATGTTCACGCAAAAAATTTTAGATCTTTTGCACGAGCTTTTATTTGAGCATGTTCGTCTGTGTAATTGCGCCTTTATACGATTGTCTGGTGTTACATACTGTGTGATACAATTCATGTTTATTATTTAGGTGCATTAAGCATGATGTCTTCAACAGAAACAAGCTTGGCAGTATTAAAATGTTGTGTTTGAGCTTTAAACATAAATTGTATTGCTCTTTTTTGCAAAATAAAGAGCATGTTAAATAATTGTTGCGAGCAGCACCCCCGAAAACATATTCCATACCTATACGCACATTCAATTAACGAATGATAAGCGTTTTTTACTAAGCAGGCTGATTTGAGAGAACTCTTATTGCATAATAGCTTGAAGCTATTCTTTTTGCAAGGTAAAATATGTGAGTCTCAAATTTTAATTTAGAGTATATAAATAAACTTAAAAATGTACTGGTTAATTCTGTAGCGATATACTGATTTATTGGATTTTTTCTTACATAGAAAATTTAAAAATGCAACATAAAACCTACTTTCTCAGCAGGTAAGGACTCTGTTTTATGGATAGTATAAAATCTTAAAAATGGGGTTTAATAGGATTTCTTGCAGAAAGCTTTTAAGTTTTTATGAATGGTTAATGGATTTTCCGATGTTAGGGTTGCTCGTTACATTGTGTAACACGACCTTATTTTTCCGATTAAATGTGATTATTTATATACTCCAATCAATCTAGTAAAGAAGTGGAAAAAAACACATCTTTAATTTTTAGCACACAGCTTTAGAATACCTTTATAACCAACCGAAAGTTCCCTAAAATCCCCTGGATCCGAGGTCCGCCATATTGAAAAAAATGACAGCTTTTTGACAAATATTTTCTTAATATCGTTGCTTAAGGGCGTAACTAGCTAAAATTTGTTATGTAGGTAATCATTGGAGGAGAGGTACTATTCGGCGCGGCCGATTCGGTACGAACGATTCGGCGCGGCCAATTTGGCGCGACTGATTCGGTATGACCGATTCGGCGCGGCCGATTCAGTACGACCGATTTGGCACGGCCGATTCGGCGCGAAAAAAATTCGGCGTGGCCGATTCGACGCGATGGCAGATATTTTTTGACTCACAACTCTATATTTAATCAGAATGCACTTTCATGAATGCCTTGTATAGATAGCATTCCTCATTACTTTAATTTTAAGTTTGTGTTTAGGGTTTTAATGTTGGGTTTGGGTTTTTATGTGGAGTTGGGTTGGTATGGAGAACGAAATTGGAATAAACACTATGTACTTCATGCTATTTTGTCCTAAAAGCACTTTTTCTAATGATATACAGTTGAAGTATACCATTAAAAAAAGTGGTAATAATATAAAGTGACCAATCGTACGGTATTTGTCCAGTTTAAAAAACACGTCCGGTATTGTCCGGTGTTTTTTCACGTTGTCCAGTAAAGTCCGGTATTTCACAGTTACAATACTGCACATGGCAACGCTGCTCGTCTGTAGCTATTTTCACAGTTTACCGCGCACGGGTAAGGGGCAATGAGATATCACTCATGCATTTGCTGATTGCGATTGGTTGAGTTTATGCAGTTCCACCAATCGCGTTTTGTAACTCTGCGTAAAGAGATCTGCGTGTTAGTTCTTAGAAGATCTATTTTTTCTTATTTTGGAATAAGTAATTGTGTCATTTCTGAGCACAGATTATCATCCCCTTTAATCTGTTTTTCTGAGTCTTTTTGTCTCATTCGTAGTTGTGTGGTTTTATAATTATAATCAAAGGTTTATAAATATTATTTTGGCATTATCAACACGCGCAGATGCACGCATCTAAGCGCATTGAAGTTACAGGTGGGTCGAAGTATTAGAATTTTCTTTAAAAAATAATTTTGAATTTAATGTTGTAGTTTTATTTGAATACTCTTTCGCCTTACCTGGGACTAAAGCAGAGTTCGAAAGAGTTTTTTCTGTGTAATAATTTGTTTAAGTTTATTATTTGATTAAGATAATACATAATTATTTTTATCTGTTTAAACTGGACAAAAAATGTTTTACTGGGTCCGGTATTTTGAAGTTTGGGAGTTGGTCACCTTAAATAATACTTAGTGCGCCGAGACGGCCACCCGAGTCAGCCGCGCCGAGTTGTACACTGGCGCCGAGGCGGCTGCCCCAAGTTGTCCTAGACCTCTCATTGGGGCTTAATATGAAAATCCAAGATGGCGTCCTACTAATGTGAAAAATACCTTCTTTCATAATCACTTACTAAGTTTATAAGGGCCTGTTAAACCGTTTAAATTTCAAACCGTTTTCCTAAAACGCATGTATAAACACTACCTAAACCGTTTTAAGAGGTCCGATGCGCTTTAGCTAAAATCGTTTTAAAAATGCGGATTAGCGTTTGTAAAACCGTTTAATAGTGCGCATAAACCTTCAAACCGTTTTTGAAGCCAGTGCTACCAACCTAAAAGTTCAAAATGAGTTCAACGTCCATTCCAATGTGAAACTAGGTATGTACCTACTATACCAACCAGTCGGCTTTTGGTTGCGTCAAGGTTGGCAGCGCTGGAGCAACTGATCCGAAAGCGTTTTTAATTTCAACGTATAAACAGTAGGCTGATTAAAATAAAAACGGTTTACGGGCCGTATAAACTAAGTAACTGACCTAACTTCCTAATCCGTTTAGCCATCGTTAAATTGCACAGGCTAACCATAGATGTCTTAATTTAAAAATTGGGGTACAGTTGTCATCTGTCAAAAATTACGGCCACCATCTTACATTAAATGTTGCACATTTAAGTCATCCATTTTATATAGAAATTTGTTGGAAGATTTTTCCAGCAAAGCTCTAACATACTAAAAATTCAGCTTTCTAAGTGCTAAGTGGCGGGCGTCATTTCTAAAAAACTATCACTTTTTTACAATATAGTTACAAAAATAATTCGGGGACATATTTTTTTACAAAAAAAGTTATAATAAAGTTTGTATAAGCCAATTTAGGACTGGTAGTAATAGTTATTTACCTAAAAAGTGCGGAAATTTATACTTTTCCTCACGCACCGGCGTTTGCACGAACGACGCACCAGCGGAGTTCGGGAAAGCCGTAAGTGCGGAAAATACTTTCCGCACGCGTTAAGTACAACATTTTTCCTACGAGCGTGCGCAATATCAAAATATTTTGTCATAATTTTAGTTAAACCTAGCAGACTAAAAATGAAAAAATAGTCAAAACTACGAATTTTATGTTTTGTTCAGTACTAAACTTTAACAAGCTTGATTCATCACTGAGCAACAGCGTGCTTAACAACAAGCGTGCTCAAGAGCGTGCGTGAAAATTTTTTGCATTGAAAAGCATTTTTTAAAGCAGAAATAAGAAATATAGCTTGCAGTTAAAATTTACCCCCCCCCCCCTCCTACCTTTTATATGGACTTAATTTTTAAGAATCATTTTTTATTTTTACGAAAAATCAAACAAAAAAGGCATAAATACTGGGCCGCGGTTAACCGTTACTCAAAAGACGCTTTACCGATTTTTTAAAAATTTGGCATAAAAATTCTTTGGCTCCATGCGATGAACTGATTCGGTTTTGATGTGGGGAAAAGTTTGTGAAGATTGTAAAAAGGGGGGTTAAAATTTTACAAAATTATCAACTAACGAATTGTACTAGCTAGCGACATACGATTTTCTCATTTAAATGGGCAAAGCCAACTTATTCAAACCCTGCAATAATTTATTAGTTGCATACGAATATGGTATGGGGGACTATTAAAATCGTGAAATTTTGACTTTTCTAAATTTTATCAAAAATGATTTATTAAGGTTTCAAAACACCTTAATCGACGAAAAAAAAAGTTTGTGTGTGTCGGTCTTTGTCTGTTGTCTGTCTGTATACACGATAACTCAAGAACGCCTTAATCGAAATTTGGTACAAAAATCCTCTATCGGCTGGCCATGAACTGATTAACTTTTGGGTAGGGTGGCGGCAGGCTAAAGGGGGAAAAGGGGGATAAAATATTTAAAAAAATTTTAACTTTGAAACAAAAGCAAGTAGCGATACCTATACGGTTTTCAGATTTACTTTTCCATGAATATTTACTACAAATTTTGTTATAAAGTCGAAATTTGTGAGAGCTTTAGTTTCCGAGTCATTTGAAAAATTGTTAAAATATATTAAAAAAATCATAAATTTAGAAGTAGAGCAGCTATTGCTGTGCGATTTTCAGATTGTGGTTTTCGTAAATATTAGCCAAAAATGTTGTTATAAGGTTCAAATCTTTCAAAGCTATAGTGTTCGAGATATTTTCATTCTAGCACCAATTTTTGTTTTATGATTAGCTGTTTTATAAGGCACGTTCGTTAATTTAAGCATGGGTCAAGTTATTGTTTTGTTAAAAATTTAGGACATGAAAATGGACCAAAAGTTCTTGCCACGTTGAAATAATAATAAATAAGAAAACAATAAAAATTAGGAAAATATAAAAAAAATGGTGCTAGAAAGCACGAATAGTCCACCATAAAATCAATTATTTTATGTTGAGAGGAAATTAAAATTTCTCAAAAACTGTAGCATTGAAAGATTTAAACCTTGTTAAAATTTTTGGGTAATATCTACGAAAACCAAAATATGGAAGACGCATATAAATAGCTGCTTTACTTCTAAAGTTGTGATTTCTTAAATATATTTTAACGTTTTCTCAAATAATTCGGAAACTACAGCTCCCACGAATTTTGTTCCAAAGCTACAATTTTTTTAAATATTTTATCCCCAATCCAGAACGCCCTAATCCAATTTGACAGATGGTTGTCTTTTTCATGAATGCTGTGTCAGATTTTTTCATCATTATTTCATCACCTAATTCCTAGCACCATACTCATGAGCACTACAAGTGCGAAATCCGGATCTACGGTTACCATTACCTTTTTTTAAATTTATCAACTCCAGAGCTTAGGATATCTGTAAAGATAATTATATCTGACTCCGTAGAGATGCTTAATTTTCCTTAATATAGTACGGGGGACTATTAAAAATGTGAAATTTTGACTTACCAAGGTTTCAAAGTTACCAAGGTTTCAAACCACCTTAATCGACGAAAAAAAAAGTTGTCTGTCGGTCTGTTGTCTGTTGTCTATCTTTATACACAATAAATCAAGAACGCCTTAATCGATTTTCACGAAATTTGGTACAAAAGTACTTTATCAGCAGACCATGAACTGATTAACTTTTTAGTAGGTTGGTGCGGTTTGATGGGGGGAAAAGGGGGATAAAATATTTAAAAAAATTGTAAGTTTGGAACAAAAGCAAGTAGCGACATAAGGTTCTCAGATTAAAGCTTTCATGAATATGGACCACAAATTTTGTTATAAAGTGCAAATTCGTGGGAGTTTTAGTTTCCGCGTTATTTGAAAAACTTTAAAATATATAAAAAAAGTCATAACTTTGCTAGTAAAACAGCTATTGATATGCGGTTTTCAGATTTTTGTTTTCGTAAATATTACCTAAAAATTTTGTTACAAGGTTCAAAGCTACAGTTTTCGAGATATTTACATTTCCTTTTCCATGTTAGAATACCTATCGAAATAGATAAGGGGTAGCTTGAAAATGATACCGTTTTCGACAATGATTGACCATGTTTTGGCCATTTTTCATTTAAGGGGGGGGGGCAAAGCATTTTTTTTTAATAATAGCATATTCACAAACAGAAAGCAAAAAATAAAAAATAAATGGTTTGAAATATCGAATAAAAGAAAGTAAAGTTTAAAAGTATTATACTTTTAAAATTTTAAAAAAATGGTAGATGCGTACTTAAATATAGGTACACATGGTCCATAACCGTGTTCATAAATAGTATTTGTATATCTATTAGCAAAACTGTGTTCACAAACAGTATGCAAAACAACTAAAAGTGTTATTAGATATAAGTATATTTATAGTCTCTAACTGTGTTCACAAAGAACTTGCACTAGATTAGCCTTGAATTGTGTTCACAAACAGCAAGGTTTTTAGGTAATATGTTGTTAGCATAAACTGTTTTCACAAACAGTAAAAATACATTCAATCTTTCTTACCTCATATTTTTTTATTATCTATAACTGTGTTCACAAACAGTATTTACAGATCTATTAGCAAAACTGTGTTCACAAACAGTACTTCCATGTCCATTAGCAAAACTGTGTTCAAAAACAGCTTGCACTAGATTAACCTTGAACTGTATTCACAAACAGTAAGGGTTTTAGGTAATATGCTATTAGCATAAACTGTTTTCACCATCAGTAAAAATACAGTCGCTACGCGGCAATGGTCTTCTGGAGCGAATTTGCGATGGGGATGGATGGGCCCAACTACCTATTTTTGTCGCACGTACGCGGCCTACGCCTTTTTTTATTTTCCAGATTGCCCATTTTAACTTACATTATTTGTCTCTTTAAATAATAAAAATCAATAATATTTTTATTTATGGAAGACATAATAAACGCGTCACTAAAACACTTCAAAATAGGTCGCGGAAAAATAAAAAGTCTGGGCATTAATTATACTGTGCGGTCTGGCACACAAACAAAGAATGAGTTGGGAGACCCACAAGTACCGGCAGGAGAAGGCGACGCGCGGTGCAGTTTTGAGTCTTTAAAGTGTGGTTTGGTTCGTAGATAGAGCTATTACATATCCATCTTATTTACGAAATGAGGCCAAATATAACAGAAATATAGGTTTCATCACATTAGTTGGGGAAATTTTAGCCGTTTTTTAATTTTAGCGGTGCGTCGGTAGTACTCTGACTTGGTACACAATTAGTACTTACCTCAAGAATCACCAGAAAAATAATAATTTCGTAGGCGGCGGTTTTGATTAAACCTCGCGACGCTTTTAAAATTTGCCCTGACTGAATATTAGCCAAAACTACATTTAATAAGCTTTCATTCAAGATGCATTTCATTACAGGCATTGGCGACGTCAAATTTGAGAGCTAAACAAACCTCAATTTTCATAAAATTTTAGCTTGTGTTTGTAATTTTACTTCAAATGCAGAATTTTCCACTCATATATTATGCTGGGAGTGTTGCCCTTCAAAATAAATTAGTTTGTGAGAGATTTCAGTGAGTATAGACAACAAAAATGTTTAAACAGTGGCGTGCGTGCTGTTTTTCTTAACTTTCAGATTTGGCATATTTGCGTACAAAACCTACGAATTCTCAGCGGATCTTACGGTTGATATATTTGCAATATACAACTTTTGAAAGATTATAAGAGGGCGATAAATTCTGCCTGAGTACTTATAATATGGCGTTGTTCTATTCTATGCCGTTGAACATAGAACAGATTTGATGGAAATTACAAAAACGTAGAAAATTTTGCACGGCCTAACAATTCAAATTCAATTTTTACTTTTAACTTACTTGAGATATTTGGGAAGCCAGCTTGCAGTAAATTTTTTGACACCTTAAAAATCACAGTTTTTTTTTAACGGTTTATTTTAACAAAATTATTTTGCCCAATATTTAAAAACTATGTTTTTACTTTATTTTTAATTCTAAAATTCTTGATTATAAATACCTTTCATTGACATAATCATATTATCATCATATATCAGTTAAATTCCAAATATGTTATTGAAATTATTAAAATTTTAATAAGTAATACAATTTATGATTTAAAAACACAGAAATAACGTATTTTGAAAATATAGTGCGACAACCATGATAAACCTTAAAATAATTTAGTTATATACCTTTTAAAATGTTTTTAGATGTGTTAAAATATTTAAGGTATTGGTATGTTTTTTCAAGCTTATTAGATGATTAGTATTTAAAATGGTGCTGTTTAATCTATGTTATGCAAATTTACACATTTTTTAAAAAACAATATTTTTGTTGAAAAACAAAAATATTTATTTTTTTTCCTTTAGTAATAAGTACTAATCCTAGGCTTATTGGAGAAAATGAAATAATTTATTCATTGTAAGTTACAGGGTGTTGTTTTGAAGTGAGATTTAAAAATGAGAACACATCTAAGTCCGGACCTGAAAATACCAAATTTTGAAAAGCATGTTTATTAAACTTCTGGAGTGTACTAAGCATGCAAAATTCCGTAATTTTAGTTTGCATGGTTTTTGATATATTAAATTGAACACTTTTCGTATATTTTGATAAATCACCCTGTATATCCGTTAAAAACGCCACCAGGTAAATTTTATTACCAGATATGGCATGGACTTAGTCCACAGCGCCTATGATGTGACTATGTCCAATTCGTCGTGAATCACCCTGTATATATAACGAACTAGATATGTTTGTTCGGGTGGAATCTTGCAACTTAATTTTGACCTACTTCCCGACATCCGATCGGCTTTAAATTTCGCATGCTTATACAGTTGCGGTGACAACACAAGAATATAGTGTGATGAAATTTACAGCTCCCCTTTATTCGAAGGGGATGGAGGGGGTACAGTTGAAGTACGCCCGATTTCCTTAAAACTTGATGTGTTGGGGCACTTGGGTATGAAGATAACGAATTTCTAATCAGATTTTTAAAATTCGATATGGCGGATTTAAGATGGACGATTTTTGGTCATCTTTTGATAACCTCTTTTGACTAACTTATCCGATTGCCTTCAAATTTGTCATGCATTTATAGTTCCGGTGAATAAAATAAAATAACATGTCATTATTAGGTACCCCTTCTCTCTACGAGGGGAGTGCAGTGGGGAAAACTCTTAAGTTTTTCCAATTTGTAACTAACATTGATATACGGGGGCTTTTAGGGATAAGGAATACGAATTTTTTTATCAGATTTTGAAAATTCAATATGGCGGATTCAAGATGGATTTTTGGTCATTTGGTCATTAACTGACTTATCCACATCCGATTGTGTTCAAATTTGGTATGCGTTTATAGTTCCGGTAAAAATACAATATTATGGTATTCTTAGGTACCCACTTCCCTCTTACGAGGGAAGAGGAGGGCGGAAAAGATTTAGTTTGTTCTATTTAAATCAAAATTGGCATACAGGGATTTTTCGGGAAGGGGATATGAATTTTTGATCAGATTTGAGAATTTCAATATGGTGGATTCAAAATGGATGATTTAGGGAACAAATTTAAAAATTAAAAAATAAATTTTTATCAACAAAAACTTTTAAAGAAAAAGCTTTTATTAAATGCACTAAAAAGTAAAAAATATTTTTTTACCTTTCTTATACCATAATAAAAGCGATAGGCTCAAATTTGAACTTTTAACTTTACAGTGACAAAGACAGGACTACAAAAGAAGAACTAAATTATTCTTCTATTTGAATGATAAACATAATGCTTTCATCTAAAGAAGCTAAGAACGGGTGAGATTGCCGTGTTTGCCAAGTCTTTGAAAATGTCCTAAGGATAATAAAGCTGTTTCTTAGGTGAATCGTCGATGTGACCGATATACGATACCTAAAGTTAAAATTTTTAATTTGCGCCCATCGCTGTTATGATGGCATAAGAAAGATTAAAAATGATCTTCTACTTTTGGGTGTTTTGAAAGTTTTTTTGCACTTCAGAGCCTAAAAACGTATTTTACTCCCTCATTTCTGTAACTAAAATATTTTAGTCCCGCTCCTTGTTATCAGGCTATATAAATTAACTTAACGTCAAAACGAATGAAGGTTTAGTAGAAACGCATTTTAGGAACATTTATATTTATTTTATTTGTAACATCCGAAAATAGGCATGACCACAATATGAAAAAGAACTAACCTAACCTATAAATTCTTAAACTATTTGATATTATTACCTACAGCCAACTAAATGGACTAATGGTCCCGAATCTTAGGCGGTTTCGCTTCGCTGCTGTATTGGAGTTTGAAAGATTGCTGATTGGGTACGTTCAATGCCGCAATCTTCAGTGATTATAGTGCATATGGTAACTGATGTATCTTCGCTTTGATAGAAACGGTGCCCAAAAGTGCAAAAAATAGTATATATATACCCTGGGACTAAAGTGTCTTTTTATCCCTCAGCGAATTGTAGCCTTCCCTCCGGTCGGGCTACAAACACTTCGCCACGGGATAAAACGTACCACTTTAGTTCCTAGGTATTTTTAATCAAATTAATAAAAATTTGTTTAATTTTAAAGAGTTATATAACTTGATACTTTAAAAAAAAGTTAATATACTAGTTGAAGGGTTACTATACACTTTGAGCATTAAAAAATATAACATTAACGATTTTTTGAAGAAAAATGGAAAAAATAAATAAAATGCATTGTGAGAAATAGTAGTTTTAACAACTAGTGGCTAAAATAGTGTTTTTTTTTACAAGCGTTGGTTTAAATATCGAGCGCAGCGAGGTATTTAAAAACGCGAGTAAAAAAAGCACAGTTTAGCCGCAAGTTGTTAACACTATTTTTTTAATACCTTTATCAAAAAATCTAAGAAAAAAAGGAAAATATTTTTAAAAATCTCGAACGAAGAGAACTTCTCGCAACACAAAATCTTTACAATATAAATCAAGGCGGCTGGTAAATGAAATACCAATCGTTTCTATAGCGCTGTGTTTTTTTACTCGTTGACGTTCATTGTTGCGACATTTTAATCTTTGACAATGTGATATTTTGGTGATATCTTTAAATGATTTTTTCGTAAATACTTGGTGAAAAGTGGCGGAAATTTCTTAATTCTTAGGCAAGAATAATTACATTTTTTCAATATTAATATTTTCCTCTATTTCTCTTTAACTTTAGGTAAAAAACGGACATAAATCTTTTTTTGCACCCGTGGTAAAGAAAAAAGTTTTTCTGCATCGGTAGCCAAAAAAGCCATGCTTTATTTATCTTCAGATAGTTACTAATATCATGTTCTTGATGAAGGTATAAAAAAAATTATTTACGCTGTTACCATAACACTAAACGAAGTTTTCCTGGAATTCATTCTTTACCTTATTATCATAAAATATATCATTGATATATAAATATTTATTCAGTTTAACATTTTCTGGAAAAATTATTTATAAAAGCCTTCCTTTTATATATTTTCAGTACAAAGAGGATATCATTCAAATTTATTTAAAACCAAAACATCCCTGAAATAGTTTGATTTGGCAACACTAAAATTTTATTCTAGGCAACCAATTCTAACAGATCTCCTTCCTTCTCTAAAATACTTTCCACTTCACTAAATTATCTTTACCTACCTCTAAAATTCTTCCCTCTCTTTCTAAATATTTTTCATTTCAACATAGAAAAAATGTTTTTTGACATTACTTTCTTTGAATGCTAAAAAAACAGTGAATACTTGAAAATATTTGTTAATGTTTTAGTCTAGAAATCGAGAGCTTGGAAAGAAAGCTTTAAAATGTGAGCAAAATAATGGCATAAAAATGTGGAAAACATAAAAAAATTGGTTAAACAAAAACGGTACCCTTTAAATTATGCTAAAATATTTTAAGCTTTAAATTGTTATCATGGCCGTACCATTAGGTAAAATTATTTTAGTTAAACAAAACGTTTAAAAACTCTGTTTTTTTTATAATGTCGAAAAAGTTACTGAAAGTCGGTTTTATATTATATATTGAGTAATTTGAAAGGAAAAATTGAATTTCTGCTGATCAATTAAACCAAAACAAATAAACCAAAAGGCGCGACGCGGCGGGAAGAAAGGCACATATCCATAAGAACAAATGAACTTGATAATGTTCCTGTCACACTAAATTTTCAAATAATAAAAACGGGACTATCATTTGGTAGACCCTAAAAAGGTGCTGTACGAAGTTTGAATCATTTTTTTACAGCTTTAAGAATAAAAGCGCAGAAAAGTAGAAACCAAAAATGAATATCTCCTATCTGTGGAACTACTTGGATTTCTTAAACCTTTTTAAGTTTTAGGCGAAGTATTAATATGTGCATCTTTTCCGAAATTTAAACCTTTTCGTATCTCCTACCGTCTAGGAGAGATGAGCATCGAATTTGGAAAATCTTGTATACCCCTGGATATACCCGTTGTCACAAATGAAATGTAAAAGTTTATCTATGCCTGGTCTTAAGAATACTTAAGTTAGCGTCCAGTTAAATTAAAAAAAAACAAGTCTTTAAATTGCCCTTTTTAATATAATTTTTATTGCAGAATGTTAACGAGTTTTTTAGAAGATATAGGTACTTACATTTTAAATGTAATAAATAGAAGCGTAATTCAGTCTCTAGTCTGCATCTTATCTTAAATACTTATTTCAAAAGAGGAGATTTATAATGAGTCGAGTTGAAAATCTTGCATGTTGCTTGAAGTTAAGGAGCAAAAATACGGCATTAGGGAATTTTAGAACAAATTTCAATTATTTATGCATCTATACAGACCGCTTCAAGCTACTACGAACATAGGGGGAATCAAGTCCAATTTACTCTCCGTGCCGTACGACCGAAGTGGATTCGAAGCACGCTGCAGTGTTATCTTTTGGAAATTCATTTTGTTTTTATTATTTTGTTTTATTTCTGCCTTGCTCGAGAAACAGATGAGTAAGTCCTTAATTGAAATAATACATTTTTAAAAGTAAAAATGGATGTCTACGAAGTTGCCGAAAAAGTGCAGATGGTCAAATGGTCAAATCGTCATAACCCAACACACGTTCGATATTGGTCGAGGGAAAATTTGCATTTGTATTTTGACGTAAGAACACAGTATCCCCAAAAACTAAATGTTTGGGGGGGGGGGGGGTATTGTAGGGGAACACGTAATTGGGCCATTGGATCTACTGCAGCAGCACATTATTCCAACTGCTAGGCAGTTATTAGGTGTAAGATTTGGTGAAACATGGTTTCAACAAGATGGTTGTTCCGCTCACAATGTTGGCCTTGTTAGGGAATATCTTGATAATGTATTTCCTAATCGGGTTATAAGTACACGGGGAACTATTTTATGGCTAGCTCGATCTCCCGATCTTGCTCCTAATGACTTCTATCTGTTTTTGAAGAAGCTTTTCAAATTATCACCCCTAACATGCTTGGAAACGTTAGAAGGGGTTTTTATAGTAGGCTCGGATATTGTCTAGCCGAGCAAGGAGGACTTTTCGAACATTTGCTTTAATTTTTTTTTGACTGGGAGAATCTTTTTGGTTTTTAGAATGTATTATTTTATTTTGAGAACTTGCTTTTATTTTGTTTCTCCTTATTATTTTCATTGTAACTCGTCGTCACTGATAAATCTGAGCAGTTTACAATAAAACGCTCTTATTTATCAGTGACAAAAAATAAGAAAATTATGTTATAAAAATTTGCGTATTTATTGACCAAATTCCGGTTTCATTGACTACACTCCACACAGCACCGTGGTTAGAGGCGTACTAAATACAAGGCGAAAGGCGGCGAACGGCAGCGAATGGCGATCGGAAGCCTGAGTGTTGGTTGCTTCACTGATAGGCGTGCGGTGTCTCTGCATGTACGTACAGTGGAAAATTAGACTTCTTCCGCCCTATGTTCGCAGTAGCTTGAAGCGGTCTGTATATATGCACTGATAAAAAGAATTAATATACAGTATTGAAAACACCAAAGTAAATCTCGTGTCCGCAAATAAAAATTAAAGTAACACTCGTGGAATATCGGACAAAGCGTTTTTGTTTCTCACTTCATTAAGACAAGACCTCCAATGTCTAATGGAGAATCCTACAGACCTGTTTCATCCTTACTAGGAATCGTCAGAGAGTCATAGGATTGTACCTGGCAGTTGAAGCTACACAGGCACCATGCACAACTCTCGAATTTAAAGCAAAAGGTTTGAAATCCGCGGAGACGTAGTACCTTTGTGCGCCACCTGTCGAATAAACTGAGAAACAAAAACATCAAAATTAAAAAGTGCAGAATGCAAATTTGAATATTACAGGATATAGTATATTATTAACCTAGGGATTAAAGTGCTACTTTTAATCCCGAAAGGTTTCTACAATTCGCTAAGGGATTAAAGACGCTTTGGTCCCGAGGTTTATATGCACCGTAGAAAGCAAAAAACTGAAAAGAAGAAATAATTCTAGATACAGACCACTTAACAGTACTCTAGTTTTGCTGTTAATATAGTGAATTCATTGAAAATTTGGTGTGATCTGGAAGTTTTGCTATGGTAATAAACAAAAGTCAGTCAGTTGTTGTTGTTGAGTAAAAAAAAAGCCAAAAAGCATTTTTTTGAAGATTGAAAAGGCCGCCGATGAGGCCATTGCTGGCCTTCTTTCTCAAAAATTAAAATGAGATCTACAAACTACACTGAACAAAATGCAGATAATTTATCCGACGAAAAGGTCATTCTGGCCTGTTTCCTGGGAAAGTCTAAAAAACACAATGCATCTTCTCTATGGACCAAATATTCCATGCTAAAGGCTACAACAATAACTTAAAAAAACGTCGACATAATTTTTGAAGCGACAGAATAAGCATTACCGGCCGAAGAAGTCTAGGATATTGGATCTAGAAAATATCATAGAATTTCTGCAAAATGCTCCAGATGAAAAATGTATATAGCACAAAAAGTGAGATTCTTTATTTTTAACTTTAGTATTTTCCTGTCGGTTAGTATTATTGGCACTGCTATAAGGTACCTACATGGTTTAGATTTAAAAGACTAAAGTAGTTTACCTAACTAGTGCGGAAAGTGCCACTTTTCCGCACGCGATTGCCGATGGCCGAACGATGCGTTAGCGGATTTCGGCTAGTAATTAAGTACGGAAAAGTCACTTTACGCGCGAGTTAGGTACAATATATTTTCTACTCGGTCGACTTAAGTATTCATTTAACTCAACAAAAGGGATTTTAAAAATGTTACTCTTTATTTATCGTGACTAAAATATTTACCTAACACAAAAAAGAAAATTTTTAAAAATATAGCGGTATATTTATTTTTTATTTTTGGTTGAGTCCGGAAAAGTACCATAAAGTTAACTTTTCTAAACGCAAAACAGTGCGGAAAAGTGAATTTTCCGCACGCTAGTAGAAAAAATAAAACTAATTTTGTGGCGTGGCGCTGATTATGAATGTCGACGGATCATGTAGGGGAAAGGAGCTCTGTCAGCTGAACTGCAGCGATGTTTTGGACCCTTGAAGCTTTTTCCTGGTGAATCTATGGGACACAAAATTACCAAAAGATCGCATGTTTGTGGTAAGAAGATCTGCTGAAAACTTGACAAATGTAGTGAAACTGGTTAAAAAATATGTTGATCTAAGCCCACCTACAAAACATACACGATTTTTTTGTCATACAAAAATGGGAAATGCACTAGTCAGCCCATAGAGAAAAATATATTTGGACAGCTGCTGGCTATTTGGGACTACCAGATTCAAACCTGTATACTGGACATTGCTTCCGCAGATCCTCAGCATCTTTACTTGCAGACTCGGGAGCAACTATAGATGTACTGAAAAGAGATGGAGGCTGGAAAAGCCATTCTGCCGCTGAAGGATACGTTGGAAACTCATTGAATCAAAAAACAATGTTGCCGATCAAATTTTGACTCCTCCGAGGTCTTCTCAGATGTTCATATTGCATTGACATCAAAATCAATGAAGAACGAGCGATTGCAGGAACTCAGATGATTACGGCGACGGATACATTTGTGCGAAATACATCTATAATCAAAAACGTTGCTTTCAACTGTCCGCCCTTTGTTATCCTTTTAAACTGGGCAGTATACGTGTTTATAAGTAATTTATTTTGTTTTAGTGACTAGTTATTATGGTATAAAAAATCGAATATAGAATAGTTTGCAAATGGTCTGCGTCAACAGAAAGACATTTTAAGTTTCTTTCTTGAAAATCACAAACAATATCTTTTTGATGAAATTAAAAGCTCAATAAGAAGCTGCAGGAGTACTTACAGAAAAGATCTTTCGTTAGCTAAAAAATCAGCTAATGATAATAAAATTCTGGAATCAGGTAACTCACAGACAGCAATGTGGATCATAATTAATATTAATGTTAACAAAACTGGTTAATGTACTACTGAAAAAACGTCAAACGACTTTAACATCTATCTATCTCCAAAACAGACTTTAAATTATTTTTTAAATAGACAGGCATATTGGTCATTTTAGTTTTAGGTGTGTTACTTTTGTTAAAATGCGAGAGTTTATTACTAGCTTAAAAAATAGTAAATGTTTAGATGTTTATGGTTTAATTAAAAAAATAATTCAGTCTATTAGACATAGTAATAATCCCTTTGACAAAGTTAATTAATGAGTGTATAACGACAGGCGTTTTTCCAGAGTTTTTAAAAATAGCAAAAGTATTGCCTTTACATACAAAAGACGACATTAACAACCCTGGCAACTATAGACCAATTTCTATTATTCCAATTTTTGGTAAAAAAAGATCAAATAGGTGAGTATTTTTTCCTTAACCCAATTTGGTTTTAGGCAAAATATGTTAACTACGAATGCAATAAATAGACTTGTAGAACTTATAAATAAATGTTTTAGAAGTTCTAAATACGTTTCTGCGCAGTTCTTAGATTTAACAAAAGCTTTTGTTATAATGGCTTTGACCAGAACAGTGCGCACCTCATCAAGTCATATTTGACAATTAGAGAACAATTTGTATCTTGTGCAGGTGTAGATTCAGACAGCCTACCAATCGAATATGGCGTGCCTCAAGGCTCTGTTTTGGGGCCTATTTTGTTTCTAATTTTTGTGAATTATTTGAAAAAATCTTGCATTTCCTCAGAATTCATCCAATTTGGTGATGACTCTACGGCACTTTAATTTCTTTTACGAATTGACGAATTGGATTATAGTGCATTTAGATTATTAGAGTTAGTAAAAGATTGGTTTTTGTCAAACAGGTTAAGATTAAATGAAAACAAAACGGAACATTTAATTTTTCCCCTAAAAACTTTACGAGGAATTGACGATTCTGATCCCATTAAATCTGTCCGTTTTCTGGGAGTACAGTTAGATTCCAAAATAACCTGGGAAGAGCATACTAATCAGCTGTTAGCCAGGTTGTCACCTACTTACTTTCTAAAATAGACAGCCAAAAAACTCTTTTGACCTGTTATTTTGGTTTAATTCATTCCCTGATCTCATATGCGTTGTTGGCCTGGGATCATCACGTGATACTCAGAACTAGCTTTTAGAATGCGGAGAAGGGCAGTCAAAATTGTGGATGCTTTTAAATGATTAAATATCTTAACCCTTTCCTCTCAATATATTCTGCTGTGTTTGCTATGTATAAAAGAAAATATTTCAGTTTTTTCCTTACATAGGGATAGGCACAGTTTTAACACAAGGAATAGGGGCAATATTGTTTTGCCACAATATAGACTAAAAAGAACTAGAAATGGTAGTGCCTACTATTGCATAAAATTTAGCAACGTTTTACCAGGTTAGAGACTTAGACTACAAACCTTTTAAGAGGTCAGTTAAACAATTTTTACCTGGTAAAGCATTCTACAATTTTTAACTGCAGACTTCTCTGATAACTGAGTTGCAACAATCTTAATATTTTACTCTCTTACAAGATAAAATTATCCTTTTTTATTGATGAAAACTATTATGTTTGTCTATCGTTAATGTTGAGGTCCTACTACTTACTCAAATTTTTAAATCTTATTTTAATTTACAGTATAATATGTATGTCTGTTTTCTCTGTTGCTTGTGTTCTATATTAAATTTTTACTTATATTATAATTTTAACTAAAATTTTAATTGATAGTTTTATATTACTTTTTATTTTCTATAAGTGATCATATTTAATTTGGTGATAAATAGTCTTACATATATATTTTTTTTCTCTCAATTTTTTATTGAAAATTCGACAAATAAATTTTTGGCACATTATCTTAAAATTATATTTATTTTATTTTATTATATTAGTTTAATAACGTTAGCATTTTAAGTAATTACTAGGTTTAAATTTGTAAATTGTTTTTCACCAATAAAGATTGATTGTAAATATATATCATGATAAGAAGTAGTAAAAAACTAGATGGTAAGTATGTATGTGCTATATGTTGTGTTTAATTTATCTCACGGATTAACTTTACTTTTAATCAATAGAGATTAAAAGTGCCACTTTAGTTCCTAAGAGAGGGATTAAAAGCGAGATTAAGTGCATAAAATAATTTTTCATTGATTGGACTGATAGTTAGAATTTACGAAAAACATCAAAAAAAAGTAAATCTGTAAAAATTAAAATAAAGCAAAACTGCTTAGTTTATAAGATATTATTGTCTTGCTAATATATAATATAATAATAATAATAGAATAATAATAATATAATAATAATATAATTAGTTTGATTTGAATAAATCAAATAGTTGATGATTTTAAGAAAATTTTAAATTTTAGCTCTTTAGATTGCTCGCGCAATAAACTTGTTACGAATGTAATATTTTTCGGCAGACATTTGCAGTGATTTAGAAAATGTGGTATTGAACACGGAAACTTAATCTGACATTGGTACTTTGCAGATATCGGGTGCAAAGAATTTTGCAAAAAGATGTGTTAATTAACTAGAAATCAAACAAAAAAAGATGTTGTTTTATATTGTATCGTCAAAAATGCGTTTGAATATCTCTTTGCACACTCCCTCGACTAGAGTACCTCGCCCTGTGCAAAGAGTCATTTGCAAACATTTTTTCGCCCAAAAATTTCAGAGAAAGAATCATCTAGGCTACACTAGACTTACAAAACAACGAGATTCTGAAAAGTATAATTGATTACACGAAAATATATACTGATACCAAGAGAATACATGTTGATACCAGCATAACTTCGTTTTAATAGTCCGTAATATGGATGAATATATTTAGACTCTTTTTAAGGCAAGTATAAGTTATATAAAGCAATCCAAGTAAAACTTAGGATAAGGAAAAGTAAGGAGATTAAGTAAGACAATAATAATAATTGTTAAACTTAATTTCACATGTAATTTATACTTCAACCATGGAAAAGAAAAGTAAAAAATAGTATCCTTTATTGTTTGCTTGGAAGAATAATTGTTAACCTAAACTATAATATATTAATATAATAAAACCTTGGACTTGCATATATCTAATAGAAAATTGTTTTCGTATAAGTATTTATTTGTCACCACAGCCTGTAAAAGGTATGTAAACCTGTGAGATGTAAGAGTAGAGATTCTTTTTTTTTAGTTAGTGACCTTAGCTCAGGAAATGTTGAAGTGACGTTCAAAACGGGTCACGTAATATACATACTTTTTGAACTCAAATAAATATCAGAGCTTTCCCTCAAAAAAGGTAATGGTAACCGTAGATCCGGATTTCGCACTTGTGGTGCTCATCAGTACGGTGCTAGGAATTAGGAGATGAAATGATGATGGAAAAATATGACACAGGATTCATGTAAGAGACAACCATCTGTCAAACTGCAGAATCAGCAGATGCACCTTCATTTTGAAGGAAAATTAAGCGTCTCTACGGAGACAGATATAATTATATTTACATATATCCTAAGCTTTGGAGTTAATAAATTTAAAAAGGGATTAAGTGAGGGTGAATAAATAACAAAATGAATGAATAGCGAGCTTTCCCTCAAAAAAGGTAATGGTAACCGTAGATCCGGATTTCGCACTTGTGGTGCTCATCAGTAAGGTGCTAGGAATTAGGAGATGAAATGATGATGGAAAAATATGACACGGTCAAATTGCCATTTTGCCATTCTGTCATTTTGAAGGAAAATGGGAAAGCTCGCTATTCATTGATTTTGTTATTTATTCACCCTCACTAAATCCCTTATTAAATTGAATGTAATGCCCATTTTGTAAAAGCTAAGACAGGGCCACCAATTCTAAATATTTAAACATTTAAATGGGTGACCTTAGCTGCAGCGAAAATCGAGCCGTGTAAACCCTGCAATACATAGGTCGCCGCGCGACTAGCCCGAACGGTGAAAATCGACCTTTTAAATAGTAAATCGATTGTGCAGCGGGTCACTAAAATCGCAAACGCCAAAGTAGGGTACCGTCCGACTTTTGCCGCGCGCGATCATAGGTGCAGTCGACTGGTGATTAAAATCGACCGTGGAAATGTTTAGTTATTTTGATTCCGGCATGCATTTCAGTTAACCGTCATAACGTTATCGAAGCAACTAGCCGCAAGGCGGAAATCGATCTGTGTAAACGCACTTTTTTAGCCTTATTACCCTGACATTGTGTCCCAATTGCGTCTCTCTTTTCTTCTGTCCTGCAGATCCCAAGGGTACCAATCCTGCGGAATATTTGGCAGAGATTAAAGCTCCCTTGATAATGCAATTAACGTGACTATGTCTGTACTCTTTTTGCAGATTAACCTGAAGGCATAATGAAAAATTCAAGATACTAGATACCAGCGACAGACTTTCAAAGCCGTTAAGTCATTGATGTAAGTTAAAATAAAAATACTAAATACGAGCTACTAGTAACAAAAAACAAAATACCAGGTAACTCGTTAAAGAAAACCACGCAAAAAAGTAGGATTTTAAATCACTGTAAATTGAATTCAGTAGCTTGTATTTTTAATTGTGCCTGCAAATGTAGGAATGATTCATATACACAGACTAGTCGCGCCGAATTGCATTCAAACTTAAAAAATATAAATTATCAGAAGAATTTCAAATCAAGGAGTAAACATTAAATTTGTTCATATGCGATACATTTTATACGGAATATAATTGTTATAGTCTAAATTTTCTTTATTTTTAAGAAAAAATAATGATTACTTTTTTTTACTGAAGAAAATTCAGTTTTATATAGGGTAATTCCACCTTACCAGAAATACTAAAAATTAGGCTAATTTAGTAGACTTAGTTGTTGATAGATTCATTTTTGTAACAGACGCCATAATTTTATTTTATTGAAATGTGAATGCTGTTATCTGTTCAAAGAAGTTTTTGTATTCAAAAATGGGTAAGTAGTGTTTTAAATTATTTTTTAGAATTTGTTACTTAGTGTAACGTTCATCCAATTTTGGAGTTATATTTTTGAAACTGCAAAAATATTATCTTATAATTTTTTATACGTCAGCATTGGGCTAGTCGTGCTATGATTGAAGTTTTAGTGTCTGTTATTTATATAACGTCCTTCATCACTGTTTATTTTTAATTTCTTTATTAAGTTTTTGTTTTGTATCAAGTTAAGATTGTTACAATTATTTATAAAGACTGTTTTCTAATCATATTTGTTTTTTAATTCTCGGACTAAATCAAAATTATTTACGTTAACGTTACTTGAGTCATATTTTAGATATTTACTTATCAAATTGACGCTTCATATTAAAAACATGCCTTCAGTTAAAACACCATTTTGCTAAATTAGGTAACGATACGTTACAGGATGGAGAAACCAGATACTCAAACCAAGAACTTTACGTTGTATTTAAGTAGTTATTATTTTCCATGTTTTTTTTTAAGATTTTAAATATTGTTAAAGCGTTACGTATATTAAAAATGTAATGAATTTTAGGCTATTAAAAAATAAAATTTGTTGAAAATTTTGTTACGTCCTTCATCTAACGTCCGTCATCATACATTTTATGTCCCTAGCTACCTACCTTGCACACACAACAGATTGAAATATTTTAAATATATACTCAAAATCAAAGCCAATAATATTTTAGTAAGCTTGAAATTTTATTTAATATATATATTTCTTAGTACTTGCAGAGAAGTTCAACTTAAATTATTTCACTTCCATTTTTGGTTACGTCCGTCATCAAAAAATTAAAAAGAATTTATCCTCCAATCTTAAATGACACCAAAACTGCTTTGAAATTATGTCTCATTTCTGCAGGTTTTTTTGGGTTTATTGTAAAAAAATTTGTACGAATAGTACCGTCCGTCATCATGGAATGACTGAGAAGCATTGAGCCAAGAATTACATTCGGATATCTGCGGAGCCAATAAAACTTCATGAAGAAATATGGTTGTCGAACTCAAATAAGAAATCCATTACATCGTGTATAATTACAGCGCCCACTCTAGCGTTAAGGTCGGCACGGGAAAAATGAAATTTTGCCGCCTGTAACGCCCCTTAACCGTGTACATTTTAAAAATACCCATCTTTTACATAAAATAAAAATCAGATAATTTAATTATAACAAAAACCTCTATTTGAAATATGTAACATAATAAATATTCAAATAGGACAAAATTTTAAGAAAATGCATTTTTAATGCTATTACAAAAATGTTTTATTACAAAAACACATAAACTAAATAAAACTTTTCTTACTTACTTTTCTTTTTACAAATTTGTTTATTATGTCTTTCAAGTCTATTTGATCAGCAATTTAATGCTCAATTTTCAAAATGGCTAAACCGTTAAGACGATCATGTGTGATCGTATTTTTTATCCAAAAGCGCAGATACTGCAGAAACTTAATCGGCTGGCTCTACCATATTTATGTCAACAAAGTCAGTGTTTTAATATCATTTCTGTAGGCATCGCTTTTAAATCGTATATATTTTATATGAATGAAACATGTTGACTACGATAACTAAGTTATCCAAATCTAGCATATGGTGCATTTAGTGCTTGATCAATTGTAAAATAAAAAAAAAACTATTTAATATATTCCTCGTGTTTCGTATGAGAAATTATTGATTCAGCTAGTTCCCTTCCGTCATCAATAGCCTTCTCGAGCTTTTTACTAATTATCTCGAAAACTGTTCGGTCCACGAAAAAACTTATAATATCAAACTAAAAGCGTATAAAATTTTCTCTTAAACAGTGTAACAAACTTTTAGACTCAGATGATTAACATGTTGTCTATGATTGCCCTAGCTTATTCACAATTAGCTTCAAAATATATTTAATTAGCCCATCCCACTTTCTCGGCTTCTAGGACGTGGAGGTGGATACTAATTATTTAAAAATGACAAATGACCCACATACGACAGCTTAAACATAAACAAACTATTTAACAAATTTTATCGAATGAGTAGTTTGTTAAAAATAATTTATTTATTACATTATTTAGTTGGTCGTCAATTTGTTAAAATAAAGTTGTTTATGGACCAAAAAGTTGGGTGATCTTTTAAAAAACCTTTGCCACGGCTAAATGGGTGATAAGTTCATTACAATTGAGGAAAATTTTCATTGTTTACCTATTTCGATGTGATCACTAGAGAATTTATTGATTGTCTTTCTTTCTGGTTTAGTCGTGAATTTTAGTATTCTTGTTTAATGACTACTCTAGGAGGAAGCGAGCAATATCTAATTTTTTTTCCATTTTCTTCAGAAAATTGTATATATTAATTTTTTTTATTTTTCTTTATGTGAGTAATTGACCAATTTGTTAAAAATTATTTATTTGTTACAATATTTAGTTGGTCAATTTGTTAAAATAAAGTGGTTTATGGACCAATAAGTTGGGTAATCTTTTGAAAAACTTTGCCACGTCTAAATGGGTCGTAGATTCTTTACAATTGAGGGAAATTTTCATTGCTTACCCATATCGATGTTTTCCTTCTCACTGTCGTTCACTTTTTATCAAAGCACACTATTTTGTTGTTTCAAAATTGAAACAACATATGACTTAGAAGCTGTAGGGTGTTTAAAATAAATTTGGTGATGCAAAATAAAAGATTTTGGTTTTAAAACAAATCAGCAATGCATTAATTACCACATTCTCAGTTTTACAAATTATAATGACTGAAAAAAAAACATAACAGCTTTTATTTATCCAGAAAATCTAAAAAGGGATTTTTTTTATAAATGAACAACAAAAAAAAACTCTCTATAATTTGTCACAAAAAAAACTCGGAAAAAAAACTCTTCCTTTTACGTTCTCTAGTATTCAATAGGATTCTTTAAATTTTTTTATTAAATAAATTTTTAAAGCTTTACAAGCCAAGGATTAAAAATATACAAAGTCAAAATTTGGGAAAAAGTCACATCCAGGAGTTATTCAAATTATTCTTTGAATAAATAAAATATTCATTTATTTCTTATTAGTGAAAAAAGCAATATTTTGAAAATTTTATAATTTATATCATATCATAGAAAAAAAATTAATATATACAATTTTCTGAAGAAAATGGAAAAAAAATAGTTATTGTTCGCTTTCTCCTAGAGTAGTCATTAAACAAGAATACTAAAATTCACGTTCAAAACAAAGCCAAAATACACTACATTTTTTACATTTTCATACCATATTTGGAATGATGTCTGCTCTTTTGACGGGTGCGATGACAGAACAGCTGATTCCACTTATTGCGTACGAAGGAATGTACGTAACGTTACGGACCCACGATCGTAAGCAACGATTTCAATCAGAAGTTCGTCATCACACCCTTCAAAAAAGCGGGCATCGTTCAAAACATCGCACAAACAAGTCAAAAATGTAGTGTATTTTCGCATTATTTTAAACTCGTTTGGTATACCGATACCGATGCGTTGAAATATTCACTTTAAGTGTCTATTGACTGAAAATATCGAGTATTCAGGTCGCGATTCTTCAGAAACACCAGAAAATCTCACCCGTCAGAATTCTAAAGTGGCGATTTTTTACTTATCGCCTCATTTAAATTAAAAACACAGCGTCCTTCCTATTTATTCTAACGTTGTAAGAGAAACTGCGTAATTTTTTTAATAACATTTTGGAAATTTAATATTTCAAAGATATTCTGTAGGACTAGTTTAAGGCGGAGCGAAATTGTTACTCTGCGTACCAATAAACGTCAAAAAGTATGTAAAAGGAAAGACATAATTTGTGTGACTTTTCTGAACAGTGACAGCGAAATATTCCATGGCTATCTATGATTTTGTATGTTAAAAGTTTTAAAGGTTTGTTTACACATAAAAATAAGCTTAATAACATACATTTTTATATAAAAAACAGGGTTTTCAGAAAAACAGCCTACAAAAATTAAAACTGACATATTGTTTATTTACTAGAACAGTATTAAGAAACTAAATTTTAAGGAATATTAGTACATAGTCCTGACAAAAAAGCATTAACTGTATGTAAACTTTTGTTTAAAAATCCTCAGACTTTTTGTAAGGGCGACATTTTCTGACGGTTTTTAAAAAATCGCGTACCTCAGAGTCAAAATTCCTCCAATTAGATATGCCGCCACGGGCAAATGCCCCAGTTGCTTCCCCCTAGAGTGGGCCGTGATTAAATACTCCAAAAACAACAAGAAAGTTTTTCTTTTTAGTTCCTTTATAAATAAGCGGCTTAAGGTCAAACAATTAATAGAAATATGTCATTCTAAATTTAAAAATAATAAGCTAGTAGACAAGTCAATTGTGATACTTTTTAAGTTACGGCAGTATTTTTTAATAAAATTAGACATACATTAGAAGTACGCAAATCAAATAATACGTTCATATTTATCGAAACATTGTGTTTTTTAAATAGCGTTATAATGGAAAGTAATAACAAGGAAATTTATCTCTCTATTTTCTAAGGGAACAAGATATTATGCAAATCCCAGAAAGCGTGCCTCGATCTCATCGCACCTGTGAAATTAAATACGGCACTCCTAAAAAGCGGCAACCGTTATTAATGAACGCATTAAATTTATAAAACGCCCTTTATTTGATACACGGGAGACAAAAATGGATACCAAATTCCGATGTATATGTGTTTCATAAAAATGAAGAATGAAGAAACTGTACTTTGAAATCGTAAAAGAGAAAAACCGTACAAAGTTGAAATTGGTAAGGTAAAAGTCTGCTCTCTGCCTGAAACCTGCCGCTTGTATGCGCACTTAGAATAAGAAAGCCGACTTTTCGCAACTAAACTTACACCAACCCAGATCAAACCAAAAACAACACACATACTCAACCACTTCTTTTAGCCTTAAAATATTAAAATAAAAAATATGTCTTTCTACGGCCTTTCTTATTCTACGCTTGCATGCAAACAGCTTTTAGGCAGAAGATAAATTTTGATGTATATATCTCAAAACGTCGATTCCTACTAAGTACGACTTTAGCATAGTTTTTCTCTATAAATACCGATTTCTGCATTTTACTTTTCTTTATTTTATGGGACCCCTGACTAATTGATAAAAAAATATGATTCAATAAATATTTGAGTTTTGTTATGCTCTTTGTACCTACCAACAAAAAATGCTTAGGTAGTTAGTTAGTTAGTCAATTTTAAATACTCCAGTTAAAGACACAGAGAAACAAAACCATAACATAAACAGCTGATAAAGAGAGGATATGTTAAATCCATCCAGCGATCTGCATCTTGCTGGCTGCTTGCTTCAAGAACGCGCTTAATGGTATCGGAATGTTATTAAGAACGCGCTTGCTGACAGCAATTTCTTAAGTGCTGAGTTTATAAACTCACCCATAGTTACGATTTGAGCAAATAGTTTTAGCAACACTGTCGGTAAAATCGCAGATAATCCGCCAAATGACATCGGTCGAGCACTAAAAAAGTATTTTTTATTTTTATTTTTTTTTTATAGCGACGAGAAATCTTTATAGACAGGTCTCGGGTAGTCTACCGAATGTGCCAGATTCATCCTCTCTTGAGGACGCCTACGGACTAAAACCTTCCGCTGTATATTTGATCAAAATAGCGGAACCATTCTTAGGAATATATCGTCACTACCGAAAAAGTATTGCGATCTGTTATACTATAATCCTTGAACTATAGGTGGTGGTGTTTTATTTAAAATAACAAAGTTGTTGCCAAGATTTCCTGTAAATGACAACACTGCAAATATGAAAATATTTTATAAATATACTTTACATGGACTTATGTTAGAATAGAAAGTTTAAAAAGTTTCTATTTTATAGTTTCCAAAATAATCTAATGGGCCACTCACCTTGGAAGGCCAGGTGTATCTATATTATATGATGTCAAAAATTTAAGCTCCAATAAATTAAGATTTTTTATCATCAATCACACAAAAGCGGCTAAACCGATTTGGATGATTTTTGGTAAGAAAATAAGGTGTACCTGTGTCCTAATTACATAGGCTACTTTTTATTTGACAATCCGCTTAATAACTTGAATTATGGGTCACCAAAAATTAAATTTTTAAAGCTTCTTGCATTTTTGATGTGCTATATATATGTGATCAAAAATTTTGGCGCCATTAAACTAAAATTTTTATAAGCTTTCCTATGAGGTATGACAAGGTTAGAAAAAAATATTTTTTTGGGGAAGAAGTTTTTTGAGGATAACATCAAAGAGCGTAATATGAGGAAAGCTCAAAACCAATATGGGCCTGCGCGTCAACACAAGTAACCATTATGTTAAATTTCGTTATGATCGGTGCAGAAGTTTTTGAGTTACAGTGGCTTTTGAGTTACAGTGGCTACAAAGTGACCGTCGGACAGGCCGACAGACAGACAGAGCGACGGCGTCTGGAAACGAACCACCAAATTCGTGGAGATTCATCAAAATCTCGAAGTGCGATAAAATTTAAAACATAAAAGGAAAAACAGACGAAAACCTAGAACACAAAAGCATTTACTTCGCCACCGGCCTCTTCGTTTTTAAATTTCGCACCATGTCCTTCTGTTGGCCATTTAATTTTTGAACTTTAAATTGCGTCCAAGTACACTAAGTAACTTTAAAGCTTTCCTGAGTGGTTATACTTATATAATTTTTCTTTAAAATAAAGCTGTTTATCCCGCTGTGAAAAATAAGTTGTAGATTTTTTATTATAAACGACGAATTCGCCCCCTTTTTTTAGAGATACTTCATGCATTTTAGAATTTCCATCCTCACCGTTTACAGAATAGATGATATCGGGTGCGGTTTTCCGACTACAGCGTTACCATTTTTTTCGTTTTTTAATTTAACGACCCAACTAGTAGGCCGTGATTTATGAATGTTGTATTGAATGCAATGCAGCGATCGTCATTTTGTGCGGCTTGGCATGGTTCACTTTGATTTATTATGGATTTTTTTTTCAAAGGAAAGCCAAAGCATGGAGAAATGTTCGAGTCTGATTGTAATCTATTTTTGATCTCATTTTTAATTAACGGATATTTCATTTGGATAAAATACTTGATAAAAAGAAGGATTATTTAAAAGAACAGATTTTTGGATGTACAGGGTGTGCCACTATATTTTCACCCCTCAGTTAGCGCCGTTATTATTAATGTTAGAAAAAAATGTTAAATGAAAAACTTGTATTACTGTTTGCATGCTTTAAAATTTACCTATCTAAAGTAAGTAAATGTCATTACAAATGACAAGCTTTTACATCAACTTCGTTATTTTAAATGAAACACCCTGTATATTGTTGAATGTTTAAATCGCCCTTTCTTTCCGAATTTCAAAAATACTAAACACTTTACCTCTATCTACATTAGTTTGAAAGACATATCCAAAAATCCTCACGATGAAGATAATGTGTTAAAGAGAGATAAAAGCTTAGAATATTCTCTCTCTAGCATATTAACCTTATGGCAAGGATTTTGTTATTTTTCTCGTAAACTAATATAGATTGAAAGAGGAAATATATTTGGTATATTATGATCAGAACGGAACGGCCAATTCAAAATTTTTTAATTTTTTAAAAATAACAGAGTATATGTCAACATTTGACATTTGCACTGACATTTAAAGTGCATTCGTTGAAAGAAGTCCGCTAAGCAATAAAACCTCTTGAGCAGGTAAGTCGGTGGTTTTCAAACAATAAATTTTATTTTTGGAACGTGACGAATTACATTTTCTAAATAATAGTAGTTTTTACGTCTAGTGGCTAAAATAGTGCTTTTCTACAAGCGTTGGTTTAAATAGCAAGCGTAGACAAAATTATTTTTTTTGCATCAGTAATTAGGAAAGTCCTTGTTTGGACATTTGTAAACAGTACTTAAATCATTTAAAGTGAATAAAAAATAATTAGGTAAAAAAAAGATTATTTCTTAGCATTTATAGGGTTTAGGCAAGTTAGTTTTACGAATTCTTTTTTATAAAGTTTTGGTTTTTAAAAGAATCGATGTAGCAGTCTTGCGATAGAACGCACCTACTTATGAATGCATACTAAAAATAGTCTTCCTCTGCATCTGAAATATCATCCACACTTTCAGAATCATTATCATCTTCAGTAAAAATTAACGGTCTTACTTCGTCTATAACCTGTTCTGTCTCATAAAATTTAAAAATAATTTTTTCCGTGTATTCAATGCATTTCCGCCATTTTTCTTTGCCCACTTTGCTAAGTGTCTCTTCCCACAACTTTATAACGCTAGTAATAATAAATAAAATAACTAATTTTTTTTTTAATACCCCACACCAATTGAATTGTTTTGTAATAGCAATGGTAGGGTTGTAATCTCAAAACTTGATGTCCATATTTAAGGGCTAATTCGTCAACAACATATTTTTTTTAATGGCTGCTCTTTACACTTGCTTAAAAGATCACTTTTTAAAAATAAATTTTCATAGTTTATGTATTTCTTTGACAACCACTCTCTTATTTCTTCTATTTTCCAGCTGCTTGTAGGAAATTTCTCTTCGAGTCTCGTATGATAAGACGTATTGTCCAAAATAATTTTTTTTTTGGGTTTTCTAAACTTTTTAAAAGTTTTTCCTCAAACCAATGCTCAAAAATTTTAGCATCCATATTGTTGTGATATTCGTCAGTTTTTTTTGGTTGATGAAAATATTAAACTGGCATTCGAAATAAACCCTTCTTTATTGCCTGCATGTATTATTATATATAGCAATATTTCGATTTATCCTGCTAAGACGATTTTGTTGAAGTTCCGTGCGTAAATACCCATGTTTCGTTAAGAAAAACAACTTGCCTTGGCAATTCTGATTTTTTGTTTTTTATGTAATCTCTTTAAAATTGCCATCTTTTTGACACAATATTGAATTGCTTGCAAAGCACTTTTCTGTTGTTCGTTTTTTTTTATATGTAAAGCATATCTCCTTTAAAATTTTGGACAAACTGGTAATTCCAATATCGAAATGTTGTTTTTCCTTTATATTTTCTAGAATAGATTTGAGGGTAACATATTCCTCTGATTTATACATATCATAGACAATATTTCTAATCGATAGTTTAATCCCTTGGGATTGACCAAAAGTTTTTGAATGCTGTCGAACTCTTTGATATTTTCTGTCCAATTCCTCTTCACTCTTTTTTCGAAGTCTTCTTAAGTCTGAAATGCCGCAAGCATCAGACGTTCGTTTTTGTACTGTAAAAACAGACACTAACGGGCCAGAGTTATTTTTTTCTAATGTAAAATTACGTTCCACTTGTAATACCAAACGACGTTCACCTGGAGATAAACACCTTCTAGGCGTTGTGTCACCTTGCTGAACATTTTCCATAATTTTGCTTTATAACTGCTTTAAATTCCGTAATTCATACACAATAAGAAACAAACTAAAAGCAAATAAAAGCATACCTACTTATTTAAAATAGAACAGAGCATCTCCAACTGGAGCAAATTTTAATTATTTCTTGGAAAATAGTGATTATTAGCATAGACGACAGCTCCAGATTTACCTATAATGACCGCAAAATAATTAAATTCTCGGAAAAAATACCTGTCAGCATAATAAAATAAAATAGAAATATTTATCGTGCTATAAGTATAACGCGTAATTCCTAAATAGTTTTGTTTTAAGACCGCTGATTTAGCCCACTCATATTTTGTCGAATAAAGTAAATCAGTGGGATACCTGTTACGATCAAGTACAGTGAGGGCATTCTAACTTAACTGACTTACTGTTCAAAAAGCGATAACATATTTTGGAGATTTAATCCGATATCTTTAGTTATTTTAGACAGGTAACTCTTAAAGCATGTAAACTAAAATGATTCAGAGACAGGTAACTCTTAAAGCATGTAAACTAAAATGATTCAGAGACATTTATTTTTGGAGTAAGTTCCTCAGATTTTATTTCTTAAAATGGAATATCATGGTAAACAAAGTCGCTATTAGAAATACAAAAGTTATTATTATAATGGTTATAAGTAAAATGAAAAATTTTTGAAATCACGAACAACCACTGCGATTTTTTTTTAAATACCCCCATATGTTATGCCCCAAAGAGATTTTTTACCTATTCAAACTGCAATAATCTAATGCCCAATATATTTTTCATCATATCTTCAATTTCTTCCTTCTGCCGTTTATCAATGGAAATGTTTAGCCTTATTTTTCTAGAACACAGCCAATAAAACTGCCTGAAAAATAAGCTCCAAACAGTAAACAATCGCATCAAAATCGGCTCAATGGTTTGAAGACGATAGGCGCACACACACACACAGACGTGGTGGTCACACTTATAACGAGGGTTGCCATATTGTTATTTTCAAAAAGCGGCAGTTTTGAAAATTTATATCTTACTTAATTATGATTTTCCGAAGAACCAACCATAGTACAACTTGCTTTTTTTACCCTTTTATACTTCGTGTTAACCGACAATAAAAAAAACTGAGTCCCGACTAAAGGCGAATTTTTCATGACCCTAACCACTCTGTGGTTTGTTAGGATAATGACGTCAGGATTGACGTCACGGTTAACTCCCTGGTTAACAGCTGATTTGGTTGACAAACACAGTATACCAATTTACGTTCTGTTTTTGTCTTCTTCTAACCTCACTTTTTGTGGACATACTAGAACTACTACTAGGCACTACTATATGGTGCTGCCTTACCAACCTAGAGACAGTTATGCAAATAACTCTAGACCTACCTAGGTTCCCTATTAAAATTTAGAAGTACAATTTCAACAGAATTTAGAGGCGTGTGGGCCAGGAAAAAAAACAAAAAGACCAAAAACGAGTAAAAAAATTAGGTAATTATGCAGTATATGGTTTTCTGCCATTTTTGATTTTTTATGAAAAATTCTTTATAGAGGCACCTACTAAGGTCCCTAGGACCCCAAATCCGCCGACGCTGGTTTTTTTTCTAAGAGAAAAAGGGTGCCGGGAGGGTTGTAATATGTTTTTTGTATTGTTTTGGGTTGGGCTGGGCTGTATTGGATTTGGCTGTTTTGGTGAAAAAAAAAATTAAAAAAAACAACCGGCGCCGGCGGATTTGGGGGTCCTAGGGACCCTATAGGTAGGTAGGTGCCCCCATAAAGAATTTTTCATAAAAAATCAAAAATGTCAGAAAACCGTATACTACATAATTACCAAAAATTAGTCTCTCTAAAAAAAAATATGTGAAGCATATTTTTATTGTGGCAATTTTTTGCGAAAAATAAAGCAACACCATCAGCCTTTCGACAATTCATAGTTATGCAAACACTCGTATACTCCTTCAGGCACACTGCAATTGCATTTTTTAAATGGGTAAGTATCAAAAGCAATCCAAGTGTACCATGATATATGCTACTTAGCAAAATTTACGAGTAATGCCGGGCAACAGGAAAATTATAAGATACATAGGTAAGGTACCTTTTCTTATATTTTCAAATACCAATGGGTCATCTGTTTTGATAATAAAAAGTCCTTTGTTAGCGAGCACTACATACTCTAGCATTATTACTTACACCCACATTAATCTTATTATATATATTATAACCTATTGATGTGAAAAAATCAGAGATACGGAGAAGGTTAAACCCCCACTTATAAACTCGACCTTGGAATCCCAGATAAGCGTCAACGTCGAATGGTAACGTCGGGTTTATAAATGGTGGGTAAAATGCGAAAAAAATAAAACTGGGATACATTAAGGACTCTTAGATATGTACAACTCTTTTTTTGTTGAATTTCTAAAATTTTCGATGGCCCGTGGCTCCCTTTAAAGAATAATTTATAAATACAGTGAAAATGTACAAAAAAATGTATTTTCAAACTAGAAAAATTTATCAGCAAACACAGACCTCACCAAGCGAAGACCCCCTAACCTCACTTTCAAACTACAATCACAAACCAACTGCAAGAGGTAGTTTGCAAGGTTAGTTTGGTCTAACGTCATGGTAAGAAAACCCACTCGCAAAAATTACATAGTTTATGGTTTAGTTAAGTATGACGTCACACATGATGCGCCACTTCAAATAGAATTGTTTGTTTTTTGCAAACCACACACGCGAAAATAGGAGTGGTTTGGATAACCATAACTATGGTATAAGTAGTTTACTATGAAAACTTCGCCTTAAATGCAAAGTGATAAAAACCTTCTTCTTCACCTTATAAAAAAATAAAATGTGAGATCTCATTAAAATAGATTGCGCGTTCACCATTATTTAAGGTAAAAATCTGAAAACGACCATAGAGTTTTCCTTTTGATCTCTATCCTTCAATTTGATACAAAATAGAAAAGAATAGAGGTACACTTAGAGCGCCCCAGTGCATCAAAAGGAAAAAGAGATCAAAAAAGTTTAAAAGACTAAGTTCCAAACTTATAATGCAAGAAGAGGGTGTATCTGGTTATTAAGAAGACTTGTAGAATGGTTTAACGATCCTATTTTTAATTTTTTTTGAAGGTCTAGGTTTACGGGTTGAGGGATCTTGTTATGAAACGTCCTTTTTTTGAAATTCCAACGTTTCGCAAAATTTATTTGCTTCTTCAGGGCTCTAGTAATATTATTTTAATGTGTTTTTTTATGTTTTTTTTTACGTTTCAACAAAAATTTTATGGTACTTCTACAAAAATAATGCCTCTTTACCCAAGGATAACGTCTATTGGCAACAAAATCGACACATGGAACGGCCGTCTTGAATGTTAGTCTGTTTTTTTTTTTAATTTTTGTGTTTGTTTTTTTTTTGTATCACATTTTTTACATTGGATTGCGATTATTGTTATGTTTATTTTTGTCTTCTCAAACTTATACTAAAAAATAAAAAATTTTAACATTTTACTTTTTAAAATTTCGTTGGTTGTATAGTAAAATTTATACTAAAAAATAAAAAAATTTATTTTTTAAACTTTTGCTGTTTTTTTTTTTAATCCACACTATTTTTATTGTGCATTCAATTTTAGAGCCATGAAGCAGCAAATAAATTTTGCGAAACGTTGGAATTTCAAAAAAAGCACGTTTCATTAACAAGATCCCTCAACCCCATCTCCCATAATTTAAAAAGCGGGAGACTCTCGCCTAAATCGAGAGGGTTGGCAACCCTACTTATAACACCCTTCTTTTTCTGCATTTCGACAAGTATAATAAAAATACAATTAAAAAAGAGAAGATCAAAAGATCTTGGGAGGAAAGAACGAAAATTCAAAATTGGATGAGTGTCCCACAAGGAACACACAAAAGACCAAAGCAAAAAGAGAAACAACTAAACGATGTTTTGCCCGGGGTCACCAGTATGGGCTCGTCAGTGGATTCACTAGTCACCCTCAATGCAGACATCATTTAACACCATCGCACACTCTGACTTCTAACTCTGAAACACTCACAAATAGGCATCGTTCTGCATGGTACTTATTGTAAGTCACCTGATACGGGTTCGCCCTGGCATGTTAATCTTTCCAATAGAAATATGCTCTTAAGACAATTAAAACAAGAAGTTAAAACTTTCAAATCAGTTACATCAACCGAAAAGAATCTAAAAAAAGAGAAGATCAAAAGATCTTGAGAGGAAAGAACGAAAATTCAAAAATCGGTCTTTCCTCCCAAGATCTTTTGATCTTCTCTTTTTTAGATTCTTTTCGGTTGATGTAACTGATTTCGAAGTTTTTAACTTCTTGTTTTAAAAATACAATTATTGACAAAAATGCTGCTGATAATTTTTTTTAAATTTAACTTTAATTTTGATTCTTTTAATTCCATTAGATTCGCATAAAATGCAAACCAGCCTCAATTTTTAGCGTTAATGCTAAAATAGGCATTTGATCATCAGCTTTTTTTTAGCAGTTCTCATTTCTAGACTAAACTTATATCGTTAATTTGTTTAGTTGCCGGAAAATAAAGACTCTATAATTTAAAAAAAAAAATAACTAATTTGTGAAAAATTTAAAGCCGCTTATTACCCCGCCCTCCGAGAAATCTCCTTCTGTAAAAATATATCATAAAGTCCGTTGCTGACTATTTTTCATATATTTCTTGAATTTTAAATCGCTATTTTTAGAAATTGAATGAACGAATGAATGATTGAACGCCAAAATTTGATTAAATAAATAAAATTTGATTAAATAAACAAATAAAATAATAATAAAATAAAATAAATTTTAAGGAATAGGAATAAAGTAGGAAGGGATGGCTACTAAGGCAGTATTTCTGCCAGCACGTAGCTTTTTCCACTTTCTTCAATATATATTCTTAGCGCAATATAAAAATGTTATTTATGCTTAATAGCTACTAAACCTACTAATGCTAGATAAGTTTGGGCACAGAAAAATAAACGGATTTTGTTGATTGCAATCATAATGTTTCTAAGCCAACCAAAAAGTATCGAATATTATGTGTATAGGGTATCCCATTTTCGATGGGATTGAATGGGAAACTCCGTTGCTATTGACGATAGAGACATGCGGTTTTCACATTATTTTTTTAAGCTTTAAAAAATGGTATTAACAGATTTATTCCGGCCCATTTAGTTTTTGAGCTACAAGGGAAAGTCGAAAAATGGTCGGAATTACCAATTGATGATATCTCCTTTAATTTAAGAGATAATTGAGTTCTGTAAAAATATCCCTGTGGCAACCTTTTTAGGAAAATACAACGGTCTTTTTGAAATTTTAATCCAACGTTTTGTTTCATGGATACCATCATCAGGATCAAAAAGTTAAATAGTTAAATATGAACCAAAATGTTTTACTTCATATTTTAGTTTCTTTATAGATTGAAAAAAATATCATCTTCGAAGCATTTTTTTCTGGTATGGCCCTGTCCCATTTTAATTTATTTTATTTTATTTTGAAACCATTTATATTTAACTACTATATATAGTGCCGGTCTGCGTAGCGCAGTAGGTAGCGTATCGGCCTGCCGCACGGAAGGTTTCGAGTTTCAATTCCGGCTAGGTGCATGGATATTTTGTGTTTGTCTTTCACTTTGAAAAATCTTGGCTAAAACTGGGCATTGATCCTAGAATAGATGAACAAAAAACATTTGCTTTGCTGCCATACTTAAATCCAAGATGGCGGAAAAAATTAAATGGGCACCTTTTTTTAAGCTTGCTTTTTTATTTAGGTATAAATGTTACTTTTCGACATACAAAACAAAATATTTAGAAAAAAAATGGCAACATACACATAACAAAAAGGGATTTAAAAAATTATTTTATTTATTAATTATTTAAATATGGCGGCAAAACGAATGTTTTTTTTTTAAAAGGCTTATTTGTCTTATCAATAGACTTTTTTTATTGAAATTTGTAAAGTTATAGCAAAAAACAGTTTTTCGTTTTTTTTTCGTTCAACCGGTATGTTCACATAACATATCTTGGTTGTCCAGATCTTCAGGTCTACTCTATAGTAGTTAAAGAAAAATGGTCTAAAAAAAAAAATTTAATGGGACCAGGGCCCTACCAGAAAAAAAGATGCACTGAAGATGATTTTTTTCGGGATCAAAACAAACTTAAAAAGAAAATAAAATATGAGGTAAAACATTTTGGTTCTTATTTAACTTTTTAACCCTGATGATGGTATCTGCGAAAAGATACGTCAGATTAAAATTTCGAAAAAAATATTGTTTTTATAAAAATATTGCCACAAATGTCAATTATCTCTTAAATTAGGAGAGATATCGTCAGTTGGTAATATCGATCATTTTTCCACTTTCCCCTGTGGATAAAAAAGTACAAGGGATAGAATAAATCTGTTAGTACCATTTTTTAAAGCCCCAGAAAGCAAGTAATGCGAAAACCGCATCTCTTTATCTTCAATAACAACAGAGATTCGTATTGAATCCTATCCCGCGCCCCACACCCTGTACACTATTTTTTATTGTCATTATAAAAACACTTGAAAAATTAGGGAAATTGTGGAAATAGCAGCTTTTGTTGCGGTGATTTTTCGGGAACGGCTTAAATAAGCATTTCCGATGCATCGCATATTCACACAAAATTGATTGACCCCTTGACACAAAAATACACTTTTTCACGAGTCACTTTGAAAAGTTCCTAAAAAACGGGTATCTCTAATGAATACGGGTATCTCTAGTAAAAAAATATACAGCCACTCTATTTTTTATGATGCAAGGCACAAAATATTTGACTCTGAAGTCACACACATGGAGGTTTTAAAGGATCTTTATGATTGCAAGGAGGGTACATCACCGGGAAACGACCAGATCCCGTACGAGTTTTTACAAAATTACCCAGTAATTGGCAAGTGTATCTAGTGTCCTTTTTTAATAAAATTTTTCAGTGGGATTTCCTATAGATCTAGAAGATCTAAAATAGTACCCCGCACAGGTCTAAATATTTACACCTGTGGGGGGTACTAAATTTTAAAACCCATTTTCAAAAAACACTCACCCATAGAGAAAAGATACAAAGTTATTGATTATATATTATATTGTATTGTTATTGCAAAAGACAACAGAAAAACTGCTTTTTTTTCTCAAAATATTCCATATTTTAGGAGAAAATGCCCTAAAACTAATTTTTTTTGACAGGTTTGAAAATGGCAAATGGTGAATACGCCAAAAATTTGGCACATATTAGCTTCATCATCTATGTTTAAGATTATAAAGTAAATGATTTTTTTGACCACCTCTGGGGGGGTGGTTTAAATTTATAGCCCCCAGAAAGGATTGTTTTCTGGCAATTGGTAATAAGTTCGTTTATAATTTCCTCAAGCAATCGTTTTTACAAGAATTTATTTATCGTATTTAATATCCCAAGTTGTATATTAATCAACAAAACACTTCCAGAAAAACGCCATATTTTCAACCTATTTCTACTACAAAGAATATATTTATGAGGGCACTACGAGGCAAAACAAACATAAGCGAAGGTCACTGATTATGCACGAAAACTGTCTCCAATAAAAAAAATCCAAAACAGCTGGACCTATTCATTTATTTACAAACAGAACTGAAATTAAAACATTGAGTTTATCTAAAAGCTTAATCATCAAGCGAGGCTTTCCACTGAAAAATCGCACTCAAAGGTCTTAACTCTGCAGCACCGAACAGTTTGTTGAGCCGACATGATTCCTTTGTGAACGCATCATTTGAATTCAGGCCTTTTTAGCCGCATTTTTTTTCATGACCTGCTTTGATGAAATATTTTTATTTATAGTTTGCGATTGCGATGGGTTTATGTCTGTAAAGTTTTTTCATACTTTTGATAGATCAAACCCCCTTTTAAATAAATACAAAGTTAATCTAATTCTTATTTTATGATTATATATCGAAATGGTTTTGTGACAGTGAGTGTTAATCGCGACAATCAATAGACAAGGATAAGTTTTGATAAGAGTAACATATAACGTCAATTTTAATAGCTCAACAGAGTGTTTACCATTTAGAACCCTCTTAGGGTTAAAAAAAACTTCTTTTAAATAGAAATTTTCTTCTTAAATCCAAAAAAAGATTGTGTTAAAATGATTATTCCCTAAAAAAAACAATTATAATTATTCTTATAAATCAAGCTATGTAGAAAACTCAAGGAATCTAAGGACCTGTCTAAAATAGGCTCGAACTGCGCCTTCCAACTGGGGTGACGTAGTAATGACAATGGTTCATAAAAAAGGGCCTCGTGAGAATCCTGAAAATTCTCGAGGAATTGCGCTGGTTAATTGTATAGCAAAAATTTTTCCCCTTACTTTACTTAATAGGTTGACGTATTGGGCTGAAACTGAAAACGTCATCTCAGAATGCCAAAACGGTTTTCGAAAAGAAGTAGGGATATAGGCATTAATATCGATGGAATGGTTGACATTATAATTTTATTATTTGCTGACGAACTTGTCTTACTTGCTGATAGTGAAGTTAATTTGGCTAAAGAATTGACAGTTTTGGAAGATAATGTAGAGACATTGAAGCTTTAGCTTAATACGCAAAAAAAAAAACAAAATAGTAAAGTTTACTAGAGGCGGTCGACCCAGCAATAACTTTAAGTTTTACTTTCAGCGGGAGAAAATTGAGGTTGTCGGTGAATATGTTTATTTGGGCGTTACATTTGGTTCCTCCTGTGTTTTTCGCGGGATGGAAGACGACACTGTTACCAAGACCAAACAGGCAATGGGTTCAGTTATGGATATAATGAATAGATCTAAAATGACCTCCTGGGAAGCTCGGAAGGAACTGTATAAATCTCTTGTCTTAAGTGTTTTGATGACAGGGGCTCCTGTATGGGCACTGAGATACCAGGATATTTTGAAACGTGCCCAAGTCACTTACTATAAAAGGCTACTCTTACTCCCACTTAATACTCCGGACTATCTGATTAGGCTTGAGACCGGTTCTGTCAGTCTCAGATTTACGCTTTTTAAAAACACATACAATTGGCTCCTAAAAGTACTGTCAATGCCACGTTATAGGTACCCCAAAATTTGGTTGAGTCATGCGACTCTAAGTACAAGTGGGCTAAACAGGTTATTGAGTTTTTTAATAGTGGAGGCTGTCCGGTACTACCTAGAGACTTTAATTTATTTTTTTTTGCGTTCACAAAGAGAATTTTTTCCTATTAAATTCAAAGAACACTTGTTTAAAAGTGACGTAGACCGAGCTTGTGAATCAAGGTTTCCGCCACATTACAAGAATTTTAGCTATACAAGATTTTGTTCCAACTACGTGAAATTTAAAATACCAATTTGTTTCATTAGACTCATTGCAGAAATCAAATTAATCAGCTCTAAATTCTTAAAATTAAATTTTAATAGCATTACGTACTTTGTCGATTTTGATGAAATATGTCAAATATGTAATTTACATGTTAACCAAACAATGAATCACCTATTCTTTGAATGCTATCCTTTAAGACGTACTGAAATTGTAGGCCAGCGGTTATTAAGTGATATAGATCATTTTATTTTGATATTAAATAGACCTAGTACTGATCAATATAAAAATATCTATTCAATTATTTTTGGCATAATGAAATTGAAAGCATTCATTGACAATGAATAAATATATTATGGTAAGACTTTTTATTTAAGTAGGCAAGAACGGAAATTGAAATGGGAGTTGAAGGACATGCGTAGGGCTTTTAATAAGAAATTATTATATAGTATTTTAAAATGCTTTTTCCCCGGATACGTTAACGTTGTTAACTCATTTACTTATAAGGTTTATCTGTTAATAATCATTATTTACTTTATCACAGTTTGTAGTTGGTGTTTTTCTGTTTTGGAGAATATTTTAGTACGTGAGAAGAAGGAAAAAAGGTTTATTTTTTATCTTAAAAACTGGATCGAACCAAACCCTTTATTGAGTGACATGTTTTTTTTTTACAGTTTGTTACACTATTGGTTATTGTAAACATTTCTCTAGAGCAAATAAATTAATAATAATAATAAAAACTATGAAAACCAAAAGGCAATTTGGCTTTAAATAAAATAAGACAGGTGGTTCCGACTAAAAGTCGACGGTAATCTAAATATGACGGTTTAGAAATGGCTGAGAAGGGTTAAATTTTTTATCTAATCTATAAGTTAAAATGTACAGCGTGCTTAGAGTAATTTTATACCCTTCAAAAAAAGGTTTAATGGTCAACTAAAGTTTAGTAAGTAGCATCGAATTTATTCTAAAATTTGGTATCCACTGAAATTTATAAGGCTTTTCTTTGTTCTGTGCGTTTTATTTTCTGCTACTTTTAATGTACTTAGTAGTAGTAGTAGTATAGGGGCTGCCCGTGGATCTGGCAATTAGGCCTCTTCATGGGCCCTTTCTGCCATATCCCGTTTCTTACCCCTATGCCCTATTTCCGCTGCACCTCTCTCTCCGGGCCTCCCTGTCTTCTTTACGAAGTTCAGTATGTCGGCCCATTTAAGCGAGTGCTGCTCTTCTTCCTCTATCGTGGGAAATCCCCACTTCAGCTGCCTAGACCTGGGATATGCGTCACACTGTGCTATCAAGTGCTGCGCCGATTCCTCTTCGAGCTCGCAAGCGGGACACACGTTTAATGTACTTAACTACACTGAATCCATTTAAAACAAAGATAAATATAAACAATACTTTTTTGAAGGAACTTAGTTTAGCATTGTAGGAATTCGGAAAAAGACAAGTTTTTCCATGAATTTCTGCATCGTCTGCCATTTTGGATTAAATATGACCGACAGAGATTTGATCTAAAAAATCATTAGAAATTCTTAAAACTCTAAAATAAAAATTGTTTAGGAATTTGCAAATCAAAGACTTTGATGTTTTTAACGTGTAATTATTTTAATAAGTTGCTCAGGTCCATGCAAAAAATATAAAAATAGGTTAGTAAGAATTTAATACAAAAGGTTGTGGATTATATGGACTTACATAAGGATATAGATTTAAAATTTTAAAATCTGCCTTATGCTGTCAGGTAATATTTATATACACAATCAGCTATACAACTAACTTATAGAATAATGATCGTTTATAGCTAAGGCTTACTGGGTATATCCATTTGAATGTATATGTTGGCAAGAGGCGAGCATGTTTATACCTTGGTACTCTTGGCGCTCATGAAATTTCCATTAATCGTGCGGTATAGCCCTTTAAACCGTAGATATTGATTGTCAAGCATAGAAAACAAACGCAGGATGGAGATAGAAAACGGCGCTGGAGTTAAACGGTACGATACAAAATTCAACAATAGGGAATAAAAGCAACTGCATGTATAGGGCTTTCCTCCATTAGCCCCTCCCTAGTGTGGGGTTAAATGTGATCGATTTTTATAATCGTAAAATGGTCCTATTTTTCATTGTTTATTTTTAGAATTGTAAAATATTTCGATGTTAAAGAATTTGATAATCGTGACACCGGCTACCTTTTGAAAAAACGTTACACCAGATCAACAGTAAGTTGTGCGGTTCCAACCAAATTTCGACTTATTTTTAACCTAAAGGTATGTTTTTATTATATACATTCAACTTTTTTAAATATTTATTTGAAGAGAATCCTTCCTAAAAAAAAATTAAATCTCAATAAATGATGATTTATTTTTGTGTTTTAATAGTAGTAATCGTTTATTTAGCTATTCAACTAATAAATTACAATGTTAAAAATGTAAAAAAGGGTTACATACAAGAAAAAACACAAAATACATAAGCAACAAGAACAAACCCAAACAATATATTTTTCACCCTTAATGCACATTCATAAATTTGTCTTAATAATAAAGTAATTACTAATAAATTATTGAATTTTATCGTTTAATAATTATTTTAATTTTCTTTTGAATATATCTTCAGGTAATTTATTGAATTCATTTAAACCCTTAACGAACATCGGATTCTCGGCTTTGTAGTGTTAACTCTAGGAATATCAAGATTATCTCTGGACCTGATGCTTCTCCCGTGTCTGTGAAATATGTATGTTGTTTTTGTGGTTAAATACATTGGCAACATTTCCATCTTAATTTTAAAGATAAACGTCAGTGTATGAAATAAGATAAGGTCATTGAGTGGCATCCATTCCAATGTTTTTTGCATGTCACGAATAGGTGTTCTTTTAAAAAAAGAAAGGATAAGCCTCATTGCTTTGTTTTGAAGTTTTTGTAAGCGTCAGATATATTTTTTTTGGAACAGTAATATCACGGTTGAGCAACATATATAATGAGGTAAACTCAATGAGTTAACAATATAAATTGTCCTAATCACATAATTTCCATGATCTTTAAATATTAAATTACGGTCAATTATGACACCTAAATATTTAAATTTTTCAATAAACTCCAACTCATTATTGGCTATTTTTATTTTTATATGTTTATTTTTAAACTCTCTATAGTACTTTTCTTGTCCAATTGTCATAAATTTTATTGTTCTTAAGTTGATTTTTAGAGAATTTAAACAGCTCCATTTGTGTATCCTATCAAGATTCCAATTAATAACATTGGACATTTTCTGTATATCAGACCAAGAAAAGTAGGCAGTCACATCGCCAGCGAATAAATGAAGTATTAATTCATTAATTTAAATTAATTTTAATTAATATAAATTAAGAACAACATTAAAGCTAGAATATTTTCCTGTTGTAGCACAATATTATTCTGCATCAGTTGAGACTCAACCTGATTAACCTTAAGTTTTTGACATTTTTCAGTCAAATTATTTTGAAGTAGTTTTAAAGCTTTGTTCGCAATGTCAACCTTTCTTTATTTCAAAATTAGTCTCTCTCCATCCACAGTCTCAAACGCTCTTTGTAGATCAAGAGAAACAACTCCAACATCTTCACTCTTATCAATAAACTTCTTCCAGTCATCCAACACATATTATATTCGCAGGTTTGTTTTGACCTAAAATCTGATTGCCATTGGGTTATCACACTTTTTGCCTCAAAATGCTCTATCAATTCTTCATGTAAGATTTTTTAAGGATTTTTGTTATGGTACTAAGCATGCTAACAGGTCTGAAATCAGCAGCATTTTGTGCATTGGATTTTCTTAAGTTTGGAACTTTGCATTCCAAAATACAAGAGTTTATAGTGTGCAGGAGTGGATCTTTTAGAGTTTCAAAACAATTTTTAAGTATTAACATATTTAGTCCATCTGAACTACCTTTTGTCGACTATTTTAAATTCTGTTAACAAGGTTATACTTCTTTAAGCGTTAATAGTGACAGGTTCAGTTTTGAAAGAATGATCTATACTGTTAGAGATTTTCTAAATACTTTGCACAAAAAACAGGTTTAAAGAGTCAGGAATCATTTATAATATTATTTTCTATTTGACTTTAGATGATACTCGTGTTATTTTGTTTTTTAGGAACTCTACTATGAATTATTTTCCATAGTTCTTTTGAATTATGAACTATTATAAAAATAGTATTTTTATTGCTTTATAATTTTCACTTCATAATTCCTTTTATGTTATTTTATTTCAAGATTTTGTTCACTTTTATTTTCAATGCACTGCTGATAAGCTAGGTCCCTTTCTTTTGTTGCATTTTTGACTTTGTCCCCACATCATTTTTTATCCATCCATTACTTCTTTTAGCGGTGCAACTTCATTAAGAACGTTGTAATTTCCTATCCAAGACTACAATATGAAACTGCCAATTTATTTGCATTAATCTATTATTAAGATCAACAAAGTTAGGATTTTTCCGTCTTGTTACTATTTTCTGTACAGATTGAGGCAATCTCTGATTTGGGATATTAACTTTTATAAAATTATAATTTACAATTTTCGGAGTTTTTTTGAACATTTGCTTTAAAAAAATTCCCATTTGTCAACACCAAATCAATAGTTGAGTCTCGTGATTGAGTTCAGTGTGTGGGACTATTTAATATATTTTTTACCCCAAGACAACCGATATATTTGCTAACCGGGAGCTATCCCTATTAGTTGTCCCAGTAGACCAATCGCCCACGATCACCACCCTTTTGGATAAACATACATCTTCAAACCACTCCTCAAAAGTATTCAAAAACATTTTTCTACTCCCAGAGCCACCACTGAGAGACCAATAAACTGAGGCAACCAAAAATTGTTTACTGTTAACTAAAAATTTTATTTGACCTATCCAGTACTCCCTCTCCTTTGATTAATGGCAGACGCCATAAAACTGATCCCTAACTAATATTTTTCTATCTAATTTGTCTATGGCTGCACCTTAGGTCGCCAACACTGATTTATTATCTGCATTTCGTAGTTTGCCGTTACCAGATTTCGTCGTGGTTTTGTTGCTCAAAGTTTAAGCCCAAATTGATGCCTTTCTGATTAAGCTTAATATATGCACATATGATGCAAAATCCGATTGTACAGCCACGCATAAAATCAAATAATCCTTTATAGGGCCTAATTTTTTAATTTCTTGCAAGGGATCGATCACTTGACAGTATCGTAGCCAGGGGGGAAGTTGGGGGTTAACCCCCCCAGCAGGTCCAACTGAATCAATAATAAATTAATCATGACCAAGGGCCCCAGGGAGAGGAGAGTTACAAGACAAGAGTTCCGGACTCCGTAGCGCAATGGGTGGCATATCGGCCTGCCGCTCGGAAAGTCTTGGGTTCAAGTTCCGGCTAGGTGCATGGATATTTTGTGTTTGTCTTTAACTTTGCAAAAACTTGGCTAACACTGGACACTCATCATATAATATATGAAAAGTCCCAGTATAAACAATAAAAAAAAACAAGACAAGTGTCTTCCCAAACATTAAAGTGCTTAAATTCCATTTTTTATGTGTTCTAATTTTAGTCCATATTTTCGGTTATGCTTTATGTCATTTCTCTATTTTTAATGGAATTTTTGCTAACATTATGGCATCTCAGATGCTGCAAATAAATTATTGTACATAATTATAATTATAAGTTTTTGGAAATTATGTACCTAATGAATAAAATAAGCTATTACGCTAATTTTGATACGATTTTTACTACTTTGAGGCAAGTAGTAGGTAGGTTTCTATTCATTTCTGTTGTAATTTCTATCGTCATTAATTACAAATAAACTTACTCATTCTCAGAGTGTATTTAGTCAGTTATAAAATAACTATCTACTCAATGTTGAGTGGATTTTACACAATTTTATTTTCTTTTACTCAGCATTTTATAAAAAAAAATTTTGGACGTTGTACAAATTAAAGGGAATAAATATTTTTAACGCAGACGAAAATATTGTTGTCACAGTAAGCAGTAAACCTATTTATTTCATTTTTGTATTCTTTTAGAGCTCTTTAAGCTCGTCTTTAAAAACAGAGGTATCACTATCATGCCATTGCTCCTTCAGTCAGTCCAGTTTCACTCAGTCGTATAGGTGACAGTGATTCCTGCTGATTAATGTGAGTAGATGGTGTTGCTGATTAATACCCCCCACAGGTCTAAATATTTACACTTACTAAATTTTAAAACCAATTTTCTAAAAACACTTGCACATATAGAAAAGACACAAAGTTATTGATTATTTTGTTCTGTTATTGCTGAATACCTCTGACAAACTGCTTTTTTTTGTCAAAATATACCATATTTTGGAAGAAAATGCCTTAAATCTAATTTTTTTTTACAGATTTCAAAATGGCAAATGGTGAATACGCCAAAATTTTGGAACATAATAGCTTCATTATCTGTGTTTGAGGTTAAAAAGTTGGTGTTTTTTTAGACCACCTCTGAGTGGTTTAAATTTATAGCCCACAGATAGGATTGTTTTACCTTATTTAATATCCCAAGTTGTTCATTAATCAATAAAACACCTCCAATTTTGTCCCGAAAAACGCCATAATTTAAAGCCGTTTTCAGCATAAAAAATATATTTTTGAGGGTACTACGAGGCAAAATGAACATAAATCAAGGTTGCAACTTGCATTTAAGTTTTTTAATACATTTCAAAAATAAAAACATCTTTTAAATAAATACAAAATTTATCTACTCCTTCTTTATTATTATCCATCTAAAATTAATTAACAATGGTAAGTTTTAATTAGAGTGACATATAACCTCAATTTTAATTTGTTCTACAGAGTGTTTACTATTTAAACCTCGCGTGGGTTTAAATTTTTTAATTTTATTTTTTTCTAAATTGATACTTTCTTCTTAAATCCAATAAAAGATTATGCTAAGATGATTATTCAATAAACAAATTTATTAAAATTCTTCTTATAAATCAAACTAGGTCCAAAACTCAAGGAGGGTTGGTTTAAAATGCTTAAAACCAAAAATTTCACTTAAACTTAGGACCGTTCTAAAATAGACTAAACCCTTTTAGTAAATCCCACCATTAAAGTTGCACAAATAGAGAGTGCTTAATGGTAATATAAGTCGCACAACAGCGACTACGCCTAATCTATTTCTATGATCACCCTTGCAGTAATATTAAAACTCTGCATCAATAATCGAACAAGAATTGGTTTGGTGGAGTCGTACGTTTTAAGCACAACTTAAACTTTTTTTTAAAGACGCATAAAACATACGCTAAAACAACAAGGAATCAAAAATAATTTGCCGACTTTAATTCTGGTATGCACCGTTATACAATTTCTCTGATTACGACTTTAGCCGTGATTACATAATATTTTTCTTATGAACCAAGCGTTTTTTTTCCTAATCGGCAATTAACTTTAATCGCCTGATGGCCTATAATTAGGGACCAGATAACCGCGGCTAGTTAATGTTTAGTTTTTGTTTACAAATATTTGTCAAAAACTGAAAAAAAATAGTATATGAGAAATAATAATAATATGGAGGTTTGAAGACCTATTACTTGACAATGATGGCACACAGTTACTACGTCCCCACGGATTACAAGCTTTTTGTTTTAAATTCGAGAGGTCACTGTATAGCTTCAACTGCCAGGCATAATCCTATGACTCCCTGATGATTCCTAATAAGAATGAAACAGGTCTGTAAGTGTCTGGATTCTCCACAAAATATTGGAGGCCTGGTCGTAATGAAGTGAGAAAAAAAAACGCTTTGTCCGATATGCCACGAGTGTTACTTTCATTTTTATTTGAGGACACGAAAATCATTTTGTTGATGATTTATACTTTTTCTACTATTATAAAATGCCTACATACCCTGGATAACCTTGACTGGTTTTAGCTAATGCTGAGTTTATAATACTGACTATTTAGCCGTGATTACATAATTAGCCGTGATTAACCAACTATGAAAATACGTGAAAATGCTGCATACAGGCATAAGTGTCTAATATTGCTCCTATATCGGTGAGTACCGCTCTATCAATTAGCTCTGCTACGCTAGGTAGTACGTTTTGGCCGGCAGTAATTTTAATATTACTAATACGGTGGGTATTTAAAAAGAAAGACATATAATAATTACCTAATGGTTTTATCATTCCGCAAAAAAAATAATGTGTTTAATTTTAATTAATTTGTACTTTTCTGGTTCATACGATTCACCTCGTCCCCCGTTACATAATTGAATAAGTGGCATTTATTGTTCATATTGCAAAGTTCGTCGCCGCGCGGCACCCTGTCGTATTCTCTGATGAATAGCCAGAAAAAAAAATGCCTTCCTATAGGTATGATGGTGCTCGTTGGGTCGGGATGCAGTGGATATGGCTATCTCCTAGAAAGGCCTTTTAGTGTGGCCCATCTGGAAGATGAGAATATAATGACTGTGGCGTCTGCCTCCACGTTGCATACCTGGATGTGGTGGTACCATAGTTTTTCTACTTGTGACATCTATGGTAACACCCAACCAAAGATGCTTCACAAATGTTATTAGGGGTTTCGCAGTGACTTTCATGTTGGTTTGGGGGATATTGTGAGACCTCTAGTGATACTTATATGGGAAACAAATGAGGCATCATGTGGCATAACTTGATGCCGTATTTTGAAGACAATATCATATTTTTATGATCTGCAGTACAAGGCTGGCTTTCGGAAGGGTGCTGACCACCACTTATGCTATCTAATATCTAACATCTACATGGCTGAAGACGAACGAAGCAATTTTCGATGTATATTATATAACAAAACGATGGAGTTTTTTGTACTATTGCAAAATGGACATCCATATCTTTTTCTTTTGACACAGAAGTTAAAAGCTAGGACGACGCCGTTTCGTCCTTATCAGGGACTCATCAGCTAGGTGTAATGACTGGCACTTATGTGCCAATAAATTCGGCAAAGCGGAAAGAATTTTTGTATGAAGCTCCGAGAACAAAGAATAGTACACACTGCATAAGCAGTGGGAGATATATTACAATAACATCTGTATGCAAGTAGTAGATGCGTGCACTTTAACTAACGAAAAAGCAGGAGCTTTTTTACTAGTGCATAATGAACATCCTGATTTTTGACTATTCACACAACGTTTTTTTAAATGTGCAGTACGGCACCTCGGTTGTTACGCCTTTGCTTGTACAGGAAACTTGCATACACATAGCACTCTAATATGTCTCTTAGAAGATCGATGCTAGGCCATGAACCTACTGCTTATGCAGTTGGTACTATTCTTGGTTGTCGAAGGTTCAGACAGGGGCGCCGTGCTCTATGCTCAACAGAAATTCTTTCCGCTTTGCCGAATATTTTGGCACAGAAGCGTGAGGGATTTGTTTGTCGTTGTGGTACATACACTTAGCTGATGATTCCCTAATAAAAATGGAACGGCGTTGTCCTTTAGGATCCACCTTCTACACCAAAAGCCGACAATCAGGGTGTTTATTTTGTACTAATACAAAAACTCCTGTTTTATGTAGATTTAAAGTGCAGGCAACCACTACACATTTATAAAATATACAGCGTGGATTCTGTGAACGGAACGGTTAGAATTTGGTTGAATAAAAAAATCCAAAAACACGTCAAGTGAGATTTCCCACCTTGTATATTTTCCAATTTTTGAAATCTGCAAACAATTCTCTCTTCAGCAATACTACACAGTAGGATCTGTCTTTTAGGATAATCAAGATATTTTGATCTAAATCTGTATGGAAAACTTCGATATTCATTCAATTATCCCCCGTAAAACAGGGCATCTCTCTATCTTGGAAACCTTAAAAGATAGAGTATTAGTGTGTGGTATTGTCAAAAAGATACTTTTTTTAGAATTCAAAAATGTCAAACTATACAGTGTGTCCTATTTAAAAAATAAATATTTTTTTGGCATATCTCGTAAACAAAATGACATAAAAAAAATCCAGGATAGCACGATTAAAGAAAATTAAAAATCTCAGCTGACATATTTTTGGATTTTTTGTAAAACCAAATTCTAACCCGCTAGAAGCACCGTTCCGTTTAAAGAATACACCCTGTGTATTCGAACTGTAAAAGATAGGAAATATAAATGAAGTAATGCTATTTGGAAATCGAGTGAAGCTTACTCAGTTTTAAGTAAACAGCGCTTAAGGTTTTAGTAAATGTAACTCAAAACAGAGTGACAGTCACCAAAAATCAAATTAATTTTACTCTATGTTAAGTGAACTTTACTTAAAAATCGAGTGAACTAACTCAGATGTTGCGTACGTTGTGCGAAATTTTCTAAAAATAAAGTTGAACATGACTTAAATGTTATTTTAAATAATTTAGGAAAAACAAAAGAAAATTGTAATAAAAAATATATTTCACTAAATTTCAATCAACCTAATACACTGTGTTGCTTAAATTTAGAGTTAAACGTTTTCTTTCATTTCGTTCAGTTTTATAGAGCGAATTTCCATTCAAAGCTTTAGTGGACTGAATCTAACTCAACTCTTTTTCGAGTGAAAAATTTCACTCAATTTTTTTCTATGTAGTAGGGATCGGTCATCATTCAGTTATAATTATTATTATAAGGGTGAGTTTTATAGTTGCAAACGCTAGCAAATGACACCTCGCTATTTTAAAATTATGTGCAAATACGTGTAATGCGCAAATTCCATACCAAATTCTCAGGTTTTAGTTCGGATCATTATAAAAGCCTAAATACTCTTATCTGACTAGGCCTTTTGGCAAATCATCAGGTGACCTGGGATCTAATGAAAACCTCCATGCGACCTATTACCAAAAATTTTAATAAAAAATAAGTTCAGCTGTTCCCTGCTCTCGAAAATGGGAACGACGTCAACGTGACTCGTTTTTTCCCCCTGCGCTTATATTATAATATTATACATAATATCCGAAGTTAAAACAGGCCCTCTTAAAGTGCCTTTTAGAGCGCAATAAAGTATACTTAAGGATAATAGCAGGATAACTTTGTCGACGGCTTCAGTTTTTATGAAATCGCTCTCAGTGACGTAGGTTTGGATGAACGGAAAAATCACGATAGTCAAGTTAACAGAGGTAATACAACTATTATAGAGCTTAAGATTGAATAATTTTTCAAAACTGCGTGTTTTCTATATAAGCTAGGAGGATCTAAATTTGCAGAGAAATCTCGGACGAGTGAAAAATGATTGCTAATTTTAAAGCTCAAATGGTATTGAGGGGTTATTTCACGAACGAACACGCAAAGAAACATGAAATAAAGAATAAATTTACTAACCGGTTTGCTTCTAATCACATCTGCTCGAGTTTTTCCTCCGTAACAGCTCTAAAACGATTTATTTTACAGAATTAAAAAAAAAACAGAAACTGTCAGGATGTTGGTCCAAATAATTCAGTAATAAAATACCACCTTTAACAAACGCAAATAATTTGTTTGCCTAAAAAACTAGTACATTAACAATAAAAAAAAAATATCAATCTCAATTATATCACTTCACATTACACACACAAAATTATCGAGGGTAATTTCACAAGCGTATCAAAGTTACCGATAATTTTTCCATGAAAAGTGTTTTTTAAATTGTAAAAGTTTGTTTTCATATGTTCGCGAAAAAGCCCGACTCCGCACGGGGAGCGCATTTTCGTAAAATATAAACGAAGGGAAAACAGCATCCAAAAATAAGAATATTGGTTGTGCTAGGTTCCCCAACATCTTTAAAAAATGTGATTGAGATAGCATTTTGTAATTTCTCTCACCTTATTAAAAATAACAAATCAGAATGATCACACTATAATTCTAACATTTAGGTCGCGATATCCTAACGTTGCGTAAGAAAAACTGCGTCATTTTACAAGCTTTTATTTAACTTGCAACATATGTAATACCGAACTATGTTTGTTTGGGTGGAATCTTGCAACTTAATTTTGACCAACTTCCCGACATTCGATGGACTTCAAATTTGGCATGCTTATATAGTTACGGTGACAATAAAAGAATATAGTGTGATGAAATTGACAGCTCGCCCCCTACTCGGGGATGGAAGGGGGCACAGTTGAAGTACGCCCGATTTCGTTGAAATTTAGTGTGTTGGAGTACTTGGAGATGGAGATAACAAATTTCTAATCAGATTTTAAAAATTTAATATGGCGGATTAAAGATGGACAATTTTTGGTCATCTTTTGCTAACCAATTTTACCTACTATGTTGGGAATTTGGAACCTTTGGTTGCACTAAAACAAAATTATGATTGTTTTCCACAAACCAAAACTACACTTTTTTGCACTCGACGCGCGTTTTGCTAACAACGTTAGCATCATCAGGAGACGATAATATGTATTATGTAATATGGTTTATCGTCTCCTGATGATGCTAACGTTGTTAGCGAAACGCGCGTCGAGTGCAAAAAAGTGTAGTTTTTTTTTTGTGGAAAACAATCATAATTTTGTTTCAATTTTACCTAACTTATCCACATCCGATTGCCTTTAAATTTGGCATGCATTTATATAGTTCCAGTGACAATATAATAATATGTCATTATTAGACACCCTTCTTCCCTACGAGGGGAGTGGAGGGGAGAAAACACCTACGTTTGTCCGATTTCAACCAAAATTGGTATACGGGGGCTTTTGGGCATAAGGAGTATGATCAGATTTTGATAATTCAATATGGAGGATTCAAGATGGACGATCGTCGATCATGTTTTGCTAACCAATTTTAACTGACTTATCCACATCCGATTATGTTATGGCATTCTCAGGTACCCACCTTCCTCTAACCAGGAAAGTAAAGGAGGAAAAAGATTTAGAGAAAATTTCAATATCGCGGTTTCAAAATGGACGATTAAGGTTACAAATCTAAAAACTATGCGTGTGTAAAAAAACAAAAGATCAAAAGATCTTGGGTGGAAATAAAGAAAATTCAAACTTGGATGAGTATTCCACAAGGAACACACAAAAGATCAAAGCGAAAAGAGAAATGAATAAACGATGTTTCGCCCTGGGTAACCAGTGTGGGCTCATCAGTAGTTTCACTGGTCACCCTCCACTATACATCATTAAACACCATCATGCACTTAGATTTCCAACCTTGAACCACTCACAAATAGGCATCGTTCCGCACTGGTACTTACTTATCCAAGTTACCTAATACGAATTCGTCCTGGCGTGTTAATATTTCCAGTAGGATTATGCTCCTAAAGCAATTAAAATAAAGAAGAAGTTAAAAAAACCTCCATATCAGTTACTTCAACCGAAAAGAAACTAAAAAACAAAAGATCAAAAGATCTTGGGTGGAAATAAAGAAAATTCAAACTTGGATGAGTATTCCACAAGGAACACACAAAAGATCAAAGCGAAAAGAGAAATGAATAAACGATGTTTGGCCCTGGGTAACCAGTGTGGGCTCATCAGTAGTTTCACTGGTCACCCTCCACTATACATCATTAAACACCATCATGCACTTAGATTTCCAACCTTGAACCACTCACAAATAGGCATCGTTCCGCACTGGTACTTACTTATCCAAGTTACCTAATACGAATTCGTCGTGGCGTGACCAGTGAAACTACCGATGAGCCCACACTGGTTACCCAGCGAAACATCGTTTATTCATTTCTCTTTTCGCTTTGATCTTTTGTCTGTTCCTTGTAGAACACTCATCCAAGTTTGAATTTTCTTTATTTTCAGCCAAGATCTTTTGATCTTTTGTTTTTTTAGTTTCTTTTCGGTTGAAGTAACTGATTTGGAGGTTTTTTTAACTTCTTCTTTATTTTAATTGGTTTAGGAGCATAATCCTACTGGAAATATTAACACGCCAGGACGAATTCGTATTAGGTAACTTGGATAAGTAAGTACCAGTGCGGAACGATGCCTATTTGTGAGTGGTTCAAGGTTGGAAATCTAAGTGCATGATGGTGTTTAATGATGTATAGTGAAGGGTGACCAGTGAAACTACTGATGAGCCCACACTGGTTACCCAGGGCGAAACATCGTTTATTCATTTCTCTTTTCGCTTTGATCTTTTGTGTGTTCCTTGTGGAATACTCATCCAAGTTTGAATTTTCTTTATTTCCACCCAAGATCTTTTGATCTTTTGTTTTTTTAGTTTCTTTTCGGTTGAAGTAACTGATTTGGAGGTTTTTTTAACTTCTTCTTTATTTTTATGCCTGTGTGCTTAAATTTGATATGCGTATATAGTTCCGGCGACAATACAATAATATGGTATTATTAGATACACTCTTCCCTCTAACGAGGGAAGTGGAGGGGGGAAAAGATTTAGTTTGTTTGATGTAAATCAAAATTGGCAGACAGGGGTTTTCCGGGGAGGGGGATATGAATTTTTGATCAGATTTGAAAATTTCGGTATTGCGGATTCAAAATGGACGATTTAGGGTGCAAATCTAAAAATTAAAAAAAAAATTATTGAATTTTTTTTTAAAAACAAACTTTTATTAAATGCACTTAAAAGTAGAAAATAATGAAAGTGAAAGGCTCAAATTAAAAAAATACTACGGTTACCATTACCTTTTTTAGTTATTTATTCACTCTCGCTAAATCTTTTTCGCGTTTGACAACTTCAGAGCTTAGGATATCTGTAAAGATAATTATATCTGTCTCCGTAGAGACGCCTAATTTTCCTTTAAATTGAAGACATCTGCCGATTCTACAATTTGGTAGATGCTTGTTTTCTACATGAATCCTGTTTCAGATTTTTTTCATTATCATTTCATCTCCTAATTTCTATCACCGTACTGATGAGCACCACAAGTGCGAAACCTGATTACCATTACCTTATTTCAGGGAAAGCTCGCTATCCTTTGTTTTTTGTTTATTATTCACCTTCCCTAAATCTTTTTGTGTTTAAAAATTTTAACTTTATAAAGAACTAAAAAGGAAGAACTAATTTCTTTTTCTTTTAGAATGATAAACATAATACTTTCATCTAAAGAAGCTGAGAACGGGTGAGCCGTGCTTGCCAAGTCTTTAAAATTCTCCTTAGGTTATAGAGTAATACAACTGTTTCTTGGGTGAATCGTCGATGTAAAATGTACGATACCTAAAGTTAAAATTTTTAGTTTGCACCCATCGCTTTTATTATGGTATAAGAACGATAAAATAGTAGTTTTAACAACTAGTGTCTAAAATAGTGCTTTTTTTACAAGCGTTGGTTTATATAACGAGCGCAGCGACGTATTTAAAAACGCGAGTAAAAAAAAGCACAGTTTAGCCGTGAGTTTTTAACACTATTTTTTAAATACCTTTACCAAAAAATCCAAGAAAAACAAACAAATACTTTTAAAAATTTCAAACGAAGAGCACTTCTCGCAACACACCATCTTTACAGTATAAATCAAGGTGGCTGGTAAATGAAATAACAATGGTGGTTTCCATAGCGATGTGCTTTTTTATTCGGTGACGTTCATTGTTGCGACGTTTTAATCGTTGACAGTTTGATATTATGACGATGTTTTTATGTGATTTTTTCGTAAATACCTGGTGAAAACTGGAGGAAATGGCTTAATTTTTAGGCAAGAATAATTAGATTTTTTCAATATTACTATTTTCTGCAATTTCTCTTTAATTTTGGGTAAAAAACGGACAAAAATCTTTTTTTGCATCCGTGATCAAAAAAAAATATTTTTTTTGCATCGGTAACCAAAAAAGCCATGCTTTAGTTATCTGCAGACAGTTACTAAAATCATGTTTTTGATGAAGGTATAAAAAAAATTATTTTATACTTTTAAATGCATTTAAATAAAGCTTGTTCTTTAAAAGTTCTTTTTAATAATAATTTATTTTGGACAACTATTTGTGAATTTAATACTTTAAGGAAATAATGCAGGACTAGTTTTACGGCAGAGACGAAAATTCTCAGCATAGAGGAAGAATGACAGAATTAGTGTGACTTTTGTGAACAGTGACACCAACATGTTGTATTTAAATAGGTTGTTGTTAAAAGTTTTAAAGGTTTGTTTACACGCAAAAATAAGATTGTTAACATGCATCTTTAAATAAAAAAAAGGATTTTCACAAAAAAGCAGTTTGCGAAAGCTTCTATTTAAAAATTGTCAGATTTTCTGTAAGGGCGAGATTTTCTGACGGTTTTTGAAAAATCGCAATCTAAATGTCAGAATTACATTGGTATAATTTTGATTTGTTATTTTTAATGAGGTGACAGTAGCTAAAAAGTTCACTCATATTTTTTCTCTCTCAAGCAATAATATTACGTCGCGTCGGGCCTACGTAAAAATGATTTGCCCTGACGTTGGTAGCAAACTAATAGCCGACGTTATTACGACCCAGTTTTAAGTTAATATGGTTTTCGTGCCGTACGTCGTAATGACGTCGTTGCACATATTACCAATGACAACCCACATTCTCTTCTAATTTTCTGGTTTACATAATTATAAGTTAACTATAAAGGCCCTGCCCATGTGTTGCCCTATGTTAATTCCTGTAGAAGCTACAGATGAAATATTACAGATCTTTAAGTCTTATCTTCCTAAACTCAAATTTACTATCGAAATGAAGAAAGTAAATTACCATTTTTGGAGGTTGAAATTATTGACTGATTGGTATCACAAGCCCCCTTTTTCTAAAAGGTTTCTCAACTACCACTCTGCCCATATATTTCATCAAAAAATAAATCAATAACTCAAAATATAGAGCTTTAGAATTATCAAATCCCATTTTTCATAAAAAAAAAAACATAAAATTCATTGAAGCTTTGCTCAGAAACAACTTTTCAAAATCATTGATCAAAAAATGTTTAACCCAACCCCCAATTCATAACACTAACACCAAATTTATAGTAAATCCTTCATACTTCATTATACCATACGTGGGCAACCTATCGGAGAGAGTGGTAAAAGTTCTGTCAGATAAAGATACAAAAATTGCCTTTAGCAACACAAACACAATTGGAAAAAACTTTTTTACTAAACTTAAGACTAAAACACCAGAAGATTTAGAATCAGGTATCGTCTATGGGATGCTGTGCATGACTTGTTCTCAAAAATATTATATCGATCAGGCAGATATATGAAACAACGTATGTCTGAACATATACGAAATGTAGCAAATCCTATAGCATTAGTAGAGCATATTAGAGAACCAAAACATGAATTTGATTTTGAAGGTACACAGGTCTTGAGTAGACAGAAGTACATAGCCAAACGCCTTCTGGATGAAATGATTTGTATAAAAAAATACGACTCTGTCAACACTAGACGGGACATCGAAAATCTGAGTCAATCATATTATAATATCATACAACGTCTACCAACCTAACTTAATATTTCTTAGAAAAAGAAAAAAGAATAGAAACAATGTAAACATATATATTATTATTTTTCCACCTAATGAACATACAGTACAGTTTCTTCGTAACAAGAATTAAAAATTTCAATTTATTGTTGTTGTGGTTTTTTTTCCACAAGATAAACTTTAATCATAAAAAAACGTTAACAAGATAAAAAGTACCTATCGAATCGTATTGGTGCTATCAACAGTACCATTAGTTTATGCAAATGCACAACAAAAACAAAATAATAATTATTTATTATATTACATCCTATTAGTCTTTTTAATGTGTTTTTAATTGTGTACAGTTCTGGGTCGTTAGATCTATGTTTTTTATCAGCAGCATCATAGCATGTTAAGATTTTACTGTGACAAAAAGAAACTAAAATTAGATAAGTGAGAAAACTTGTTTTTTGCGCCTTTTTTGTTTTTTTTTCTAGCTAAATGGTAATTGTATTTTTATACTATGTTTGTGTCTTTTTTTCTTATTGTTTTTAACAGTTTATTTTTATTCTATAACTATGACTATTTAAATTTAAAAAAAAAAGATTTTTTTTTAATTTTTAATTTTAAGAAACATTTTTTGAAAAGGTTTTTTAAAATTCTTGAAAAATTTAATTTTGTTGACTAAAGACTTACCACAAAAAAATAACGACTAAATCTACGTAATATTGAGTATTTAAAATAAAAAATAAAAAAAGTTTTTCTGCTCTAAACATTCTTGTAATTTTCTCTGTAAAAAAGATTTTCTTTTATGCCTTGTCAAAAAACATTTCTCTCGTTTCTTTCAGAGCCCTGAGGATGCATTGAAATAAATGCGAAACATGTCGGAAATAATTAAGTTGTTTCTTTGATCAATCACCACTGACCCCAATCCGAACTAAGTCAACAACAAACTAAAAAAAAAAGTTAAGAAACCTCCAAATCAATTACTTTAACCGAAAAGAAACAAAAAAAAGGTCTTTTCGGTTGAAGTAACTGATTTGGAGGTTTTTTAACTTCTTTTTTTGTTTTAATTGAGTTAGAAGCATAATTCTATTGCAAATATTAACACGTCGAAACACGGATAAGTACCAGTTCGGAACGATGCCTATTTGTCAGTGATTCAAAATTGGAAATCAAAGTGTATGATGGTGTTTAATGATGTATGGAGAGGGTGACCAGTGAAACCACTGCCCACGCTGGTTACCCAGAGCGAAATATCGTTTAATCATTTCTCTTTTCGCTTTGGTCTTTTGTGTGTTCCTTGTGGGATGCTCATCCAAGTTTGAATTTTCGTTATTTCCACCCAAGACCTTTTAATCTTTTGTTTTGTTTTTGTCGAAAACCTTGTTGACACTTCTCCAAAATTATGAGTTATCTAAGCATTTTGTGTTTATTTTTCTGAAAGTGAAAAGAAATCTATTTTTCAAAGAGAAAATGGTGCAAATAAGTGAAAAACGGGTCTCGGCTAAGTAGAAAAGTTTTTAGTTTATAATCGCACTGAAAAATATGAAGGAGAATAGTTATTGCCGTTATTTTTATTCGTCTTGTAAGTATGAATTTTGCAAGTTTTAAAGAAAGGCAATTGCACTTTGACTTTACAACACTTCGCACTAAACCGAAACACGAAATAGAAAAGAAAAATTGAAAATATTTGAAATTTAAAAATAGTCGCAATGGCGGCCGACGAGACCGATCACTGGAAGACAATCTAATATTGCCGAGTTGACTCAAGAATTTTGGAAACTAACTCGTTTTTCATTGAACATTTGTACTAGAGCTTTTTTTCGATTACTAGTCTAATAATTTAACAAAAAACATAGTAAAAGTCGTAAACACGCTGTTTGTAAAGTAAAAAATTAAATTTCATTTAATTTATTTGAAATGAAGTGACACCAATGACGCCGATTGCGGTCAGCCGATATCACAAACTTGCGCAGACTCAGATGATCAGCACTTTTCACGGCCTTTGTCATGGGTATCTCAATTTTGACCGTTGCTGGGACGTTTCGTTATAATTAGTATGTTTATAATTATATAGTCGTGTCGTAAGTAAGCCCGACGTGAAACTACCGGCTATATAAAGAAGAAATATCGAGAATGCGTATCTATACAAGCAGGTATACTTAGGGACAATGTGGCTAGCAGTTTTCAAGCCAACCAGACCTAACTGGGTTGTTGACCGAAGTTTGGCAAACGTTGTTATACGACCAAAGAATGACTATTTATTTCGTACAACTTTGCGTTGACGCCACGATCTCGTGGCGTAGTTGCTAAGTGACTATTAAGTATCTGACTACTTTCTGGTGCTTGGACGACGTAGGAATTGGTAGAAGTCATGAAAATGTTGGTGGGCTAAAATGCTTCTAGCTTCGCAATAATGTAAAATGTGACTTTAATAATTAAGTCAGACTAGACTCCGTACTGGATGATATAAGTCAAGTAAAGGATGTATAATATATTTTTCCTAGAACCAATAAATAATAAAAATTTAAACTAATTTCAAGACCATCTCAACACGATTTTAATGGCTGACTTACGGTCCTAGGATAATAATAAAGCTTAGACATAAACCACAAGATGGCGTGATAAGCGATGAAACTTTATTTTATAAGAGCACCAATTGACGCAAAAATGTGAATTATTTTTCTATATTTTAGACAATAAATATTTATTAAACGTAAACTGGTCCAATATAATTTTAGTACCTAACCAAGTATAAGTCCCGTTACATTGGCGTATTACATATTACGCACTTTTAAGAAAAAAAAACTTGATTTTAAAAAGATATATGTAAAGTCCCTTAGTAACCTTATTTGTTTTAAGGTTGTTGACTTAAGAGTTTCGCGTTTGATGTTTTTAATAATTTCTGATCATTATGACGGCATTTTCATTGGTTGTAGGTAAAGTATAGTACAATAACTAGCATGTTATGGTCAATACAGTTATACACTCTTAGATAAATTAAGACACTCGCCTGCGGCTCGCGGCTCGCATCTCAAACCTCATCTTCACCTCCAGATCACTCAAATTTGGGTAGTACTGACTTTAACTATAAAGTAACTTTAATAAATTTATATTACCCATTATTCAGATTTTTGGTATTTACCTTTAAAGATACTGCTTAATTTAGAAAAGCAATGAAGAATAGTAAAGTAATATTTAATTAAAAAAATTTATTATAGAAATGTATATATATATTTTTTTTTTGTTGCCGGAAGCCACTGCTTTTAGGGTGTAATAGCGTCAAAACTTGCTGAGCATGGGCTCTTTTAAACTGGCGAGGTTTAAAATAAAATATCTTTATTGAAGAACAAAATTTTCTTTTTTTAACTTTTCGTCGACGGTGTTTTTCGTAATGGCTTTATGGTAAATTTTTAAAGGATTTGCGAACATACCAAATTAATTTAAAGAGTGAATCTGGAAAAAAAGACCTTTTTCAATTTTTTAGGAAGCGACAGTGTTCTTAACTTTTATAAGGGATAGTACAAACTCTTTGATTTTTTTTTAATGCAAATATCTACAATAGTTATTTGTTTTGATTTTACTTGCATTCCATTTCGTTCGTTATTAAAATAAGGAACAAAGAGGCTGACCGTACTTTGAGGTAGAATTAGATTAACGTGAAAAATAAAAATTTCCAATTTTATGGCTATTTGTTTCTTTGTGCTTTATTACTATTATTTTAAATAATGACAAAGAATAGAAAATTTGTTAATTATAACCCATTTTTAGTGTTACAAATTGGAACGTCAAAACAGTTTTCTATTATTTTTTTTAGGTTTCGGTCAGTGACCTTAACTAAAGAAATATTGAAGTAACGTTCAAAATAGGTTATATGATATTCATACTTTTTGGAGTCAGATAAACATTAGAATTGGCTAAACCTTGAATGGAAGGCACATTTTGTAAAAACTAAGACTCGGCTTAGAGCACTTTTTTGATTTTTTGCCTGATAAGCTAAGATCAAAAGGTAATCCGGGCTGTGTCTTAGTTTTTACAAAATGTGCCTTTCGTTTAAAGTTCAGCTACTCTGATGTTTATTTGACTCCAAACAGTATGGATATCACATGACCGATTTTGAACGTTACTTCGTTATTTCGATTATAAGATTGAGCAGCCGATTTTAAAATTAAATATTCATTCACTAGATATAAAATAATGGTATCGAAAATTTAAAAATCTTATAATATGCAAATCTAAAACATGTGTGTGGGTATTTTGTGCTATAATTTACATCTATAATCTACTTGGTTTGGAAGTAATAATACATCGAACAAAGTGAAGTAGACATACATAATATCCGATTTGTTGATTAAGTTAATGCTATTCACATACAGAATGCATGTACAGGGTGGTCCAAATTCGAGGGGCCTCTATGGCGTTGGGCTTTTGCAGCATAGTTAGCCCAAAACTAATATACATGTTACGGGCTCGATTTTCAAGAGAAGTCGAAAACTAAAAACCGCATTGCGTGTGTGTGTGTGTGTGTGTGTGTAAATAAAATTTTATTGTTTTTTTTTTCATACAAAACTTTAACTTCTAAAATAATATTCAAATATAAAATTATTAAAAGTTTTAATTTAAAATTTTTATTTTCTTTAGTTCTAAAAATGCTCAAATTGACGGCCGTTTTCTTGTAAACATAGCCTACATCTTCTCTTGACGCTATTTTCTGCATTAAGACGTTCTACCGCACGAAGCTGCCTGAATGCAGTACGAAGTGCCTCTTCCAATTCCCTTCTAGTAGTTGGGCGATTTGGAAATACAAGGTCTTTGACTCTCCCCCACAAGTCGCAAGGGGTCAGGTCTGGAGACCTGGAGGGCCAATATATAGGACCTTTATTTTCCATCCAGTTTTCGGCAAAACAATATTTAGCAAATTAGTAATGTCTCGTGCATTGTGAGGAGGTGTACCGTCATGTTGAAAGTATAGCTCATTATTTTGCTGAAGTGGCAAATTTTCGATAAACGGAATCACCTGATCTTCTAAAATTTGTTGGTATCTTTTCCAAGGAATAGTCGTCTTCATGCATCGCTAATTTTATTTCTGCACGAGCCCTTAGCTGTGTACCTCGCAAATTATGTATTTGCAAAATGTCGTCTTCTCCGGAGTCTTCCTCGGTTACATTTCCACATGCATTTTGAGGAGGAAATATGATGACATCCTGTACTTGGTCGAGCATATTATCATCATCTTCAAGAATGATTAATGCTTCTTCTAGAGTTAACCCTCTAAAACAACAAGGCTCATATTGAAACCAAAATATAATTTCCTAGTTTTGTTATATCACTGTCGATAATTATCAAACAAAAAAGCCTCATACTACTAAAGTACTATATTTAGTACACTCAATAAAAAGGCTCTCTGGTTGACAGATGCGACAAAATTTATAACGTAGTTTATAGAAAAACAAAACCAAAATATTTGCTTTTTTACTTTTAGTTACTTTTTACTTACCTAACAAGGCGGATCCCATAATCTTATATTTTTCGAAAATCACTGCTTGAAAAAATCACTGTATATAAAATATAACTCGTGGATATTCAAACTGCACACTCATCAACAAACAAATGCCTACTGAACAACGTCTATCAGGATTCAGGCACATCCCGCTACCTGCACAGACTTGCAGCAACTTGATATCTTTGTACTAAAGCCTCGTGTCCACTCGCAAGTAACTTGCGAAAGTTTTTTTACCAAGTACTTGCCGGCGTGTCTACACTGTAGTCTAATTGTTTTGAAATTTATTGGGGCAAATTACTGTAGCAAGTTCGTTTGCTTAAGTAACGTGTACACACACTTCCAGAAAAATGTCGAGATGTCGAATCAGCAAGTGGCTGCTGCGGTTGTAACATACCCAGACAGCATAAGTACGTACCATGTACGTACCTGGTGCGTAACTTTGCGACGAAGTGTACGTCCATGGTACGTACATTTTTGGACTTACGCACAAACGTGTACGTCCCAGGCATGTACTATAAACGTACTTTGTCCAACGAATTGTACGTACTTGGTACGTACCTTGGTACGTACTAAGTACGTACCAGCTACGTACTTGGTACCTTTTAAAACTGGACGTAAATTGACCGTAAGTGGGCTTGGGTCAGGCAAGGATATTTCACCAGTAATTTAAAAAAAAAATGCTAAACACACTGGAAATTGAACTCGCGCCTCCCGGGTGAGACACAAATGCTCTACCACTAGACCACCGTCTATACATAGAAAACTCTGCTAAAATTGTGATATACTTTATAACGGTTTTTTCTTTGTCCTCTCGCTCTTATAACGTGTACGCTTATGTATAGTATACGTACTATGTATGTACACTTTTGTACGTATATAGTACGTCTATAATTGGTCCCAGGACATACCGACCTGAAATGGACGTAAAATGTACGTCCCTGGGACGAACTGTTGCCATAGAACAAAAAAACCGTTTTTCCACGAGCTGTAATGTTAACAAAAAACGTAAATTTCCCAATATGCAGGCAGATGAAATTAAAATTCTAGAACAACAGTAGTATAAATGCGTAAGATATAACGGATGCGGCGTAATCGTGACAGTTCTTTAGACTAGCAATATTGAGGTATAATGTTGGACCAGAGAGGTCAGATGTCACCCCAGAAGCCATATTTAGTTGTTTGAATTATTTAGCTCTGTGTAGCTCCTTTAATTGTTTATAATAGGTACGTTCGTGGTACGTACGTTTATGTACGTCCGTAGTACGTAAGCTTATGTACGTTCAGTGTACGTCTGTAATTGCATGTTTGAGAGGGAGCCCTAAAATGTACATAAAATGTACGTACATAGTGTACTTACTATGTACATACTCTTTTGAACGTACATAGTACGTCCCTAATTAGTCCCGGGACGTACCGACGTAAAATGGACATAAAATGTACGTCCCTGGGACGAAGTGTGCTGTATGGGTATATTCAGTTAAAAAAAAACAAATAAAAGAAAAGGAAAATGACAAAAAACGTAGAAAATGGATTCAGCGAGATTTTGATTTTTTTCTGAATTTTACAGTTCAAAATTTTCATTAACAGAAGAGTTTCTTTCCTATTCCAAATACGGCGTTCCTCCAATTTTGCAAAAAAAATCAGAATTTCTATTCAGATTCAAAAAATGATATCAAAATTTAAAATATTGTCAGAAAATTTCACTGCTTGCTGCAAATATTTCGAAACAGTCTCGAAATAAAAATGTGCTAACTAATTTGCTTAGATTAGTCGTGTACACTACAAGCTCTAAGTCGGAAAGTACTTGGTACGAGAGTAAACTTTAACCAAAATTTTTCTAGCGCTGCTGTCTACACGCATTACAAGTGACTCGTGAGAGTAATCTAGGCAAATTTAATTGCTAGTGGACACGAGCCTTAAATGTAGCATCATCTGGGTTCATACAGATAGATGTAGTGTTATTCCTAATTTTATATTTAGTAATATGATGGGTATATTTATATATGTTATAGAAATTAATATAGGACCTGTATTTTATAACAGAAATTAATTCATATTGGTTGCTGAATATTAAATTATTCGTGAGCAACTAGATATTTGGAATTAATACCTAAATAATTCAAATTAATATTAAATCATTAAATTATCTCTGCCAAATGCCAAAGGGTGTACTATATTTGAAAACGAATCCTATAGAATTTACTAATTGTTAACACTTCATTATACAGGTATTTATTGATGACATATAGTATATTTAAGTTAATTATCAAAGACTATAATAACATCACTCAAGACCAAAAAATTTTCATAGAAACTAAGGAGTATTATTACCCTGAAACGTTTAGTTTCATTACGTCACATCTGAGTAATTCTGAAAAAGCCTATTTTTACAAATTTGAGTTGAGTTACTTTTTTAGTTATAAGTTAGATTATTTCGGTAGTCAGCGTTGTTAGCTGTCTACAAGAGGAAATTAGCTCTGGCGTCCTTTGGGACAGTTCCACAAAGATGTTGCTGTTATTGTGAAACAAGGATGGCAGACTACTGCTGGTTTTTAATACGTCAACATCAAATATATTGTACCATCGATAAATGAAAAGAAATTAAAAATCGGACTTGCCTTTAATTTTTCTCTATTGATGTCAATTTTTTATATTTCCAAAAAATAAACTTGGGCCTTTTGAGGAATACTTTACGAAAATTTTAATCAATTACTAATGAACCCACCAACACTGCCTAACCTGTTAACTGCTCCAAAATTGATGCAGTCACAAGGTAGGGTTAGGGTGTAAATTTTTTTTAAATTCAGAATGTTTGAGCTAGAGCAATATAATTTGGCACATATGTTGGCCTTTCGGCAATGTACCCTTGTGTCTCATAAAAAATTATATTACGTATATGGGCCAAATTTTGTTTTTAAACTATCCCCGATACCTTCTTTACTAATGTACCTGCACTTCTGTCGATTTCGCTTAAAAAATTATATTTCATTTATCTTTCACCTTATGTTAACAAAAATGCATCGCTAGGGTCGCAGTGGGCCATTTATCAATTTTGAATACCCCCAACTTTGTCCCAGCTCTTAGCGGCAGTATGGCAGCGGGATCCAATTTTCACCATTTTCATATTCCAGAAAACACTTTTTATATGTCTTTTTATGATCCACTACGCCCCTGTTGGTGTATTTTAATTGACATTGGCTGAAAGATAAGTAAAATATCATTTATTAATTCAAATCGACAAAATAACCTAGGGGCCTCGAAATTTTTTTAGTATGAACTACCAATTGACTGAGATTCAAATGTGCTGGTGCATTAGTATGGAAGGTACGAGGAATATCAGCCTAATTCTCAAAGGGCGAAGTCAACCTGATTTTATTTTGAAAAAAGATGCTCTGCCTTTTGCATTTCCTGCATGATCTGCTTGCATGTTGTCAGGCGAAGTACTTATTGAGTTGACAATCAAGGTATTTAGCCATCATTCGCTTTTTGTTTTTTTAACATTCAAGCCTGCGAACTTTTATGTTTTGTATGCACTGAGAAATATACATACAAAACAAAATATTTATCAAATAATTTGTAACGTTAGTTACGAAGTTTTTACAGATAGGTATAAACTACAATAAAAATGTTTTTACGCGTTGCCAAAAAAAGCTGAAAAAAATTAAATCCAAAATTAAACAAACTTCTTGACATGAACAAAAATTTGAAAACATGTTAAAATTCTGAACAAAGGATTATTTCTTGTTGTTATCCACTGAGATTAGAAGGTAATATTGATTTTGATATAGCCTGGATAAGCTAAAACGCGTTTCTTATTTGACCTCACCTATGCTGTCTCTGTCTCAAAACACAGTAACTGACATTTTTTTTTTAATCGAGCTTTTAGTAATTTGAGGTCATGGGGTTTCGCTCTATATTTTGGTATTTTTAAAATTAAAATCGGTTTATAAATAAGGAAGATACGTTAGGTGCAAAACACAGTAACCGACATTTGGCCGATCCCTTTCCAATTTCAAAACACATTAACTAACAAAAACCATATCAAAACCAAGTAACTACTCTGTAGTTACTGAGTTTTAAAATAGGTTCTGTAGTTATTGTGTTTTTATAGAAAGTGCTTCCCCCACCATAATAATTTCCATGAAACTTCTAGCACACCGCGATTTTTAGTCCGTTCGACTTCAAATCTCAAGGCGAGAGGATGCTATGCCGCGAGAGCACACTCAGAAAAATTCCCACTTACCATTTATAAGAATTAACTTATCCCAAATACATATTTCACTTAAATACGTGACAAAAGGTCTATCTATTTAGGGCAAAAAGTCCGATCTATTTATTTATAGAATAATTATTCAGAAATATTTTTCAATTTTATTAGATTTATTAAATCATATTATACCTATTTGTGACAAACGGAAAATCCTTTCGCAGTAAATAGATAAATTCTTATGGGTTAATGGTTAGTTGATAAATAAATTTGATCACTTATGGTTATAGAGTTACTAACGAAAAATCCTTTAGCGGTAAATAGAAAAATTCTTTGTGTAATAATTTGATCACTTGTGGTTATAAATATTATATATATATAAAATTATTAATTTATTTTTTGTATGATATTTATATTGTTGTAAAATGTTAATAATATAATTCGTGTGTAAATTTATATTTAAGTAGGTAGGTACGCCACTGGTGTGTTTACTCTAGACAACAGAAAGGTAAACATTTTTTTTATATAATAATATAACCAAAGTCTCCGTAATTGTCAGGTATCTTGTCTTTTTTTAATCTAAGGTGTTTAGGGTAAACAGAAACTTCACTTGCCACTAGTGGAAAATGTTAAGTAGAAATCCTACTTAACATTTTTTCACTACTTTCTCAGTGTATGCTCTTTTAGAGGTTTTACGAAAAGAAAGAGAAGTCTTTTATTTTGTATTTGGGGCTGATACTTGTACGGCCCAGAGAAATAAAATTGATTCCTTGATTACCGAAATAAATCGTGCTGTCTAGCACAGATAGATATTTCTTTTACCACAAATATATTAAAGTTAAATAAATAAATATTAATGACAAATAAAAAATTAGCTTATAGTCAATAAGAAATCACTAAGGGCTAATAAGTTCAACCCACATAGGTGGATCTGCTTAAGGTTACTGAGTTGAGTGTTTAGCTTAGATTAAAAAGAGACAAGATATCTGGTCCAACGAAAGCTCCTTGGCAAATAATAACCACTGTTTATTTACAACTGAAATCAAAACAAAACATTTTTCTATCCTTTTAAGCGACGTTAGAATAGGGTCAGAGAATTCTGTGTCAACCACTTTAGATCGTGATTGGCTTGTGTGCGAGGAAAGTCGGCAGAGCGCAGACGGTCGGATAAACTTTTATTGACATAAGCTTTTTTGTGTTATTTATTTTAAAATTTCAGGATGTTTCAAGCAGTTTGGAAGTCTTTTTAAAATCACATTTTGTCAAGAAACGTTTATAGTTTTTTTACCCAGCAGGAGAATATTTTAGTGCATTTAAAGTGATATTTTGGAACAAATCGTTCAATGTTTTGAAAACAAAAGGAGAGCAAGTTAAATCAGTCAGTGGCGGTACATGCCAGTAGGTATACAGAAAATAAAAAAAAAGTTTATGAAATCTACTTAAATTAGTAGATCCTTACATTAAAATATCAACCAACACGTTTCTTTTTTAATTTTTAATGCATCAAATGAGATATTTTTGAAGGTTGTTTTAAGGTTTTTTTTAGAGATTTTTTTTCTATAAAGACGATAAAATAATAAAGCATACTTTTGATGAATTAAGTAGTTATTGCGCAAATCAGGTATTTTCGAAGGTTTTTTTTAAAGACTATGAAATAAAGGCAGGTAAAGTTTGTAAGAATATTAATTTCCCACCTCTTATCAGATTGATTTATACTGCCGCCGTTGCCATCTGCGCTCGCCTTTCGAATTGATATTTGAATCTTTTTGTCTGTCCTAAATGTCTCCATATACCCCAAGCATTATTGACTTTATTGTGTACTGAAGAAGTCAGTTTAAGTAAGTTTCTGCTAATGACTAGAAAAAATAACAAAATTTAAGTCGTCTCCAACGGCGAGCTTAGACGGCGACAGCATAAGTCTTTGTGATACAAAGATGAGTGTTTATCTCTCGTATATTGTTCAATGTATATCAAATCGTATTAAGGTAGTTAATAAGTTTTTTTTTACATGTATTTAGATTAAGGTGTTCTTTATTTTCTTCATATTTTAACTTTTAGTATGAAATTAATAATAAGAATCTCATTCAACTGAAATATATAAAACACTATAAAAACAAAATGCACTGAATATTTTAAAAAATTTTTCTTTATTTTCAGTAATTCTAAGACTTTTTAAATAATTTTAATGATAGTAAAAATTTTAAATTAAAATCATCGTTGGTTTCTCGCTTTGCTTAGGCTTGATATGTGTCGGATTTGTTTTCGCAATAGAAGTAAACTTTACTTAAAACTTGGCTCTTTGAAACAACGTGTTAGATGTATTATATTATTGTAGGTTATTAAGTCATGGATCACGAGAGCAAAAATTACAATAAAATCAATGAATAGCGAGCTTTTCCTCACAAAAGGTAATGGTAACCGTAGATCCGGATTGCGCACTTGTGGTGCTCATCAGTACGGTGAGGGAAAGCTGGCTATTCATTGATTTTGTTATTTATTCACCCTCACTAAATCCCTTTTTAAAAATTACAATGTTTTGTCTTATTTATAAGACATTTTCTATTTCAATTAAAATATTGCTTTTGTGGAATTAAATAAATATAAAATAACATAGTTTTGTCTATATATTTCTCATGTAAAAAAGGCCCCTTTACCCATAGATTACCTAGGTCCTCTGTGCAATACGGGACAATTGAAAATGACATTTGATTGAATAAGGGACATTACACAACAACAAAAATAACATAATTTTTAGCTAGTAGGTAATATTATATTATTTTCTTCTTGATGTTCAAGGTGTTGTGAACGATAATTTTATTGTGTTGAGAATTAAAATTGCAATAAATCGTATGCAGATTTTGTAATAAATTCATTTTGTATAAAACCACCATATTTCTTATTAGGGACCTTGCAAAGCTCAAATTGAAAGAGTTATTTTTTGCATGATATTTACATTATTTTGCAGATTTCATATTGTTGTAAAATTTTAATAATATAATTCATGTGTAAATTTATATTTAAGTAGGTAGGTACGCCACTGGTGTGTTTAATCTAGACAACAGAAAGGTAAACATTGTTTCATATAATAATATAACCAAAGTCTCCGTAAGTGTAAGGTATCTTGTCTCTTTTTAATCTAAGGTGTTTAGGGTAAACAGAAACTTCACTTGCCACTAGTGAAAAATGTTAAGTAGGAATCCTACTTGGCTATGTTTTCTCAGTGTATGCTCTTTTAGAGGTTTTACGAAAAGAAAGAGAAGTCTCTTATTTTGTATTTGGGGCTGATACTTGTTCGGCCCAGAAAAAAAAAATTGACTCCTTTATTACCGAAATAAATCGTGCTGTCGGGCCAAAAAAATCGTTATAAAGTACCTAACGAAGGGACACACATACATGACTGCCGATGGCATTGATGGAAATATAGAGCAAAAGATATTAAGAAAGGGAAATGTTTATGATTATTACTTTTACGCCAAAAACTTTAAATACACGTGGAATTTCGAGTGATAGAAAATCTCTCATTTAAAAAAATTTGGTGCCAGTGATTCCACAAAATTTAGAAGAATCGCAAACTTCTTTATAGTTAATCAATCACGAATAATTGGAGGCGGTCGAGTCCGATTTGTAAAGTTTAATTTTCGTTCCTTCCATTAGTTTTCGTTTTGTTACCAATATAAGTTATAAAAGTGAAGTTACTAGGCGCTACCTATACGTACCAATATACAATGAGCTTCAGGCTATTGCGAACATAGGAGGAGTCCAATTTTCTCTCCGTGCCTTACTACTGAGGTGGGGTCAAAGCACGCTGCAGTGTTATCTTTTTGAAATTTATTTTGTTTTATCTCTGCCTTGCTCGAGAAACAGATTGGTAAATGGATGTCTACGAAGTTTCCGAAAAAGTGCAGATGGTCAAATGGTATTCTCAACTTTTTTGGAGAAAATTGTAAATCACCCAGAACGTAGTTTATCAACGATTCATAGGTTTGTGTAGAATTTTGAAAAGTTTGGTTTTATAACGGAGAGAAACCATAAAAAACTCACTGTTTTAAATGACGAGCAGGAAGTACAAGATCTCATGATTGGCACTGCAGTGGAGCAAAATCGAAAGTTAACTAGCCACTAAATTGCCGAAGCAGTTCATACATCTTCAGCCACTGTCTTACGTGTTATCAAAAAGAATGGTTATCATTCTTACAAAGCATCAAAAACGCATCAAATTTTTTCCGGAGGACAACTATCGTCATATGGAAAAACTAAATATTTGGGGGGAGGGGGGTATTGTAGACGGCAATTTGAATGCCCCTAGATACTTGGATCTACTACAGTAGCATATTATTCCAACTACTAGGCAGTTGTTAACTGTGAGATTTGGTGAAACATGGTTTCAACAAAATGGTTGTCCCGCTCACAATGTTGGCCTTGTTAGGGAATATCTTGATAATATATTTCTTATCGGGTTATAAGTACACGAAGAACTATTTTATCGCCAGCTCGATCACTCGATCTTGCTCCTATATTTATCAACAATAAAGTTTACGGGCATGAAAGAGATAATAATTTGGAAGAACTTCGGATTAAAATTGAAAAAGCTTTTCAAACTATCAGCCCTAACATGCTTGGAAACGTTAGAAGGGGTTTTTATAATAGGCTCGGATATTGTCTAGCCGAGCAAGGAGAACTTTTCGAACATTTGCTCAATTTTTTTTTTACTGGGAGAATCTTTTTGGTTTTTAGAATGTATTATTTTACAGAAAAGATCTGTGGCGTAGAGGGCAAAGGGTGAAGGAATAAAGGTGTCAGATGGCGAATTTACAACTAATAATTTTAGCCAAACATATTTACAAATTTAATATTTAAATTTAGCGCCCTAATAAATGTATGTATGTATGAAAAAATTTGTGGCGTAGAGGCCAAAGGGTGAGGGAATAAACGACCAGGATTTAAACAAGGGACCTCTAAAATATCAGTCTAATGCTCTCAACTGAGCTACCGAGGAACTGGAATTTTAACTGGCTATTCGGAAATCCTTTCGTCTGATTCATTTGTTAGTAGTGAGGAGATCTTTGAAGCCTACTGCGGCTTTAAAAACCTAGACATGTTATAAAGACAAGGAGGTACATATTCACAATTATTAGTTGTAAGAAATTTCTATTTATCTATCAACCAACGATACACGACATATAGCGTTTTATGGAAGGTGTCAGATGGCGAATTTCCAACTAATAATCTCAGCCGAATATATTTACAAAATGAAGAGAAAATTTAGCGCCCTAATAAATTTACAGATAATATTTGTGGCGTAGAGGGCAAAGGGTGAGGGAATAAATTGGAAAAAAGTTTTTCCTTGACCAGGATTTGAATACCAGTCTAATGCTCTACCAACTGAGCTACCGAGGAACTGGGGTTTTAACTGGCTATTCGGAAATCCTTTCGTCTGATTCATTTGTTAGTAGTGGGGAGATCTTTGAAGCCTACTGCGGCTTTAAAAACCTAGATATGTTATAAAGACAAGGAGGCAAGAAACAAGAAAATTACGTTATCAAAATTTGCGTATTTATTGACCAAATTCCGGTTTTATGGACTACACTTCACATTACGTGTTTAGAAGGGTACTAAATGCAAGCCGCGAACGGTGACCGCAAGCCTGAGTATTGGTTGTTCCACTGATAGGCGTGCGGTGTCCCTGCGTGTACGTACATTGGCAAATTGGGCTTTCTCCGGCTTATGTTCGCAGTAGCCTGAAGCGCTGTGTATATTGAAAGTTCGTTTCTTTCGTTAAATTTTTGAATTTAGCTTTTGCTTACTTTTTCTAACCGTCCACTTTGTATCAGCTTAGTATTAGTTAATACTCATTTTAATTAATTTGAAGTTTTATTTGTATTATTGGCAAAAAATTAAGACTTTTTTGCTGTTCTTTATTTTTATTTTACTTTTCCAAATCCAAGTAATGGCAGTTAGCAAGCATTTTTTGTCTTGCTATATTTTTAATTTATATTTTTAAGACACAGTATTGACAGTTACTGTTTTTTGAAATAGAGTATTTTTAAGAAACTGATTATCTCGAAACGGCAGTTACTGTGTTTTGATAAGAGTTAAGTCTATGCTCAATTAGTTTTTTTGACTGCCGATCTATTGTTAAGTCACATTACTCTATTTTATTACGTAAAAAATATTTAGATATGGTTTCTCTAAGGAACTGTAACTTTTTTATTAAATTTATTTAAATAATTTCCTGCGTCCTGGAAATTTAATAAAAATCGGTTTTTCTCCATTTTTAAAAAAAATCAGTTACTGTGTTTTGAGATGGGACAGCCACGTGTTTTACGGAATCTGCCTTTTGTTTGTACGAGACTCCTATTTTGCACAAATTTTATTTTAAAAAGTGTGTTTCTTTTGTAAAAAAGAGCCCTCCGTATGTAGGGTGCAAAACAGAATTTTAACTTTGTGCTGTTTGTTCATTCTTGAAAGTGTAGTGTATTGTATTGTTTTTAAAAAGAATAAATATGCATTGAACCAACAGAGGCAGTATAGTGTTTGCCGCTCTCGAATGTTACAATAAAATTTCCTCTTTTACGTTTGATATTTGTAAAAATTCCTTTACTAATAAGGCAAATGAGATGTTAAATCATTTGCACATTGCATATAAAAATATACATATTCTTAAAACTGCATGGAAGCATTTCAGAGGAGGGGGCGGCAGTTATGTGTTCAAAGACTTTTTAAATTTTTTGCGCATCTTGCTGCTGGCTAATGTTTCAAAAACTACTAGCTCAAATTAAAAAAATAAGTACATTATGGTAAAGCAGATACAAAATCTAATTCACAAAAGGGAGAAGATTACAATTTTAAAAAATCGGTCAATTCATAGCCTGCACTAAATGGGTGCGCAAAGGCCGGTCTTTGTATGTAACATTGCCCCTACCCCTCGAGTCCCCCGATATATTTTTGAGAACTTTTTGTTCTGGAAATTTCGGAGATGAGAAGTTTTCAAATTGTAATTTTGTTGTATTAAAAAATTCAGAAGTAAAACAATAAAGTTCTTAACATCTGAGGCTGTACTATACATATGAAGAAAATTTTTCAGATTTGTTTTAATATTTCCTTACACATGTCTTTCTTAATTTTTTCTCTATGTGTTTAGTTATTACAAAGAAACTATTCATTAAAAATATGATTTTAGTAACTGTCTGAAGATAACTAAAGCATAGCTTTTTTGGTTACCGATGCAAAAAAATTTTTTTTTTTTTTTTGATCACTGGTGCAAAAAAAGGTTTCTGTCCGTTTTTTATACAAAGTTAAAGGGAAATAGCGGAAAATAGTAATATTGAAAAAATCTAATTATTCGTGTCTAAGAACTAAGCCATTTCCGCCAGTTTTCACCAAGTATTTACGAAAAAATCATTTAAAAACATCAAATTGTCAAAGATTAAAATGCCGCAACAATGAACTTCACCGAGTAAAAAGACATATCGCTATAGAAACGATCGTTATTTCAATTACCAGCCGCCTTGATTTATAGTGTAAAGTTTGTTGCGAGAAGATCTCTTCGTTCGAGATTTTTAAAAGTATTTTCCTGTTTTTCTTGGATTTTATGATAAAGGTATTAAACAAATATTTTAACAACTCGCGGCTAAACTGTGCTTTTTTTTACTCGCGTTTTTAAATACCTCGCTGCGTTTGTTATTTAAACCCACGCTTGTAAAAAGCACTGTTTTAGCCACTAGTTACTAAAACTACTTACTACTAGCTTAGCTTTCCCAAAGCCTAGTTATAAGGGCCTCTGACCAATCTTACTGTACCACCATTTTGTTTGTTTTTTTTACACAATAATAATAAACAACAGTTTACAAATTGAAAGTAGTCATTAAATATTACACAAACGAGCAAGCAAAGAATATGCTCAAAAAGTTCACTAAAGAACTCGTCTAGAGCTCTCTATAATTTTTTACAATTTCATAAAAAAATTAAATCTGTATAATAATTAATATAACAAAACTAACATAATTAACAATAACAGTAATTGTAGTTTAGAACAATGAATGTTAAATTTGATTATAAGATTTTCTTAAAAAGAAAAAAAAAGAAAATGAAGAGGTAAATGGTAAAAACAAACGAAGCAGGCAAAGAAAAAGAAGAAAATTTAAAAAAGAGACCATGCAAAAATCAAGGAAAGTATTTTTATTGAATGAGAGTTGTCTTTCTATCATATATGCATGATTGCTTTAAAACCGATGATTTTACTTTTTTTAAACGTTTCTTGTGATTAATTACTCTTGATTTCTTGTGGTAGCATGTTAATAATTTAAGATCGAATAAACAAAAAGTACTTTTCTCCAATTTTTTTGTTAGTTTTTAGGGAATATTACTTTATTTACGATTTTATTTCTATTATTTGCAGTATGTTCCAGATAAGTTACACAAGACTGGTATGATTGCATTAATTAAATAAGTTTTTGAACAAACAATTGGCCAATGCCCATGAATTTGCTTTTAGAAAATAAGGCATCAGACGGATGTACATTCGGTTATCTCATTATGCATTTTTGCAGGATTTTAAGTGGATTGACAATAGTCTTTGCTATCCAGCTCCACCCTATTATACCCTACTAGACTAAGGACTGCACAAGGGAGTAGTATAGAATTGTAAGATGAGCAAAACCCAAAAATTTACTCAATTGATAAAATAATAACTAAGCCCTCGTACTTTTCTTACTGTCAAAATTATATGATGGTTCCACTTAAGAAAAGAATCTATAACGATTTCCAGGTATTTTGCAGTGTAACTTATTTTTATGTTTTTAGTCCCCAGTGTTATATTTTGGAAAGGTATTTACGTCACTAGACCGGAAAATGTGTCTTTATAAGTCGACGCAGGAATTTTACATGGCGAGCCGAAGGCGAGTTCTGTAAACCTGTGGAGACCCGTAAAGACACTTTTCGATCGTATACCGTAAGTACATTTTTTTGAAACGATCAGAAAAAACATATTAGTACCTACCACTTTCGTCAACGCTTAGCCGCGTTACGTAATTTATGAACAATCCCCTAATAAAAAATTTTTAGCTTACTGCTTCTTGATAGCTAGATAGCCATTGCTGCTAAGGCCAGTAGTTTTTAAGATCGAAACTAAAGAAAGACAAGTAAATTTTTGTGGTTCGAAATGATTTTTACAATTTAATTTGTACAAAATTGCAAAAAACATTAGAAAAATTATAGTGTAGTGCCTATTAGCTTCACACAGCTAATTCAGTGATAACCCTGGCCGACCATAGCCATGAAAGGCAGATTTCTAGGTTTGTCGTTTATTTATTTGTTGGGTATACATTCCTGTTGAGTATAGATTCCTTAATGATTTGATAACTTTAATGCGGTCGATTTTTTCGAAAAATATGCCACCAATACATCTTCATTAATTATCTTAATATTTTTTAATTCGCATCAGTTTATAAACACATCAAACTTACGCTGATAGCAATCTTTAGATTTTTGAGGCAGCAATCTACGTCACTCTTGAAGCAGCTTCTATTATTTCCTCCAGATTCAACTCATTTTCTACATCTGAGTCCTCTTTTGTTACCAAAACTATTAAAACAAATTTAAAAGAGCTTTTTTAGAAGGGTCAAAACTGCCAAAAAAAAACAAGCTAAAAGTTGTCAACAAGAAGTCGTGCCCATGGCCAGAAATGAGACCGGAAAAAGATCAAGGGACCGAAAAATTGAACGAAAAGGTCCTTTTTTGAGAGTGGAAACTTTCCGTATAAAAAATCGTGCTGAAAGTGGCTATTTTCCGGTCGTTTAAAAAAAAGGAATTACTTGGGCTTTGGTTAAATTTATCTTTAACTGATTTAATGCAAACCAGTCAATTAGCACGCATGTCGCTTTCAATATCCTCTTTAAATGTGGTCCAGGACTTGCCGATGTTAATGATAATTGTGTCATCACCGAACGCCAGTATTTGTGTTTAATGTAAATTATAAATAGAATAGGACCAAGGACCGTTCCATATGGAACGCCGCAGATAACAGTAGCTTCTCACTTAAGTAACTCTGAAAAAGCTTAAAAGTTACACCTCTCACACCTATACTTTCTAGATGTTTTAACATCAGTGAATGGCTAACGGTATCGAACGCTTTTACCAAATCTAAAAATACCGCCATATATGATTTTTTGTTATCGACTGCTTTAGAAACCAGTGAAGTAAATTTGGCAATAGCATCTTTTGTTAATTTTTCCTTTTGAAAGCCATATTGGTGGGGTGATATAATCGAATTGTTTTTTAAATATTTGTTTCATCTTTCTTTTGCCAACACTGATGTTAAACTTGTGGGGCAATAATTACCCATTTCTTTCGTAATGCCTGATTTAAATAGTGGCTTTACATAACCTGTTTTGAACCATTGAGGCAAATGACATTTATTTAAACATTATTTCAAAAATAAACCTTACACTCAGTTGCAAATGTTCATTCTTTAGCTCATCTGGTCCTAAAGACTATTAATAATATTTGTAATTTCGTTTTAATTTCTTGGAGATAAAAACATTGATTTTAGAAGGGTGAAATTTTTATAGTTTTTTTTTGTCGCTATCATTATTTGACAGACCATCAAAAATAAAGTTATTACGAAAACAAAAGATCAAAAGATCTTGGGTGGAAATAACGAAAACTCAAACCTGGATGAGCATCCCACAAGGAATACACAAAGAACCAAAGTGAAAAGAGAAATAATTAAAAGATGTTTCGCTCTGGGTAACCAGCGTGAGCTCGTCAGTGGTTCCACTGGTTACCCTCACCATACATTATTAAACACCATCATACACTTTGATTTCCACCTTTGAATCACTCACAAGTAGGCATCGTTCCGCACTGATACTTATCCAAGTTACCTGATATGGATTCGTTCTAGCGTATTAATATTTCCAATAGGATTATGCTCCTAAAGCAATTAAAAAATAAAAAAAAGAAGTTAAAAAACCTCCAAATCGGTTACATCAACCGAAAAGAATCTAAAAACCAAAGATCAAAAGATCGTGGGTGGAAATAACGAAAATTCAAACCTGGATGAGCATCCCACAAGGAATACGCAAAGGACCAAAGTGACAAGAGAAGTGATTAAACGATGTTCCGCTCTGGGTAACCAGCGTGAACTCGTCAGTGGTTCCACTGGTCACCCTCCCCATACATCATTAAACACCATCATACACTTTGATTTCCAACTTTGACTCACTCACAAGTAGGCATCGTTTCGCACTGATACTTATCCAAGTTACCTAATACGGATTCGTCCTGGCGTGTTAATATTTCCAATAGGATTATGCTCCTACGGCAATTAAAAAACAAAAAAAGAAAAACAAAAAAAAACCAACTTTATTTCTGATAGCCACAAAAGTTGTTATTTTCGTAATCTGCTCAAAAAGTCCCTAAGATGTGTCGTACTTGGCGTAGCTCAAAAACGCACTGTCACACTGATATGCGGTTTTGACCATTAATGATTTTAAAAATATTAAACTTATAACATGTATATCTCCTATTTCCCTTAGAAATATCTAAATAGCATGAAAATTAAGACATTATTATTTACATTATTATTTACAGGCGAGAGGTAAAAATATTTTATAAGTATTAATATAGACTAATAATAATAGGGTACATAGGTTAAAAGGTTTCTGTCATTTTTGTGATCTTTCGCTGTCGCTTGATTGACAAGTCACGGAGGGCACACAATGCGATTTTCCATGAGACGTAGAGTTAACTTCGAGTGATTTTCCGGATTTTTCAGTGACGTTCAATAGGTGAGAGTGCAATTTTATTAGTTTAGTTTGTTCTTTTTAAAAAACGGATAAGACAGTTTCTTAGTGGATTTTTGCAGGAAGAGCCAAAAAACCGTGCCAAAAGTCACAGTGTTTATTTTGTTTACATTGCTCTTTATTTGTGTTTTAAGGAATTTAGAGGAAGATTTAAATAGAAAACGCCGCTTCTGTGCTACCCCACTAAACGACCAGACCCAACTTAATCAAAACTATACAATGAAAGACTATTTAAACAAGCTAAAAACTGAGCATTATGATGTGGCCCAGAGAGACATATAGTGAAGAGGCATGTGTAAGTCCGTGGGATTTTTTATGAAGGAGTTTTTGACTATATGGGATTGATAGCTCTTTAGTCACACAATCAAGTGTTGGCTGTTTTGTTCGCATTCATCTAGAAAGGGTCGATAAGACGACATCTTTCAAGATGGCGGCCAAAAATCATAACAAATACAACTTTCGCAACCGGGGCATGATTATACTCGATTCCATATAACTCGAGGACGAGGATTCCAAGAAAAATTCACTTTAAAGGTCATCCGGCCTTAAATGACCTTGAAAATCGCAAAAACAAGATTTTTGCCATTTTCTCTTCAAAAAATATTAATAATTCGAAGTTTTGTCGGACCAACTTCAAATGTACCTCAAACTATTAGAAATGTATGCTAAATTAGATCTTTAGAGTTTAATGCAGTTTGAATCTTTATGACCTTGAAAAATACCCTAGTCAAATTAACAAATTACAAAAATAACATACTAAAGGGCGCTATTTACACACTATTAAAGCGAAGAGGAGAAAATTTCGTTACAAAAATAAGAAGGTCAAGTCCAATAATTTTGTTTAAAAAAAATGGTTTAGCTATGACGCGTTTCAATATGGCGGCTGATATATCAAAATGGCGACCTGTAGGCACTTATTGTTTTATCCAATTTTGTAACAAAGCAAAAATGACAAGGTGGTCATTTCTTGTTGACTTATCTCCGTATACTATAAAAAAAAAAAGTTTGTAGAATTGAAAAACCAGCTTTTTGTAGTGTTTTTTACAATTCACCACTACGCAAAAACTTTAAGCGCCGGAGAAGAAATTAATATCTTGGTCAAAAACAAGCGCTTCACTTTAAACCTCCCTGCCATTTTTTTTCATCTGGCGTTCCAGATGTTTATGCTATACCCCGGTAAAAATGACCTATATGACTATCGTTTTTATCCATATCAAGCCCTTCTTCTACTAGCATAATTAGGATTTTTTACGGTTTTTCGACCGCCATTTTGCAAAATGGCATGTAAAACACCTGATCCAGAATACGATAATGTACACCTAACTTCTGCTAACTCTCTTATAGGTAATTTAAATGACTTTGCTGACCAGACAAACTACTAGAACATAAAATTCACAGTTCCGAAACTTAATAAAAACAACAAGCATATAAGTCAATTTTAACGGGGTATAGCATAAACATCTAGGACGTCAGATCAAAAAAAAATGGTGGGGAGATTTAAAGTGAAGTGTTTCTTTATGGCTAAGATGTTAATTTAATCTTCAGCACTTAAAGTTTTTGCGTAGTGGTAAATTGGAAAAAACACTACTAAAAGCTCGTTTTTCAAATTTACGTGTTTTTTTCAAGGTCAGTAAAGCTCATGCATCAACTAAGAGAATTGTTCGACTTGACCTTGTTATCTTTGCTACCGAATTTGGTTCTCTTAGCTTAAATAATTGATAAATAGGGTTCTTTAGAAAGTTATTTTTGCAATTTGTTAATTTTGCTGGGGACAGCCACATTTTTTATTGAAATCTTCCTCTAAATTTCTTTGAACACAAATAAAAACCAATGTAAACAAAACAAACACTGTGAATTTTGACACAGTTTCTGGGCTCTTTCTGCAAAAAATCACTAACGAACTGCCTTTAACCGTTTTTTAAAAAGAACAAACTATAATAAAAATGCATTTTTACCTATCGGAAGTCACTGGAAAATCCGGAAAATCACTCGAAATTAACACTATGTCTTATGGAAAATCGTTTTGTTTCCCCTCCATGACTTGTCAATCAAACGACAGTGACAGATCTTTGGACTGACTTATTGTGCTATCCATAAAGTTAACAAATTAAAGTTAATGCCGTCCTTTATTAAAGATAGGCACAAACATTATGTTAAGTCAACATTATTTCGACAGTACCGCGATTAAAAAAGCTCTAGCTGGATAGTTCAAACGTAGGTTTTGGATAGCTTCAGCAACCAAGAAGAGCGCCACGCCGCACAGTCCCTAAATAGATGTGTAATTGCCTAAAAATATATAGTAATTGTTTTCCTTTATGCGGAAATGTCAAAAATACTGCCGACTTTATTAAAGTCAGACTATAATGTCCGATAAGCCCTATTGTATCAAAGAATCTCTACTAACGAGAGTTGGGTGCCAACATAAGATGCCTCATTATTCCTTGCTTTTTAGAACCACATGCATAAGTGATGAACTGGTAGGGCAGCATTTTGCTCAAAGATTAGAAGATCCAGGAATTCTAAGCGTAACCAACTAGAACAGCAGCGTGCAGCACTTATTAAATTTAGACGAAAAAAAAACTCGTCTTGGAACAAGATTACTAATCTTGATCCAAGAATGGTTTCACCTTTGATATCCTCTACTCTAGTTATTCTTTATCCAAGTAATATCCTTGTTTTAAATATAATGCATGACTAGCGTTGAGACAAGTGTAATTAATATGGTTTTTGACCATTATCGATCTTTCGTAAACTTATTTTAAAACAATGTGGTTTTTTACTTTAAGCGGACGCTATAATTAATTCAAATTTTTTGTTTGCTTGTTTCGAACACTGCTTTAGGTTGTATTGATGTCAAATGCTATTCGAACGAGAATAACATGTTTTTGATGTAAAAGTAACTATACTTCAATCAAATAATATTTTATTCTTATTAAGAAAAAATTATACTTACCCCAAATAGTTCTTATACTTGACTGAAACCGACCTGATATTTCACTTAACTTAATATAATATATGCTAATATAATAATGTTATTTTACTAAAACGTAGCGTAAGCCCGTCACTTACAAAATACCCCTTCTCCTATAACCATGCTGACTCAGTCCCGTAGAAGAATCAAATTAACACGATTATAGAATAAAATTGAAAAGACTCACATTCTCAAAGGCGGAATATGTGGTGTCCTTCCGGTGCAGAGCCTCTGCGAGCTCACGCATATATCAGAAAACTTCCGCAAGCTGCCAGCGAGACGTTATGACCACAATTTCGAACCGACTCTCGCGTCAGCACGCTCTGAAGCGCTCTTGCAAAAGAGGCGGTCAAAACCGTGCCAAAAAATAGGTGCTTTCGCCACTTCATCCACACTTCTTAACAACCGTGGGTATACATAATAATACACTTGGTTCCTCCTATTAATATAAGGGAAGTATTGAACTTTTTGGGCGTTTATAATAATCCGAACCTTTAAACTAAAGATATAGGAGTGCAGTTTTACCTATATTAAATGATAGATGTTGAAATAAAAACCTGAAACTGAAGGCCATTAAGTCTTTGTTGCCCCCATACCAAACAAAAAAGAGGGAGAATGGATTATCCAAGCGGTCTTACGGTGCGATTCGATATTGGGATATTTCTTGTTTTTAGTACAGCATTTCTTAATTTAAAAATAACTAAGGCTTTATAGCAATATTAAAAGGACTTGATCCAAATTAAACCTAAGTTTAAAGTGTGATTCAATCAATTCGTAACATATTTTAGGTCAAGATTTATCTTTTTCTTGTGACAAGTTTTTAATATGTTTTCGCTTTCGAAGGAGAATTTCTGGTTTTAGTCAAGTAAAGTACCTGTTTTTTGAAAGAATAATAAACTCTTATCGGTTTACCTCTAGAAGTTATTTGATTTAATAATAGCTTTGGTTTTGATTTAAATTACCGCCTCTTTTTATTTAAAGTATATTTGGTTTCTATTTAAGTATAAGAGCCTTCGTAGGTCAAGAATAGGTAATTGCTTAATTCTAATAATCCCTATTCTTATACTAAGAATAATATAATTAAAGCAAATGCAATTTTTCAAGAATAGAGCTATTTTTAAATATAGAATAGATTTTTTTCCGTGTTTGAAAAGGAAAGCCTGTAGTATTTCAAGACCAAACATAAGAGCTACCATTATTCACGATGAAGAAATATCCAGTGAAATTCATAAAACACATGTCATCTATAACATTAGAGTTGCGAATAACCAAATTGTCGAAGAAATAGACAAAATTACTGCGGTAATTGGTCCTGATAAAAAAAACCTCCTCGAAATAATAATATTATGAAGCTAGGGAATAAAGTGCTAATTTTAATCCAGCGGCGGAATGTTTTTAGCCCTACCATAGAGGGGGCTTCAATTCGCTAAGGTAATAAAATATGCTTTAGTCCCAAGGTTTATATACTATTTACTAAGCAAAACTCTGAAAATACAAAAAAATAATTATAGACCACTTAACGGTACTCTAGTTTCGAGATGTCAACTGACTGATAGTTGTCATTGCTCATTGTTGTCATGGTGGATTCACTCAAACTTTGGTATGCTCTGGAAGTGTTGATATAGTAATAAACAAAAGGCAGTCAGTTGTGAAACGGTTGAGTAATGGTGAAGCCATGATGACCCTTAAAATAATTTAATTAAATACCTGTTAAATGATTTTTAGATGTGCTTAAATAAATATCCAGTAGCACACGTTTTTTGTTAAATTTGAAGACTGTAAAAATAACTTTTATTAAAAGAAATTAATACCAGCTTATGTCTCACACACTTTATGCTTTGAAAAATTTTGTGTATAAAAATGGCAAAATAAAAATTATATGCACGACACCACTCAAGATGTACGGAAAAAAAAAATTCTACAAATGAGTATTTCAGTATGCTCAAAACTGCATCATTGAAATGAAAATATAGAAATTTATTTTAAACAGATTATTTTAAAATAAACATATTGTTATACTTAAATACAAAATTTAATTTTCTCAAATGTTTTCTTTAATCCAAGTAGAATCTATCTATCTTATAATTTTTGATTTGAAGCCCAAGATCTTCATTTGGAAATTTACCGAAAAAATTAAATTAAAACGGCACGAAGTTTATTATGAAACTCCGCTTATTTTCATTTTAAGTGCATATCTTTAAATTGGGCAAAAAAGTTTTTTTTATTTTAAAAAATTGCAAATTTTGACATTTTAATATTTAATTTTAATATTAACATAAATTTTGTTCTTAAGCTTCCAAATAAATATTTAAAATACTAAAATTAAGTATAACCTTCAGATGCTTAACTTAAGAAAATTCTTGTCGTTTTATTCTTAAAATGAATGAAATTCTCGGGTCCGAGGTAGGACGTAAGAGCCTGTCAAGTCTTTTATTGCATGTGTTACAGGCCGGCGCATACATTTTGTGTGTTAAATATTTCGTGAATTGAGTGTTTCATTTTTCGCAAGTTATTTAGAAAATTTCAAGATATCGTCATGGAGTCTATTGCTGCTGGTGGTAAGTAGAATCTCAAAAATTTTGTTGAATTGAAATATCCACAGAACTTTTAATTTTCATTTTTTAAAACTTTATAGTCTCGTAAAAAATAAAAATAAGAATTTTTCGTCCTTTTCTAGCCATAAAGTACATTTCCCCGCATTACTCCATTTTTTAAATATGTATTTTTGGCAAGACCGCAAATTACCGCAGGAAATAAAGGTTGGATTATTTCAAGGAGATTTTAGATAAAAGTTCTAACGTAATTAGATCGTAGGGTAATGCGGGGAAATGTACTTTATAGCTAGAAAAGAAAAAAAAATCCTATTTTTATTTTTTACGAGACTATATAGTTTAAAAAAAATTAAAATTAAAAAAGTTCTGTGGATATTTCAATTCAGTATAGTAGTTTTTTTATACCCTCATCAAAAACCTGATTTTAATAACTGTCTGCAGATAACTAAAGCATGACCTTTTTGGTTACCGATGCAAAAAACTTTTTTGGTCACGGGTCCAAAAAAGTATTTGCGAAAAAATAATTTAAAAAAATCGTCAAAATATCAAACTGTCAAAGATGTCGCAAAAATGAACTTGAACTGAGTAAAAAGGCATATCGCTATACCAACCATTGTTATTTGATTTACCAGCCGCCTTGATTTATAGTATAAAGATGGTGTGTTGCGAGAAGTGCTCTTCTTTCTAAAGGTATTAAAAAAAATAGTGTTAACAACTCGCAGCTAAACTGTGCTTTTTTTTACTCGCGTTTTTAAATACCTCTCTACGCTCGTTATTTAAACCAACGCTTGTAAAAAATAGCACTATTTTACAAGCGTTAATTTAAATAACGAGCGCAGCGAGATATTTAGAAACGCTAGTAGAAAAAACACAGTTTAGTCGCGAGTTGTTAATACTATTTTTTTTAATACCTTTATCACAAAATCGAAAAAAAACAGGAAAATACTTTTAAAAATCTCGAACGAAGAGCCCTTCTCGTAACACACCATCTTTACACTATAAATCAATGCGACTGGTAAATGAAATAACAATGATTTCCCTAGCGATGTGCCTTTTTACTAGGTGACGTTCATTGTTGCGAAATTTTAATCTTTGATAGTTTGATATTTTGACGATGTTTTTAAATGATTTTTTCGTAAATACTTGGTGAAAACTGGCGGAAATTGCTTAGTTTTTAGGTAAGAATAATCAGAGTATTTCAATATTACTATTTCAGCTATTTCTCTTTAATTTTGGGTAAAAAACGGACAGAAATATTTTTTGGCACACGTGATCAAAAATAGTAGTTTTTACAACTGGTGGCTAAAATAGTGTTTTTTTTAAAGTGTTGGTTTAAATAACGAGCGCAGCGAGGAATTTAAATAAACTCTCCTTTAAATAATCCAACCTTTAGTTCCTGCGGTAATTTGCGGTCTTTCCGGTATTTCTCTTTAATTTTGGGTAAAAAATGAACAGAAATCTTTTTTGCACCCGTGAAAAGAAAAAAATTCTGCATCGGTAACCAAAAAGCCATGCTTTACTTATCTGCAGACAGTAAAGTTACTAAAATCATGTTTTTGATGAAGGTATTAAAAAAAAAATTAAGATTCTAATTACTGCCAGCAATCGGAACACTCAATTTAGGAAATATTTAACACATTTTATTGACACTTATAAAAGTCTCATCAAAGGTCAACTTTAAACTAAAATATTTTTAAGAGGGACGAGAATATTAAAGAAAGGGTGGTGAGAATATTAAACTTAGGTAACTAGGTAATAAAATTATAATTGGTTTTTCCAATAATTTTGAATTCGGAATTTCTGATTTTTAACCAGCTTTTCTTCGAAATTTGCCTATGTGCGGCGCGGCGGTTAGTGTAGTTAGTTATGTATATACGTATACTATGTTTTAATCTGTGTTTTGTTTAATTGATTTTTAGTTTATAATTTAAACTAAAACTTTCGTATTAATCATCCGAAATTTAAAATTAAAATTTTTTAAAAACTGATACTTCTTTGAAATTAAAGAGGAGGACAGTTTTGAAAAATTGAGAAGTTCGCTAAATAGCCTTATTCTCTTAACGTATACGTTATTAAAATTGGTTAAGAAGTAAGAAAGTTCTAGAATGTTACGTTTGATGCTTTTTGTGTGGTAAAGACTATCTCGCTATAAGTCATTTTCTTTTTGACGGGATGCAGTTTTGTCAAGAATGATCAGGATATAAATATTTTAGGCGTTTTGGCAAGCTAAAAATGTTATGCGCCCAAAGTCCAAAGTGACACTTACTTAAAATTCAAGACGTCGAATATAACATGACTTATAATGGGACAGTCTTACCACACAATGCATCGTAACACTGCAGAACTTACTTATTTCTTAACCGATTTAAATAAAGAAAACGTGTTTACACGTTAAAAGAATAAGGCTATTTAGCTAACATCTTAATTTTTTTACAGTGGCGCACACATTGTTTTTTCAGGAAGGGTTAAAATTATCCACTTTTTAAATCTGTTCGTATCGAGGGCATATAGTTTAAAGTTTCTGTTTTTTAAAATAATTTAAATTTAAAATTTCGGATACTTAACTAACATATAAAGTTAGGAATTTTTTGGAATACCTTAATTGCTTTATAATATATATAAAAGGTGTTATATAAAAAAAAAACCTTGCACACGTTGATTCTGTTTGGAATACCTAACTAAAAAATAACTATTTGGAAAAGCGGAAAAACCTTTTTTAAACGGTCGCTTAAAGGGTCAAACGCAAGATTTGATGTTTTTATGTAGATATTACCTTGTTGAAAGTTTCATGTTTGAAACTAAAATAATTTTTTATAAGCCTTGTGTCCCGCCCTAATTTTTTTTTTAAATATCCGGCTCTTAAAAACAATTGACGTGTCCTTGAATTTTACCGCAGTTTCGTTTTAAATAAGCTTTCGTATGGACACCCTTTACTATATTTGTTTCCTTTCTAAAACGTAAGAAGTTATTGTAGAAAATGGAAGTAGACAATATATTTTGTACTTTTTAGATACCTGTATATTTTTTTTGACTTCAGTAATTATTATTAAATCCCACAGATAAAACACTTTGGTATCCTCAATGGGAGTTCCCATTCAGGAATATGGATGATAACAGGTTAGTGAAACTGTCCCCCCACCCAAAAAATATTGGACTTACTTGCGCATTTTTGCGCAGCATCACTCAACCACTTTTATCTTTTACAGCCATCTGGACGTGTATTCTTTAAAGTCATACGATCCGGTCTTTTTTTCGTGCGATGGGATATATTGTTGCGCAAAATGTTTTAATGACTGCGGAAAACATGGGGGAGGACTAGCGTTAAGTTATCCTCACACACAAAGAAATACCCACATTTTCCATACGGTTGCTGCGCAAAAGATAAAAGTGTTTGCGCAAAAGGTGCGCAAGTCCATTTTTTTAAAGTGGGAAGGCAGCTTAACTGACTTGATGGTAACTCCCTTTAAGGATACAGTGCTTTTTCTATGTATTAAAATGAGAATATGAATTCTTTGTTTAAAGAACCCATAGACGTAAATTGAAAAATATTCATTTTTCTTTTAAGAATTATATTTTTGTTGTCAGTTTTCACACTTAATTAGTTTTAAAATATAATATAAATAATATTTTCAAAATAAGTATATAAAGACAGGTCTATATCTTCAATATGAAATAAAATATAATTGATAACAATGTTCAGTTTAAGAAAGGCATATTCTCAAATAGAAAAATAACTAGGTTTCGCTTTAGACATTTATAATACATGTATTAAAGGTTAGTATTTTCAAAACAAAATTAAAAAAGATTCAAAATTGAGATTTTTAATATTTCACATTAAAAATATTATTTTAGGAATAAGGTGAAGATGTATACCCAAAATAAAATTATGTATTTTTAAACCGAATAAGGTAATTTGAGAATTTAATATTCTTAGTTCAAAAAAATATCGTCTCGCGTATATGATGCTAACATAGGCTTAGATCTAGTTTTATTGCTTTATATTGAGTATTTCTTTTTTTCCGTGTGACAGATAGATGACATAACAAAATTTTTTTATAGCCTGCTGTCTACCTTCAAAACCTTAAATATTTTTGTACTTATCTAAATTATTTCTACATCTACCTCTAAAATTCTGCCCTCTCTTTCTCTAAATATTTTTCATTTTAACAGAGAAAAAATGTTTTTTGGCAGTACTTTTTTTAATCGCCTAAAAAAAATTGAAAACTTGAAAAATTTGAGTTTTTTATTCTAGAAATCTAAACTTTGGAAAGAAAGCTTTAAAATGTAAGCAATATCATGGCATAAAAATGTGAAAAACGTAGTAAAAAATCACTTCATCGAAAACGTTAACCCTTAAACCATGCTAAAATATGTTAAGCCTTAAATTACTATCATGGCTTGACTAATAAAAATATTTTTTTTGGAGATGGACATTGAAAAGACCGCCGAAGAGGTCATTTCAGGCTTTCTTTCTCAAAAGCTATAAGAAGCAGTTTTCTGAATATCGAAAAATGTATATACCATTTTATGCACTTTAGAATGCGGGAAACTAAAAACAAAAAATCACAAAACTAACAGTAGACCACTTAACGGTACTCTAGTTTCAAAATTGTCAGCTCGTATACCGACTGTTTACAAAGTTGATATTTAGACTTAGTAATAAGAACTTTAAAGAATGGTGCGATTTTCAAAAACATATGTTTGTAGTAATTGAAAAAAAAATTACAAAAAAGATGTCTTCATTTAATAAATACCTACAAAAGTTAAAAGGTTCTGAACCAAAACCAAAAAAGTCGTAGGAAATCGCAAACAATGTAGAAAACCTATCCTCTTAAACTTTTAATAACAAAGAAATATCACTTTTAAACAAATGTCTTAATTTTGCTCTGCCCCCACAAAAAGATAATTTAAATGATATTATTGCAAATATTGGAATTTCAATCTCTAGCCTTTCAGAAGGCACAGAACAACAAAAATAGTACATTAAATCACAATAAAACAATTAAAAGTTTGAGAGAGAAAGATGTTTTCTATCTAAATGCTGACAAGGGTAATAAAGTTGTTATATTAGATAAAACAGATTATTTCGAAAGGGTAGATAAACTAATCAAAAATGAACCCTACAAACAAGTCGCAAAGAACCCCTTACTAAAAATAATTAACGAAGTAAAAAACACAATTAAAAAATTTAACAATATTATTACTGACAATATTAAATATAAGCCTCAAGTAAGCACCACAAGCTGCTGTAGGATGACCTACTTATAATATTTCGAGATGGCTAGCAAACGAGTTTGAAAATTTACCTATGAAGGAAAAAGGTTTTTCTGTTCAAAATTCCCTTGAATTTATCAACAAAGTTAAAGATGTTTCACTCCAAAAAGGTGAAATTTTAATCTCGTTTGACGTTAGTTCATTATTCTCTAGTGTGCCGATCCCTAATAGCTTACAATACCTAGAGGAACTACTTAGAAAAACAGACTTTAGAATACCTATCTTTAACTAAACTCTGCATTAATCAAAATTACTTTTAATATAAAAATAACTACTTCCAACAATTAGAAGGAACTACAATGGGTAATAGTTTATCACCTTTTATTGCAAACCTCTTTATGAGCAAATTTGAATCAGATATAAGTAAAGAATTTGAGTTCCCCAGAGTATGGTTCAGGTATGTAGACGATGTGTTTGCAGTATTCAACACTAAAGTAACTAGTGTTGAAAATTTTATGGAAAAAATAAATAACAAATTTCCCGCAATTAAATTTACTTATGAAACAGAGAACAACGGTGCACTGCCATTTCTAGACACTTTAGTTATAAGAAATAAAAATAAATTAGAATTTGACCTATATAGAAAAGGAACGGCCACCAACAGGTATATTCCAAATAACTCTTTTCAGTGCGTACAAAATAAGCTTGCAAGTTTGAACTTTTTAACATATAGATTAGTAAATTTCCCCTTAAACAAAGAAAGGTTTGAAGCAGAAAAGAATAGGATTAGGAATATAGCTGGCGAAAACGGTTACGACGAAGGCTTAATAAATAAGCTGATAAATAGACATTCTTTTCAAAAGACCTTTCGGAATTCCACTTTTTTCAGACAAAAAGTTACCCCTGACTCCTAATTACACGAAAAGAAGTGTAGTATTGGTTTGTGGAAAACAATCATAACTTTGATAGAGTGCAACCAAAGGTTCCAAATTCCCAACATAGCTCGTATTACTGATAGTTGTCATTGATTGTTGTTGGCGTGGTGGATTTACTCAAAATTTATTGTGCCATGGAAGTATTGCTCGGTTCGGCGTCACCAAACGGTGAGTCCAGAAAAATCGTATAGCATTTTTTTTGAAAATTAACATTGAAGAGGCCGCCTTCTTCCACAAAAACCTTGCGAGGTTTACAAGAAACAGTTTCATGATTACCGAAAATGGTGCGCTGAACAACATGCGGAGAATTTTACGGATAAAAAGGTGCTCCTAGCATACTTCCTACAGAAGTCTAAGAATCTCAAAGCATCTTCTGTATGGAGCCAATATTCCATTATCAAAGCCACGATAATATCTGAAGCAAACGTTGATATCAGCAAATATAGTAAACTCACGGCATTTTTAAAGAGACAGAATGACCGAACTAGATATAAGTAATTCATATGCTAATTATTTTTTTCGTTCATACATTTTAAAAAATAAATAAAATTTCAATAAAATTATTGTTTAATTTGGAAAAATGTACTTTAAATCCCCTAGGGATTAAAATTATCTTTAATTCCTGAGGGATTAAAAGTGTCCCTTTTATCTCTAAAATAAGGAATTAAAAGTGATATTTTAATCCCTAAAGTGCATAAATATTTTTGGCCGCATATCCAAAGAGGTTGTTCAAGTAAGGCCTCGATAAAAGGTATTTTTTTATTAGGTAGGTACTTCATGCCATATCACGTTTTCTCGTTTTAGCCATTCTCTGGTCGTCAATTGCAGCCAGTGTAAAAATTGAAAAACATTACTCTATATTTATATGATTGTTGTTAAAAAGGCGTTGAACATTTTCAAATTTATTACGAAATCCTGACACGCTCGTTGAAAGAATTGCATTACGAAAATGAGAATCATTATTTATTTGTCTGTATCTGAAAGCCGTAAAACTCGAAATATTTTCGGCAAACAAGCCATTTCAACGTAAATGGCTCAAAACAGAAATGTATAACAGTGCGTTTTAATGTTAAGAAATTTTGAAAGGTATTGTATTCATCTTTACAGCTTGCGATTCTCATTAGGTGCTGCAACAAACAAGATTAAAATAATTTTTTAAATTTTTGCTTAGTGATGTGTATTGGATGTGCCAAGAAAAATACACATTTTGTAATGGTAATAACTAGCGAGAATCTGTCTGATTTTAATAGTTTTAAGCAAAGACATCAGAATTTATAGAACCGACATTAAATTTGAAATTTTCTAAAAATCCAAGATGGCGGATCTATTTAAAAGTAGGTATTTTTGATCTTGCTAGATATTTTTTTCTGTGCGACAGTGTATTAAATCTCAAACATCGGTTGCAAAGCCACATTTTTTCCAAGCCCAGAACCAGTGTCAAAAATGACATTTCAAAAAATCCGGGTCTGTCTATAAAATTGGCGTTTTGGACCAACTTAAAAAAAAAACTTTATATGCAATACCAGTGGCGGTTCCAGCCATTTGGAAAAAGGAAGGGGGTTTCGATACGAAAAAAAATAGAATAAAAGTATAGCTTTTATAAGGAACTTAGCGACTACAAGCAAGGATTTGGTCTCAAATCTAGGGAGGGGGGGTACTCAGATTTGAAGTCGTTTATTTCATAAATTTTTTATTTTAAAAGATGTTTAAGAAAATTTTTGAGAAAATTACATTAAAACTTTAATTTTTGAGTCTAAATAAACTAACATCGTAAATATCAAGGGTATTATAGCGCCTCAGGCGAAAATTTTTAATAAAATTGCTCTAAAAAATGCGTTTTTTGATTTGAAATTAAACCAACATTGTAAATATATCAATGGTTTTAAAGCGCAGCAGGTGAAAATTTTTAAGAAAATGACACTATAAATGCCATTTTTAACTCAAAATTAAACTAATACCGTAAATATCAAAGGTGCTATAGCCGTACTTTTAATTTTTTAAATGTCTTCATAAAAAATTTAAAGCCAGGGTAGGGGAGGGGGTGTCGTAATTTTGACAAAAACTACGACCTCCAGAAGTTAAAACTTCTGGCACCGCGCTGATGTTGAGAATCCTTTCTTAAAGATTTTCCACCTCCACCCTCCTTCGGTAGTGCAATGAAGGAGCCATGGCTGCCCGTGAGTGCAATGGACAGCACCTTCCAGTAAAAACGGCCTGCCAACAGTTCCGGCTTACTCAGTTCGGCGTTCCCTGCTGGCAGCAAAACTCTTCTTCCAAAGCTTCTTCGGATGAGGGACCCGCTGGTCTGGTCCCTGAGGCTTGGCTGCGCCCGTTTTTTTTTTACCTCGGTCGCGCTGTCATTGGCCGAACAGCTAAATCCAAATCTGACCAATAGGGGCGACCAAATAACCTGGATTCTACAACACGGCCCCCTGGAAGAACGGGTCAAGCGAAGCACCGCGTAGTGGCCCGTTCTAGAAACCATGAGTAGAATCCATCTTTGGTCCCTCGTATGGCTCGTCACTCCCATTCTCATTCCAAAACAATATCTGCAAAATCCTGTTCGTCGTCGTGACATCCAAACAGCTACGTAACATTCCAATCCCTGCGGTGTGCATTGACTGAATGCCATTTCACCCGATCTAGAACCATAACGAAGCACCATCTCGGTTTCGGTGGAAAACCTCGCGCGGTGTATTGATCCGGGAGGAATACTAACCCTCCCAATCGAAAAGTCATCGAAAGATCCCCACCAGGGATGCCATGTCGTAATTTTGACAAAAACTACGACCTCCAGAAGTTAAAACTTCTAGCACCGCGCTGATGTTCAGAATCCTTTCTTAAAGATTTCCCACCTCCGCCCTCCTTCGGTAGTGCAATGAAGGAGCCATGGCTGCCCTTGAGTGCAATGGACAGCACCTTCCAGTAAAAATGGCCTGCCAACAGTTCCGGCTTACTCAGTTCGGCGTTCCCTGCTGGCAGCAAAACTCTTCTTCCAAAGCTTCTTCGGATGAGGGACCCGCTGGTCTGGTCCCTGAGGCTTGGCTGCGCCCGTTTTTGTTACCTCGGTCGCGCTGTCATTGGCCGAACAGCTAAATCCAAATCTGACCAATAGGGGCGACCGGATAACCTGGATTCTACAACAGGGGGTTAACTACACCCCCTAGCCTCCTGAAATCCGCGCTTGAGTAACTACGTATAATTTTTTCAGTTATAAAAAACATAGATAACAAACAAACCATAAATAAAACCTAATAGCTAAATCTTTTTTTTTTTGAGGTCTAAAGAGATTTTTGTTGAAACATTACCTTTTATATCGTATATTTCAAACATAGGTTTTCTAAAGACCTCCAGCGGTACTTGGATGGCACACAAATGAGGCGTCAAGTGAAATAACTTGATGCCGTATTTTCAAGCCTATATCATATTTTTATGATCTGCAATGGTTTTGACCTCTAGAATGGTATGTGCTTCAATTACCATTCTAAATTCAAGATTCAAGATTGTTTATTTCCAAAAAAAGGGACGAAATAACAAACATGATAATACCATCAATCTAATTGAAAATATGTTCACGGACCTGGGTGTTTGACTTGTTTGCGCGTGAGATTTTTCTAATTAAATTTTACAAAATTTACGAAATAAGTACTTATTAATTAATAAATTAGTATTCTACTGTACTACGAATAGAATGTCCAAAATCTGTACAGTAAAAGAGTAACAGACGGGATGGGCAGTAACACAACAATTCATACTTCCTCTCGGAAATAGCGTATGCCTAGACTACTAATCGGTTTGCATGCACCCTCATGGTCGTCCAAATCGCCGCAGCACTACACCCTTATAAAGTAACATAGTAGAATACATTCTTTAGTTCTGAGTATTTATTTGTTATTGGTTTTATTTATAAAAAGAAAAAATAGTAATAAAATATGATTTATAATAATAATAACAAATAACTTAGTAGATAACGTGGACACAAAATTTCTATAGCTTACAAGAAGGAGTATAAGGCCGGCTCCAGAAAGGGTGCTGACCACCACTTACGCAATGTAACATCTAACATCTATGATTAAGGGCTGCAAACGTACGGATAGGAATTTTGACGTGCGTAGGACATTCAAATTTGTGTTTTGGTGACCTTCCATTACATTTTGCGTCCATTTTCAACAGGGTGGCGTTGCGCTTAGTATAGGTACCCAAGAACACCCAAGCGTATTTTTCTGTTTGAGCGTTCTTTCAGGAATAATTGAGTAGGTACCTGTTTTAAAACGCATTTAAATAAAAGCAATAAATAGTTTTTATTCACATCTGGTTATTAAAATGCCTTTTACCGCTCGCGTTTTGAAGCGATAAGTAGCACTTTTGCTTTTTCTGTTTGGCTTGCATTTTGTTCGTTCCAAACATGACTTGATTTACCAAGATATGCTTTTTTTTTAGGTTTTTTTCATAGACGTAACAGCAATGAAAAGCAAGCGTTTTTTATTTCAAGAACAACAATAAACAAATTACATAATTATAGCTTCTTTTTTCTTATCGCATTTTCGCTGAAAAAAATAGTCCCTGTATACCTTTTCGTAAAGTTTTCTGGATTTTGCGGGCAAAAGGTTCTTCTTTGCCTTCTCAGCGGCATCCAATATTTCCATGTGAAGACTTGGTGAACTCTGTTCCTCGGTATCCATTGAAATCGCGAAAACAATGCCGTTTGTATGAAAATATATAAGAAACTTCTCAAGTGACGCTCAGTTTGTTTATTTGGGTGCTACGTGTTGCTAGGGGCATTATTCAATGTTTTTGTTAAATTGCCTAATTAAAAAGTGACATGAATAGACTGGTTGTCTGCTTACTGACAGTAATTCGTGTGTTGTCAAAATATGAGAGAGCTTTGACCAATAATTTTTTTGTGAAATAATTCATGAAGTCTTATTTCTCCTAAAAACATGGTTGTGCATAAAACATTGTATGTATCTCGTTCTTAAATTATGTTTAATGACCCCAGCGTGTAAAAACCCTCGCTTATCGCTTCGGGCTTTTATTTTTAGATGCATAAGTAACTATTATTCTCTACTTTCTCGGAACTTCATTAAGATAATATACATTTATTTGGCTTGGAATGGAAAACCACAGTAAACTAATTTTATTTTGAAAATCAATAATAGAAACTACTAAAATATCCTAAACGTCAAATTATCGGACCCTCGACGTAAAACCTGTAACAAAGAGGCTATTTTTAACTGTCATATAAAAGTTATCTTTGTCTGGGAAGTTATCCGGCTGTAAGGAACGAGGCACGATTAACATTGAAAATAGGCCCCCGTGAATTTTAACCCAATTTCAGTATTTTAAAAGTATCATCATAACCGATTTTTTTTTAAATATAAGGAGGATCGTATGTACATTTCCTTGAATATCAATGAAGTAAAAGATGCAGCTGATACAAACATACTGCCCCAAATAGTTTAATTACTGAATTAAAAATAGGTTTAGATTAGGATAGATACCCTGTATAATAGTTTTTAAAACGTGCTTTCAACCTAAGTTAAAAATATAAAGGTTTATTGTTGTATTTCATATTATATTTTGGTTTCGAGATTCTATTAGAATATAGGATAACAATAACACCCTGTATAAAATATTTGAGTTTTTACACATTATCTGCTAAAATACCTACCGAAGGGTGGTAAAGATGTCAAAAACCGATTAGAAGCTTTCGAGATATCCAAGGCGATGCCTCCGATATTTAATAAAACTTCCATCTTCTTGCGTTTTAGTGACCTTTGAACGTATGTGGTGGCCATTTTGATTATGATAATACCCTTAAAATATTAAAATTTAGTTAAAATTGACGGGGGCCTATTTTTAATATTAATCGTGCCTCGTTCTTTGCACGGCTACAGAAAAAAGATTTAGGGGGGTCAAAATACCTATCGAAAAGTTAGTACTACTCCTCGATGCTATTGTTTGTCTAAAGTAAGGCCAAAAAAAGTTGTTAGCTGTTTCTAAAAAGGCCGACTGCTTCTCCTCTACCATACCAGCAGCGGTCAGGTCTTATTTTAGCGATTGAATTTCCAAAATTTTTATCTTTTGTAAAGAGTTGTCATAGGAAGTGCTCGCTTGTTGCCGTCATGCACTCGCCAAAAACGTATTACATGTCTAACCCAAAAAATATAGGTTTTTTTCTGTTTTCTTGTAATTTTCTTGTTTTAACAAACTTTCGGAAATTTCAAATAAAAATTCTGGGCATTAAAGTAAAGTTTCTTTGCTTACCTCTTCAATAAAAAAGACTAAGCAAGCCGGCGAAAATGAAAATAGTTACAACTGTTTTAGTTGCCGCGTAGTAAGCTGTTTTAGTTGATGCGCAATAAGTATGTTTAGGTAAGCTTAACAGAGTCGAAGTTTCGAGAGTTTGATGGAGGGGAGGGCAAAAAGCTAAAAAATGGAAAAGTTGGGGACAAGGAATTCAAACAACTCTATTTATAAGAAGAGAATGGAAAATGTGTGTAATTTTGTGATTTTTTTCAATGCGAAGCCAAAACATTCGTAGTCAAAAAACTTATAACTTTTTTATTTCCCAACTGATTTAATTAAGTAATACGTCAATATACACAGAAACAATGAGCGTAGAAGCTTTAGAGTTTGTTCAGTGTCGCACATAAATTTTTTTCAGGGGGGGTAAAAATTACACATTTTCTAAAACTGTCCGCCATCTTGAATTTTTTGAAAGTTGTAAATTTTTAACCGAATCGAAAAACTCTAACGTTTTGTCTTTTCGAAAAAACAATATATTTCAAAATCGAGTAATCACGTCAAAAGTTATAGCCAATCCAAAAAGTGCGGAATTTTGTGGCCCACCCTATATATCTTGTTTTGCCTTTAGCAGGCTAATTTAGTATTGGGTTTTACGTGAAAGAAAACCAGGTATTACCTTTAATAAAGATAACAGCCTGACAGAGCGCTACTGCGCCTGCCCAGAATAAGGGTAAGGGTAACAGACTGACAAAAAACCTGCCCAAAATCTCCCTATTATTTATTAATTTGAAAGCTTATCTACATATACTTATTGCGCATCGACTGAAACGGCCGTAACTCGTTGCAGCATATACAGGGTGGATTCTTTAAACGGAACGGTGCTTCTAGCGGGTTAGAATTTGATTTTATAAAAAAATCCAAAAACACTGGATCTTGGATTTTTCTATGTCGTTTTGTTTACGAGGTATGACAAAAAATATATTTTCTTAAATAGGACACCCTGTATAGTTTGACATTTTTGAATTTTAGAAAAAATATCTTTTTGATAATAACACACACTAATACTCTATCTATTATGGCATTTAAACTTTAAACATATTTGAATGGATATCGAAGTTTTCCATACAGATTTAGATAAAAAGATTATCGTAAAAGATAGATCCTACTGTGTGATATTGCTGAAGAGAGAATTGTTTGCAAATTTCAAAAATTGCAAAATATACTTTTAAAAAAAAAGAAAACAAAAAATTGCAATACCTCGTAAACTAAATGACATAGACAAAACCCAAGATAAGACGATTAAAGGAAATTAAAAATTTCAGTTGACGAGTTTTTGGGTTTTTTTATTCAACCAAATTCTAACCCGCTAGACGCACCGTTCCATTTAAATAATCTATACTTTCATTGGCTGTGCAACGCTGCGCAAATGGGGTTTTGTACACTTTTTGGATTAAAAAACTATTAGTAGGGGGAACCAACTTCACGGTCTTCCAACATACTGGACAAAATGTTTAATTTAATCGTATCATAAAAAGTTAAAAAAGAAATACTTACAGTTTTCAAAAGGTTGCTTTGCAAAAGGTATTAGTGGTTACGCAATGCTGCGCAAATAGGAAAAATAGTTTTTTTTTGAGATTTTTGAGTGGGTATCGCCAGCTTTACTGAACTCATCATATATTTGTAGCAACATTTTCACTTTAATACTCTTTTTAAGTATCTGTACTCTGACTAGCGCCTGCTAAATGTCATGTAAATGTGTATCTGATAGCCTTATCAGCGTTAGGAACGCCCATATATGAAAGTTGTTTAGGTCCGTCCGGATATTGAACATAAATTCTCAAATTCGGTATTCAAAATTTCCCATTATTGCCATATACGTACACCGTATATACGGTTTAAACGCGCGAAACATAATGAAAATTTATCGAATCTCAGTTTCCTTTGAGCCTAACGTGAACACAATATTATTAAATTTTTCTTTCGTACTTGTAAAGTTGTAAACTTGCTTTAATCTTAAGCAATCCCTTGGAGCGCGTATCTATATTTATCAGTTTTTTAAAACTGTAACCAAAAATATATAAGTATAGCATTTATTATATAAGGTGTAAGACGACAAGTTTTTAACTAGCAATTTCGTCAAACTTGTACCATAAAATAAAGAAAGTTTTTTAGCAGTCCATATAAATTTAGAGATAAAATATTTTTTTTATACCTTCATCAAAAACATGATTGTTACTAAAATCATATTTTTGATTGTCTGCAGATAACTAAAGCATCGCTTTTTTGGTTACCGATTCAAAAAAACTTTTTTTTCATCACGAGTGCAAAAAAAGATTTCTGTCCGTTTTTTACCCAAAGTTAAAGGGAAATAATAGTAATACTGAAAAAATCTTATTATTCTTGCCTAAGAATTAAGCCATTTCCGCCTGTTTTTACCAAGTATTTATGAAAAAAATCATTTAAAAATATCGTCAAAATATCAAATTGTCAAAGAGTAAAATGTCGCAACAATAAAAGTCACCGAGTAAAAAGGCACATCGCTATGGAAACCATTGTTATTTAATTTACCATTTGATTTATATTGTAAAGATGGTGTGTTGCGGGAAGTTCTCTTCGTTTAAGATTTTTAAAAGTATATTCCGGTTTTTCTTGGAGTTTTTAGTAAAGGTATTAAAAAAAAATAGTGTTAACAGCTCACGGCTAAAGTGTGCTTTTTTTTAATCGCGTTTTCAAATACTTCGCTGCGTTCGTTATTTAAGCCAACGCTTGTAAAAAAATCACTATTTTAGCCACTAGATGTGAAAACTACTATTTCGCGCACGACGTGCGTAAAAAATACTTTTACGAACGCTTTTTTTACTGATTTTTTAGATCGAATTTGACATTTTAGATATATTTTTCAACTAAAATGTAAAGAGAATGCAAAAAAAACAGTTTTTTGCTATTTTAATACCTAAACACAAAAATATAATGTTGTCTAGACGCAAGTAGGAAAAATTTTGTACCTGACACGTGCGAAAAGTGTCTTTTTCTCGCTTGAAGGCTTGCCTGAACTCCGCTTCGCGTCGTTCGTGCAACTGCAGTCGCGTACGGAAAAGTATCACTTTTCTCACTTGTTAGGTAAATAACTATTTTACGATCGTAAGGAAAATAACTCTTCCCACTCTGTTTGCCATGCAGAAAGATGCATTTCCCCACTAGTGCAGCAAGAGTTAACAAAGGTAAACCTATGGTGATTATCAATAAGTTTTTTTTGTTTAAACACTAAAAATGCTCAAAACTGGTAATAAGAAGGCAGAAGCAAGTTCAGAGGTATCTTACTTGCTCTTTACATTGTTAATTACTATAATTATACGGATCTCTTAAAGCGCTTTTATATAAAGATGGTTCGAAAATTTTGTCGTATACATAACATTAAACCATTTTAGGCACTAAATCTATTTTTTTTAAAGCAGTTTAAGTAAGCATATTATCGCCGCAAAGTCGATCTTAGGGACGGTATAAAAATGTTTTAGCGCATTGCTTCCAATCTAAAAAAATATTCAACCCTCGTTTATCCGAAAAATCTATTGCTAAGTTACATATATATATTTTTGGGCAGCAAACACGATTAACAACCTTCGTGTTTATCACTATTCGCCAAGCCGCCAAAAATACAGTTATGTCGGTTTATTTTCCTAACTGTTTTTACTCTTACCCATAAAGCAAAAATTCTAAAGATACTTTTTGAAAAAATATTCCGTATGAAATTGATAAAAGTAATTACTTAAAAACTAAATAAGGATAACTACGAAAATTGTTGTTAACCACAAGGCGTGCTTTTTAATCAATGCAAAGTTATGTCGGTTTATTTTCCTAGCTGTTTTTACTCTTGCCCATAAAGCAAAATTTTCTGCATTTTATTTAATCTAAAAGTAAAAATGCTAAAGGTACTTTTTGAAAAAATATTCCATATGAAATTGACAAAAGTAATTATTTATAAACTAAATAAGGATAACTACGGAAATTGTTGCTAACCACAAGGTGTGCTTTTTAATCAATACAAAGTTATGTCGGTTTATTTTCCTAACTGTTATTACTCTTACCCATAAAGCAACATTTTCTGCATTTTCATTAATCTAAAAGTAAAAATGCTAAAGATACTTTTTGAAAAAATATTCCGTATGAAATTGACAAAATTAATTACTTATAAACTAAATAAGGATAATTACGAAAATTGTTGATAACCACAAGGTGTGCTTTTTAATCAATGCAAAGTTATGTCGGTTTATTTTCCTAACTGTTATTACTCTTACCCATAAAGCAACATTTTCTGCATTTTCATTAATCTAAAAGTAAAAATGCTAAAGATACTTTTTGAAAAAATATTCCGTATGAAATTGACAAAAGTAATTACTTATAAACTAAATATAGATAACTACGAAAATTGTTGTTAACCACAAGTCGTGCTTTTTAATCAATGCAAAGTTATGTCGGTTTATTTTCCTAACTGTTTTTACTCTTACCCATAAGGCAACATTTTCTGCATTTTCTTTAATCTAAAAGTAAAAATGCTAAAGATAATTTTTGAAAAAATATTCTGTATGAAATTGATTCTTTAATCTAAAAGTAAAAATGCTAAAGATACTTTTTCAAAAAATATTCCGTATGAAATTGACAAAAGTAATTACTTATAAACTAAATAAGGATAATTACGAAAATTGTTGTTAACCACAAGGTGTGCTTTTTAATCAATGCAAAGTTGTGTCGGTTTATTTTCCTATTATGACTCTTATCCATAAAGCAACATTTTCTGCATTTTCATTAATCTAAAAGTAAAAATGCTAAAGATTCTTTTTGAAAAAATATTCCGTATGAAATTGACAAAAGTAATTACTTATAAACTAAATAAAGATAACTACGAAAATTGTTGTTAACCACACGGCGTCCTTTTTAATCAATGCAAAGTTATGTCGGTTTATTTTCCTATCTCTTTTTACTCTTACCCATAAAGCAACATTTTCTGCATTTTCTTTAATCTAAAAGTAAAAATGCTAAAGACACTTTTTGAAAAAATATTCCGTATGAATTTGACAAAAGTAATTACTTATAAACTAAATAAGGATAACTACGAAAATTGTTGTTATCCACAAGGCGTGCTTTTTAATCAATGCAAAGTTATGTCGGTTTATTTTCCTAATTGTTTTTACTCTTACCCATAAAGGAACATTTTCTGCATTTTCTTTAATCTAAAAGTAAAAATGCTAGAGATACTTTTTGAAAAAATATTCCGTATGAAATTGACAAAAGTAATTACTTATAAACTAAATAAGGATAACTAAGAAAATTGTTCTTATCCACAAGGCGTGCTTTTTAATCAATTCTAAATATAAAAATATTTGAATCGCCGGCCTTAGAAAAAAATTTTAGCTTATTCGGCAAATAAGCAAAATTATGTTCCGAGCGGTGTTCAGCCAATTCTGATTGTTTGACTCCAAAAAGTATGGATATTACATGAACCATTTTGGACGTCACTTGGACATTTCCTGAACTACGGTCACTATGGAAGAGTTTAGTTCTTCTTTTGTAGTTCTTTCTCTGTCACCATAAAGTTAAAATTTATTTATTATGGTATAAGAAAGATGAAGAGTTTTTTCTACTTTTGAGTGCATTTAATAAAAGCTTGTTCTTTAAGATTTTTTTTAATAAAAATGTATTTTTTAGTTTTTAAGTTTGTATCCTAAATTGTCTATTTTGAATCCGCCATATTGAAATTTTCAAATCTGATCAAAAATTCATATCCCCTTCCCGAAAAATCTTTATATGCCAATTTTGATTGAAATAAAACAAACTAAATATTTTTCTCACTCCACTTCCCTCGTTAGAGGGGGTACCTGAGATTACCATATTATTCGATTTTCACCGGAACTATAAACGCACACCAAATTTGAACACAATTGGATGTGGGTAAGTCAGTTAAAATTGGTTAGCAAAACATGACCGAAAATCGTCCATCTTGAAGCCGCCAAATTGAATTTTCAAAATCTGATAAAAAAATCATATTCCTTATCTCCAAAAGCCCCTGTGTACCAATTTTGGTTAAACTTAAAGGTTTTCCCCTTCCAGTCTTCTTGTAGGGAGGAGGGGTGCTTATTAGTGACATATTAATGTATTGTCACCGAAACTATAAATGCATGACAAATTTAATGGCAATCTGATGTGTATAAGTTAGTTAAAATTGGTTAGCAAAAGATTACCAAAAATCGTCCATCTTGAATCCGCCATATTGAATTTTCAAAGTCTGATTAGAAATTCGTTATCTCCATCCCCAACACGCCAAATTTCAACGAAATCGGGCGTACTTCAACTGTACCCTCCTCCTCCCCCTTCGAGTAGGGGGTAGCTGTCAATTTCATCACACAATATTCTTGTGTTGTCACCGCAACTATATAAGCATAAGCATGCCAAACTTGAAGCCGATCGAATGTCGGGAAGTTTCTATAGCGGCTTTAGGGAAGGGGTTTTGAAAAAGCTAAAAGCGAATCTCTAATGATTTTTTATGGACTTTCCGTCCATGATAAAAAAAAAATTTGAGGCCCCCAACTGGAGGCCCGGCTCTCACCATTTTTTTTTTTAATTAGGAATTTTGTGGTACCTTTTTGGAAAGTTGGTTAAAAAATAAATTTAACGCACTCGTTTCTTTTGACATCTGTCAACAGATGTGTCAAAAATTTAAAAAAACTTATTTTTTTGCTGCACATTTCTTTATTTTATAAGCGCAATAAAGAAAATATCACACAAGGACATTATTGGCGGCCAACTTGTGGTCCTTCACTGGAGGCCCAGGGCCTACCAACATTTTTTTCATGAGGAGGTACCAATTGTGGCACCTTTTTGGAAAGCTTGTTAAAAAAGAAATTCCAGTAAATAAATTTTTTTGACATCTGTCAACCCATGAGTTAAAAATTTTTAAAAATCCATTTTTTGTAGTTAAGTGTGGTTGACTGAAAAAGAAATTCTACGTATGCTTTGAATCTATTTCCCTTTTATCTTATATCTAGTACATTTAAAAAGGGTAATTATGCTGCTGCCCCAAATAGGGCGCCAATAATATCTTTATGTGGTAGTTTATTTTTTCCGCTTAGTAAATAAAGAAATAGATATGTAGTTTATTTTTAAGTTAAAATAATTGACAAAATTTTTTATTTTTATTTTTTACACATGGGCTGACAGATGTCAAAAAAAGTTATTTAAATTAATTTATTTTTTAAGGATCTTTCCAAAAAGGTGTCACAAGTGGTACCTCCTTATGAAAAAAAATATTGGTAGGCCCTGGGCCCTCAGTGAGGGCGAATAATGACCTTGTGTGGTGTTTTCTTTATTCCGCTTAGTAAATGGAGAAATTTGTAGTTTATTTTGAAGTTAAAACAATTAATAATAACAATTAATAAAAATAAATTTTTTACCAGGCTGATTCAGATTGGTGTTTCAAAAACAAGCTTATTTTAAATGCAAGTAAAACAGAAATTGTTTATTTTTCAAAAAGGGGAGCAAGAACAGAATTTGATTTAGCAAAAAATATTAAATTTACAAAGTCTGTTAAATTCTTGGGTACATATACTGATGAGAATCTATGCTGGGATCTTCAGGTTGATTTTATTTGTAAAAAACTTATAGGTACATGCTATGCAATACGCCAACTTAAAAACTTTGTTACAACCAAAGACCTACTCACTGTTTATTACACATTAGGCTACTCATATTTAAGTTATAACATACTTGCATGGGGAGATTCCTCAACTGTAAGTAGGGTCTTCATTCTACAAAAGAGATTAGTGAGAACTATATTTAATATAAATCCTAGGGAATCCTGCAAAAACTATTTTATTAAAAATAATATCTTAACAGTCTACGGTGTATATATATATATATAAAGAAAGAAAATATGCTAGGTCAAAAATAAACAACTCTCCATCTCAGTTTACAAAAGTCTCTGATATCCACGAGCAAAATACTCGAAATGGTCAACTTTTGCGCTTGCCAAAACATCATAATTCGTTTTTTAAGAAGTCTCCATACTACATAGCCATTAAATATTACAATACCTTACCAAATGATATAAAATCTATAGTTAAGGACAGTATGTTTTATAGAGAAATTAAGAAATATTTAGTGGCGAAAGCTTTTTATTCATACAATGAATACTTAAAACAATAGCGCTTTTTTTTCCCCTAATATTTTCGTTCTTCGTCACTTCTGCTTCTCTTGTATTTTTTTTTTAAATAATTACTGTGTTAGTGTTTATGTAATTACGAAAAAAGAATTATGTTTCTTAAGCATGTAACTGTTAGTGCTAACTTTAAAAGTGTATTAGTCTATTTATTCATTTACAATTATGACACGGGCACCCTGTGCTTAAAATTTAAAATATAAGTTTGACATGTATATTCTGTAACATTTATAGGCCAAAGTACAGAATAAATTGAATTGAATTGAATTGAATAGATGTCAAAAAAAACTAGTGCGTTAAATTTATTTTTTAACAAGCTTTCCAAACAGGTGCCACAAGTGGTACCTTCTTATTAAAAAAAAAAAAAATAAGTAGGCCCTGGGCCTCCAGTTAGGGGCCCCAAATTTTTTTCTTATCACAAGCGGAAAGTCCGTAAAAAATCATGAAAGACTCGCTTTTAGCTTTTTTCAAAACCTCTTCCCTAAAACCGCTAGAAGCACCGTTCCATTTAAAGAATCCACCCTGTATACATAGATACATTGCAAGTTAAAGCTTATAAAAAAAGAATCTCTGCTCTTCATGAAAAAGTTACAATTCTAAATTTTTCCAAAAATATTTTCGTGAATTGATATCAGTAACTATCAACAAAATAAAGTTAACCCCAAAAATAACGTAATTATGGCGTAATAAATCCGGCATAGTTTAAATTTTGGTCATGTAAGTAACATATTTGTAGTTATAAACAAAAATGATAATTTTGCTAAAAAGCATTTTGCTGCACTCAAATGGTTCAACTTTAACATATAGAAAACAAGACAAAATATATTTTAAAAGCGAAATAAAAATTGAGAGAGATAAGCACAACCTTAATCCGACACAATTCCCGAATGTAGCGAATTTTACTTATTGCCTTATTTCAAATAAAAAAACAGCCTCCTTAATATTGATCCTAACGTTGGCGTTGTCAGAAAAACTGCGTAATTTTTTTTGATAATATTTTATAAAGAACACCGCACGAAATACATGGGAAAATGGACTTTACCTGAATTTGATGTTACTTTCACATTTGATAGTACTGATCATGTTTTAACAGATATGCAACTTTTGTCGAGATTGTATGTATAGTTCTTGAGATATTGGCGGTCAAATTTCGGAAAAACGCGTTGCAGTGGTAAATTTGCTGACAAAAAAGGACTATTTTTCAGCTGAAATAGTAACAGGTATAAATGAATTTGTGTTGATGATGTATGGTTTATATTCACCAAATAACCACTACTACTAAAAGATAGTTAGTTTTTATACGGGGTGTGTTCAAAAAAATCTAATTTTTGAATATGCATTTGACACTAGTTTAGAAAAGAAAACCAAGTATCAACCAGGATTCTTCTATTTGCACTTATTTTAGATAGTTGAAATAGGATCACTTAGTTTTTTGCTCATGCTTTTCACGGTACAATTTTTTGAAGTTTGACTGTTTTTCATCGCTTCAAAAACTCGACATGGTTCAGATCTTTGAGTAATTTTGTCCCACTTTCAAAAGCTATTCTAAATATACTATTTGCCCTTGTTAACACGATCTTAGAAATTAATTTTAGCATGAAAAGTTGGTGACGGAAAGTCTTTGTATTACCACGGGGTCCATTCCAAAAAAATGTTTTGTTCAACGATTTTTGAATATTTGCTTTTTTTTCTGTGGTCAGTGAGTGAGTAAGTCAATTTTCATAATATTTTACTCAAATGATACTATTTGTATGAATTTGACCAACTTTGTATGTCTGGTTTTGGACTATGAACTTTTGAATTTAAAAGAAAAGTACTTTTTGGCTAGCAACATGACACAGCCAACTTTATTTTTTATTATAAAGGGACGATTGAGCGGGCCACAGTAGACCCGCTTGTGGTCACTGTTTCAGCTCATTCACATTCATATCAATCAGTCAGCTGTTTTTGTTTTATCGCATAAAAATACAAAAAAATACTTTTCTTTTAACTTCAAAAATTCATAGTACAAAAACCATACATAGAAATTTAGTCCGACTTATACAATTAGTACGTACCTGTCATAGTATCATTTGAGTAAAATATTGTTAAAATTCACTTACTCACTCACTGACCACAGAAAAAAAAAGTAAATATTCAAAAAACGTTAAAGAAATTTTTTCTTTGAATGGACCCCGAAAAAAAGTAAATATTCAAAAAACGTTAAAGAAATTTTTTTCTTTGAGTGAACACCGTATTAAAACAAATATTTTCTGTCACCAACTTTTCATGCTAGAAATTAACACGAAGATCGTGTTAACAACGGCAAATAGTAGATTTACAATAGGTTTTGAAAGTGGGACAAAATTGCCCAAAGACACGAACCATGTCGAGTTTTTGAAGCGATAAAAAACTTCAAAAATTGTACCGTGAAAAGCAAGGGCAAAAAATAGAAGAATCCTGTTGCACTTTTGGTATTTTGTTCTAAACCAATGTCAAACGCTTATTCAAAAAATTATATTTGTTTTAACACACCCCGTATAAGAACTAACCATCTTTCAGCAGCAGTTGTTATTTGGTGAATATGAATAATCTCTCAACATTAGAAATTCATTTATACCTGTCACTATTTCAACTGAGAAATAGTTCTTTTTTGTCAGAAAAGTTACCACTGCAACGCCTTTTTGCCGAAGTTTGACCCCCAATATCTCATGAAATGGACATACAATCTCGATAAAAGTTGCATATCTCTTAAACCATCATTAGTACTATCAAATGTAAAAGTTACATCAAATTCGGGTGAAGTCATTGTCCCATATATTTTGTGCGTTGTTCATTTAACATTTTAAAGAAACTCTGCAGCACTAGTTTTACGGCGGTGCTAAATTGTTACTACGCATACCAATAAACATTTAAAAGTGACAAAAACTCTCAGCATGTAAGAGCAATTGCGGAATTCGCGTGAATGGCTATCCATGGTTTTGTATGTTAAAAGTTTTACCTATGACCAACGAATAATACTTATATTACGACCATACCATCACGATTTTAATAGCTCATTTACGGTCCTAGGATAATAATAAACCTTAGACGTAAACCTCAAGTTGGCGTGACAAACAATGAAACTTTATTTTATAAGAGCACTAATTGATGCAAAAATCTGAATTATTTTTTTATATTTTCACGACAATAAATATTTTTTAAACGTAAATGAATCCAATATAACACACGGTATGTAGAATAGATACGGTCTGGTAAGTTTGCCCCGCTCTTCGATCTGATGACGACACAAAGATAGCAGCTGATTTTTGTCGACCATTTAAAAACTCTAAGAAGGATTGACAAATTAAATTAAATTTTCGGTACCTCTTTTTTTTTAAATGATTGATGTTAGGGCTATTTTTTGCTTTTATCTTGTATTACAACTTTTTTTTTAGCCTGCATGAGTTATACAAACAAACAAAAAAGTTTCGAGAAGTATAAAAAAGAAAGTTAAGGCTACTTAAAAAAATGCGATCACCTTATTTTAAAGTAAGTAAACAAATTCATTTTATGAACTAAATTAGGAATAGGATTGTAATTAAAAGCACACTTTATTTTATGCCTAATTCTATAGAAATTTGGTTTTTCTTAAAAACTTAAAAACTTTGGCAACAAAAATACAAACATTACATAACAAATTACGCTTCTCAGCTACAATGTATCAGTCTTGGTCTCTACTTTGGTATTGCCTCGTTCCGGTGACATGCTCCACGTAGATGTCACGCGACCATCGGATAGCATCATAGCACATCAGCTTTCTCATGAGGGTGGTGTAACACTGTGAGATGCCACAAAGTCTCATGACGGCTTCATTTTCTTGGTCTCAAGCACCTAGCGCTCCCACAATGAAGGCGTCCACAGTCACCTCTTTTCCTTGTTCTTCTAATTCAGCAGCCAACTGGGCATATTTGTCAACTTTCGTTTGACTGGCACTTTGAAAAGCTTCTGGGCCTTTTTCAAATGGATAGTTATGTCAATCAGGTTTATTTTGTTGTCATTTCTGATGACAATGTCAGGTAGTAGGTTGGAGTTTGACTCTTGTAAGTGTTTTGTTGACAGTAATCTCCCCTCTTGCTGCTGGTACTGCTTTGACAAGGTGATTTTGTATAGCAATGTGGCGGTGTTGCCAAGCTGCTGAGTGCATTCTGCAGTGGTTGATGACGTGTGGCAGGGTTTCATTATTTTCACCACAATATTTACATCTTTTATCTTCATTGCCAAAACGCCTTGCACCATTCAATGTTACCACATTTAGTCTGGCACGATGGATGAAGTGCCAGTCGCAGAATCTTGTTGCCAGTCCGTTGCACATTAAGTGGTTGCTGGCCGGGCTTTTTGAAGTGACTTTGAAGACTTTGCCCTAGTCGGGTTTTCTGGATAGACTCAGTGCATAGCTTCATCTAAGTACCTCTTTCAGAGCTGATTCCACTTTGGACCTCCTTGCTGATAGACATAGATGGGAGTGATTTGGACGAGTTGTACCAATACTAAATGCGAGCTCTTCATCATGTATGACCCATTTGATGAGGAAGTGTTTGTTGAGACGTTGGATGGTGTTATGGGCTCTGGTCCATAACACCATCCAACGTCACGTAACATGAAAGCTACTACCAAATTCCTCAGTAAAGTCACCAGACAAGTACCTGGAAAACAGGTCTGGTGCACGTTGAATTCGTTTTCTCACTGTCTGAGTTGATTCCATGACGTTGGTTTAGTGGATTGTTCAGGGCAAGTCAACGTTTGGAAGGCTTGTACTAGCGTGGCAGGAATGACCCCCAGTACCAACTTTTTTTCCATGAACGAACATGAGTTCAGCACTAGCCCTTTGTGGAAGGTTCATCTAGCTTTTCAGTGCTTTTTTAATTTATTGTCTAGTTCTTTAACTTCTTTTTTAAGCACGTGTGAGCCTCTTATAATGAAGGATGTCTGAGGTATGATAAAAGTGCTGACAGCATCTATTTTCTGCCATTAGGCTAGTAGGCCGTTGTCCAGTAGATCTAGATCTGACTTCATTTTCGTCACTTTTTCTTCTGCTGTACCTTCAACATTGAAGCCAATCGGGATTCCCAGGGGCTGGTAGGCTTGTCCTTCTTGAAGTGAAGGCATTGCACCTCCTTGGATGGTAAGTATTGTTTCATGGTATATGTTTTGGTTTCTGCAGTCAAGATCGAGGGAGGCACATTTAGCAGCCTTGAAACTTAGCCCACATCTGCTTGCAGTTGTGGACATGGCGTCGAGAACTTGTTGGTCAGGATTCTCGGACGTGCCTGCCAAATTTTCAGCAAAGGCCACAGCTAATATTTTTTGCCCTTCAATGTCAAAGCCTAGGTTGAGGCTCAAGGCTGATCTAATTGTGGGTTCAAGTGCCAAGACCCAGTGATCTTAGCTCAATGAGCCGAGAAGCGCAGTGGGCAGCGTATCTGCCTGCATGGATATTTTGTGTTTGTCTTTAATTTTGCAAAAACTTTGCTAACACTGGGCATTGATCCTGTAATGGATGGAAAGTCCCATTATAAAAAAAAAGATTCCGTCAAGAAACCCATCGAATAAGTTGGGGTTAGTTCGAACTCGTCGTTCAGAGGTTAGGTTATGTAGTTGTTGTTTTTTCTGCTTTGGAAGCTGTTTTTTTTTGGTATTTATGTTTTGCCAGGGATTTTTGGGAGGGTGATTATTTTATTATTCCAGAGACCAGACTTGTTGTGAACACTATAAGCAAAAAAATCTGATTGTAATTTCAAACTATAAGGTACCTTGTTTTTTTGATTTTTTTCATTGATGATCGAGCGTTTTCACTAAAAAAATGCATAATTGCAGCTACCTACAACTACTACGGTGGGTACCCAATTTGGACTAAATAAAGAAAAGAAATGATGAACAAATTCAAGTTTTATTGCAAAATCGTTTTCAAAAATAACATAACCCCAAATGTCAACAACAAAAATCAATAAAGAAAGCAGCTGATATCTTTGTGTCGTCATCAGGTGGGCAGAGCAAAAAAATTACTAGATCGTGTTTATTCAAGGAACCATGATATTGACATACTACACATTTTTAAGAAAAAATACCTTTGTTTTTAAAAAAATATATGAAAAAGCTCTTATTACCAGTTGCACCGTAATGCTAAATCTGGTTTAAATTTTACTGATGTTTAGAGACCTTGCTATTTTAAGTTATTTGTGAAAGCGTATTCTAAATGCCGGTTAAATTTAAACTAGGTTTATGATTGCGGTGGAATTAGCTCTTATTACCAGTTGCACCGTAATGCTAAATCTGGTTTAAATTTTACTGATGTTTAGAGACCTTGCTATTTTAAGTTATTTGTGAAAGCGTATTCTAAATGCCGGTTAAATTTAAACTAGGTTTATGATTGCGGTGGAATTAGCATAGTAACCTTATTTTTCTTTTGCGGTTTTAGATAGAACGTCATTGAAACTTCAGATTATAAAAGTTGTTGATTGTGTGTTCGCGTTTGATATTTTTAATAATTTCTGATATTTATGATGACATTTTCATTGGTCGTACGTAAAGTATATTACACTAACTCGCATGTTATAGTCATTAAACGTTCAGATAAATTAAGACACTTGCCTGCATCTCCTCCTTCATCTTCCCGTTTAATCACCATCATAACATGCTTCTTATGTAAACTACTCTTACCTACGACCAACGAATAATACTAATTTTACGACCATCTCAACACGATTTTATTGGCTCACCTACAGTCCTAAGTTAACAATAAAGCTTAAACGTAAACCACAAGATGTCGTGACAGGCCATGAAACTTTATTCTATACACTCCGCTTAAGACAAGATTTCAAATTATCTTGTTTTTTATTTTTTCGTTATAACTGAATTTATTTTAACAATATATCTTTTTCCTCCAATATAGAAATTAGGATTTTTCGGAATATTTTATCTGTCAAGAAAAAGAAATTATTTCAGTTCATGATAGAATTTCTTCTCCCAAGAGAGAATTATCTCAATCCGTTCGGCTAGTTACCGACCACACCCAATGTACCCTGCCACTCGTCAATCGATAGCCACTAGTAAGATGCCGGCCATGATAATATCAAACGTGTGTTTCTGTGCAGTTGGTTGTAAAAGTAGGTAAGGTGAGAACCTCAAAGATACCGTGTTTCGATGAACTGCTACATGTGCAGTGGCATGAGGCACTTGGAATCGAAATTTAGAGGTAAGCATGTAGTATTTTTTGTGTAATTTAAAAAAAATATTGCTAGAAGACAAGGTGCCGCGTTCATGCCGGGTACGCCTTCCTGATTTCTTCCATTTAGAGTTTAAAATATGTATTTCCGGTCTAGCTGAATAATTTATTTTTTACATCCTGTTTGACCATTAGCTTTAGTAAAGGCAATCCAAAATGGTCGGTCTTCCCCGCCGCTTCTTGTACAACATGCTGTGTGGACTTAAGATTAGAGCTCCTGTTGTCTTCTTTAAGAGCTTAAGTGAATTATTCGTTAAATTTACAACCGGGTTCCTACCCATAGGTTCGGAATGAACCATTATATTTTTTTATTTTCTTTTAAGTTTTTATGAAAAATTATTTATAAGTATAAGCACTTTCTAGTGTAAGGAATAGAAATTTATGCCGCGTTTACCGAAGTTTTAATGCGTAATGCCTAATGGATAATGCCTAATTTTTATACACCTGTCTCTTTTTATTATTTCAAAATAAAAGAGACAGGCATGTAAAAATTTTGCATTATCTATTTTGAAATAGAAAAACTTATGTAAACTAGAGGATAGTAAAACAGAGAACATGCATTTCTTTTAAGCGCTCACATAATCTTAAAAAAATAGGCCTGTGTCGATAAATTTCTATTTTTCCGAGGGGTCAACAGCTGGAAAAAATTTCCTACTACTATTGTGAAGAAGTAATTTATTGTGAAGTATTTTTCAAAAATATTTTGATCTTACTCCATTAAAACCATTGGTAACAGAATAGTATACGGTTTTCTTTTATTTTTAGTTTTTTATGATTTTTTTACAGGTTTGAACCCCTGTCCCTTCCAACCGCCTGCTTTTAGGAGAAATGGCTGATTGGAAGTGCGCTTGATGATGTATAACCCTCCCCCATAAACTATGAAATCAGCTTTTTTTGGCAGTTTTTGTTCACGAGCTCTCCGACTTTAATTTAGGGAGATAAAACTTAAGTCCCACTTTTACTGTTAACTATTTTTGATATTTTAGTTTAAGAATTATGAACAAAGCCAAAAAGGACAGACTATTAGATTGACAATTATTGTCAGATAAAAAAGCTACCCCATTTTTCTTAATTTAGATGTGTTTTCGAAAAACAAAAATTATTTCTACTATTAATTTTTAAGCAAGTTGTGTAATAGCTGAGTTTTTATACTTGTATACTGTTTATAAACTGTTATAGCCAATTTTTTGTCAAAATGAAGTTACTGCTCTTTTGATGGTGTGGTGTAAACCCTTTCATATAATTAGAAACAAAAATTCTATGCAAAAAATTCACGTTCATTTGCAAAATTCACTGTTTACTGTTTTTAACAATATTAGATGTAGCGAATTTATAATCACGTTTATGTAAAGGTTTAATATTTTATTAATAAACAGTTTCTGTTAATTTTTTTACATTTTCTCTAATTTCCAGTACCTACAGTTTTTTCTTGCTTACAGGTGTGACGTTTCTGCACAGTGAAACACATAAAAGGACAATTGCATAATTTGCATAAGATTCTCTCTTTTTTCTTTTGCTATATTACTCGCCACCGCCATGATTAACCAAAAAGGAGTGAAAGAAGCCAAAATAAAAAGAGGTTCTTATGTGAATTGTGCAATGGTCCCTTTACATGTTGCCCTACTATGTAATGACCTTATGTTTTTTAAAGTCTTTCATAATAGAATTGTGTGCTCCTTTTAAGGCAAATTTTCAAGAAAATATGCTCTTAAAAGCAAACTATTTATTATACTAGTTTAAGAAATATGATTTTGGCATAAGATTTTATGCTCTTTGCACAGGACTTTTAATCTCAAATGAGTTTAAGGGAATGGAGATCTCGTGGGAAGAAACTAGGGACTTTGCGCATATCGAAAGTCATAATCCTCTTAAATTGACCTCGTATGCGTTACACTAAGAAATCCTTTTCTTTAGTGTAAGAGCACTAATTGACGCAAAAATATGAATTATTTTTCTATAAGTGATAAATATTTTGTAAACGTAAATAAATTTAATATAATTTGAGTACATAACCAAACATAAGTCCCCCTAAATTTACATATTACGCATTTTAAGGAAAAAACACCTTGTTTTTAAAAATATATATGAAGAGTCCCTTAGTAGTTGACTTAAGAGGGTTCGCGTTTGATATTTCTAATAATTTCTGATATTTATGATGACATTTTCATTGACCGTAGATAAAGTATAGTACACTAACTCGCATGTTATGGTCATTACACGCTCAGATAAATTAAGACTCTTGCCTGCGGCTCTCGTCTCAAACTTCATCGTTGCGTTTAATGACCATCGTAACGTGCTTGTTATGTAAACTACTATAATACCATACATTCTTAAAAAAAAAAGATTTTCGCAAAACCTGCCTTTAAAAATAAAAATTGATATATTTTTTATTTACTGGAAGCAGTAAGAAACAAAATTATAAGGAATATTAGCAAATTATGTTTTTTAAGGGCGAGATTTTCTGATGGTTCTTAAAGAATCGTGTTGAAAATGGCAAAAAAACTGGTTAAAAATCCTTCTGTTGTTCATTTAGTTATCGAGGTACTACTTAAATTTTTTTTTAGTTTTTCGTAAAAATTATTTGCAAAAGACGGTGCTTGTAAGTAAATTTACGTTATACAGGGAACTAACTAAAACAACTACTCCGAGGGCAAATACCCCTACCGGCATTCAATTACAAAGTTAGTACAAACCTTTCGTTGGTAAAGAAATTAAAACAATTGGGTTTTTCACGTATTAGCCAACGTATTTTGCAAAGAAACGAGTGGTCTTTGTGCGGAACACATCCTGACACGCTGTAGGATCCGTGATCCATCGCCAATCCACGACCGGTTTCGATTTTATTGAATCTCATCAGGTGGATCCAGGCAAGAGCTCCGTGTAAAGTTAACACTATACAGGAAACTAACTAAAACAACTACTCCGGGGGAAAATACCTTTACCGACATTAAATTACAAAGTTAGTTCAAAGCTTTCGTTGGCAAACAAATTAAAACAATTGTGTATGTTTTTGTAAAGATACGTGAAAAACACAATTGTTTCAATTTCTTTGCCAACGAAAGCTTTGAACTAACTTTGTAATTTAATGCTGGTAAGGATATTCGCCCTAGGAGTAGTTGTTTTAGGTAATTTCCTGTACAGCGTTAACTTTACACGGAGCTCTTGCCTGGATCCACCTGATGAGATTCAATAAAATCGAAACCGGTCGTGGATTGGCGATGGATCATGGAGCGTGCAGCGTGTCAGGACGTGTTCCGCACAAAGACCACTCGTGTCTTTGCAAAATACGTTGGCTAATACGTGAAAAACACAATTGTTTTAGTAAATTTACGATTAGTAACGTTTTTTAAAATATTAGATCCGGCCCTGTATGCAGGTCAATTTAAGCTGAAATCCATTCTAAGAAATCACTTCACTAAATTAAATCTAAGTTGATTGGAACAAAGATAAGTCCATCTGCTCGGCACAGAAAACTCATAGAATACGACTAGGCAAGTGTCCACTTTAGTTCGGCAAAAGTGGATATCGGTACGTGACAGTATTAGCGGAGAAAACCACGAAATTTTCTAAAGTCTTTCTACTTTCTTCTGCGACATATTTTTGAAGGCACAAACCTTCGTGACTTCAATGTTCAAGCAGTTTAAAATGAGCAATAACTGCGGAAAATTTTTCCGGGACGTTTTTGGTTTAAATAAAATACCGGAACATTTTGTATTTATATAATTATCTTTGTGCGTAGGTCTAGTAAGTGGTACTAAAAAATGTCTTTCTTTTTTTTTGTTAGTACACCTTTTCAGCTAACACATCTGTTACACATTTACATAGTATTTACGTAAATCTAAAGTAAAAAAATAATATATAAAATACGTTTTCATAATATTTACGTAACATTTACATATAACATAACTGTTATTCATTGACGAAGTGTCCTTCTTTGTAATTTGTCATTTGTTGACTTTTGTCATATTTTGATATTTTTGGTTATTTTCATTGAGTTTAATAGACAGAGTCAAGAAATTTAAAAAAAATAAAAATCATTGTCAAAAAACCCAGACTTTAAATCCTGACAAAAACCCAAACATTCAACCCTAGACCACCAAAATCTTTTATTGGTCCATCAAGGAAGACAAAGCCCTATGTTGAGATTGAAAACATTTTAAATTCTCGGCCAATAAGAAAAGTTTCTGTTGATCCTGACGATTACGAAGCACTTACACCAAATCATTTTATTGGAGGCAACTTGAAGAACAGTGAAATGTGGACAGTGTTTGGTGACCAAGAAGACCTAGAAAAAATTGGAGAAAAATTCAAATTTTAACTAATCAATATTGGAAAATGTGGGTGAAAAACTACCTACCAACTTTGACAAAACGAAATAAATGGAACAACAACCAGGACTCTCTGAAAATTGACAGTATAGTTCTCGTTATAGAAGATAATATGCCTAGAAATTTATGGAAGCTTGGCAGAGTAATAGAACTATTTCCAGGACCAGATGGGAAAATCAGAGTTGTTAAAATTAAAACGAAAGCTGGAATTTTAACACGACCCGTCAGTAAATTAGCCCAAATAGAAACCTAGAAAAAAAATTATTATTTTAGTTTTAACAAGGGGGAAGAAATGTTATTCATTGACGAATGGTCCTTCTTTGTAATTTGTCGATTGTTGACTTTTGTCATATTTTGATATTTTTGGTTATTTTAATTGAGTTTGATAGACAGTGTCAAAAAAGTTTAAAAAAATAAAAATCATTGTCAAAAAACCCAGACTTTAAATCCTGACAAAAACCCAGACATTCAACCCTAGTCCACCAAAATCTTTTAATAACTTATGTTTCTTTAACTAAATTATATTTACTTAATAAGAAAGGGTACATGCACGTTAAATTTTACATTGTTGTGAATACAAAATATGACTTTTATGCAGTACATGTATGTTACTTTTTAACCGAGTTTTTATCTTGTTATGACTTCGAGTTTACCTGAAATTTATGTAACAAAGTAATAATCTGTTCAGTACCCTCTCCAGATAGGCCGATCAACTCATACCGATTTAGTGTCCTTTTATCCACCTTCGCCGCCATTTTCACTCAAAAGTGACAGATAATCCATTAGTTTTCTGTCAAAATGGCGGCGAAGGTGGATAAAAGGACACTAAAACGATAAGAGCTGATCGGCCTATGTGGAGAGGGTAATGATCTGTTGTAAATTTTACGTAATACGTAACGGTGTTGGCTGGGGTTCTTTCTCAGATAAGAATAGTTATGTGGAACAGGAATTTTACGTAAGTTAACAGTATACGTATCTACCTAATGCGTTCACAACCAATCTAAAAGATACTGCATCCTTTTGCGCCTTTATGGCATATTATGAACAAGGCTTGTTTTTTTATGGTAAATGCGATGATACGATGACAAAAGAGCGGCATTTTGAATAAAAAAATGATCACAGGAAAAAATACTATTTGTTAGATTTAGTATTGTAGTAGTCAATGTTCTGGACTTATTTGTTTCCGAAAGAAGATTTATAATACACAAAAAGTTTTGAATACAGGTGGATACTAATGTATTTATATAAATTTAGGGTGAGCCATTTATTTCTTGTTTAAATCCTATTGGGGCCCTAAACCAACCTTTTTTTCGTAATTCTCAAAGCTCATAAATATCTGACAAGATCCTTTTAAGATCGCCTTTTTTGGTTTATAACAGAGATACAATTAATATTACATTCCACACAGCCAAAGGAAGGACAAAATTTGTATTTTGTTTTTAAATATTGTGTTTTTTAAACACAAACTTTTTTGACCCCTAATTTCGTGAAGTTTTTGTCCGATTTAAAAAAAAATAACCTTTTTAAGGCCAAGAAGCCAAGACTTTAAAATTTAAGGACTCGCCAATATTAACAGTATAAAAATCGAAGTCGAGACATTCCTAAAACATAGGTAATTTTGTCCCCCCTGCAATTTTTATGTGCGCCACTGGTAAAAGAATTTACCTTTGCACTTTATCTTTCCCGAGTGTACTGAGTTCTTCGAAATTCTCATTATGCACATAAAATGCAATATTTTAAAACCTCGGGTTTTTAAATTGGTCGGCGTTATTAAAAAGTCTGAAAATATAGTCACGCAAAAATGATTTTTTTGGCCTGACGGAATTTGGTTTAACAAACGCACTCATTTAAACAATTTATAACTTTTTTATTTCGCACCCGATGTTGACAAGGGATGTATCTGTATACTGGTAAAGCATAAATCTCCACTTGCAAAAGTTAAGTTTTTCATGGCGCACATAAAGTTTTTGGGGCCTACCCCACGATTAGACTGAAAACCGTTTCACGACGGGAGTGGCCTCAACACTGTGGATTGGGTGGTTATGCACAGAAAACCATCCGAACCGGGCCACACATGGACGTTCGCTATTGAGGAACTCTCCATGCGTGCACTAGAAACACTTGGTCTGCGCCCCTTCTTTGGATTTGGAAGGGTTACCTTTAGATCTAGGCCAGGGGGCACAGATCAGTGTCAGCAAGCTCCTTGAGTGGAAATACCCAACCCACAAAAAGATCAAACTCTCGGAATTCCTTGGAATAACATACAAAACAATCAACACTACTCTCTCAAGCTGGATGGAGAATAAGTTCCATCAATACTGGAGAGAATTGTCGGGACTGGCATATTCTGAACTGAATTTAAAAAAAAATTAATTTCATCTAAAAAAAAATTACAATTTTTTATTGCAAAAGGTTCTGCAACCCAGAGTAAAAATGCTAAATTAATATATTTTACACTGAACTAAAATAATTATTGCAAGTAAGTATACCAAAAAAAACTGGCACATTCCAAAGAGTTCATTACAGAACCCTGCAGGAAGAGCGCCGGGAAACTCATTGAGCTCACCAGGCAGGAGATCCGGCAATGGTTGGTCTATACACCGGACACTGCAGGCTGAAAGTACCAATACACAAAATGGGTCTAAGTAAGGACACCTAATCTAGGCTCTGTATGGAGGATGACGAGACAGCCAAATATGTGCTGTGTCAATGAGCGTCAACGTCAACGTATTTTCAGTAAACCACAAATCGACGGGCTGGATTTTAAAGATGCTTCACCAAAGCAAGTTGCGAGCCTCTTTAAGAAGCTGAATATTCTGTAGCAACAAACAATGTCTAAAGTGAGCCACAATAGACCCGCTAGTGGTCGTAGTGGAAAGTACCAGACACACTCGCAAATGGAGGAGAGGGTAAAAAAATAACAATTTTTTAAAAATGTCCGCCTTTTTGCATTTTACCACAATATCAATTTTGGTATCAAATTCTCAAATTTCTAGATCTAGATTTTTTGGGCACCCTATATATGGGTATTTTTTTTTCAGCAAAACCGTCTTAAGCAAAACGTCAAAACTGGAAAGCACAAAACCTGTCAAAAGAACAAAAGCTACCTTTATCAACTCTGCAAAGTTTCTAGGAACAGCTGAACAGAGAACTAATTAAAATTTACTGCCCAAATAGTGGCACAGTCAATATAAATTTGTATTTCAGAGCACAATTCTTTATGAAATCACAATTTCAAAAAATAATTCCGTATCAAGGGTACTAACTTATTACTGGTTTAAATAAATATCCAAAAATAGGTAACAAAGTTTATAAAAAACGGCTCCAATTTATTCAGTAAAATATTTCCTTATGACATCGCTCATACTGACAAAGTCGACATTCAAATCCTGTTAAAATATGATGAATTGAATAGACCCAAAGTTCTTTACACCATCTTTGATAATGGGTTTACTAATAGCAATTGTTATCCGAGTCTCAGCAGTGAATAGTTGTTTTGGACAGGTAAACGATAGCACGGGTAATAGAATCGGTTGGTTTAGAGATTCATTGCATGTTGTTTTAATAAAGCAAAAATAAAGAATTTTTGATCTGAGGTTTAGTAATTTTGTTTCTCGCTAAAAAAAAAGTTGGTCATAGTTGGGTCAGTGACTCTTTCTGGAGAAAAGCTTCATTAAATTAAAATTTTTTGCATAGTTCTTCTTCTTTCATTTTGGGGAAAAAATTATTGCTTTCAGTAACCCATTCACGCATTCGCATTTTGGGCTTTATCTATATAAAAATAAAATATACTTTTACAACACGTCAGTTACTTTGTTATACGATCCTCTTAAAGTAATTTTATACATGGTGGGTTATTTAAATGGAACGGTGCTTCTAGGGGCTTCAGGGAAGAGGTTTTAAAAAAAGCTAAAAGCGAATCTTGGAGCACTACAATATGGCAATACTGTAAACATTAACAGTGGGATTTACTAAGATCTAAAATAATACTACCCACAGGTCTAAATATTTACAACCGTGGGGGGTACTAAATTTCCAATCCAATTTTCAAAAAACACTTACTCATACAGAAAAGACACAAAGTTATTGAATATTTTGTATTGTTGTTGCAAAATACCAATGAAAAACTGCTTTTTTTTCTCAAAATATACCATATTTTAGAAGAAAATGCCCTAAAACTAATTTTTTTCGACAGGTTTCAAAATGGCACATGGCGAATACGCCAAAAATTTGGCACATAATAGCTTCATTATTTGTGTTTGAGGTTATAAATTTGGTGATTTTTTTAGACCACCTCAGGGGGGTGGTTTAAATTTGTAGCCCCCAGAAAGGATTGTTTTGTGGCATTTGGTAATAAGTTCGTTTATAATTTCCCTAAGTAACCAGTTTTACAAGGATTAATTTACCTTATTTAATATCCCAAGTTGTTCATTACCCAATAAAACACCTCCTATTTTGTCCATAAAAACGGCATATTTTGAACCCGTTTTCAGCACACAAAATATATTTATGAGGGCACTACGAGGCAAAACAAACATAAGTGAAGGTCACTGATAACGCACGAAAAATATACCAAACAAAAAAACCCAAAAACAACTATATTATTTTATTTAAAAACTAAAAGTAAAACATTAAGGTTATCTAAAAGCTCAGTCAAACAAACTTTCCTTACAAAAGCTGTAGCTTTCATCAGTAGAGGTTGGTGCAAACCAAGGTGCAAGCAGAGGTAAAAGTGGCAGAAATGTAAAAAAAATTGCATTTAAGTTTTTTTATGCATTTCATAAATAAAAACACATTTTAAATAAATACAAAATTAATCTACTCCTTATTTTATTATTATTCATCAAAATCATTGTGTGACATCAAGTATTAATTGGAAAAATTAATTAACAAGGGTAAGTTTTAATTAGAGTGACATATACCCCCAATGTCAATTTATTCTACAAAGTGTTTAATATTTAAACCCCGCGTGGGTTTAAATATTTTAATTTTATTTTCTTCTAAATTGAATATTTCTTCTTAAATTCAACAAAAGATTGTGTTAAAATGATTATTCAATAAACAAATTTATAAAAAATTCTTCTTATAAATCAAACTACGTCCCAAACTCAAGGAGGGTTAGTTTAAAATACCGAAAACCAAAAATTTTACTTAAACTTAGGACCGTTTTAAAATAGACTAAGACTTTTTAGTAAATCCCACTGTATCCGTATCCGTAAGTCCTACTTGAAAATGTTTTTCTTGGTATTTAAGGTCAGGTTTCTTAACCACCACCGACAGTACACTATAATTTTTAGAGGATATTTTTGGAGGATATCTTTTTTAGACGCCATTCTGGCAAAGCCAAACTGGCCTTTTGAATTGGTCTCGAATGGATCCTTCCTAGCGGGACTAAAAAGTCACGAACACCATTTTCCCGAGAAGTCTTGTGGAAATAATCCAGGTCCAATATCGATTTTTCTGAATTAGGTTCAAGTCTTATTTTAGAGATGACACTTTTTCCCGAGGTAAAGCAATATGATCTTTTTCGGTATCCCAACAAATGCTAAGATATTTCACCTGCTCTTTTCTGAAAAAACTTGCTATCGAATTGGATATCTTGGCATATGTTACCGGAGCATTTAAAATCCTGGACGGGAAGCAGGACATTTGAAACACCTGGTTTTGGTTGACAAAAGACAGAAATCTTTGGTGTTTGTCTAGTATCGGTATATGAAAGTGAGCTTGCGTAAGATCTATCTTTACTTTAAATGGTTCAGCAGTCGAAATTTTTTGGGTGTTATATATATTTTTAGATGTCGCAGATTGAAGATAGGTCTTACAGAGCCATTTGTCTTTGGAACTGTAAATATTCTCGAGATAAATCCCCAATTTTTCCACTGATGGCTTCAAGATTCCCTGATTTTTTTAGTTTTGTAAATAGATAAGGGGGTATCTGAGCATCGAATGCGGTCATGGATCTAAGACAAGCAAGAGAGTGTTTTGAAAAAAGGAAAGTGTTAATTTGAATAATTTAAAATTGCGGTGCACGTACTTTTAACCAATTTGAAAGAAAGTACTTTAGACACCCCCTTATCTTTAGACAGTCATTGATGTCTAGTTTGTTTTGAAGATGTTTTTTATTCTTTGGGGAAAGTATGTTTGCGATCGACTCGCCGTACGCAGTGGCGCCCTAAGATTGCTTGGAAGAAATATTTGACTTGTGCTTTGTATTGATCTGCTTTGGAAAAAAATTAGAAATGGTATAAAATAATTAGAAAATTCTTTCTCAGAAAGCTACTGTTGAGCAGATGGCGGAATCGGAATAAATTATTGAAAATTTAAAGTGTGAGGGTGTGGAAGAACAAAATATAAATATAATGGCAGAAAAATTTTACATATGGTTAAGTACACATAAAAAATGCATAAAAATTAATAATAAAAGTAAAATTAAAAAGAACTGGATAACAACAGGGATTATACAATACAAAAGTAAAAAACAAAAAAGGGTTACAATCAACGATCTACAAAACACTGAAGTAAAAAACTACTATAAATAATTCAGAAGCATTGAAGAAAGGAAGAAGGTCAATTTTTGGGCAAAACGGGTTTATGGTGGACATGCGTAGCTAAATACCTATAAAATTAGTATGTTGGTCTAAACAGGGACGAATCGAGGTTTGTCAATATTAAAACGTACTTATTAATATGCCGCACAGTGAATAAAAGGAGAATATGTGCACAGCGAAGAAATGGGAAAGGTCAAACTTTTCAAGTCGATACGCAACGGAAATTTGCTTGATTTGCCGACACATTTTTACTGGTTTTGTATACTTGAGCAATCACTTATTTACCAATTACTTATTTAAATTATTTAAGTTATCAAAGTAACAAACAAGTCATTATTCTATTTAATAATAGGGTTTCAAAATTTAAAATTGAAATTTCCGAAAAACATCCAAAAATGACCTTTCTCCTTTCTTCCCTGCACTCTTCAATTGTTATAGGCAAAAAATATCAAAGTTGAAAACCAACATAAAACAAACATGGCAAATAATAAATGGAGCGACAAATAACTACAAGAACAAAGCCACAAATGTTAAGAAAATAGCAACAAAACAAGCCCACTTTACTGCACTCATTTGAGTGCGGGAAGATTTACTTTACCGCACTTAAAAGAAAAAATCTCGTAAGGAATAAACTCATATTTACAATGTATAGGTGCTCTTTTTAAAATTAATAATCTTAAAAAAAATATACTAGAATTTTTTAAATTATTTTATTTTTTTAAAGGGTATAAGATACTAGTAGGTAAGATTTTCTAACTAACACATGCGTAAAGTGCCTTTACCGCCCTTGACGGCTTGCCCGAACTCCGCTCCGTAAAGTATCACTTTTCGCAATTCTTACTTAAATAACAATTTCCTGTATGGTCGAAGAAAAATAATTTTTCCTACGAACGTGCGGAAAAACGCTTTTTTCGTACTCATTTCCGTGCGGAAAATGCCACTGTTCCGTACGCCGTGCACAAAAAAAAATCCGCACGCCGTGTGCGAAAAAAAAATCCGCATTCATTTCCGTGCGAAAAGTGCCACTTTTCCGCATGCCGTGCGTGGAAAAAAATTTCCGCTCCTCTTCGTTCGGTCACTGCCGTCGCGTGTGGTAAAGTATGACTTTCCGCACTTGTTAGGTAAATAACTATTACCCTTTTTGCTTCTTTGTCGTATTGCGCCACATTGTACGCATTATACTAATGCTTTTTCTCTCCTGTATACTCGCTTTTTATCCCACACAAACCTAATTTTTACTTATTCTTGTTTGTTGTCTCACAACTTACAATAATGAAGTAAAGCAACAAAAAATAACTGATTTATTTTCGATCTCCAGCCATGCCCTTCGGCATCGAAAAATAAAAAGTATACCACCCGTTGCGCTTCTATTTTACCACAGTCTCTAAGTATACTCATTCAGTCAGCTATGTTAGTCAAAAATTACAGGATTTTTAAATATGAATTTGTGTCTATAAGTAGTAATAGTTTAAATACTCCTGCAGCAGGTCCAGGCATTTTAATATCGAAATTTATCGTGAATTGCAAATATAATTTAGAAGATTGCGTTTACGAAAAAAGGTCCAATCTCAAAGAAATTTAAACAATTTACTGATTATTTTAGGATTGGTATTGAACCAGCTCCTTTAATGGACCACCTAGGTTATTCCAAAAATTAATCACTAATTGTGAGCCCTGATAATACAACACTGCAACGAACGTATCTTTAGTCGACTGTCAGTATGAGAAAATCCGTCGTAAAAATTGGTTATAATTTTTGCTTGCAGCGTGTAGCATAAAATCGCCATTCTGATATAATATTTTTTACCAACTCGCGTGCTGTAAAGTGCACTTGTATGCGGAAAGTAGTACTTTACCGCACTCAGTGCGGCTACGGCACTTGATCACTACGTTTATTTCCAAAAATTAAAATATAGATATTTACAGTCCATTATATTTTTATTTAGACAAAACATAACGTCACTTTCCATAGAAAAAAAAAACAGATTTTTAAGTTGCCAGAATTAAACGTCCTAGGTTTTGGTAATCGGGATTATAACTACACTGCTAACTTTAAATCACTTCGAATAACCCCTTATATTACACTTTTATATCAATCAAATGCACCAGAGTGAAACAGCAAGATGCCAGAGATACTTTAGGGATGAAAAATATATTATCATGTAATATGCCTATTAAGGCGACCATGATATTCGTTTTTATTTGTACACCGAACATAACAAAGAAAACGCAATGCAGGCCCAATATGCCTGAGAGAAACCCAGACTGGTGAGCGAAGTCACCCAAAAAATGTTGGACCGGCTTTAAATTTTGCGTATTTTTTATTACAAGCTTTTATTTAACTTCTTCTCTATGTATGTATGTTTATATGTTCGCGCCAAATCTTGCAACTCAATTTTGACTAACCTCTAGATGTCTAGATAGTTCCGGTGACAATACAATAATATGATATTATTAGGCACCCCCTCTGAAGAGGGGAAAACGGCCAAGTTTGTCCGATTTCAACCAAAATTGGTATACGGGGGTTTTTGGGGATATGGAATACGAATTTTTGATCAGATTTTCTGAGTTATACACATCCGATTGTCTTTAAATTTGGTATGCGGTTTAAGTTCCGGTAACAATACAATAACTTGGTATTATTAGGCACCTCCTCTTCTCCTACGATGTCAACCAAAATTGGTATACGAAGGTTTTTGGGGATAATGAATACGAATTTTTTGATAAGATTTTGAAAATTCAAAAATGGCGGATTCAAGATGGATGATTTTTAGTCATGTTGTGCTAACCAATTTTAGCTGACTTATATAGTCCAATCTTTGGATGAGCGGAATGACATCATCTTTTTGGATCACTATTTGATACATTGTTTTAGAGAGCGACAACAAATATGCAAGAAATAGTCATGGCGTTGATTGTTTCAACTGTTAGTTTAAAATGTCAAGCTCAAATTATTTGCAATGTGAACTATTGACAGCAAAGAAATACGTTTTCAAAGGCAAAAATGACGTCAGTCCGCTGATCAAAAAATTAGACTATACATCTCCGATTGACTTTAAATTTGGGTTACTTTTATAGTTCCGGTAACAATACAATTATATAGTATTATTAGGCACCGCCCTCCCCCACCCCACGAGAAGAGTGGAGGAGGAGAACACCTAAGTCCGATTTCAACCAAAATTGGTATACGGGGTTTTTTAGGGATAAGAAATACCAATTTTTGATCAGATTTGAAAATATCAATATGGCGGCTTCAAAATGGACGATTTGTAGTACAAATCTAAAAATTAAAAAATTATTTAAAAAAAAGCTTGTATTACAGCTTTTATACAAAAATATAAAGTTCACTATCATAATAATAAAAGCGATGGGCACATTTTAGAGAGTTTGGCCATGTGGACTAGAAAAATGTATGTTATATATGATTGTTCGCAAGAATCTGAATTCACTATCGCCATCACTTTTATTATTAAGATATCGGAATGCTAAAAATTATTTTCTACTTTTTGTTAACTTTATATTTTAAAAAAGCTTGTATTTGAAAAACTTTTTTTTATATAAAATTATTTCTTTATTACCCTAAATCGTCCACGTTGAATCCACCATATTGAAATTTTCAAATATGATAAAAAACTCATAATCCCCTTCCCTAAAAACCCCTGTGTGCCAATTTTGATCCAAATCGAATAAACTAAATCCTTTTCCCCCTCCACTTCGCTCGTTAGGGGAGGTGGGTACCTGATAATAACATATTATTTTATTGTCGCTAGAACTATAAACGCATACCAAATTTGAACACAATCGGATGGGTATAAGTCAGTTAGCAGAACATGACCAAAAATCGTCCATCTTGAATTCGCCATATTGATTTTTTAAAATCCACGTATACCAATTTTGGGGAAATCGGTCAAACTTAGGCGTTTTCTTCCCTCCAGGAAATGCCTAACATTACCATATTTATTCATTCATTTGAGATATCATAACCAGTCCCTCCTAGTATGTGTAGAGCTCGCACTATTTACTTTTATGTATTGGATCAACACTTGCGGACTTGGCCATATCTAGTATACGATGATCAATTGTCTTACGATAACAATAACAAAATGACAAATGTGGATAAATTTCGGTTGGAAAATACTGTATATTTCTTTTTTGGGAATTTTTGAGGCTTGTAGGTAAAATCGTGTACCTAACACATGCGTAAAGTGTCTCTAACGCCCTTGCCGGCTTGACCGAACTCACTTCGCTTCGTTCGGTCAACTGCCGTCGCGTGCGGTAAAGTATCATTTTCCGCACTTGTTATGTAAATAACTATAGTAGAAAAATATAGTAAAACTTTCAATATTCAAAAAAAAACTGTGTATTTTATAATAAATTTTGAGTGGTATATTGGTCGCTGTTTGGTTTGGGCTTTACATAACACAACACAATAATCCCCTTACCCACGGTCCTCTATTATACTTTAATAAGACTATAGATAGAGAGGTGGTGGCAGTGAAAGTTTTCAGGGTTAAACCCCCTCCCAGGGGGTGCAACCCAATCTACAATAAATTAATCATGATCCCCCAGGGAGAGCTATAGCTCCCCCACTTTTCTGACCCTTTACTTCGGTTTGTGACGGGTGTTTGGTGTGATGACTTATATTAAAACAATCTACTTACCAGAGGATCAAACGCCCCGCCTATGGCGGGGCGTTTACGAGTAGTTAATATTTTTCCAATTTATGATTTTATCCCTTTTATAATTAGTGCTATTACGTTAAGGTCCTCACCGAGATAACAAAAAAAATATGGCACGCCTCGAGGTGGGGGCTTTTTTTAGCTGAAGGTCTCGAAATTTGCAAAAAATAATAGCTCTATGCAGTACCCTCTCCATACAGGCCGATCAACTCCTACCGATTTAGTGTCCTTTAATCCACCTTCGCCACCATTTTCTCTCAAAAGTAACAGAAAATCAATTAGTTTTCTGGCAATATGGCGGCAAATGTCGAGAAAAAGGCACTAAAACGGTAGGAGTTGATTGGCCTATGTGAAGAAGGTATTGCTCTATGAAGTCATTTCAACTCTTTTCTGATTAGTGCTATTGTGTTAAGGGTCCCACCAATATAAAAAAAATATATTGCACACATGTATGTGGGGGCGTTTTTTACAGGGACGCCCCAAAACTTTCAAAAAATAATTGCTATATAAAATCATTTCATCTCTTTTTTGATTAGTGGTGGTTAGGTGGGGGATTCTTTATAGGAAGTCCCCAAAACTTAAAAAAAATATTTGCTATATGATCACATTTCGTCTTTTTTCTTGTTGGTACCATTACGTTAAGGGCGACACCAAGATAACAAAAAAAAATACTGGACACCTCTGGGTGGGGACGTTTTTATAGGGAGGCCCCAAAACTTCAAAAAAATAATTGCTATATGAACTCACTTCATCTCTTCTCAACTAGTATACAGTTGTAGGTGGAGACTTTTTATACAGGGAGGTTTTGGGCCCCTTAACATGAATAGCACTCAACAAGTGATTCATAAAGGTTGAGTTTTAACAAACAAAAATTTAGCCTATTTTCCTCCAGTAGATACAGACGACTGTTAAACAATTACTCCTCCGGCTAATGCGTCGAGAGGTATTTAATTGGGCTAAAGAACCAGGTACCATTAACATGGGGAAAAAGGTCTTTAAATTAATTTTCCTGATTCTTCTATAGAATTTCGGACAATACAAACTGGGATTTATGATACAGAGGGCATCAAAAGTTATAATATATGTAGGTAGATTTTTTTTTCATTTGATTTATTAATTTATCTTCTTTTTGTTCCATTTCAAGTCAGGTGAATATATAATGTAAAATTGACGCTACGAAAAACATAATTTTCGATCACCCCGTATATTTATGACATATTAACTCTCAAATATTTTTAAGTTTGTAATGCAAACCGCAAATGGAAAAAAAACGATTAAGTCAGGACACACCCTGTATTTTAAACCTTAAACTTAAACAAATCCATTAGAAGGTGATTTATATTGCTTATTAAACCATGCCTAAAATTGGACAAACATAAGATACACTTATTAACAATTTTTGAAGACACTGTATAATATAATTTGTTTTTTTTGATGTGACCATTTTTAAAGTATAAATACTAAACTTGTTTAAAACATTGCCAAAATTGAAGAAGAAGTACTCTACCTACGTATAACTTTTGACGCCCTCTGTATCTTAGATCCCAGTATAATTTTAACTATACTGGCCAAAATTCTAGAGAAGAATCAGGAAAATCAATTTAAAGAAAATATTTAAAAAAGGAAATGGATTTGTTACATAAACTGGCTTAAAAAGGAAAATGTACGGAAAAAATGACATTTTAAATATAATATAATAATAATATAATTTATTAAACGCTCGAGAGAAAAGTTTGACTTTTTTAATTTTTTCTTACGAGACCAAGTACAAAACCATATAAAAATTTCAGTGAATTTGGCCGAGACCTTTTTCCCCATGTTAATGGTACCTGGTTCTTTGTGTTTGTTAAAACTCAACATTTACGAATCTACTTGTTTAGTTTTATACCCAAGGCCGGGTTTTTTCGACCTATACTGTAAAGGGAATCTGAATTGCGTTTTGGATAATCAAAACAAGAAGTCGGACATTTCTGAGAAAGCTATGTTGTCCTGACGAGATCCAATGAGATCGAAACCAGTCGGGAAGATTCTTGAATCGTCGTGAATATTTTTTGGATTTGCTCCACAGTGGGTGTAAGGGTGCACAGAGAATGAACTGTGACGAAAACGCGGCAGGTGTTCTGTTATTTTTTGCAAGTTTGTGGCCTCGCTGTAAAAAAAGCCACCACCCAGAGGGGTTCAATGGTTTTTTTTGTTATCTTTAACATAATAGCACTAATCAGAAAAGAGATAAAACGATATACAGCAACTATTTTTTGCAATTTCTAGGTTGTAGAGCTCCACCCTTCGACACCCTCCGGAAATACCTAGTAGCACCACAACCTGAAACAATACAAAAAATAATAATTTTAAAAAGGCAAAAAAGTATAAATACTAAATCCCCCTGTGTAAATTGCCTATTGCGTAAATTCAGTTAAAAGAATATTTTTCTTTAATGGAAACCAAAAAACTTACCTTTATTAACAAAAATTTCTCGGTTGCAGCTGTTTTCATGAATGACTCCACTTCCTCTCTGCTCAAAATTTTTGATTGGTGGCCTACAGATTTTTTCTTTAAAAATGCTATCAGTTTGGGAAATCTGGATATATCCACGCTCTCATTTACTACCAACATAGATTTCACCATCGAATATTTTGCCCATAGCGTTGAGCTGCTGGATTTTTGTGACTGAAAAAGTAAGAAAATTAAAAATTACGAAAATACGACGTATTTTTACAAAGTAGGTATTTAACACATTTTTTTTAATAAAACTGAAGTAACACTTACCACATGTAAGAAGTACGCCAACATAACATTTTCGTTGACGGTATTTTTCACAATAAAAGTCTTTCTCCATTCGCAGAATGTTTCATATTCTTTTTTATATCTTACTGAAGATTTGGCTGGAATCAGTTTTTCTGTTGCGGCTGAACTTTTTTTCAAAATTGCGTACATTTTCACTGCTCTACGTGACAGAAACAAATAAACTTTATTTTGTTTCTGTTAGCAACCAATTCAAAGAGGACTGGACTTAAAAACTTTGACAATAATTTGATGGAAAATTATAAAGTAATTGTTGAAACAAATATAGATGACATGACATTTTTTTGGTATATTGATTGTCGCTGTCTTTTCAAAAAAAATTATTTTTATTTTAAATTAAATTAAACAGTATGAAATAAAACGTTGTACGATACACGGCCATGAAATCTCATTAAAGTACTCGTCTAGATATTCCGTAAACATCTAGACTTGTACTTTAATAGACCATTTCCCGGCCTTGTAACTTAAATTACTATTATAACATCGTCTATATTTGAAAGTTTGAGACAATGACGTGTTTGAAATCAACTCTGTATTTCGGACTTCCATTGTATATATTTTATTTATACGTGCTACACGTGCTTGTATAAATAAAATATAGATAACGGAAACCGAAACAAAGAGTAAATTTCAAATATCATCTATACTGGGTTAAGTATGATTTTTTAATTGGTTTCCAAAAACAACATTAACCCTTCCTTTTCTTCTTCTTGCAACCCAACCCCAGCGCTGCGCTAGACCTCCTCTCTTTATAAAAAGGTGACAATACTTTTCATTCTCTTTCCTGGACATGAGCCCTCTTTATGGTCGCCAAGAACAATGAACCAATAGGGCTACGAGATAGCAGCTAATTATCTGTCACCTTACCTAACCTAATTTAACCTAAATTCCTTTGTTTTTCATGAATTCGATCGATTCAATAAATACACCAAAGAAACAAAGGAACCTGTATGAGAAGAAAAGAATGAAACAAATATATTTATAAACAATTAGTTTAGTCTAAAAAGGGGCACATTTAAAAAGTCATTTTGTTGTGAAAAAATTGTAAAAAGCTTTCTAGTAAATTTGGTAACCGCCCACACGAACATTTTTTCATAAACATCCTTAGGTATTAGTTAACGACAAGAGTGTTTTAATACTTAAAAATTAATCATTTTTGTCAGAAATTGCTTTCTTTTTGGAAAAATCGAGAAAAGAGCAACCAGCTGATTTTAATATTTCAAAAAGAATTCCAAGGTCACTGAGTGATAGCAAAAGCGGGGGACACTGTGATTAGAACCAAAACAATCCTTGACAAAAACCATTTAATTAATTAATATTCAATTAATAAATAAATTACAAAATAAAAACTTTAAACTGAAACATCAACAAACAGCTGCTTTTGGCGTTTATTTAGTTCAATTGCACACAAAGGTTCAGTAAAACAATATTTTAATAAGCACACTGGAAAAATGTATGCATGAAAAAAATTATATTTTGGTAAAAGACATTGAATTAAAATTATTCAAACAAAACAAAATTAAACAGATGTAAGAAGGGGGAGGGAAGCAGCAAACAATAAAAAGTGATATTTGAGTTTTTTGCGTTGTAAAAGCTGATCAAATAACTATAAAGCTATTTTAGATGCACGAACCTCCAACAACATAGAAATACAAGGATGGGGGGAAAAAATAGTTTTTTTTTTTTAAATATTTGGACATACTAATGACTAAGGCATCTTCTAGAAAGTAGGAAGGGAATTTTTTGTTTAATGAAACAATGATCGAATCTAGTTCTAACCGAGCAATCTCTAAATTTTCAAAAGTATTAAGTTTTTTTTTTATTATGAAGATGTAGGACTTCCAATCTTGTATGTTAAAGCTATGTTTTTTTATCTTCAGATGAGTTCCGAGGGAATATTTATTTTCGTTTGCATATTTTTGGTTGGTTTTTTAGTTTTCTTAAATACTCCCCTTCTTACATCTCTCTCTTTACTATTTTAAGCTGAACTAAAAACCGACACCAGTTATTTTCGCAATTATTTTGTTTGTTAAAAGAATGATAATATTTCGAAATTTTTTTAGCACTATTATAGGAAAACAATTTGTTTTCAATTATCATTTTACGTACCTTTGTTTCCCGAGGAAAGCTTGTATTTTATTTCTAATTATTATTGCATTTTCTGTTGTATTATTAATTAATTTTTACATATGTAAGGTTAAAAATTTGCTATACTTTATACTAAGTTACATATCAATAATATAATTTCTTTTTTTTCTAAATTTTATTAGTCTATTATATTTTTTCTCTAGTTGTTCTTTTTGTGTTAACCTAGTTAATAGATTTTTAAGTTTATTGTAATTTTTGCATTCGCCTCACTCAATTGTTATAAGTATGTATTTCCATTACTTTAGAAACAATAAAGCATTGTCTATTGTCTACATCTCTTTAATTTTGTTTTTCTTGTATAATTTTCTTTAATGTTTTTTACCATAAAATAGTTGTTTTTTGGCATACATTTTTTCAGTGTCTTTATTAAAATAATGTTTTAGTGAACCTTTGTATGCAATTGAACTACATAAACGCCAAAAACAGCTGTTTGTTGGTCTTTCACTTTAAAGTTTTTAGTTTAGTTGTTTATAATAATTTTTTTTTTATTTTTTTTTTTGAAGTAAAAATTGTAATAAGTTAAGATCCTTGAAAATGAGCGTCAGCTCGAAACCGGTCAGAGTATTTTGTATATCAATAAAATGTATGTGTATAATTATTTCCGACCATATAACTGGAGTACTGACAGCTTGGTTTCAGTCCTTAATATCCTTGTACCAACTTTAACGAAATATATATATATTTTTTTATATTTTTTTATACTTCATTTTTTATGAATTCGATTTAAGGATCAATGCCCAGTGTTAGCGAAGTCTTTTGCAAAGTTAAAGACAAACACAAAATATCCATGAACTTAGCCGGGATTCGAACCCGGGACCTTCCGTGCGGCAGGCAGATGTGCTGCCCACTGCGCTACGGCGACCGACAATACTACTGTATCAAATATTCTAAAATTAAGAGCCTTTTTTTGGAAACAATAAACTTGAAACAATTTTTGGATACTTTTATTGATATAAAAAAGAAACCCTGTTATTATTATTAAAAAATTAGGTGGAACTGTTTTCTGGTGGACAATGATGGCTACGAAGGTACAAACACAACACAAAATCTTTAGCAGACTAGTCCAGTGCTGTACATTAAAGATATTTCCATTATATTTACCACGATTTATAATACAAATATAAAGGCTAGATTTGCTACAGTGGCGTACCAAAGTTGTTGACAAAGTACCTACATATTTTGCAGTTTTGGACCTTTTAAGATGTTTAAGATGTGTTATTTGATTCACACATAATTGTAGCATAAACTTTTTAGCAGGCTACTTCAGTTCCGTATGAAAAAAAAATAATAAAATTTATTTAGAATTAGTATGAATCTTGATATTTATTTTGAACTAACGCCTAAAGAGCCATACTTATTTTTAATATTTTTATGTACGGCACTGGAGTAGTCTGCAAAAAAGTTTGGGTCATGTGTATATCAGGTAACAGCTCCTGTTTTGCTTAAAAAAGCTATGAACTGCGAAATATGAACTTTTTCCATTCTGGTAAGCTACTGTGGCCGATGTAGCCTTTATATTTGAATGCATGTATCACAGGCTAAAATGTAATGAAAATATTTTTTACTTAATATTACTTTTTAACTGACGCGTAAAAAGCCATATTCATTTTAATTAATTTTATATATTTTTTTGTACGTCACTGGACTACTCTACTAAAAAGTTGGTTTGGTAAAAAGCCAAAAACTGCGATACATTGGTCTTGACCCCACAGCTTTAATACGCCTCTCTACTCCAACGGAGAGGGCCTTCTTGCCCCCAGTATTCGACGCTCTGGCATGATTCATAAAGTGATTAACGTTGGCAAATTAATTTTGTGCTTCCGATATCCGCTTTTTGACATAATGATCGAATATTGTTAATTTGGTAAACACTGCGGCGGCCACTTTTGATGCCTGGGAACATATTAAACTGCACGTCAAAGGCAAATTGATAAAACTGCACAGGGCATTTTAGAGCCATTCCATCAAATTTCGATCAATAACCGTTACTTTGGTTGCTGCATGATTTTTTAAAGCTTCCAAAAAAAATATTTTATATATATGTATTAAATATATGTATATATTTTCAAAATATTTAATTGCTGTATAGATAGTTGCCAAAAATATTTTTATATTATTAATATAACGGTGGGGGAAGGGAAAGGGGAAAAAATATAAAAAAACTGTACATTTTAATATCTTCAACATAAGTGAGATATGGGAATTTGAAATTTTTTACTCGTTATATTTAAAAAATTAGAATATGTATTTTTTTTGTTTTTGAAACATGATATAAGACATAAACATATTAATTTACGATAAAATGCTCATGTATATATTGCAGGTACTTTGTGTTTAAACATTTCCATAATTGCTGTTTAAAAATATTTTTTGGGCTTTTAAGACTTTTTTTAATTAATACCTACATGTATAACAAACTAATATCTATTTACCTAATAAATTTTTATCAAAAAAAACTTTTAAAAAACCAGCTTTTATTAAATATACTCAAAAGTAGAAAGTAATTTTTTATCTTTCTTATACCATAATAAAAGGGATGGGTGCAAATTAAAAATTTTAACTTTAGGTATCATATATCGGCCAAATCGATGATTCACCTAAGAAACAGTTGTATTACTCTGTAACTTAAGGACATTTTGAAAGGCTTGGTAAGCACGGCGATCTTTATCATTCGAATAGAAGAAGAATTTAGTTCTTTTCTTGTATTTCTGTCTTTGTCACAGCAAAGTTGAAATACATTTGTCTATACCTAATAATACCATATTATTGTATATTAATTTTATATACTCTTAATTTTTAGATTTGTACCATTAACCTTTTCGCTGCGGCGCGGCGGCGCTAGCTCCCAGGGTCGCAACCGCGGTGCGGGTTTTTTTATGCCAGATCTTCCGGTTTCAGTGAAACTGGCTGATTGAAGTAGTTTGAGGATAGCGAGGCTGGCTCAAATAGCTTGATCTTCCGGTTTCAATGAAACTGGCTGATTTTCTGGGAGAAACGTATATATACGACCGGAGCAGTTAGAAACCCGACGTATTTATACGTCTAGAGCAGCTAAAAGGTTAATCGTTCATTTTGAATCCGCCATATTGAAATTTTGAAATCTGATCAAAAATTCATAATCCCCTTCCTTAAAAATCCCTGTATGCCAATTTTGATTGAAAACGAAAAAACTGAATCTTTTTCTTCCTCCACTTTCCTCGTTAGAGGGAGGTGGGTACCTGAGAATATCATGTTATTGTATTTTCACCGGAACTATAAACGCACACCCAATTTGAACACAATCGGATGTGGATAAGTCAGTTAAAATTGGTTAGCAAAACATGATCGAAAATCGTCCATCTTAAATCGGTCATATGGAATTTTTAAAATCTGATCAAAAATTTTTCCTTATCACCAAAAGCCCCCGTATATCAATTTAGGTTGAAATCGGATAAACTTAGGAGTCTTTCCCCCTCCACTCCCCTCGTAGGGAAGAGGAAATCGGATGTGTATAAGTTAAAATTGGTTAGCAAAAGATGACCAATAATCGTCCATCTTGAATCCGCCATATTGAATTTTCAAAATCTGATTAGAAATTCATCCCCAATTGCCCCAACATACCAATTCCATCCATCCATCCCTCTTCGAGTAGGAGGGAGCTCTCAATTTTATCACAATATATTCTTGTGTTGTCACCGCAACTATTTAAGCTTGCCAAATTTAAAGCCAATCGAATGTCGGGAAGTTGATCAAAATTAAGTTGCAAGATTCCACCCGAACAAACATATTTACATAGATACATTGCAAGTTAAATAAAAGCTTGTAAAAAATTGATATTATTCCAATTCTATGAATTCTTAGTTCTTCAATAAATAATACAATGGCAGCGATGGTCTTCTCTAGGTATAACCATATAACTATTAGTTATATAAAGGTCCAGGATGCGAGAACATCGTAGCGCCAACGGTCAAAATCTAGATTGAAATGACATAGCCAATGGGATAAAGATGAATTGATTTGAGCGTGCATTTCCAACTGACGCATTCGCATTGGAGTTCGTCATCAATCTATTTGCCACGGGGTGTCCGCTATGCTTTTTATCCATATAACTATTAGATATATAAAGGACCAGGATGCGAGAAACTCGGTCAAAATCTAGATTGCTATGACATGGCCAGTGGGCTAAAGACGGCTCGATCTGAGCCTGAGTGAGTTTTTAACATCGAATCACCTCATTTCTCGTTCAGCGCACTTCCAGCTGACGCATGCGCATTGGAGCCCCTCTTTAATCCATTGGCAACGGCCAACTTTCGCAAGGATTTTCGCGACGCTTTTTATCATAGGGAAATACACGGGCCGTAGTATCTCATTAATTGTTGTTTTTCTTTTAGATATTTTAAACATGAATGATCTGTATGTTAAAAATATTTCTAAAGATTATCCATAAAAGAATTTATGGAAAATACGAATCCTTTATGAGCGACACGCAGTTTGAATTTCGTGGTGGGTTCGGGACAAGAGAGGCCCTGTTTGGCATTGAAGTCTTAGTTTAGTGATCTAGGGATGTTTCGGTGCCAGTATATGCCTGTTTCATAGATTATGAGAAAGCATTTGATCGAGTCCAAAACGAAAAGCTCATAGTATCGCTAAAAGAAGTTGCCCTAAATTACCGAGATCTAAAGATAATTGCTAATTTATATCGGAATCAGATTGCTCCAATAAAGGTTGATGGCCAACTGTCCGAAGACGCTGAAATAAGAAGAGGTGTGCGCCAAGGTCGTATATTATCTCCGCTATTGTTTAATACCTATAGTAACAAAATAATAGATAATGCACTTCATAACTGCGAAGAAGGTCTGACCATAAAGGGCACAAAAATCAACATATTACGATATGCCGACGACACTGTCGTAATAGCAGACACGCTGGAACTAGAGTTGTTGAATCAAATAGCTACCAAAAATTCGCAATTCGGGCTTAACTTAAATGTTGGAAAAACAAAATGGATGGTCATATTCAAGGAAAAGAACATCAGAGGTATTTTAGAAGTAAATGGGCAGCAAGTCGAACGCGTGGAATCATACATATATTTGGGTTGCTTCCTCAATGAGAACTGGGACAACATGCAAGAAGTTCGTGCAAGAATTGAACAAGCCAGATCATCTTTTATCAAAATGAAATCAGAAGAAGGCTTGAATGGCAGGCAACCCGCAATACTTTCCCAAAACAACTCAAGTTGAATTCACACGGCCGCGGCCATTATGAAACAACAAAACAAACGCGGTGTTGCCGCGATAACGAAGTCGCTACATAACGATATCGGTATGAGCCACTGGAATAGCCCCCCTGATATCTTCGATGGACAGAGTGACTAATATGGATGTTTTGCTTAGAATATATAAAGATCTTGAAGTTTTATTTTCCGTCAAAAAACGAAAACTTAAATATTTTGGCCATATTTTGAGAAATGACAAATATAAACTTTTAAAATTGATAATAGAAGGCAAAATTGTAGGCAGAAGGAGTCCGGGTCGTAGACGAATTTCATGGCCTAAAAATCTTAGACCATGGTATGGTGTTAGTACCACGACACTTTTCGAAAAGCAGTGGACAGGGTACAGATTGCGCTGATGATAGCCAACTTTCGAAGAGAGCATGGCACTTGAAGAGGAAGAAATCATGATATATTAATAATAATAACTTAGGGAGACTAAGAGAAAGATAGGCCCGCGCAGAAACTACGTTCCTGTAGCGCATAGCGCATTGCGGCGAAAAGTGAAAGTAATGCTTGTATTATGTACACACTTACCTTGCCCCTTCCATCTCTTTCTATAGGAACATAAAAGGGACATGAACATTGTTTAATGTCAAAATATATACCACACAATATTGGTTTTGTACCTGCCGGCTTTTGCCACCGCTTGTTAAAGTCTGTCAAGCCTGGCAAGCGGTTGTTTTTGATCTTCAATTTTTTTTTATTTTAATCAGTTTTGGTTGGAAATCGCACGAGTTTATGGGCTTAGCGGATTAACAACTTATTGTGAACGGTAAGTAAATACAGTTTTTGTTTCTGTTTGTCAAACACAAGACAAGTATTATTTAGGTTCTATACCTATTTTATGACGTTTTTTTTGCCCCATTTCGGCCCCCGCCTACTTGAATAACATTTTGTAACAATTGTAGCCCATCCCCAATTACGTAACTTGCATTTTACCGTCAGTAGATCGCCGCCCCCCCCGCTTGTTTCCCTTTTCACCCAAAATATACAAACAAAAAATCAGTTTAGGACGGCGTCCCCCTCCCTACTTCCCTTGAACTTTACCTAATATGTGAATGGCTCGGCACTTAAATCTATATAATACAATGTTAAACCAAATAGAGAGAGATCTGATTTTATTTTATTTTTTTAATTATTGGTTTCTTGAATATTTTTTTTAGGATTTAAGAGGGTCTCCCCCTCAGCGCATTTATTAGTGCAGTATGAGTTCAGCTTATTTGTTATAATCGAAGATTAACTCAACCGGCGCATAATAAAATGGGCAAGACTTTTATACTGGGATTTTTTCCCAATTAATAAAAGAAAATAACATAATAAAATAGTGTTTAAATTTTAAAACCGTACCTTTAATATTTGATAATATTCCTTAAAACAAAATGGTCCAAAAATTTTTTTGTAAGCTAAAGAAAGTTTTTTACCTGCATGGAACAGTACAAAGTTGGTTAATGTTTGTATAGGGCTAAAACTTTTCGCAAATGCAATGCTTTTCTAACATTAAAAAGTATGGAACCAAAATAATATTTTTATATTATTATGCATCTGGCTGTACAAGTAGTTCTTTCCTGTAGCCACCGGATGCGCTCGCGTCGCCGTCAAACAATGTTCCCCAAGTATAACACAGTATTGGCCACTCTCGCGTAGCTATTACTTTCTATATGTGCTGAATTTTAATTGCTCACAGAAAGGGTGGAACCAGAGACAACATAATTTATTATTTTCTCTATTGGTGGAACCCGGGATGATGCCGTTTCATTCTCATCAGCTAGGTGTATCACAATGACGGAGAATTTTGGTCGCGCTTATGTGCCAAAGATTACGGCTCAAGCGAAAGATTAGTAAAGGGGCATGTGTAAGTTCGTGAGATTTTGAATGAAGGAGTTTTGTGACTATGTGAGATTGATAGATCTTTAGTCACATAATCAAGTGTTACCGGGTGTTTTGTTCGCATCCGTGTAGTTGATATGACGTCATCTTTTAAGATGACGGCCAAAAATCATAAAAAATACAACTTTTGTATCCGGGGCATGATTATCTCGATTCCATATAACTCGACGAGGATTCCAAAAAATTTACTTTCAAGGTCATTTAAGCTTAAATGACCTTGAAAATCGCAAAAAACAAGTTTTTTGACATTTTCTCTACAAAAAATCTTAATAATTCGACGTTTTGTCAGACTAACTCCAAATGTATCTCAAACTATTAGGCATATATGACAAATTCGAACCTTGGAGTTTGGTGCAATTTGAAGCTTCATGACCGTAAAGAATAACATACTAAAAGCCGCTATTCATCAACAATTATATATATATATATCAAAATGGCGACCTGTAACCACGTTTTATTTTATACAATTTCGTAAAAAAAGCAAAAATGACAAAGTGTTTTGGTTGATGCACGACCTTGATTGACCTTGAAAATACCATGTACAAGTGAAAAACCAGTTTTTTTTTGTAATTTTTCCAATTTACCAATACGCAAAAACTTTAAGTGCCGGAAATGAAATTAACATCTTAGCCATAACTAGAAACTTCATTTTGAACCTCCCTACCATTTTTTTTTGATCTGACGTCCAAGATGTTTATGATATACCCCGGTAAAAATGACTTGCTTGTCGTTTTTATTAAGTTTAAGAACTTTCTACACGGATGCGAACAAAACAGCCGGTGACACATAAATGTGTGACTAAATAGCTGTAACCTTATCCTTGAATTTTGTTATGAATGTTAATAAACAAGTATAGTCATGCCTTACTGGCATAATTAAATTTTGTTATGCTTTTTTGGAAATAGCATCTAAAACACCTGCTTCAGTATATGGTAATGTATATCCAACTTCTGCTAACTCCCTTATGGGTAATTTAAATGACTTTGTTGGCTAGACAAGTGAGTAGAACATAAAATTCACAGTTCCGAAACTTAACAAAAACGACATATAGGTCATTTTTACCGGGGTATAGCATAAACACCTTGGGCGCCAGATCAAAACAAAATTATAGGGAGGTTTAAAATTATGTGTTTAGTTATGGCTAAGATTTTAATTTCATCTTCGGCACTTAAAGTTTTTGCGTAGTAGTTAATTGGAAAAACCCTACAAAAACCTGGTCTTTTACTTGTACAGGGTGGTCCAAATTCGAGGGGCCTCTATAGCTTTGGGCTTTTGCAGCATAGTTAGCCCAAAACTAACAAACATGTTACGGGCTCGATTTTCAAGAGGAGTCGAAAACTAAAAACCGCATTGCCATATGTTGAAGCGTTTCTGAGCTACAGGTTGATTCTCAAAAATGTGCATTTCTAAAAAACCTCTACAACTTTTTTATTTCTATAGATAGAGATTTTCATTAAAAATATTTTTTGAAGATTTGTTAAGAACAAATCTACCTGTTTTACCGATTTTGTCCTAAAGCCTTTAGTTCACGAGATATAACACAAAGTTACATTTTTTTAAATGGAATATCCCAATTTAAAAAAAAGATAGTTTTGTAATCAAATTTCCTGTTAAACGACGTATCATACACCTACTGTTTTAAGTAGTTAAACAGATATCTGAAATTTTTAATAATTATCATAGTAGGCTATGTTTAACTCTGACCTATGCAGTTTTAAGGTATCTATCTAGGTAGCTATAATCAAATAAAAACAACTGCCATGATAAACGAGCCCAAGTATCCAAAGTGGCGTCTTCGCCAAGATATAAAAATGTTTGAAAACTTTGAAAAGTACGACATGATAAAATGTTATATTGAAAGTAACGAAAATCGACAAACGGCGTTAAATCTATATTTCCAGAGATATCCGGAAAGAAGGCAACCTAGTTCAAAAATATTTTTGAAGTTAAAACGTCATCTACAAGAAGCCTAGCCAGAGATAGACAGTTGGAAGAACTAACGGTTCTAGGAGGAATAGAAATTAACCCGAATACTTCCACTAGGGCTATGGAGAGAAACACTGGAATTCCACGCAGAAATGCCGTTCGGGTGCTTAAAAAACACAAGTTTAGGCCCTATCGACCCCGACGGGTGCACCAATTACGGCAACGAGATTTTGCTCCAAGACGTGCATTTTGCAGGTGGTACCTAAACAAAAGCCAAGAAGACCCCGATTTTGCCAGAAAAGTTATTTGGACGGATGAGGCAACGATTTCTAGTGATGAAATATTCACCAGATATAACTGCTATTACTGGAAACAGCAAAATTCCCATAATATGGTGGAACAAGCGAATTAGGGAAGGTTCAGTTTTAAGGTATGATTAGGCATCTACAGAGGACAAATTATTGGGCCATATATTTTTGATGGAAATTTAAATGCCGAACATACCAACAAATTTTAGAAGAGCAGATGATTCCGTTTATCGACAATTTGCTACTTCAGCAAATAATGAGCTATACTTTCAACATGACGGTGCACCTCCTCACAATGCACGAGACATTACTAATTTGCTTAATATTGTGTTTGCCGAAAACTTGCGACTTTTTTTTTGTGGGGGAGAGTCAAAGACCTTGTATTTCGAAATCGCCCTAGAAGGGAATTGGAAGAGGTACTTCGTACTGTATTCAGGCAGCTTCGTGCGGTAGAATTTCTTAATGCAGAAAATAGCGTCAAGAGAAGGTGTAGGTTATGTTTACAAGAAAACGGCCGTTAATTTGAGCATTTGTTTTAGAATTAAAGAAAATTGTTAGATGTAAATTTTGGGTGTTACATAGTTTAGTTAATAAAAATTTTAAATAAAAACTTTTAATAATTTTATTTTTGTTTCTTATTTTAGGGTTGATAACTATAGTAAACTAGAAGTTAAAGTTCGAAGTTGCTGTGTCCCCTCGTGTCGTAGCCAACTTGATTTTGTATGAAAAAAAAACCATAAAATTTTATTTACACATTTAGGGCACGCACAGCGCCTACTATGGTAAATATCAAAATATGCCAATATCTTTTAAACTATTTAATAAAAATAGGTGTATGGTACATCGTTCGACAGGAAATTTTATTAGAGAACTGATTTTTTTAGAAAAATTGGGGGTATTTACATTTAAAGAAATATAACTTTGTGTGATATCTCGGGAACTAAAGGCTTTAAAAGAAAATCGGTGAAACAGGTAGATTTGTTTTTAAAAAATCTTCAAAAAATGTTTTCAATGAAAATCTTTATCTTTACAAATAAAAAAGTTGTAGAAGGCCTTTAAAATCGCACATTTTTGAGAATCACCCTGTAGGTCAGAAACGCTTTGATGTATTGCAATGCGGTTTTTAGTTTTCGACTTCTCTTGAAAGTCGAGCCCGTAACATGTATATTAGTAGAGGCTCCTCGAATTTGGACCACGCTGTACATGGTATTTTTAAAATCAATCAAGGTCATACATCAACTAAACTTTTTTTTTATAGTAAGCGGCGATAAATTAACAATAATTGATGGCCACCTTGTCATTTTTGTTTTTTTAACGGAATGGGATAAAATAAAATGTGGTTGTAGACCGCCATTTTGATATATCAGCTGCCATATTGAATCGCATCATAGGCGAACCAAACACTGTTACTGGCCTCGACCTTTTTATCTCTCCTACCAAATTTGATCCTCTTCGCTTTAATAGTTGATTAATAGCGAGCGCCCTCTAGTATGTTATTTTTGCAATGTGTTAATTTTACTAGGCTATTTTGCAAGGTGATAAAGCTTCAAACTGCATCAATCTCGGGGATCGAATTTACCTCATATGCCTAATAGTTTGAGATACATTTGAAGTTAGTGTGACAAGACGTTTCTTGAAAAGAAAATGGCAAAAATCTTGTTTTTTGCGATTTTCAAGGTCATTTAAGGCAGGATGACCTTAAGAGTAAATTTTTTGAAATGCTCGTCCTCGAGTTATATGGCATCGAGTATAATCATGCCCCGGTTGCGAAAGTTGTATTTTTTATGATTTTTGGCCTCCATCTTGAAATATGACGTCATGTCCACCCCTTCGACACGGACGAAAACAAAACACCCGGTAACACTTGATTGTGTGACTAAAGAGCTAGCAATCCCACATAGTCACATAACTCCTGCATTCAAAATCCCACGGGATAGAAATTATCGACATATGCACACTAGATATCCTGTCAATGGCTCTCTCTGTGAACAATGGAAACTAAGAAAGTACCTACTGTAGTTAGCAGTAGGTTGAGGTAGCATCGATCCTGCGAGTGACATATAATTATACCATCTGTATGCAGGTTATGTCTACAAAAAAGGGATTATAAATCGCAAAACAACTGAAAGGTGCCGTACTGCACAATTTAAAAAACAAGAGTGTTTTGTATTTCTGTGTAAAATGAACTTCCTGAATTTCGATGGCTTACACAGAGGGTGGAACCTAAGTCTTCGTCGTTTCATCCTTATTAAAGGCTCATCAGTCAGGTGCGGAAGCGGAAGAAATCTTGTCAATGGCGCCCTCTCTATGATCAACCGAAACCGAGAAAATACCTAACTAGTAGTTAGCAGTAAATTGTGGTAGCGTCGATTCTGCGAGAGCCAAATAAGTGCACACCCATCCCAGTAGTGCAGTGCCACAGCGATCTTTCGTTTGTTCATTAATTTAGTTTTTAGGTCTAAACTTTTTTGCTTTTTATGTTTATTTGAGTTACTTTGGCATTAATACGGTGTTTTTTATTCAATCATATTTTTTTTTAATTGGATATGCCCCACCCCCTTTAAAAGAAATGGGAAATGACGCTCCGCATGTTTTCGTAAATTATTAGATTTTTAAAAAAATAGGTTTTCTAAATGTGGCGAGAAAAGAGACTAAAAATTTCTCTTATTTCACTTAATTTGAGGATATTTAACACATTTTTCTAAGGAGTAGTTGACAGGTAAAAATAAGTTGTTACACGCTTCTCTAGAAGAAATATGTAGTTTGACGAAAAACAGGAAAATTTTGAAAAATTTATAGAATTGTGAGAAGAAAAATTCTTCGCGAAATAGGTCAAATTGCAGCGAATTCGTCGCTTTTCACAAAAAGAAAACAATTGATGTACCGGGTGGGCCATAAAAAACGGGACAAAATATTTTTCGTTATAACTTTCGAACCATACAACCGATTTTAATGCAACAAACTGCTGTTTGCAATATTTTTATCCGCCATCTTAAAATCTAAGATGGCGGAAAGAAACAAACTTTACCCTTCAATGAGGCACGTTTATACTTATGTTATGAAAGATATCTGGAGTTTTTCATAAATTAGTAAAAAAGCTCTGTTTCTGTCACGCAGAACGAGATGCAAATCATCAAAACAAAAAAATTTTCAATCAGTGTTTTACGGATTATGCGATTGCAGTCTCAATTCTGTCTACATACATTTTCTCATAAATTCATTAATAAAAAACCGATTTCAATAAAGTAAAAGGCATCATGGCGAAAATCGATTGTTTTTTAACCACTGCCATTAAAATTTGCCGCCATCTTGAAATCCAATATGGCGGACAGAATCAAACTTGACCCTTCAAAGAGGCTTGTTTATTCATATTTTCTGAAAACTTTTTAATTTTTTTTTATTCGCAGAAAAGCTCTGCTTTCGCCACGCACAACGAGGTATAAATCATTAAAACCGGTTTAGTGCATTCCGTCTGCATTTCTTCATAAATTCATAACTACTAAACTGATTTTAATTTAATAAAAAGCATTATGACAAAGATCGATTGAACCCAACCCAAGATTGTGGACAAAATCAAATTTGACCCTTCAAAGACGCTCGGTTATTCTTATGATTCGAAAACCTTTTCGACTTTTTTTAAATTCGTAAAAAAGCTCTACTTCCGCTGCGTATAACTAACATTTTTCTTTGCTTTGTGTTTCTTTAAAATCGGTTTAGTAATAATGATTTTATAGAGAAATCAATGCAGAGATGCAAGAGTCTAAAATAAAAACAATCGTTAAAAAAAAACACTGATATCTTCAGAACTACTAAAGCGATTTTCGTTATGCATGGCGTGGGGCGTGGCAAACCTAAAAAATTAATATAAATTCAAAAGGTAAAAAAATTACTCGCTACAAAAAAAAGAGCGGCTTTTTTAATTGATGGCAAATTTCGATGGTGATCTTTAAAGAGAAATCGATTCTTATCATGGTGTTTTTTATTTTATCGAAATCAGTTATTGCTAAACTAAAAAAATGAGTTTATGAAAAAACAATGGTTAAAACAAAAATTAATTTTTTGAGAACCACTAAACCGATTTTAATAATTCGTACCTAGCTATGCGCGTTGGAGAAAGGGCATTTTTAGGTTCTTGAAACCTAGGAATAAACAAGCTTCTTTGAAGAGATTTCAAATTTCGATAGTGATCTCTTAAGAGTTTTTGATCTTCGCCATGATGTTTTTTATTTTATTGGAATCGGTTGAGTATCTATTTAAGAAGGAAATCCTATAATCTGGGAAACAGTGATGGAAACAAAAATTAATGTTTGGAGAACCACCAAACCGATTTGATGACTTATACCTCGTTGTGCGTGGCGAAATCTGAACTTTTACACAAATTAAAAAAATATTTAAAAGTTTACAGAACATATAAATAAACGAGCCTCTTTAAAGGGACAAGTTTGATTTTGTCAGTCATCTTGGATTTCAAGATGGCGACAAATTTTAATAGCAGTAGTTAAAGAACGATCGATTTTCGCCATGAGGCTTTTCATTTCATCAAAATCAGTTTAGTAATAATGAATTTATGAGGAAATGCAGACAGAATTGAGACGACAACCGCATAATCCGTAAAACACTGATTGAAATTTTTTGTTTTTTTTTTGGGAACCACTTAACCGATTTGAATGATTGGTACCTCGTTCTGCGTGGCAGAAACAAAGCTTTTTTACGACTTCATAAAAAAATCTAAAAAATTTCCGTAACATAAGAATAAATGAGGCTATTTGAAGGATAAAGTTTGTTTCTGTCCGCCATTTTAAAATCTAAGATGGCTGACAGAAACAAACTTTATCCTTCAAAGAGCCTCATTTATTCTTATGTTATGAAAATGTTTTGCCCTGCACAGAACAGTCTGCTGCATTAAAATCATGGTATGGTTTAAAGGTTGTAACGGAAAACATTTTGTCTGGTTTTTTTATGGCCCACCCGGTATGTGTTTACTCCGGACTCCACAGGTTTTTTAGTCCACCATACCAATATTGTATGAGAGACTATAAAAATCGTGAAATTTTGACTTTTTCTAATTTTATCAAAAATGAGTTACTAAGGTTCCAAAACACCTTAATCGATGAAAAAAAAAGTTGTCTGTTGGTCTGTTGTCTGTCTGTATACACTATAACTCAAGAACGCCTTAATCAATTTTAACGAAGTTTGGTACAAGAATCCCCTATCGGGTGACCATGACCTGATTAACTTTTGAGTAGGAAGGTGGGGGGTTGGAGGAGGGAAAAGGGGGATACAAACAACATACGCAAGCAAACAAACAAAAGCAAGTAGCGATATACGGTTTTCAGATTTAAGTTTCCATTTTCCAGAAAAAACGTTAAAATATATAAAAAAAGATCATAACTTTAGTAGTGAAGCGGCTATTAATATGCGGTTTTCAAATTTTGGTTTTCGTAAATATTACCCAAAAATTTTGTTACAAGGTTCAAATCTTTCAAAGCTAGAGTTTTCGAGATATTTTCATTTCCTCTCAACATAAAATAATTTATTGTATAAGGGACTATCCGTGCTTTCTAGCACCAAATTTTTTCCACATTTTTTTAATTTTTTTTAATTGCATAATTTTTTTAAAAAATAAATGATAGTGGGCCACCCAGGAATTGGCTTAGGGGGGGAGGAGTTAATGACAAATAATAAAAAAAAACTTGAATTTAAGTAAAAATTTGACCAAAATTGATATACGGAGAAAGGTGCTTACAAGCGCAGACCTGAGCTTAAATGTAGTGGGGGGTGTTAACCAAATAAAAAATCAAACATTTTTTTAACGAACGAAATCGTTAAAATAAAAGGTGTCATACCGCCACAGGTGAAAAATTTTGCAACTTATGATTTTTTAAAGATTTTTGTTAAAAGTTGCTCTTGTATTTTATTCCCTATATATTTGATTTCTGCTGTTATTTGATTGTGCCAATTGTATAGAACCAGCCTTCTCGGGGTTGGGGCATTAACCCCAAAATCCTTCTTCGGTGCGCCACTGTGAATGAAATTAACAAATTTTATTATCGTTGCGCCACTGATATAATATCCACAGGAGAGAAATTGAAAACTGTATATTTTTAGAAACTACTCATAATCATGTACAAGAGGGTGGTCCAAATTCGAGGGGATTGATGGGTTTTATACTTTTCCAAAGAAGATTGCAGAAAACAAGTACACATATCATAAGCTTAATTTTAAAGAAGTTAATAATAGTAAAAATCTCCTGCCAAGATGTGCTCACGTTTTCTAGAAATAAACATATTAGAATTTACCCTCTTTTTATTATTATTAATATTTATTAAATTATTAACGAAAATTTTGTTTTGCCGTATATCGCGTTTTTTATACATAGCTTAAAGTACAAAAAGCATAGAGGTTATTTTCTTTGTGCTTAACACATTCACCGACTGGGCGGACACCAGATTCCGCTGCATGGTCGGTTTATCACGCCAGGGCGGACACCGATGTCAGCCATATTTAGGGGTTAATATTTCCCTGAAAATGTATAATTTTTCAAATATTTTATTATTAGGTATTCCTGTTGGAGTTCTAGAAACCTACTAACCGTGGTTTTTTGAAACGGTGTCCGCAGAGCTGCTCTTATAGAAGTTTTTTTTAGGATTAGGATTTTTTTCTTAAACAGGATTTTATCTGTATTGTTTACTTTTTGAGATGTACCACTTTTTACTCTTCTTATGGAATGACCCAATTTTATTTTATTTTTGATATCTGCGTACTTTTTTTTTAAACGATGTATTGCGCTTTGTTATTTTTTTATATTTTTATTTATTTTTAATTTTTTTATTTTTCTAATACCTTTTTTCGTTTGCTTTTTTTTAATATTTATTTCAGTTTGTCGTGGTTTTTTGTAAAAGGTATACAAAATTAAAAAAAAAACAAAAAAATTTAATGTGCAATACATCGTTTTAAAACAAATGTTATGCTGACTTTAAAAACCGAGCAAAATATAAATTCCGATCTCACAAATACATTCTACATTAAATTATCTGTAAAAAGCATTTTACACCCAAACAGAAATTTTGGTTAATTAAAAAATTCTAAAACGCAAATTTTTCAAAAGCTCCCATAGAGCAAGAATGATTTTAAATACTGACTTGCGGTTTTCACCGTCACTAATTTCTTCAAAATCGAGCAAATAACATGTATACTAGTGTTTTGCTATCTTCTTTATAAATACCCAAAACCTCCCAATCTCCTCTAATTTAAACCATCCCGTTTATCATATATTTTTTGGTAAGTTTTAAAAAGTATGCAGCAACGAGGGTTGGTCAAAATTTGGTGGAATGAATCTTTAATAATAAAATACGGTTTTGGACTGAAAGGAAAATCTTGTTACAGAAAATACACTTTTAGCGATCCATATCAGTATAAAGGCTATTGTGATAGACAAAAAAAAAACATTTTATATTTTCACCAAAAGAAAGTTATTCGGATAAAAAGTCCAAATTTTTTGTTGCAGGTCTCTCTTTCCGTCTGGGTCACGATAAATGAAAATGTGCTTCCCGAATTTCAATTTCAATTTATTGAACATGTTGTTCAGATTTACAAATGTACACACTTCAAGAACTAAGCTAATAAAAAAATACATAAATATAAATTACGACCAGGCTTCCAATGTCTAATGGAGAATCTAGATACCTACAGATCTATTTCATCCTTATTAGGAATCATGAGGGAGTCATAAGATTGTAGCTTTCAGTTGAAGCTACACAGGTAACCATGCACACCTCTTGAATTTAAAACAAAAGGTTTATAATCCGCGAAATCGTGGTATCTTTGTGCGCTAACTGTCGAATAAACTGAGAAACAAAAACATCAAAAATGAAAAGTGCAGAAGACCGTAAATACCGAATCCTGTACATTTCAGTAGGTTATAGGAAGAAATCTGTAAAGATATAAGGTCACTGTAACATGACTCTTAAAAAAGGGTAACGTTCGTAGCAGCACTACCCCTAATTGGAGCTTCATACCACGTAGCCCCAATTTTAAGGCATTAGCAAGCAATCGCTCCGGAGGAGGTTTGTTGCGCAGAACTAAAAAGACAAAATATTAAAAAAAAAACGACAAAGGGAATCTCGTGTCCGCAAATAAAAATGTAACACTCGTGGCGTATCGGACAAAGCGTTTTTGTTTCTCACTTCATTACGACCAGGCCTCCAGTGTCTAATGGAGAATACAGAAACCTTATTAGAAATTATCAGGAAATCATAGGATTGTACCTGGCAGTTGAAGCTACACAGACAACCATGCACACCTCTCGAATTTAAAACAAAAGGTTTATAATCCGCGAAGACGTCGTACCTGTGTGCGCTACCTGTCGAATAAACTGAGAAAGACAAACATCAAAATTGAAAAGTGCAGAAGACCATAAATACAGAACCCTGTATATTTCAGTAGGTTATAGGAAGAAATCTGTATAGGTAACATGAATCTTAAAAAGAGGTAACGTTCGTAGCAGCACCACCCCCAATTGGAGCTTCATACTACGTGGCCCTAGCTTTAAGGCATTATTAAGCAATCGCTCCGGGGGAGTCTTGTTCTCAGTTTATTCGACAGGTGGCGCACACAGATACCACGTCTTCGCGGATTACAAACCTTTTGTTTTAAATTCGAGAGGTGTGCATGGTTGCCTGTGTAGCTTTAACTGTCAGGTACAATCCTATGACTTCCTGATGATATCTAATAAGGATGAAACAGGTCTGTAGGTGTCTGTATTTTCCATTAGACATTGGAGGCCTGGTCGTAATAAAGTGAGAAATAAAAACGCTTTGTCCGATATGCCACGAGTGTTACTTTAATTTTTATTTACGGACACGACATTCACTTTGTTGTTTTTTTTTAATATTTTGCCTTTTTAGTTCTGTGCAACAAGCGTCCTCCGGAGCGATTGCTTGCTGATGCCTTAAAATTAGGGTTCCGTAGTATGAAGCTCCAATTGGGGGTGGTGATGCTACGAACCTTACCTCTCTTTAAGAGTCATGTTACATTGACCTTATATTTTTACAGGTTTCTTCCTACAACTTGCTGAAATGTACAGGATTCCGTTTTTACGGTTTCCTGCACTTCTCAATTTTGATGTTTTTGTTTCTCAGTTCATTTGACAGGTGGTGCACACAGGTATCACGTCTTCGCGGATTATAAACTTTTTGTTTTAAATTCAAGAAGTGTGCATGGTTGCCTGTGTAGCTTCAACTGTTCCGTACAAGCCTATGACTCTCTGATGATTTCGAACAAGGATGAAACAGGTCTGTAAGTGTCTGGATTCTCCATTAGACATTGGAGCCCTGGTCGTAATGAAGTGAGAAACAAAAAAGCTTTGTCCGATATGCCACTAGTGATACTTTAATTTTTATTTGCATATCCGAGATTCACTTTGTTGTTTTTTTAAATATTTTGGCTTTTTAGTTCTGCGCAGCAAGCCTCCTCCGGAGCAATTGCTTGCTAATGCCTTAAAATTAGGGTCTGGTAGTATGAATCTCCAATTGGGGGTGCCACGAGAGTTACTTTAATTTTTATTTGCGAACACGAGATTCTTTGTAAATATAAAATAAGATAATAAGTAGTAAAATTTTAGCAGAATCAGATATTGTTTTCATAATTCTTATAGTTGTCCAAATAATTAATTCAAAATTAAAATGGTCAAAAGAACACTTAGAATGTCAGTCTCTTAGAAGCAATTACATATTAAAAGATAACTTTAAAATATAACTTATATAGCATATCACACACTTAGAATCAGACACATTAAAACTTAGAAGATAAAAGTTAGAAGCTTTGCTCGCTTTTTTACCCAACTTTGGGTATATCGTGAAGAAAAAATGTTAAAAACTTAACTCTATGTTTGGAAAAAAAATGAACTCTTCTATATATAAAAGGCTTGTTTTAGTAAGAAGCTTTTTATTTTATGTTTAAAAGAGTTTAAAGGCAGATTCCTTACATGTACTGGAATTTTACTGAAGAAGTGAATGCAGTAATAGTTTGAACCTAATTTACTCGACTCCAACCGAAGAAACTCAGCTCTGTAATCTATGCTGTGTCTCGTGCTGAAGTTGTGCACTGCATTATTTTGTACGAATGTAGTTTGGTTTTCATATGCGTAAATAAGACATCTGTTTAGAAAACAGATGTCTTAATTTTTATTAAAAATTTGATACCTACGAAAATATTTGGCTCCAAGCGATTGGCTGATTAGTTTTTTTTATAAAGGTGGGGAGTTAGAAGTAAGAAAATAAGGGGGGTTTAACTTCAAAACAAGTCATAATTCACGGTTTTACAGTTAGATGGAAAATTAAATTTTCAACCAAATCAGTAATAACGTTTGGTTGTCAGCGTCTTAGATTTTGATGTAATGGGGACTTATCTGTACATAAAGTCGACATAGCCTGTCTTTAATAAAGACGGCACTATTTTTGACAATTTCGCACGAATTTTAAAGGGATTCTGACATTGTTGTTGTCTAAATATGTCATCTTTGCTATCAAAATAATGTCGACATTCATAATGTTTGTGCTTCCCTTTAATAAAGGATGGCAACTTGTCAATCGATTTCAATACGTCATCTACCACTCATTATCTATCTCTGGTTTCTTTACTGTATTCTCCTGTTCACAGATTGCGCCGCGAATCATTGGGGATTAGGGTCACTGGATCCTAAGACCTGCGGCTGGGACCGCAGGTCTCACGATCCAGTGACCCTATGGGGGATTGTTTATTTATCACCTAGGTGATCGAATTGAGAGCAGTGACAACTAGTCAAATGGCCAGTTTCTCAACTTCCACTTAAGTTCTAAGTGCTAGTTATGGTGTTTCTTTTTCACTTTTTAAAAATGTATTTGGCAGATTGTAGGGGAAATTAGGGGCAAGGGCCCTATAAAGAAAAATCATGTCACATCAAAGGAGATTCACAAAAAATCTTTAATAAATTTATCCTGGAGGCAGCGCCTAAGTTAGTCGCCTCATTACCACATCATACAGCACACTTCATCCCAGGGACGTACATTTTACGTCGCTACGTTCCGGGACCAATTACGAACGTAATATATATGTTCGTATAAACGTGTAAGTAGTACATACAAATATGTACATAAATACACGTATAAGAGCGAGATGTAAAAACCTTTATAAAGTATATGTCACAATCTTAGCAGTTTCCTACGTATAGGTGTTGGTCTAGTGGTAGAGTATCTGGGTCTCATCCGGGAGACTCGGGTTCAATTCTCGGAATCTCCAACACTTTTTTTTTTAAATTATCGGTGAAATATCCTTGCTTGACCCAAGCCCACGTACACGTTCGGTTTTGATCCCACGTAGGACCTAAATTATATATACCTGAAATGTACGTACATAGGACGTATATAGTACGTACAAAGCGTTGGAAAATGTATGTCCCCGATACGTACATAGTACGTCCTTGTGCGTACTAGGGACGTGACGTATGTCCCAGCAATTATCTACTACTTGAGAAATCAGCCACCAAAATCACTGGGTAAGTTGCCAAAACTGTATCACTAATTTACCTATGCCACAAATTTACCTTACCTCACCCTACTAGTTTTGCATTTTTGTTTTATGAAAAAGTTTAAAAAGCAAGTTCCTGTAAGGACTCTTCCGGGAACACATAGAATATAAGAAAATGTCAGGAATAAATATAGTATTTGATTACCTATCCTATATTTCCATTATTTTATGAAATAAAAAATGTTTAAGCCTTATGTAAAATGTGTTTTGTCTAAAAGACAGTTTTTTGTTTGACTATGTTTATAGAAAAACAATTCAATAGCAAAAAGAAAATTAATAAAGCCTGGATAAGGTACTTCGTTGGATGGTAATTATTTACTAACATACTATAGTTACATGCAAGTTAAAACAGAGCAATAAATAATAACACCAACATAAGCTTTAATAATAATTATTACATAAATCAATCAAGATACAAACTTTTTTTTCCTCCTGAATTTGTTTGAACCTTTTTTGTCCAGTGAGGCAGCCTTTGGTGAAAAAAGGACACTGCTGTTCTATAAGTGTTGGCTCTTATGATGACTGATTATCCAGCAGTATTTCAGTTGTCATTAATTTTTTTGGACGGCAACTACTCGTGAGCTTTTTAAATTGTTGCAGGAATACACCTAAAAAAGAAAAAATATAGTTCACAGGAAAAACTTAGGGACCTTTCTCCACTTGGTATTATCCAAGGATATGTATTGGGGCTATAAAACATACCAGGGGGTTCGCAGATGTTTATTTTTGAGGACGGGCTCCTCAGTCTCCCTCATTCAAGAAAAAGCACTTAGGTGCTAAGGCTATATTTTTTGTTTTAAATTTTAGATTTATATTTGATTATTGAATTTGTATTTCTGTGATTATTTTTTATATTATGTACAACCACCGGCCTTCATGGCCAATGTTTGTAATTTTGAATAAGTAAAGTCCAGTAAAAAATATCAGTCAGAGTTCAGGTATATATTTTATCTCGAAACTTATTTGTGCCGGCCCCCCACGGAGAATTTCGACTATTGGTAATATATTTAAAAAGGGCCATGCAACTTTTTTGCTATAACTTTACCCCCCCTCCTTGAGAAGAAAATAAAAAAAATACATGCAATAGCAAATATAAAATACCTCATAGCAGCAAAGCTAGAGTGGTGGGCCTCTTGTCTAACCATAATCTGAACATGTTTACTAACCAACTGCGTCAAGATTTCGTTTCTTAAAATTTCGTTCATGATAACCCTAAAAAAATGGCAAACCGTCACCGTCGCTCATTCCACACTAGAGAACTTAATGTTTCATTGACATGTACACAAAAGATTTAATTAAATTAAATTAATAATTAAATCATTACCATTTATTAAACAAGTATATGTGTTATTCCACCAAAAGTGTGCATTGTTATTGTTAAAAAACCGAAAAGTAATCTAAAGTCATTATATTTGAAGGTGCACTAGAAAAACCTATTAATAATCACATATTTAGGGAGATTTTTAGATTTTTTTAAAACGACTCCACACGGGAATGAAGCTTAACATGGCAATGACACGGGAATTATTTTTTTAACAAGATAATGATGCACAATTCGGTTTTTAAGTTTTATTTACACAAAAATAAGTTGACTGAACATGGACTAAACTGAACAACTACTTATTGTTAACTTATTTATTTTAATAACTCAAATTATAAAAAATACTGGCTATTTAGGCTTTTTTGTCAAACTTATAGTAAATCCTGTTTCCTTTTGAAATTATATTTGTTTCATTAAGTTTAAAAAGTTAAATATCACTATCTTCATTATCAGAATTTTCACAAACCCTTAGAAATGTGACTTTTACATCTCAATCAATCAAGTCAATGTAATTTTGGCATATTGCTACATATAGATAAGTTGCTATTTTTTTTGTGAATTTTGTGTTCATATTTGACCAAAACATAAGCATCTCTCGGCTCTTGTTTCTAGAGTTAACATAAAGCAAGCTTGGTGGTGTCTGTGGTATGCTTAGACACGAATAAACGCGCTCAAGGCAAGCTCTTCTGCAGTGGTCAACGTTATCAATGAACCTTCCCACCACTTTTTTTCAAGGATAAACGCTGCGTGAGCTTGAGCGCGTAAATACCCAGGGACAGAATTTAAAGAGGGACAGAGTCAAAATTATTTTATATAATTAATTTTTTTTTAGGCAGGATAAAAAGCTAAAGTATTTTATTATTATTGGTTTACTGAAAAATAACTTTTTAAACCACTATTAAATTTTGCTAAGGTGCATTTTCTATTACAATTTTGCGTTGGGGACATGACATGGGAATGACGTTTGCGGGATAAAAATAACAAATTCCTATACTTTTTGTAAAAGCTTTAAGAAATAACATTGTTCTCAATAAAATTTTAAATTAAAAACCGTATTTTTATTTATTTTTTGGCTTTTGACCCTTAGGGACTAATGCACATTTTTGGTGGAATCATTCATATACAACTGTGCTAAAAAAAAAGGTTCACAATGACAAAAAAGTAAAATCATGATAATTCTTGACATAAGAGTAAACTAGAGTTTTAAACTTCCATTGTTTTTTACTTTTTCACTATGTTTTGATAGGTTATGTATGTATCTGCCATTATCATCACGTACTGACAATTGCAGAGACATAAGCAGTCGGGACATTGAAAAACAGAGTTAAAAAAAATTGTCAATGGAAGTTATTACTTTTTTTGAGCACAAGTCTAAACCAAGGTGTAAACATAGTTCCTATGTTTCTCTTGACAGTTATTAAAATTTGTGGAATGTTACAGCAATGTTAGATAAAAGTGGACACATTTATAGGAGCAAAGAATACCTACCTATGTCCATGATATTATTAAAGAAAAATGGGGACTTTACCAAACTAAAAACTTTGGTATAAATTATAAAATTATGAAAACCAACCTTTTTATATCAAAATATTACGAGATGATCGATAAGCTTCACCGCTCTTCGTTAGTTGATTTTTTCATTATTTCTTCCTCGCTTTTTGTATATCTAAAAAATTAACAAAAAAAAACAACAAAATTAACAAAAAATATAATATTTTGAATAAATAAAATTAAGGGGCATCTGTATTGATACCAGTAGGGTGATTTTTGTTGGTTGTTTGGCTACTCTGTTCATGTTCAGCCTTATTCTGCCTGCTGTAGTAAGGCCCTGTCATGTTGTTAACTTTAATAATGATGCAAGGGCACTTTTGTTTTGTTGCATCTCTGTTATAGTTATGTTTATTCTGTGCAGAGCCATTTTTTGTTGTGCTGTTAACTTAAAAGATAACCACACACACTAATTACAGCCACAAGACAAAAACAAACCAAAACCACTTTAAACTAATGGTATGACTTATGTAAGTATTGCTTAAGGGTGCCTACACAGAATAAAAATAAAGGTAACAAAATGACAAAAAATCAACCAAAAGCATCCTGGTACACCTTTGGTTAATAATGTAGTTCCGGTTAGCGTTTGCAGTTTGGTTTTGAGAATCAAGATTCAGATGAAATTTGTTCTTTTTTATTACATTTTTGCTCTTAACTAATTTCTATTCATTTTTATGTAAACTAGATTAAAAATTTAAATAGGTTGCAAAATATTCTTTACTCTGTCAATTTATATACTTGAAAACTTGCAAATATCATCTCAAATATCAAATTATGACATTAACTTTTATATTTTAACTGAAATACTCCTATTTTTTTTTAAATTAAGGTGGTTTTTTTCTTAATTCCAAAAAATTCAAATAATAGATCAGGTTTGTGGTTTACCTTTGTTGGTTTTCTAGTAACTTATAAATACTGTCCCATTATCATCTTTGGCTTTATCAAAAATGTAAGTTTCAGAATAAATATGACAGTGCAGCATACTAACCTGTAACTGTGAATGGTTTTAATAAATGCCAGCTTCTTCTTCTTGGTATCACTGCTGCTGGTTGATGTATAGCTGCTTTGAATTTCTTGATTTAATCTGAAAAAAGTTTAAAGCAAAATAAAGCGGAATATTGCAGTTAAAAAATCAAACATTTTAAACAGGAAACTCTTGACAGGAAAAAACTAAAGTAAATAAATAAAAACTGAATTTTAAGTAAGGTAGCAGTAACATAAAAATTAGGTAAAAATAGTAAAAATACTAACAGTAAAATTAGTTTAAAAAATGTGGTTTTCGATATCATAACAAATATCAGAGAGCAAAAATTACTTTCTTTTTCTTACAATTCTTTTCAATGTCTTTTCCTTAGAAATGCTCCCTGATGAAGACGCAGATGAAACAGCTATAGGTGCATTTTGTGAAACTTGACTTATGCTTGCATCTGAACTCATCAAAGTTGAGTTTTGTGATATATCACTGATGCTGGTACTATGCAGACTTAAATATTGAATTTCTATGTCCAAAAGTAAGGATGGCACAGCATTAAATTTAGGTATCTTTCTCTTCTATTTATCTGATAAGAAGTCTTCAACTTTAAAATGCGTGGAGCACACTAATTTGTTCCTGTTCCTTTGCTACTCTTCAGGATTCACTTGAAGTGCCTGACGCCATATTTTGGATATCGGACCTTAGTTTGGAATCCTAAAAAAATGTGAAACCTTTTATTATTGAATTATTCACAAGATATTTTGTAATTGTTTAATTACAAAACCAATGTTACATTTTTTGGTGGAAAGGACATTATTTTTCATGATAAATGCAAACATACTAAAAATTGATAAAAAAAAACAAATTAATGTATCAGTTTATCGCTGTGTATTAGCTAGGTAGGTACCTACACATATATTTTATTTAAAATTTAGCAATTTTAAACTGTTTGGTTTGTATAATTATATTTATTTCCTCTAATTACTTAATTTGCAGTGCCTGTATGGAAACATTTACTTGTCAAATATCAGTCTGACACTAGATATACAAAAAAAACTACCAAAACTAACTGGGTATGCATGCTTTAAAAAAAAATGTTTTTCTTGTATTTATTATATTTTTTTATAAGTATGTTTTCCTAAACCAGAAAATTCAAATTGTCCAGCATTTTTTTGTGCACCTAAACTATTAATGTAAAAGTAAATGAAATGTCCTTGCTTCTAGTTGCACTTTGTTGCCAAAAAATAAGTTTGCTGCGCACAAAGTATGGTTAAGTGAACCCACAACATTTAGAGCACAAATAAAAAACAAAATACTTATTGTATCAGGCAACCGAGGGGGATTTCACTTTTTTTTGTAGAGTTCGCATGTTTTTACAAAATGTGAAACAAAGGAAAAAAAATAAGGATTTTTTTTGAAACTAGAATGAAAACTAAGAGAAAAAACAGAAAAATATTTAAAATAATGTAAAAAAAATCAAGTTAATGTGCACCAAAATGTACATATATACCTACCAGTGAAATTACCCTTGTACGCAGGCAACTTTGCACTCATTTTCTTCACCAATTTTTACATTTTTTACAAAAATAAAATAATTTTGGGGGTATTGGCATTGCCTACCTATTTCATACATGACAACTTACCACCATTTCTAAAAATAATGTTATTGTTCCTGTCACCATGAACAGCAACATCGAGTTTGTAACGGTGGTACAAAAGACCTTGTATTTAGGCACATCACATATTTATGAATTAGGTACTCTACTTGGTAGTCGATGGGATTAACACATTAAAACTTAAGGTAATGGGGCCTTAAAGGTCCAGTCATGGTTCCATAAAGTACCTAAGAAGTAAGATATAAAAATTATTAATTTCTTACTGTAAGCTAAGCTGTGAACTATTAACAAATGCATGTATAGTATGTAGTTTATTTTTCTTTGCATCTTACTTCTTCTGCTTAATTTACGGAACAATGAATCCAGCTTTAAGATCAATTTATGCTTGTATCTTAGATCAACAAGCAGTACAAAGTTTGCAGGTTGTTTAATTACCCTGTAAAAAATCCGCAAAGAATGTCTTAGCTTGATCTAAGTAGCGAGCATAAACTGACCCTTACACTTACTTGTGAAAAGAAATGTTGACGTCCTCCGTCAGCCTCCTTATCGATTTACAATTTTTCAGTGCACAAGTCATATTCTACAAATACACACAGACCACTTAAGGGTTCTAAAAAGTAGCTTTACACCAAAGGAAAAATTATTAAATAAAACACAAAAACCAGGTCGACGAACTCCAAAACAAAACGACAAAACTAAGGTTATGAAGAATGTCAGGCAGACACACTGACATTGGTTAGTTGCAAATACAGTGAGTCGACCAATTTCGATGTTTGCATGGCCTAAACTTTTTTCCTGGTAAGGGGTGTTACCTAGGTATATATGCTGGATCTCTCTTAGCCGAATACATTTAGGAAAGGAGAACACCAGAAACTATGCCTAGGGTAAGCTCACAAAAAAAGACGTGGGTGGTTAATTTTGATGGTGGCGGTATCTATAATATAACCATTTAGGTACTTTTTGATGCTAGGCATATAGCTAATATTGATAGGTAACCAGTATAGTCCATGTTTTTACATTTCCGCATGTTTTAGCTTTAGAGGAAAATAATACTCAATTTGTTTTTTATTAGAGGAAGAGGATTACAAAGCTTATTAATACAATCTAGAGGGTTTTTGAAATTAGGTGTCCATTATTTGGAAAATTACAAATATTTCCAATTTAGTTTTACAGGTCTCTATAAAGGGTGTTTCTGACGTAATATGGGCGCGCCAATTTTGAAACACCACAAAAGTTAAAACAGTTTTTTTCAAAAAATAAACAAAATTTTAAAAAAGTACCAAGATTTGATGGAAAAACATAGTCCAATAAACAATTTAGGCAAAATTTCAGGCCATTTGGAAGTCCCGTTTCCGAGAAACATGCGGAAAAAAAATTGCCTAATAAATGGACCCAACAGCGTTGCCGGTTTAACGATGTAATTGGGCCGTTAATTTGTCAGCTTTAAGAATGTCACAATATGAGCATGTTTAGATGACATGTTAACATGAAAAAATGTCAAAAATCTTTCAACCTTCGTGCGGAATTATCAGAAATAGTGCCGAGTCAGTCTATGCCAACTTTATGAACTATTAATTATTTCGGGCGATTTTTTAAAGGTTTTTTTACGGACGCTATACGTACATGCTGGCGCCATTTAGGTGAAGCAATGAGAAAAGCATTTTAGTCAACTTCATAAAGCTATAACTTTTAAATGGAAATAATTTAAAACTAAAGATGGCGGTATTATTTTGAGAATTTGCAAAACTGCAACCAAAGGTATTGACCAATTAACAAAACATAATTTAACATTTAAAAAAGTAGATTTCTGCTCCGTGAAAAATAAATCAAAAGAAATGTTGTGTGGCATATCGAACACGCATTTTGCTATTCAATTCATTACGAACAGGCATATAGGATCTAATGGACAGTCCAGAAACTTACAGGCCTATCTTGTCCTTGTTAGGAATCATTAGGGTAACATAGAACTGTACCTGGCGTATGAAGCATAGCATTAGCAACCACACCCAGCGAATTTAAACAAATTTCATCCTTCAAATAACGAAGGATGTTGGTATGGCTGTATGCAACTGTGGAAATAAAGCGAAAAGCAAAATGTAAAATGATGCAAATATCAATGAGAATAAAATTTACGAGCAGGACATAAGTTGCTCCGAACGTTGTATTTTGAACGGTCTTCTTTCAATAACCGGTATATTTTGCAGGTTTCTCCTTTTTATGCCCTGCTCGAAAATTTCATAGTTAATGATATGCATCCTTTATTGCTTTTCGCTTTATTCCGTTATGCGGCGAGCAGTGCCGTCTAAAGGAAGAACGCAGTAAGTCAACTCACTGCGGATTTGAGATTTTTTGATATTTTAGTGCATAATGAAATTCTGCATCTATCAAAAAAAAATTTTTTCCAAGAAAATTTTTTTTTCGCAAAAAAAAAAACGACTTTGAAGTTTGCAGTTCGTAAGTCGCAAATGGACACCTTTTCAAAGCTAGAGCGCAGTAGAGTGCAGTAAGTCCAGCTGAGATGAACATACCGCAATGTTGTTTGGGTATCTCGCTAATAACGTCATACATTTCCAGTCTAGAATGCAGTAAGTCAACCCGACGCGGACCGACGACAGACTTGTTTAAATACCTTGCGAATTACGTCACGAATTTCCAGGGTAGAGCGCAGTAAGTAGTGATTTAACGGTTTTAACGGTCTTTTAGGTCACATTTATTTGATTGCGCCGCTCAAAATAAGAACTGGACACTCATGTAGTACTTGATTCGTACTTTATTCGTCTGTGCGTGTAGCGTATTGTTGTTTATGTTGACTATCCAGTAAAAATTGATTTAAGTGGTGCAAAACAATAGTTATTTATCTCAAACCATCACGAAAACGTAGAGAAAAAACACAAAGATTCGCTTGTAAGTACAAAAATTGTTTCCAAACAGTCATAATAAAGGTATTGTTTAATTAATTATTTAATTTTGCCAATAAATTTTGTGTTTATCTTTCACCGAACTAAGTAGGTGAATAGATAATTAACCAAAACAAAGATATTTAGCACACCGAATACTATTCCCCTGACCTTATTGTGTTATAATATCAATTTTTTTTAGCTATTATGCAAGCAGATAGTCTTATCTATTATGATAACTTTATTTAGGTAATTGTATACTTTAGGTTTGTATTAAAAAAAATAGGATTTCCTTAGTCATAGTTCGTATGTTTTGTATTTGTATTTTTATATGTTTTTTTCAATTTTCTCTTTTTTTTTATTTCCTCTTTTATTTTGTTTTTTATATTATTAATTAAAACATGCAAAAAAGGGACTGAACTGTGATCAATTTTAAATTGTTTTCAGTTACTTTTTGCAACAATATTTCATAAATGTTAAAACCTGTTACTCTATAATTATGTCGTTGCAAATAAAATTATTATTTATTTATTTATTTACTTATTTATTTCATATTTATTGTAAACTCTGACCTGATAAGGAGAAATAAAATAATAATTAAATTTTCTGAGCCGGGATATACCTTTATGAGCGCCGATAGTTTCCATCACCAGGTGGAACTATCCATGAAGTTTAAAAAAAACCTCTACGATTTTGCAGATTTTGCCTCTGCTGTCCAAACGGCCAATTCAGGTAAAACAAGGGTCATAGAAATGGAAGTCCAAAGGTTTTATGACTGGCTTGATCTATCTGCTTAAGCCCAAACAAAAAAGATTAAATATAAAGAGGGGAAACCTGCCTGTATTGTACAGAAAATTATAATTTTAAGAACATAAATAAATTTAAAATTTTGAAAATTAAATTTTATTTCTTTACCATCATCAAGGACGGAACCCCAAGGTATTTCAACTGGAAAAAAAATTAAATAATCGAAAAGCTATGTCCGCTTGTGACAGAATAGAAATATAATTATTTATTTACGTATTTATTGATCAAATGTTAGATAATATTTTTCCTCAAATTTCTTCTTTCAAAGATTCGAGTTATTTATTTATTTATTCATAGGCAATAAAGAGTATTAATTATTTATTCCTAGGTGATAAGCAGTATGTTTGTACCTATCTGTCAGTTGTTTGTTTAAATAATAATTGAAAATGTTATTGTATAGGTCTTAAATTCATTAGTTTTATTTTTGTTTTATTTTAAATCAGTTAGTAATTTTTATTGAGCGGTACTATCGAGCAGACAGACTTACTGCGTTCTAAACACTGTGCTTTTCTTTTGTAATTATTTCAAAAAAATGTATGAAAAACTGAAGTAGAATGCAGTAGGTAATGTAAATAAAATGCTTTAAAATTGGTCAAAACTTATACCAAAAAGTTTGATTTTTATTTCAATTGATTAGTGTTAGAGAAAGTGGTATGTCTCTTTTTTTTAATTAAAACAAATTAAATTGTTAAATACGCCATACAGAATTCAAAATAAGCACAAGAAGTGACGTCAGCGCCACTGTGAGGGTCGATGTGAAAAACCATGCGCAATCTCTCTTCGTTATTCGCCAAGTAACGGACCGGATGTTTAAGATTTCTGTGATTCAAAAAATCTCAAAAAACTAACCCAAATTACTTAAACAATTTCGACTTAGCTAGTTAATTAGTGGTAAGCAGTACTAACAACACCCATAGAAGAACGGGAGCTCCCTGAATCGTGTATCTTCGGCAGAACTGGTAAGTGCCTTTTGGTTTTGTATGGCTTGCTGAATTTCTCATGAATATTTTATGAACCAGCGCGTGTACAGTCCCGCTAGCCGATTTTTATCGAACTGAAAAATAATTGCGATTCAAAGCTGTAATAATTAGTGTTAATCATAAAAATTTGCAAAATCAAGAATATCAAAAAAAACTAGCCCAAAGACAGTTTTTTTTTGTGTTTCTCAAAACGAGATTTTTCCACTTACTTCCTTTGGACGGCAGAGCTGCATATAGTCATAACAACATATTGCGTTATTTGAACGACGAAATTTATATAAATGGGATGGTTCTGGTTGCTTCGGTTATGCTTCATACGACAGGTATAGACCTATGTTACCCTGATGATTCCTAACAAGGATGAAACCGGCCTGTAGGTTTCTGGACTATCCATTAGATCTTGGAGGACTGATCTTAATGAAAAGCAAACCTTTTATTATAATGAAGGGCAAAAAAAATTATAATATTTTATACAAAATTTTATCTGGACAGATCTTCTTTAAACAGAGATATTTGTCAAAGTATTTGGAGCCGCAAACAAAAAAAAAATTTGCATCGGTAACCGAAAAAGTCATCGTTTGGTTTTTTGTGGACTGTTACTAAAATCGGGGTTTCTTATGCCCATTAGCTAGTTTTAGAACTGGAAATGTATTTAGGGTACAGCAATAGTAGTTTATCTAACTAGTTCGGAAAGTGCCACTTTTTCGCACGCGATTGCAGATGGCCAAATGACGCATTAGCGGATTTCAGACAGTGATTAAGTGCGGATAAGTCACTTTACGCGCGAGTTAGGTACAATATTTTTTCTAGTCGCTTGACTTAAGTATTCGTTTAAGCAAATAAAAAGTATTTTAAAAATGTTACCCTATTTATCGTGAATAAAATGTTTACCTAACACAAAAAAGAAAATTTTTAAAAATATAACAATATAATTATTTTTTATTTTTGGTTGAGTGCGGAAAAGTACCATAAGGTTTACTTTTCCGCACTAGTAACATAAGCAATCAATATTTTACAAAAAAAAAACAAAAAAATATATTACCTTCCCAGTTTTCTGGGCGACTAAATATTGAATCAGAATTATAATTTGTCCTAAACCTGCAAAATTTTTACTTTAAAGATAAAAATGTGGTTTCCCACGGAATAAAAATATCAGCTGTCAAACCACTTTACCTACACTCATGAAAATGTAAAGACATATTGGGTTAAATATATAACAAAGCGAGGTGAAACTAGGGGTTCAAATTTAAAATGGTTTTCTATATCTCGGAAACGAAAAGCCGCAGATATATGAAAATTTTTGTGGATATTCTACTAATAAAATAAGAAAATATGTGTTTTGGCGCTTTTAGAAATTTTAACTGGGGGTGGAGAAATACGGGTAGTTCGATTTCGAAGGAGGTAAAGGGATTTTCTGTATCTCAGAAGAAAAAATTCGCAGAGGTTTAGAGATGGGTATTATAGAGTCTACTAATAAAGCCACCCCCTATTAGCAGGGGGGATCTGGCTTCATATTTGATCAAAGTTTTTATCTGTTAAAATATGTTTTGCTGAATATCGAACTGAAAGAAATGAAGCCCATCGAATCGAATCGAAAAAAGTGTTTTTTCTATTAATTTTTGCAATTTTTTATCACCTCTCTACCCCAATATATTCGATAAAAATATTGACCTACTAAAATATGGTTTGTGGGATATCAAATCGAAGAAAATAGAGCCCAGAATAAAAAAATTATATTTTTTTCAATAATTCATGCCATTTCTTATTACCCCCTTCCTCATTCCTACATTTGACAAAAATTATGACCCGCTAAAATATAAGTTGTTTCATTTTTTTTAAATTAATTTCGCCGATAGCAACGTAGCGGGTGAAATGCTAGTGTTCTAATAACGCATTGAATTTTAAACACCCTGTATTTCAAACAAAAATTCACGTCAAGTTTTTTCCGGAAACATTAACAGCATTACGAGCAGGTGTGTATTAACTGGGGGAGCGCGTAGGTGTTGGCTCACTACTACTCGCTGCTAAATTGACTGTCTCCCTAAACCTAGAGACATTTAATTAGATTAAACCTGGCTCCTGCTTCACGCTAGCTCAATTCCTGAGGGAAATTGCGGGACGGACGGTTTTAACCAGGCAAAAATATTAGCAATTTTAACTTATTAATAGGTCGACTAATTAAAATTGCAACGAAAGTAACTCGCCAGAAATTAAATTTTTCACAATGGAATAACATCCGCTAAAATTTTTCTCAGTTTTGGCGTAAAATTTTCTAACAAAAGCGAACATTTTCAACTTTAAACTGACCATTATAGAGTTTCATATTAGGGATATTTTGGAACGCTTAAACTTTTGACAACTTTGACAGCCGCTGTGGTAGTGTTTAACAACCACTACCACTACCACTCATCGATTTTACCAGAGTATTTGGAACACAAAAAACTGTCACTTGTAAAAAAATTTAGAGACGCGAGAAAATTAAAAATTTCGATTAAATTTACAAAATAAATGTTTTATATATTGGAACCTGATAGTATTTTATTATTTTTAAATTTAACTACGCCAAAATTCTCTAAAAATAACCAAAAAAATAACCACAGCCACAACGAAATGGATTCGTAGCCGTGTTGCCAGGAACATGATAATTATCAGAATCTGTGATAATTTTCGTAAAACATGATAATTAATAATGACTTATTTTCAACCCCTAAATTTATGATAATTAGTAAATTGATTCAAAACAAACTTACGACTTTCTTGGACAATGTTTTATTATTTATACCAACAGCCAACGTTTCGTTCCTAGGTCTGGACCATCATCAGGGCTAGATAAATAGAGTTATAACACAGTCACTAGACTGTTGTAAGTTTGTTTTGAATCAATTAAAATAAAGTAGACGAGAAAATATATATTGAATAATTAGTAAATCCTCACATAAAACGCCATTTATTCTTATAATGCGTCCAACAAACACAGTGAAGACTTGCATACCTAGTTATTTTTCACCTGGATTAATTAAAATAAAGTGGACGAGAAAATATATATTGAATCTTGAATCTGGCTTTGAAACATCGACGTCGGTTATCTAATCATCTTCTCTTTTACTTTTTCCTTTACTGCGAAACATAAACTGTAGGTACATCTTGCGAAACTGAAATTAATAATATACGAGTAGGTTTTTTTTGGCCAATCAACAATAACAATATATTTTAAGGGCATGTCATGCAGAAATAAAAACTATGATAATTTTTCCCTAAACTTGATAATTTTTCGAATTGCATATGATACTTTTGTTCTAATCTCCTAGCAACACTGATTCGTAGCTTAGACGCAGTAATTACCACAACCACTACGAAGTGTCAAATAAGCATTCCAAAATATCCCTATTGAGCGTTGGCAAAGTATCCACAACCTGGAAAATCAGAAAAGTCAGGAAATTTAAAACCGGTCAAGAAAGTTTAAGTTGGTCTGGAAAAGTCAGAAAACTTTTCTAAATGATAGCAAATTAAGGGTGATTTTAAGGTCCTCTAGTTTTCAAACTATTGTAGTACAATTTAACTAAAAATATTTCTTCGCAAAAAAGCGAACATGAATATTTCGAATTGTGGAATACTTGTATTGGCCACTTCAAAAACTCAAGCTTAAAAAATTGGTGCTAGAAAGCACAGGTAGTCCACCATACAATCAATTATGTTATGTTGAACGGAAATGAAAATATCTCGAAAACTGTAGCTTTAGAAGATTTGAACATTATAACAAAATATTTGGGTAATATTTACAAAAAACAAAATCTGACAACCGCATATCAATAGCTGCTTTACTTCTAAAGTTATGATTTTTTTTAAATATTTTTCAAATAACTCGGAAACTAAATCTGCAACGAACCCACTACAGCTCATTCAACCCCTCACCACCCTACCCAAAAGTTAATCAGTTCATGGTCAGCCGATATAGAATTTTTGTACCAAATTTCATTAAAATGGATTAAAGCGTTCTTGAGTTATCGCGCATAAAGACATACAACATACAACAGACCGACAGACAACTTTTTTTTTTGTCGATTAAAGTGTTTCAAAAATTTCAAGATTTTTTTATATTCCCCCATACCATATTGGTATGGTGGACTAAAAAGTGTCTATTTGATTAAGACTATTTGAAAGCTTATTATCCGAACTTCAAATTGTTTAATTCTGGTTTTTCCTGGAGCGTACTTTTTGCTCTTTAGAGATGGCTCACTGAGTTTATTTTGCCAAAAATAACAAAAAGCAAAGTAAGTTAAGGCCAAGTTTTCTAGAAATGATTTTTATATGTTTAGTGCTTCACTAATTCTTAAAGTTTCAGATGTTATTTTCATCTTTTCTCTATCTTATTAACAACTAAAGTTAATAATTTATGAACTCTGGTAAAGTCCACACACGTCCCAAGAGCAAAGTTTGCGTCGGCGTAGTTTGTAGTGTTTACATACTGATTGCTATTTTATAGTTTCCAAAGTTAAAAACATTGTTTTATGATCGCTTTTAATTACTGACTTTCCAGACTGCCAGCCGGTATATTTTTAGTACAAAAAAAGCTGTACTTTTACTTTAATATTATCTTTGTACTTTTTTAACATTGATAAAAACACAACGTATAAGTACGAACCAAAATGTAGTTTCAGAAAAAATTAGATAAAAATAAAACAACATAATCTTACGCACTAATAGCACAATATATCGGAGAGTATCCCCAGAATGACCTATTTAGGATGTTTAGAATATTCCCAAGGATACGTCCCAAATATCTTAAAGAAGTCCCATTCAGGTCAAATCCCAACTCGCATAAAGTCAAAAGAGAATAGTGATTCTTAGATCACCATGTTCCTAATCCTCTTGATAACATTCAAGTTCAAAGTTTTAAAACTTGTCGCTGTCTATATAAATATACAGACCGCTTTAAGCTACTACGACCATAGGGGGAATCAAGTCCAATTTACTCTCCGTGCCGTACGACCGAGGTGAATTCGAAGCACGCTGCAGTGTTATCTTTTGGAAATTCATTTTGTTTTTATTATTTTGTTTTATTTCTGCCTTGCTCGAGAAACAGATGGGTAAGTTCTTAATTGAAATAATACATTTTTAAAACTAAAAATGGATGTCTACGAAGTTGCCGAAAAAGTGCAGATGGTCAAATGGTCAAATCGTCATAACCCAACACACGTTCGATATTGGTCGAGGGAAAATTTGCATTTGTATTTTGACGTAAGAACACAGTATCCCCAAAAACTAAATGTTTGGGGGGGAGGTATTGTAGGGGAACACGTAATTGGGCCATTTTTTATTAACGGCAATTGCAATTTGAATGGTCCTAGATACTTGGATCTACTGCAGCAGCACATTATTCCAACTGCTAGGCAGTTGTTAGGTGTAAGATTTGGTGAAACATGGTTTCAACAAGATGGTTGTTTCGCTCACAATGTTGGCCTTGTTAGGGAATATCTTGATAATGTATTTCGTAATCGGGTTATAAGTACACGGGGAACTATTTTATGGCCAGCTCGATCTCCCGATCTTGCTCCTAATGACTTCTATCTGTTTTTGAAGAAGCTTTTCAAATTATCACCCCTAACATGCTTGGAAACGTTAGAAGGGGTTTTTATAGTAGGCTCGGATATTGTCTAACCGAGCAAGGAGGACTTTTCGAACATTTGCTTTAATTTTTTTTTGAGTGGGAGATTCTTTTTGGTTTTTAGAATGTATTATTTTATTTTGAGAACTTGCTTTTATTTTGTTTCTCCTTATTATTTTCATTGTAACACGTCGTCACTAATAAATCTGAGCAGTTGACAATAAAACGCTCTTATTTATCAGTGACAAAAAATAAGAAAATTACGTTATAAAAATTTGCGTATTTATTGACCAAATTCCGGTTTCATTGACTACGCTTCACACAGCACCGTGGTTAGAGGCGTACTAAATACAAGGCGAAAGGCGGCGAACGGCAGCGAATGGCGATCGGAAGCCTGAGTGTTGGTTGCTTCACTGATAGGCGTGCGGTGTCTCTGCATGTACGTACACTGGCAAATTAGACTTCTTCCGCCCTATGTTCGCAGTAGCGGTCTGTATAATAATAGTGACTCCTATAGAGAAAAAAAAATTGAAGCTAGCGCCATCTACTCACAATAGATGCAAATTAACTATTTTCTAACTGTCGTACTTGTTCGCAACTACTAATAATGTGCTGAATTTTTTGTATTTTTTTTTGTACATCTTTTTTCATTATTTATATTTACATCTAGAAGTTTATTTATTTCATGCTTATGCTAAAATAATCTTAAATCACTTGTTTGGATATACTTAGAGATTGTTTTTTGCCATTAAATCTGGCTGCATTTAGATTTTTATTTAAATATAGTGCAATTTCTTGCTTTATTGAAAACAAAGTACTAAAATGTTGCTTTTTTGGCCCTTTTTTAGAATTTGCAAACTATACCATATAAAAATAATTTAAAAAAATGCACATTATTGCCGGTGCCAGTAGTTGCCAATTGTTAAAGTACAATTTTAGTAAAGTACCAGCAGATCGATGTTTGCTGAACGGGGGGCTAAATTGATGGTACCCATCCTCCATATAAGGTTTTTTTTTAAATTTTGGTATCATTCGAAAGGTCCAATTCTGCATAAGTTTGCACACCTATTGTCGCAGGACTGGCGACCTGCGTTTATTTTTATTGTAATTTGATTGACAGTCTTGCGAGAGTTCAATCAATCAAATATATAAAAATAAATAACACGACTCCGTCGACTAGGAATTTCATGAGACGTCGTTCTAGCAGTTCCCTGTTAGGTTTCAGCTCATCACGAACTAACGTAACTCGACGACATGGCGCCCAAGTGCCGGAAACTCACCCCGAAGACAAAGAATCTCAGCCGGACAATATTACACAGTTTCGTAGTTCTGAACAAAAAACTACGTGGCGCCCGGAATTCGAAAAAGCAGTTATCGATTTGAGCAATATCAACAACCATCTTTGGAAGGAAATGCAACAAAAAAGCAGAAGTTCCCCACAATTTTTTGGACTTGATTGGGAATGCCCTAAGGTATTTTTGAAACAATTAGACAGCCATAATAACTATTTAAGTTTTGATTTGTTTACAAGAAGATTTTTAACTAAGTTTGATAATGAGCCACTTCAAAGCACACTCTACGCAAAACTCTATGGCAATAAACATTCTCAAGGGACTGTTGCTGCATTTTTAAGTCAAAAGAATGCGCTATTTCGTCGCTTGGAACCAGCTTTACCAGAAAGACATGTAATTTCAAGAGTTATTAAACTAGTACGCCCAGAAATACGATTACAACTACGAAACAGATCATTTGAAAATATCGAAGAACTAATAGAGGTAGCTACTTTGATTGAAAATGATTTAAATGAAATTAAATCTCAACCTACACAATTAGACATAATCAAACCGGAACAATCCACTGCCTCGATATCCGTGTCGTTTTTGCCAAGAAAAGCACTTTCACCGAGACTGCCCTGTTAGAGACCAATCACTCCAACGGAATACAACATCGGAAAACTAATTTTTGGTCAGGTGGAACCAGGCTGCCTGGCTAAGATTTTTATTCAAATATTAGATTATAGTCAAACTTCTTACATTAACATTTTGGTAAACAATAAGCAAATAAAAGCTTTAATAGATTGTGGCGAAAGTCATTCCTTCATTAGAAAATCTCTTGTAAATCATTTCAAAATTCACATGAACAAATTTATTTAGGAATAAATCAATATTATACCCATGTATCTGGCCAATTAAAAACCAATATTCAAATTCAAAATCAAGATTTTTGAACGGAGTTTTATATCGTTGAAGAATTGTCAAAAGAAGTAATTTTAGGAAGAGATTGGTTAATAAAACATCAAGGGATTATTGATTTTATAAGTGGTTGTGTTTACCTGGGAACACAAAAGCGAATGACAGTTTTTTGGATTAATTCAAGACAAATCTTAAATAAAAAGGACACAAATTTCGATTTAAAAGAGACTCAAAATTCTAGCATATTTAAAGCCGAATATTCAGAAATACTTAACTCTTTTCAAGATGTTTTTGAAGAAGGATTACTACAACCGACTACCAGACTAGTGGAACATCAAATAAAACTTTTTGATAGGACTCCTTTTAAAATCAGACAGAATCAATATTCACAACAGAAAAAAGAGGTTATCTATGATAAAGTAAATAAAATGTTAGTAGCTGAAATAATTAGAAGAAGTATTCCCCAATTTTGCTCACCGATAGTAATTGTTGAAAAAAAAAGATGGAAGCCCACCTTTTTGCATTGACTACCGTAAGCTAAACAGACAGTCGGAGTCAGAAGTTGCACAACTGCCAACAATAAGAGAAACTATAGAGGAACTTGGAAATGCAAAAGTGTTTTCTTCTCTCGATTTAAAAAGGGGTTATTGGCAAGTTGGTATGAATCCAAATAGTATTCATCTTACAGCTTTTGCCACACCAGATGGATCTATGTACGAATTCCTTGTAATGCCTTTTGGATTACGCAATGCCTCAGCTACTTTTCAAAAACTTATGACCGAGGTGCTATCTGGGTACATCAACGTATTTGTCAAAGTTTATGTAGATGACATAATTATACAGACCGCTTCAAGCTACTGCGAACATAGGGGGAATCAAGTCCAATTTACTATCCGTGCCGTACGACCGAGGTGGATTCGAAGCACGCTGCAGTGTTATCTTTTGGAAATTCATTTTGTTTTTATTATTTTGTTTTATTTCTGCCTTGCTCGAGAAACAGATGGGTAAGTTATTAATTGAAATAATACATTTTTAAAACCAAAAATGGATGTGTACGAAGTTGCCGAAAAAGTGCAGATGGTCAAATGGTCAAATCGTCATAACCCAACACACGTTCGATATTGGTCGAGGGAAAATTTGCATTTGTATTTTGACGTAAGAACACAGTATCCCCAAAAACTGCTAGGCAGTTGTTAGGTGTAAGATTTGGTGAAACATGGTTTCAACAAGATGGTTGTTCCGCTCACAATGTTGGCCTTGTTAGGGAATATCTTGATAATGTATTTCCTAATCGGGTTATAAGTACACGGGGAACTATTTTATGGCCAGCTCGATCTCCCGATCTTGCTCCTAATGACTTCTATCTGTTTTTGAAGAAGCTTTTCAAATTATCACCCCTAACATGCTTGGAAACGTTAGAAGGGGTTTTTATAGTAGGCTCGGATATTGTCTAGCCGAGCAAGGAGGACTTTTCGAACATTTGCTTTAATTTTTTTTTGACTGGGAGAATCTTTTTGGTTTTTAGAATGTATTATTTTATTTTGAGAACTTGCTTTTATTTTGTTTCTCCTTATTATTTTCATTGTAACACGTCGTCACTGATAAATCTGAGCAGTTGACAATAAATCGCTCTTATTTATCAGTGACAAAAAATAAGAAAATTACGTTATAAAAATTTGCGTATTTATTGACCAAATTCCGGTTTCATTGACTACGCTCCACACAGCATCTACCGTGGTTAGAGGGTACTAAATACCAAAGGAAAGTCATGCAAGTGGTGATCGCAAGCCTGAGTATTGCTTGCTTCACTGATAGGCGTGCGGTGTCTCTGCATGTACGTACACTGGCAAATTAGACTTTTTCCGCCCTATGTTCGCAGTAGCTTGAAGCGGTCTGTATATTCACAAGACCATGATCAATACCATATGCATCTTAAATTAGTGCTAGAACGTCTATGAATTCACGAACTTAAATGTTCTCTCAAAAAATGTAATTTTGGATCGTCTGAGGTAAACTATTTAGGGTATAAAATCACTGCTGATGTTAATACTCCACAAGAAAGACATGTTTTGAAAATAAAAGATTTTAAAAAACCTACCACCATGAAAGAATTGCAATCTTTTGTGGGAACGGCTAATTGGTTAGGAGAGTACATTCAAAATTTTGCTACGCTTACAGCACCGTTGACGGATATAACAGGGAAAAATAATTCAAATGGAATTCTCAAGCTGAGGAGGCATTCAACAAAATTAAAAGTGAACTTGAAAAACATTTAGAGCTACATAGACCAGATTTCGAAAAACCGTTCGTTTTACAAACCGATGCTAGCAATGTGGGAATGGGAGCAGTTTTGTTTCAATGGGGTACAAATGACACACGACAAATTATCTCTTACGCAAGTGCAAAATTTGCAAAAGCAGAAAGAAAGTACCATATTAACGAACAGGAAACTTTGGCAGAAGTTTGGGCTTGCAAACATTTTCGGTCATTTTTAGAAGATAAGGAATTCGCTCTAGTTACTGATAGTAAAGCACTAACATGGCTTAAAAAATATAAAGATGACAAAGCTAAATTAACAAGATGGTCTTCTTTTACAAGAATATAATTTTGAAGTTCAGCATTATTCAGGTCGAAACAGCGAACTTCCAGATTTTTTTTCCAGACATCCTATTGAGAGAGAAGACCCTGAACGTGAAGATTATGATGACAAATTTCAGTTAACTCATCGATTTATGAGACAATTTTGGAATCTCAATGTACTGACGAAAAAATTCAGACCAGCATTGTCAAATGGGTTAGTCTAAAAGAAAACCAACTTTATGCAAAATTACAAAAATCTGATTTGAATTATTTAAAAAATTATACTGTAGAAAATAATCTACTATTTAAAATCGATCAATACGAGAAGAAAAAAATTTTGGTTCCTTCAAGTATGCAAAAAAAATTAATGTACGAGTATCACGATTGTCCAACAGCATGTCATCTCGGACGCGATGAAACTTTTAGAGTATTTTCACATCATTACTACTGGAAGGGAATTTGGAAAGATATACAGGAATATGTCAGACTTTTTTTAATATGTAATTCTACAAAAACTGGTATACCACAAGAAGAAGCTCCATTAAAACCCAGACACGACCATTTCAAGCTGTTAGTCTGGATATTATGCGAGGAAAGAACTACTTCGAATCATACACAAAAGACACAAAGTTATTGATTAATTTGTATTTTTATTGCTAAAAACCACTGAAAAACTGCTTTTTTGTCAAAATAAATACCATATTTTAGAAGAAAATGCCCTAAAACTAATTTTTTTTGACAGGTTTCAAAATGGCAAATGGTGAATACGCCAAAATTTTGGCACATAAAAGCTTCATAATCTGTGTTTGGTGATTTTTTAAACCATCTGGGGGTGGTTTAAATTTATATCCTCCAGAAAAAATGATTTTGTGGCAATTGGTTATAAGTTCGTTTAAAATTTCTCTAAGTAACCGTTTTTACAAGGAATAATTTACCTTATTTAATATTTCAAATTGTTCAGTAATCACCAAAACACCTCCAATTTTTTTTAGAAAAACGCCATATTTTGAACCGGTTTTCAGCACAAAAAATATATTTATGAAGTCGCTACGAGGCAAAACAAACATAAGTGAAGGTCACTGATTATGCACGAGAAATATACCAAACAAAAAAACCCAAAACAACTATATTAATTTATTTACAAACTGAATTTAAAACATTGATTTTATCTAAAAGCTCAGTCAAGAAAGCTTTCCTTACTCAAGCCCACTCATTCTAAAGCTGTAGCTTTCATCAGCAGAGGTTGGTGCAAGCCAAGGTGCAAGCAGAAGTAAAATATCCGAACTCGCTGTTTGTGATTGAACGCAGCGCTAATATTTTTAAACTGCCATTTCGACAGTGAGAGAAATGTGGGCAAAATTTGCATTTAAGTTTTTTAATACATTGCATAAATAGAAACACCTTTTAAATAAATACAAAATTAATCTACTACTTATTTTATTATTACCCATCTAAATCTTTGTGTGATATCAGGTATTAATTGGAAAAATTAATTAACAAGGGTAAGTTTTACATACAGTTACATATAACCTCAATTTTGATTTGTTCTACAGAGTGTTTACTATTTAAACCCCGCGTAGGTTTAAATTTTTTAATTTTCTTTTTTTCTAAATTGAAACTTTCTTCGTAAATCCAACAAAAGATTGTGTTAAGATGATTATTTCATAAACAAATTTATTAAAATTCTTTTTATAAATCAAATTATGTCCAAAACGCAAGGATGGTTAATTTAAAGTGCTTAAAACCAGAAATTTCACTTAAACTTAGTACCGTTCTAAAATAGACTAAATCCTTTTAGTAAATCCCACCGTGAATGTTTGACATTTCAACTACTAATCAACCAAATATCGATGTTGTGATCTTAACCAAACTTTTGAACGCCAAAATATCATTGTCAACTTTTTAGATGTGGTCGTCCCTAATTTTAAAGTGTTTCCTGTTGATTCTCCTAGATTAATATCAAATGTAAGTTAAAATTAAAAATAAGCTGCTCCTTTAGATTTAAGTTTACTCAACTGTCTTTTTTGACCTTTTAGATAGTCTGATGATGTCCTTAGGCTGAAAATATGTTTACTGAAATAACAAAAAACTGATTAAAATAAACTAAATTTTGCACAAAATACAAAATTTTCATATATTTCTTTGCCTTTGTTTAATAGTCAACGCCCAAGGAATTATTGTTATTGTTTTTTCTTAATGAAAACTATATTAAGTCACGTATTAATGAAAATTATATTAGGTCATTTTAGAAAACATAGATCGCACTGTTCAACCAAAATTTTTTTGTTTGTTTCCTTCAACTTATGAGTTAATTCCTACCAATTTTGGGTTGCGAAAAACGAATATGACAAAGAAAATTTTTATTACCTCTAGTTTCTGTGATAAAGAAAATGAGTTTTTCATTTAATAAGAATTATGAGGTAACGAAAAATAATAATTATGTATGGTAACAATAGTAAAAGGTGTATTTTTAATGCCAGTTACACACTATAAATGACAAAAGAACGCTCACCGGTGATTGAATATATGAAGAATTAATTGGGGGCTTCATGAGATCGCTGTCTTTTGGCTTTCCTCTTGTAAGTAGTTCCTGGAGCATCCCTATACATAAACCAGCAGTAATCCGCGAGCATTGCTTCATTCCAGCGGCCCTGATATCTCCGTTCCATGAGAGAAATATCCTGGTAGAATCTTTCCCCATGCTCGTCACTGACAGCTCCACAACTGGGTGGGAAAAAATCAAGATGAGAGTCGAGAAAATGTATTTTTAGTGACATATTACATTCGAGTTGATGGTACTTTTCCCGAAGTACTTTTACCAATTGAGTGTAATTTTTCTCCATTCTGTTCCAACTTCCCAAGCTTCCTTTTCTTTTCCTTTCAGAACTAGGTCGAAAGCACGATCCTTTACGAATTCCCGTATTTGTGACCCAACGAAGATGCCTTCCTTGACTTTTGCATCACTTAGTTTGGGAAATTTTTCTCTCAAATATTTAAAAGCCTGACCATCTTGGTTCAAGCTTTTGACAAAATTCTTCATTAAACCGAGCTTGATATGTAGGGGTGGAAGAAGAAGATCTTTTGGATTCACGAGAGGCTCGGCAACAACATTTTTCTCACTAGGTTTAAGATTCTTTGCAGACCAATCTACTTGGATATAGTGTGTTTCCTATCTCTAGTATCCCACATACATAAAAAGCAACAATATTTAGTGTAACCTAATTGCATTCCCAATAGTATAGCAATGACTTTTAGGTCGCCACAGATTTTCCACTTATGTTTAGCATATTTGATTGAGTTGAGGAGGGTTGCCATATTTGCATAAGTCTCCTTCATATGAACTGCGTGACCAACAAGAACAGAAGGAAGACGATTGCCATTATGAAGCAATACAGCTTTTAAACTAATCTTGGAAGAGTCTATGAACAGCCTTCATTCAGTTGGATTATGCTTCATTTTCAAACTTTTCATCAGACCATTAATATCACAGCAAAAAACAAGATTATTTTCCTTTTTCAAAAAAGGTAACAAATTCTTCTGACGCTGTATGTACTTAGAGACCCTGAAATCTGGTTGAAGAAGATTCCATTGCTGTAACCTTGATCCTAGAAGTTCTGACTTCTCCTGTGACAAGTCAAGATCTCGAATGAGATCATTTAACTCAGACTGGCTCAATCTGTGTGGCTGATCATATTTTTCTTCAAAATCAGGGTCTTTTGATATTGAAGGCATGTTTAATTCCTCATCTTCCACATTTTCTTCACTCTCTACTTCCAATTCATAGTTTTGAGCTGGAGTAGAAATTGGCAAACTGTCTGAATGTGGTATAGGTCGAATAGCAGATGAGAGATTTGGATATTGAACTGTTCCTCTTTTTTTCATTGACAATCCTGCATTGATAGGCGGAGTCAAGCAAAAATAGCAGTCATCTATGTGGTTTGTAGCCTCCCGCCAAAACCATGGGCACCCCAAAAGCCATCGATCGTTTTTTATTTTTAAGCCATTCTCGTAATAGAACTGAACACGAGTTGCAACATATATGTGGAGCCCATGACTTATCCTGGTCTCTTTCTTCATTCCAAAATAATGTTGGTAAGCAGTCTTCACAAGAAGCGTCAAATTGCGTTTCTGTGAAGAAAACGTTATTTCTCCACAAATATAACAAAAATTGTTAACTGAATTTACACATTTACGAGGCATGTTAGTACAATAAGTTTTACTTTAAAAACACTCCAAAACAACAAATTTTGCACTAATCAAAACAAATATTGTAAATATTGTATGTAAAATGTAAACCTTAGATTTACAGCATCAACACTATAGTCAGTTTGCGATTATATATTGTGTCTCCGTGTATCTAGTTTTATAACAATACCATGCACACTACATTAACTGTGCGTTCATTAGAAATATGAAACTGAACTGTAAGGTATCGGTCGCCCTGAATAAAAAGACGCGCAAATACGCAATTATTTCGGAAAGGAGGGAGTCTCCGCTTATATATATCGAGAACAGTAGGGCTGTATTGCAAATATCAATAGCTAAATTAAAACTATCGATAGTTCTGTAGTTTTATCTCTATCGATATTTTCGATAGTCAATTTCGATGGTGGCGTACCATTATTTCTAACTCCCCACCCTATCCAGTTCTCTGCTCTTTCTATTGTTTTCCCTTTCGATGCTTTTAGAGGATATAAAACGTAAAATATCACCTTATCTCCAAAACTAGAGCTAATCTTTAATTTATTATTTATATTTTTATTTTTGAGCCCGAAACATTTTCATTGTTGGACAGTGTGATTATTAAAAAACCTTATTATTGAAGGAAAATCTTTAAGTATTATTCTATATTTTCCTTTAATACTACAGTCGTGTAACCAATATATTTAAACTGTGTCGTACAATTTTACATGAAAAGAATCTTTAACTGCCTTTTTCTCAAAATATCGGTTTTGTCACTTAAGTTACTTTGCTTTAGGGGTACAGATATATATGTTATTTTATAAATTGGCTGGGAACAATTGGCAGTAGAACTTAGGGTTATTTGATTGTAAGATCCATACTTACATTGAAGTGCAGAGAAATTCGGAATGATTATTTAAGTTAGTACAATTTACCAGTCAGGTGAAGACGGTGAAGTTTGAAATGCATATACTTACTTGTATACCGGGTGTCTCAAGGTGAATAATTAGAATATTTTGGAAACTATACAATAGAAACTTTCTATTCTAACATAAGTCCATGTAAACTATCTTTATGAAATAATCTCATATTTGCAGTGTTGCCATTTGGCAGGAAAACTTGGCAACAAATTTCTTATTTTAAATTGAACACCCTGTATATTTTGCTATAGATAGAGCAAAACTGTTTTTAAATACTATATATATATATATATTATTTTTAATTCAGGGTTAAACTAACTTTGAGATATTTTAACTCTGGGTTTAGATATAAAACGCTAGCTTGTGGAAAACCAAGAGAGGAATGTAAAAACTGTTTTGATCTATCCTTAACCGTTTCGATGTTACAAGCTGTCAAAATTAAAAAAATTTCAATTTTTACCTGTCAATATTTTAAAAACGGGTGAACATAGGTATACCGCATTATACATAAAATGTACCTCAAATATTTTGTAGAATTCAAAAATCAAAAAATATACAGGGTGTTCAATTTAAAATAAGAAAGTTGTTGCCAATTTTTCCTGCAAATGGCAACACTGCAAATATGAAAGTATTACATAAAGTTAGTTTACATACACTTATGTAAAAAGTTTGAAAAGTTGCCATTGTATATTTTCCAAAATATTCTAATAGGTTACTCACCTTGGGACACCCAGTATATATTTTACAATTGAATACGATTTTTTTTAAAACAGCAAAATTTCTTTGCACGAAATATAATGCATTATATAAGCGTAATTCTAAACAGTTTGAGTTTTCTTTATTATTTTTTAGACGTTGTTTATGCACCACAGATGCAAAGTAGGGCAAGATAGAAAAGGGATTAGACTACAATTTAATTTTGAAAACTTGGCTTGTTCACCGAGAAAAATGCGTTAATTTTTTCAACAATTATGTTAAACTTTTGTACCTACCTAGGTTATTCATGGAACGGTAGACAAAATTGATTGTTTAGAGATTTTGCACAATTATGTAAGTTAATTAAAAATAAAATCAACAAAATGTAATTTTTTAATTAATTTGCACCAATTTGCAAAGAAGGTATAACAAATGTTATTATTTAAATTTCTTTTCATAAAGAAAAGTGTTTTGGGTTTCCTGTATTGAGTAAAAGTATACTTACAAATTCAGCTTAAATACTGTTACTCAATTCTTAAACTTTATTTAAAAAAATAGATAATTCATTTTATAGTTCATTTATTACGAATGTTCTGGATTATATTTAACATTTTGTCACCTCGCCACTATATTATTTATAGCTTTTAAGCTGAATATACCTAGTGAAAATATTGACTATTAAGCCCTCTTTAATTTATGAAATATTCCTTTATTAGAAGATCGTTTTAATTATCTTGACATTATATTTTTAGATAAAATAAACAATTAAATAATCAACTGTCCTAAAGTAATAAATAACTCCAAGCGCCATGAACTTTTTCCCATTAAGTTTTATCGAAGTAACTATGGCCAGATCATGCCTAGTCAAAGAATTTGTAGATTAGCTAATAAGGTGAATGATAGAATAAGTTTTTTTAGCTCTAGTTTAACTAGTTTTAGGACTCAACTGAATATGTGATAATTTTATTTTTTTTTAACACCCTGTATATTATGCTATAGATAGAGCAAAAATTCTCAGGCCGGACAGATCAGGTCACTGTGGCATGAATAATCAGCGCTCCAACTCTTGCAGTTGATGAAAACCAAAAAGATGAATTTTATTCTCAACTTAGTGAAGCCATAACATCTGTACCTAAATCTGATAAACTTATCATTTTAGGTGATTTCAATGCTCGAGTTGGCACAAATTCAAACCTATGGAAGGGCGTCATTGGCAAGGAAGGTGTTGGAAACATGAACTCAAACGGACTGCGCCTATTAACCTTATGTTCGGAACATGACCTCACAATCTCAAATACAATTTTCCGACAAAAAGATAAATTCAAGACCTCCTGGCAACACCCGAGGTCAAAATACTGGCATCTGATTGATTACATTATTGTACGTTCCAGAGATCAAAAAGACGACGACATTACAATAGCAATAACGAGTGCAGACGACTGCTGGACAGACCATCGCCTGATACGAGCCAAAATGAACTTGCACATTCCACCAAGAAGTAGCCGTCGAAAAAAGCAAATCAAAAGAAGATTCAATGAAGAACGCCTTAAAGATGATCAAACCAGAACAAAATTCCAAGTTTCTCTGAATCAAAAGTTGGATACTTTAGAATACCCGGAGAATATTGACGACAACTGGAGAATTTTGAAGACAGCAATGATATCTGCCTCCGAAGAAACGGTCGGCTACACACAAAGAAAACATCAAGACTGGTTTGATGAGCACGACAAAGAAATATTCAAGACCTTATTGAGAGGAAGAGAAAAGCCCATAATGCTTGGAAAAGCCACCCTAACTCTAATGAAAAGAAAAGGCAATATCAAGAAGCCAAAGCAGAAGTACAAAGGCAAACACGTGGATTAAAAAACCAATGCTGGAAAACAAAATCACATGAAATGCAACATCTCACTGAGTCCAACAACACCAGAGCCTTCTTTCAAGCTATTAAGATGATATATGGTCCCACTACACAAGGTATCAATCCCCTACGATCCAAAGATGGAACAAGGCTGCTTAAAGACAGATCCTCTATCAATTCACGATGGAAAAGACACTTTAAAGAACTACTCAACAGAGAGTCTCAGGTCGATAATGACATCTTCGACAAAATTCCGGAGAAAACTACACAACAACACCTAAGTGAGATTCCGAGACTAGAGGAAGTCGAAAAGGCAATCACACAGCTAAAGAATAACAAGTCAGCAGGCACAGATGGTATCGCTGCTGAAGTCTACAAACAAGGGGGTCCCGCACTTAATTCCCAAATGCACATTCTAATAAGTAAAATATGGACCACTGAGGCTATTCCTGCCGAACTCAGAGACGCCTCTATAGTTACCATTTTTAAAAAAGGAGATAAGGCCCAATGTGGAAACTACAGAGGTATATCTCTGCTTTCTGTTGCTGGAAAGATACTTGCACGGATACTATCAAACCGAATAATTCCGATTGCTGAACAAAATCTTCCAGAGACACAGTATGGATTTAGGCCCAATCGAGGCACAGCTGACATGATCTTCAGTGCCAGACAAATGCAAGAGAAAACTAGGGAACAAAATCACCCTCTCTTCATGGCCTTCATAGATCTAGTCAAAGCATTTGATTCGGTCAACAGAGAAGCTCTTTGGAAAATACTGGCAAAGGCTGGATGCCCCCAAAAATATATTCAAATTCTTAGACTACTACACGACAATATGAATGCAACAGTCCTGAGCAACGATGGACCAGGAGAGTCATTCCAGATTACGACAGGCGTTAAACAAGGGTGTGTTATTGCGCCCACCCTATTCTCTATATTTTTAGGTGCCATGCTTCACCTTGTTGAGGAACATCTACCGACGGGAGTGGAAATTCTATATAGATTCGACGGTGGCCTACTTAACCTAGGCAGACTGCGAGCAAAAACTAAGGTCTCGACAACCTCGGTAATCGAACTGCAGTACGCCGATGATAACGTGGTAATGGCCGATACAGAGGAAGGTCTACAACTGGTAATCAATGCATTTAACCAAGCCTACAAAAGCATTGGCCTACAGGTCAATCTTGCCAAAACGCAAATTCTTCACCAACCAGAACCTGGTCCTTTTGGCGTTCAGTAGTCTACGGACTGGGGAGTGTGGAACTAGGGCCGCCTCCACGAGATACCGGCACCATTCGGCCTGGCTACCGGCGTGAATGTTTGTTCGGGTGGAATATTGCAACTTAATTTTGACCAACATCCCGACATCCGATCGGTTTCAAATTTGACATGCTTATATAGTTGCGGCGCCAATACAAGAATATAGTGTGATGAAATTCACAGCTTTCCCCTAGTCGAAGGGATGGAGGGGGGTAAAGATGAAGTACGCCCGATTTCGTTGAAATTTGGTGTGTTGTAGCACATGGGATGGAGATAATGAATTTCTAATCAGATTTTGAAAATTCAATATGACGGATTCAAGATGGACGATTTTTGGTCATCTTTTGCTAACCAATTTTAACTAACTTATACACATCCGATAGCCTTCAAACTTGACATGCATTTACAGTTCCAGTGACAATACAATAAAATGTCATTATTAGGTACCCTTCCCCCCTACGAGGGGTGTGGGGGGAACGTAATTTTGTCCGATTTTAACCAAAATTAGTATACAAGGGCTTTTAAGGATAAGGAATACGAATTTTTGATCAGATTTTGAAAATTCAATATGGCGGATTTAAGATGGACGATTTCCGGTCATGTTTTGCTAACCAATTTTAACTGACTTATCCACATCCGATAGTGTTCGAGTTCGACTGGTACGCATTTACAGTTCCGGTGAAAATATGGTAATATGGTTTTCGCAGGTACCCACCACCCTCTAACGAGGGAAGTGGAGGGGGAAAAAAATTTAGTTTTTAAGGAAAGGGATGATAAATTTTTATCAGATTTGAAAATTTCAATATGGCGGATTCAAAATGGACGATTAGGGTTGGACGATTAAGGTTACAAATCTAAAAGTGAAGGGTGTATGTTCAAATTTGGTATGCGTTTATAGTTCCGGCGACAATACAATTATATGGTGTTATTAGGTACATAACTTCCCTCTAGCGAGGGAAGTGGAGGGGGAAGTAGATTTAGTTTGTTCGATTTCAATCAAAATTGGCACACATGGGTTTTTCGGGAAGGGGATATGAATTTTGGATCAGATTTGAAAATTTCAATATGGCGGATTTAAAATGGACGATTTAGGGCACAAATTTAAAAACTAAAAAATAAATGTTTTTTAAAAAAGCTTTTAAAAAACAAGCTTTTATTAAATACACTCAAAAGTAGAAAATAATTTTGTATCTCTCTTATACCATAATAAAAGCGATGGGCGCAAATTAAAAGTTTTAAAGCATGATAAAAGCATTATGCTTGTCATTCGAATAGAAGAAGACTTAAGTTCTTCTTTTGTAGTTCTCTCTATCACCGTGAAGTTAAAATTTTTAATTTGCGCCCATCCTTTTTAATATGATATTATAGGAGAGATAAAAAATTATTTTTTACTTTTGAGTGCATTTAATTAAAGCTTGTTCTTTAATAATTTTTTTAAATATATATTGATTGTCCTATTAGGTTTTACCCAAAGCCGATTACTTTTTTAGAAAAATTGTTTTAGGACTGCGCAGGGTTTGAACCCACGACACACTGGCAACCCAGAAATCTAATTTGATCGTATCAGTCGGCTAACCGACTGGGCCACTAGGACCGCTTGTTTAAAATCTTAAAAACTTATCAATATAGTATTTAAATCGCCGATCTAATGTTAAAATGCCTCAAGTACTAGGTAGGGTACTAAAGTACTCCAAGAAGTCGGTCAGTAGCTTTAATATGAGACACTAAAAAAGATTATCACTTAAAAAGTGAAAAAAAATCTAAGAAAAACTAAATTTTTAAAATCTGGCCGCCATTTTGTTTTAAAGTGACATAAGTCAATTTTTTGTATATTTTTGGATTAAGTGGCACCTCCTCACTATTACCCAATTCATTTCGATTTGATTTATTGCATCTACTAAATTTTTTTTTTGTTGTCTATAGGTTAATAAGGTCTCTTATATTTTAAACATATCAAACGCCATCTTTGTACCCGCTTATATACTTTAGTTTTTTTTATAGTGAGATCAAGAAGTCGGTCAGTAGCTTTAATACGAGATATCAAAAAAGATCATCATTTAAAAAGTAAAAAAAAATCTAAGAAAAACTAATTATTTAAAATCTGTCTGCTATTTTGTTTTGAAGTGACATACATCAATTTTTTATATTTTTGGATTAAGTGGCACCTCCTCACTAATACCCAATTCATTTCGATTGGATTTTTCTGAAAACGTTCCTAATTTTGACAGTCGCCATCTTGGTTTCTGAGGCCGGAAAATGGGGGATACTCGACTGAAATTGTAGCTTTTGGTTTTATATATCACTATGCCAAAAATAAAAAATATACCCTTTTTGCAGCTTTCTCTTGAAAATCTCTACGAATTTACTCCACTATACGTAAAAACAAAAAAAATCGTTTTTTTTTATAAAAAACATAGGGATATTTTTAAAACTTTTAACATGTGATTTCCGCAAACAAGCCGAGCTACAAAATGTGGTATTTATTTGAACTTTCTAGCTTTAGTAGAACTGAAGTTATGGGATAACCCCTCAGCTTAATGGTTAATTAATAATTTTGGTATCAAAGAGCCGTTCAGTAGCTTTATAATATAAGACATTAAAAAAAACAACATCATTTAAAAAGTAAAAAGACAATCAAAGAAAAACTAGATTTTTGAAATCACGCCACCATTTTGTTGACATATGTCAACTTTTTTATATTTTTGGATTAAGTGGGACCTCCTCACTATTAGACAAGTGATTTCGATTTGATTTTTCTGAAAATGTATAAAGAACATTTTTTTCTAACTTTGACAGCCGCCATCTTGGTTTCTGGGGCCGAAAGATGGGGGATCCTCGATTGGAATTTTAGCTTTTGGTGTTATTACTATGCCATATATAAAAAATATACCTTTTATGCAGTTTCATTTTACGAATTTACTCCACTAATAATGTTTAACTTGTTGGAGGGCTTTTTCAAAAAAATTAAACCGGCAGCAAGAACGATGGACTGTTAACCTAAACCAACCCAACCATCCGTTAAGCTAGAGGGAGTCTGGTTTTCTTGAAAACGGCTGCAGCTACAAAAATAATTTAAACATAAGAAAATAGCTACAAAAAAGCTAAAACCAATACCATTCAAAACAAAGCCCCACAATAAGTCAAGAACTATGTAAAAACAAAAATATCGTTGTTTTTTTAATTAAAAAGACACCCTAGATTACTCTAGAAACTTTTAATATGTAATCCCCTCAAACAAGCCGAGCTACAAAAGTGGTGTTTATTTGCCCAAGTAACACAGCTTCAACAATATAGACTTTAAATCCAAGTCAATGCTGCAAAAACGTTAGTACAGCTCTCTTTTTGCTTTAATTAATCTGTAATTTCGGCTGTTTTAGTTTGACTACTAAATTAACATTCAAAATAACTTCTATAGTTATATCATCTAGCGAATCAACCTTTAAAGGTAAAACTTATACCTAAAAATATGCTAAAACTTAACTGACAAAATGGTTGCAATCTTCAACTTTTTCTTAAAATACAACTGAAAACAATGCCAAGATGGCAACGACAGTTATTTTTTGTATCCTAGTGCAATTTTTATTAAAATGCAAATGCTTTCAATGCTATTTAGCATTTAAAAATAAGCTAGCCTGGGACTGTGAGCGTACAGCAATAATGCCAAAATTTTCTTTTGTTTTAGATTTATTGCTTAAAAAAATGCAAATATTATGGCGAAATATAACCCCTAAAAAATTTCTGAAAAAACATTTTTTACATAAATATGCTCAAATATAAGTCTGAAATTCTTTCAAAATTACCTAAATATGTCAGCAGTAATGTTTGTCCTTTAATTCTGTAATAAAATTTAAAAAAATTAAAAATTTATAATTAAAAAAACTCTTATTATCTCAAGTTTTTAAAGCGCGTGAAGTTTAACGAGGTTTCGTCATCAAACGGGCCTTCGCACAAAGATTTGACTCTTGCGAAGTCCACAAAATGCGTATTTGATGAACATTGATTTCATGTGCAAAAATGCTGTATTTTCAGCTGCCGTAGACGTTGTCACAGGCAAAAAATATTCCTCAAAATAGCTGTGACGTTGACGTTGTGGCAGAAGACAGCAAAATTATTATTGTTATATTTTTTGCTGCGAAAACGTTATCCCAACTTATTTACAGCACGCTGTGTTACTTGGGTGAACTTTCCAGCTTTAGCAGAATTGAAGTTATGAGGTGGCCTCTCAGTTTAACGGTTAGGCTAGGAAGGTCTCGCTTTCTCGAAAACGGCTACAGCTACTAAATTAATTTAAGCGTAAAAAAGTAGATACAAAAATTAGCATTAAAAATATTTGAGCCTCTTATGATGGTCCCCCCAGGTTAACCGGCGTGTTACCGCGAGCATAACCAATTTGGTGGGCACAAGATATCGTTAAAATTTTTGAAATCTTTGAACGATTTTAAAATGCACGCCAATAGGTTTTATAGTAAATTTAAACTGCCAAACGTCGATTTACGGATTGACATGCAGTTGTGATATGCACAACCTCATCGAAAATTACTGGAAAAAATCAGAAAAATTTAGGGATAACGGAACATTTGAAGATCGTTCGGAGATACCTAAAGAACCCCGCACGAAATAAATTGAAAAATTATTTTGGTGAAATTTGGTAAAATTTTAGTATGTTATAGTGGGTTATGAGATAATAAAAATGTGTCAATATAAAATGATTTCTATGTCTAATTTTATAGATACAGATGGCAAAGTTTAAAAAAAACGTCGTTTTGATATTGGGCACGCTCAAAATGGCATTTCCTGACCGAAATAAAATAAGTTATTGACAAACATGTGTTACTGAGGCACCACACATAGACTTTCTTCTTAGTATGTTGGCGAAATGTGAACTGGTTATATACAGGGCTAGTCAAAAAAATCGATTTTTGACAATTTTTTATTTTCCCCGATATAAAAATAAAAAAATTATTCTTCTGCATTCAGTTAAAGTTATGTGTAAATGAACTTTAAGTAAATTCAATTCTATTTTTTATATTTGTCCTAGCTACAAGGTACATGCCAAAAGTTCTATATCATTAATTTTTATAGAAAAGTATTCAATAACTTATTTCTTTAAAACTAATCGAGTGATTTTAATTTAATTTTGCGTACGCCTGTATCATACTTTTATCTAATACAGGGTGCAATTTTTTTGTCATTTCTTTATATTTTGCATATAGGATGATAATTAATTTTATGAGTGGAATATTTTTTGACTGTTCTTTATGATAATAATTCTTCACCCTTCTTCGGACAAGCCACTGACTTTGACTGGTACTCAATATCCAAATCCTTCGATCAGTTTTAATTACCTCGTAGCTAAGAACAAAATTAAAATATAAAATTAAATTAATTTAAAGGTTATATACTCATCACGTTAACTGATTGCAAATGAATATTTAGATTTTCAATTTGCAAAATAATGATTTCGTAGAAAAAAACTTTCGTCAAGTTTTTATGGTAAAAAAAAACAAAAAAATATGTAACACATCGTAACTCTTATTGGGAAGAAAAACTTGTTCAGTTTATCTAAAAAATATTAAAATATTAATGTGCTCTCAAAACTAATTTTTTTATTTTTATAACGAGGAAAATAAAAAATTCACAAAAAATTATTTTTTTGACTAGCCCCTGGATACAACCTGCTAACATTTTACCAAAATAATAGTAAGAAAATCGATTTTTGGTTCCTTAGTAACACGTATTCGTCGATAACTTATTTTATTTCGGTCAGGAATTTTTTTAAACTTTGACCGCCTATATCTCTGGAACTAGACATAGAAATCATTTTGTATTTACGCATTTTTCTTATCTGATAACCCAGTATTATAATATATTTTATTAAATTTCACAGAAATAATTTTTCAATGTATTTCAGTAAATCAGTAAATCGAATTTTAACGATTTCTTTTGCCCACCAAATTGGCTATGCACGCGGAAACTGCATGCCACAAATTTTTCGCCTTATATTGTTTTCCAAAATTTTTATTTTGCAACACTGGCATGCATTTTAAAGTAGTTGTAATCTTTAATATACTCAGAGTAAGTGCAGTCACATATATGATTGGCATGCATTAGAAAAACGTTGCAAGAAACTAGTCACGTACCGCCGCGCCGCCGCCGGTCTATGATGAAAAACAGCGCATTTTAAGAGAGTCCTATTATCATAAAATATATGAATTTAAGCTAGTTGGAACAATTTCTCATCGAAACTTTCCAGAAAATCCATTATTAGCTTCGATTTTAATGGCAAAACTAACTGGAACATTAATATTCGTATAGGGACGGAGGATAGTGATTCATACATTTTAAAGAAGGGTATTGATATTGATGGTTTATCAATATATTGGTATGTAAAGTTAAATTAAATGAGTAAAATTAAATTCATTTTACTTTGTTTGTCTGGGTGAGGCAACCATCTGCCTTCTTACCACTGGGAACTGACCTAAAATCACAGCAAATATGAAATGAAGGAGGTGTAAATTCTTTTCAAAAAGGTAAATAGTCAAAATTCCGTACGTTAGCCACACCAGTGTACTACGACTTACTTACATTATATTTAAAGGCTTTTAGTGAAAATAATGAATTTTCTTTTAGCATTTGATTTTTTTCATTAATAAACTTCAAATAGAGTACAAAAATTTGTTTGTTATAATCGGCGTTAACCGTAATTTTTCCATTTCCATTCTCAACTTCTATTTTTATGCAACCAACCTACCACGTATTTTTTTTTCAAGGGTGTCAAGGAGAAATCTTGCATAAAACGCCCGAACTACTTTCCTGTCAGAGTCATTTCACCTCTACCAGGAGAGCCCGGGTAGTGTCGGATTCCTACCGACTAAAACCCCCCGATTGTGGCTCCGACCAACCTAATGGCTGACCAGAATCACTGCACTGCAGCCATTACTGGCTTATTGTGCACCCTTTGATCCTAGTTTAACCACTCCATTATATTTATCCCCTGTACGAGTTTGTACAGTTCCTTAATGGAGCAGTTCCCAGTGTTGATTCTGGTTTAACCACCCCATTAAATTTATCCCCTGTACAAGTCCTTAATGGAGCAGTTCCTAGGGGTTATTGGGTCTAGTTCAACTTCCCCATAGAGCTATACCGTCCATATTCGGTCGCCAAAGCCTCGTCTGTTTTAGACAGGGAGCACCAAGAGAATGTGAGGTTGACATTTGAATATGAGAGGCTAGATGCATTCGCATCATACCGATCCTCTGGTCCCACGCTTAGTGGGTGTGAGAACGGTCTCCAACTGTTCCGAGCAAATATAAAGGTTACAATATATTCGCATCACTATCCCTTACTCCCCACCTACCACGTTTAAAAATTACAATCTTGTGAGGTCACAATCGCGATTATCACATCAGAAATAGGAAGTGAGGACTGTGAGATGCGCTGGCGGTTAAAGGCACGTAACCACTGAGGAATTTCCTGCTTTTGACATCAGAAGTGCGATTCTGACGTCAGATGTATGAACCGAGCAATGAGAAGCGAGCTGGCGGATAGGGACCACCATTCTTTTAAAAATATGCCTAAATGATGTATTTAGACATTTCAATAATATTTTATTATAAAGATCATGGGATTTCATGATCTTTTACACAAAAATAGACAATTTCCGAACGACTTTATTATTTATCCACAACTACCGCAAGGAAAAGATGGCTACGTCAGAAAATTCCAGTAAACTTGCCCAATTTCTACTGAAACTCCACTTTTATTTTTCAAATCTGACTGGTTTTATCCCCTAGTGAATTTTGTTCTGGCGAAACATTGGTGTTATCTACAGTGACCCCACTGCAAGCTCCTAGAGGTCGCTAGCCATGTAAGTTTGACGCGATCTGGTGGGTCTGACCTCTGGTAGTGTTTGGTTAACTTAATCTGTTTAGGGAACTTTGCTTCCAAAAAAGATTCCTTCACTAAGTCTGTCCGACATCGGAACAAGACCCAGAAAGGAAGCAGCAGTGAGTTTTAACGGAATGCCAAAAATTCTAATCTGCAAAATTTTGTGACAATTTTTACGCCTTTTCCAACTGCCTTTCATTTTTTCTTCCGCTTTATGTTTTGCAACCACGCTAAGTGATCAACATAAGTGATACACAACAGACACAACGGTTTGTGGTCAGCTGCTTTAGGGACTAGTTAAGGTAAGTTCAAAGTTTAGTTTCTGTACTTCTGTTAGCTCCTCTGCTAGCTATTTTTTTGAATTGAATATTTGAATTGGTTTTTCTTTGGCATTATTATTTATATAAAGTAAATCTAACTTTCACTACCTTGGGTTGGATTCCAAACCCTTACGTTGAAAAATCGTCAGGTGTAGGTCAAATATCATCACCACATACATTGGGTAAATTTGTCGCATCCCGGACGTGCGACAGACGTCGTAGTTTTTACTGATTGCAACGTTGGCAGTACAGACGTTGGACCGTCATCAGAAAACTTTACTAACACAAGTACTACAAGTTCAGACGTGGCGCTAACGTCTTACTCTGCACTATATGCCAACGTTCTTCTTAACGACGTTGAAGCGTTATCGGAAATCTGCACTAGACTACACACAACGGCTCCAAACGTTATCTCGACGACTTATGTCCGTTTATATAAGCTAAGACGTCATAACAACTTGACTGACCACTAAAGTCGTCAACTGACTATATTTTATACTTCCTCTGACCTTAGATGCCGTACAAAACTAGTCGGAAGACGGAAAAATGCTATTTGGGTAACGTCCGCCGCGTGTTGCTAACGTGAAGATATGACAATATACGCAGCGAGTATTACAAAAATACAGTGGTTTTCTTGGAATTTTAATCCGACGTTGCCTTACCGAGCCAGCCCTCGACTGTAGGTCACCTAGAGCAAAAAAAAATATGCCAAATTTAATCAAAATCGGTTATGCGACCGACGGCCATCATCGCCAAATTTTATATTTAAGACTTTTAGACCTAAATAACTCATTTCTGGTGAAATATAATAATAATAGTGGTTTTATAAAATGAGCGCATCAAGTAGTCGCGAAATTTAAACCCTATTTTTTACTATTAAAAAACTCAGACAACGGAAAAAAGATACAAAAAAATAGAGCACAAAGCATTTACTCTTTCACCGGCTACTCCATTTTTGTTGGAAATTTAATTATTTAAAATTATTCGTGTGCGAAAAAATAATTAAATAATTCTTTGCAACTCAAAAAAAAAAAATTAAAAAAAATTGCGCCGGTAACCAAGAAGCCAGAGTTTTATTATTTACGGATAGTGAGTAATATTGTGTGCCATTTCAAGCGGTCGAACGGGAGGAAAAAGTAACCCATTACTAGAAACACCAGCTGTGGGTTCTATGTGATTAAAATTATTAGTTATGCAATAAAATAGTTTAAAACAATAAGTTGTAACCAGAGCTTATAGGGCGAACCTTTAAACTTTGGGTTGGACGGGAGAAAAAATACAATAATTGAAAAAATATTATTTGCTTTAGATCCGAAACTTTTTGTATATTTCGGCTTTTTTACATACCAAGAAAAAGTGTTATAGTGGTTTTATGATATGGAGTTATTTCAAGATTTTTAGCAAAAACCAGTAGATTGTTAAAGCGTTTTTCTTTTTCTACATAAAATTACATTTGCTTGAAATGGCTAACAGCAAAAATGCATACATCAAAAGCTAACTTAAATGTATCAACTAACAGTTACAGTGAAACTAATAATTTAACAAACTCACAAGATTCTCAAGTTAGTGAACCTTCAACAAGTTATTTATGTACCAAATTAATAAATTCTTAAAATCGAACAAAGGATTAAATTACCACAATGAAACTAAGCATAAAGATATTGACAAAAATATATTAAATATCACAAACATTGATGAATTTTCGTGAGTTAATTATTTTTCTAAAATGAAATCTTCGACTCCACTTTTAAAGAGAATCCCCAAAGGAGCTAGACGACTAATCGCCGAAGAGCTATCCCTTCTTCTAAAGAAATGTATATCCTCAAATTTTCTACAATCACGGAACCATTTATATCCGTTTTCATATGCTTTACTGCTTCCTAACTACCATAGTCAAAGAAAATTTAAATACGTGAAGAAAAAACAAGATATCACCTTAAAAATCTTTACTGAAAATATACCTTCCTACATCATCCAAGAAAACAAATCCAAAAGTATCCCGCACACTACAAGAAGAAAAAATATTCATGGCCAAAAAAGCTGAAGCAAAATTATCAGAAGGCGATATTAAAGGAGCAATAAGGACACTTTTCTCATCTCATCTTTAATTCATCACAGACAATTTTGAACAACCCGATAATATTAGAGACACTAACATTAGTATTAATATGTGGGTTTCAGAAAGTGAAATACCAAAAGCTATTTTCTCTTTCAGGCCTATTTCTGCAGGGACCTCGACTCACTATTACCACATCACTTTAAAAACCTTATTTCAGAAGAACTTGGTAATTTTTCTTGGAATCCAAAACTTTCCATAGCCTCTTTTGTATCTCATTTTATAAATGGATTAGTGCCAAAACCCATATGCCCTTTCTTTTATGGGGCTCCACTTTGTACTTTCAACAAAAAACATGGGGGTATATGCCCAATTGCAGTTGGCCTCTGTTTTAGACGCCTAATAGCAAAAGTAATATATTTTAGTATCAAATCTGGTGCTGAAGCGGCTACACATGCTATTCATCGCTTCCTTAACTTTCAACACATATATGATAAAGTAATTTTAAAAATTGGTTACAAAAACGCTTTCAATATGATTAACAGAAATGTTTTTCTTAAAAAAATGTTTGACAACGTCCCAGATTTTTAGTTCATTTTACAATGCTATAAAAATCCTTACATTTTATCATATGGCGAACAATATATACTTCCGCAAAGAGGCGTTCAACAAGGTGACCCACTGGGACCACCATTATTTTGTTTGACCATTAATGACATCATCTTATCACTACAATCAGATATCAATTTATGGTATCTAGATCCTGTTTCTGTACTAAGCGACTTTAAAAAAAAGTATATTTTTAAGTTCCGAAATTGGCTTAGAGTTAAATATGAAAAAACGTAAAATTTGTATTATTTCTTCAGGCAAATCATACAATTTTAAATTCTTCCTGATTTTATTGTTATAGCTCCGGAAATTCAGGAAATATCTGAAGAATTCTTAATTTATCAGGTTGCTCATTTTCCGAAAATCTTATTGAAAAATCATTTGCAAAGAAAGCAAATCTCCTTAAAAAATTGTCAGAGACCTTTAAATTCTTAAATCATCAAGCTTCTTTATATTTATTAAAACACTCTTTTGCAATTTCTCTCCTCCTGTGCTTCTTCAGATAGTTGACCCATTGGCACCAAGAAATGCTGAATGATTTCGGAACCACACTGTACTACGTTTATAGTATATAAGTGTGAGCTAAGATGCTTTACATGACTAATAGCGTTAGTAGGACATAAATACTCAAAATGGAAGAAAGTTTCTTACCATAAGAAGAATTTAAGAAATAATTCAAGAGTTGCCCAAAATTTTACTAAAATTTTAAGAGATTCTTATTAGATTGACATGACTCAATAGATAAAATATTTTTACATGGATCTAGGTAGCCTAAATTATTATATTATTTTAATATTTATTCATTTCAGTATAATAATTACATACAAATATGAAAGAAACAACATTCAGTGTAGTGTTTTTCTAAAAGTTTCAAAATTCAATTACACATTCGGTTAGGCATTATCCTGTGTTTCATTTAATTAATGATAATTGGATGTTGGGAAAAAACCGAACATAAACAAAAATAAGTTTGAACATTGATGAAAATAATAATTTAACAAAAAAAAACAGGCTTTTCTTAGAGGCGTAATAAAAAAAAGTCAGAGAAAACACGATGCTTTCTTATTACGCCATAAGAAACTACATACCTTAGTTATTAGTCTCCATAACTCAAAAAAGCAAGGTCTTGCACAGCTTCGCGAAAATAATATTGATAATCGTTTTAAATGACAAGGTCACGTGTCAATCAAGATAACCAAAGAAAATTTTATGTTTGACGTTTTGTTACGTCAATACAACACGCACAAATTTTTTGTTTCCATGGCCAACTTTTAAAGTATGATGTTTGCTTTGAATTGTTTCTTGTTATTCTTTTAAATTCGTGTATTAGACTTTTTTCCGGATTTTCGTTAAAAGAAAGCAATGTGCGCCGACACGCAGTTGGCTTTTACGTATACGGTAACTATAAACATTTATAGAAATTAATAAAACTCATGTATATTTGGTAAGGAAAATTTTGTTTGAGAAATAGAATACCCTGACTTAGAGATTTAGAGTATTATAGGAACTCAAAAGGTGTGGAATCCATTTTCATCATAACTTTTGCCATTATCGAAGCTCTAATATTTAAGCCTTTAATGTGTAGAGGTACTTTTACTCACTTCTTGTCACGTAAATATGTGACCAACTTTAAGGCAATTTTACGACTAATCAGAACATATTTTATAACTGTTATTTTTAGATGGTGCAAAAATAAGTACCTAAGATATAAAAAAAATTCTAAATTCGTAAGTAAACCGTGTGTGCTTTTTTTACTCGCTTTCTTAAAACCACATAAGCACAAATTTGTGCCAAATTAATTCAATTTTAGGTAAAAGAATATATTTTTTAAAATCTAAAAATAATACCTACAAATAGGCATTTTTTTGCGTCGAACCGATCTTTTTATTATTTTACACAGGAATAGGAAATTGTAGAATTAATATTAGAAATTAGTAATTAGTTAGTAAATAGTTAGAAAAACAAAATGTACCAAACTTTAAACATTATTTTATTACTTAAAAAATTTTTAATTTTTCGTAAACCAATAACGAAGATATATTAAAATTTTTAAATGTGTGCAAATGTGTATGACTTAATTTGTATACGTAAAAAGAATAAACTATCATTTGAATGATCTATAGGATATATAATAAGAAAAAGAATATGTAAGAGAAATTCTTTAATTTTTAATAGTTTTTAATTACAATGAAAAATCTTGCTTAGAAGAAGACAAAAAATTTTTTACTTAAAAACTAATGATTTTGTGAGGCTTTTTTTTCAACTTAACACTTTTTGAAAGTAAACTTAAAGGCTTGATAGATAATAATTAATTTGCATTAACTAAAAATTTTTTATTACTACAGATCTTGGTTATTTTTTTTTTAATTTCAAAACGCCTAAATTCCTAACATTTATAAAAACATAGAATCAGTTTAAAAGAAATTATATTTGTGATGATAGATATATTTGTACAGGTTAGAAGTAACATAACTTTTTTTAATTTTTTAAAAGAAGTTCTTAGAAATTAGTAACTATCATCTCAACTGTCAAATTTTGATATGAAATACTTTATTTCGTATTTCTTAAAATTGAGAATACCCCTTTTCATTTTGATTTCAAAAATAGATAATATGTTGGAGTTCTCGAATAAAAACAAAAATAGTTTCCCATTAGTATAATGTCTTACACAAGTAAACATAGTTCAGATTGTTCTTCGTTCAACGCACAATACCCTTATGAGAAACTATTTTTTCTTTTACTCTACAACCATCCAAAATAAATCCAACCTATGTCATATTCTTAAATTAGGAAAGAAAAGGCCATTCAAAATTTAAAAAGATGTACATAAGGTGTTCTATATAAAATAAAGAGGTTAATGTCATAATTTGACAGTTGCGATAACGGCTGCTAAATTTAAGCTACCTCGTTTAAAGTTTTACAAAAAATTATGCAACTCCTGTACAAAAAACTTTTTTATATTGCCTTATTGAATTGCGCTCTACATGCGAAAAGCGATCTTTCTTAGTATTTTAAACGCAAATCGATTAAACACTCATTGCACATATTTGCTCCAATTCACAACTTAAATAAAATGTTATTTTCTTAAGATATAAATTGTAAATGAAAGGGATTTGAAAATCATTATCGCGGTTTTCCTATCAGCTCATAAGCAAAAGAGAGTGTCTTAAGGATTTTTACCCTACGCCAGTTCGCCTTATCGTTTGCTAATCTAAACTGGCTCCTCCGAAGACTCTTTTAGCGCCCCACAAAAATAAAATTAATTTAAAATAAGAAACTTGAGTATTATCGGAACAACACTTTAACTAAGCATGGCCTGATTTTGATAAACTTCTGCGGTATTTTCCATGTTGGAATTTGCAAGGAGCCGATATAAGAACTTGCTAAATGCAAAATATACAACTAAAACTTTCACCAAAATGTTAAAAATAGATGAATGTCTTGAAATTATAAAATTTATCTATTCATTTATTAATTTATTTATTAATATCTAGCAACCGATTTTTTACTATTCACATAGAGGGTGAAACCTAGGAAAACTCCGTTTTTCCTTATTAATGACTCATCAGCTGCGAGTATTTACCACATAGATAGAAAATGCTGCTCTTATGGTCACGATTCTTAAGAAATGACAGAAAATCTCACCCGTAAAAATACTGAAAAGTGGCGATTTTCACTTATTATACCTCATTTACAATTAAAAAACAGCATCCATAATATTTATCCTACCGTTGTAAGTGAAACTGAAACATTTTTTCAATAAAATTTTGTAATTTTAATATTTTAAAGAGATTCTGGAGTGCTATTTTTTCGGCGGAGTTAAATTGCTACTACGCGTACCAATAAACGTCAAAAAGGTCGCGATTCTTCAAAAACCGTCAGAAAATCTCGCCCTTGCAAAAAATCTGATGATTTTTAAACACAGGTTTACACCTAATGCTTTTTTGTCACGACTATTTGCTAATATTACTTAAAACTTAGTTTCTTAATACTGTTCTAGTAAAAGAACAATTTTCTGATAAACCCTGTTTTTTATTTAAAAATGTATGTTATTAAGCTTGTTTTTTTGTGTAAACAAACCTTTAAAACATTTAACATATAAAACCATAGATAGCCATGGAATATGTCGCTGTCACTGTTCAAAAAAGTCACAGAAATTCTGTCTTTCTTTTTACATGGTGAGAATTTTCGACATTTTTTGACGTTTATTGGTTGGTACGCGTTGTAACAATTTAGCTTCGCCGTAAAATAGTGCTGCAGAATATCTTTAAAATATTAAATTTAGAAAATTTTATTAAAAAAATGAGGCACTTTCTCTTACAACAAGGATAAATATGAAGGACGTTGTTTTTTATTTTAAATGACGCGAAACGTAAAAATCGCCAGTTTCCAGAATTGTGACGGGTGAGATTTTCTGTCGTTTCTGAAGAATTGCGACCAAAGTGTCGAAAATTCTCACCATGCAAAAGGACTTTGACTTTTCTGAATAGTGACAGCGATATATTTCATGGCCATCAATGTTATGTTAAAAGTTTTAAAGGTTTGTTTACATACAAAAATAAGTTTAATAACAAACATTTTTAAATAAAAAAAAGGTGCCTACAAAAGTTAAAATTGACATATTTTTTATTTACTGGGACAGTATTAAGAAACTAAAGGACCCCGCTCTCTTAGCATTGCCACTGGCTTTCGATTGAAATGGGCTTGGCGTTTGATACGTTGTAGACCGGTCCTCCCTCCTCAATGTTTAAATTAACCTTTTTTTGATCCGACCCACAGTTTTAGAGATATAGGGGTTAAAATTTGGAGGTTTCAGATTTTAGAGATTTTTTCCTAAAATCAGTTTTTTGCTTATTTTGTTATATTCGAGTAGCTAACTTGCTACTTTTTCAGTACACCAGCTTTTAGGTAGAGAACCAGGCTATTGAATGCAGTTGAAAAAACATATTTCATTTACGTCACTTTCAGTGGCGACACAAATTTGAAAAACGTAAAAAACTTTTTTTTCAAAATGCAATTTTTCATAAAATCGCTGATTAACCCTTTGAGGACGGAATTAATTAAATTACGAAAAAAACAGTTTCTATCAAAAAATCTTTATTTAATTGAGTATTTAAACATAAAATAGTGTAAAAAATATAAATGTTACGGTTGGAAAAAAAATAAGCGTGGTCATCTGGCCTAACCACTAGTCACTGACTACATTTTGTAAAATTCGTAAAAACAGTTGTTTACACCTTTCAGGCACAATCTGACATTCCTTCACTTGAGCACTTCCATAAGGTGCAGTTAGACTCTAGTAGTGTAGTCGTCGTTGCATTGTATCTGTAGTGAATTGTTATCCATAGATAATGCAGAACAGGATATTTTAGATAAATAGTTAGCAATATTTTTTGGTACAAACTTTTTAATATAATTTACCTTGTTTAACGTTTTAAACAAATATTTGTGACAACAGACACTCCCGCCAAATTTTTGAACATGTTAAAAGATCCACCTTACATATTTCTTTTGTATCAGTTTTTTCTTAATATAAGTTCAAAAATGCTTTAGTTTTAAAATTAGGGTTGATTGGGTACCAAAGTGGATAAAATAAAACATGGGGAAGAAAAAAATTTGGTAATTTTGTATTTGCATACATACATATAGTCAATAGTGTGTTCAGCGATATTGGCAATAAATTAACAAGGTACTATAGTAGCTATATCTGATCCGCTGATTAATCATTCTGGTTTATTATAATTGCGAAGAAATTAGGGCCTTTTTTCTAACTGACAAAAAGGGCTTACTTTTAGCATTACTTCGCTTGCATGGACAACTTATATCAAATAATTTACCTTTTTAATCTTATATATTGCTTTAGTAATAACCTTTAGAAAAGTTATAGTACCGTATTATATGCGGTGCACGGTGTAGGTAGATATTTTAGGGCGCGCATGAAAGAGGTGGCGTGAACACACCAACTTTAAGCATGGAAGTTATTTCGTGGAAATGCAGACAGTCGATATTTTAAAAAAATTAACAAAGTATTATATTTACTTATATCCCTATCCCCTGACCAACCGAAGTTAATACTTAATAATGGTACCTACTGTGGCGCTATAGTGCCCCTCTAACTTTTTTAAAGAACATTTTTCCTCTCAAATATTACTTTTATTACCCACTAGACCGCTGCGCCGCTCTGCTTGTGGTTTTACCCATTTTTCCCGTTTTTATTCATTTAAATGCCGTAACTTTTTTTCCGTAAACCGATTTTCATGAAATAAATGTCTATGTGTTGTCCAGCAACACAAGGAATGCAATAGTGAGAGTCCCATCAAAATCGGCTGGGCAAAAATTGTGAAAATTGCATTTTTGGTATCTCGTTTTGTCAAACAATTAAAATCAGTATTCAATGTATAGATAAATAATTAATTATAGTCAGGAGGATAAGTGGCGATTTTTAATCGAGCATGGATTATCTTACCATAGTAGATTTTATGGTGTCATATGAAAGCTGAGACACCCCAGATTATGAATCCCCCCAATGATATCTCGAAAATGTTGAGCGTATTGAGATATTCAGCGCAAAATCCAAAATAGCGGCCAATGATTTTTTTATTTTTTGTGTAGAGACAAACTAATGGAGCCTGATATCAATTTAGATAGATTTTCGAATACGAGGAGTTTGAAGCTTTTATCAAAAACTACCTAAAGCGACATTTGACATATTTTTTAAAGCCATTGGGTACAGAAAAATGAATATATATTATTGAAAAAATATTTATTTTTATTTCCTTTACAAAAATGAATGAATTTTAATATCGTTTTATAGGTTCTTTGATGTGAGAAACTTGTATCTGTTAACGAAAATTGCATTAGTGACATTTACAGCATGTAAAGCATAAACCAGATATTTTAAGTAATATTCATATTCCTATGCGCTGATCAATCATTCTGGTTCATTATAATTGTGAAGAAATTACGGCTTTTTTGTAAGTAACAAACATTTATAATCCCATATTTTGCTAGTAATAACCTTTAGAAAAGTGATAATACCGTGTCAGCCGTTGTTCTGGTCAAGAAAACATACATCGGTTGGTAAGGGGATGGGGACATACGTAAATACAATACCTTGCTCATTTTATTTTACAGCAAAGATCGACTGTATGCTTTTCCACGAAACAACTTCCATGCTTCACATTATTGTGTTCATGTCATCTCTTTCATACGCGTTCGTATGAGTCTTTTTGACCACAACAACGGCTGATACGGTACCATAACGTTTCTAAAGGTTCTTACTAGCTAAGTATGGGATTAAAAATGTAAATTATTTGATATAATTTGTCCATGTAAGCGAGGAAATAATTCTAGAAATAAGCGCTTTTCGTCACTTAGAAAAAGGTCCCTAATTTCTTCGCAATTATATAAAACCAGTATGATTGATTAGCGGATATATAGGAATATACCTAAACAGCACTTACAATATCTTATTAATTTATTGCTTATATCACTGAACACACTATCGACTGTCTATATGTATGCAGACACGATATTGCTACCTTTTCTATCCCTTTTTCCCCCACGTTTAATTTTGTATTTCTTTGCTACACTTACAATATCTTCTTAATTTATTGCTTATGTCACTGAACACACTATCGACTATCTATATGTATGCAGACACAATATTCGTATTTTTTTTCCCCTTTTTCCCCAAAGTTTAATTTTTTATTTCTTTGCTACCCTAACAACCTCAATTTTAAAATTAGAGCATGTTTGAACTTAAGCTATTTAAATATTGGGCAATAACGGAACTTGCTCGATTAATATCAAAAAATATGTAGGGTGAAACTTTTAACATATAACCAATATTTGTTTAAAGCATTTAGAAAGTAAATTATATTAAAAAATGTGTGAAAGAAATATTGTTAACTCTTTATCTATTAAAATAATCCGTTTTGCATTATCTATGGACAACAATTCCCTACAGCTACAACGCAACTGCGACGACACTTCTACAGTCTAAATGCACCTATACGGTGCGATGTGGTCCCTTGCGGATGCTAAATTGGGTACATCTAAGTAATGGGGTATGAATGGGCATATGAGCATTTTTATCATACCTTATTTCTTGCGGTACAACAGTTTTTGAATCTATTTGGGGCTTTTCTGTACTTTTCCGGCCACGTGTTACTTGTTCTGGATTTGCATCAACTAAGCCACTCAATAGAGAAAGGCGAAACTGTTTTAAAGTCTTACTGTTTGGCATTCTTAATTTGAAGATGATGTAGGAATTAATCAGTGTGGAATTCACAAAGTACCAAAAAATTAAGTGCCACCATTTCCGTGATTTCCTGTCTACTTCGTAGAGCGATTTATCGACATACCCCATGTGATGGTTATAATCGTTAATAAGGGATGGGCATACTACGTCTTCTTTAGTGCTGTCTTTTCTCCTTCTAGAGGCAGTTTCCGAGTTGGCAGGATTAAGAAAATTTGAGATGAAAAGGAAGCTTTTTCTGTCCATCTATTTCAAGGCTACAATTCGATTAGTAGATACTCGATAGTCCGATTCCCCTCTTTTCTAAAGCTTATGGTCACGCAACTTGGTTGGTATATTTTTTCTATTTTTTCTTGCGGTCCCACAGGCATTAAGCTACTTTGCAGTTCAACCGAATTGAAAAAATTATCAAAATATAATTTATGTTTTTTACTAACTGACTCTCTAGGTAAATCTTTTATAACCCGTGCACCCAAGGACTTTTCGGTAAGATTTGCAACTTTCCCCGTATAAATTTGAAGCTGGGACATATATGCTGTTTCGTCACATCTTAGCCATACCTTGTACCTCCTCTTTATCGGCTTTATCGGCATATAGGTCGCGATTCTTCAGAAACGACAGAAAATCTCACCCGTCAGAATTCTGGAAAGTGGCGATTTTTACTTATCGCATCATTTAAAATAAAAACACAGCAACCTTCATATTTAACCTAACGTTGTAAGAGAAATTGCTTAATTTTTTTATGAACATTTTGTAAATTTAATATTTTAAAGATATTCTGCAGGACTAGTTTATGGCGGAGCTAAATTGTTACTATGCGTACCAATAAACGTCAAAAATTCTCACCATGTTAAAGGAAAGACAGAATTTGTGTGACTTTTCTGAACAGTGGCAGCGAAATATTCCATGGCCATCTATGTTTTTGTATGTTAAAAGTTTTAAAGATTTGTTTACACATAAAAATATTTAAGGAATATTAGTAAATAGTCCTGACAAAAAAGCATTAAGTGTAAACATGTGTTTAAAAATCGTCAGATTTTAGTAAGGGCGAGATTTTCTGATGGTTTTTGAAGAATCGCGACCATACTGTCGAATGCTGTTTCATCCTGTGAATCGTATCATAGAATCATCTATGGATTGGTACTCACTTGGCATAAATGAATTTCGATAAGAATCTGACAATTTATCAAGAAGTAGACGAATTTTATATAGATTGTCAAAATTGTCATCCTGCCTTTTCGATTAAGCCAAAGCGATCCCTGGACATAGCAGTACTTATATAATCATCTCTAAGTTCAATGCGGGGTGACCAATAATCACGAGAGCCGTGGAGGAGATTCAGACTAAGGAACACTTTTATTTCGACAGAGGTTGCTGGAACAAATGAATTACAATTGCCTAAATGTTTTTGAACTGCATACGGGTTAGTTTCGAATACAATCTTATCGATTAGTTCCAAAGTTAACAAATGTAAGAAAATATCAGTTGGGGTTTCCACATCGTGCGGTAAAACGGGTCCAGTATTTTCAATAAATGGGTCTACCTAGTTACATAATGTGGTCTACTTTGTCCACTAAATTGTACTGTTTCGAAGCTGTAACTGTAATTGCGCCAAGGGCATCTTGTCTTCAGGTTCCCATTCATCATCAGTTGTAACTACAGCCCTATCTAAACCAACTTGTTCTTAGAGATCTTCTAAAATATCAACGTCCATTGCCATGATATCAAAAAGCTTGTTAGGAGTTTCATCTTCGGAAAAAATAGATACCTCAGATTTACAGTCGGATGATATATCGTTTAGAGATCGTAGATTTTCCAATTCTTTCAACGGCCAATCTTTAGATGGATCTGAAAAAAAATGGCGAAATTGATAAAAACCCCGGCGGACTGAATCACTACTAACGCAAAAAAAAAGTGGTAAAATATGTAGGTAATTCACTTAAACACCACCTGAAATTGTGATAGTCTAGGCCTATATTTCAAACCATTCGTTCTTCCTAAACAAAACTCAGATTTATTTGCTGATACATAATTCCAAAATGTATTATAATGCCTGGTGTCATATCACAAATCATTGATCACTGACAAAAAAAAACAATTTCTACCAAATAGTTGTAACAAAAATAACATATTCTAACATAACCAAACAATTGGGCTCAGTTAAGTTTGCCCCCCCCCCAGATCGATTTTCTCAAAAATTTTTATGCCAAAATTTGGCACACATTTTGCACACCACAAATCAAATTTTGCATACCATCCTACGAAAAACTACAGCAAATTTTCTGTGGGGGGGTGCAAACTTGACGTTGCCCCCCCAGTCAATATTTTTCAAAAAATTTTGTGTGATTCGAAAGGTATTTTGCACACTTAGTTTCAAATTTTTCACATCCTTCAGTACCCCACAAGAGCGTTCTCAAAAAAGTTTGCCCCTCCCAGCTAATATTTTTCAAAAAATTTATGTCAGTCCAGAAGCCTAATTTTGCACACCTATATTAAAATTTTGCACACCTCCCAGTAACTAGAATGGAGGTATATGCACTTATCCGCTGATACCTGTCCCGAACTCAGATATAAGTGCTGCCTGAGGCAGGAGGCTGTACGTGCCGTAAAGAGGAATGCATGCTTACCTACACCTACCACGCCCGATAACGTTTTATGTAATATATTAAAATGTCGCTTAGCAGTGCCTAGTTTTATTTGTGAGCATGATTCAGAATGACTTCGGGTGAAGTTTCCGAAGTTTGCAACGTGTATTTTAAATAGTGGCGTTCTATTTCGGCAGGAAAGTCAATGTGAACACCTCTATTTCAAATACATAACATTACGTAACGCCTGGTTCGCACCTATGAGTGTCCACCCTGACTCTAGAAACGCATCACGAGATCAGCCATGCATTTGCCGATTTTTTAAAAGTGTGTAAAAGTGATTGTGATGCGTTATTAGTGTCAGAGTGAGCACGCATAGGTGGGAACTAGGCGTAACGCTTATAGGGGTTATGTAGGGGTGAGCGGGGGTTTCGCGGTTTTCGAGTAAAAAAGAAAAAAAAGAGGGGGTCTCTGGCAACAAATCGTTACGTTATTTTAGAGGGGAGTAGTCCCAAACGTTGCAAGGCGTTATATGTTATTTTTGGTTGTTCTGCACCAAATTTTGAGGTTTTTTCGATCTTGGGCGTGTTGTCTTTCCACTTTGCAGTGGGTATTTGTGGAAGAAATGAAATTAATGGACGAGGCTGGGAATAACTATTTTTTTTTTATATTTTGCCAGAAACAAGAAACCGTCTGGGCGTCAAAAAAAATCTGTTTTTTTTAAGGTAACTATACAGTTTAAAAAAGTGTAGGTTGTATAAAAACAAGCTTATAGAACCATGGAGTGAATTAGAGCGTACCCCTATTCACTCTACGGTCCCGTAAGTATAGGTATGTTTTAATCCCATTTTTTTGAGCTGTAACTTTTATTTTAGTTTATTATTGAAGTAAAATATGCATGCGGGAAAGTAGGAAGATCTGAATGAAAACAAAGCGTCGGTTTTTTTAAGGAAAGTGTTTATTTTATTTATCAAACAAAATTCGGAGACGTGCCTACTTAATTATTATTAGAAGTGGAACAACACGCAATTAGGATTTACTTACTTTCGACTAACTTGCGTGACAAAGACTTTTATGGAACTTAAAATTAACGTTTTTATTTTATTAGACATTTAAAGCCAATTATCAAAGTTATCACTATCCTAAGACGTATTTCTATCGAGTGGACCAATCAACCATGTGCAGTTTATGGGGAATGCGAAACAGCAGGACAACACGAGAGAAGACGTGACGTTACGTAGGTTTCACCCAAGACGTTGCTCTATCAACAAAAAATGTGTCATTTCGATCAGCTGGAGATGTCATGCATTTGCCATAAATTTAAAAGTGTACTGGGTTAGTTGGTTACTTGGTTAATTGGTCGACAAGATAGAGATACGTCTTAGGATAGTGAGTGGGGTTCTTTTAAAGAATATTAGCAAATAAGTCCTGACAAGAAAGCAGTTAGGGTATTGACTGATTTGATTAATTCGTTTGTGAGTGTGCCAGTATGTCACTGTCCACTGCGACTATTTTGTCTATTGGGTCTATTGTGGCTCACTTTTAACATTTTTTCTTGCTACATAATATTCAGCCCCTTAAAGAGGCTCGCAACTTGCTTTGGTGAAGCATCATTCAGATCCAGTCCGTCGATCTGTGGTTTGCCGAAGATACGTTGACGCTGACGTGCAATGGCTCCATACAGAGCCTACATTCGCTGTCTTCAATTAGACCCATTCTGTGTAATGGTACTTTCAGCCTGCAGTGACCGGTGTATAGATCAACCATTGTCCGGATGTCCTGCCTGATGAGCTCAATGAGTTTCCCGGCCCTCTTGCTGCAGGGTTCTGTAAAGAACTCTTTGGAATATGCCAGTCCAGGCAATTCTCTCCAATATTGGTGGAACTTGTTTTCCATCCAGCCTGAGAGAGCAGGATTGTGTTGTATGCTATTCCAAAGGCTGGTTCGGGGCCGATAAAGACTGCAGAGGCCGCTTCATGCGCCAGCTGGTCGGCAGTCCATTTCTCCGATGCCCAGAATGTCCCGGAATCCATGCCAGCGATACAGTGTTTATTCGCCCTAGGGTCTTCAGTGTGTCAGAGTATCTTTATTGATCTGTTGCGCCATCCAACGTGCGCTAATTTCAATGGCAAAGAGTTCCGCCTGTATAATCCTGATATTTTCCCGGCTACAATAAGCTCCGGATCCAACGCATGAAGGCATTTTGGATCCGTCAGTGTACCAGCAGCTATCTTCACTTGAGAAACTTATTCTGTTGGTCGTCCAGTCATCTCTAGTGGTGTATAGCTTTTTGCTCTTTAATGTTGTGGGTATTAGATCCAGTAGCAGCTCTAGAATGCAGTGGCTCTCAATTGCCCGCGTTAAAGGGTTTGGGACTACTTGACTTGCCCTGCCACCCCAAAGCCTGTTTCTCCAAGACAAGGTGTAGAGAAGGAAGGTTTAGAAGGCATTTAAGCGCTGCTAATGGTGTGGTGCTCATAGCACTGCATATCAACATACTTGCTTGACGTTGGATGACTGTTAGTTTGGCACGAGCCAGCGTTTGCCTGCCCTTCGTGTACCAGATATGCTTGTACAGTCTTTATATGGACTGATTGTGAAAAATCGACAACCAAGAAAAATTGTTTTCTATGGCAGTTGGAACAATTTTCAGAAAACACAGCAGGTTTATATAAAATGCTGTTTACATTTTAAGTGATCTTTTTGTTAGTTACCTGTTAAGATGCAATTTTGATTCATTATGAATTTTAATTTTTTTCGTTTTTGCCCATCCTTCGATAGTGGTGACTGCTTTAGGATAATATAAAGGCTGTAACCGTTTTTTTGCACATGTGTCATTAATTTTTGATTTAATTTTCAAATATCTGGTTTCTGTTGTCTAATATTACAAAAAAAATTTGTTGAGCATCCTAAAAAAAATCTATTGTTGGTTATGAAAATGTCCTTACTTCATGTATTTTCAAAAGTCTACAGTTGCTGGAAATATGTCAGAAAGTGTTGTCTTGATCCTTTAATCTCACCCAATTAAGTAGACTTACGAAAAAGAACGCCTTTTTTACGTTTTACGAAAGGTATTATCTTTTGCTAAAGTTAATCTTCATTATGTTTTGTGGGCTGAGAAAAGCTATATCCAGTATTAGCTAGCCAGCTTTTGCTTTATAACAGTTTTCAACAACACGCAATTCAGTGACTATATAAAGATAGATAACTTTGGTTTTAAAGTAACTGGTAGCTTAGTATTAACGTAGAGAGTTGAAATTTAACAGAAAAATAAGTTTTCAAAAAACTTTTCTGACATCTTCATCGGCAATTGACTTTTAAATTACATGTACTTAAAATATGTGCTTGTAGGAGACGTATTTTTTACGTTATATAAAATACTGAACAAAACTTTTATTCCTTTTTTGCAACAGTAGCAAAATGATTTTTAAAGCAAAAACAATCTTTTTGATACCAATTATTCTAAGTTCAGTATTTTGTGACACAAACAATGTTGAAGTTAGCACACACTCAAAGCTATATAATTATTCCAATTTTAGTGTGAAATATAAAAATGAGTTGTTTTATAGAAAAAATCAACCAAAAGGTGTACTAGATATTAAAAAAAATAACACAAATGTTTTTCAACATTTAAACAACGATAATAAGCAGATCAACAATACAACAAAATGTAACGGAAATCTAAAGGAATCTAAACAAGAATATAATAACAAATCCCAAGAAACAGAAATGGGTCGACGACCCGTTAAATTAACCGTGAAGCAAGGACTAATAATGAATCAAGTCATAAATACCTATGCGTTAGCTCATGTAAAAAATCAGACTTGTAAAGATCATATCAATGAGTTTAAGATTGGACTAAGGGCGTTTGAGCCATGGGCTTTAAAAAGTAAGTTTTTATTGAAATACCGATCTTTAGTAAAACAATTCATTTTCTTAGTAGTTTTCCCAACTAGTGGCTAAAATAGTGCTTTTTTTAGAGCGTTGGTTTAAATAACGAGCGCAGCTAAAGATAAACAGGAAAATACCTTTTTGTTTTTGTTTTGTTTGCAGATAGCATGGCTTTTTTGGTTACCGATGCAAAATAAATTTTTTTTTGATCACGGCTGCAAAAAAAGATTTCTGCCCGTTTTTTTACCCAAAATTAAAGATAAATAGCGGAAAATAGTAATATTCAAAAAATTTAATTATTCTTGCCTAAAAATTAAGCCATTTCCGCCAGCTTTCCAAAAACTTCGTCAAAATAACAAACTGTAAAAGATCCAAATGTCGCAATAATAAACCGAGTAGTTGATCGCTATGAAAACCAGTGTTATTTCATTTACCAGCCGCCTTGATTTATAGTGTAAAGATGGTGTGTTGCGAGAAGTGCTCTTCGTTCGAGATTTTTAATAGTAGTTTTCAAAACTAGTGGCTAAAATAGTGCTTTTTTTACAAGCGTTGATTTAAATAACAAGCGTAGCGAGGTATTTAAAAACGTGAGTAAAAAAAAGTACAGTTTAGCCACGAGTTGTAAACATTATTTTTATTAATACCTTTATCAGAAATCCAAGAAAAACAGGAAAATACTTTTAAAAATCTCGACCGAAGAGCACTTCTCGCAAAACACACCACCTTTACACTATAAATCAAGGCGGCTGGTAAACGAAATAACAATGGTTGCCATAGCGATATGCCTTTTTACTCGGCGACGTACATTGCTGCGACATTTTAATCTTTGACAGTTTATAATTAGTTTTTTTCATTATTATTATTTTTCGCTCTTTAATTTTGAGTGAAAAACGGAGAAATCTTTTTCTGCACCCGTCATAAAAAAAAAATTTGTCTCGGTAACCAAAAAAGCCATGCTTTAGTTATCTGCAGAGAGTTACTAAAGTCATGTTTTTGATAAAAAAAAAAGTTTTCTGCACACTAAAACGTTATAACACTATGTTATGTAATTCCTTACAAATTTAGTAAAACCAATGGAAACGTCGATTTTGTTTGCAAGGAGGGTCCTTTATGGCTATTTTCGATTGTGTGAAAGTATTACGTTTAATTTAAATAATTTTTAAAATATTTGTTCTTTAAACACAAATATATAAGATCTTTTTTCCTTGACATGAAATCTTAGTTAGCAATTCAGTTAGTTTTAGAAATCCAGTAATTTTAAAGTAAAGGGAAAATGTCTTGGAGTAAAATGACTTTGAGATAAAAGAATCAGATTAACCTACGTACTAATTACTTGTTTCATGCTTTGGCTTACAGATAACTACACACACAAGAAGACCTTTACTTTGTTGCTACGTCTTTTTTTCCACTTTTTTTACAATTCTTTTCTAAATTCTGACCAGCAGAAAAAGAATTTAACGCTTAGTTCAATACCTTTTAAATATACCAAACTTATTTGTGAAATTCGCGTGGCCAACTGTCTCATTTTCAAAGCAACATTCGATATAATAGACCATATAGATACCTATAAGAAACTTGTACGATCTGCAATTCAAATAGCATACAAACCTTTCAGCATATATTTTTTGACTTCGTCCCTCTTCGTCCAGGTTTATTTGCTGATAATGAAATAGTTTCTAGAGTCGAAAACTTTATTTTATTTCTAAATAATATAACTCCAAGTAATATAAAACCGATTGTGTATTATTTTTTAAATTTAGTATTCTTAGACTTAGGAGTTTTATATTAAATGAATAATATTTTTTACAGTTTTACGCTGATAAATATCAAAAATGTAGTTTATTCCTCTAATAGGTTGGTGATTGATGTTAGGTTGTTGGGTTCTTTAATTACTGTTTTTTAATAAAGAAAAATATTTCTAGTTTTTCATAAGAGTTAAGGTTTAAAAGTGTATAATATTCATACAAATTATATTTTAAAACTTATCCAAAATAAAATTTTGGGAAGAAAATAAGTGCCAACTGTTTTGTCCATAAGGTAAGCCGATTTTATGATATACTATTTTTCGCTACCAGGCGGCGTATACACAGGGATCGTCAGCAAATGTTTAGATATAGGAATAGCGTGAGTTGAGTAACAACGCTATTTTAATCAAATTTACTAAGAGAGGCACTTAGCGATATTGTCCAGTGGACAATTTAGAAAAAGTGATTAAATCTTTTCACATCACATTATTGACGCCACTCTTACAAACGTAACTTGCAAACCATTACTTTGAACCGCGCATAGGATTATATCTGGCAGTTGAAGCTACACAGGCAACTATGCACACCTCACTAAGAAATGCAGGAGGCCGTAAAAATAGAAATCTACACTTTTTAGCAGTTAATATAATAGAAAAAAACCCTGCAAAATATAAGGTCACTATAACATGAATCTTAAAAAGAGGTAACGTTCGTAGCAGCACCACCCCCAATTCGAGTTTCATACTGCTGTTGGTAGTAAAATATTTGGTTGGTAGTAATTAAATATTTAAAATCTTTTTGTGACAATTGACTTTTAAGAAGACATGAGTGGCATATGCAATGAAAATGGATACTTATACACTATTTGTGCCTAAAAACGCATTTCACTTATTTTATTTAAGCAATCAAAATTTAAATAATTTTTATGGACAAACAAAAAAATGTAAAAATGAATTAGTAACAGGTAAAGGGCCATTTTGTATCTCCTGAATAATGCACTTAAATATATGCATTTTAAAAAGTGGAAATCTTGGAGTTAAAACTCTATATATCGTCAACGGAAACAGTAAAAAGAAAAATTTCCCTTTCTGTTTTACCGACAACTCAGATACCAATTTAAGCAAAAACATATAAGTATCAATTTACCAAAATAAAAATAAATAAAAATTTTATAATTGCTGCAATATTATAATAAAACCAACATTTATTTACCTGTCTTTCCTGTCTTCTTAGCAAAACACTGAACAAAAAGAGAATAAAAGAAATTCGCGCTTAAATGAAGCAAATCAAATTTCCAGTCTTAGGCGCTAATCAAGGGAATGAAAAAAGCAGACAGATAAAAAGAAAGATCAGCGGAGCAGCTGCTCTAGATGCCAAATAAATGAGGAAATGAAATAAGAATAAAAAGAGAAAGATCAAATAAATAACTTCTTTTAACGTTCCTAATTAAAGATTTAAATAATTGAATTCAATTTCCACATTATATTTATAATAAAATTGTAGTTTTGTTATATAAAGTGGAACTTAACTGGAAGAAATTCGTTCAAAATGAAGAATTTTTTTGCCGTACTTTTTTAAATTTTAACCAATAGTGTGGAGTGGTTAAGTAGTTGATTATTTTTTTTCGCTTTTCTAATTCATAACTTTTTGGCTTTGCTGCTGAACCTTTTATGAATTTTCCTCATTTATTTTACATTTAGACAATTTTTTGAAGAAAAAATTGTATTACTTAAATTTCCACGAAGTTTCTTACCTGAACTTCGACATCGTTCATCTTATTTACCTCTCTTTTACTTGTTTTGTTTTTATAAAACAAGTTATAGTGTCGCCTTTTTCATGATGACTAATGAAGCCCTTGAACGTTTATCGAGGTTTCCTTCTCTTTCAGACAAAAACGGAATTAGGCTTCTTTTGCCATACTGAACGTGCACATGTGCTTATAGAGTGTAGTTTCGCTCTTGCTTTAGCAATCCCGCAGAAGATTTTCGGTCCGGTAAACGCCAAGCCTTGCCTGGTCAGTTAGTTAGCTTTTTTGTTTCTTGAGTATCCTTGATGGCCCGGAACTCAGGCTATTGTTACTAAATATTTAGTAAAGTAATAGTTTTAATTTTTTCTAGTGTTTGATTCATCGTCCAAGTTGATGTCAGGCATTTTAAACGGAAACCTTGCCGAAATGGGATCATATTGGCCTTGTCTACACATTTTTGAAAAAACTTCTTACGGACCAATTAAAGGCCGACATTGTAGCCTGAAAATTGTACCTACAGATCAATTAATGGAAATTATTTTAAGTTATAAAAATGTTTCCAAAAAGGTATTCAAGATATTTTTTTGTAGTAAAGGCATTTGATAGAATTCAGAGTTGGTGGGTAACCAAACGATATTGACAATAAAAAATACAGGGCCCTACCTAACAAATTTGTTTTTATTTTTATTAAAATAATAGTTATGTAAAATAATTTTTTTTATAAAATTAAGCTTTTCGAATCTACGTGATCAATTTGGATGAAAAACTTTTTGCAGCTAAAAATTTGTTGTTTTGCAAAAAAAAGAATATTTGCTACCGCCCTGATAAGTGATATATACACCACACTTGCAAAGGCTATCAACTGCTTTCGCTGAAGTTTTTTGGACCACAAATATTGTGACAAGACTTTACTCATATCATTAGGGGCGGATCTAGGAATATAATTTTTTTTTTGGGGGGGGGACATCAATGTCGCTTGTTGGAGTTAAAAAAATAATTAGTTGTCCATGATTTGGGATACGTGGGAGGGATTCTTCCCTTTTCCCCCCTAGGTCCGAGCCTGATATTATTATGTTCAAGAGAAAATTAAACAAGAGCATTATAGCCGCGAGAATATCAACGAGCATTTTACATTCCACTAAAATTGAATTTTGTATATTCGATTGCATGAGTCATCCTCAGTGTTTGATGTAGATTTCTTAAAACCTAATGCTAGGACGTACAAACAATATTAAACAATTTTTTAGACGATATATTTTACCAGAAAGTCGTTGATAAATAGGTTGTTTTTGCCTAATATTTAGATGGCAGGCAATAAATGTTTTATGTTTTTATTAATTTTAGAGATTTCAACTTCTTAAGAAAAATGTCATGAATAACGTCCAACTAACCTGGTCAGTTTGCGTGCCACATTCTTGCTCCTATTTGGACGTAATAAATCATTTTAATAAAATAATTCAGGAAACAACGCAAGGACTAAATTTGACAGTTTCACTTAAAGGCGAACATTGTTTTTCTATTGATGATTTGCCTGATTTCACTCTGAGTGATTTTTTGTTTATGTAAGTATTGACCGTCTGATCGTTAAATGATATATGTATCTAGTATAGTGTTAAATTGGAAGGTTACAACATGAAATAATAAATATCCATGGTCAAATTTCCATCTATACCCCCCTCTGAAAGAAAATTAAATCAGCCATTGTAATTAAACAAAGATTTCAGTTATAAAAATTCATCTTTATCCCACCAGTTGCGAAAATTATTACGTTTAAAAAACAACAAAGTGACTCTCGTGTCCGCAAATAAAAATTAAAGTAAGACTCATATCGGAAAACGCGTTTTTGTTTCTCACTTCATTATGAACAGGCTCTGATGATTCCTAATAGGCACGAAACCGGTCTGTAGGTGTCCGGATTCTCCATTAGAGATTGAAGGCCTGATCGTAATGAAGTGAGAAACAAAGATTTATCAAAAATTATGTGTTGTTTTTTTTTCTTTTAGATTTGTGGTTGGACTAATCCTTACAGTTAATTTTTTTTGCACTGTGATTCATATGGCTAAAAAGGGTAAGAATCGATATACACTTTATTCCAAATTTAACTAGACTAATAGTTTGACACTGACACACTTGATATAATAAATATATATAAATAATAGACACTCAAGTAAATAGACAATTAAAGTTAATTTTCAGTTTTATCAGCATTCGTATCCTTGTCTCCATCGAGTTGACCTATCAAGCAGGTGCAGTTTTAAAATCATGGCGAATGCGTGTCAGCTCCAACCGATTTAATGCACAAAAACCTCGTTAGGTACGGATAAGTCGTAACGTTACGACCGTCCCTGTATACGAAACGATGTTTTGGTGCATTTGATCAGCTGGAGCTGTCGCGCATTCGCCATTAGTTGAAAAGTACACCTGCTCGACAAGTCGACTTGACAGAGATAAGGATAAGAATGCCGATAAATCTGAAAACTAACTTTAAGTGTCTAATATTTCAACGCATCGTTATCGGTATACCTAACGTGTTCGAAATAAAGCCAACATATTTGTTTGAAGGGTGCGATGACAGAACTACTGATTGAGATGGTTACGTACGTTCGTGGGTCCGCAACGTTACGTACATCCCTCCGTACGCAACTAGTGGCATCAGCTGTTGTGTCATCGCACCCGTCAAAAAAGCGATCGTCGTTCGAAGCATCGCATAAAAAAGTCAAAAATGAAGTGTATTTTGGCTTTATTTCGAACGCGTTAGGTATACCGATACCGATGCGTTGAAATATTTACTTTAAAAATCTTTTCGTGAGATATATTTATAGATGCGAGTGTCTTAATTTCATGTACCTTTTGATTGGATTTTTAAAATTTTTCTGACTTGTCTGTAAAAATAATTTATATATACCTGTGGAGTTCTAGAGAAAAATATTGCTCAATATATTCTCATATTACTTTTTTGCTCTTTTATATTAAATCTTTCTACTTTATACTTCTTTGCGCATCTATACCTACCCATAAACCGAACAACCCAAAGATTCAAATTTTCCATTTTCCACGCAAAACGAGCGTCTAAGATATGACCCCTTTTTAGGGATGCTTTTTAAATGGCCCAAGAGAGGTATATTTTTGACAAGAGCCCTGTGATTTCATTTAAAAGCGAGCTTCTCGCGTTTTTTTGTTTCATAAAAAGAAAGGGAAAATAGTAGTATGCCAATATATTTAAGTCTTTTTGAAAAAACCTCAATTGTTAAAAGATCCTTAGTTATTATCTATTGTTTTCTTGTTTTAAATTTTTCGGCTCTTCTAATTTACTCTTTTTTTTGTTTTATTCTTGGCGCACCTAAAAAAAAATATCGTTGGGTATTATAAATTCACATTGACAATGCATGCTTTTAAACCTTTAACATTGCAGCAGAGTAAATAAAATGTATTATAAAACGTGGGACAGATTAAGTATGGGTAAAAATTCTACAAAAATAAAGAAATTTTTAAAAGAGTTCATTAAGTTTTCAGTTATTAAACAGTTCTTGGACTGTTATGCGATGTTGGAGGATTTTGCTGAAACTCTGAACGGTTTTCTGATGCAGTGCTGGAAAGCGCTATTATGACATTCAACTACTGATTTGACAACTGATATCAAGATCACTTTTTTCTATTTTTTATTATTTACTTGCATCGGCAGAAGTCATTTAATTCAAGATTATTTTACACTTTCCCCCAAATTACTACTCTGCAAAGTTTCTTGCCGTTACTTTATTTTGCTGCACACATACAGACACCTTAGGGGGAAGAAAAAGGTGGAATTATCGAAGTGTGAAAGTTGAATGAACCAGAAAACTTGGATAGCGTGCATCGTTTGAGGACTTAATATCATATTTTATGTTATACAGAGTCTGGATTACCGAAATCGCTCTTTTTATATATGAGAACATTTTGAGAGAGCTCTATGAATCATTTTTGTTCATTCTTATGTTTGTCCTCAATGAACAATATCATTGGATATTAACATTTGGATTATTAATAAACAATTTAAAAAGCATAGGTTTTTCCCTCGCACATGTATATGACCAAAAATTATACAATGATAGTATGACCTAACTGATTCATTGCGATACCAATCGATTTAGCTACACGATTTCTCGGTATCTGTCGGTAGACGCTGGCACCATCACATCACATCACATGGTTGCTAAGATGACCCTATTTATAACCACCATTTTAAAATTTTTCCGTTCCGTCCCGTTTTCTATTTTGTCCAAAATGCGGTTTTTAAGTTCGACATGCTTAAAAAAGACCGTCCAATAGTTCGATTCTCTTGCAAGGACGCACTTCCATCAACTGTGAGTAGTGAATACGATCACTTTAGTTAAACGTGGCATTTAGTAGTGAAAAAACAGAGGAGGATTAATATTTAAAATATGGAAATTTACATTCTCTATTAATTTTAGTATCATTTAATTTTCTTTCTTCTCTCACGTTTCACACAACACAACTCTGTTTTTTAACCGAGTTTGTTACCTATAATTTTACCTTAGATTTACAAAAATACACAAAAATAACACAAAAAAAAATTATCGAAATCATGATCGATCACGTTTGATGTTTTAATAATATTGACTTTTCTGAATGCAGCGACCTTGTTACAAGCCAAACTCAAGTACCAGCTTTACGCACTAAGGTACAGTTGGTTGCGTACCCTTTACCTGTTTTTTTTGGTAGGTTAGGTTAGGTTTGTTATGAGTGGTGCAATGATGCACCCTTCACTGCGACCTAAAAGGTCTATTGTGGCTTATACCTGTTTTACAAGTCACTCATCCCATCTTCCCTAATAAAGGAAATCAGTCTATTTGCTGAGACTTCCTCGACATCTTGGGGCACTTTTAACCCAGAGTCAAATATTTTCGCCCTTGCTCTCATTAGTCCTACGCAGTGGCATAGGATATGTACCGGCGTTTCGCTCTCTCGTTCACAGAACCTACAAATCGGTGTATTGCTCACTCCAGTTCTATTCATGTATTGGTTGAGTCCGCACTGGCCTGTATATAGACCTGTGATTATTCTCAGGTTGTTCCTTGATAGTTGATGGAGCTGCTTTGCTCTACGTTTGTCTAGCTAATTCAGAAAGGCTTTGGAGTGCTCTTATTCCGAAGTTGAGCGCCAGTGCTGCACCCCTTTTTTTTCAACCCACTCGGATAATTCCCTATTGACCGTGGCTTTAGTTAGTCGACAGCAGGGCTCTGGCCCTAAGAATGCAGATTCCGCTCCTGCCTTAGCAATGAAATGGACGTTTTCGTTTCCTTCAATTCCTGTGTGGCCCGGGACCCATACAAGAGTGATTTTGTTGGTTCCACAGATCTTTAGCAAAGTTTGAAGTCAGTTCCGGACTAAAACTGATTGGATCTTATTTGAGCTTATTGCTTTCAGAGCTCCTTGATCCTTTTTTGGTAAATATAAAACTTATAATTATTAACTATTCTGCTAATATATTATGCCTCATAATTCCTATAATTTCACTTGGACAATTCATTCATTTAAAACCAGTACTAAAAGTAAAATTTATAGTGACGTCATCTCAGATAAGCCATCAAACGCCAATTAAAGAAACATTTGGCATAACATTAACTATTTTCGGCTTTCGCAGCTTTTTCGTAAATGACTTAAGATAAATGAGCTCTGAAAGATTTCTAGTGCTCCTGATGGACGATGGCAGAGCACTTCTGGATGATTTAATAGCTGAATAAACTGAACAGATCTTTAACAGTATACACCATCCCATCAAAATTAGTTAAAACTAATCTCCGAAGAATTGTCTTAACAACTAGTGACTATTTTTACGGCCATTTGAGCTCTAATTAGTTCTATGGTTAACATTTTTTTTAATAATACTATTTCTAAGGTTATGTTAAGCAATTCGCGCACGAATATTTTAACGTTGCACCCTAATGTGTCAACTTTGCACATTAAGAAACAAAAAATCAATTTGGTTTTTATCGTAAAAAATTCGTTTCAAAACCTCTGCACTCTAGCTCGACTTTTGACCAACGTGTCTCGCTTGTATGAAAAAGTCGTTTTCAAACCTCGGTTTTTAATATACTATTAACCGGCCGTGGTGGCCCAGTCGAAAAATCCATAAAACGGCTGCAGGTACAATATTAATTAATAAAAAAAATCTAGAATCATTTTAGGAACCTTTTCTATGTGATTTTCTCAAACAAGTCTGGTTAAAACATGTAGTATATATTTGATCTTTCTAGCTTTGACAAAACTAAAATTATAGGGGGCCCCTTAGCTTAACGGTTAAGCTAGAAGGGTCGCGGTTTTCTCGAAAACGGCTGAAGTTACAAAATTAATTTAACCGTTACAAAATAGCTACAAAAAGGCTACAAAATAAAACGAAAAAAATATTTTGGCCCCGTATGATGGTATTTTGATGAAATGAAAAATTTTTCCTATACAGCTAGACCAAACTTGATGTTTTTGATGTCGTTCAACGCAAAATTTAGTCGGATGCATTATTGAACAGAATAGTATTTTCCGTCTGACTGAGCTACAAGCAAAAAACTACAACAATTGCAAAAATTTGGCGGCTTTTTGGCTACCAAAAGTTAAGCTTACCACCTGGGATGGTGCAAACTGAGATTACAGGCATTTAGAACCAAATAAAGGTATTAAAATAATTGCCGGCTCGCTGGGCATTAATTTCTCAAAATATCTTAATTTAACGGGAGTAACAACAACCATAATATAATGTTATTTAACCTAAACCTAGTGGCCTCTTGCCGCACATAATACCTACATTAATTTTGACAAAGAAATTAAAATAAGACACGAAAACACACAAAACAAATCCAGTTAATCATACCCAAATTACAAAACAATTGTTACAGGGCGAGAAAAAGAGGTTTAAGAGAATAAAAAACTGTATATGGATAATTATTTGAATGAAAATTATTTTTGTGTATACCTCATCTTAAAGGAAACATTTGATATATTTTTTGTCTCATTAAAGACCTTTTCAAAAAATTTGAAATCATTTTTCTCGTAGTTTTTGGTCTTTTTGGATTGCTCACAGTTTACTTAAAAAACAAAAATGTCAAGAGTTTGCGGTCGCCAACAATTTCATCATTTCAACGACTTCGAGAAAGGACGCATCGTGGGCATGAAAGAGGCTGGTTTTGGTTTACGAGAAATTGCAAGAAGGTTTAAGAGTTTGGAGAAGGTGATCCAATGATGAGACTTATAGACGTCGTGCAGGTTCTGGACGCCCTAGATTATTACAAGTTTGCGATTTACGGAATCTCAGACTGCTTGCTCTCAAATATTGACGTGACAGTATATGCCAAGTAAGAGATGTTCTAGTTGCAACTGCAGAACAAATGTTTTCAAGAATGACAGTTAATCGAAGATTGCTTGTTATGCGGCTGAAGGCTTACCGTTCACTTTTGGTGCTACTTTTGACCCCACAACATAAGGCTCGTCGCTTGGAGTGGTACAGAGCTCATCAAAACTGGAATGGCAGGTTTTGTTTAGGCGGACATAATGAACGCATAGAAGTTAGGCAATTTCGAGGTGAGAAATAAAATGTAGACTTTGCTGTTGAACGTGATACAGCAAGACAGCAAAGTATCTTGGTATGGGGTGCTATATATTTAGGAATCAGATCATATCTAGTCCTCATCAACGGCAATCTGTCTGCTCGGCGATATATCAATGAAGTGCTGCAGCCAGTTTTACATCCCTACCTACAAACTATCCAAAATGCGATCTTTCAAGAAGATAATGCCAGACCGCATATTGCTCATGAAACAATGGATTTCTTACATGAACTTTGCATAGAGACTTTGGAATGGCCAGCAAGATCACCTGATTTGTCGCCTATCAAACACGTATGAGATATGATAGGGCGCAATCTTAGTCGATTACCACGTCCCCCTGGAAGCTAAGATGAACTCTGGCATGCCGTAAGGAGGATTTGGATGAGTATTCCTCAATATGATATAGACCATCCTATTTTATCAATGCCCAATAGAACAAAGGAGTGCATAAATAACCATGGAGGAGCCACTTATTAGTAATTTTTTGATGATTATCATGAAGGAATCTTCTTGGAAATGTAATCAATTACTAAGAGCATCCTAATGTACTAATATATAAATAAATTACCCTAAAATATATGGCTCTCTGGTGTTGCATTTTTTTTCCTCCACTATAGGTGTAAAACCAATTAAAACCTTTTATACCTATGATATATTTCTAGACTAAATATCTTGATGTCAGCTTCTAATCAAACCATGTAGATACCAAAAATCCTAAATTTGGGTTGTTTTTCTGTCTGTTTGTTTCTTTCGTCCATCGTAAAAGCAGTTGGTTTACTTATTTAACCAAGAACTATTTACTATTTCTATCACTTTTTATTAAGGTTTTAAAAAAATGCTTTAAGGCTTTAAATTTATGTATATCAGTGCAAAATAGTTTTGGTTAATATGTTTGTTTACTTTTTAAATACAAATAAATGTTTATATCACTTATTTGTTTTTATTTTTTTTATCTATTTACGCTTTTATCAGTACCTTTTAAGTGAAAACTGTCATTTCAATTATGATTAAATAATAAAGAGAAAAAGTAACACACCAATAAAAAAAACATACTGCAAGTGTGCCAAATTTCAAGCCAAAACATTAAAAACAGCTAGTCGTTAAAAAAAAATTCACGCCAATACCTCACTCGTTTCTATATGTATAATGATATGAATAATTATTAGATTAAAGATTTTGCTATTTGCTAAAAATAGTAGTAAACCTTACTCCGATCCTGCACTTAAGAATATAGATCCCATATCCTTTTTAAAGCTTTTAGCAAGATTTGACTTTTGAACCCTTACTTTTGGCTCTATGTACGTTCAGGAAAGGTAAAATGGAATTTTCTGGTTATTAAAATCTTTTCACGGTTCGACTCCCAGATTGAATATCCTATGTACTTTTGAATTTCTCTTTATAAAACAATACATATCAATAAACTTGTTTTTAACGATAAAACTGACCTATTAATATGGAAATCTAATAAAAATATATATATTTTTTTTAAATTAAAGATTAATCTTATATTCTATTAAAGGACCCTGATTTATTTGATAAGCCAATAAAATTTTTAAGTCAATTGTTGCAACAGATATTGTCTTATTTTTAAAGGAATATCTATTTTAAAAAATTAATAAAAGTGCAAGAATACAAAACACAAATTTTCATATAGCTTTAAAAACCATTTAGTAATCGACTTCGACGACTTATATTGTACTGTTTGTAAAAAAACTGATTCATGCCTGCTTAAAATGTAACTATATTTTTTAGAAAACTCACCAACCATGGTTCACATATTGTCCGTAAAATCGAATTGGTATCTTCTTATTTCCACAAAATCCAGTCCCACTGACATAAGATGTCTTCATGGTCTCAGATTTTTAAGTATGTGCTATATAATAATCGGGCATAGGTTCATCCATAATATGGCAGGTCCTGTTGCCAACTCCATGGATCTGGTAGACGTAAGTGTATTCTTATTAACTTATGTAGACTAAAGCTTTTAACCATTTAACTTCGTAAAAAATTGCACGTATACCGGGTGTCCCAAGATGAGTAGACTATTAGAATATTTTGGAAACTATACAAAAAAAATCATTTAAAACTTTCTCTTCTAACATAAGTCCATGTAAACTATATTTATGAAATACTCTCATATTTGCAGTGTTGCCATTTGCAGGAAAACTTAGCAACAACTTTCTTATTCTAAATTAAACACCCTATATATTTTTGCATTTTTGGATTCCACAAAATATTTTAGGTACATTGTACATGTCCTATATCTATGTTCAACTGCTTTTAAAATATTGACAGATGAATATTGACATTTTTTAACTTTGACAGCACGTAACATCGAAACGTTTTGGGATAGAGCAAAACGGTTTTTACATTCCTATCTTGGTTTTTCACAAGCTATCGCTTTATATCTAAACCCACGGTTAAAACATCCCAAGGCTAGTTTAACCCTGGGTTAAAAATATTTAGAAGGCACATTTTGCGTATAGTCTGATTGATGCACAAAAACGGTTTCGGTACTTTTTTCTTAAGATTTTTTTATATATCAGAGTTTATGGGGTTGAAAAAAAAGACACTTACGAAAAAGGTACCGTTTTTCGTAAGGGTCTTTTTTTCAACCCCATAAACTCTGATATATAAAAAATTTATTTTTGTTTTTTGAAAAGCTATTTAAAGGGAAAATTTTGCGTATACTCTGACTGATGCGCAAAAACGGCTTATGTCCAAATTCAGTACTTTTTTTAAGGGTCCTTTTTTCAACCCCATAAACTGACATATAAAAAATTTATTTTTGTTTTCTAAAGAGCTATTTAGACGGCACATTTTGCGTATAGTCTAGTTGATGCACAAAAACGGCTTATGTCCAAATTCGGTACTTTTTTCTTAAGGGTCTTTTTTTCAACCCCATAAACTCTGATACATAAAAAAATTATTTTTTTTTTTAAAGAGCTATCTAAAAGAAAAAATTTGCATATAGTCCGATTAATGCACAAAAACGGCTTATTTCCAGATTCGTTATTTTTTTCTTAAGGGTGGCTGTTTCGACCCCATGATACATATATTTTTTTTTTTAATTTTACAGGTCTTAACAACAGAAATATTTTTTCTCTTTGGGGGTGTTTTACCCTCTTAGAATAATTAAAAATACTATAGGGTTGCACGAACATGCGAACAGAAATTTGAAAAAGTCAAAATTTTGTCTTGTTATTTTCTAAACGATTAAACTTTCACATGAAGAACAACGCACAATTTAAATAAAAACTTTGTATGGATGACAAGTATAAACTATTGGCAATAATATATAATAAAATCACATCAGATTTGTCAAACACTCTAAAAATAGTGTGGGGCGCTATTATTTATCTGGTCGACTGTGATTTCGCGCGACCGGAGCTGTTTTCGAATCTGAATCCGAATCTGTTTTCAGCCACATAAATAATCCATCAAACCATTCCCAGCGACCTCCGGAGTCGATGGGCATCAATTGGTGAATCGATGGAATCCACTAATGAACAACATAAACTTTTACGAAGTCTTTTAAAATCCGTATTTGATATCTTGCGGTGCGGATATCAATAGCTTGTGTGTTAATTTTATAAGAACGTTGGCGATTCAAATTACGCTTTTTGGTTCTGGCACCTTTGATGACATATTTAAGACTACTCTAGCTATAAAAAAAAATATTTTTTTTAACAGTATGTTAGGATAAAGCGTTTGCTTCAAAATATATAAAAAAATTTCCAAAATTTGGTGGTAAAAGATTGGTTTACGTCGGGAGTTGAAGAAAGAAAAACAACAAAATACCAAATTTGTCTAATTGCAAATATCTAAAATAAGATTAAATAGTTTCCAAATTAATTATAACAATTTAAGAGTTAGGTACAGTTTAAAAAATAAAAATGTATAAGTGAGTTTTGAAAAGATATTTACACATATTTTAAAAACGGCTTCACTCATATTACACAAAGTTAATGCCTCGGGCAACTAAGTGTATAACTTTTATCAATTTTGCTGTGGTTATACTCCAATAAAACAATGAAAACACATTTTTTGTGCGGTAAAACTTCATTTGCAGTCGTTTGTTTTGGAAAACCAATCTCGTGGAAAACTTGTAAATGGGCAATTCGATGCACGAATATGCGGACATAAATTTGAAAAAGTCAAAATTTTCTCTTGTTATTTTCTAAACGATTAAACTTTCACATGAAGAACAACGCACAATTTAAATGGAAGCTGGATCTCAGTGGGATTTCAACGCCGTTTAAGTATGTTATTGGGACAGTTCCCGAGAGCATTTTGTCTCATAGACACAGGTACCGATATCTACAAGGTGAGCCAATAATAGTTGCCAAAATTTGGAATGAGCTTATTATTATCGTGCTTATGATGACCGATATTGGCAAAAAAAAGTATCAAATCCGACTAAAATGATAACGCTGAATATAAAAATAAGATTTATTTTTGCACTTGTCAAATCCTGTCAAAATGGCGGAAAAATAATTAACGAAACTTCAGTTTTTAGAAAAGCGAATACCCCCATTTTACTCTAGTGAAGACACTAAATCGAAAACCGTATAAAAAAGGGACAGTTGTCGTAACTGTAATTTAGTGTTATGACAAATATTGTTTTATTTTACTGTCAGTTTTGTCAATGACAGTTAAGACAAGTATCACTTCTTTTACAGTTTTCATTTTGTTATTTTTTTGAGAGGAAGTAAAGCACACATGTGTAAAAGCACAAAAGTACACATTATTTATTCGCCATTTTGACAGGGTCTGATATACGTCAAAAGTAATAACATTTTTGAGTTCATCGAACTCAATTTAGTATAGTTCAAGTCCCCACTCGTAAATATGTGGCATCGTACCAGTGGTTTTCCCCATAACAGCAAATGACAGCTAAGACAACAGTCACTTTTTTACGGTTTACGGTTAGGTACAGTTTAAAAAATAAAAATGTATAAGTGAGTTTTGAAAAGATATTTACACATATTTTAAAAACGGCTTCACTCATATTACACAAAGTTAACGCCTCGGGCAAGTAAGTGTATAACTTTTATCAATTTTGCTGTGGCTATACTCCAATAAAACAATGAAAACACATTTTTTGTGCGGTAAAACTTCATTTGCAGTCGTTTGTTTTGGAAAACCAATCTCGTGGAAAACTTGTAAATGGGCAATTCGATGCACGAATATGCGGACATAAATTTGAAAAAGTCAAAATTTTCTCTTGTTATTCTCTAAACGATTACACTTTCACATGAAGAACAACGCACAATTTAAATGGAAACTGGATCTCAGTGGGATTTCAACGCCGTTTAAGTATGTTATTGGGACAGTTCCCGAGAGCATTTTGTCTCATAGACACAGGTGCCGATATCTACAAGGTGAGCCAATAATAGTTGCCAAAATTTGGAATGAGCTTATTATTATCGTGCTTATGATGACCGATATTGGCAAAACAAGTATCAAATCCGACTAAAATGATAACGCTGAATATAAAAATAAGATTTATTTTTGCACTTGTCAAATCCTGTCAAAATGGCGGAAAAATAATTAACGAAACTTCAGTTTTTAGAAAAGCGAATACCCCCATTTTACTCTAGTGAAGACACTAAATCGAAAACCGTATAAAAAAGGGACAGTTGTCGTAACTGTAATTTATTAAAACACAAAAGATCAAAAGATCTTGGGTGGAAATAACGAAAATTCAAACTTGGACGAGTATCCCACAAAATACACACAAAAGATCAAAGCGAAAATAGAAATGATTAAACGATGTTTCGCCCTGGGTAACCAGCGTGGGCTCATCAGTAGTTTCACTGGTCACCCGCCACTATACATCATTAAACACCATCATACACTTAGATTTCCAACCTTGAACCACTCACAAATAGGCATCGTTCCGCACTGGTACTTACTTATCCAAGTTACCCGATACGAATTCGTCCTGCCGTGTTAATATTTCCAGTAGGATTATGCTCCTAAGGCAATTAAAACAAAGAAGAAGTTAAAAAAACCTCCAAATCAGTTACTTCAACCGAAAAGAAACTAAAAAACAAAAGATCAAAAGATCTTGGGTGTAAATAACGAAAATTCAAACTTGGGCGAGTATCCCACAAAATACACACAAAAGATCAAAGCGAAAATAGAAATGATTAAACGATGTTTCGCCCTGGGTAACCAGCGTGGGCTCATCAGTAGTTTCACTGGTCACCCGCCACTATACATCATTAAACACCATCATACACTTAGATTTCCAACCTTGAAGCACTCACAAATAGGCATCGTTCCGCACTGGTACTTACTTATCCAAGTTACCCGATACGAATTCGTCCTGCCGTGTTAATATTTCCAGTAGGATTATGCTCCTAAGGCAATTAAAACAAAGAAGAAGTTAAAAAAACCTCCAAATCAGTTACTTCAACCGAAAAGAAACTAAAAAACAAAAGATCAAAAGATCTTGGGTGTAAATAACGAAAATTCAAACTTGGGCGAGTATCCCACAAAATACACACAAAAGATCAAAGCGAAAATAGAAATGATTAAACGATGTTTCGCCCTGAGTAACCAGCGTGGGCTCATCAGTAGTTTCACTGGTCACCCTCCACTATACATCATTAAACACCATCATACACTTAGATTTCCAACCTTGAACCACTCACAAATAGGCATCGTTCCGCACTGGTACTTACTTATCCAAGTTACCCGATACGAATTCGTCCTGGCGTGTTAATATTTCCAGTAGGATTATGCTCCTAAGGCAATTAAAACAAAGAAGAAGTTAAGAAAACCTCCAAATCAGTTACTTCAACGGAAAAGAAACTAAAAAACAAAAGATCAAAAGATCTTGGGTGGAAATAACGAAAATTTAAACTTGGACGAGTATCCCACAAAATACACACAAAAGATCAAAGCGAAAATAGAAATGATTAAACGATGTTTCGCCCTGGGTAACCAGCGTGGGCTCATCAGTAGTTTCACTGGTCACCCTCCACTATACATCATTAAACACCATCATACACTTAGATTTCCAACCTTGAACCACTCACAAATAGGCATCGTTCCGCACTGGTACTTACTTATCCAAGTTACCCGATACGAATTCGTCCTGGCGTGTTAATATTTCCAGTAGGATTATGCTCCTAAGGCAATTAAAACAAAGAAGAAGTTAAAAAAACCTCCAAATCAGTTACTTCAACCGAAAAGAAACTAAAAAACAAAAGATCAAAAGATCTTGGGTGGAAATAACGAAAATTCAAACTTGGACGAGTATCCCACAAAATACACACAAAAGATCAAAGCGAAAATAGAAATGATTAAACGATGTTTCGCCCTGGGTAACCAGCGTGGGCTCATCAGTAGTTTCACTGGTCACCCTCCACTATACATCATTAAACACCATCATACACTTAGATTTCCAACCTTGAACCACTCACAAATAGGCATCGTTCCGCACTGGTACTTACTTATCCAAGTTACCCGATACGAATTCGTCCTGGCGTGTTAATATTTCCAGTAGGATTATGCTCCTAAGGCAATTAAAACAAAGAAGAAGTTAAAAAAACCTCCAAATAAGTTACTTCAACCGAAAAGAAACTAAAAAACAAAAGATCAAAAGATCTTGGGTGGAAATAACGAAAATTCAAACTTGGACGAGTATCCCACAAAATACACACAAAAGATCAAAGCGAAAATAGAAATGATTAAACGATGTTTCGCCCTGGGTAACCAGCGTGGGCTCATCAGTAGTTTCACTGGTCACCCTCCACTATACATCATTAAACACCATCATACACTTAGATTTCCAACCTTGAACCACTCACAAATAGGCATCGTTCCGCACTGGTACTTACTTATCCAAGTTACCCGATACGAATTCGTCCTGGCGTTAAAACAAAGAAGAAGTTAAAAAAACCTCCAAATCAGTTACTTCAACCGAAAAGAAACTAAAAAACAAAAGATCAAAAGATCTTGGGTGGAAATAACGAAAATTCAAACTTGGACGAGTATCCCACAAAATACACACAAAAGATCAAAGCGAAAATAGAAATGATTAAACGATGTTTCGCCCTGGGTAACCAGCGTGGGCTCATCAGTAGTTTCACTGGTCACCCTCCACTATACATCATTAAACACAATCATACACTTAGATTTCCAACCTTGAACCACTCACAAATTGGCATCGTTCCGCACTGGTACTTACTTATCCAAGTTACCCGATACGAATTCGTCCTGGCGTGTTAATATTTCCAGTAGGATTATGCTCCTAAGGCAATTAAAACAAAGAAGAAGTTAAAAAAACCTCCAAATCAGTTACTTCAACCGAAAAGAAACTAAAAAACAAAAGATCAAAAGATCTTGGGTGGAAATAACGAAAATTCAAACTTGGACGAGTATCCCACAAAATACACACAAAAGATCAAAGCGAAAATAGAAATGATTAAACGATGTTTCGCCCTGGGTAACCAGCGTGGGCTCATCAGTAGTTTCACTGGTCACCCTCCACTATACATCATTAAACACCATCATACACTTAGATTTCCAACCTTGAACCACTCACAAATAGGCATCGTTCCGCACTGGTACTTACTTATCCAAGTTACCCGATATGAATTCGTCCTGGCGTGTTAATATTTCCAGTAGGATTATGCTCCTAAGGCAATTAAAACAAAGAAGAAGTTAAAAAAACCTCCAAATCAGTTTCTTTTCGGTTGAAGTAACTGATTTGGAGGTTTTTTTAACTTCTTCTTTGTTTTAATTGCCTTAGGAGCATAATCCTACTGGAAATATTAACACGCCAGGACGAATTCGTATCGGGTAACTTGGATAAGTAAGTACCAGTGCGGAACGATGCCTATTTGTGAGTGGTTCAAGGTTGGAAATCTAAGTGTATGATGGTGTTTAATGATGTATAGTGGAGGGTGACCAGTGAAACTACTGATGAGCCCACGCTGGTTACCCAGGGTGAAACATCGTTTAATCATTTCTATTTTCGCTTTGATCTTTTGTGTGTATTTTGTGGGATACTCGTCCAAGTTTGAATTTTCGTTATTTCCACCCAAGATCTTTTGATCTTTTGTTTTTTAGTTTCTTTTCGGTTGAAGTAACTGATTTGGAGGTTTTTTTTTTAACTTCTTCTTTGTAATTTGGTGTTATGACAAATATTGTTTTATTTTACTGGCAGTTTTGTCAATGACAGTTAAGACAAGTATCACTTCTTTTACAGTTTTCATTTTGTTATTTTTTTGAGAGGAAGTAAAGCACACATGTGTAAGATCACAAAAGTACACATTATTTATTCGCCATTTTGACAGGGTCTGATATACGTCAAAAGTAATAACATTTTTGAGTTCATCGAACTCAATTTAGTATAGTTCAAGTCCCCACTCGTAAATATGTGGCATCGTACCAGTGGTTTTCCCCATAACAGCAAATGACAGCTAAGACAACTGTCACTTTTTTACGGTTTCCGATTTAGTGTCTTCAGCAGAGTACAAAAAAGGTATTTGCTTTTCCAAAAACTTTAAGTTCATTATTTCCACCATTTTGATAGGGTTTGACAGGTGTCAAAACTAATAACATTTTTGAGTTCATCGATCTAAATTTAGTGTAGTTCGAGTCCCCACTCGTAAATATGTATCATCGCATTAGTGGTATGCCCCATAACAGTTAAGACAACTGTCACTTTTTTTTACGATTTCCGATTTAACGTCTTCAACAAAGTAAAAAGAAGGTATTTCTTTTTCCGAAAACTTCAATTTCATTAATGACCCACATAACAAAAAAAGATTGCATGAATATCCAGCGTATATACAAAAATGGAGAAGGATATTGCCCTGGATATCACCCAGATATTCACCTGACGTGCATAGGAGCTTCAAAAAAGATCCAATTTAGATCCAGAGGTACCCATTAGGTAACATCCACTGAATATACGTTATAAGTATATTCTGAACATGTATTAATTACTCCACAAAAATATTCCGAGTTATATTCTATTACACCCAATTTGATGTTCTATGGTATATCTATTATGGTATATATTTATATATTATATCCTGTCGATATCCGTCACGATATACAAAATGTATATTTGTCCAAATTTTAATTTATATATAACAATGGTATATCTATAAAAGTATATTCTTTTCGTATCCATAATATTTTATTGAGGGTATATATAAGATTTATATTACCGCAATATACTAATCCTTATAACACTGATGTATTCAATTAAGAATGTCCATTACAAATCTATGATCATATATATAAGGTATATACGTTTTGTATATACCCTGAATATATTGTCATTTATATTACAACAATATACCCACTTAGCACAATAACAGGTCGCATCCTAAATTTGGAAAAATTAACGTGAGTAAAATTAACATCAGAAACATATGCTCTCACATAAATAAGCATTTTTTAGATGTACTTTAAACTGGTACAAAATATCGTATTTTATGTTATTTATATGTCCAAAAAATATACAGTATCACGTAAAAAAGTGCTGTTTGTTAGTAAAAACTCCTAAAATGACTAAATTTTATTTAAAAAAAAATAAAAACGCCTTGGACAGCTAAAAATTTTTAACAAAAATAGCTTCAAATTTTTAAAGGTTTTTTAATAATAAACAAACACACCTTCCTCATTTTTTAATTTAAGCAGTTAATTGAATTACATTTTTTTTAATTTTATTTAGAAAATACAGAATTAAGCTCCCCATTAAAAAATTTAGTTTAAGTCAAAGAGAGCAAAGAAGTATATTAAAACTCGCAGACACCATATCGCATTATTACCAGTACATATCCTCAGGTTTATCTCTATCCTTTTTAGTGGTTGATATCTCTCTCTATCTGCAGCATCCTTAATCAGTTTTCTTTGACAATATGAAGCTTTGTATTCGTGGTGCTGCATAAAGAAAGGGAATTTCTTCTTGATGCAGGTACATCTGAAAATAAATTATTTTTATAAACAGATAATACGTGGCATATTCATTTTTTAATCAGTTTTATTCAGTTTGCGGGTGGTACAAAGCAACATTTTATAATAAAAAAAAACTATAAAAATGCCATGGGCAAAAATTTTCTTAAAAATGTGTTATTTTAATGTTTTAAATACAATGCTGTAAAACAAAAATTTTAGACAAAATTAAGTTTATAAAAAAATTTAAAACCAAAACTTTTAAAAAAGTAATTTTTAACTTTAGGAAACAATATAAGTAAAGAAAAAAATTATACAAGTTCTCTAGACTCAACAAAAAATGATTATGCCAATTTTTGGTAAATTTATGCGTGAATATCCTGAGCACTTTTATATGGGACCTTTCGAACATCATCGTTTTAGTTTTTAACAAAAGTAATACATAAGAAACTAAAAAGACACACACAAAAAATCTTTTGTAGCGTCTCAATTTTGTTTTAAACTGAATCAAAAAAAACTTGTCGACAGTTTATACTACTTACCCTGCAACGTCTAGATGTTAAGATGGTCGCCAGGATTATTGTAACTACCCATATTTCCATCAAAAGTCCACCTGAAATAGAAATTTGGTGATTAACAGTTACCATTCCTACCGGATTTATAAGGGCAGACCTTATTTTTGAGTAGTCTTAATTTCACAAAATCCTTAAATTGTTGCTAATAGTAAAATAAAACTTTAATATTTTATACAGGGAATTTTCACAAATAATTCACGAAAATGAATTATGTACTGCTAAAGTCACTTATTTATTTGGATAAAAAATAGAAAAAAACTAAAAATTACAACTTAGAAATAATTATCAATTTGGTATTTCATTTCCTGAAACCTCGTCCAGATTTGGATCAGACTGAAATGTTTACCTAAATTATTTATGTTTATAAAATGGCCTGATTTTTGTGGTGCATTTATCTACTCACCCTGCAGTCCCCAAGAGATGTAAAGTTACCAAAGATGGTGGGAACAACCAACCAAATTTTCATCAAGTGTCTATATGAAACAAAAAATAAAACCATACAACTTATGTATTTGCTTTAGAGATCTAATAGGAAAGCAGAAAAATAAAAGTTTCAAAAGGATTCTTCTTTTACAATACACCTAAATAAATAAATAAAAATATAGGTAAATAACTTTAAATTAATCAGCACAACTTTTATAAATGTACACAAATGTGGGTGTCAGTGATTTACGAGGTGATTTATCAGCTTTCTAATTTAATATTTGTTAAACACAAAAACCAGTTTCTTTACATTTTCACAAGGAAACCAACCAATACAACCCCAGCAAACCCAACTCAACCCTAAAAAAGGTTGTTTTCGCTCTAGATATAACCGTCGTAACTTTAGACACTGTGATACAAAAATGCAAAATACACTGCCTCCCATATAGGTCAATGTTTCTTTTAATTTTACAGTATAAACCTAGCTTTAGATAACACAACACCTGCTGTTTCTGATTGACATTGACCCTTCTCTATCCCTTTTCTACGCAGCGCGTTAACGTCGAAAAGCAACATATATCGTCAAGTTGAAATTCAGCCATATATACAGATGCATTTATTTCATCTTTCAGCAACATATATCGTCAAGTTGAAATTCAGCCATATATACAGATGCATTTATTTCATCTGACGCCACCATTTTGAGCCCACACGAATAAAACAACTTCAATCGCGTTTATCTATTTACCTGCAACAACTGGACGTAAGATAGCAATTCCCAGGGCGATAGTCCATTGTAGTTTAATCCAACCGATAATAAAAAATATTGTTTTTTGCTACAAAACTTTAGAAAATGGCATAAATTCACTGCACACAAGTCGATAAACAAGCGAAACAAGCTTAGTTCCGTATTTGCAGGAGGAAGGATTTATTAATCTCGTATCTGATTGGTTGAACTGAAACCACTTGGTACATACGCTAACGAGTCAAAACGCGAAGTGACAAAGTTTGACAGGTGTCTACGAACAGAATGTTCTTAATAACCTGCCTGATGGTTAGTTTTAGTCCCTAATCTGTCATTAAAAGACATAAAAATATGTACAGAACAAATATACATAAATTCTCTTTTTGTGATGACCCCCCCCCCCCGGTACACTAAAATATCTGCTCTAATTAGAAACGGTTGTGGCCATAGATACTGATTTCAATACTCAACTGAATCTTGTTAGAAAACTCACAAAATCTTAGTAATAAAACATGACGACTTTTTCACTTATTAGTAACTACTTTAGAAATCCCCCTGTATCTTTGAATCTAATTATACGATTTGATTATGGTCTATTTAAAGTGTGATCAGTATGTGTGATTTTATTAAATTCTGCAAACAACCAAAATGCTATGTATTCCGTGCGGGGTTCTTTATTTTGGATATTTCCTTATATAGGGGTATGTGTATTTTTAAACATATCTCTCATGCCCATCATAAAGTTTAAAATAATACTAATAATACTTTCATAGAGAAAGTATTAGCTACGTGAGAGTGACCGATACTGTGTTATACTTGGGGAACATTGTTTGACGGCGACACGAGCACAGCCGCTGGCTTCAGGAAGGAACTCCTTGGACAGCCAGATGCAAAAGAATATAATTTTATTCTTCTTGTTCATTTTCTACAGACACTTACTTATTAATGAAAAGATATGGAAAAACTTACTTGTACTGTTCCACGCAGCTAAAAAACTTTTTGTAGCTTACCAAAAGTTTTCTGAACCCTTTGAAAATCTAAAAGAGGAGGAGGCGGTTATAACTATTTTAAGGAATATTATCAAATGTTATGTTATTTTCTTGTATTATTTGGGAAAAAATCCCATTGTAAAAGTATTTTATAAATGTTTTAACCTATTGGTTTTTTTTGGTTGTATTTTAACTTATTATCTTCTTGCTCATCATAATATTTTCTTAAGGGTCCGCAAAAATCTGAACGCCAATTCTTGGCACTCTTCAAATATCCCAAAGCTAGCTTTATTGGTATTCATCCAGACTGATTTGAATGGTACTTTAGACTTTCCAATAAGTTGTTAATCGACTTAGCTATATAGTAAATCCTATAAACTCGCGCGATTTCCAACCACAACTGATTAAAATATCACAAAAATTTTTTGAAAATCTAAAAAAATCGCTTGCAAGTCAGACTTGACAGACTTTGACAAGCGGTGGCAAAAACCGGCAGTTACAAAATAAAAATTATCAAATATATTTCGACATTGAAAAATGTTCTGTCTATTTTACGTTCATATAGAAATAGATGGACGGGGCAAGGTAGGAGTTTGCTTAATGCAAGCATTACTTTCACTCTCCGCCGCAAGCGCTATGCGCTATAGGAACGTAGTTTCTGCGCGACGCTATCTTTCTGTTGTCTCCGTAAGATATTATGGCTGGAATTTAAAGTCGATCCTTAAGGCCTTCCTTCGGTGAGGATTCTTTGAGGGCTATTCATTGAGTCCGTTTTATAAAGTCTTCCTTGAGAAAGGCTTGCTGAAGGCCACTCTGAAGTCGCGCAATATGTGGCAACGATACATTTTTTTTTGTTAGCCGATGTCAGGTTGGAGCCAAAACAGGATTTTTTTGTGGTGAACTGTGGTGGTTGTCAAGAATGTTAGGTTATTTTTTAGTTTCTGTGATTTTACTGATTTTGTTAAATTACATGTTCTAGTTATATAAGCCGTGGAAAAACGAAAGGAGGAAGGAACTCCTTTTTTCAATAAGGAATGAGGAAAAGGAGTATTTGTGTTCACTGGGTGGTAATCACTTTAAAGAAATCAAAGGGCATGTGAAGAAATAACCAAATATTACAACTGCAATTTTTCTGCATAATTGAACTGAATCATCAGTTCTATCGACAGCCCTCTTCTATCTTTTTTTAATTCATCATATACAATTGGCTGTATATATAATCTTGAAATATATTTTGAGGAAACCGTTGTCAAAATCTCTGAGTTACCTATATTTCTTCAACTCGCCGATATGATGAGAGGGGTTCTTCTACTTCTACCATGTCCTAAGTAGTAGTGCAATAAATTTTGACGTTTGTCCATTATTCAGCAAAAAATCACCCAAAAAAAAACTGCTCTTCAAAAATCACACCAACATCAACCTGAACCTAACCTGAAAAACACGACCCAAGGCCTCCTTAAGGTAGCTCCCGAGCTACCTTGGCCTTTACTCAAACTTAAGGCTTCCTTCAGCGACTATAAAATGCATTTACGACTTTAAGGGATCCTCAAAGACCACTCAGCCTTAAGGAAGTCTTGAGGATCGACTATAAATTCCAGCTTATTTTATTATTATTTTTACAGGCTGCGGGCCGGGAGAAACCGCAGCAGAGAAAGTTTCTTTATTTCGTTATCAAATTGCTTAGCGACAAGCAAAGTTAATTTGCCTAACGCTTAAACATCCATGCTGGCAATCTACTTCATCGTTGTTTGTTGAAAATTACAAAGTAGCCGTTTACAGCCGTTTAAAGAAAAACCTTTTAGGGCGATATTTACTAAGATGGGTAGGACTGTGGGACGCATGTGGTTTTTAATCTGATTTTGCGGGTTTTTCTTTAAACTTGAGTAAAAGTTGACGGAATTTTAGACTTAATATAATCATTTTAATTCCTTGTACAGTGAGTCTATTAACTAAAAATATTACTTACTCATATTTTTTTATCGCTTTGTATCCTTTAATTTACAGAGGTCCATATAAGAAAAAATATCTTACCAAAAAGAAGTAAAAAAATCTCCAAATCAGTTACTTCAACCGAAAAGAATCTAAAAACTAAAAATCAAAAGATCTGTGATAATATTTCCAATAGGATTATGCTCCTAATGCAATTAAAACAAAAAATAAGTTAAAAAACCTCCAAATCACTTACTTCAACCAAAAAGAATCTAAAAACAAAAAATAAAAAGATCTTGGGTGGAAAAAAAAAACGAAAACTCAGACTCAGATGAGTATCCCATAAGGAACACACAAAGGGCCAAATCAAAAAGAGAAATTATTATAGGATGTTTCGACCTGGGCAACCAGTGTGGGCTCATTAGTGGTTTCACTGGTCACCCTGCCAAAACATCATTAAACACCATCATAAACTTTGATTTCCAACTTTGAATAACTCACAAATAGGCATCGTTTCGCACTGGTACTTATCCAAGTTACGTGATATGGATTCGTCCTGGCGTGTTAATATTTCAAATACTATTGTGCTCCTAAGCAATTAAAATAAAAAAAGAAGTTAAAAAACCTCCAGGTCAGTTACTTCAACCAAAAAGAATCTAAAGAACAAAAGATTAAAAGATCTTGGGTGGAAATAACGAAAATTTAAATTTGGATGAACATCCCACAAGGAAGACACAAAGGAACAAAGCAAAAAAAATGATTAAACAATGTTTCGCCTTGGGCAAGCAGCGTGGGCTCATCAGTGGTTTCACTGGTCACCCTCCCCAAACAACATTAAACACTATCATACACTTTGATTTCCAACTTTGAGACACTCACAAATAGGTATCGTTCCACATTGGTACTTATCCAAGTTACCTAATACTGATTCGTCCTGGCGTGTTAATATTTCCAATAGGATTATGCTCCTAAGGCAATTAAAATAAAAGAGAAGTTAAAAAAACTCAAAATTAGTTACTTTAACCGAAGAGAATCTAAAAACAAAAGATTAAAAATCTTGGGTGAAAATAAAGAAAATTCAAATTTGCATAAGCACCAGTGCGGAACGATGCCTATTCGCGAGTGATTTAAAATGTATGATGGTGTTTAATAATGTTTGGGGAGGGTGACCAGTGAAACTACTGATGAGACCACGCTGGTTGCACAGGTTGAAAAATCGTTTAATCGTGTCTCTTTTCGCTTTGGTCCTTTGTGTGTTCCTTGTGGGGTGCTCATCCAAGTTTGAATTTTCGTTTTTTCCACCCATTATCTTTTGATCTTTTGTTTCTAGATTCTTTTCCGTTGAAGTAACTGATTTGGAGGTTTTTTAACTTTTCGTTTGTTTTGATTGCCTTAGGAGCATAATCCTATTGGAAAAATTAACACGCCAGGACGAATCGGTATCAGGTAACTTGGATAAGTAACATTGCCGAACGATGCCTATTTGTGAGTGATTCAAAGTTGGAAATCAATAAAGTATGATGGTGTTTAATGATGTTTGGGGAGGGTGACCAGTGAAACCACTGATGAGCTTTGGTCCTTTTTGTGTTCCTTGTGGGATGTTCATCCAAGTTTGAATTCTCGTTATTTCCACCCAAGATCTTTTGAACTTTGGTTTTTAAGAAATATCTTATCACAAAATATCTTCAATATGATAAAAATATAAAATTGTTTAATTTTAACAACACTGAACTGACTTTCCGCTGGCTGCTGTTTTGCTCATTTTGGACGAGAACCGTACTTTCCGAAATAAACAAAGCCTACATCTATAAACGCGCTACATTTTTATAATATTTTCTATACCTTTATTTTTTACTTCTTAGGAATAGTGTTTATAATAAGTTTTTAATTAAAAATGGGGTTTATATGCCTATTATTAAATTGTTATTTATTAATTAAGTTAATTATTTAATTTTGTTGTTCTACTGCCCAAAACTATACTTTATTTCTAACGCGAGTCACCATGGAATATCCCAAATTTAAGTTTTTGAAATACATATTTTATCCATTTAGCATGCTGTAATATTTATTAAGGCTATCTTAAAATGTTAAAATTTGGAGAAGTACTAGCGAAGTTTTGGGCAACAAATAGGTGCAGTTAAAAGGTTTTAATTCAAGCGTTAATGTCAACATCATCAAATTTTTTTTATTTGTAAGTTAATTCTACATCAAGTTTTTTCTTTCTAGTGGCTGCAAGATTACTTCAGCACGACAGTGTTTGGTGGCACAACAAGTGTCGACACGTTTTTTGTTGTAGCATCAACTCTGCTAAGCTACAACTTCTTTTTAACCGTTCACCGAACCAACAAATTTAACATAATTATGTTTTACCTGCTAAGAAACCTTAGGATGTTGGCTCCTTTAGCTTTAGTCGTAGGTGCTTACTGCACCGTTATAAAACACTTTGGCTCCGGTCCGTTTTATAACGATTTTATAAGGGCTTTTCAAGAGCCTTGTAAAGTATTTTGGTGGAGTACGCTACTTCATATCCAGGGTTTTGTGAATTCAGATTATCTGGTAAGTACAGAAAAGTTACTATTATATGGCAAACGGCACCACCATTTTATGAAATTTGAAATGCTAAATTTAAGAAAATTTGTTTTGGTAATGTAAGCAAACGATTTTGGTGATAGAAAAGACATTTAGTTTTATTAAAATAATAATATTGTAAATAATTGAATTTTTTAAGTCAATAATATTTTTTACATTAACGCGTATTAATTTAAGGTCAATATTTAGTATGTTTTCATATCGCACTCGCAGAACAGAGAACATGCTTTAAGAAAGAAAATAAAGACAATCTTTTTAATACGTATTGAGTACGGGGTGACACTAATTAATAAGTAAATATCTTAGACATTTCCGAAGTTTTTTGCTCTCACGTAGGTTTTGTAGATTTGAAATTTGAGCTATACAATACAATACAATGGTTATTTTGTGGCAACGTGCATCGATTTAATTCTGTGAAAAAATTAGTAGGCTTATCCAATAATGATCTGCTATTACATGATTGTGTGGACTACTTAGGGTCCGCGTTTTTGAGTATTAATTTGACGTTATTTTTAACTATAGTTAATGTCTCGGAAATTGGCGAAATTTTTGCTTTTAGTGGGTTTTGTAGATTTTAATTGGAACTTGCTAAAATGCCCACGTAGTATTTTTGGTCAAAAGTTGGTTATTATATTTCACTTTCCCTATACAAATTAGATATTAAGACTAAATTAAGTAAAAACAATCTCTCCATTCCGCCTAAATGTGGATAAATTAAAGTGAAAACGAAAATTAGGAAATTAAAAAAAATACACAAATTTATGTTTTCTTACTTAAATGTTTTAAAAGGTGTTGAGACAATTTTTAACAGTAAAAAATTGAAATATTACCTATATTGATTCAATATTGTCTTTCTTATGTTATCGAATTTCCAAAATTACTGAAAATCAATGTTTGACGCTGCAAGAAGGATTTAACATATTTCTCACATAGAAAGCTCTCAATTATCCAAAATTTAGGCGAAGAACAAGTGACTTGTGACTATTAGGAATATAGTAAAAGGTCAAATTACTAGACAAAAACTACCTGGCAAAAAAACAGCTACAAATTTTCTTGCCAAATTAGTCAATATATGACTTATTTTTGGTCCCGCATAGTAATACTGCTTACGAAGGATTCTTAAAATATAAAAAAGAGGATATGTGTATACTAAATACAATACCTACCTCACACTTACCAAATATAACCACAGCAAGCACTTTTTTGGGCTATATTTACTATTTCTCAAGTAACTCAGCTCCGGCAATATACACTTTAGAGTGAAAAAATGTTGGTACGGGATTGCGGGATTTTTTCCTTTTGGTTTAAAAAAAGCTAGCTTTATTTTTGGGGGAATGCAAAACTTGAAACTTTCCAGTTCTGTCAGGAAAGGGATTTTGTCTTGTCAAATTCTTTTTTAAACTTCCAGCCAGACAATCCCGAGAGTATCATTAGAAACCAAATAGACTTTATATTAATTAATAAACAATTTAGAAACTGTATTAAATCTACAAAAACTTACCCTGGCGCAGACGTAGTCTTTGATCACAATGCAGTTGTAGCCAAAATTCAATTTACCCACAAGAAAAGTCGTTACCCAAATAATAAACCCAGACCCAGGTTGGATGATCTTCAAGATAACATGATACCAATTGAACTTAATGTCGAACTTAATAAAAAGTTTAAAAACATAATTGAGTCTAACAAAGTTAAAAGTGCCATAGTCGAGAGCGCAATACTCTTAGGCAAGGCCGAAACCAGAAATAAAAAGGAAGTTTGGATGATGATAAAAGATGCAGTAAAAAAGGCAGCGATCAGTACCATGAAATCAACAGAGAAATAAAAAACAAAATAGGGTCAGCCAAATAAGACTGGATAACACAGCAATATCAAGAAATAGAAGATCTAGATGCTAAATAAGACACTTTTAATTTTGACAAGGATTATTTAATAAAAGACAAGCTTAAATCCCTGTGAAAAACCAAGGCAAACCGGATACCAAAGAAAAACTAAAATAGTGGTGTAGCTACATAAAATGTCTCTTTACCGATAACCAATCTGAACAGCCCGAAGAATTCTTAAACCAAGGCATAGATATAACACCAGAGCAAGTACAATATCTTCAGCTAAAAACAGGGCAAGACGAAGTATACACTGAGGTTTTAAAGCTAATAAAAAAACGAAGATTCGGTAAGTACGCTGGTCAAACTTCTTAACAAGATTTATCGCACCGGTAAAATCCCTAATGATTGGCTAAGATCAACCTTTGTTACACTACCTAAAAAACATTTAGAAAAGAAGTCTAGTGATTAACGTAGTGATCAGCCTAATGAGTTATATGTTAAAAATATTTCTAAATATTATCCATAAAAGAATTTATGGAAAATGCAAATCCTTTATGGGCGACACGCAGTTTGGATTTCGTGGTGGGTTCGGGACAAGAAAGGCCCTGTTTGGCATTCAAGTCTTAGTTCAGCGATCTGGGGGATATGTCGGTGCCAGTATATAGCGGTTTTATAGATTATGAGAAAGCGTTTGATTGAGTCCAACACGAATAGCTCATAGAATCGCTAATAGAAGTTGGTCTAGATGACCGAGATCTAAGGATAATCGCTAATGTATACTGGAACTAGACTGTTCAAATAAAAGAGGTGTGCACCAAGGTTGTATATTGTCTCCGCTCTTGTTTAATATTTATAGTAACAAAATAGTAGAGAATGCACTTCATAACTGCGAAGAGGGTCTGACGATAAACGGCATAAAAATCAACTATCTACGATATGCCGACGACACTGTTATAGTAGCAGACACGTTGAAAAGAGAGTTGTTGAATCAAACTGCTGCCAAAAATTCGCAATTCGGACTTAACTTAAATGTTGGGAAACAAAATAAATGGTCATATCCAAGGAAAAAAACATCAGAGGCATATTAGAAGTTAAACGCGAGAATTCATACAAATACTTGTGTTGCCTCCTCAATGAGAACTGGGACAACATGCAAGAAGTTCGTGCAAGAATTGAACAGACCAGATCGTCTTTTATCAAAATGAAATCAGTGTTGTTTAGTCGCGATCCTAATATCACTCTCCAAATTCGTGTGCTTCGGTGTTATGTTTTTAGCATCTTATATTATGGTATGGAAGCATGGACACTGAATGAGGCCATGTGCAAAATTGTAGAGGCATTTGAGATGTGGGGTTATCGTAGAATACTTAGGATATCTTGGATCGGTAGAGTAATTAATGTGGATGTTTTGGTCAGAATAAATAAAGATCTTGAAGTTTTATTTACCATCAAAAAATGAAAACTTGAATATTTTGGCCATATTTTGAGAAATGACAAATATAGGCTTTTAAAATTGATAATAGAAGGCAACATTGAAGGCAGAGGTGGTCCGGGTCGTAGACGGATAGCATGGCTCAAAAATCTTAGGCAATGGTATACTATTAGTAATATGACAGTTTTCCAAAAAGCAGTGAACAGGGTACAGATCGCGCTGATGATAGCAAACATTCGAAGAGAGCATGGCACTTGAAGAAGAAGAAGCTTTATTTAGTCTCTTATTTTGGCTGTCAAAATAAATTCTGTAGTCATCTAGCTAATAAACATTTAAAGGTAAATCTTATACCCAAAATTCTGCTAAAACTTAACCAAAATAGTAATATTTTTTCAAAATTTAACTGGAAAAAAAAATGCTGATTAACATCTGAGAATAAGCTCTTTCCACCGCTAGGCTAAGATCATGAGGACTCAGCAATAATGGCTTAGACCTATATAATAGGTTGACCTTGTTATGTAAATTTAAGGTCGCATAGAGGTCACATTTATTTATTATTAAGGTAAAATTTAAGTCACATTAAGGTGCGAAAACTATGCATGCGCAAAGCTCACCTAATTTTTACATAAATGTGATTTAAATAAAATGACATAGCTTTTACATAAATATTACATCCATGTTACGTAGGAGTTAAGTAAAAACTACGTATATTTAGATTTCAGGTTTACTTTATTTTGCAAATTTAAGGTCACATAGAGTTAACAATTATTTATTAATAAGGTAAAATTTAAGTCACATTAATCTGCATGACATGCGCAAAGCGTCAACTATCCGACATGAGAAACCCTTCAAAAAAGCGGCCATCGTTCGAAACATCACATAAACAAGTCAAAAATATGTGTAATTTGGCTTTATTTCGAACGCGTTACGTATACCGACACCAATGCGTTGAAATGTTTACTTCAAGTGTCTATTATCATAGCCGCGTTCGAGCTAGGGCAGCCACGCTCTTTTTGGGCAAGGACCCAACTTCCTTAAATTAAATGGGCTTTTTATATATAAATTAAGGTTATTTAAATAAAAAACCATGAACTTCCTATGTTTTCGTAATCTGCGTTGCACCAATAACCATTTTTAACTATTTTATAAAGACAATTTACTAAATATAATTAGAAAAAACGTTATTTGGATCGCAGGTATAAACGCCGTATGTCTGAGACATGCAGTAGACGTCCGTCTGCCTCCACCTATTTTTTGGAGCTTTATAACACCGGTTTCTAAACAGTTGTTAAACGTATATATATATATATATATACACCCCAATCAATCTAGTAAAAAAGTGGAAAAAAATGATTTTTGGAACGGAGCTTAGAATACATTTGTAAACAACATACCGAAAGTCCCTTGAAATCCCCCGATCTGAGGTCTGCCATATTGAAAAGATAACAGTTTTTTCACATACATTTTTTTAGTATCTTTGTTTATTAGCGTCATCAGCTAAAATTAAGTATGTATTGTTAAGTTGAATTCTGACAGTTTTGACAGCCCCTATCTCACAAAATATAAAAAATAGGTCTATAGTGTGGTGCATTTTCAAAAAGCATATTTCAAGGAAAATTATTTATGTTTATAATAATTTGAAAGAAAATTAATTTTACAAAAAGTTCGTCAATAGGCTGGACTGAGAGGGGGAGAGGTAAACGTAAATATATTTGCCACCAGTCTTATATCGGCTTGTACATATGGTATTTTCACTTTCGGTGTATTTTATGAAGGTATTTTAAAGCTCTATGCCAAAAATCAAAGATATGTTATTTTTTTTCACTTTTTTTACTAGATTGACAGGAGTATTAAAGATCGCGAATATTCGGTACCTTCCTTGTGGTCTTTTTAATAATGCTGAGAAATATCGTGCCGCTCATGTTCTATCTCTTTTTTTGCATGGCAAGTCAATAAAGCTTTATCAATATTTTAGAAGGATGCAGTTTACCCTTTTAAAGCTAGTTACACCTAAGCTCGAACGCGGCTCCGATCTTCACGTTAGCAACTGAACGTTATACATGCTAAAGAAGTGACCTTGATGAAAAAACTCAACGATAGACCGCAGAGATTGGCCTTTGATATTTTTATTCGAGCGGAAGTCTTTACTTTTCTACATATAAAAGGAAGGCAGAATATTGCGCTATATTCCACGTTTGCGCGTACGACCTATGACCAACTGAAAGTATCTATTACCGGAAAAATACCTTTCTCCGTGGCCTATTTCGCTAATTTAAATCCTTAGTTTGTTTCTTAAGTCTGTTAAAAAAAGCTAACAAAGATAAAAGCTTTTACTTAAACTTTTCTAGAATATTACCCAAAACATGATCAGTAACATTTACTAAGATCTAAAATAGTACCCCCATAGGTAGATATTTACACCTGTAGGGGGTACTTACTTTTAAAACCAATTTTCAAAAAACACTTAGCCATGGAATATTTCGCTGTCACTGTTCAGAAATGTCACACAAATTCTGTCTTTCCTTTTACGTGGTGAGAATTTTTGACACATTTTGACGTTTATTGGTACGCGTAGTAACAATTTAGCTCCGCCATAAACTAGTCCTGCAGAATATCTTTAAAATATTAAATTTACAAAATGTTATTTAAAAAATGCCGCAGTTTCTCTTACAACATCAGGATAAGTATGAGTATGTTTTTATTTTTAATGAGGCGATAAGTAAAAATCACCACTTTCCAGAATTCTAACGAAGGACTGAAAGATCGCGACCATAATAGCTTCATTATTTGTGTTTGAGGTTATAAAGTTGGTAATATTTTAGACCACCTTAGGGGGGTGGTTTAAATGTATAGCTCCCAGAAAGGATTGTTTTGTGGCATTTGGTAATAAATTCGCTTATTTTTCCCTTATAATTTCCCTAAGTAACCATTTTTACAAGGATTAATTTACCTTATTTAAACACTTCCTATTTTGTCTAGAGAATCGCCATATTTTGATCCCGTTTTCAGCATAAAAAATATATTTATGAAAGCACTACGAGGCAAAACAAACATAAGTGAAGGTTACTGATTATGCACGAAAAATAAAAACCCAAAATAACTATATTAATTTATTTACAAACTGAAAGTAAAACATTGAGGTTATCTAAAAGCTCAGTCAAAAAAACTTTTCTTACTCAAAGCCCACTCATTTTAAAGCTGTAGTTTTCATCAGTAGAGGTTGGTACAAGCCAAGGTGCAAGCAGAGGTAAAATATCCGAACTCTTGTGATTAAATGCATCGCTAATATTCTTAAACTGACATTTCGACAATGACAGAAATGTAACAAAACTTGCATTTAAGTGTTTTAATACATTTCATAAATATGAACACTTTTTAAATAAATCCGAAATTAATCTACTCCTTATTTTATTTTTACCCATCTAAATAGTTGTTTGATATCAAGTATTAATTGGAAAAACTAATTTTTAAGGGTAAGTTTTAGTTCGAGTGACATATAACCCCAATTTTAATTTGTTCTACAGAGTGTTTACTATTTAAACTCCGAGTGGGTTTAAATTTTTAAATTTTCTTTTCTTCTAAATTGAAACTTTCTTCTTAAATCCAACAAAAGATTGCGTTAAGGTGATTATTCGATAAACAAATTTATTAAAATCCTTTTTGTAACTCAATCTATGTCCAAAGTCAAAGAGGCTTGGTTTAAAATGGTTAAAATCAAAAATTTCACTTAAACCTAGGACCGTTCTAAAATAGACTAAACCTTTTTAGTAAATCCCACCGTAAATGATTAAGGTACAACTGGCAACACTAGTAAGTCAGCAGCTCATATTTCAATAAACAAAACGTTCCATGGGCGCGGTGAAAATGCGTTTTTAAATACTAAACCTTGATAAGTATTAAGTACAATGTAACTCTTTAATTTGTATTCGTTTGAAACAAAGTAGACAGTTGCTTGAAGTACAAAGAACATGATGTTTATACTAGAAAATATTTTATGCCTGATTTGTGCACAGAACTAACTGCTATTGGTGGGCTTGCGAAATTATCCAACTTGTTTTTTTATTACCTCTTCAATTGCAATAATCGTAAAAACATTTTCAAAATGACACTGACTCTCACTTTTAAGAGTCGTTATATTGGAATTTTCGTAGAGCACAACCCTTTCGAAAAACAAGTGAGTTTCACCACCAGAATTTAAACAGTGAAGGTAGGTCAATTTTTAGTCATTCTTGTTTAAATAATTTTTTATATGCCTTAACAAAATTTTTAAATTTTATGAACGCAGCGATTGGTTTTTGAGATATTGACTTTTAAAGTAAGCTAAAATTATACAGGTAGATTTCACCCCACGTAGTGACGTATCCTAAAGGAAAAAAAAGCTAATGAAAAATTAACGCAAAATCAACGTGTGTTCTCAATAAATTAATAATTTAGTAAAATAAAAAAAAATTGAAACTGAATATCTCAAAAACTAATCGCTATATTTTTAAAATTTAAAAAAGGACCCTCAATATAAGGTATCACTTGGATAATTTTCCCTACTTAAATTCTGGTGGTAAAACTTACCCATAAAAGGGGTGTGTTATAATGTAATAAAATAGTCAAAAAGTATCCTCCTTAAATCGCAACTGGCGTGTTCGAGATTTTTTTTCGAAATGCACTCTAAATTCTCGATAATACCTGTTTCGTTTTCGTTGGGACACCCTGTATATATTTGTCTGCAACACTCGCACTCGTTTAAACCTTCTAGATAGAGTCGCACAAATAGAAGCAAAAACTTAATAATTATTATTTTTATAGTTTACTTACTTAACTTTTTTACGCCACCTTTGGTAAATATATTGTAGAACAAAAAAAATGCAACACCATGTATATCAAAAGAAATATTTGCTAAATTTTTTGCCTTCTAATCTTTTCTTTTTTCACAGATTTTTTCTATTCATTTTCAAAAGCAACCAACACATAAAATATCTTTTCTGAAAATTTTAAATCATTTTTGTCGTGGTTTCTGGTCTTTTTTAATTGCGTACAGTTTAGTTAAAAAATAAAAATGCCAAGAGTTCGCGGTCGCCAACAATTTCATTATTTAGACGACTTCGAGAAAAGACGCACCGCGGGCATGAAAGAGGCTGGTTTTGGGTTACGGGAAATTGCAAGAAGGGTTAATGCCAATCCATTAACAGTGTTAAGGTTTTAGAGAAGATGGTCCAATGATGAGACTTATAGACGTCGTGGGGGTTCGGGACCCCCTAGATTATTACAAGGTCGTGATTTACGGCATCTCAGATTTCTTGCTCTCAAAAATCGACGGGACAGTATACGCCAAGTAAGAGATGTTCTAGTTGCAGCTAAAGGACGAGTGTTTTTAAGGATTATAGTTAATCGAGGATTGCTTGGTATGGAGCTGAGGGCTTACCGTCTGCTTTTGGTGCTACCTTTAACCCCACAACATAAGGCTCACCGCTTGGAGTGGTGCAGAGCTCGGCAAAACTGGAATGACGAATGGAATACCATAAGCTTCAGCGACGAATCCAGGTTTTGTTTAGGCGGCCATGATTTACGCATGAAAGTTAGGCGATTTCGAGGAGGGAGATGAAATGTGCTATATGTTTAGGCAACACCGTTCTCAACTAAAAAGCCAGTTAACTCCTACCGCCTCAGTGCCCTTTAGCCTAATGTGGCTGCCATTTTTATAACCAATTTGACAAGTAAAGCATGGATTTTCTGTCAGTTTGGTGTCAATATGGCACCGATCATAGGCCAAAGGATACTAAAACAAAAATGAGTTAACTGGCTTTTTAGTTGAGAACGGTGTTGGTTTAGGAAGCAGATCACCTGTAGTCCTCATCAACGGCAATCTGACTGCTCGGCGATATATCGATGAAGTGCTGCAGCCAGTTTTACATCCCTACTTACAAAATATCCTAAATGCGATCTTTCAACAAGATAATGCCAGACCGCATATTGCTCGTGAAACGATGTCCAATAGAACAAACGAGTGCATAAAGAATCATGGAGGAGCCACTCATTATTAATTTTTTGATGATTATCATGGAGGTATCTTCTTGGAAATGTAATCAGTTACTTAAAGCATCCTAATGTATTAATATATAAATAAATTACTTTAAAAATATGTGTCCTTTTTGGTGTTGCATTTTTTTGTTCTCCAGTATAAGTGGGCTCTTATTTACCGATTCTCTTGGTTGCCAAGTTTTTTTTTATTAGCATAAACAAGGCATAAGCACAACTTTTTTAATAATGTTCCAAGCTGATTATCAGTTTCTTTTTATTGATTGACTATACTTGAGACGATAATACGTGCAAAAAAAGTAGCTTAAAATCAGAGCTTTGCCTAAGAATATTTACAGTTGATGTGCATCGTCGCGTTGAGGTGTTGTCTAGTCTATTCAATGCTCCAGGTTAAGTTTTTTTTTGTTAGATTTTGATATTGTGTGTGTGTGAAAAGTCAAAATGTAAGCCTTTTAACCGTTTGGATCAAATACAATACATTGTTTTTTGGTGTCATCAGACTGTAGCAATAAGTTAAAAATATTTAGAAAAGTAAAAAAATTAAACGAAGCATTCTATGTTTGAATAAGAAAAACTACAACACTCAGAGAACCATCCAAAGTAAAGTGTCTCCTTAGCTTTTTTTGTTAGTGGTAAGTGAAGTTTGTATTAGCCCCAAGTGAACAATTTAATAGCTGTAAGTAAACCGACCCACTTAGAACCGAGTTTGTTAACCCTTAGTGATTTATCTACTTAAAAATATGCGTCAAGTCACTTAACTTTCTCTTCACTTAGGGTTAATAAATTTTTCTACTAGCTAGTTAACCCTTAGTGATTTATCTGCTTGCCAATATGTGACAGCTTACTTAACTTTTCCTTCACTTACGGTTAGTGAATTTTTTTACTAAGGACAAGTGAAGGTATCAAATATTGAAAAATCATGCGAAAAAATGTATTCACTCTAATAATAATGCATGCTTATAATGAATTTGCAATGTGTTGACATTACCAGAATTCGACAATTCGATTTGCAATGATAATTTTTCTATTTATAGATAGATCATGATGGCAATAAGTTAAAAAATAAAAAAAAATTGATGACTGGAAACGAACCCGGTAACCCTTGGCTTAGAGTTGCTTGTAAATATATATCCATCAAACGCGAAAATTCTCTGATTAAGCTGTAATCCTGATTACCACTTTTCAGTCGACCAACAAGAATCCGCCAAAACGCCTATATTCGGCGGTTTCCACCTATTTCTTTATAAGCGCATGGTACAGTGAATAGAGCATTTAGTACGAGATCCGGCTGCAAATTTTTTGACCGATCGCATAAACACATATTTAAAAAGTTGAAGATAATACTCACCATTCCCAGAAAGCTTATGCTGCCAGTCGGCATTTGGCCTGAAATGTCAAAAAAAAAATTGTTTTTGACCCATTTTTTTGACATTTTTTCTTTTTGAGCGTAACCAAAAAATACTTGTATTGGGACTTTGACTAGACTTAGGCGATGCCAAAAATGCAATGGTGCCATCCCGCATCCGGCCGCGTTGCCGTGGCACCATCGCCCGAAAGAGTGATTTTTTTAAGCAAAATCGACCTATAATGTAACCACTTGATTTAGGTGTCAAATAAAAGGTATTGATGTCCTCGATACGAATATCAAATGGTGCCACTCCAAATCTGGCCGGAAGTGCCCGGCACCAATGATTTTATACTCAAAACTCGCGGGCCGTTTACTATAGAGGCGAGTTAGTTATTGCTATATATCTTCGAGAAAAACATTAGAAGCAACAATTTTTTTTTATAAGAAGGTTAGGAATACCAACCTCAATATTCCCTAATAAGTCCTTAAAAATCTGACTGGTACCAACACCGTTATATGGAAAAAATGGTGGAAATAGGTAATTTTTTGAGTTTATCTCGAGATTTTACTAATTATTACGAAAACTGTTCGGTCCGCGAAAAAACTTATGGTGTCAGGCTGAAATCGTATAAAATGATCTCTCAAACAGTGTAACAAGTTTTTGGCTCAGACCACCATTGGCGGAGATACAATATTTTTTCTTTAAATATGTGGTTTTCCTTCTTTCCAAAATATCTCCTGGTTCAATAAAAAATATAACAGTTGAGAAAACAAGTAGTTTTTTACCCTCTCTAAAATATGACATATTACATGTTAATATATAAAAAGCATTGGCGCACTTGAATTTTCTTAAAATAATTTTCTAAACAACAATTTTCGTTTTTCAAAATAAACATAATGTTCTTAATATGAGTTTTTTAATTTTATATTTTATGTTTAGTGATTAACATGTTGTATCTTATTGCCCTAAGTTATCCACAATTATCTTTCAAATATATTTAATTAGCCAATCCCACTTTCTCGGCTTCTAGGAGGTGGAGGTGGACCCATCATGTTTGTTTTGAAAAACGAAAATTGTTGTTTAGAAAATTATTTTCAGGAACTTCAAGTGCGCCACTGTTTTTTGTATATTATTATTTATTATATGGAGAGGGCAAAAAACTAGTTATTTTTTTCACTCTTATATTTTTTATTGTACTAGGAGATATTTTAAAAAGAAGGAAAACCACATATTTAAAGAAAAAATATTCTTTCTCCGCCACTGGTTGTCTTAGCCTAAAAGATGTTACACTTTATGAGAGATCATTTTATACGCTTTTAGCTTAACACCATAAGTTTTTTCGTGGACTAAACAGTTTTCGAGATAATTAGTAAAAACTCGAGACAAACCCAAGATATTACCTATATCCGCCATTTTTTCAATATGGCGGTGTTGGTACCAGCCAAATTTTTAAAGACTTATTAGGGAATATTAAGGTTGGTATTCCCAACGTTCTTATAAAAAAAATTGTTGCTGCTAATGTTTTTCTCGAAGATATATAGCAATAACTAACTCGCCTCTATAGTAAACGTCCCCCAGTATAAAATCATTGATACCGGGCACTTTCGGCCATTCGTATCGAGAAAGTCAATACCTTTAATTTGACAACTAAATCAAGTGGTTACGTTATGGGTCGATTTTGCTTAAAAAAATCACCCCTTCGGGCGATGATACCGCTGCAACGCGGCCGGATGCGGGATGGCACCATTGCATTTTTGGCATCGCCTAAGTCTAATTCAAGTCCCAATACAAGTATGTTTTAGTTACGCCCAAAAAGAAAAAATGTCAAAAAAATGGGTCGAAAATATTTTTTTTTTACATATTTGACATATGGTTAAATATTTTAAGTGGTTGCGCGATCTGTCAAAAAATTTGCAGCCGGATCTCGTACTAATTGGTCTATCAACCTGTAGGTTGTAGGTTCGAACTCCGTCGTCGCGTCGCATCTTTTGTTATTCTTAGTTTTAATTTATTTTCTTAGGCCGTAGTTTGATAGGACATGGTTTTTAGGGCTCAAATATATATTTTTTATTTTATTTAAATTGATATTATAGAAGCTATACTAGTTTTGCGCTACTATTGATTTACTAACGGTTAGTAGATATTTTACTTACGGTAAGTGAAGTTTTTATTTATGGTTAATATGTTATTTTATCACTTTAAGTATGTGAGAAAACTTATGGTAACTAGAAAGTTTACTTGTCTCATATTTAAATGAAGTTTTTACTTGGGGCTAATGAATTCTTACTCAGGATTAGTGGATATTTTCTCAGTGTATGCCAGTTTTATACATGAAATAATATAAGATAATTTCTTGTAGCAGTAAATGAAGTTTCTATTAGTCCCAAGTGATAAATTCAATAGCTGCAAGTAAAACGACCTACTTAAACCAGAGTTTGTTAACTCTACTTTCCAATATGCGACAACTCACTTAACTTTTGGGTTAGTAAATTTTTCTACTAGTTTGTTAATCCTTAGTGAATTATCTACTTACTAATATGCGACAACTCTCTTAACTTTTCCTTCACTTACGGTTAGTGTATTTTTCTACTAAGAAATCAACCTGTAGATTGTCGGTTCGAACCCCATTGGTGCGTCGTACTTTTTTTATTATTTGTTTTTATTTTTTTTCTTAGGGTCTATTGTGATAGGACATGGTTTTTAGAATTATATTTTAGGAGTTATACTGGTTATACTGGTTTTGTGCTACTATAGATTTACTAACGGTTATTAGATACTTCACTTACGGTAAGTCAAGTTTTTACTTATGGTTAATATGTTATTTTATAACCTTAAGTAGGTGAGAAAACTTATGGTAAGTAAGCAGTTCACTTGTCTCATATTTAAATGAAGTTTCTACTTGGGGCTAATGAATTCTTACCTAAGATTACTGGATATTTCTCTCAGTGAAACCTTATGTATGAAATCAACAACTGAACAGTATTTTGCGCCATCAAATAGTTATTAAGATTTTTAAAATATTGTCGTCTTAGATCTGAATATGGAGAATGTTTTTGACGTAGATATCCCATGAGAGTCTGTCTAGTTCTTGAAGAAATTTTTGTTTAAAAAAAAAATCGAGGCCTTTACTTATGTAACAATATTACATTTATACCCATCTTATTCTATATTAGATATATATAGCAGAATTATTTGAGTCTGTATTGACTTCACTGACCCCCAGTTGTGTAGTAAATCTTTACTCAATATATTTTTATTAATGAAAATTTTATCATTTTGACGTTTAAGCTATTACTCTAGTGCATAATTGCATTCACCACAAAATTTTCATCGCATATTTTAGCAAAATTTTCAATTTATCGATTAACAATTTATTTTATATGACAAACTGACATTGGTTTGGGGTGGTTAAAACATTTTATGTTATTGAGGTTTTTATGAAAATGTTTAATTTACTGGAAATTGATTTGCAGTCACGTCCGCTATATAACTTTTAATCGAAATATTGTGAGAATTTTTATGTCTGACATATTTTTTTATATATTTTTAAATTCAATTATATTTGATTAGGCTTATATAGAGTGACCGAACAAGACTGGCCACCGGATAAGAGGTTCAATAATTTGCCACCAGATTTTGCTGTATAGTAAAGTGCAGGCCAGTCAGGATTTTTTCTGAAAATCTTTGATTATTTTTGGGATTAATCTGAAAAACAAAACGTACATACAACGAAAAAAAAAGAAAGTTTTCTGTCGGTCTGTCAGTCTGTCGTTCTGTTGTCTGTTTGTATATACGATAACTCAAGAACGCCTTAATCGATTTTTAACGAAATTTGGTACAAAAATCCTCTATCGGCTGACCTTGAACTGAATAACTTTTGGGTAGGGTGGTGGGGGGTTGAAGGGGGATAAAATATTTAAAAAAATTGTAACTTTGGAACAAAAGGAAGTAGTGATATACGTTTTTCTGGCTTAAGTTTCCATGAATAAGGACTACAAATTTTTTTATGAAGTCCAAATTCGTGGGAGCCTCATTTTCCGAGTTATTTGAAAAAACGTTAAAGTGTATAAAAAAAATCATAACTTTAGAAGTAAAGCAGCCATTGATATGCGGTCTCGAGATTTTAGTTTAAAAATATTACTCAAAAATTTTGCTATAGGGTTTAAATCTTTCAAAGCTACAGTTTTCGAGATATTTTATGGTGGACTATCCGTGCTCTCTTACACCAATTTTTTTAGTCCACCATACCAATATGTTATGGGTGACTATTAAAATCATGACACTTTCACTTTTCTTAATTTTATCAAAAATGAGTTACTAAGGTTCCAAAACCACTTAATCGATGTCGGTCTGTTCTTTGTTCTTAAAATTTGGCACAAAAATCCTCTATCGGCTGACCATGGTCTGATTAACTTTTGGGTTGGGTGGTGGGGGTTGAAGGAGGCCAAAGGGAGATAGAATATTTTAAAAAATTGTAACTTTGGAACAGAAGCAAGTAGCGATATACCGTTTTCAGATTTTAGTTTTCCTAAATATGGACTACAAATTTCGTTATAAAGTTCAAAAAATCACAACTTTAGAAGTCAAGCAGCTATTGATATACATTTTTCAGATTTTGGTTTTTGTAAATATTATGCAAAAACTTTGTTATAAGGTTCAAATCTTTTCAAACTACAGTTCTCGAGATATTTTCATTTCCTTTCAAAATAAAATAATTGATTGTTTGGTGGACTGTCCGTGCTTTCTAGCACCAATTTTTTAATTTTGCTTAACTTAACTAAAAAAACATTAAAGGACTTCCCGCTTAGATTACAAAATTTTTAACCTCGCTGCTGTTAAGCGCACTTTATCTTTTGATTTTAGTTAAAATTTAAACAATTTTTATTAACATCATGTAAAACGTGTCCAATATGGCTCTTTAAGTACAATTTTTAAAAAATCCGTGGTTCATTTAAGTTGTTTTTTCCAACCATCTTAGCTTGTTAACCAAATCCCAACAAAGTAGTTTTTAATCATTCATACCAATAGTATTGACAAACTTCAAGATACCATAGAAGCAGCTGAAGTCAGAGTCGAACTGAAAAAAAAACTTAGAGATATTGATACATCTACCAAACAAGATGCAGAGATGGTCTGGACAGATGTCAAAAGCGCCGTAGTCGAAAGCGCAGCACGCCTATGCAAGGGTGAACCAAGGAAAAAAAAAGAATGGAATTGGATGACCGATGAAATCCTGGACTTAATGGATAAAAGGCGCATTAAAAAAGGCACCGTTCAGGACAAAGAAATTCATAGAGAAATAAAAAAAAATAAATTCAGCAAAACAAGAATGGCTAACACAAAAATGTCAAGAAATAGAATATCTGGATGCTTAACATGACATTTTTAATTTACACAAACGTATAAAGGAAGCGGCCGGTTTGGTTAATAAGAGACAAATAGGAATCCTTGTTGACAGTAAAGGAAAAATCTTACCTGATACCAAAGAAAAACTAAAAGAATGGTGTAACTACATAGAAAATCTCTTTAGCGATGATCGGTCCGAACATTCAGAAGAATTTTCAAGTCAAGGCTTAGATATAACACCGGAAGAACTACAGCATGCAATATCTTTAGCTAAAAAGAGAAAAGCAGTAGTGCAAGACGAAGTATACACGAAAGTTTTAAAACTTATCAAAAACGAACAGTCGCTCAATATTATTGTCAAACTTTTTAATCTGATTTCTCGCAGTGGTGAAATCCCAGCTGATTAGTTAAAATCAACATTTGTTACATTGCCTAAAAAACATTCATCAAAGAAGTGTAGTGATTACCGTGTAATTAGCCTAATGAGCCATATGCTGAAAATATTTTTAAAGATTATTCATAAGAGAATTTATAAAAAGTGCGAATCCTTTATGGGCGATACGCAGTTCGGATTTCGTGGAGGCTTCGGGACAAGAGAGGCGTTATTTGGAATTCAAGTCTTGACTTAACGGTCTAGAGATGTGTCAGTGGCAGTATATGCAGTGTATTATAGATTATGAGAAGGCCTTCGACCGAGTACAGCATGAAAAGCTTATGGAATCTCTTAAAGGAGTTGGTCTAGATGATCGAGATCTAAAAATAATTGCCAACCTATACTGGAGCCAGACAGCTCAAATAAAAGTTGATGTTCAACTGTCCGGAGAAGTCCGAATAAAAAGGGGTGTTCGCCAAGGCTGCATAATGTCTTCGCTGCTATTTAATATCTATAGTAATAAAATTGTCGAGAATGCACTTTACAACTGCGAGGAGGGTCTAACTGTAAACGGCATAAAAGTTAACGTTTTTAGATATGCTGACGACACCGTCATAATTGCGGATACGTTGGGGGGCCTGCAAGAGCTGATAAATCGAGTCGCAGCCGAAAGTTTGCAATTTGGGCTTGACTTGAATGTTCAAAAAACAAAATGGATGGTTATAGCCAAGCAAAAAAAAACATAAGAGGCATACTGGAAGTAAATGGCCAACAAGTCGAACACGTAGAATCATATAAATACGTGGCTGTCAGCTCAATGAAAACGGGGACAACATGCAAGAAGTCCGTGCAAGAATTAAACAGACTGGATCATCCTTTGTCAAAATGAAATCAGTGTTGTGTGTCATACTACTCTCCAAATTCGCGTGCTTCGTTGTTATGTGTTTAGAATTTTGCATTACGGCGTAGAGGCATGGACACTGACTGATGCCATGTGCAAAAAATTCGTAGAATGCTCAGGATATCTTGGATGGACAAAGTACGTAACTTATCTTGAAGTTTTATTTACCATCAAAAGACGTAAACTTGAATATTTTGGTCATATTTTGAGAAATGACAAATATGAACTCTTAAAATTAGTAATAGAAGGAAAAATTGAGGGCAGAAAAGGTCCGGGTCGCAGACATATATCATGGCTTAAAAATCTTAGACAGTGGTATGGCGTTAGTACTACGACACTTTTCAGAAAGACAGTGGATAGGGTGCAGATCGCGCTGATGAAAGCCAACGTTCGAAGAGAGCATGGCACTTGAAGAAGAATACCAATATGATATGGGGGACTATAAAAATCGTGAAATTTTGACTGAATTTTTCAAAAATGAATTCCTAAGGTTCCAAAACACTTTATTCGACGAAACAAAAAAGTTGTCTGTCGGTCTGTTGTCTGTCTATATACACAATAACCCAAGAACGCTTTAATCGATTTTTAACGAAATTTGGTACAAAAATCCTCCATCGGCTGAATATGAACTGATTAAGTTTTGAGTAGGGTGGCGAAGGGTTGAAGGAAGGAAAAGGGGGATAAAATATTTAAAAAAATTGTAACTTTGGAACAATAGCAAGTAGTTATACACGGTTTTCTGACTAAAGTTTCCATGAATAGGGACTACAAATTTTGTTATAAAGTCCATATTCGTGGGAGCTTTAGTTTCCGAGTAATTTGAAAAAACCTTAAAATATATATAAAAAAAAATCATAACTTGAGAAGTAAAGCAGCTATTTATTGCGGTTTTTAGATTTTGATTTTCGTTAATATTGCCCAAATATTTTCTTGTAAGGTTAAAACCTTTCAAAGCTACAGTTTTTGAGATATTTTCATTTCCTTTCTACATAAAATAAATGATTGTATGATGGACTATCCGTGCTTTCTAGCACCAATTTATTTCATTTAAAATTAAAAAAAGATTTTGGTGGAACTCAGATCCGAAAACTGCATATTGATAGCGGCTTATCTAAAAGTTTTAAATATAGGTCACACCCCAAACCACTTCCCCTGCTAACATATACTACGTTTCCACGTGGAACTGAATCTGTTTTTAATACGATTCACTTTTGAACCTTCTATGAAACGCGCCGAATCAAATTTTTTCTTCGTTGGCCTTTCCAATTCAATATCGATTTTTTCGGCATTGTAACGGGATCTAACTGCATAAAAACGGGTATCGTATCGAACTGACTGATGACTATGTTGCACCTTTGGTTGCACTAGGATGGTTTAGGTATATAGACGATGAGTTTGCAGTATTCAACACTAAAGTAACTAATGTTGAAAATTTTATGGAAAAATAAATATAAAATTTCCCACTATTAAATTTACTTATGAAACAGAGAACAACGGTACAGTGCCATTTCTAGACACTTTAGTTAACAGGTATATTTCAATTGACTCTTTTCATTGCTTACAACATAAGCTTGCAGATTTGCACTTTTTAACATATAGATTAGTAAATTTTCCCTTAAACAACGAAAGATTTAAAGCAGAAAAGAACAGGGTTAGGAATATAGCTGGCGAAAATGATTACGATGAAGGCTTAATAAATAAGCTGACAAATAGACATTCTTTTCAATAGACATTTCGGAATTCCACTTTTTTCAGACAAAAATATACTTCGGACTCTAAATTTGTATCAATTCCTTATAATCCTAATTATACGAAAGGATTACAAAAAGTATTTAATAACACCAGTCTTAAATTAGTATATCAATCCGAAAACACAATAAGAAGTTAACTAGGAAATTCCAAGGATAAAACTACAGTTCTAGAAAAAACTGGAATTTACGAAATTAGTTGCATGGATTGTGACAAAAATATGTTGGCCAAACGAGACGCGACATGATTCAAAGAACACCTAGCACACTTAAAATACGAAAGAACACAAAAGTGTGGCCGAGCATGCTTTTGAAAACAATCATAGATTCACATTTGATAACCTAAAACTTCTAAAAAGTGTACCAAACAAAAGACTATTGAATGCATATGAAAGTATGGAAATCATTAAATCCAGAAATAGTTTAAATAAAGATAGAGGCCCCTTCCGTTTAGTACAATTTATTCTTTAGTTGAGGGGAGATAGGATTAAAAAGTGTGACCAATCACAAATTATTAGTCATATTTCCGCCCACTAAAAGATAGTATATAAGCTAGAGTGTAGGTTAATTTAGTTTATTGTTAGCGAAACGCGTGTCGAGTGCAAAAAAGTGTAGTTTTAGTTTGTGGAGAACAATTAGAACTTTGTTGACTGATCACATGAATAAAAAGCTTGAGAGTAAACTAGAGTTTCGAACTTCCATTGTCTTTATTTTTTACTTTTTTACAACGTTTCGATTGCTTATTTATCTACAATCGCCATTAGGTGAATACTAACAAAAACTAAGACTACCTAATCTTATATACTAGCATGTGTTCACTGAACCATGATTACCCGTGGTTGGCTCCGCCCCTTCACAGTTGAAATCTGTGACAGAGATCTCTTATCCAACGAGATGCGACAGTCAGCAAGCCGTTTTTTTATGCGCATGATAGGGATTGCGGTTCTAAGCTTCAAAACCTCCTGATCCGCTCGTTGATTTATTGGTCCGAGTGGGCCGAGAGATTTTCGCATTTTGTTGATGTGTGCTTTTGACATCGTTCTTGCCACATTTTGGTTTTGATTTATTTATCAGTATTTTGAATCGCGCCGGGAACTTGGTGTGCTTATCTCGGCTATGTGTCAAAAACTGGTATGGGCATCAGTTTTTTCTCTTTTCCTAGAAATATAAAACGGTAAGTATAAGTAAAAATATTTTTTTAAGCTCATTTATATATTTAAATGCCTACTTACTTATAATAATATATCGTCGTTGACACTCTAAAACCTGCTATGTGCATTTTTATTAATTTTACAGGAAAGAGAAAATTTTTTTATTGCTCTGATGGTTTGAAAAACTAATATCAAATACACAAACAAAAGTTTTAGGCAACCTACTGAGTATATTAAAGTGATTGTACTAAATGCAAATTAATTCAGACATGATTACTTATTTTGTGTTTTCAAGTTATATTTTTATTAAAATAAATACCTACATCAATATTTTGGTAATCAGTTGAAATTTTTGAAAGTTTATGCCTTACGGATGGTGTATCGCGGCAATTATTATCTTTAATAGAAGTGAACGAATTCGAACACCCTTGTAGCAATTTTCCAAAAAATTATCTTAATAAGTTATATGTTAGATTAAGAATTTTTTATAACGTGAAATATAACAATAGAGATATTAATAATTACAGAAAAGTTAGCATTTTATCTCACCTGTAAAAAACGTATGTTTGGCATTTGTACAATTTATTTAAATTATTTTATATTAAAAAATATTTTTTATTAATATTAAAAAATAGTTAGTTATCGTTCATTTGTTATTTTCTTTTTAATAAGATATTAATATACCGAATTTAAAAAATAACTTGCAATTTATTTGACATATCTTTCTGTTCCCCTTCTCCAAGAAATCCGTTTGCTTTTTTATCTACGTATAGCTAATTAACTATTAATACATCAAAAAATTAAACCGGGTTTTCGGCTCCGGCTCATGGACTAAATCTGAAGAGCCAGTCGGAGTGGGTCTAACACTCATTTACAGCGATGGATACGAAATCAAGGTCACGAAAAACGGGACCCTCAACTTCAAAGATGCCGACGCCGACTGTCGCATCTCGTTGGATAAGAGATCTCTGTCTGTGACTTCCAAAAAGTATGGGTTTTCAAATATCCTTGATGGTGACAATGTTGAGCTATAGTATTTTCCACCCGAAATTTATACACATTGATTGACATCGACTGTCAACGATAATTTTCAATCTGATGTTTATTTTTTGTTTTTCCCTAGATTTTTGGTCACACTGGTCACAGTATGGACAGGATCTCATTCAGAAAGTTTTTGATTTTGTTTAGTTTAAATTTTATCATAACTTAATTGAACCATTTTTTTGTCATTTTCTGATTATTATCGTAAGACAATTGATCACAATGTACTTGATATGGCCAAGGCCGCATAAACGTAAATAGTGCAAACTATATACATCATAGAAGGGACTAGTTATGAAATCTCTAATGAATGAAGCTCAGACATTGTTTGGGGCACAGGCATGGTGGACGCACCCACCCATTGGTCATTTTCAGGGGCACATTAGGCATATAGCCGCAAGAGTAGCAAGATCGATAGAAATCTGTTTGGTCACAATTCCCTCTAGTATTAGAAAGTAATTTGTTATTTTAAATCTAAAAACTGCAAAGTTTTAGCCGCCTTAAGGCTCCTACGAATATGCCGTTTTTAGATAGTTGTTATGAATTTACAGCTTTGGATCAAAAGTTATGAATTTTCACACATATCAACCCGCTTATATATGCGGAAGTTTTTGAGGATTAAGAATACGAATTTTTGATCAGATTTTGAAATTCAGTATGGCGGCGCTTTTATTATTATGATATCACATTGCTAAAAATGATTTTCTACTTTTGAGTGAACTTTATATTTTCTTATAAAAGCTTGGATTTAAAAAGCTTTTTTTTATAAAAAATTAATTTTTCACCTCCCCCCCCCCCCTTCCTCTGTTTGCCAATTTTGAACGACATCGAAGAAACTAAATCATTTTCCCCCTCCATTTTCCTCGTTAGGCGGAGGCGGGTTTCCTGATAATACCATATTATTGTATTGTCACCGGAACTATTAACGCATACCAAATTTGAAGACAATCGGATGTGTATAAGTCAGTTAAAATTGGTTAGCAAAACATGACCAAAAATTTTTTATCCTGAATCTGTCATATTGAATTTTGAAAATCCGATCAAAAGTTCGTATTTCTTATCCCCAAAAACCTCCATATACCAATAATGGTTGACATCGGACAAACTTAGGTGTTTTCCCCTTCCACTCATCTCGTAGGGGGAGAGTGAGGTGCTTTATAATACTATATTATTGTATTGTTACCAAAACTATAAACGCGTAACAAATTTAAAGATAATCGGATGTGTATAAGTCAGTTAAATTTGGTTAGCAAAACATGACCAAAAATGACCACTTGAAACTATCATATTGAATTTTCAAAATATGATCAAAAATTCCTTATCTCCAAAAACCCCTGTATACCAATTTTAGTTGAAATCGGACAAACTTGGCCGTTTTACCTCCTCCAAGGGGTGCCTAATAATACAATATTATTGTATTGTCACCGGAACTATAATCGCATATCAAATTTGAATTAAATCTAGAGGTTCATCAAAATTGAGTTGCAGATTTGACCCGAACATATAAACATACATACATGAAGGTGAAGTTAAATAAAAGCTTGTTATAAAAAATACGCAAAATTTAAAGCTGGTCCTATATTTTTAAGCGTCTAAATTGAATTTGAATTCATTATTTTTTTGGTGACTTCACTCATCACCTGGTCTCTCTTAGGCATATTGGGTCTGCATCGCGTTTTCTTTGGTATGTTCGGTATACAAATAAAAACGAATATCATGGCCGCCTTCACAGGCATATTCATTTTTCATACGTAAAGTATTTCTGGAATCATGCTGTTTCACTCTGGTGCATTTTGTTGATACAAAAGCGTAATATAAAAGGTTATTCGGAGTGATTTAAGGTTAGCAGTGTAGTTATAATACCGATAACCAAAACCTAGGGTATTTGATTTTGACAACTTAAAAACCTGGTTTTTGTTCTATGTAAAGTGAGGTTATGTTTTGTCTAAATAAAAATTGAATAGAGTGTATTTTTGATTTAGTTTTGTTACCTTGTCGAGATTTGCGTTTGTGTTCTGTGACGCGAACTTCCATGGGTCGGCTGGTTTCTCCGATGTAGATATCTCCACACTCGCATGGTACTTGGTAGATGCAGTTCTTGGTTTTGCGGCGATAGGTTTTAGTTTTTGTTAACTGACTTCTTATTGTTGTGGTTGTTTTGAAGACAGTCCGAAGATGGTATTGGTTGCCTATTCTTCTTGTCTCTTCTGAGATTCCTTTGATGTATGGAATTATAAGTGTCGCCTTCCTTTCAGTATTTACGTCTCTCCTCCTTTGCGCTGGTGTGGCCTAAAGAGATTTATTGATAGTAAAGTTGGAAAAACCGTTTCTTCGCAGATCGAATCGAATTTTTTTAATTTTTTTTATTTCAAGCTTCTTCTGTATTGCAGATGCTTGATCCACGATACACTTAACACGGTATGCTACTATTTATTCCAAATTCCGTCGCCTTCCGTGCACTCATAAACTGACGTCAACATTCGATGTTTTATTATCGTGCTCGATTGAGAGAATGAGTTCACTGAGTTGATATATTTGTCTCATGTTTTAATTGAAACCGTAAGGAACAGAATTATTCTCGATGCGCTTACCCTCCCAAATATACGACTGCCTTCCACGATAACAACACAAAACTTGTGCAAGTACCATTTTGTTCTTTGATAATGATTATTTCGGTGTCAAAATTTATTTATAATTATGTCAAACTGCGCTGTTTTTCGATGTAAACATTATTACACAATTAAAAAAAAAAACATTAAATACTTTAGCTTTAAAAGGGAAAATGATGTAGAAATGAAATGGATAGTTACCTGCCAAAAAAACGATACATTACATAAATACATTCAATCAATTGTAAGTTTTAATTATTTATTTTAACCCTTATGTTTTAGCATATCCCTATATTTACGCTATGGTTTTAGGAAACGCTATACGTATATTTTGAGTTATGATTTATTTTAATTCAACCTGTTTATTTTTCTTTTAAAATCTAGTTTTGTTTTGTATAAAGTAGGTACATTTTTATTACGTTACCATTATTAGGCTAAACACGGCTTATAGGTAATCGTAATTTTTTTCCAGATAAGATTTGTTCAGGAAATTTCAAAGATAGTTGTTTCGAAATATCTCTACAACCAAAACTTATAAACTACACGCCAAAGAATGCTCGTAATTTAATATAATATTCTGTATGCAAGCAAAAATATGAAGAAAAATTGCCGGTGGTTGCCAAAAGAAGACGTGAGTCAGAGCACAAATTAGAGGAACAAAAACTTAACCATTTTTTTTGTTTATTTTTACTGTAATAAAATGTTTTGAGAAACCTTATTGGTTTTATTTATTTAAATATAATCGTAATTATCTATTATTTTGATTGGGGTTGGGGCGAGTGAGGAGTTGAAGTTAGAAAATATCCTTTAATACCCCAAAATAATGAAAGAAAAATTATAAAGTTTTTAAATATTGTCAAGAAGGCACATTTTGTAAAAACTAAGACACGGCTCGGAGCTCTTCCACTATTTTTTTTTGACTTCTTAAACTAAATCAACCACACCTAGCTTAAACAAATGCAAGTCAATCCATGCCAACCAAAAAACAATTAAACGCGCGGAGACCCAAAATTACATTAAGGAAAATTAATACCTTTTCCATGCACATGTGGTGGGATCGGAGTCACAAAGTGTCGTCACGCCGAAATGCGCATTGTCATACCGTGTTAAGTGTATCGTGGTTCAATCTATAAAAGATGTGGTTGTGGTTTGATTTGAAGTTTAGATAATAATAAGCTGTCAGTTAACAAAAAGTAAACAATATCACCGCAACACCAAGAACTGCATCTACCAAGTACTATGCGAGTGTGGGGATATGTACATCGGAGAAACCAACCTACCCATGGAATTTCACCTCACAGAACTCAAACGCAAATCTCGATAAGGCGACACAACTGGGTCAAAAATAGATCAATATTGCTGGGAAAATCAACATGGAAAGAGGCAATGATCATCGCTACGAAAGAAAATCTGTTCAAGCCGAAGTACAAAGAAACAGCATTCGTACAGAGGAACCAGTATGTATTTTCTTAACAGAGCGTCACCATCAACCGTGAAAGGGTGGCGGAGCCAACCAAGGGTATTCAGGGTTCAGTGTACAGTGTGATTAATAAAAATATTGCAAAAATAAAAATGACCATATCTCAGAAACCAATAAACGTATTTACTTTAAATTTGGGATACAGAAGGAGCTCCAAAAGCCTCTTCTACCAATGTAAAAAAAGAATAAAATTCTAGGTCCGGCATAATAAAAAATTAGTATTATATATTTTTGTTAAAAACAACACCCTGTATACTGCAATTTGCAAATTTTGGTATTATTAGGTAAAAGCTAAAGGATGGTGCAATAATACCGTTAGTTTGTATTTAACGCGTTAAGTATCAGTTTTTGATAAAAAAAATAAAATCATCCAAATTCCAATCCTGAGATATTAGGGTTGCAAACAATATCACGTTTTAAATTCATAAAAACGTATTTTTAGGTTAAAACTAATTTCGGCATAAATAAATTAACGTTGATCCTACCCACACTCTACAGGGCCGGATTAATATTTTTTAATTTATTTTTAGAAAATATATAAAACATAATTTTAATTTATTAATAAACCCTATTTTAATTTAAAATCCGTTTTCGGAATTGATTTGAAGTCGTAGTCAAATTGGAAAACAAAACACAAGGCAAAGCATGTTGCAATATATATTATTTTAAATTGTATAATGTACAGGATGATCTACCATAAATGCCACCGCCATTTTTCTCCGTTCGAATGCATGCGATAAAAAAGTTTTTGAAATTAGAAGAAAACGAGGAATTTAAAAATTCGATAAAATATAGGATGTTTTATTTAAAATAAAAAACCTTAACTTGTCAACTTTGGGATACATATTCGAACAGGCTGAAAAAAGTTATACAGCTTTTGTACCAAACACTTTTTAAAGCATGCCTAATAACAAAGAAATGTGGCGGTGGCATTTATGGTAGATTATCCTGTACAATACCCCCTCGTTGTAATATTTGAAAGGTTTTGTAGATGATGATCAATGTAACATCATCCTTTGCGTTAGTAGGTTGTAATATATAAAAAATCTCCAAATGAAGTACAAAAAATGTTGTTATGTTAAATTAAAATACGGTTTATTATAAATTTAAAAGTATGTGTTTGTATATTTTATAAAAATAAATTAAAAAATATTAATCCTCTACCTGCCTGTTTTTTGCTTGGGTAGGGTGGGTGTTGATTTATCTCTGCTTTAACTGGTTTTAACCTAAAAATACGTTTTTAGTAATTTAGTACGTGATATTGTTTTTGGATTTGGATTTTTTATTTTTTTTTAAATAAAAAACTGAGACTTAACGCGTTAAATACAATCTAACGGTAGTGTAGCACCGTTTTTTAGCTTTTATGTGGTAGTACCAAAATTTGCAAATTCAAGTATACAGGGTGTTGTTTTTAGCAGAAATATATAATGCTATTTTTTTTCCGTACCTGAAATTTTTTTTATACATTGGTAGAAGTGGCTTTTGGGGCTCCTTGTTTATCCCAAATTTAATGTACATACGTTTGTTGGTTTCCTAGACATGTTTGTTTTAATTTTGGCAATATTTTCATTAATCACACTGTATATTTGACGAAACGACACAAAAAAAATTAGCATTGGATATGAGTTGCCCCTGGCCTGTAATATTTACCATTAAAATATATTCAGTTCGTCGTGAATCACCCTGTATATTTCATAAAATTGTATTTTGACTGTACCTGCATTAGTCTGGGAATTTCATTGAAATCGGTTAGCGGGAAATTTGCGTTTGGAGATAATTGTGTTAATTGCATTAATGCCGGTTGCGTTCGAGTTACTTTTCTCTTATTTTTTAAGTTTTCAGCCCTCTATGATATTTATTTTCATGAAAAATATATGCGGCTAAATAAAGCCGTAGAAAAACAATATTCTGATATAATATAAAACTTATATAAATAATATAATGTATAACTTATATAAATAATATATAATTTATATAATATTTAAACTTATATACCAAACCAATTTTTAAAATTTTTGTCTGTTTGTGTGTTTCTCTGTTTGTTTATACCTTCATCACGAAAAAACCACTAGACGAATTTTTGTGAGAGTTTTACTACGGGATTCCTACGGGAAGCTGGGGGGTTTTTAGCTAATATCTAATAAAGTATTCTTGAGATTTAGTGGTTTTATTAAATTCCATAAATAAACATACATATCTGTTTTCCTAAGAACAAAACAGTCTCCACTAAAAAACCAGTTAACATGGATATTTTGTCAGTTTGGTGGCAATATGGTCATTGGATCCTAAAACCTTTATGAGCTAACTGACTTTTTTGTTGAAACGGTGGTGATCACGGGCTTGAAAATATGGAAAGAGAATGCTCCCGCGGGAGTATATTTTTCCTCTTCGCACTTTTGTAAACCACGCCCACATTCCTAGCAACTTTTCCTTCCGGCAGTTCAGCATACGTTGCTTCAAAATTACAGTGATTGCACGCTTCCTCTAGTCGGTATTTCAGAAATTGTAAATTAATGGCAGTGCAAGTAAAAATACGGTCATCCTTTTTATTTTTTTAAAATATATTTTTTTTATCCCGAAACAATATATATGTTATAGTTTTATTTTAAAAAATTAGATTTTTTTCAAATATAACAAAAACAACAAAAAAACATTTTTTAAATGTGAGTACACCTCTATAAAGGGACAGTTGCGTTAAAGCTAATTTTGCTGTGTAGAAATTCATAAAGATACTCAATTATATTCTTACGTAGTTCAAAATAGAGATGCAAGAAATAAATAAAATAAAAGGTAGTTTAGGTTTTAACTAAAATTCAGGTGACAGGAAAATTCGAGATTTTAAGAAAATAGCACAATGTACATAATTTTATTCGCTGTAGAAGTTTTTGTTTAAGTTTCAATATACGTGTAAAAATTATTTAATTATCTTTATATTAAAAAAAATATGTGCGAAAACAAGAAAGAAAACATAAACGTTTTCTTAATTCTTTTCCTATATTCTAAAGAAAATCTTCCCTGGATTTTTCATGAAATGAATTAATATACTTCTACTTCTTGGCACAAGCGTAAACATAAAAAAATATAGTACTTTTCTTGCAGGCAAACGCACAAAATATTTCCCGTTGCACAAAGTTAGCGAATGCTTTTACCTTAGCGATTATATTCATGTATTTTAAATAATTTATTGATTAAAGTAGCACCTCTATAAACATTTCTTTTTATTTATTTTAAGTGTGTGGTTCAAACATGGTACCTCTCAGTTGACATGTTTTGGTACTACATGTCCCCACTTATTTTGGTACCCCTATGGAAAAACAAAATACTTGGCATGATAATTTTTGTGATGACTTATATTTTTTCGGTTTTGATAAATTTTTATTTTGCGTGGACCATGAAACTTGATGGAAGTATGCCAGTCACGTAAGTATTGGTAATCACGATAGTTAAAGAAAAGATTTGTGGCATAGGGGACAAAGGTTAAGGGAATAAATCGGAAAAAAGTTTGTTCTCGCCCTCTTAGTACGAGATCCGTCTGCAAATTTTTTGATCGATCGCGTAACCACTCAAAAGTTTTAAAAAGTTGAAGATGAGTACTCACCATTTACAGAAAGCTTATAGTGACAGTCGGCATTTGGCCGGAAATGTCAAAACAAAAATTGTTTTTGACCCATTTTTTTGATATTTTTTTTTGGGCGTAACCAAAAATTACTTGAGACTAGAATTAGACTTAGGCGATGCCAAAAATCAAAAAATGCAATGAAGCCATCCCGCATCCGGCCGCGTTGCCCCGGCACCATCACCCAAATGGTGCCACTCCAAATCTGGTCGGAAGTGCCCGGTACCAATGATTTTATACTAAAAACTCGCGAGTCGTTTACTATAGAAGCGAGTTAGTTATTGCTATATATCTTCGAAAAAAACATTAGTAGCAACAATTTTTTTTATATAAAGATGTAAGGACTACCAACCTTAATCTTTCCTAATAAGTCCTTAAAAATCGGACTAGTACCAACACCGCCATATTGAAAAAATGGTAGAAATAGGTAATTGTTTGGGAATCTCGAGCTTCTTACTAATTAACTCGAAAGCTGATCGGTCCACAAAAAAACTTCTAACAACTAAAAGCGTATAAAATTGTCTCTCAAACAGAGTAACCACTTTTAGGCTCAGACCACCAGTAGCGGAGATAGAATAGTTTTTATTTAAATATGTGTTTCTCCTTATTTCCACAATATCTCCTAGTACAATAAAAAATATAGGAGTTGAAAAAATAACTAGTTTTTTGCCCTCTCTAAAATGTGACTTATTACATGTTAATATAAATAAAAAAACTGTGGCGCACTTGAAGTTTCTTCAAATAATTTTTTAAACAACAATTTTCGTTTTTCAAAACAAACATAATTTATGTATTTATTATTTTTATTTATTTTCAGACAAGGGTTCTTTACAGACAAGAAGTCCAATTACAAAGAAATTTAAATAATTATACATGTATCGCAGATACAATTATATCTAAGTTAAATTTAGTAAGCTTCCTAAACTAACTTAACAAATAAAAGAACGGCATTATTAGACCATGCAAAAATAATATCTATTGAAATATTCCTATAGCGAAAGTCCTAAGTTTGTTTATAGATGAGTTAAAGATATCTATTTCAGAAAAATTAAAGTTATAAAATCGCTGAAGAAGAGCTCGGGGCGAATAAAGGGACGCATTTGTGCTAAAAACCCTAGTGTAAAATAAATTATAAACTCTAGTGCTGTAATGCCTATTAGTATGAAAGTAAAGTTTTGACAACATCTCGTTACTATCCACAATATTATTAACCAGTTCATAAAGTAAAATTGCATAGGCAATAAAACGTCTGTTACTTAGGTTAATTAGTTTGATTTTACTCAGACTTTCATTGTAGGAAATCGGCTCAAATTAACGGCGCAAGAACAATCCAGAGATAATATAAATTTGTCAATCGATTTCAATACGTCATCTACCACTCATTATCTATCTCTGGTTTCTTTACTGTATTCTCCTGTTCACAGATTGCGCCGCGAATCATTGGGGATTAGGGTCACTGGATCCTAAAACCTGCGGCTGGGACCGCAGGTCTCACGATCCAGTGACCCTATGGGGGATTGTTTATTTATCACCTAGGTGATCGAATTGAGAGCAGTGACAACTAGTCAAATGGCCATACACACAGACCACTTAAGGGTTCTAAAAAGTAGTAACCAAAGGAAAAATTATTAAATAAAACACAAAAACCAGGCCGACGAACTCCAAAACAAAACGACAAAACTAAGGTTATGAAGAATGTCAGGCAGACACACTGACATTGGTTAGTTGCAAATACAGTGAGTAGACCAATTTCGATGTTTGCATGGCATAAATTTTTTTTCCTGGTAAGGGGTGTTACCTAGGTATATATGCTAGATCTCTCTTAGCCGAATACATTTAGGAAAGGAGAACACTAGAAACTATGCCTAGGGTAAGCTCACAAAAAAAAGACGTGGGTGGTTAATTTTGATGGTGGCGGTATCTATAATATAACCATTTAAGTACTTTTTGATGCTAGGCATATAACTAATATTGATAGGTAACCAGTATAGTCCATGTTTTTACATTTCCGCATGTTTTAGCTTTAGAGGAAAATAATACTCAATTTGTTTTTTATTAGAGGAAGAGGATTACAAAGCTTATTAATACAATCTAGAGAGTTTTTGAAATTAGGTGTCCATTATTTGGAAAATTACAAATATTTCCAATTTAGTTTTACAGGTCTCTATAAAGGGTATTTCTGACTGTTTCTGACGTAATATGGGCGCGCCAATTTTGAAACACCACAAAAGCTAAAACAGTTTTTTTCAAAAAATAAACAAAATTTTAAAAAAGTACCAAGATTTGATGGAAAAAGATAGTCCAATAAACAATTTAGGCAAAATTTCAGGCCATTTGGAAGTCCCGTTTCCGAGAAACATGCGGAAAAAGAATTGCCTAATAAACGGACCCAACAGCGTTGCCGGTTTAACGATGTAATTGGGCCGTTAAAATCTAAAATTAACTTCTGATTCTGTCGATATATTTCTGATAATTGGGACACCAGACTACGCTGGCATATTCTAAATGAGATCTGACAAAAGAATTATACGGTATTATAAGTAAGTTGAACGACTTAAAATCTTTAGAGACTCTAAGTATGAAACCCAAGTTCCGATACGCCTTTTTTACAATCTTTTCAATGTGAATTTCAAAAGATATTTTTTTGTCTAGGTAGACGCCCAAATCCTTAACAATATCAACATTTTTGAGAACAAAATTGGAAATCCGATAATCATAGTTAATTTCCGATCTTTTTCGACTAACGGTGATTTTAACGCATTTGTCTATATTCAATATAAGCCTATGCTGAGAGCAATAATTAACAAACGAGCAAATATCTTGTTGTAACTTAACACAATCCTGAACTTACTTAATTGCCTTAATAATTTTTAAATCATCGGCGAATAAGTAAATTAGACTGTTTTTAAAGCAGCCTGGTAATTCATTAATAAATATAAAAAATAGTAGAGGTCCCGAATGGGAACCTTGCCTTGAACTTAGACCTAGCATCATCTATTTTAACACATTGTAACCTATCCTCAATATAGGCGGCAATTAAGCTGAGCAAATTACCTTGCACACCAATGTTCTTAATATGAGTTTTTTAATTTTATATCTTATCTCTTGTGGTAAACATGTTATCTCTGATTGCCCCAAGTTATCCACATTTAGCTTTAAAATATAGTTAATTAGCCCATCTCCCTTTCTCGGCTTCTAGAAGGTGGAGTTGGATTCTAATAGTTTATAATGACAAATAACCACCTACGACAGCTTAAATATAAACTACATACCAAATTTTATCGAACAACTAGTTCTCAGTGAGCCTGCGAATTTGGCTATTTTCTTTTCGTTGCTACTATTTTAGTGTTTACTAATCGAAAAAATTAATGAACAATTTCTCGATTATCAAATCCACTAGTAGCGGTTTTGTACAAAAAGAGACAAGGTACCTACACAGTCGCATATTATATGGACGTGTCGTATTTACGAATAGGGGGTTCATAAAACGAGCAAAAATAAAATAAATATAAACGTTGAAATTTAATTTAGTTTTAATTTAATCGAATCGTAAAATGTTCGAAAATACAAAGCTCAAAAATAATTTCGTTAAACCCTAAAAAAAGTTTGTAATATGAAATAACCGAAAATATAAAATTAAAAAGAATTTGATTAAACCGTAAAAACGTCCAAACGTAAATTAAAGGAAAATACAAAAATTCAATATAATTTGATCAAATAGAATCATACGTTGGAATCGCGACTTTTGCAAGGGTACAGTAGGTACAGATAGAAAACGATGTTGCAACATTGCCAAACTGTAAGACAAGTACTTAGTTGAGCTTGGGTTTGTACCCTGTGACCCTACCTTGGAACACGAATACCTGCTGTACCCTTGCAATATTGTGCTTCACAATGTTGCGATTCTAACGTATTATACAACCGATTTGTGATTTGATAAAATTATATTGAATTTTTGTATTTTCGTTTAATTTCGACGTTTCGACGTTTCTACGGTTTAATCATATAGTTTTTAATTTTATATTTCCGGTTATTTCACATTAAAAATTTTGTTTAGGATTTGATGAAATTATTTTTTATCTTGGTATTTTCGATCGATATTTTTGCTCATTTTATGAACACCCTATTCGTAAATACGACGCGACCATAAATATATGACTGTGTCGGTACGCTGTCTATTTTTGTACAAAACCGCTACTAGTGGATTTGGCAAATTTTTTTATTAATTTTTTCGATTACTAAACCCTAAAATACTAGCAACTAAAAGAAAATAGCCAAATTCACAGGCTCATCGAGAACTACTTGTTCGATAAAATTTGGTAAGTAGTTTATGTTTAAGCTGTCGTAAAAGCCGAGAAAGGGAGATGGGCTAACTAACTATATTTTAAAGCTAATTCTGGATAACTTAGGGCAATCAGAGAGAATATGTTAACCACTAAACATAAAATACAACATTAAAAAACTCATATTAAGAATATTGTGTTTGTTTCGAAAAACGAAAATTGTTGTTTAGGAAATTATTTTTAGAAACTTCAAATGAGCAGATAATATGTCACATTTTAGAAAGGGCGGAAAACTAGTTATTTTTTGAAATACTGTATTTTTTAATGTACTAGGAGATATTGTGGAAATAAGGAGAAACACATTTAAAGAAAAAATATTCTATCGCTGCCACTGATGGTCTGAGCATAAAGCTGTTATAATGTTTGAGAGACAATTTTATACAGTTTTAGTTTGACATCATAAGTTTTCCTGTGGACCAAACAGTTTTCGAGCTAATTAGTAAAAACTCGAGACCAAAAAATTACCTATTTTTGCAATTTTTTCAATATGGCAGTGTTGGTATCAGTCGGATTTTTAAGGACTTATTAGGGAATATTAAGGTTGGTATTCCTAACATCTCTATTTAAAAAAATGTTGGCTACTAATGTTTTTCTCGAAGATATATAGCAATAACTAACTCGCCTCTATAGTAAACGGCGCGCAAGTTTTGAGTATAAAATCATTGGTGCCGGGCACTTCCGGCCAGATTTGGAGTGGCACCATTTGATGTGAGTCGATTTTGCTTAAAAAAAAGCACCCCTTCGGGCGATGGTACCGCGGCAGCGCGGCCGGATGTGGAATGGCACTATTGTATGTTTGGCATCGCCTAAGTCTAATCCAAGTCCCAATACAAGTATTTTTGGTTACGCCCAAAAAGAAAAAATGTCAAAAGAACTTTTATTTTTGACATTTCCGGCCAAATGCCAACTAGCACCATAAGATTTTTTTCAATATTTTGAGTGGTTACGCGATCGATCAAAATATTTTCAGCTGGATCCCGTACTATTTCTAGGCCTAGTTTTTTAAAGCCGCAGTAGGCTTCAAAGATCTTCCCACTACTAACAAATTAATCGGATGAAAAGATTTCCGAATAGCCAGTCAAAACCCCAGTTCCTCGGTAGCTCAGTTGGTAGAGAATTAGACTGGTACTCTAGAGGTCCCGTGCTCAAATCCTGGTAGAGGAAAAACTTTTTTCCGATTTATTCCCTGACCCTTTGCCCTCTACACCCTCTAATCTTTTCTGTAAATTTATTAGGGCGCTAAATTTTCCCTTCATTTTTTAACTATAGTTAAAGCCCGTTTGGTCAAAATAAAATGGTTTTTACTGCTTTGTGAGATGCTCAAATAAAAAATTGGTTTCTGAATCGTACAGTTATTGCTGGGTTAAATATTGTTTTTACCCACCAAAAAAATTCAACTACTTACGTACCCTTTAAGAGAATAGGTTTTTTTTATTTGACAACCAAAGTATTTTTTCTTAAACGACTTTATTAGGCGACAGTTTGTAAAAAAATTAAGTAAATTTGCTTCATGAATAAACAAACAAAATACACAAAATTTTTGTTTGATGTCTTAAGGAAAATTTTGATCTGGTTTCAAATAAATTGCAAAAAGCCTAATATACTTCACAGATTTCTTTGAATGATATCTAGCTAAGGGTTTCTCTATCTCAAGTCACCACCACAACCACCATTTCCAGTCCCAGTTGTTAGTTGATACACGTGGCAAAGTCACTACTCGTCCTTTGTCATCAGGGACCTAAAGCAAATTCAACAATCGGCGTAACGTACGCCTTTTCTCTTTTTCCCTCTACGCGTTAAACAGAAAGATGCTGGCTGTCATCTAGTTGATCTGGGGTTACCGTACCTATGTTTCTGTCCTACGGGGGGGTGTTGAAAGAGACCGAAAGATGCAGGCTGTCATCCAGTAGGCTTTGGGTTGACAAACGTGTGTTACAATCCCTTTACGCGCGGTTGAAAGAGACAGAAAGATGCAGGCTGTCATCTAGTAGGCTTTGGGTTGACAAACGCGTGTTACAATCCCTTTACGCGCAGTTGAAAGAGACAGAAAGGAAGAGAAAGAAAGGCTTTGGGTTAACGTGCGTGTATTTTTCTCCCTCTACGCGCTGCTGAAAGAGACGAAGATGTCGAGTAGGCTTTGAGTTAAGTTACTTATTTTTCTCTCCCTCTAGGCGCTGTTGAAGGAGAGGGAAAGATGCAAATCGCCTAGTAGGCTTTGGTTTAATGTCATAGATATAAAAGAAGAGAGTAGATAACGCCTCCCACCTGCGTGAACGTTGAAATTTGTCGGACGACCATTTTGATGGAAACGAAATCTTATCATTTTTACGCTGGTTCTGATTCTTCTGTTTACAGCATCTTGCTCTCCTTTACGGATCAGAACACCTTTTAAAAAAGTCGAAAGTAAGCTCATTAAAACACGACACGTGTTTAACTAAAAGTCAAAAAACAGATAAATAATAGTAGTCATAAAGTCAAAAAACAGATAAAAGGCAAAGAAAAACGCCTTAACAAAAAAAATACGGGTAAATGCGATTGAAATCAGCAACATAACCACAAATAAAGGTTATTTGGTTTAGTCAGTGGCGATGGAGGAACAATTTATGGGAAGCTACCATCAACATGGCGGCACTCATAGTGTTTGCTAAAATTTGTATGCGCATTCGTAGAAAATTTTGATTCACGTCTGATTTCGATAGTTAATGTACGTATCTTTCTCTCTAATCTAGTAGGCTTTAGGAGGCCGAGTTTTCAGTTGTTACGTTACCTAAAAAGACGTACTGATACAGCGTCTGTGGTGGTCTGTTTCGGTCTCTTTATACAGAGTGCAGATAAAGAGAAAAAACAACGTTGGTTACGTCGATTCAGGCCGATTTGCCTTGGGTCCCTATTATTTTGTTAAGTGGTTTGGCTTATTAAGACTCGATTTTATAATAACAGCCGTTTTTTTTCTTCACAAAAATTATTAAATTATTATTGCTTAGGAAAAAATTATTATTGGTGGCCTAAGAATAATCAAAAAAGTTTTTACAAAATTTGCCTTCGATTCAGTGGCGGCTCGTGATCTATGTAGAGGAGGTTCATAAATTTAAAAAATTAACAGAGAAATTATTTTTTAGTTACTCTAGCGTGAAAATGTTCATTATAACAATTGTTAAAATAATACAAGAGAAAAAGTATAAACAAAAGCCCTTAAAAAATCGCAAAACGCGCGAAAGCATCAAGAAACACAGCAACAATACAAGGCAAGCGAACTGGAGCACACCAAAAGTGTGCGCCTTTCTCTACTGATATTCGCGATATCCCCTGCTACTCGCTCACTAAAAAGATATAGTTATTCTACTAGGCTCCATCTACTTTATCGCATGTGCGACAGTACTGATATGCGACTCTGCTGGTAGCAGGAACTGCGTTGAGTAGACGGACGCGGCAATGAGAGAGCGCAAGACGAAACGAGACCTGGCTGTGTTAAAGTTTAAATATTCATCTAAATTCGACGCGGTGCCATAATAATCAGCGCTGATAATATTAGGAAGTTTTGCAAACATTACAAAAAATAATATAAATCAGACATTTCATTATTACTTTCTTATTCTGTGTGGGGAAGCACGTGATCATGTGCTCCTATGGAGGAACTGCCACTGCTTCTATTCAAAGTTCAGCCAATTATATTGTTTATTTGACTCCAAAAGGTGTGAATATCACATGACCGATTTTAAACATCACTTCGATGATTCCTGAGCTAAGGTTTCTGAGAGAAAAAAAGGAATCTTTACTTGTAATTAATGCTTCGAATACTCTGTGCACCCTAATTCTTCACATAGAACCTTTTTATTGTGACGACATGAATAATCGAGGGTAGGGCCCTGTATACGATTTTTGACATTTATTGTTTTACCAGAGGTGAGCAACTGGATTTGACAGTTTGTTAGCAGCAATAAATAACTTTGTCACTGTCATTGATTTTTGATTAATAAAAGTCAGGTTTAAAAAGGGAATTTGGTGTATCAAAAACTGTAAAAATACGTGCCTCGACGAATTTGTATTGTTCCTGTGTCCAACGGAGAAAGAAACTCAGGAAAAGTGAAAAGAAAATATGCATTTACCAAGCTGGAAAATTAATAAAATTAGCCGAATTTGCAGGGTAAGTGAGCTTCAAGCAGTATGTACAAACATACGTATTTAGAATGTACTTCGGTAATAAATAACACATTATGTTTCCACAGTTTATTGTAGGGTAACAAAAATATAGATCATAGGAGTCTTTATATTTCACCTATAATTTACATTTTTAATATCGAACTGAGCCTCCGATATTTAATAGACCTTCCATCTACTCGCGTTTTAGTGAGCTTTGAACGTATGTGGCGGCCATTTTGACAACTAAGTAATGTAATAACTGTCAACAGTGTCAAAAATGGCGGCTGCATACGTGTAAAAGGGTACTAAAACGGAAGGTGTCCGTTTTACATGCAAATATTAAAAAAAATAGAAAGAGAGGGCAAAATGAGCTGCCGACCTCTGATAAAATAATAACTGTCAAATGTATAGAGGGCCTCAAATTGAGGGTAAATACCTATTAAAACTTATTAAAGTATCATAAATCATCTTTATAAAATGTCGGTTTTTACAATAAGCAGCTAAAATAGTGCTTTTTTATAAGCGTTGTTCTAAAAAACTCGAGTAAGAAAGTACAGTTTAGCCGCAAATATTAAACATTATTTGTTTTATATATTTATCAAAAAATAAATGCTAAAAAATACTTCTACAAAACTCGACCACCATTTCTATAACTATACATCAATAACTACGTGTTCACATGGATATGAATTACTTATATGAATACGTTTTCAACACGATTCCCTTTTAGGTTTTTATAAAGCGATTAGAATATTTTTAAAGACGATTTGGGTTTTTGAAATCTTTTCTTTTCGTAATATGCCGTTTTTTTTTAAATTTCGAAACTTATAAAACAAACATAAAATTTGGTTCTCACCCACGAAATAAACTGTCAAATCTAGTCTGGTTACAACTTTCATTTATTTTCGATACGATCCGCGTTTTCACGACAGCTAGACTCTGACGGATTTGCTTTTCGATTCACGTTTTCACGCTAGTTTTGATAGTAAATCTTATTAAAAACCCATTCAGTTCCACATGAAAAGCATACGTCGCGCGGCCTATTTCAAAGCCTACTAAGATTTTATAAAATTTCGGTACTACTAAATAAATGTCCTTATTTAATTTTTATTAAATACTTTATATTTGTAATTTTCACAAATTTTAATGAAAAGAAATTGTCTTGAAAGTGGGAAAAAAACTGTTTTATATTTATTTTCAATAGGTGATCTTAGAGTGCCTTTGGCGATTTTAGTTTTTGAAGTTTGTTATATTTTCATCTTTTTGGTGGTTTTTTACAAGTTGCTCATTTTGTTCTATTTTTCTTTCAATTTTGGTTAAAAAACGGATGGTCAAATTTGTTAAGGGTATAAAAAAAATATTTTTTTATATACCTTCATCAAAAACATGATTTTAGTAACTCTCTGCAGAGAACTATCTAATATCTTGGTTGGTTGGTTACAGATGCAAAAAAATACTTTTTTTTTATCACGGGGGCAAAAGAAGATTTCTGTCCGTTTTTTAACCAAAATTAAAGAGAAAAACAGTATTTAAGAAAAAATCATTTAGGAACATCGTCAAATTATCAAACTGTCAAAGATTAAAATGTCGCAATAATAAAAGTCACCGAGTAAAAAGGCACATCGCTATGGAAACCATTGTTATTTCGTTTACCAGCCGCCTTGAATTATAGTGTAAAGATGGTGTGTTGCGAGAAGTGCTGTTCGTTCGAGATTTTTTAAAGTATTTTTCTATTTTTCTTGGATTTTTTGATAAAGGTATTAAATAAATAGTGTTAGCATCTCGCAGCTAAATTGTGCTTTTTTTTCTCGTGTGTTTAGATATCTCATTGCGCTCGTTATTTAAACCAACGCTTGTAAAAAAAAAGGAATATTAGTTGTGAAAACTACTATTATTTTGGTGTCTTAAGGACAAAGACCGAAGAATAGGTTTAAGAAATTTTATTGGCAGGTCTAGGATTTCTGACTTTATATTTCTTTATTTCATTGTAGCCGTAAAAAACACACATAACCACAAAAAAAATAATGATTTTGTGCCCCCATTTTCGGCGTTTTGTACGTGCACGTCATAAAAAGTGGAAAAAATTACATAAAAAAACTTTTTACGACAAAGAAAGGACGTCGCATTTTGATGAAAATGTTAAATTTTTACTTCGTGTTCGACCGTAACTTTTATACTCCAGAAATTTATATTATCCAAAAACCCTGGAACAATCCTGCGAGTTTTAAATTAATTTTAAAGTTTGGTTTTAAACGCGTTTAATTTGGAAAAAGCACTTAGTCTAAAAGCTCTATTTTGTGGAAATTTTAGTATAATATGATAAACGATTAATTTCTTTGTTATGCAAATTCTGTTTAAAAAGTTAAGTGAAAAATAAGAACTTAAACCAAATATATAATATAGTCCGATGTATCTCAAAACGTATTTTGAAACTTATTTACTTAGATCGAACTGTAACGCCGCCAGTCTCATGAAATAGAATGTAGCTGACTTTAATTAACATGAGAAAACTTTCTTGTTATTTTTCACATAAAGATAAATAACGTGAATTAGTCAGAAAATTATGTAGATTTATTTCTATTAAAGCGTCAGTTGTTTCATTAATCACACGTTACATGAAGTTTTGTTTTTAAATGTAATACGCTGTATATTTTTCTAAATTTCAATAGATGTCTTCTTTCTGATTTCAAAAATAAATATGTTGAGTTTATATTTGAACGTTTCCGGGTAAAACCAAAAATTTATTTGCCGGCAACGTGTTAGCCAAGAAAATAGTTTATGTTGTCCCTTGTTCAAATTGTTCAAAGGAAAGACATAGTATATTTTTGGAATCAGAAAAAGAAGATCTATTAACATTTACAGAGGGTTCTATTAAAAAAAGGAACTAATGACATTTTGATTTAACATTTTATGACAACTAACAAACATGTATTCCTAAGTGAAACATTAGGAACGATCACCCAAGTATATACCCATTCTGAAAAACATATCGGGGAATTCAAGGGGTAGGCTATAATTATTTACATAACAAGTGCGGAAAGTATTCGAGCAAGTCGTAAGTCCGGAAAATACTTTCCGCACGCGTTAGGTTCAACATTTTTCCTACGAGCGTGCGGAATATCAAAATATTTTGTTATTATTTTAGTTAAACCTAGCAGACTAAAAATTAAAAAATACTCAAAAATACGAATTTTATGTTTTATTGAGAACAAAACTTTAAGAAGTTTAAAAAAATTAATTTTTATGGTAATTATGAATCACGGTAACATTGAAAGTACCACTGCTCATGTTGCTTAATGCCATCGTCGACTTCAAGCCTTCCTGATTCATCACTGAGCAACAGCATGCTCAACAACAAGCGTGCGCAACAGCGTGCGTGAAAAAATTTGTTTGCTCAACAGCGTGCGTGAAAATTTTTTTTCGCCCACGGCGCACAGTGGATCGAGGTATAGGAAAACTTGGAAATTCGTTTTAAAATTCAATTACTTTTTTGTCCGTTGTCTTTTAATTCTTTATTTTAGTTTGGTAAAAAGGTAAAATCTACTTTTTTTACATTTTGTACAGAAATTCCACATAGGTCAAAAATTCAATAAAATTAGAGGTATAATTTTACAAATATATATAATATATATAAAATATTTACCTGTTTCTGATAGTAAGTATTATGGACAAAGCTCGTTTTATATCAGTATAAGAACATTTTTAAAGGCTATTTTACGGATTTACAGGGTGAGTTTTCTTCGCCAGATCAGAAATTGATTTTTTTATGATATTTATATAAAATTGTTTGCTTTGCTCTAATAAATATCACAATTTAAAAGCGTTTTGGTACAGGATGCTCTATTTAAATGATTACAACTATTACATCTATTTATATGTGAGGTAGAAAAAAGTTATGAATAAATAGCTTTTACAACGTATAACTAATTATATGCTAATTATATGCTCCTGTATAATTAGTTTTGAACGATATGGAGTTTTTTCACTTTGATTTACAACTTTATGGCTTTTAATTATAAGTCATGTTTTTCGCTTTCTTTACAAATCGAATAAATTATATGGGACAAAAACTTTTTTGTCTTGCATGTCTAATTAAAATGCCTTAAATTGTTAATCATAGCCGCCTAAGTGAAAAAACTGTGTATTTCAAGGTATAAAACACCTCACTTTTTAAAGAGGGGGGGGGGGTCGATTCCTAAAAACTATTTGTGTACAAAGTGATTGTTTAAAAATAATTGGGTTTTAATATATCTTAGTGGCATCAAAAGACTTTTTATTTTAATAAAATTGGTACAGAGTAATTGAAAGGTGGGGGGGGGATCCAGTAAAAGCAGAAAAAGTACATTATTTAAAATAATTACGTTCTTATGGAATTTTCCTTGCTTTAAAGGTTTTTGTTAAAAATAATGATTTATGGCGGGTAGTTGACTAAAGGGGTGGGGAGTGTATAAACCGCCAAAGTAGAATATATAACTTTTTTAATATTTAATTAAATTTTCGTTCAAAAGTATATTTTTTTCTAAATAATAATGTTTTAAACCAATTTACACACCCAAGCAGACTTGCACCCTTAATTTATTACATGATTATTTCGAGGGGTCGCAGGTGGTCGCAGCCAATCTTTATGGATTTATTTAGACAAGGTGTGGTCTCATTAAAATACATATTTTTAGCCAGGTCTTTTGAGATCTTTTTTTTAAAGTCAAAAAAAAACTTAAAAAATTTGCAAATAACAAATCATTTTCAAAAAAAATTAGTACCTCAGAATTAAAAGACAAAAAAACGAATACACCAAAACATACCCAGAACATATTTTTTTGATATACCACAAAGCGGGAATCATAAGCTTGGTAGAAATAATTTTTTTGAGAAACTGAATATCGGTAAATATTTTGTCGTATTGGACTAATATTGATTTTGACTCATAAATATATTATTTTCGTCTACATTATAGACCACCAAAAGCATTATATAATAAAAAATTAATATTGTTTACATAAAATCATACTTTTGAAAAATCGACAATGTCCGTCCATTTACATTGCCTCGATCCACTGTGCGGCGTGCGGAAAAGTGGCACATTCTACACGGAAATGAGTGCGAGAAAAGCGTTTTTCCGCACGCTCGTTGGAAAAATCATGTATTGAAAGGCATCCCCCCCGGGCACCCATTTTGCGCAGGCGACACCCATCTGTTTATTTTTATAAGTCCTCCTTTGGCACCTTGTCGAAAAGGGTTTTGGATCTGCTATGCAACAACGTATTTTTCTTAAATTTGAGGCAACAGTGTTTGAAGTATTGGTAGTTGAAGTGCAGAAAATTTGAAAATAGCAGAAAGATAAATATGTAAGAACACTAGTAATGCATTCAGAGACCGACCCTCCAACACAACACACATAAATGTTTATTTCCATTATAATATCACTATCTATTACAAAGAGTGGGGGGTTAAAATTTAAAAAAACTTTAAGGTGGGGCCTGCGCTAACTGGTTGCGCAGGAGCATATATTTAAATACATTAGTAGCCTTCTCCTTCGAATCTCCCGATATGTTTTTGAAAGTACGTACATATATCTTTTGATTCTTAAAATATCGGGGAAGAAAAGTTTTTATATTTTCATCCTGTACATTAATTAATATTGAAAAAAAAAATTCCTATAAAATAATAGTTGATAAAAACAAAGAAAAAACGTAAAAATGTGAATAAAAATCAAGTCTATTTTTAAAATTAAAACGTACACAAAACGATTGCAATGGCACGACAAACGTACCCTATATCGCGTTTTATATTTTTTAATAAAAATATATCATCGGAAAATATATTAGGAAGGTGCTAATTGACAATAAATTAAATCAGCAAAGCACAAAATTTGAAATTTAAGAAAATATCTTGAAAATGGATTAGATTTGTACCCCGCATGGTACGAAGAAGTTTAATGTAGTTACTACTCATATTAATATATGTTTTAGGCCAAATCTTTTGGAAACAGACTACTTTGCTCACTTTTACGTGAAGCCTTATCTGCGTGGCGCACCGTACATTTTAGGGTTAGGGTTTGGCTACGTTCTCTACAAGCATAAAGACAAAAAGATAAAACTTGGGTACGTAATTCTTAACTTAACTAACTTATGGCGTTTTTGAGTTACACAAATCTGTCCGAGAGTAGTAGTAGTAGTAGTAGAGAATGGACGGCGCGAAGCCTGGCAAGTAGGCCTCCCTGGGCCCTTTCTGCCTTAATTATCCGCCTGCACCACTGGTCTAGCAGTCTGCTCATCTGGTTTTCCTGTTCTTTTTGCAAAGTCCAGTATTTTATCCCATTTGAGCGTTTGCAGGTCCTCCTCATCCAGGGTCGGGTAACCGAATACCTGGTATTTCGTCTTCTGGTATGCCCAGAGTGATCTGAGGCTGATTCCGAATCCAAATTCTAAAATTCATCATCATCTCTTCACATTTTATTTGTTTCTTTTAATTATTCGACAATATTTTGGTCGGGCTCCCTTGGGGGTTCATGCAACACAAAGCGTTACTTTACCACGTCATGTTCATAAACTTAACTTTCAGTCCATTTTCTTTCAAAAAAGCTGCCATAAACATTTAGAGATAAAAGGGACAAAAAATATCAAAATATCAAGTTAAGGTTATATCTATAGTTTTGATCCAACTCGTTAATCTGTCAAGATTAGCGTGTGTCAAAAAAAACCGGACGTTTTGTATTGCCTACAACTTCTACAATAATTTTTAGAATTTTAAACTTTAAAGTTTATTTGAAAAAGGAAACTTCAAAATTTATGCGCCCAAAGTCAAAACTGACATTTATTTAAAATTCAAGATGGCGGACAGCTTTAAAAAATGGGTATTTTTGACACCCCCTGCAAAAAAATTGTGTGCGACACTGTAATAAATTTAAGATACGCTGTACATAGTCTTGTCATTTAAAGGTGTACAACCGTTTTGTTTTTTTAAATCGGTTAAGAAATAATAAATTTCTGCAGTGTTACATTTGATGGTGTTTGTGTGATAGAAAACTTTCTTAGTATAAGTCATCTTTTTATTCGACGTTACACAATTTGATTAAAATTTATCAGAATTTAAAGATTTTAAGGTTTCTTAAAAGCTAAAAGTCTAAATTTTACATGCCCAGATAGATTTAAAAAAAAAATAATCCTTCCTGAAAAAAAAATGTGCGCCACTCTAACAAAATTGAGTTATGTGCTAAATATTCTTACTCTTTTAACGTCAACGCACGTTACGTTTATTTAAATCGGCTAAGAAATAAGAAAGTTATCCAGTTTTCTTACTGTAAGTCATCTTTTTATTCGACGGTGTACAGTTTGGTTAAAAAATTATCAGAATATAAAGATTTTAAGCTTTATGAATAGCTAAAAGTACAAACTTTATGCGACTAATGTCAAAATTGACATTTTTTTAAAATTCAGACAGATTTGAAAAATGGGTATTTTTTATCCCCTTTGGAAAAAGAATGTGTGCGTCAGTGTAATAAAATGAAAATGTGCTTTTGATAGACCTTAGTAATAAAAATAATCTTATTTACTTGACGGGATAAATTTTATAAGACATCTGGAAAAGAGAGACAAAATTATCATCTTTTAAATATTCAAAATGGCAGTCGTCTTTATGGGCTGAGTATTTTTGACCCCTCAAAAAAATAACGTCCGGCACCACTGTATTTAAGTTTAGATATGTGATAATAGCCCAATTACTTTGGTCTTAATTGAGTATTTTTTTTTTGTGAACAAATAAAAAAATTCATTTTTCTTTCAATAGTAGGTTTTTTTTGTTTATCCTGTGACTTTCCATCCATACAGGAATCAATCGCCGAGTCTTCCCAAGATATGCCGAGTTAAGTTTTTCTTTTAATTTAAATTATTTTCTTTCTTATTTTACATCATCTATATTAATGAATTATCTTGGTCTTAATATTTGAGACACTGTAAATCCACTTTTAAACAGATTTTTTACAAAGTGCTTATGTTCTCCCTGGAACACCATTTTGATTTAATAATATAAAGTAGAGACGCGCATTCTGACAGGCAAAGACAGTTATTAAAGTTTTTTTGTTTTTTTTTTCATGGCCTTCCATGGCTACTTTGCAACACCTAATGACTTAAATTAATAGGTATGTAATTGTTACGAATAAAACTTTTTTTACTTTTTAACCGACTTTAATTGACCATTTTCCGAGTTTGACAGGCTGAGTAGCAAAAAGGTTTGCCACCAAACTAAAACAAAATGACCAACGAAAAAAATAAAAAATTGGCAGGTAAATTTGGGTGGGAACCCTGATTTCCGACATAATCACTCTTTTTTGTGTTTCATTTACGAAAATAAACAAACGCGCACTTCAGTTAATTTAAGTTAGAATTTACTAAATTTATTAAATTTATTATAATAAAATCCCCGCGGGGTTGCTGCTGCAAAGTGAGAACCATAAAAAGCAGGTTTAAAGATCAGCTCGTGCTCCAAAACATGTTCAAAAACGAGTTTTAAGGATTTGGCTTCTATAAACACCTAGTTAGAAATGGATAGCATACAGGACTTTTTACTGCTTTGATGAGGAATCCAGCCGCAGTTACTACTGCTCTGAAAAGGAAGTTTTAAACCCACCATAGAAATAAAAGGGTTTAAAGAATGAGCTTTAACCTGCGCAACAGGATCAATGAGGAGGGCAGCCATTTGCAACTATGAGAGAAAAACAGTTCAATGGGTGTATAATAAAATTATATATAATATTGTCACGTAGGGGTTTTCGTGACGGGGTTGTTCTTATTAATTGACTTAATAAACCAACCGTACCGGGTTTTAATGAATTTATTATAACAAAATATAAAAACGTTACTTACTTGTAATTAATTAACATCCAACAGTCTTAATACAGCAGCGTCACAGTTCTATCTTAGGGGTAGGTCGTGGTTGAGCAGTTTATCTTATTCTTGAGAAATACATCACAACTTTCTGACTTAGTGAACTTACTAAACTTACTGACCCCTTCTTGCTGGTCTCGATTGGTTTTATAGGATGTATGTGATAACGAAACGTGAGTTTACAAAAACATCTACTCATTGAACTTAAAACATCACATACTTCCTAATGCTAACTGTTAGGTTCATAGCCTGAGTCGTTAACATTTACAAACCAAGCAAGGGCAAGATAGAATGCCTAAAGGGCATTCACGACATATCCCCGCGTTTTAAATAAAACTGGATCCACAGTTATATAACATTAAAGTTTTACAAATTAAAGGAATTGTAGCTGAATTACAATTTAAAAAAAATACACAACATCAAATCAAAAACATAATTCGCTCGACCCACTTGCTCCCTGTTCTTCTTTCTTCACTGATGACCTTCTCTTCACCGGAAAGCATAGTACGTGATTTGTGCCGATTTGTGCCTTTAACTTAGGTCTTGCTTTGTTAGTGGATTTGCGATACTTGCTCATAATTTCATTCAACAGGTACTTCCAATATAGTCATTTTGAATACATCATTCCCATTACCATGTACTAACAAATTTATATTTTCCAAATGGAGTGTGATGAATAATACTTGTCCCTTTTCTTCAAAGATGTGTGGATCTATATGAGACATCTCTCGCTGATACAGCCTGAATGGTAACCCTTTTGTTTCTAAAGAATTTCCTTTGGATCTCCATACGTGATACTGGATTTTACCACTATAATTTTTATTATCATGTTGTGAGTTTCCTGCGCTATGCCTCTGACTATGCAAGACCTTGGAGTTGTTGGTCATCATTGGTCTCTTCCTGTATTATCTTCTTGGGAAGCAAGCGGTGCCGGCGACTCTTAAAAAATTAAACAAACATACTCCTTAAAAAATCTAACATTATAGTAATATTTACTTGCGCATATTTAACCCCAAAAGGATTTTAAATCTGAATTTCTGGTAACCGAGAGAAAAAAAAAAATAAGTGAATATTTATTTTGATGCTCTGATTTTTATTAAAATGATTAACCCTCATTTAATAAGGTTTTACGGTATGTGAAGATTTTAACGTAAATACCAAAATACTATATTATTATTAATTAATTTTTGACTTAGTGAACTTACTAAACTTACTGACCCCTTCTTGCTGGTCTCGATTGGTTTTATAGGATTTATGTGATAACAAAACGTGAGTTTACAAAAACATCTATTCATTGAACTTAAAACATCACATACTTCCTAATGCTAACTGTTAGGTTCATAGCCTGAGTCGTTAACATTGACAAACCAAGCAAGGGCAAGATAGAATGCCTAAAGGGCATTCACGACAATATAATTAATATATGTCGTCTTATTATAAAAAGTTTTTAAAGCTTTAATTGAAAGTTAGATTTTACAATTTTTACTTTAATTTATGTAGTTAATTTAAAAGTTGAATTGTATTTGAACTTAATTTGTAAACAAGGGTAGGCCTAATTGACAAGCAGAAAATTTAAATAAGTATGCAATGGTTTTTTACAGGTACAACACCAAATTATATTTTCTTTTCCAAACTAACCTTGCCAAAATAACTGCGTCAAATCTCTTAGAAAAGTTTTAGAAGATCTTATAATGTTTTAGCATGTTTTATATCTTTTCTATGCGGTATGTGACACGAACTTGTAAAAACCTAATCCAGTTTCATGAAGTACGGATTTTTTCTATCAGTTTTGACGAGAAAGACAGCTTCACCAGTAGAATCTTATAAAACCCTATCAAACATCATAAAAAACACCAACTTTCATAAGAACCTATGCGGTTTTTTTACCTGGGAAACAAAGTTATTATTTTGGAGTTTATTATTGGAAACAATTTTTTGGAGGTTTTAATAGATTGATTAAAACAAATTTCCCTAAAAATATATTTTTTTCACATTTGACTAAAATGTCGTTCATTTTGTGGTTAGTTTCTACTGATTATGGTGAATGTGCTGTTATTGAAGTTGAATCTTATTTTAAATCTATGATTATTGTAAATGGATGCATTTTATTCTATTAAACTGTTAAATCTATCCTAAATATTTCAAATAAAACAACATTGAAACCTTCCTACTAAACAAATTAATTTAATTACTAAGTATATTAAACAAAATGTATTACAAAAATAACCATAAGGAATCAAACTTTTTCTTGTATTTATTAACTAATTATTCATCCAGTAGTCAACTTGTTCGCAGCAGAAAAAAGGTTGCTCTAGCCTCTGCAGTATCCTGAAACAGAAAAAAACAATATAGTTAAGACTCAATCGGGCATACTAGCTTAAAGTTTCGTCCAAAACTTAAGGTAGAAAAGTATTTTTTTATTTAGACTTATTATATCAAATTCTAACCCCGTCAACTACTTAAAGCACAAAAATAAAGTAGATAATAGAGAAATTTTGGAACGCTTATTTGACACTGTAGTGGTTATGGTAATTACTATGTCTGCACAATACCTAAATGTTTATACCATTGTGGTAATTAGCCACTACCACTGCTGTAAGATATGAATCCATTTTGTTGTAGTTTTGGTTATTTTTTTTGTTAATGTTACGGGAATTTTGCTACATTTAATTTTATTAAATAAAATATTACCAGGTTCGAATATATATAACACTTATGGTAAAATCGACGCATGGAAGTGGTTGATCTATAAACACTAACACAGCAGTTGTCAAAATTTTAAGTGTTTCAAAATTTTCCTAATAATATATAGTCAGTTTTATGAACCGTGGGAAAAAAGAAAACTTAGTTTTCTTATGTATTTACTTACTAAAAACTATGGTCAGTCCATTTGTTAAAGTTTTTAAGTGCCTCTCATTGTCAGAAAAATAAAAGCGGTAAGTCATCGTTAATCCTTGAAGTTGTGTAGTACCTAGCTGTGTTGTGTAATGGCTTCTTATATTTCCTAAAAATAACAGAACCAAGTAAATCACAGACAATATGATATTGATTATATAAAATTTGCTCTACCTTTGTCATTAGCTGACAAAATACCCACCTGGTAGTGTAGTTTGGAGGTCAACAGTCCTCGACTTCCTCAAGGAGCCTTGTCCACTCACTTAGAGCTGGGCCAGATCAAGTTTGGAGCGTCGCGCCTGTCTTTATATGCTTGTTTTTGGCATGGATTGTGCCCACGCCATCGGGTAACATTTTGAATGTTCTTTACTTTGTTTATTTGGGTGATGCAACCATCTGCCTTCTTGTCACTCGGAACTGATTTAAATTCGTTTCAAAAAGCTAAACAAACATCAATTTTGAGTTAGGTATTTGTCAAGAATCCGTACGTTAGCTACATCAGTGCAATCTACGACATACCTAGATTATTTTTGAGGAATTTTAGGGCCAGAAGGTGGCCTTTTCTTTGCGAAAATAATAGATTTTTATTTGGCATTTCATTGCTTTTCAAAACAAACTTCAACTAGAGTATAAAAATTGGTTTGTTATAAGGGATTTTTGATTTAAGAATTGGTTCTAAAATAATGACGTCATTTAAAATATTGTGAAGATATCTTGGATTTTACTCAAAAAAGACCTATAGTTTTTCAAAATTTTTAAGGTTATGTTTACAAACAAAAGGTCGAACCATCCTCCCATGTTGGTTTGAAAATTTTATAACTGGGTTGCAACTGTGACGTCATTTTTAAAATGAAAGGATCGGTTCCGGTATTGGTACAACCAGAACCATGACTAATTGTAAATCGAAAATGCTTATATTCGGTGGCAACCGATGAAAACTGATGTGGCTAACTACAAAAATAGGCAATTTACCCATTTTCAACTTCTATTTCTATGCAACCCACCTACCACGTTAAAAATTACAATTAGAAATCGCAATAACAACAAAATTTCGTCAGAAATGGGAAGTGAGAACTATTTATTAATCCTTTGTTTAGCAGGAAAGCACTGTGATGTGAGCAGGCGGGTAGAGGCACCTAAGAACTAAGAAATTTACCGCTTGTGATGCCAGAAGTGCGATTCGAAAAGTGAGCAGGCAGATAGGGGCCACCGTAGTTTATTTTCTTACTTTACGGAACTCTGACTGCACCTTTAAACTTACACGACATACCAACCTGAGAAAAAGCATTTCTACACATTGAACTACTGCACATTTCGAGGCATATCTGTAACTGGCTGGATTCCTCATCAGAGCAGTAGAAGGTCTGCATGCTAGGTGTGTACAGAAGCAGGGACATATAGGTCCTTGATAAAAGCCAAATCTTTACAACTCGTTTTTGAACATGTTTTGGAGCCTGAGCTGATCTTTAAACCAGCTTTTCATGGTTCTCACCCTGCAGCAGTAACACCGCGGGGATTTTATTACACTATAACTTTAGTTTTTATGCAAATTTTGACTTAAATTCACAGAAGTGCCCGTTTGTTTATTTTTGCAAATTAAAAACAAAAAGTTTGGTTATGTCGAAAATCAGGGTTCCCACCCAAATTTACCTGTCAATTTTTTATTTTTTTTGTTGGTCATTTTGTTTTAGTTTGGTGGCAAACCTTTTTGCTACCCAGCCTGTCAAACTCGGAAAATGGTCAATTCGTTACGTTTAAAAAATAAGGCAGTGGCGCACAAGGCCTTTTTCCAGGCAAAATAAAAAATACCCACTTTTCAAATCGATCCGCTCTTAAATTTTAAATAAATGCCAGTTTTGACATTAGCGACATAAAATTTGGACTTTAATTTGCCAGCTTAAAAAGGTGACTCATAGTAATGAAACTGCATACCTTTCTTATTTCTTAACCGATTTGAATAAACGTAACGTGTATTCGTTAAAAGAATAAGGCTATTTAGCGCACAACTTTATTTTGTTAAAGTGGTGCCCAATTTTTTTTCAGGAAGGTAAAAAAAGCACTTTTTAGATTTGTTCGCCATCTTGAATTTTAAATAAATGGCATTTTTGACATAAAGTACATAAAATTTGGACTTTTGGCTTTTAGGAAAGCTTAAAATATTTAAATTCTTATTATTTTTGACCAATCTATATACCGTTGAAAAGATGATAACTTTTAGTGAAACAGTCTTTTACCACACAAACTGCATTAAACGAAACACTGCAGAAGTTTCTTATTTCTTAACCGATTTAAAAAATAAAAACGCGCCTTTAAAGGATAAGGCTATTCACAGCATAATTTTATTACAGTGGCGATCATAATTTTTTTGCAGGTGGGGTCAAAAATACCCTTTTTTTAAATCTGTCCGCCATCTTGAATTTTAAAGGAATGTCAGTTCCGACATTAAGCACATAAATTTTAAAGCTTCCTTTTTTATATAAACTTTAAATTTTAAATTTCAATTAATTATTATGGAAGTTGTAAGCAATCCAACAAGTCCGATTCTTTTTGGAACACCCTATATATTGAGTTAAGTGTTTGAATGAAACGAGTGTTCGGGTTTGGGTGCAGTTTCCTGTTCCATTTAATCTGCACTTAGACTGCACTGACGCAATTTTTTAACAGTACCAAGCCAGTGTTAGTACACTACGAGTGGCGCACCAATTCTATCAGTGAAACCCCTATCAGATTTTGGCGGGAGCGCTATTTGAGCGGAGATCGAAAATGGCGTATCCTAGTTTAATTTAATTTAGTTTGAGAGATGAACAACTTTTATGTTTACTCAAAGTTTCATAAGTAAAATTTATGTTGCGCCAATTTCTACAATTTATAGACAAATAAGAGAATGACAGGGCTGACAAAGTTTTAAACAAGTACACAGCGGTTTAAAAAAGCCGTATGAACACCCTAATTTTTCCCTAAATTAAGTTAAATTAGATTAACAAAATCTAATTTACGTTAAGTTATAATTCACCTTAAATATTCACTAAGTTTAGGTTTCAAATGAAATATTTTTTCAGGTTCGGCATGACTGCGCTTTGTTGGACACTCACAGTTTTAACAATGGTCGCCACGGTTTTAATTAATCACATTTTCCATGACGAAAACTTCGTCTACAACCGGGTGTTTTCATCCTTGTTAATCTCGTTACACAGATCGGTGTGGACAATGTGTCTAATGTGGATAATTTGGAGTTGTGAAAATGGATATGGAGGTATGGCGGAAAAATAAAGAAATGTGGAACTTCAATTGTTGTCACTTAATATTAAGGCGCTGCTTAAAGCCACATTTTCCTCAAAGATTTAAAACGAGTTTTTTATGACAGTGTACTTAGTACATTAGCCTTATTTTACCTATCAACAACACACTGGTCTGCATGAAAATCAACTCTCACACCATTCTTGTCAACTAGTATGTAAAATGACCTCCTGAATCCAAATTTTACCTTCGATTTCTCTCTCTATAGACTATTATAAGTGTTCTGAAAGATAAACATTTGTAGCACGGGGGTAGACTTTATTGTGAATGGGACAGCCGAGGCCGAGACCAACATTACATCGTACGAACTGGCCTTTGCGAGAAAGTTTTACTCCCAGTCAGAGAAATTTCGCTCACGATCCTATGTTTTCGATAGAGGATATTTACTTGCTGCCATTTCAGATCAAACTCGAAACGATGAAACAGTTTGTGAAGGCAATGAAAAAGATTTCTTAAAACTAAATTTCCTCATTTAGAGAGGAAAATCAAGAAAGGAGTTTTTGTGGGTCCCCAGATTAGACAACATTTTCAAGATTCGATGTTTATTAAACATCTGAATCGAAAAGAAAAGCGAACTTTGTTTCCATTTCAAAACGTGTGTAAGAACTTTTTGCGTGACCACAAAATTGATGATTATGTTGCTCAGGTCGAGGAATTGCTGTTAGCCTACAGGGCCTTGGGATGTAAAATGTTTCTTAAAGTGCACCTTTTTCACTCGCACTTGAACTTATTCCTTGAAGATTTAAAAGCAGTCTTGGATAAACACGCCGAACGGTTCCATTAAGGCATCGCTAAGCTGGAGAAGAAATTTTCAGGAAAGTGGAATACAATCATGTTGGCGGAGTACTGCTAGTCTTTGAGTCGGGACGTGAGAGTTGCAATTCATGGTATAAAAGGCTAGCAAGCACCAAATAAAGGTAAATATTGGTATTTTTTATTTTTTACACTAATATAATTATTTCCACCCCTTTAAATTAAATTCATGTCCATAAAACTATTATTATCGAAAAATGATAAAAATAGAGAGGTGGGCTCCAAAAATGGTGGTTTTTAGAAGAAAACGGAAGCTATATTTGGATCCAGGATGTCATTTTACATAGGACTTAGCAGGCATGGTGCCAGGGCTTAAGAAAAAAATGTTTGCAGACCAGTGTAACCAGTTTGAGCTGAGGTTTAATCATAATAAAATAAAATTCTAGGTAGCTGCACATTGTCAAAATACCTACTTGTGGTTATATACGGTCCAAGCTAAAGATTCTTAGCGAGAGAGGTCAAGTTTTTAAGCTGACCACTGATTGATCATACTGTCTTCTTAAAAAGTGTTTAATTATGGCAGTGTCGTTAACGTATCTTAGGTTGTTGATTTCCATACCGTTTATAATCAGATCCTCTTCGCAGTTCTTAAATGCATTGAGTCCATTCTCTATGTTCTTTTTATTGTGTCTTTTATGCATTCTCCTTCTTCAAGTGCCATGCTCTCTTCAAATATTGGCTACCGTCAGCGCGATCTGTACTCTGTCCACTGCTCTTCGGAAAAGTGTCGTAGTACTAACAACAAACCATTGTCTAAACTTTTTAGGCCATGATATCCCTCTACGACCTCTGCCTTCAATTTTGGCTGCTATTATCAATTTTAAAAGTTTATATTTGTCATTTCTTAAAATATGGTCAAAATATTCAAGTTTTCGTTTTTTGATGGTAAATAAAACTTCAATATCTTTATAAATTTTAAGCAGAATATCCACATTGGTTACTCTGTCCATCCAATATATCTTTAGTATTCTACGATAACACCACATCTAAAATGCCTCCAACTTTAGTACACGAACTCAGAGAGTGGTATTAAGATCGCGACTAAACAACACTGATTTTATCTTGATAAAAAACAATCTGGCCTATTTAATTCTTGCACTAACTTTTTGCATGTTATTCCAGTTCTCGTTGAAGAGGCAGGCAAATATTTGGGATTTAAATTAATGCATGCGTTCGACTTGCTGCCGATTTATTTATAACTGGTCTCTGATGTTCTTGATCGATTCTATGAGCTTTTCGTGTTGGATTCGATCCAGTGACTTCTCATAATCTATAAAACAGGCATATACTGATATCGACATAAAATATAACCTAATTCGCGCAAAACTGAAATTTGACACTGTCACAGACGGCGATTTCAAAAAAAAATAAATAATTTTGACCACTTTTGACTGATGCAAACAACACATTTGTCAAAACTGACATGAAATATTTGTAAACATTTCTATACGTTCAAAAATCTTCAAACATTAAAAAATACTTAAGTATCACCATTCGCGTGTGTTCATCTAAGTGTCTATTTATAAATTTTCGCGTCAATGCAAGACAATGCCGCTAGTATTACACAAGAGTTATTGGAATAATTTCGGTATAAGGATGTTTTTATAGAGTATGGACAGGTAATATAATCGTACAAGCAAGTTAACAGAACGAAGTACCTACTACTGAAGATTTAATGGATACGCGCATTAACAGGATGTGTTTTAGACATTCCCGTATGTTTCTAGAATACTTACGCAATATATGAACATTTTTACTATTTATGAGGGGTTGATCGTTAGGGCTTTGTGAAATTATTTTAAGGACATGAATAAAATATCGCAATCACAACCAAAAAGCCTTTGTATTGTCTCACACCACACGTCATGCCAAGCCTTATTCCAAAACCCATTACAAACTACCAACCTACATTTTAGGTTTTTCCATACTTTTCTATGTAGTTTTGATCTTAGAGAAGTTCGCGCGATATAGGTACCTATCTTATATAGTTTTGGATATTCGGTATAAGAAAATCCTGCAGTATTGGATATTGTTAATACAGTAATAGGTTAGATTAGATTATACTTAATTATTAATAAAGTTTCAATGTGTGTCTCTTCGGTTTATTTTTATTATAGATTATTTTTCTAGAAAGCAAAGAAATAATAAGTAAAAAAAAAATATTTTTAGTAATTTTTAAAAAATTCTCCAAATATCTTCTTAATTATATTATTATAACAATTTGCAATTTTTCACAACAAAAAAAAACCTAGTGTCATTTTTTTTCTTAAGCTGTATAAAACTGAGTTTTATTAAAACATTTTTTCTATCTCAGACTGTATAAAAACAAGTTTTTTTTCACGAACGTTCATGGAAAAACAAGTGCGGTCACGTGACTCGTGTCGCTACTCCTGGGACCGCAGGTTTCAGGATCCAGTGACCTTAACACATCCCTAGACCGCTGAACTATGCTAAACAAGGCCTCTTGTCCCGAACCTATCACGAAAGCAAAACTAGCCAAAACTCATAGGCAAGAATGAAACAAGAAATAAAAAGAAAGTTTAAACATCCGATAAAATCCTTGAGTTGATGAATAAAAAACGCGGTAAAAAAGGCAGCGATCAGTACCATGAAATCAATAGAGAAATTAAAAACAAGATAAGGTCAGCAAGACAAAACTGGATAACACAGCAATGTCAAGAAAGAGAAGATCTAAATGCTAAACATGACACTTTTAATTCACACAGACACATAAAGGAAGCAGCCAAATTATTTAATAAAAGACAGGCTGGAGTCCTTTTGGAAAATCAGAGCAAAATCAAACCGGATACCAAATCAAAACTAAAAGAATGGTGTAGCTATGTAAAACCTCTCTTTACCGATAACCGATCCGAATAGCCAGAAGGATTCTCAAAACAACCCAGCAAACATATGGAAAGTACAAAAAAAGCCCAAATTTGGAACATGGCATTTTACTATTATATATACTTGATACTCTAATTAAAGTACTTTATGTTAGTACAATATTTACGCTTTTTTGTATTGTTGATACGCATTGCAGGACAAATTGTACAAATATTATAAAATGCGGTGTTCCAAATAAGTGCTATTTGTACTTTCGATATGTTTGCTGGGTTGGTTAGAGAATCCTTCTGGCTATTCGGATCGGTTATTGGTAAAGAGAGGTTTTACGTAGATACACCATTCTTTTAGTTTTTATTTGGTATCCGGTTTGATTTTGCCCCGATTTTCCACAAGGACTCCAGCCTGTCTTTTAAAATTAAAAGTGTCATGTTTAGCATTTAGATCTTCTCTTTCTTGACACTGTGTTATTCAGTTTTGTTTTGCTGACCTTATCTTGTTTTTTATTCCTCTATTGATTTCATGGTACTGATCGCTGCCTTTTTACTGCGTATTTTATTCATCAACTCTCAGGATTTTATCGAATGTTTAAACTTTCTTTTTATTTCTTGTTTCATTCTTGCCTATGACAGTTTTAGCCTTTCTCCAGACTCATTAATATATTTAAGGTTTTTGTTAAGTTTGACTTTAGGTTCAGTTACTACCATGTTATCTTGAAGTTCTTCCAACCTGGGTCTGAACTTGTTATTTGGGGGAAGATTTTTCGTGTGGGTAAATTTAATGTTTGCCACAACTGGATTTTGATCCGATCCTACGTTCAATCCGTTATATCCAAAATTTTATCAGTAATAGAAAACATTTTTTTCATGGTTCTTTTCATTTGCTACCATGGTATATTAAAGTTCATTAATCCTGGGTGTGGGTGTGTTATTTGTAAAAACTGGATTGCAATCTGAGTTTACATATGCGTCAGTGCAAAAGTGCAGTTTTTGTATTGTTTAATTTTATTAATATACAGGGGATTCCAAAAGTCCGAGTCCACTCAAATATCTTCAAAACCAAAAGAGGAAGAAATGTAACATTTCTCATAGTTAGATGGTCTAAAAAGTTATCATTTTGGATGCTAATCGTGCCGCTAGTCATTAAGGAGCTTGGTCGGAGAAATTACTCTTTTTAAATGAAATACTCTATATATTTTGAAAAATTTAAATAGACGTTTTTCTTCGGTGTCCAGAAGTATCTTTTATGTTACCTTGTTATCCTGCGGGTTTAAAAAAAATGCCAAAGCTTTTAAATAAGAGCAATGAGTTAGACAAAGGATCACCGAATATTCTTCTTCTGTAGAAACCGTTACATTGTCACCGCCATAGCTGCGCTCCCTTAAAGACTAGTGGAATGATTAGCATCCAGAAAGTTACTTTTTATCTTAAACGTTACTTCTGCGCCTCTTTGGTTTTGGAGATATTAGGGTAGACTCGGACTTTTGGGTTACCCTTACCCTTACGCTTCTAACAATCCTCTCTGGGTGCCTATTCTTGAATTTCGGGGAAATTTTACTCCCCAGGGAGATTCTGAGATTTCTATTCTCACAAAATTTCCCTACTTTTCGAAAAACGGTATTCTTCAAACCAGGGAATGGACATGATAGAGAAAAAACGGAAACAATGTTGTCAAATCAATCAGAATTATTTCCACCAATCAAAATTAAGATAATTTTGACAGAGAACTAATTAAATGTGTATTTACGGTGCCCTAAACTCATTTTTCAAAATAAATATTAAATTTTTGTTTTAATAAATGGTTGTGCGATTTTTGTGTTTTTTTAGTGGAAGTTTTCAAAGATGGCGAAGGGTTTTGAAAAATGGGTAATTTTGACTCCCCCCTGGAAACTTTTTATGTGTCAAAAATTAAAAACTTTCTGACAAGGTAAAAGTCTAATTTTTATGTGATTATTGTCAAAATGACATCTCTTTAAAATTCAAGATGCGGACTCCTCCATGGAAAGTCTTATCACACAAAGAGTATCAAATGTAAAACTGTAGAACTTTCTTATTTTTTAACCGATTTAAGCAAAATGCCCGTGTATATGTACGTTAAAAGAATAAGGCTATTTACCGCACATCTCAGTTTTCTTACAGTGGAGCACATACAAATTTTCCAGGGGGGCCTGCCTACTTTTCAAAACCGTCCGCTATTTTGGAGTTTAAAGAAATGTCAATTTTGACAATAAATGCATAAAATTGTTTTCTTCTTCAAAAAAACGTTAAATTTCGAATTTCGGATAATTAATGCGGAATTTATAAGAAATCCAAAGTCCGGTTTTCTTAGAACACCCTATATTTATTAAAAATAAGCCATAAAGATTTGTGATCTTTTCTGTACATAAGAGAATTACTTATTAAAAGTAAGTTTAGTTGAAAATATTGCTACCCATGTTTACCTTGATGTTGTAGAACATTTTACAGTGTTAGGTATCTTTATACCTATATGTTGCCTTGTTTTTAGTAAAAAAACTGTTCTAGTTATAGGTTTTGAACTGATTTTAGTAAGTAAGATTTTTTTATTAGGTTTTGCAAAATGTTTAATGTTTTTGTTTTTAGTAAAAAATGGTTTTTTTTATTAGATGAAATAATGTTAATAAACAAGTCGATTATTAACATCCATGTTTTTTGAATTTTAAGTCCAAAAAATCAAAAACCTAACAAAACTTAAAATAAAGTCCAACTAACAGAAAACAAGTTTTTAGAGTCCAGAAATTTTAAAGAAACTTAAAAAAGCGCAAAAATCAACAGACAACAGTTTATGTTTACTCAAAATATCACAATTTCGCCTATTTTTTCCCATTTCTCTCACTAATGACCAACAGAATAAAAATTTCTCTAGGGAGTAGAAATTTCCCTTATTTTTTGAGGGAGATTTTTCGAAAAACTGTAAGAATTTTATGAATAATAAAAAGTAGCTTGGAATGCACTATGTATCCAGCTTTACACGTAGTAAATATTATTAATCATTTTGAAAACTAAATAAGAGAGAATAGAGTAATTACCACAAAATGCAAATCATGTCGAATATGCGATTACATCAATGAGAAATACATCATTTTCAATAAACCGTTATACTGGAACCTTAGCGATGACGAAGACTATTTCGTTCATTAAGCTTTTAACACCTTTAGTATAAGTTCATTTTTTTTTTAAGTATTTCTTAATATACCCAAAAAATGAATTATTAAAATGTCTTAAAAAAATACGGGCTGTGCCAGGACTGTAAAAAATGAAAGTGTAATTGGGTTAATATGTGACCTTTTAGTAAAATAAGAAAATTTTGAAATTAGTTCAAATGTGTAACATTTATCATACCTTTATTACTTTATGCATACTAATGTCCTTTAATTGTATTACTGTAATAGTTATTAATGGAATTTATTACTTAATAAAATTGATCTGAAACAATGGTAGGCATCAGGCGAGCACGTACAAAAAAGATGTACTCTTACTAATATAAACTAATTACAACATAATCTCACACCGTTCATCCTAGGGACATCCCTAGAATGACCCATTCGGGATGTTTAAATCATCCCAGCCTTAAATATCCCACAAAAGTTCCATTTGAGTTAAATCCCAACCCGCATAACGTCAGATTGTTTATTCGCTTAGACGCCTCCGTTTTTTGCGTGTTAGACTCAAGACGTTGAAAGCGCTTAAATTTGGGGTCCACTTACTGGACATCTGTCAAATGCATACCAAATACAAGTTGGCGGATCAAACATGAAAAAGAGGACAATTTGGGAAAATTCACAACTTTTTCATTTTTTTAAACCAATTTTATTTTTTTTGAAATCATAGTGCACTTTCAGTAAAATCAGCAACCACTTGCATTTTTGATGTGTCTGTGAGAGGAAGAACACATATCTTGCAACATCATGTTTTTTACGTGTTTTTTGCTTTTAGTAGAGTAACTGTCGTTTCCGCAAAAAACTCACAACATTAGAAAGTGGGTACTATTTGAAACGTAGGTTAAAAGGATTCCGAGTCATGCTTAGAGACCCTAAACTGTTTTTTAATAAAAAGAAGTCGATGTTATTATATATGTGTTCCCGACTAAGCCAATTTCGCAGTTTCTTAAGCATAACTCGCGACCTATTTTATCTATGGTGAAAATGGTACTCGCTGTGGATACAACTTGTTAATACACGTTTTTTTTGTATCTGGTGAGTTTTTTGCAGAATTGACAGTAAATTTATAAAAAAAGTCGTAAAAACATGATAATCTTTTCTGTCACAGAAATATCAAAAATGCAAGTGGTTTATTGTTTTACTAGAAGTGCACATATTTATTTATTTACTTATTTATTTATCTATTTCAAAGCAGATAAGATACAATTTTTAGTAAATCGAGCTTTAACCTCTTCCAACCAAGTGAGCCTTAGAAAGCTTGTGTTTGGTGGAAGAGCTCTTTCGTTCTTTAAAATTACAAGTACAAATATTACTTAATATTACTGACCTATTATTATTCTACATTTACACACACACCCATACACTCACCCATCCACACTTCCACTTACATACACATTAATATACAACAACTATGAAATACTACTGAAGTTTTAAAATTAACTACAATTTTCATATTTTTAAAAAGTTAATATTTTTATTTACATTTATTATGAAATTTTGACGTTATTACCTATTATTAATTTGTCATTTTTTTTTATTTTTGTGTAAGGCAGATTTCTCAGTTCTAGTGAAACTTTATTATAAAGTACTGGCCCAGTGAATTTTATGTGCTTTTGAGTCGCTGTGAAATGTTGTAGAGGTACATATAAATTGTTTTCAGTACGCCCCCTCGTACCGATGTTATGTTCTATAATATTCTTATAGTAGCTCCTAGTCATCATTAATTTGATTGCCATTTTTGTGTACAGCTGTCCCAAATCCAATAAACCACTTTCTCCAAAAACTAAATGCGAAGGGTAATGTTTATTTTTGTGTAACATGACTTTGATGATGTACTTTTGTGTCATTTTTAATGAGTGAAGTGCATTGTTGTATGCATTTCCCCAAATAATTATCCCTTAACACAAGATTGACTGCACTGAGGCTATGTATATCATTTTCATTGTTTTTGAATTTGTTATTTGTCGAAGTGGTTAGAATTTATATATTATTTTTCTTATTTTATTATTTATGTTATTGATGGGTACCTGCCAGTACAAATGTTCATCAAACACAACACCAAGGAATTTAATCTTGCTAGTTTGAAGGAGCACATTGACATTTTTTTTCACAGTTTTGCTGATGAATTATAAGAGGGGGACATGTTGGTGCGCCTCGTTTGCTCATTGCAAAGCAGATGAATTTTGTTTTACCTGTGTTTAAGGCGAGTTTATTGGTGTCAAGCCAATGTTTAATTTTTGTGATAGCATTCTCTGCTCCGCAATGTGTATCATCTTAGCTCTCTCCCTCCACCAGGATAAGCGTGTCATCAGCAAAACATATTACGGTTACATTGTTCAGGATAGACGTAATCTGATCCAAGTAGATCAGAAAAAGCACGGGACCAAGCATTGTCCCTTGCGGCACACCATGCACCGTCCCCTGCGGCACACCATACTCCATCTCACACACATAAAACGAAATAAAATTAGTTTCAAAATAATTGGTTAAAAATTTAAAATTTGTGAACTTTCCAAAATTGCCCTGTTTTTTATGTTTGAGTATGCGATTGACAAATGTCAAATCAGTGGAATACCTATGCAAAATTTAAGCACTTTTAATCTCTTGTATTAAATTTGCATTCACACACAAAAAACAAGGAGGCCTGTATGTGAATAGAGTAAGAAGATAATAATGATTCTTGTAGATGTATCACCATCATGTTTCTAAACTTCCCAATAATGATTGTCTATTTCACACTTTAAAAACGTCTCACTCATAATATAGCTGTATCACCTTTGCTCATAAATGTTCAAAAATGCTTCTAAAAACTGACAAATTCAAATTGTGCCTACTATCTTCATTCATTTGTTATCCCACGCATTACTTACTTGCTTCGATGTGCTCCCTGGTGGAATGCTTCTGATAAATTAAAGGGCTTTGAAAATCTCTCTTAGAAAGCACAATGGTAGATATTTTAAACTGCACTTTAAGTGACACTCCCTCGACTTTATTAAATCTTTCTTTAAAAATGAGAGGTTTTGGCATCCCAATCAAATAAAAGTTCCTTCGACTAAAAAAACTCGATTTCAAAATATGTAAATCAAAATTTGATCAAATCTTCAACTCTTCTAAGGATCTCACAGAGCCAGAGAGTTTCACCTGGTTTCACCTGTTTCCTCTGCACTCGGAGATCTACTGGATGACTCCACCTTCCGTATTTATATGTCCCTCAGGTTGGGCCGACCTGTATGCGAGACACATAACTGCTTTTGCGACAAATCTGTTGATATTTTTGAGCTCTGAGCTGCCTTGCAGGATGTTTGTCTCGCCATAGGTTGCTTAACAATATAATCCGTTGGGCTATGGTTTTTCCAGGTTATTCTTTAGTTCTGGTGGCCCCTGTATTGTGTCGAGGAGACGATAGGCGTGCGGATGGGGGTCACTTTATTTCCTGTGTGTGTAAAGGTAAATGTCTTATTTGGGAACTTACTGAGAAACCTTTGTTCATTCTTATTTAAATAAAACCAAGTAAGCTGGAGAAGCTGCAAGTGTCGGTAAATTTACCAAAATTTAAAAATACAAGAGCTGTTGAGATGAAACAGAATTGGAAGAGATTTTTTATTTATGATTTTTGCCTGTTACAATTGTAATACGATATAAGTGTTTTGTACAATACTTGCTGATTTTCACTTCTGTGGTAAGTGTTTGCTACTACTTATAGTATGTTTGATTTTTTTCTATTTCTTAATCATATTTTTACATGATCTATTTTTACATCTAGAATAAAATTGTATTTATTTGTGGCCTATACTAATAGCTATTTATGTATCTAGGTTATAAAGGAAGCGTTTAACGCCCGCGGCGTGGAAATAAAAACACGAGCCGCTAGGCGAGGATTTTTACACGCTGATATACATACAATATTTTATGCACAACCGCATGATTTTTGGAAAAAAATATTTTAAAATATTTTTTTTTAGGTGTCACAATCTCTCTAATACTTTGAAAATAGATAAATCACCAGTTGACAAATAGTTAAGTATTCGAAAGTGACCTGTTATATGGTTATTTCTGTCATTCTCAATCAAGCTTGTCATTAGCAAGCATATCAACAAAGTCATCATTACAAATAATGTTGCTTTTGTCGCTATTTTTACCGTTTTTCTTGTAAAATATTATGAAATGTGAATAAAAAGTAATCCCTAGAGATATACTGGATGCCGCTGAAGAGGCGAAGATGAATCTTCTGCCAGCCAAATTAAGAAAACTATACGAAAAAAACATATAAAGATTATGTTTTGTGGTGTACTGGTAAAAACATTCTGGAAAGCAACCGCAATCGTAAAAGAAGAAGCCTTACTTGAGTACTTCAACGAAAAAGTGAAACAGCACAAACCGTCTTCCCTATGGAGTTATTACCATTGATCTAAATCATAATGTTGATATTTGTAAGTACCCAAAACTTATAGCATTTCTGAAGCGTAAGAGCGAGGGCTATAAGCCGGAAAAATTAAAAATTTTAAGCAAAGAAGAAATCGAAAAATTTTTAATAAATTCTCCTGACAAAGTATTTTTATTAGTAAAAGTTGCTTTAATTTTTGGAATATGTGGGGCGAACAGGTGCGAGGAACTATGCCATCTAGAGGTAGATGACATTCAGCACCTTCAAGAGTCTCTTTTAGTTACCATCAAACAACAAAAGTGGACCGCATGTTTATGATAGCGATGGGAAGGAAACCTTGCCAAGCTTTATTGGGCTCTTCAGAAAATATCGATCTTTGCGACTAACCATCACAGAAAATAAGCGATTTTTTATGTACTATAAAAACAATAAATGCTCCAGGAAAGTTGTTCGGAAAAATACTTTTGGGGAGATGCCTAAAAAAATAGCCAAATTTTTGAATTTGCCTGATGCTAAAGAGTTTACAAGGACATTGCTTTTGAAGAACCTCTGCCACCCTGCTCGCCGAAGCTGATGAAAATATTACGAATATTAAACTGCACGCACGATGTAGTAACAAAGTAGAAGTTCCAAACAAAAAATTGCAAAAAAAAATATATCAGGAACAACTAACCAACAGCCGTCTTCATCTTGCTATGGCAGTTATTAGACCACTATTCCAGATCTTCCACACACAGTAACCACAGCTGAAAGAAAACCAAACGAAAATCGCTTAGCAGCTTTGCCATTGCCAGTTCCATCGACAGTTCCATCATCCATAAGTATGGCTAATTGCTCTAATTGTATTTTTAATTTTAAGTTTGAGTTGTTTTTTTACTGTAGGTAATTTTATTGTTGCGTTCGTATAATAAAAATTATTAAACCAAAAATTTGCATTTTTTCGTCTACAAATTAAAAAAAAGATTATAACAAAAAACTATAGAATAACTGCTTTTCATAAATAACTAAAAAAGTCCCTAAATTTAACACGGCGGGTCTTAAAATAAGTTTTAACACCCAAGGGCGTTAAAGTACTATTTTGCCGCCCACGGGCGTACTAAGATAATGTTTTCTTGCCATTAACTCAAAAACTTTTTGATATAAAGTACAATTTCTTGCTTTATTAATAACAAAAGATTGAAATGTTTTTTTTAATCTTTTTTATGCTAACTATACAATTTTTATTTTTATTTTTTGGCGCTTTTGGTTTGGCTGTAATTGGAAATGTATTACTACAAAAAGTTCCATTCTCAATTTTTAATTCTCGTATCGACGCCAAAATGATTCTATCCATACTTTTTGGGGACAAATAAATATCCGAAACTTTAAATGGAAGGCACATTTTGCCCTTTTTGATTTCTTTCCGAAAAACTTTTCGCTTAAGTTTTTTCTAAGGCCTTGGGTTTAAATGGTTAAATATTTCGAGTTGGTGCCTTAGAAGTAAATTGGCCCGAGCCGTGTCTTAGTTTTTACAAAATGTATTTTTCATTAAAATTTCAGCCAATTCTGATATTCACGTCGCTTCGACTTTTCGTGAGCTAAGGTCGCGGAGAATTTGCCTAATTTTCGTGTGCGAGGGAAGTTTTGGAGTAACTCTTTACATGATTATTTTTGCTCTATACAAAAAGTTTTTAGAGTTACTAAAGTTAACTGTCTATCGTTCCTAAAAATTACTTAAAAAGTTGCATTATTAAATCATAATTTTGTCGCGTACAGCTCAGAATAAAAATGTAAATTTCAAACGCAAATTTCATTATGAGCGAAATTCCCATCAGGTTTAATTACAAACATAATTAAAAAGCGAGCCTTTGTGACGAAAAACTTAACAGAATTGTCGTGACGTCCCTTAATTTCTTTATATTTTTGACGTTCTCCAGTTTTTACAAAATAAGCAACTGCAACATGGTTACTGACTTTTTTATATCATTTCTCTTCCCAGGCAACAAGGACACGGACGAATTCGTCAGGCACTGAGTGGTGCAGAGTAAACATAATGACTAGACCTATGTGACACTTGACATTTAAAAGGGCATGGATCCAAGAGTAAAAGTGTAGACAGTCCGAGGAATATGTAAAAGGACGAGACGAAGCCAGAAGTAAAAAACATAGGACTGCCGAGAAGCATATTAACTGGACAAAACGTTAAAAAACGTCACTCCCGAAAGGGTGTCGAGGACAACTCTGTGTGGCCGTCTTGCGGACAGAGAGAAGAATTAGACCCAGTAGTTGGGACTTGTATGAAAGCTGCTTGTCCGACTGTCAGATATCTTCGTATTATTTCAGAGCACCTTATTGGACGAAACCATCACGTGACCGATCGATATTTTACTCGCTAATGCGCATCCTACGACAAACTTGACCGTTTTTCAAAGTAGGACGTCGCACAGTGGATCGAGATATAGGGAATTTTGGACATTTACCTCAATTATCCAACTTTTAAACTTGTAGTTACAAAATTGGGTTATTAACAAGAAAATCATTATTTAGTCAATTTTGACAAAGAAATGACACAATGAATTATACAGGTATACAGAGTGTTTTAAAATTCAGTGCAAAAATTTTAGCACGAATTTTTCAGGTCGAAATAAGAACTTTTTTTCCATGAGCATGTTCGCAAACACTTTGTTGCTAATCTACGGAGCGTTGACTTTTCACAATTTTTTTAGTTTTTTCTTTATAGCTCTTGCAGTTTTTAAAATATTTGCACCAAATTTGAAGAATAGGCTACTTTTAAGTTAGGGCTTACATAATCCAAAAATACTGATTGGTCGTAAGAATCTATAGGATATTTTTTCAGAAGTGAAATTCTTCTTTTCTTCCTAAGCTCTTACGTGATGCGCCGCTGATGGATTCTGAATTATAGATATATTACCTGTTTAGTTTAGGAACTATTTTGTCTCATGTAGGTTTTTCTTATTTGCGACTGTTATCGAGAAATTAAATTATTAAAATCATTATTTGTAACTCGATAGATTCAATTAGAATTTGTAAAGTAGGAATATTTAGTGCTTTTGGCCGTTTTTCTCAAAATATCGAAAAAAATCACAGTTAACTTAAATGTTTTATTGGTTTATGGTTTTTAAAAAATGCAAAAATAATAAAACAAAATTCTGTATATGTGAGCACTTTTTTTATAAATCATCGTGAATTTTAAAATGTTTCAAATTTTGATGTAGGTATAAAAAAATTAAAAAAAATATATATTTCAAAAAAATATAAAAAGACAGAATACGTATGGTTTTGAGAAACGCTCTAAAATATAGAAAATAAATTAATAAATTTTAAAAACACGGTAAGTCAAATGGCTATCAAATGTTCCGCTCTTATAAAACAATGTTCACAAATATATAAAATGATCTGTCCAAACACGTCACAGCAAAAAGGACAAAGAATAAATAATTCAATAATTAATAATTAAACCGTGGTATATCAGCTACAAAAATGTTAGTTTCAATTTCTTTCTTAATGTCCATACAAAAGCATTCCATCGATTCACTGTGCGTCGTTCGAATTACTTTTGTGTGACGGACCGATAGCATAATACGGAATTTTGGATTTTAATCGATAAATAAATTAATAAATAAATAGTCAATTTATTTGCAACAGTTATAAACAGAATGAAAAAAAATATATAAAGATCAAAATGATGTTGCAAAAAGGAGTCGGAAACAGCTTACGCTGATCAGAGAATAGAAGTGGTCATTTCTCAGGGTATGATCGTTTTATTACGCCCAGAATCGAGCCCCTGGTGGGAGCCTACGCGGCCTACGCTAGAGTAAGGCACGGATTGCTGAGAGCCCCACTACTAGCGGTGGAAGAACTGCAAGAGTACGCGAAGTGGCTATAGTGAGAAGCTACCTAAAGGCACGGGGTAGGGAAAAAATGGCCTACTTGCCTGGCAACGAACTACATAATCTTTACTAATTATTTCCCTTCGGACTCAGATGATTACTTATTACATCGCCCAATACATACTGACCGTCTTTCATCCATCCGGGTGCAATTTTTAACTTTTTATAAAAAAAAAATTGTTTTGCCTTATGGTTTTTGGTGCTTTAAACAAAAGAAAATAGGTAAGAAGCACATTTCAAAATAAATGTATATTATTTTAGGCATAGCAAATCTCATACTATCCAGTGATGTATTTAAAATTTTGGGCCGTTTGGGTTATACTATTTTCTTGTTTCACTACTTCTTTCAAGGAGCTATACAGAATTCCCAAAAAACGCCTGGATATTTTTCCGATTTCCTGTCAGTAAGTATATTTCTTTAAAGTCATATATAGGTAGATATTGCCTAACTTGCTAAGTTTTTTATAGATGGTTATGGAATCGAATCGTGGTAAAATGTGATTTTTTTAAGTTGTCAGAATCTCATGCAGATCAATAAATTAATAGACAGCAACAATTTTAATGTAGACTTTAGGACTTTTTTTTCATTCCATTATTCTCTTTAATTTTAGATCTACATGGCCTGTGCGGACCTTGTGCTTATGATTTTGTTATGCACGCTGATCTCTTTATGTTTTGAGTACCCTTTTTTACGCCTTGTGAATTTGTTAATCAAGAAAAGAGAAGGTGAGTAAAAGGAAAAGAGTAAATTCCGTTAAAATTTATTTACAGGCATATTCCAGTCCCGATTAAAATAAAAAAATGTTTTAAGCACTAATAAATTTTAGAATTTTATAATTGGTAAAGAAACATATTTCAAACTTACACCCAAGTATACCAAACCGTCGAGTAGCGACAACACCTGTCGGCACCTTTGATGTTTGGGAGACCATTTTTCGCAAGCGATATAGGTGGAATTATCACCATTATACTGCTCAACTTATGATTGATCGTATAAACTGCTTGAAGAAATGTTAATATTCCGTTTTGTTGTGATAGAGACAAAATTTGTATACACTGACGAAAAACGAAAAAATTAAGACTGTGTTCCAAAGTTAACTTTCAAGGAAATTTTTTAGATAAAAAGTCAATATTAGGTATAAAGCTTTTAATGAATGGAATAAATTATATTTTACAAATATTTATTGAAAGTGATTAACGACTTAATGACTATGAACAGGTTCACTTAACATTAAAAACACACGTACGTATACAGAGCGCTTCAGGCTACTGCGAACATATGCCGGAAGAACTCAAATTTGCCAGTGTACGTACACGCAGGTACACCGTACACCAATCAGTGGAGCAACCAACACTCAGGCTTGCGATCACCGTTCGCGGCTTGCGTGTGGAGCATAGTCAATGAAACCGGAATTTGGTCAATAAATACGCAAATATTTTATGAAGTAATTTTCTTAATTTCTGTCACTGAAAGTTAGAGCGTTTCACTTTCAACTGCTCAGATATATCACTAAAAACGTGTTACAATGAGAATAATAAGGAGAAACAAAATAAAAGCAAGTTCTCAAAATAACATAATACGTTCTAAAAATCAAAAAGATTCTCCCAGTCAAAAAAAAATTAGAGCAAATGTTCGAAAAGTCCTCCTTGCTCGGCTAGACAATATTCGAGCCTATTATAAAAACCCCTTCTAACGTTTCCAAATATGTTAGGGGCGATAGTTTCAAAAACTTCTTCAATTTTAATCCGAAGTTCTTCCAAAATGATTTAAACTTGAATAATTTTCAAAAGGGAACTCCATATTTTTAAATTCATTATCAAAACAAATAAATAAAGAAGTAGTTTCAAAACTTGATTTCAATTCAGGTAAATCTAAAATGTCAATCTTGTCAAAGCTAGTTGGCCATGAACTTTCGTTTTTTAATAGCCAATCTGGCCCATGCCACCATAACTTTGAAAATGTAATATTTTTAGAAATTACGCTTCTACTTAGAAGATCAGCTGGATTTCCATGCGTGGATACATAGCGCCAAGATGCACTATTAGTTAGCTCTTGTATTTCCGCCACTCTATTTCTAACAAAGGGCTTTAATAAATTAGTAGAAATATTTATCCAGCCTAGAATAATTTTAGAATCGGTCCAGTAGAAAAAATTGTCAAACTGGACTCTTAGGGATGTCACAACTTTGTTTACTAATTTAGCAGAACATGATCAGCACATACTTCAGCCCCAGGTGTAGTAAGAGGCTTAAACTCGCCCCCCAAACATTTAGTTTTTGGAGATTGTGTGGTGTTACGTCAAAATACAAATTCAAATTTTCCCTCGACCAATATCGAACGTGTGTTGGGTTATGACGATTCAATAATGGAAAAGCGCTTTCATCTGTGAAGAGAATAGATCTCAGAAAGGTTTAATCATGATCATCATTGTTTTGCAAAATTCCATACAACGATAGTTGTCCCCTGGAAAAATTTGATGCGTTTTTGACGGTTTGTAAGAATGATAACTATTCTTTTTGAGGACACGTAAGACAGTGTCTGAAGACGTATCAACTGTTTCGGCAATTTTCGATTTTCCTCCTACACAACAAAACTTTTCAAAATTCTGTTCAAAGTTGATAAACTAGGTTCTGGGCGATTTACAAAATTCCCCAAAAAACGTTCTTGAATAAGTCTCAATGGTCTCCCTTGACAGTACCATTTGACCGCAACTTTTTCGGCAACTTCGTAGACATCCATTTTTGGTTTTAAAAATGTATTATTTCACTTAAGAACTTACCAATCTGTTTCTCGAGCAAAATAGAAATAAAACAAAATAATAAAAACAAATTAAATTTGCAAAAGATAACACTGCAGCGTGCTTCGAATCCACCTGGGTCGTACGGCACGGAGAGTAAATTGGACTTGATTCCCCCTGTGCGCAGTAGCTTGAAGCTCATTGTATATTACAATTAAGGTACGTATGTCTAGGTACAGGGTGTTTGACTAGTTTCTTCCATCCATTTTGATCAATAATTTTTGTCCTAAAAAATACTTTAAGACGCCTTCGAATCGTTTTAGTTACCGCACATAGGTTTTTGGAAGAAAAGTTGACTTTTATATTTTAAGAAATATTCTATTTAATCGCTTGTTTTATGATTAATTTAAAATAAATGTCGTACTGAAACAAAAAAAAAAAAATGTTCCCAGGACAAAAAGTAATGGTTAAAATGGGTGTGAGGAAATTTAGTAAGAAATAATGTACTTAGTACAAATAAAAACATTACACTAAATATGGGATAAAACTTTTAATTTTCTAAAAACTTTTCGGTCGGATACTTTATTTTTTAATTACTGTTTGATCAATTTTAAGCTGTAAAAAATAAACTAGTACGAAAGAAATCAATAATAAGGGAGTTACAACAAATTTTATAAAATCGCACATAAAATAAAAATAAAAATAAATTTAAATCTGTTATAGTAAATTAACGCTTAAATCCCGGCCTACTATGCTAGTTTTCTGTCCGACTGCTAGAAAATAAAAAAATCATCAATTTTCGGACCAATAGAGCATCTTTTAATGAAATTTGTTTCGCGCATGCGCCCTTAGAAAGTGTACTCGAGCTGTCGCTACTCTGTGGTTTGTTATACTCGGCTTATATCAAATATTACACTGGCATTTGGATTACAAGCAATTTATTGCTTTAAACGCCGGTTATATGTCCCGACTGTATAGTTTGTATGTTTATTTTGTTCCGTTTTGTTGGATGCTATTAAAAATGCGGTGTTTGGTAGACTAAAAGTTATAAAAATACGACGAGATTTTAATTTAGCTTCTATGTAACAAGCTTCTGATAATCAATACATGCAAGTAACGAAAAAATACATTAAATATTTAAGTTGGCTCGCAAAAAAAATCATATTATTTGTTACAAAATTTATAAGCATACAATGAATATACAAACTTAATATAAACAAAACCAATTAAATAGCACACTTTTATTATTGGATGTAGAGTTTAGACAATCATTTTGCGCTTCTTAGGCCTTTTGAAAGTAGCCCATGAAGCATCTCTTGGTACAGAGTGATTCATTATATTTGAACATCCCGGTTATAGCCGTTATTATTAGAGATACAAAAAAATGTTTTAATAAAGAATTTTAATGATTTAGTCAAAATTTTTTGAAAACTCTGACAAAAGCTGTCAAATGTCATTCCATATGTCAAATTTTGACATTAACTTTCTTATTTTAAATTGAACACCCTGTATTTTTTTATTTTGTCAAGTTTCAGTTTCCTTTCATATTTTAAAAGTATATCAACTGTCTAGGTGCGATAAACAGTTTTCGAGATATTGCATATTTTTGGTGGATTCTTGCACTCCCCTTAGTGCCGTTAATATTAAAGATAAAAAAAAATTAAAAACAAAAGCTGTTCGGTTTTTTACAGACTTTATATATTTTTTGAAAGAAAATGTAAAATGTCATTTTTATGTCAAATGTATAAATAACTAAACTAAATTAGGACTACTCTATTTTTAAATACGAACGACAGCAACAACGACCACAAGAAATTTAATTAATATTAATTTCTTCATTATTTCCTCGATTTTAAATTTCTTCTAAGGTGTTGGAGTAAATAGTCTCCTTTAAATGGTCCCACAAAAAATATCCGGAGGTGTTAAATCTGGGGAGTTTGGTAGCCATGGTATGGCCCCATTTGAATCAAATCATATGGGATAATTTTGAATTGAAAAATTTGTTACTGCTGAAGGTTATTGATGGAATTTTCAATATCACTTTCCAAAATGCTAAATACCTTATTCCGTTAAAATTTCCTCGGTACAAAAATTCCATCAATAACCGTCCATTGGATATCCAAGAACACCTAGTAATATGGCAGCGGTACGGGGCATCAATTCATAAAACTCGAGCAATAACACATTTTCTAAATGAAAATTTTCTCATATGGCTTGGTTCAAATGGGACCATATCATGGCCACCAAACTCGCCAGATTTATCACCTCCAGATATTTGGTTGTGGGACGATTTAAAGGAGACTATTTATACTCAAATTGCCCGAACACCTTGGAAGTAATTAAAAATCGAGGAAGTAATGAAGCAATTAATATTAATAGAAACCTGAGACATAAAATAATCTACACGATTTCTGGCCTAAGAAGGCGTTGTGAACTTTGTGTTGAAGTAGATGGTGATGTGATCGAGTATTTGTTAGATTAGTAAATTTTATGTTGTCGTTATTGTTTTCCTTCGTACTTAAAAATAGAGTAGTCCTAATTTAGTATAGTTTATACATTTGACATAAAAATGAGATTTGACATATTCTGGCAAAATATATATAAAGTCCATAAAAAACTGAACAACTTTTGCCTTTAAACTTTTTCTTATCTTTAATATTAAGAGCATTAACGGGAGCGAAAAAATCCACCAAAAACATGCCATATCTCGAAAACTGTTTACCGCGCCTAGATAGCTGATATATTTTTAAAATATGAAAGGAAAATAATAATTAACAAAATAAAAAAACACAGGGTGTTCAATTTAAAATAAGAAAGTTATTGTGAAAATTTGACATCTGGAATGATATTTGACAGCTTTTGTCAAAGTTTTCAAAAAATTTGGTCAAAAATTAAAATCTTACCTTAAAACATTTTTTTTATCATTAATATTAACCGCGATAACTGGGGAATCCAAATATAATGAATCACCCTGTACACAAGAGAGGCCAATACTTCGGCTTTTCCTTGAAGCAATTCCAAACCCTTGTTAGGTTAACTAAAAGGTTCCCAAGTAAGATTCTTCAAAGGGCGTAAAACAGTGATCATGAGTATTCTCTTATTTTAGTTTTAAATTAGAATCCGCTAAATTAACTAAAATGCGCATTTATCCACAAACTTTTACTACCAATTTACTTTGCTGTTTCAATAAAGCTGCGAAAAGTTTGAGCCTGACCTCCCATTACCAGTTAAATTTATCGTAACAATCTCTCGTTCTCACGAAATATCTTGTTGAAATAAATTTAAAACAAATTATACTTTTTTAAAAGAATAAAAAAAATAAAAAACCACGTAGCAGTCTCTTAATCTGCAATCATCTACTCTTTCGACTTAGAACAAATTTTTTTATCGTCTCCACTTCTTGTTCAACTTTAAAACTTTTAAAAAGTGGTGATTTAAAAAAAAATCTGATTCTTGTTGGCTTATTTTGTGAGGCATTTGACTGAAAAATTCACAAATAAAATCAAAGTCTTGCAAGCTTGATGGACCTGTGACCCTTTCTAGTACACTACTGTTTAAATCCGTGGTCATTCCTGATATGGATTAGGTACAGGTCATTTGTCGTTATGAGGCACCCGGTGTGTAGCGGATTCTAAATTTGAATACTGTATCGCTAACCTCTTCCCCGAAAAGCTTTCTTTGTAATGGAAGGTGTTAAGCAAAAGTAATAGTCAGTAACATGTTCTTTCGATTTACTTTACTAAACCAGCCCCGAATGTTGGATGCAAACTTGGAACAACATATAAGGAGAGACAATTTTTATCTTGGTCTCCAACTTTGCAACCAAAATACAAGTGGTAAGCCTTTTTTATCAAAGGGCGAAGAGCACGTTTTTGTTTCACTTCACCAAATATACAAAGTTCGACAGATCTTGTCTAGAGTGTCGAAATAGCGTGTATTGAAAAAGAAGCGCAATGTCTAGTAAATGAGAGCGAAAGAGATAATAAAGTTGAGAAACCGATACACTCAGAAAACCATCTCAAGTGAAGAGTCTACTTAGCTTTTTTATAAGTGGTAAGCGAAGTTTCTATTAGCCCCAAGTGATGAATTTCAAAGTAAATCGACCTTCTTAGACCCGAGTTTGTTAACCCTTAGCGATTTATCTACTTACCAATATCCGACAAGTCAATTAACTTTCCCTTCACCAAGGAATAGTGACTTTTTCTACCAGTTTATTAACCCTTAGTGATTTATCTACTTACCAGTATGCGAAAAGTCACTTAACTTTTACTTCACTTAGGGTTATTGAATTTTGCACTAGTTTGTTAACCCTTAATGATTTATCTACTCACCAATATGTGACAACTCACTTAGCTTTCCCTTTACTTAGGGTTAGTGAATTTTTCTACTAAGGACAATTGAAGGCACCAAATATTGAAAAAACATGCGGAAAAATATATTCATGCTAATAATAATGCATGCCTATAATGATTTGTCAATGTATTGCCATCATAACACTTCGACAATCTTATTTGCAACGATAATTGTTCTGTTTATATGGAGATCGTGATGGAAGTTAAAAACACCCGAAAAAAAAATCGATGACCGGAAACGAACCCGGTAAGAGATGCTTGTTCATATGTATCCATGAAAGGCGAAAATTATCTGATTAAGGTTTAATAATATCTAATACTTTTCTTAGTATACTAAGAATCCGCCAAAACGTTTATATTCCGCGGTATAAAGGGTTGGTCTATCAACCTGTAAGTTGTCGGTTAGAACCTCGTCGGCACGTCACACTTTTTCTTAATTATTTGTTTTTATTTTTTTTTTCTTAGGGTGTATTGTGATAGGACATGGTGGCTTTTAGAGCTCAAAAATTTATTTTTTATTTTATATAATGCCATATTTTAGAAGTTGTACTGGTTTTGCACTACTATAGATTTACTAATGGTTATTAGTTACTTCACTTACGTTAAGTGAAGTTTTACTTATGGTTAATATGTTGTTTTATAACCTTGAGTAAGTGATAAAGCTTATGGTAAGTGGACAGTTCACTTGTCTTATATTTAAATAAAGTTTCTACTTGGGACTAATTAATTCTTACTTAGGATTAAACAATTAACTAAAAGATTCCTAAGTAAGATCCCGTCAAATTTAACGAAAAATGTTGACTTTAAATAGAGTAAAATAGTTATTATGAGTATTTTTATATTTTGATTTGAAACTAGAATCAGCTAAATTAATTAAAATATTTATTTATCCACAAACTTCGACTACCGATTAACGTTGCTCTTTCAATGAAGTTGTGAAAATTCTGAGCCTGTATGCTAAAGTCCCGATTCTAAAAGACAATTTGTTGTAGCAGTCTCGCGTTCTCACAAAATATCTTATTTTTTTTTAATAATTACTTTTTTAAAAGAATAAAAAATTAAAACATCGTAGCCCAGTCCTTTAATCTGTACTCTTCTCTTTCTACTTAGAAAACTTCATTTAAGGCTACAAAAACGGCATAGATCAACACTGCTTTGCTATTTTTTTGAAAGATCAACAATAGGTGGCATCACTAATACCATTTTACTGAAATCGTGCAGTGTTCAGAACACGGTGCGAACACCATATGTGAGGAAAAGTATAATTTATTAGGAACGTAACCATTTATTAATGCTTCTTTAAAAGGTTTTGATGCTCGGCTTCATGCTTCATGGATTGCAGTGTTTCGAAATTAAAAAGAATCAAAAGAAAAATCATTATTCAACATCTAAAAAATAACAAATTTCCTTGTAATTTTATCATTTGACATGATCAATTTATTCGCTGAATATTCCATGAGACAAGTGGCAAGTGGCTATGCGGAACCTGTTTTCCAATAATCCTATCGAGCTCACTTCAGTTTCCTTGGGCCTATTAAATTACGTGACCTTGGCGTTTCAGAATTCCGGAACAATATTGCTTACAAAAAAAAACCATAACTTTTTTGTTATCAGAAAATATGATTTATAAAAATCTACAACCGTATGGAAAGAGTTTTTCAAAATTTGGTGTATTTTCTTGAAAAAATAAAAAAAAACGAAAAATTGCTGTTACAGATTTCTGTATTATCGACGAGGCTAAAGAAAAAGTCAGGTAAGATTTTTGACTGTTGTTAGCCGTGTTTATTTTATTTCTAAAATGAGGGAGTCCAGCAAAAAACTGTCTGGATACGGTTGTGAGGAATTCAAAAATAAACATTCCTGCCAAATTTCAACAGATTCCGTTTTCTCGTTCCAGATATTCTGCCTGGTAAAAATTGGCCCAAAAACAGCAAAGCAGTGTTGTCAAATCTATGCTGTTTTTGTGGCCTTAACCGTGTTCACATCTTGTTTAAATTTAATAACAGAGAGATGTTTTTTTTTTTAAATTCTGATCCTTGTTATTTTACAAAACTTGCCGAGAAAACGGGGCTCCTCTCCCCTCCTCAAATGTACAAAGTCGCGAAGGGATGACGCCTGCTATTCAGGTCTTACATAAAAATATTTTGTGGTATTTTAGTTCCATCATTTCAGTGTCAAATACATAAAAATAATCTTAAGATCTTCTAAGTGATTCATTGGACGCGACGACGGTCCCAGTCTTTTCGCGACTATCCGTCTTAGTCGAGCACAGCACAACCATAGATAAACTAACTTAAAAGTAGAATAACAATACCTTAGTACTTATCATTACTTAAATTCAAACACATCCACAAAATTCAGTTTCTCAGACTAATTCCTAACAATACATTTAAATAACAATTCAAACACCTTAAAAAGGACAATTGGTATAACAGATATTTCTATTTGTTGTTTGTTATTTGTTTCTATTTGAATGTTTCCGTAAATTAATGGCAGATAGGTAATTATCATAATTGCACTGGATCTATAAAACCGGAGCTAACTGATATTTTTCCAAGACAGATTGTTAATAAGTAAAACAAAATAAGTGAAATTTTTCTATTTTGGTCAAGAAAACATTTTTGCTGTTCCCCAGTGTAAGTTAAACTTTCTGTGGCATCTTTAATGTATGTTTCGGAAAGTCGGTGTAGCGCCGGTCGCAAAATATGACTAAAATTTTGCAGACAGACTAATTTCAGTCTCCTGTATATCTCGGGGTGCATTAAATAAATATGGTGATGTCTGTCTAGCAAAGTCGAAAGTTTTAGTCATTTTAAGCAAGAATTTTTTTAAAATATGCCACAATACCTTTTTGAAACTACTGATGAGCCCACGCTGGTTACCCAGGGCGAAACATCGTTTAATAATTTCTCTTTTCGCTTTGATCTCTTGTGTGTTCCTTGTAGGATACTCATCCAAGTTTGAATTTTCATTATTTCCACCCAAGATCTTTTGATCTTTTGTTTTTTATATACTGTTGTGTTGTAAAATCGGTCGCATGGTCTATTATTTTAATTATCAAACTAAATATAAAAAAATAACAATCAAACAAAGCTAGAAAGGAGAATAAAGCTTTAAAGGAGGACGTTCGCCAGTTAAAATATAAATTAAGTAACGCTGAACGTGAAACTAAAAAAAAACAAAATTATCTTCCACGGTTTAGAAAAAAAGGTCGCGGAGCATTTAGATATAAGCTCTTGCTTGGACGTTGTCAATAATAAAGTTGGAATTTGGTGTGAATTTAAGGACATACGCCGCTTTAAGCGACTGGGAAAGTCTGTAGCTGGAAAAGCTAGACCGGCTTCTTTAGACGTTATTAGTGGCTTCTTAACACAATATATTTTTTGCAACGCCAATGAGTTAAAGGGAAGCAACATTTTCATCGGCCCTGAATACAACACGGAAGATTACGAGGATTGAAAAATTCTAAAAAGCTACCTAAAGGAGGCAAAAACTAATAACATATGCGAACGTATTAAGAACTACAAACTAATTGTGTACAGGTGTGTACGACAGAAGATTTAAAGTGCAAAAACGCTAGTAAACTTTTTCCAAAAAACTCCACCGCCAGCGCTATTATGGTAATACAGAATGTTTCCAATCTTCCACAAAAAATAAAAAACTTACAGAAATCGTAGACGGGCTCAGCCAAAATCTACCAAAGAAAGCCTACGAATTAAGAAACAAAACCAAAGATCAATAAATGTGTGCGTGATTCCGTGTAGCATATTGTTATTGAAAAATATTATTTTGAAATTTTAACCTTACATAAAACTTAGCATTTAAGAATTTTAACAAATTGTCGGTCTTATTCTTTTTTTAAGTTCTAAGAGGACTTAAATTTTAAGAACATTTAACTTTTTGTCTGTCTCATTTTCGTTTTCTACATGTTTTTGAGAGTCTGTAACATGTTGTCTAAGTTTATTCTCCTTATAAATAGTATTTACACTTTAATTTTAATTATTTCCCAATTTTAAAATATTGAAATACCCTTATTTAAAAAAAAATAACTCAAATTCTTTTACGGAAATATGTGAGGATATAAACCATTTTAACAGTTTTTTTGGGAGCCTAAAAGGTTTTAAGATACTAACTCAAAATATAACTAGTTTAAATAAAAATTTTGATACATTTTTAGTTCGGATTGAGATGGCACAATATATATTGGATATGAATGTGTTTACAGAAACTTGGAATGTAGATGAGGTAATAAAACGAAAGATTTTCTTAATTTCAACATAGCTATATTACAGGTTACCTGGCCAGAACTTCAACAGTGGGATTTACCCAGATCTAAAATAGTACCCCCCACAGGTCTAAATATTATTATATATATATATATATATATATATATATATATATATATATATTATATTTATATTTATATTTATCTAAGCTATTATGTGTCAAATATTTGGCGTATTCCCCATTTGCCATTTTGAAACCTGTCAAAAAAATTAGTTTTTAGGACATTTTCTCCTAAAATATGGAATATTTTGAGAAAAAAACAGTTTTTTTGTGGTATTTTGCAAAAGCAATAGAAAATAATCAATAACTTTGTATCTTTTCTCTATGGGTAAGTGTTTTTTGAAAATAGGTTTTAAAATTTAGTACCCCCCACAGGTCTAAATATTTACACCTGTGGAGGGTACTAAATTTTAAAATGTTATCGCCACATCTGATCTTAGCGATAGAATGGCTTTCTTTAAAAATATATTAACCTCACACATTGCCTTCTGTACTAAAACCATAGTTAACAAAAGCTATTACAAAATCAATTACTACAAGAGACGAGCTTTTTGGAAAAGTTAAATTTGACCCAGGGAATGAAAACTTAAAAACAGAGTACGACTAGAACTAGAAATAGAAGATAAATAAAACACATTAATTAATTAAAGCTGCTAAAAAATAATATTACCACACACAATTTCAAACCAACAAAAATGACCCAAAGAAGTTCTGAGGAACTATTAAAAGTGCCATTGATATGAAACAGAGAGAAAACAAAATAGGTAATATAATTGACGTCAACGGGAAAACGCTAATAAAAGAAGGCGAAAAAGCACCTACCGAAGTAGGAAAAAATCTTGCGAGACAAATTTCCGTTCCTAATCAAAAAAATTAAATTTAAATAGAAAATCCAGGATCAAAACATAATTTTTTTTTGCATCCCATCAACGAATTAGAACTATTTTACACAATACAATGGCTAAACAACAACAAAGCACCCGAACTTGACAAAATAACGCCACTTTTAGTAACACGTAACTGCACCATTACTGCATATTTTTAATTGTATTAATAATTAATTTTCAGGAACCTGCCCTCCCCAGTTGAAAGAGGCAAATATAAAACTCTGGTTTAAAAATGGAAATAGACAACAGTGCACAAACTATGAGTATTCGCAAAAGTTTTTGACTCGCTTAAAAAGCATAAAATATTAAGTAAAAGACAGTTTGGTTTTCAGGAAACATTAGGTACAGAGGACGCACTAGCAACATTTACAAAAAAAATATATGCATATTTAAAGGATTCAAAAGCATTAGCCAGAACTTTCCTAGAACTTAATAAAGCTTTTGACACTGTTGACCATAATCTTTTGCTACAAAAACGGAAAATACTAGGATTTCGGGGAATAGCACAAGAACTATTATTAAATTATCTTTTTAAGCGGAAACAAGTAGTAACTATTGGATAATCTACTAGTAGTACCAGAAAAGTAGAATTTGGCGTCCCGTAAGGGACAGTGTTGGGCCCGATGCTATTTTTATTATATCTCAAAGATCTTCTCGAAAATAATCTGGCTTTTGACTGCATATCTTTCGCAGATGACGCGGTAATTCTTATTGGAGGTAAAACATGAATTGACGTCTAAAATAACTGCCAAGCAGCTCTCAAATGGGTAAAGAACTGGCTTGATTCAAATGTATTAACCATAAATTGAAAAAAAAACTAAACTTCTGCCATTTTTCGTTGATGAACGTTCGAAACACAACTTTGAGGAAATCAAACTTCATACTTGCAAAAACCAAACACCTTGCAGCTGTCCAATAACTATCCAACTTGCTTCTAAGCTAAAATATCTAGGAATTAGCCTTGACAATCATCTTTAGCTTAAAGCCCATGCTGAAAGCTTGTCGAGAAAATTAAGGAAAATCATTTTTATGATTAAAAAGCTGCATAGCTTCCTTAATACTGAAAATCTTAAAAGATTTTACCAAGCTAGTACAAACATCCATAACATAAGACAAATTATCAATCTAACTGCAGAAATACCAAGAAAATGCAAAAGATTTTCGCAAAAATGTATTACTTACATGGCTCCAAAAATCCACAATATTTTACCATTCGAACTAAAAAAAACGAATAAATCATACAGCAAAATTAAAAAAAAAATTAAGCATTATTTAATGACACTAAACATTGAGTTGTTAAAATCTATATTTCCCAAATTAAATTCAATTAAAACCTATTCTTTCTTAAAATAATGTGGCCCATCCTGATCATAATACTCTAAATTTTTTCATTTTCCTTTAAAAAAAATCCTATTTTTGGAAATAATTTTAAATTAAAAAAAAATCTGTATTTTTTGGTATTGTGTGTCTCAATTTTCTTCTAGTGTTTGGTTAAGTTTAGGAAAAGAGATATATTAAAAATAAGTAGAATACATAATAAATATATATACTTAAATTTTTTGTGCACTACCTGAATTGAGGAAGAGAGACTGCGCGCTGGCAATGTATTGCCTTAGTAGTACTTACTCCTCCTTTGCTCAGATTCCAGTGAACGCCACAATGTTACTTATTTTGTTAAAATAATTTATGTTTACCAATTGGTCTATTTTTATTATGTAGTTTTGTATTTCGGAATTTTGAATAAAGTTTATTATTATATTATTTATTGCTAAAAGGAGCCATCTCCCCTTTTGGCCTTAGAAAGTGTAAAAAATATACAAATAAAAGCGGCAAATTTAAAAAATCTTATTATTTTAACGTCACTCGCAATAGCGCCGCCGCGCCAGCCCCAAGCTTAGTAAAAATAGTTATAAAAATATTCGGTTTAAGCTTATTCAAATTATTGTTAATGTTTTTTTATTTATATTTAAATTTAAAAAAATCTAAAAAGACATATTTTGGGAATTTTTTTCGTTTAGATTTCTAGACTTCGTAAAGTCGATCACAATCTCTACCCTATGATATATTCAGTTATTACTGTTAAATACATATTTAGAAAAAAAAAGGAAACAAAAATTACATACACACAATAACCTTACATAAAAAATGATGTTAAACATTTTACGGCACTCTATTCCAGTGTTTGAAAAAAATTACCTGCTTTACCCAATCATTATTTTATATATTTATTTTGCTACGTGGAAACTTTAGAAAAATTACAAGCCTGAATATCCTAAGTAACACAGTGTGCTGTAGAAACGACGTTTCCAGCAAAAACAACTAAAATAATACTTTTGCTGCTTTCCGCCGCAACGTTTTAGTAATAGTAATAGTAATAGTAGTAGTAGTAGTCTAGGGGCGGCCCGTGGGCCTGGCAATAAGGGGCCCTTTTTGACATACCTCGCTCCTTACCCCTATGCCCCTACTTCCGCTGCAACTCTCTATCCGGGCCTTACTGTCTTCTTTACAAAGTTCAGTATGTCGGCCCATTTGAGCAGGTGCAGCTCTTCTTTCTCTATTGTGAGAAATCCCTACTTGAGCTGCCTTAATCTGGTATATGCATTGCACTCTGCTATTAAGTGCTGCGCCGATTCCTCTTTGAGCCCGGAAGCGGAACACACGGGATATCCTGCTACTCTCATTTGCATCAGATGTTTTCTTAGCCGGTTGTGCCCAGTCAGCATCCCTGTCAGCAGTCTTGCCTAAGAGCTATTTAGTTCTGGCTACATTCAGACCATCCACGACTAGCTTGGACTATCTGCACTCTGACTCTTGCCTCCAGCACGTCTTCAGTTTATTGTTCGTCCATTTGTTCACTCTTTACCTGTTTCCTTGTTATTCTTAGGAAAGGTTCGGGTCCAATGTATTGGGTTTCGGCCCCTAGTCTGGCTTCATTCGCTTTCTTATTTCCTGGTATTCTATCATGACCTTGAACCCACACCAGTGTTACCCACTTATCTTGGGCCAGTGTTTGCAGTTCTTCAGCGCACTACTTCACCAGACTATAGACTGTTGTGGGTGCGCTAAGGGCCTTGAGGGCGGCCTCGGAGCATATATATATATGTCCCTTCCTGCTATTCTTGACCTCCGGTAGGGTTGCTGCCGTGATAATGGCATATACCTTCGCTTAAAACCCCGTAGCGTGTTCTCCAAGTGGATAACTTTTCTGAACTTCTAGGCTTTCCGCATACACTGCTGCGCCTGTTGTCTGCCTCGCTGACAGTTTAGATCCATCCGTGGAGCAGACCGTCGCCTCTCTGCTTAATTCTGGTTCGGACTTCCCTTTGCCCTGGTCCCTTAATCGCATGTGCGTCACTATCGCCTACTTCTTGATCCAAGTTGGAAGTGAGAGTGACCCAAGATGGTTTCCAGAGCATGGATGGGGGTCTGCATTGCGCCGGTTATTCCTCTGCAGGAGAGCCTTTGTAGGTTCGTGAGCTTTTAAAAACGCTATTAAAGTATTACCACAGCTACTCCAGTGGCATACGCAGAAATTCTTTCTAGAGGGAGCTCCCTACCTTTGAGTAAAATTTTTTTGGTGATTTTTGGGGAAAATACAATCTTTAAGAGCCAATTCTTAGTGGGTTTTTTAGGGAATATTTTTTATCCGTAACAATATTAACACCATTAATGCACATGCCTGCAATGCTGTTTAAAATTGGACTTTCTTGGCAAAAACATTATTTAAAAGTAGAAACTATAACAAAGTTGTGTAAAGGTACCGGTTTCTAAATCTAAATGCATTCGCCCTCGCACATTTGTCGGGGACAACTATCTCAAGAAGATCAAAGGGTGTACAGGCGGATATTTTCCTGGTATGCTGGATCTCCTTTAGACGAATGGATTTAGAAAAAGCGAGCAATAGTTACTATGTTAAGCTCGGGAAAAAAACCTTTTCGGTGGGATTTACTAAAAGGGTTTAGTCTATTTTAGAACGGTCCTAAGTTTAAGTGATATTTTTGGTTTTAAGCATTTTAAACCAACCCTCCTTGAGTTTTGGACATAGTTTGATTTATAAGAATTTTAATAAATTGTTTTATTGAATAATCATCTTAACACAGTCTTTTGTTGGATTTAAGAAGAAAGTTTCAATGTCGAAGAAAAGAAAATAAAACATTTAAACCCACGCGGGGTTTAAATCGTAAAAACTCTGTAGAATAAATTAAAATTGGGATTATATGTCACTTTAATTAAAACTTGCCCTTTCTAATTAATTTTGCCAATTAATACTTCATGTCACACAACGATTTTTATGGGTAATAATAAAATAAGGAGTTGATTAATATTTTAATTATTTAAAAGGTGTTTTTATTTATGAAATGTATTAAAAAACTTAAATGCAAGTTTGCTTACATTTCTGTCACTGTCGAAATGTAATTTAACAATATTAGCTACGTTACAATCGAAGACAGCGAGTTCGGATCTCTTACCTCTGCTTGTACCTTGGCTTGCACCAACCTGTAAGCTACAGCCTTGAAATGAGTGGGTTTTAAGTAAGGAAATTTTTCTTGACTGAGCTTTTAGATAACCTCAGTGTTTTAATTTAAGTTTGTAAATAAATTAATATCGTTGTTTTGGATTTTTTGTTTAGTATATTTTTCGTGCGTAATCGGTGGCCTTCACTTATGTTTGTTTTGCCTCGTAGTGCCCTCATAAATATATTTTTTGTGGTGAAAACGGGTTTAAAATATAGCGCTTTTCTAGAGAAAATTGGAGGTGTTATATTAGTTAATGAACAACTTCGGATATTAAATAAGGTAGATTAATACTTGTAAAAACAGTTACTTAGGGAAATTATAAACGAACTTATTGCCGATTGCCACAAAACAATCCTTTCTAGGGGCTATAAATTTAAACCACCCCATAGAGGTGGTCTAAAAACTCACCAACTTTATGACCTCAAACACAGATAAGGAAGCTATTATATGCCATATTTTTGGCGTATTTACCATTTGCCATTTTGAAACCTGTCAAAAAAAAAATTAGTTTTAGATCATTTTCTCCTAAAATATGGTATATTTTGAGAAAAAAGCATTTTTCAGTGGTATTTTCCAATAACAATACAAAATAATCAATAACTTTGTGTCTTTTGTGTATGAGTAGTGTTTTTTGAAAATTGGTTTTAAAATTTAATCCCCCAACAGGTGTAAATATTTAGACTTGTGGGGAGTACTATTTTAGATTTTAGTAAATCTCACTGTTTGTGTCTAAGTCAATTAATTTGTTCCGCGAGTTGTGTTCGCGTATTAACTAATGGACAAATAGAATGATAGATTTTACCAAACCGGTAAAAAATACTAAATAATCGGAATTTTAGTTCGCTTGATCCAGAAATACCAGGATACACGCAACAGCCTAACCGCGATCAAAACTATGCACGGAAGAGGTTCTTGACTAACAAGTGTTTTGCGTATACGGTAGAGGGCGCGACATTCGGAGATGTCTTATCGCATTTAATTTAGCTTAGCACAACAGCTATGGGTTAGCTGTAAAATCTTAAGTATCTAGCCTATGTTACTTGGGATGCTTTTACAAATTATCTCTTTAATTTTAGCGTGTGACCGGCGTCACAAAATACAATTATAATTTATGCTACGCTAGTTGTTTACTTAACAAGTGCGGAAAGTGATACTTTACCGCACGCGACGGCAGTTCCCGCTAGGGTACAATATTTTACCTAAAAGCCTTAAAATTTCTCAAAAAAGATATATAAATCTCTGTATTTTAATTTTCGGAAATAAACGCGGTCACTTTATCGTACACTGTGCTGTAAGGTACTATAACGTTAACTTTACCGCACAGAATGCGGTAAAGTACAATCTTCCACACCCAAAAGAATGTTGTAAAGTGCACTTTACCGCACGCGAGTAGGTAATAGTAATTTACCTAACAAGTGCGGAAAGTTATACTTTTCGGCACGCACCGCCGTTTGCACGAACGACGCGCCAGCGGACTTCGGGCAAGCCGTAAGTGTGGAAAATACTTTCCGCACGCGTTAGGTACAACATTTTTCCTACGAGCTTGCGGAATATCAAAATATGGCAACAGCGTGCTCAACAGCGTGCGTGAAAAATTTTTATGCTTAACAACGTGCGTGAAAATTTGTTTTTGCTTAACAACGTGCGTCAAAAAATTTTTTCGTGCACGGCGTGCGGAAAAGTGGCATTTTTCGCACGGAAATGAGTGCGGGAAAAGCGTTTTTCCGCACGACCGTAGGAAAAAAAATAAAAACGTATCCAGCACGGGCCAATGCAAAATTTGATTAAAGTGATCTGTACCAACACAAAACAGTAAAAAATGTTAAAATTCATACTGCATTGTTTTTCATTTTTTTGTTACCGAAATATGCCTCTAAATAAATTTTGAACCAATTATACAAAAGTAAGAAAAATATTGTAGGGGTGAGGGCTTTGACTACAAGCTTCCACTTCGGTTGTCTAGCAAGTAGTAGTTATTAAGGGGTACAGAACGTCTAGGCACAGTAAAGCCGGTTCGTCGCGGGGATATTTTATCGTAAGGACGTTTCGGAAACTGGGAAATCAAATCAAATTTTATTAAAGGTTGCCCACTAATAAAAACAAAAATAAAAATTTGGATTTTTTAGTTTTAGTTGCGCCGAAATATTCCCATGCCGAACCAGTGGCGCCTACTGACCTATTTTTTTAAGACCCTATGTAGTGTATGTTTAGATTTTTCATCCATAAAACAAGCCCTTTACTTACTGCCACCCACATTCAATAAAAATAAAGAGAAAATAACACATATTTAAGGGTTGGTAGAAGAAAATAATTTTTTTACTAACGTTTCCCAACCTCCATTTAATAGGTACTCCAGCCGCTCAAAATTAAAATCGTAGATTGAACCATTGCATTGGCTGCAAAACACCTCGTTTAAAAGCTCTTTAATCTATATGATACCGCCATTATTTTATTATTGGCCAAAAATGGACTGCGTATTAGTGTAATTTTACTGCTCATTACTTCAAAAAAATGTTTTCATAGAAAAAATAATTTTCATCAGATACAACAATTTTTCCAAATTTAAAAATACACAAGCCTGCTTGAGTATATTGACTGGGATATCTGATGCAATTTTTTGCCCTAGGACCAACGGACATTTAAAAAAGGATTTGTTTTTATACCTTCATCAAAAACATGATCTTAGTAACTGTCTGCAGATAACAAAAGCATGGTTTTTTTAACGATGCAAAAAAACTTTTTTTTTGATAACGGGTGCAAATAAAGATTTCAGTCCGTTTTCTACCCAAAATTAAAGAGGAATAGCGGAATATAGTAATACTGAAAAAATCTAAGTATTTACGAAAAATTCATTTAAAAACATCGTCCAAATATCAAAGTGTCAAAGATTAAAATGTCGCAACAATGAACGTCACCGAGTAAAAAGGCACATCGCTATGGTAACTGCATTGTTATTTCACTTACCAGCCGCCTTGATTTATAGTGTAAAATGGTGTGTTGCGAGAAGTGCTCTCCGTTCGAGATTTTTAAAAATATTTTCCTGTTTTCTTTGGATTCTTTGATAAAGGTATTAAAAAAAATAGTGTTAACAACACGCGGCCAAACTGTGCTTTTTTAAGTCGCGTTTTTAAATACCTTGCTGCGCTCATTATTTAAACCAACGCTTACAAAAAAAGCACTATTTTAGCCACTAGTTGCTAAAACTACTATTTTGGATCGTTCATTATTTTTGTCCGTCGAATTTTCGGTGCAACGACCTGTATTATATTATTTGTAATGAGATTCAAATTTTAATTTTTTTTTGGTATACTATGTAAGACATACTTTCTTAATACATTTTTTTTGAGGTTTATACCTCTCCATCTACCCTAATTTTATAGTAGAAGAAATATTTGTTTGTCCAGCACAATTGAAAAATAAATAATTTCAAAATGTTGTCGGCATAAAAACTTTGCTGAAAAAGTCTTGGTTTTTCTTTTACTGAAAAAGCGTATTTAATTTGTTTTCAGACCTTTCTCAATCTTGGAAGATACAACCACTAACAAAAAATGGCATCAAATTATAAAGGGGTCGTGAAAATCGTTTTCAAAATATTTTTATTGGCATGCTATTTAACTAATCTGCTGTTTATTGTTTTAAAACAGAAGGGTGAATAAAGGTAAAACCAATATTAACAATAAAGCTCTCGTTGTTATTTGAAATAAAAGCATTTAATAAAACTTCAATATAGTAAAGCTGCTTAGGGCATTTCGACTGCTACTAAATGATGATGGTTACTAAAGTATGTTTTCTGACACTGGGTTGACTCCTGATTACGAAAATATATCTTGGCCATCCCTCCTCTCGGTCGTGCCCCCTTCACCCCCCTTCAAACCCCTTTAAATTAATTCCTCAATATCTCAGCAACCAGCAGAGATAGAACAAAAATTTTTTCACGGTTGTTTGTGCATTATCCTCCAGATACACTATATTGCATATCTCATAAACTAACAAGATATTTTTTAAAAAATATATTTTCAAGAAAACAAATTTCAAATTTTTGTCTGTATTTTCTAACCCAGGCCAGATACGAAAAATATGTTTGTATAAATATTTTTCCGCCATTTTCGCTCTTTTTAAAAAGATATATATCTATGGGATTTTTCTAACCCAACCCGCAATAGCACCGTTTGATTTGAGCCATTACGCCAAAACTGGGCAAGTTTCTTATATGAGCAGATGAGTTATGTTCATAATCGGCGACGTGACGTTCATTATATTTTATAGATCTTTTACATCTAAGATACTGAGGTTACTCGTGACTACGAAAATATATCTTGGCCATCCCCTTTCTTGGTCGTGCCCTCTTCACGCCCCTTTAAACCTCTTAAAATTGATTTCTCAATATCTCAGCAACCAGCAGAGACAGTACAAACATTTTTTCACTGTTGTTTGTGCATTGACCTCTGGAATATATGATGTACTTACGCTCTATTGTATATCTCAAAAACTAAACAAGATATTTTTAAAAACTGTATTTTTGCCATATTTTCTAACCCAGACAAGATACAAAGAAATATTTCTTAATAAATATTTTTCCACCATTTTCGCTCTTTTTAAAAAGGTTATCTATCTATGAGGTTTTTCTAACCCCATCCGCAATAGCACCGTTTGATATGAGCAGATGATTTATGTTCATAATCGGCAACGTGACGTTCATTACTTATACTTCCTAAGATAAAATAGTGCACTTTTTACCACTTCTCCCTTCCACAACCCTCCCATACTATGAATAAAAAGTCAATTTGCAGGTAGTCGTCAACCAATTAGTACTTGATTTTACCAAACTTAACAAAATAATGCAGTTATATCTCTAAAAATAAACATCAGTTTTATCATTTTAACAAAGAAGCAGGTACAATTTTATTTATTATTATATATTATATAATTATTAACGAAGAAGATCATGTGCTTTTTTTAAATGAAAAAATTACAAAATTGATGTGTATTTATAGAGATATAAGTGCATTATTTTCATCATTTTAAATTTGAAGGTTTGGTAAAATCAAGTAATTGGTTGACGACTAACTGCAAATTGACTTTTTATTCACGTTGGTTTTCACATGTCATCAACACAACTGCACTAGTGTATGGTAAGTTGTTTGCTTTACATTTAGAAACTTTTGTACTGCACATTGATTTTTTACAGCTGCAACCACCGGCGATCCGAAGGCATTGTGTTGGGGCCATTTTCCCAACTAATATTAAAAGCGATTCTCAAATTACCTTAAACTTTGAGTTTTTTTTGTTGTTGTTTGAAGAAATTAGAAATATAAAATGTTTTGTAAAATGTACTTATTTTCCAACTAAACCTTCATATTTTCCAACTGCAAGCAACATTGGGAAGGGAGGCTCCTTCCCATCTCCCCCCCAAGGGATCGCCGGTACTACTTAATTTTAAAATTTTGTGGGAGCGACATTTTCCCAAGCTGATAATATCGGTGTAAATTCGTAACTTTTTTGCTCCCAACCAAAGTCTTCTGGATTTGGCTGCATTGTGGATGGGGAAAGCTCATTAACCCATATAAATGTTTGCAGACGTGACCGAAGGAACGTCGGATCTAGTGAGCCTTTGATGCATTACAATTGCTTGCTTTCCATTTGTAACTTGGAAAAGTTATACTAAAGCAATTCTCCAAAACTTTAAGATGAGCCTAATTCGTAAGTATACCGCCAAACAACATTAATTTTATTGGCTGTTTTTATAACTTCAAATATAGGAATTTTAAGGTTGGTCGGCACCTATTAAAATAAGAAAATTAGTCTGAAGCAATACTCTTTTTCACTTATCCTGTGTATTAAGTCAAACCATTCAGCAAAAACTTTTTGTTATTGATCATCTTCATTGGTCCTTGTTAGGTACCTACTGCTTGTTATTTTTTTTACCATAGGTAATAGTGGTTTGGGTATGGTGAAGAGGAAGCGAGGGGGAAAATGTTAGATGGAGGTAGTGAAAATATTGTGAAACTGCTATATTTATGTTTTAAAAATATATTATGGTCACGGAAATCACCCTGCCGAAGGTGAATACCACTCCTCTGCTCATATAAGTATACACGCTTTTGCGTATTGGCACCAGTCAAACGGCGGTATTGGGAGTTGGGTGGGCAAAAACCCATACCTATATACCTTTTTGGAAAGAAAGTTTCATATCTACTTTGGTTTACAAAATATGGGAAAAATATACGGTTTTTTTTTTTTTGAAAATGCAGTTTTTTATAAACATCTTCTTTAGTTATCGAGATATGCAAATAATGTAAATATATCCAACAATCGACTTGTCAATACTCATACAACAGTAAAAAAAATATCCTATCTTTGTTCATTGCCAAGATATGATAGATTCAAAATTAAATATTTAAGGGGGGCTGAGGGGGGAATGACCAGAGAGGTGGGCGGCCAAGATAGATTTGTCAGGACGCACCCCAGATTCCGAAAATATACATTTGCAACCATCATCACCTTGGAGCAGTCAAACCCATTTTTATGCCCTAAGCCGCTCTAATAATAGCAATTTTTGGAATATGCTCAATACCTCATGTATTATAAAACCTTAAAATAAAATCTAGACCATGACTCTTTTTATTACATAAAAGTCGAAAATCTACCATATACATGGTGTGGCTTTCCTCAGAAGAAAATATTACACAGTAGTCACAAAAAGCAATTTATTTAAACCTATCCCTATACCTACACCTAATACGTTCAAAAGACACTGGACCCTTTACGTTAGTGATAGGACGTACGCGCAAACGTGGAATATAGCGCAATATTCTGTCATCCTTGTACAAAAGCAAAGACTTCCGCTCGAATACAGATATTAAAATACAATCTCTGCGGTCTATCGTCGAGCTTTTTCATCTAGGTCACGTCTTTGGCATGTATAACGTTCAGACATGACGCTAACTCACGTAGTATACCGTCTGCGGCATGTTGCTAACGTGAAGATGTCATCAAATACGCAGCGAGTTTTGCCGACGGGAGCGAAAAATCAATAGACGAGCGGCCGAACTAAAGAAAGCAAGATAGAAATACATGGTAATAAAATGTAAAAGACAGAAACATCCGAGCCGGAAAATCTCACGTATACCGCTAGGCACCTCGTCATAACCAACCTAGCGTCTACTATATTTTAAACTCGTTTATGGCATGATTCGAACGAAGCCCCCTGAACAGCGGACTGCAGGCTTTGCGTACGCAAAGTCCGTTTCTGCGAGCTTAACATAGTTACTATTGTTCTCTTTTTCTAACTGTATTCGTCCAAGAGAGAGCCACCATACCATACCATCAGGAAAAACACCCGCCTGCCTGCACATCCTTTAACTCGGCATACCTTGCAGCAAGCGGCGCAGGGGTGGCTAACTCATTTTGGAAAATTGCGTTTCTAGCCTGACATGGCCATCAAGCGTGATGCCACTCGTAAATATAAGGTGGCTGCACAAAAGAAAGCCACAAGGTGGAAAACGTGTGGCTAATCGCTTCAGTATATTATCTTTCTTGCCAGACGAGGCAATCAAGCGAGCTGCTATTGATTGGTTAAGATGGCTAGACACTTCGAGGGAAGAAAGCCACAAGGTGGAAAACGTGTGGCTAATCGCTTCAGTATATTATCTTTCTTGCCAGACGAGGCAATCAAGCGAGCTGCTATTGATTGGTTAAGATGGCTAGACGCGGGAATCTAGCGTGCTGCCATTGATTGATTAAGATGGCTTTACGAAACAATCCAGAAGGGTGGCGTATAGGTTGCTACCCGCTTCGGCATATTGTCTGTCTATCCCGAAAGGTGGCATATTGGTGGATAGCCCCTTCCATATATTATATTTCTAGCCAGACGAGGCAATCAAGCGTCCCAAAAAACACAAGCCTTATGGCAAGAAAGCGGTTTTTTGACGGCACTGGTGGGCAGCCACTAGTTGGTAAACCACTTTGATTACCGATAGTTTGCAGCAAGCGGCGAAGGGGTGACTAACTCTTTTTGACATATTGTGTTTCTATTTGTAAATATTATGTAGCTGCACGAAGGAAATCCACAAGGTGAAAAAAGTGTGGCTAGTCGCTTCGATATTTTATCTTTCTAGCCAGACGTGGCAATCAAGGGTACCGCTCTTGATCGGTTTGTGTGTCTTTACGAAAAAATCTAGCCGCTTCGGCATATTATCTCTCTTGCCAGACGAGGCAACCAAGCGCGCTGTTACTTCAAATATAATCGTTCGATGGCTCCGAATCGTTGCGTGGTCGGCATTTATCCAGAGCCATCTAGACGAGCAATTAATCATTACACAGTTATAATATTTGTCAGTCTAGAAGGCAGATGGCGCTCGTTTCAACATTTAGTTTTTTCAGTACATAATATTTTTATACAAATAGATGGCCAAGATTTTTAAAATGCAAACTTTATCAAAGTTTATAAAGTCTAACAATTAATAGGTACTATACAAATATAATGGTGATGTCTTGCTTCAAGAACTTTTAAAGCGCTCAGCTGTCACGAGACTGCTTGTTAGTGGTATTTGAGGCAACGTGCAAGCGGCTATGTCCGAGCGGCCATTTTATAGCCACTAGCGGTTTGCCGATAAATCTGTTGGCAACGTTCTGGCGGCCGGTAAATGTGTAACTGCGGCCATCCATCATCTGACGGAAGGCAGTCACTTATACGCAGGTTATTCTCCACTGGTTTCTAGCGTTCTAGCCACAAGTGCAATGGACGCTGCGGCGGCATGCAAGGGGCGATGTCTGTGCGGCCGTGTTAGTTAAAACACTGGCGGTTCACAAACCGATTCTGTGCGGCTATCCATGTAGGTGTTGGCGGTAATCCGCATGTGGCGATCCAAGGGCCGAGCGGACATTACCGCTTGCTCTCCGCCGCGGCTGCCGTATTCGGCAAGCAAGCGGGCGGGCCAGCTATGGCTCGCAAGGTTTGTTTTTACTGGGTATAAGCTCGCAGAAACGGACCTGTAAGCTTTTTGTCATTGCCTTCACTATAAACGCGGGCTTTTTTCAAAACCTGTCTAAGTGTCTTTTGGTGTTGTTTTAAACTTGTTTGGTGGTATATATATGTTAACTGCTACGATAGGATAAAATGCTTAATGAATGAAAATGAAAAAATGCCCTCTCCGCAAAAGTACCAAAATTTGGTGTGACCCCTAATACTAATAAAATTTAATTCAGTTTTGTATTAAGAATTTGTGACCAGGAAACAATTAAATTAAATGTCGTAAGTGGTATGGTCCTCTCTTCTTGACCTAAAGGTGGGAGATTTGAGTCAAGTCAAGTCAAGGAGTGTTTTTTTTTAACCTTCTTGTGAAACTTTCCTCCCCAACCACCTCAGTTCTTGGTTTTAGAAATTGCTACAATTTAATTAGTTTATAAGTGGCTACATAAGCAGATGAGCAACAGAGAAGCTTAAATCCGTATATATTTTGGTAACGGCTTAAAAGTTTTGATATAAAATGTAAATTAATTCAGCCCCGAGCCGTATCCAAATTCTAAAACTCTCACTAAAAACGCTTAATTTTCCTTCAAATTGAAGGTACATCTGCCGATGCTGCAATTTGGCAGATGGTTGTCTTTTACATGAATCCTGTTTCACAGTTTTTATCATCATTTCATCTCCTAATTAATAATAATTCCTAGCAAGCAAGCTTGGTCTTCATTGATTTTGTTATTTATTCACACTAGCTAACTCCCTCTAGAGCTTAGGATATCTGTAAGGATAATTATACCTGTCTCCGTAGAGACACTTAATTTTCCCTCAAATTGAAGGTACATCTGCCGATTTTACAATTTGACAGATGGCTGTCCTTTACATGAATCCTGTTTCACATTTTTTCATCATCATTTCATCTCCTAATTGCTAGTCCCGTACTGATGAGTACAACAAGTACGAAATCCGGATCTACGGTGACCATTACCTTTTTTGAGGGAAAGCTCGCTTTTCATTGATTTTGTTACATCGAATTTGTTTATGTTTAATTAATATTTATTGTCTTAAAAATACAGAAAAAAAAATTCACATTTTTGCGTCATTTTTGCGTTTATAAAAATAGTTCAAAACAACAATCCTTGATGGGACTTAAACCTCCGACCTTCGGATCAAAAAGCGAGAAACATATATACCATTTACACCAGTTGTCCTTGTTTAGAACTTAATGGTAATTGCTTTTCTCGACGAAACGCCATCGTGAATTCTTTCCATGTTTGGAAGATGAATTTTAATATAGTTGTTTTCTTACAAATTCCCAATAAAAAACTAAATCAACTTTGTTTTCTTCTTTCAAAATTCTTTTTAGTTCGCAGGAGACACAAGGCATCAAATTTTGGTACCCATGTGGCGGAGCGGATATACGAAAATTTGCGGGCAACTTTGAACGAAAAATCCTAATTTCTAGGTAGGTAGGTAGAGGGTGTTTCATTATAAATGGCCCCCTCTATTATAATAATATCTGTTAATATGTGAGGTAGAAAAAAGTTTTAAATACAAAAAGAACTTTAAAAATATTAAATTTAAAAGAACTAAGTGTCATTCGAAGTGTAATATAGCAACTTTCTTATTTTTAAAGCAACACCTTCTATTTTTCGCTATTTTAAATTCTAGATATCTTCCTAATTTCAGAAATGTAGAACTTATATGGCATGCACTGGGTGCAACAGTTTTTGAGATATTGGACTTTAAAAATTTTTCACTTAGGTGGCTGTGAATTACAATTTGTGGTGTTTCCATTAGACATGTAATCATAATTATAGTTAAGTAGGCCCTGGACTAAAATAAACCAAAACAAGCATCTCAGAAAATTTTATAGCCTACCTAAATGTATTTTAAGTCTCAATAAATGAAAAAATCCTGCATAGGAGAAATAGGAACCTAAGTGAAAAAATTTACTTAATTTAAGTAATACCGAATTCAAAAATTGAAAAAAATATGGGTTGTTTTATTTAAAATAAAAAAGTTGCTGACAATATTTGACACTTCGGATAAAACTTGATTTTTTTGGCTTTATTATTTTTGAAGATCTTTATAAATCAAATAACTTTTGTATGCGAAACTTATTTGTAGCTCACATATTAACGGATATAACTGGGGAGCCATTTATAATGAATGACCTTGTACCTACTATATACAGTAAGTCTCAAAATTCTGGAATAAATGATTGTCAAATCAAATCTCTTTTAGGATCATTTTAGGTAAAAAAAGCGATTAAAAAAAATATATACCCTTTTATTCAGGGTGTCGTGCCCAAAAATTAAATATTGGCACATACTTATCTTTTTTTAAATTGGACACACTGTATATAAATTTACGTCACGTTGTTGCAAAAAACAAGCGCGCCCTCACAATTCTGCGGTTTTCTTATTACTAATTAAATTTCTTCGTTGTGAAGTATGGGGTTATGTTTTCACAACCAGTAACTGAGCCTCTCAGATTGCATATCATAATTTAATTTGGACACAAAACAAGGCACCTTATATATTGGAGTAAATACTTTTAAGATTTTTGATAAATTCACGGATAAATTTTCTAAATAGGTATGTGACGTGTAAAAAGGTATTTCGTGCCTAAAGTTTTCAAGAAATGTGTGCTATAAAGTTATCTAAGGAATGCTATGTTGAGTTACAGTGAATTCCGCTATTTTTTAATTTATTAATGGCTCAACGAAAAATTTGTTAAAACTATTTGAAAATGCAGTGTGAAAAATTAATTAAGTGAAATCATTTGCTTAAAATATACTTACTTAACGATGGATATTTTAAAAATTTTAAATATTTGGAGTTTTTTTTAATTATTCCAAATTATATAAAACATTATTTTTGAAATTACGAGTATTCTTTCTCGTTTCATGGTTTCGATTTAGGAGGAATCAGCTGATTTCCTGCCTCCTTTACTGCATCAATTATTTATGGAGGCTCGGTTCTTTGGATGTCTCCATATTGTAAAAGTTTAGCGGTTTTTCAATTGACATACAAAAGCGTTATTTACTTTAGAACACAACAACGACTTTTTAGACTTTTTAGGCAAAAGTGCGCTGTCAAAAACAAGCGGGTCGCCAGCTTCTATAATTTGGTACTTGCTTACTAGGGAATCGACGGCGCGGCGTTTTAAAAAAATTTAGAAATAAAAAAATGTAAAACTACACTTTTGCATTCCTCAGACTAGGCGGTAAAACAAGTTTATCGCACTATTGTTGGTAGAGTGCTACTTTCTGTTTTCAAAATAAAATGATTAAAACAACTTTCGCGTACCCGAGTAAGTAAAAATAATATAAAAACATGATACAACTGTGGCCCGGTTATTCAATCAAGGTTCAACTGCGGGTTCAACTAAACTTGGTTCAAGGATGAACCTGGTTCAGCTTTAGTAGGTGGTTGTTCAATCAAACTTTGAACTAAGTTCAGTTGACTGAAGTTTAACTGTCGACCTACTTCATTGAAAGCAATAATGAACTGGTCAACTGTAATATTTTATGTAGATTATAACATAATCTTTTATATTTTGTTTTATTTTGTATTGGTTAAAAGAGCGGTTGATTTTTTTAAGTTTGCAGTCTCTCTTCTTCGATTCTAGCTGGATTTTTAAAAAAATTTAGAAATAAAAAAATGTCAAACTTCACTTTTGCATACCTCAGACTAGGCGGTAAAACAAGTTTATCGCACTATTGTTGGTAGAGTGCTACTTTCTGTTTTCAAAATAAAATGGTTAAAACAACTTTCGCGTACCCGAGTAAGTAAAAATAATATCAAAACATGATACAACTGTGGCCCGGTTATTCAATCAAGGTTCAACTGCGGGTTCAACTAAACTGATGAACCTGGTTCAGCTTTAGTCTGTGGTTGTTCAATCAAACTTTGAACTAAGTTCAGTTGACTAAAGTTTAACTGTCGACCTACTTCATTGAAAGCAATAATGAACTGGTCAACTGTAATATTTTATGTAGATTATAACATAATCTTTTATATTTTGTTTTATTTTGTATTGGTTAAAAGAGCGGTTGATTTTTTTAAGTTTGCAGTCTCTCTTCTTCGATTCTAGCTGGATTTTTAAAAAAATTTAGAAATAAAAAAAATTAAAACTTCACTTTTGCATACCTCAGACTAGGCGGTAAAACAAGTTTATCGCACTATTGTTGGTAAAGTGCTACTTTCTGTTTTCAAAATAAAATGGTTAAAACAACTTTCGCGTACCCGAGTAAGTAAAAATAATATCAAAATATGATACAACTGTGGCCCGGTTATTCAATCAAGGTTCAACTGCGGGTTCAACTAAACTTGGTTCAAGGATGAAACTGGTTCATCTTTAGTCTGTGGTTGTTCAATCAAACTTTGAACTAAGTTTAGTTGACTGAAGTTTAACTGTCGACCTACTTCATTGAAAGCAATAATGAACTGGTCAACTGTAATATTTTATGTAGATTATAACATAATCTTTTATATTTTGTTTTATTTTGTATTGGTTAAGAGAGCGGTTGATTTTTTTAAGTTTGCAGTCTCTCTTCTTCGAATCTAGCTGGATTTTTAAAAAAATTTAGAAATAAAAATATGTAAAACTTCACTTTTGCATACCTCAGACTAGGCGGTAAAACAAGTTTATCGCACTATTGTTGGTAGAGTGCTACTTTCTGTTTTCAAAATAAAATGGTTAAAACAACTTTCGCGTACCCGAGTAAGTAAAAATAATATCAAAATATGATACAACTGTGGCCCGGTTATTCAATCAAGGTTCAACTGCGGGTTCAACTAAACTTGGTTCAAGGATGAAACTGGTTCATCTTTAGTCTGTGGTTGTTCAATCAAACTTTGAACTAAGTTCAGTTGACTGAAGTTTAACTGTCGACCTACTTCATTGAAAGCAATAATGAACTGGTCAACTGTAATATTTTATGTAGATTATAACATAATCTTTTATATTTTGTTTTATTTTGTATTGGTTAAGAGAGCGGTTGATTTTTTTAAGTTTGCAGTCTCTCTTCTTCGAATCTAGCTGGATTTTTAAAAAAATTTAGAAATAAAAATATGTAAAACTTCACTTTTGCATACCTCAGACTAGGCGGTAAAACAAGTTTATCGCACTATTGTTGGTAGAGTGCTACTTTCTGTTTTCAAAATAAAATGGTTAAAACAACTTTCGCGTACCCGATTAAGTAAAAATAATATCAAAACATGATACAACTGTGGCCCGGTTATTCAATCAAGGTTCAACTGCGGGTTCAACTAAACTTGGTTCAAGGATGAACCTGGTTCAGCTTTAGTCTGTGGTTGTTCAATCAAACTTTGAAATAAGTTCAGTTGACTGAAGTTTAACTGTCGACCTACTTCATTGGAAGCAATAATGAACTGGTCAACTGTAATATTTTATATACATTATGACATAATCTTTTATATTTTTTTTTATTTTGTATTGGTTTTGGTGTTTGCAGTCTCTCTTCTTCGATTCTAGCTGGATGGATGAAACTTGGATATAGTAAGCAGATTGCTGGAAAGACACTCTCCACACTACTCTGCTGGCTGTACTTTGGTATTCTGTAGCACAATACCTGAGTTTCAAAAGCACCACTTCTGTTGGTGTCAAAAGCACGATTACAGAAAGTACAAAAAAGTATTGAATAAGGCTCGAACTTTTGTAGCATTAACTTTTCACATGTGCTGAGACTTATATGTGATAAAAAAACCTCCAACGGTCATTGAACAAAAAACTAAACATAAATTCATTCGTACAAGTTTCAGAGAAGGTTACACAAAATTGAGAGAGGGGTTTATACTCAAGGGCTTACTGGATATGAAGCTTACGAACTATTTCAAAAAACGGCGTAACTTTATTTACTTTCTATAGAAATACTTACTGCTGAGTTTGGTGTTGCATTCTTTCTCCAATTTGGCCAACGAAAAATTTCGCGCCTCTCTCGTAAAGCGTCACTATAACTATCTTCCATAAAAAATAAAAAAGAAATAATCTGGCATCGTCTTCTAATATCTCCCTGAGTCACCAAAATAATATCCACAAATTCTTTATCGTCTGTTAGTTGGTCCATTTTATAAAAGTTAAAAATTTACCTCGACCAGTAGTTTGGACTGGTACAAATGTCAAACCAAAATGATATAACAAATTTTTTTGGAACGGTAAAATTTCGGCTGAATTATACTTTTATATTTTCATAAGGCTTTTTTAAATTATAAAAAAATTATTTATTTATATTTCTCCTTTTTAAACAAAAAAAAATGTTTTTCTTTTTAACTTAAATTTCCGCTTGAACCAGGTTCAAGAGCACGGAAAAATTCTGTTTAAGTTTTGAACCAACCTTATACAACTCACCATTTTCCTTAAACCAGGTTCAAACACTGCACTGGCTTTGAACGGTCATCGAACAACCAAGCCTGCATCAAATTTTATCTGACTTTGATAGATTGTTTGTAGTTATGCTTTTGCTGTCTTCTGTCACAACGTTTCATAAACGTCATAAAAATGTTGTCACTGCTGTTTTGAGGAATATTAATTAAAACAAAGTTATGATTGTTTTTGCACTCGCCGCACGTTTCGCTAACAACGTTACCATCATCATAACACCAGTCTTATAGTAATATTAGTATATCAATCCGCAAACACAATAACAAGTTTACTAGGAAATCCTAAGAATAAAACTACAGTTCTAGAAAAAAGTGGAATTTACGAAATAAGTTGCATGGATTGTGACAAAAAATGTATTGGCCAAACGAGACGCTCTATTCAAACACGATTCAAAGAACACTTAGCACACTTAATATACGAAAGAACAGAAAAGTCAAGTGTGGCCGAGCATGCTTTTGAAAACAATCATAGATTCACATTAGATAATCTAAAACTTCTAAAAAGTGTACCAAACGAAAGACTTTTGAATGCATATGAAAGTATGGAATTCATTAGATCCAGAAATAGTTTAAATAAATAAAAATAAATAAATTATTAGTCTTATCGCCGCCCACTAAAAGATAAGATAGAGTTTACGTTAATTTAATTTATTGTTTATCGTCTCCTGATAATGCTAACGTTGTTAGCGAAATGTGCATCGATGGCAAAAAAGTGTAGTTTTGGTTTGTGGAAAACAATCATAACTTTGTTTTAGTGCAACCAAAGGTTCCAAATTCCCAACATGGAATGTTAACTAAATCAAAATTGTCTACCAACATAAAATATTAAAGTAAAACACACCTTACATAAATCTTGTTGATGTTTAACAAAATATGAATTAAAACACGCATTTTGTGAACTTCCCAACAGTCAAATCTTTGTGTGACGGCCTCATTAAACTACACGCACCTCAAAAATTTGAGATAATAAAGGTCTTTATTGATCATAAAATTTTTAATTTTCTTGAGATAATAGTGAAAGATTTTCACAGTGGGATTTGAGCATAATTATTATTTTTCCTCAAATTTTTGTAACGTTATGTTTTGCGTTAATATGCAACCAAGCAACTTTGCATTTTTTTAAACAATAAATCTAAAACACAAGCGTTATTCCTGTGAGCTCACGGTCCCAGTCTAGCCGTGGTGGTCGCTTATTCTCAAAAACTAAATAGTAGTAAGATTAGCTGCATTTTAATAAAAATAATACAAGGATACGGCAAAGAGTTACCATTGCCATCTTGGTATTTATTCAGCTGTATTTTAAGAAAAAAAGTTAAAATCAAAATTAATCTCCTAGGTAAGTTTTAGCATATTTTTAACTAATCAATGTTAAAAATTTTACTAGCTAGGTGATATAACTATATAAGTTATTTTGAAAGAAAATGCAGTAATCCAACAATTTTAACAGCTAAAATTAAAAACTAATGCTAGCTAGTTGTTCGAAAAAAGAAATTAGATCAGTATTAGCGTTTTTGCAGCATTAACTTGGCTTTAAAGTCTACATATATTGTCGAAGTTGTGTTACTTGAACCCACACTATTCCTTAAAACCCTCTCCTTTCTTCGGCATAGATATTTAAATGACTCAATAATGGTTAAGCTGTTAAAATTATATTTTAGTATGATTTTCTTAATCTCACACTTTACTTTTATTCCCCCCTCCCCCTCATATTTGGGGTTGGATACACCCCAACTTGGGAATGCCAGTGAACACGTGTTTAACCTCTATTTTCTGCGTATTTAAAATTTTCAAACAAAATTACTCTTGCATATTTTAGTACTTTTTTAAAAATAACAGTCAAAAAAGCAATTTTATGCATTTTCTGTTTGCGAAGCAATTTCGTATATCCCCATGATAAATATTTAAATAAACACTTTCGGAATGTGTTCTGGTTAGCTTTAATTGTTCACTAATAAAAATTTTCGACAAGTAAGCAGATTTTTTGTCCTAAAAATATAATGCAAACCATTTAAATTTGCTGTGTCAATGAAAACGAATGTAAATTTATTTAAAAAACGAATGAGTGGTGGTTGCGTGCACTTTAAATCTAACGAAGAAACAGGAGTTTTTGTACTTAGTGCAAAATAAACATAATGATCTTCGACTTTTCACACAGAGGGTGAAACCTAGGAGGACGCCGTTTCGTCCTTATTAGGGATTCATCAGCTAGGTGTACCACAACGACAGACAATTCGCTCGCGCTTTTGTGTCAAAAAATTTCGGCAAAGCGGAGAGAACTTCTGTGGAGTACCGACCATGGCGCCCTCTGTGTGAGCCTCCAAAAACCAAGAAGAGTACCTACTGCATCGTGTGCAAGCGACAACCATGGTGCCGTACTGCACATTTAAAAAATGAAAGAACGAAACGGCGTCGTCCTAGGTTCCACCCTCTATGTGAAAAGCCAAAGATCCAGAAATTCGTTTTGCACTAAGTACAAAAAACTCCTGTTTCCTCGTTAGATTTAAAGTGCACACAACCACTACCCATTCGTTTTTTAAATATACAGTACGGCACCTCGGTTGTCGCTTATGCATACAGATGGCATTGAAATATGTCTCTCGCAGGATCAATGGTACGCCATGCACCTACTGTTTCTGCAGTGGGTAGTCTCTTGGTCGTCGGAGGTTCACACAGAGGGCGCCATGGTCGGTACTCGACAGAAGTTCTCTCCGCTTTCCGAAATTTTTTGGCACAATAGCGCGAGCGAGTTTTATGTCGTTGTGGTACACCGAGCTGATGAGTTCCTAATAAGGACGAACCGGAGCGTCGTCCTAAGTTCCACGCTCTGTGTGAGAAGTGTGAAGTACTATCAATTTTGGGTGCACTTAGAGCCTTGAGGGCAGCCTGGCTGTCGGAGCATATGTCATGCCATTCCTGACCTCTGGTAGGGTTACTGCCCTGATAATGACATATACCTCCGCTTGCAACACCGTAGCGTGTTCTCCTAGTGGATAACTTTTCTGAACTTCTAGGCTTTCCGCGTACATTCCTGCACCTGTTGTCTGCCTGGCTGACAGTTTAGATCCATCCATGTAGTAGACCGTTTGCCACTCATTCCATTCTGGTATTGCGACTTTGTACTTTTTATCGAACCTCCATGGTTTAAGCAGTGCTTTCAATGGCAGTCTTAGGAGAGGCAACTCTTTCGTCGACAGTCCCTCGACCATCAGATTGCCTCCTCTTTCCTCTCTGCCGTTCCATAGCCCCTGATCCCTTCTTTTGTACACCTACATAACATGTGAATATTCTGACTATAAATAAAATCCGGCTTTAACGCAAAAATTGTTCAAATTTTATAATAAAAAGGTAGGCATAAATTTGACAATATTCTGCATGCATCGAATATTTTTGCTTAGAAAATATGTTTTACCTTCAGAATCAAACACTTAAGTATTTTTACTGCATTATTAGTTTTACAACTAGATAGCTTTAAGGTGTTTATTTTGTAAATATATATTGTGTATTATTTACAAACTGGCACAACTAATTTTTGGACAGAAAAAGTGAGCCTAGAGGGCGCTAAATTTTGTTGTTTTCTGGTAAACCCACGACATTAAACCAACGACTTCCGCTGACTGTAGTAAGGATTGCAACGTCAATACGAATCAAAAATGTTTGGCCCAAATTAGTGCAAAACTAGGTTTTTACAACTTTCACAAAACGTTGACCGGGCAACTACAGTCAAGTCGCCGAGTTCTTGAAGTACGTCGCCGCCACGTTAAAATACTGCTTGGTATATATTTTGTATTTTTGAGGTGAAAATAAAAAACGAATTTGGTTTACACTTTTAATTCTATCGAGTTTATAAATGGATCTAAATAGTCCAACTGGACGTAAAACTTAATTTAAAAAACGCGTGCGTAAAGGTAGTTTTTACGCAAGTCATGCTCAAAAAACACCCTTACACACGCAATTTTTTTATAAAATTTTACAGGTACTCTATGCATTCCAGACACTCTATATTTGTTTGTGTCAGTTGACATTTAATAGTTAAAAACAAAACTATATTTTTATGCACTTGCATGCGGAAAATGAACCTTTCCGCACAAAAATAATTTTTGGATACATTTATAAAATGCATGTTCAGTTACATTTCCAAGTATTTTTTTTACGTAAATATTCGCACAATGCCAAATATAATACCTATTTGTACCTCGGTATTAATTTTTCAGTATAAATATATTTCACAAAAATTAATATGAAAACAACTTTTTTTACATTTATTAATAACAAGCCGCTTCTGGTCGCTAGTAAACATAAGGTGGATTAAGCATGTGGAAGTCCCATTTCACATGAGGCGTAGAACTCGCCTACGTCCTACACCGGGCATGTAGAAGATTTTTTGTTGTTTTTTTTTAAGTAATAAGTATTTATTCCCAACCCACTTAAGTAGTTCATTACAGGAAATAAAAATAAATATTATAAACATTTGGGTACAACATATATTATATAAATATAACTTAAATTATATTAATTGTAAAAATGGTAATATATAAATTAATAAATAATTTGTCATTTAAAAAAAAACTATATAATAAAAAAGTACTAATAATAATAATAATATTATTATTAAAAAGCGAGAATACAATAATTACATCGAGAATTACATCACTTTAAAAGATGTTTTTTTAAATCTTTTTTAAATTTAATTTTTATAATCTTATTTTTTATTTCTTCTGGGATTCTATTGTATATATTAATGCCATCACAAATAATCGATTTTTTACCAAAATTACTTACTGATGCGCTGCAAATAAGTTTTCAGTTATTTCTTGTTGCATATGAGTGGTTAAAATTACTTGTAATTAACTTAATGTTAGATTTTTTACTTTCACAGTAAATTGAATGAATTAAAATGCCTAATTTTAAAATATGTAGATTGTTAATTTTAAGATAGCCCTTTGGTTTATAAATGTTTTATGTGGGTTCTAAGATTGGAAATTTATGAATGCATTTGATTGCTTTATTTTGTAGTTTTTTAATGGTCTTATTTTGGTTTTATTTGCAAACCCCCAAATAGATATCATGTATTGTAATTTGGAGTAAATTAAAGCATAATAAATGTTTTTTAGGTGTTTTAACAGTATGTAATGTATTATTTTGTAAAGAACACCGATTAAGGGAGAAATAGAGTTTCTTATATGTTCAATATGTTTATCCCAGCTTAATCTTTCATCGATGTATACTCCCAAAAATTTTATAAATTTTGTATATTTAAGTTGATTGTTATTAAATTTGATTGGTTCTAGTTTTTGATTAATTTTCTTTTTATTAATAAAAATATAAGATAATTTATTATAGTTAATTGTTGGTTTGTAAGAGTAGAGCCATTTTTGAATAATATTTAGATCAAACTGAATATCACTATAAATTTGGGAATAATTATTTGCAAAATAAACTATTGTTGTGTCATCAGCAAATAATGTTATTTCACCTTTAGAATTTGTGATTGAATTGATATATATTAAAAACAGAGTTGGACCTAGGGATGAACCTTGTGGAACTCCGCAAATTATTTTCCTTTAGAACTTTTATGATTGCCAATTCCAACATATTGGAGTCGATCTAATAAATAATTTTGAAACCATAAAACAGCTTTGCCTCGAATTCCGATGTTGTTTAGACAATTTATTAAAATTTCGTGATTAACAGTGTCAAATCCTTTACACAAATCTAAGGATACTATGCAACACTTATTATTTTGGTCAACATTATGTTGAACATTAGTTACCATGTCAGCTACTGCTATTTCAGTATCTCTAAATTTGCGGAAACCGTATTGACATTTGAATAATAATTTTTTAGATTCTAAATAATTTTGAATTCGGTTATTCATCATTTTTTCTAAAATTTTTGGCATTACTGGCGGTACTGAAATGGTCCTGTAGTTATTGCTATTGTATTTTTCGTTATTTTTATAAGCAGGTAAAACTTTAGCAATTTTCATATTATTGGGAAATTTACCATTTTTCAAATGACAATTTTGATTTTTTAAAATTGTATTTTAATTTTAAAATTATTGAAATTACATATTCTTTAAGCTTTTTGAGAATTTTTACAGAAATGTTGTCGTACCCAGATGCTTTTTTGATGTCCAGTTCTTTTATGATTTCTTCAATTTCTTCACAAGTTGTTTCTTCTAGATAGATTGAATTTAGATTGGACGAAAAATCATTTCTTAAGATTTTGGGTATTTTCTTTGCCAAATTTTCACCTACATTTATAAAATGGTTATTCATTTCTTTACAAATTTCTGGTTTCTTTTCAATTTTTTTTGCCATTTGCGATTAAATAGTCAATACCATTCTTATTAAAGAAAATTTATATTTTTCCATATTTTCTTTAAGTCGCCAGTTAAAAATTCTTTCTTGTGATATTGTTGTTTTATTTTTCTGATTTCTTGTTTCACTTTTTTATTAATTTGTTCATATTCTTCTTTAGCTACTAAGTTTTCTGGAAATTTTTTTGTTTTTTCGTAATTTTAATCCCTTTTTTTCATCAATTTTACTATTTCTTGATTAAACCATGGTTTTGCTATCGTGTTTGATTTTAAAATAAGTTTGATAAGAACATTTTCTAAACTTTTCAATAATCTCGTCATAAAGATCATCACAGTTTTTAAATTCACTCAATTTTTGGTTAAGTTGAATTAATTTCTGTTTTAGTTTATCAATGTCATAATTTATTGATGGTATCAATTTATTTCTTTCATTTTTCGTGTGTTTTTGATTTGTAATAGATAATATTTGTATAAAATGGTCGCTAAGTGGATTGATTTTTATAGATAAATCTATAAAGGCTAAAGAGTTTGTTATAATATGGTCGATTAAAGTTGAAGGTTTTTCAGTTACTCTTGTTTGTGTGATAGTGTTACAAAGTTTAAAGTTGTTAGCTTTGTAAACATCTAAAAATATGTTGCTAAACTTATCTTTTTTTAAAATATCAATATCCATATCAGCTACAACAAAGCATTTTTTATTTTTTACTGCAAAGTTTTGTAATTTTTGGTCTAAAAAATTTATAAAATTGTCTTTTGTGGTTCCAGGAGGTTTTTATATTCCAAAAATTGTTGTTTCTAAAGTATTAAATTCAACTATCGCGAATGATATTAGTTTATTACTTTTTTTAATTACTTCATACTTCAGATTCTTCTTTATAAAAATTCCCAATCCGCCTCTTTCTTTTTCTCTTGTAGTAATTTTCGAAATTGTAGTACTTTATTTCATTTTTCTTAACCCAGGTTTCTGTAATAACTATGATATCAATTTTTTCCTGATTTACGTATAGTTCAATTTCTTCTAATTTATTTTTCATTGATCTGGAATTCATGTAAAATATTTTCATTGGTTTGCTAGTTGTTAGGATTATGAGCTATAATAATTTATTTTTTCTTTGGTTTTGGAAATATAGTATTGATGAGTAGGAAATTCAGGAGTATTAGCTTCGTGGTTATAGTGATAGTTTGTCGAAAATCTGGTATTTGCGTTCATACAGTTGATACATTTCGCATATTATTCTTTACAGTCCCAATATTTATGTTTCTTGCTACAGTAGGAACAAACTCGTTTAGAGTTACAATTTTTTTCTTTATGACCATATAGACAACATCGGCCACAAAACATAATATCTAGTGCTTTTTTTATTTTACATTGTTCCCATCCCATCCTTAGTTCTCTGTTTATCAATTTGTTGTATGTGGTTCTATTTGTGGTTGCATAAATTATAAATTTTTGCGTGTATTTTGATTCTCTACTTCCGACAATGTTTACCCTATTATCCATATGTATTGGTGTGTTCTAAGTTCTTCTAGTAATTCTTCAGTTTGATAGTTTTTTTCTACATCCTATTATTACAATTTTTGGTGGTTTTAGTTGAGATATTTCAACAGTATATCTGGTATTTAAACTTCTTTCACTAACAGATTTTATCTTCTTTATGTTTTCAACTGAATTTGATTTTATAATTAGTCCTCCATTTTTTATTTTCGTCACATATATTACTGATTTATCTAGTTCTTTTGGGTCAATTTTATCTTCAACTTCTTGTTTAGTTTGTTTGTATTCTTGATTTTGTTTTGGTTTTATTATTACAACTTGCAAGCAGAGTAGGTGATGGAGTTTTCTTTTTTTGACTGTATTTTTTCCAAAATATTAATTTTTTCAGTTAGGCAATCTATTTTTTTTTTCTAGGGTTTGAATTTTATGTAGTAATATTTTTGTTCTTGGTTGTCTTGATTTTGATGTAATAGATCAAATCTGTTATTAATCAAGTTAATGAAATATTCTAAAGTATAGTCCTGATTCATTTTTATATTGTTCAAAATTAACTTACCAGAATCTTGGCATCATCATTGCACGACCATACAGATTTATTTTTTTTAATTATAATTACTTCAGTTCTTTTTAATTTTACGCATGTAAGACAATACCAATATTCACATTTTGAACACTGTCTCGCATACGATCGAGTGGTAAATTTAAATAAACATTTTATACAGTTTTCATTTTTCTCAATCTTTTCTGCGGTGATAGGTGTTGCTGGACCAGCATCTCTCAAGTCTTGTGAACATATGGGAGAAGAATTTATATTTGAAGTATTTGGAGTCTTGAGGGTAGTCTTTTAGGAGGTAGGAACTTTCATCACTTTCTTTATCATCGTGTTGTTTATTTTGAATTTTTTGACATAGATGGGTGAAACGCTTTTTATTTACCATATTTTTCCTTATATAATTCGATTCCGGTTTGTTCTGTGTATTCTTCTAATGCTCTGAGTGTGCTCTGGAGTTAAATACTAATTTATTTTTGCTTTTTTATACTGTTTTTTTTTAAACTTAAAATTGTACTTTATATTTAAGATGACAGTGAAACCTTCAGTTTTGGGTATATCCTATTGTTAACCAAAGGTTATACGGAGTTGAGGGACCATCCAAGAAAATTTCAGATGACCAATACAACATTCGACGAATTGAATGTAAAACTAAAACCCAAACATTTATTTATTTATATAGCATAGCACTAATTAATAGCTCCGCATCTATATTTTCCATTGTACGTGCGATAAAAATGAACGTAATACTTGAACTGACTCGAGAACTTAGATTAAAAAGAGACAAGATACCTGACACTTACGGAGACTTTGGTTATATTATTATATGGAATAATGTTTACCTTTCTGTTGTTTACAGTAAACACACCAGTGGCGTACCTACTTACTTAAATATAAATTGAAAATAATATGAAATCTGCAAAATAATGAAAATAACATGCAAAAAATGCCAAGCTTTAAAAGCTCCCTAATAATAAATGTTTTTAGTGGTTTTATACAAAATAAATTTATTACAAAGTTTGCATATGATTTATTGCAATTTCAGTTTTCAACTCTATAAAACTAAGACAAATATTAAAACAAACACAGTTCATATCACCTGGAACATGAAGAAGAAAAAAAAAACTAAAAATTATGTTATTGCGTTCGTGAAACGTTCCTCATTCAAGCAAATATCGCAAAAAATCGCAGGCAAGTAAAATGTTTTATAGGTTTATGCTTTTTAAAAAATGTAAAAATAATAAATTAAAATTGTGCATATTTAAGCGTTTTTTTTTTAAATCAATGTGAGTTTTAAAATGTTTGAAAATTAAAAAAATATATTTTAAAAAGATATAAAAAAAATAAAATAAGTACGGTTTTAAAAAACGCTGTAAAGTATAGAAAATAAATATAAAAATTTGAAAAAAATCGTAAGTCAAATGGCTACTAAGTCCTTATAATACAATGTTCACAAATATATAAAATTATCTGAAAAAACACGTCACAGCAAAAAGGACAAAGATTAAATAATTCATTGCTTATGATTTAATTAAACCCTGGTATATCATAAACTAAATACAAAATAGCAACAGAAATGTTAGTTTTAATTTTTTTCTTAATGTCCATAAAAATTGCATCGATCCACTGTGCCTCGTTCGAATGACTTTCGTGCGATGGGCCGGTCGCCGAATACGGAATTTTGGATTATAATAAAAGTGGTCACTTCTCAGGGTATGATCGTTCTATTACGCCCAGAATCGAGCCCCTGATGTACCTACGTCCGGCGCGCGGGCCAAGCGTAAGCCCTTGCGTAAAATTCCGAGCACGTTGGGAGAAACACGTCGCGCATTCGCATTTAAAAGGTCACGTTTAAGTCCCCAACCGAGTCACGGGACGTAAAGCATGCGTGACCTGGTGCAGCGTCGCCAGTGGATTGTAAAATTATTAATCTAATCTAATTAATCTAACGACTGATCGCGTCATAACGCAATTTAGCTGAATGTTTTTGGACGTAGCCATAACTTTTTTCAAGGAGCTGCCGCTCTAAGGGAAGTAATCAAAGTTGAGGGACGGACTTGGTCTTGGTCCTAAATTTGAATCATATTTTTAGTGATCTGCGGGCGAAAATGTTACGAAAATGATATTCAAATTCGATTTTTGATGTGGTTTGAATGCTGTTGAAAAAAATTGCTTGAAATTAGACTATAACCGTAAATACAAACGGTGCTGTAGCGCCGCAGATGAATTTTTTGCAATTTAAGCTGCTCTGCTTCCTCCTCCCTAGGGTATCAATGCACATGGAACGAGATATTACTAAAATAGTAGAGTTGAGACAAATTCAAAGTTTCCTTTAAGATAGACTTTAAATTTTGTTGTGGGCAGGTTCTCAGGAAAACAGTAAAAACCAAAATGCAATGGATCTAAAAAAAAGTGGACTATCGGAAAATTTCATACTTTTTATATTTTACTGATATTTTAAAGGATGCTGTATTTTACTGCTCACCTTTAAAATATCAACTTTTTCTGGGGTACAATTTTTGTTTTGGGTGCCTTAAAAAACAGTAAGGTAAATAATCAAAAATTTGTAAAGTCTTTAAAACGTCGGCCGTCCTTCATTTTCAAAAATTACCCTTAAATAGTGACAAGGAAACACAACGCACTGGCCTTTATCCTCCTTGGCATCTTTGTAAATCCCTCTTACAAGAAGAGAATTCGAACATCCAATTACCACCATAAAGGCAAAACTTACAACGTGGCAGAGAAGAGAACCCAGGACTACATCATCTGTAAAAACAAAATAAAACTACTAGATAAAAAGAAAGGTTCGATCAGGCCTCAGAGACAACATAATAATTTACTACTTGTCGAATGGTTTAACGATCCTATTTTTAATTTTTTTTTAAGGTCTAGGTTTATAGGTTGAGGGATCTTGTTAATGAAACGTCCTTTTTTTGAAATGCGAACGTTTTGCAAAATTTATTTGCTTCTTTAGGGCTATTCAAGACGGCCGTTCCATGTGTCGATTTTATTGCCAATAGACATCATCCTTGGTTAAAAAGGCATCATTTTTGTAGAAGTACCGTAAAATTTTTATTAAAACTTTAAAAAAAAACATAAACAAACACATTAAAATAATATTACTGCGGCGAGTACTTCGTTCGTATGGAGTGTAGAAATTAAATACGAAGGAAGTACTCGCCGTAGTAATATTATTTTAATGTGTTTGCCTATGTTTTTTTTTTAAGTTTTAACAAAAATTTTACAGTACTTCTACAAAAATAATGCCTCTTTACTCAAGGATGACGTCTATTGGCAATAAAATCGACACATGGAACGGCCGTCTTAAATAGCCCTGAAGAAGCAAATAAATTTTGCGAAACGTTGGCATTTCAAAAAAAGGACGTTTCATTAACAAGATCCCTCAACCCATGAACCTAGACGTTCAAAAATAATAACTTACGGAGTCTAACAGAAAGATAGGGTCGCGCAGGAACTACGTTCCTGTAGCGCATAGTGCACTGGAGCGGAGAGTAAAAGTAATGCTTGTATTAAGTATACACCTACCTTGCCCCGTCCATCTCTTTCTATATGATCATGAAAGAAAGACAACATTTTTCAATGTCGAAATATATTTCACACAATTTTAATTTAGTACTTGCCGGTTTTTGTCATCGCTTGTCAAAGTCTGTCAAGCCAACGCCGTTCTCAACTAAAAAGCCAGTTAACTCTTATCTCTTCAGTGCCCTTTAGCCAAAGATTGCCGCCCTTTTTATAACAAAACTGACAGGTAAAACATGGATTTTCTGTCAGTTGGGTGTCAATGTGACCGCTATAGTATGCTAAAGGATACTAAATCGAAAAAGAGTTAACTGGCTTTTTATTTAAGCCGGTGTTGGTCAAGCCTGTAGCAACACCGTTCTCAACTAAAAAGCTGGTTTACCTATTTTCGTTTTAGTATCGTTTGGCCTATGATCGGCGCCATATTGACACCAAACTGACAGAAAGTCCATGTTTTACTTGTCAATTTGGTTATAAAAATGTCAGCCACAGTAGGCTAAAGGGCACTGAGACAGTTGGAGTTAACTGGCTTTTTAGTTGAGAATGGTGTGGCCTGTAGCAAGCGGTTTTTTAGATTTTCAAAAGTGAGTTATTTGAATCAGTTTTGGTTGGAAATCGCGCGAGTTTATGGAATTTGCTATATAGTGGATTAACAACTTATTGTAAAGTCTAAAATGCCATTCAAATCAGGCTGGATTACAACCATTAAAGCTAGAGAGCATGGGACTATTTGAAGCCGGAAATTGGGTTTCAGATTTTTACCAACAAAGTCTCTGAAGAAAATATTGTGATGATTTATACAAAGTTAAGCAAGAAGATAATAGGTTAATATAAACTCTGTAAGACTTTTATATTGGCATTTTTTCCCAAATTTAAATAACATAATAAAATGTTGTTACCTTTAATATTTGATAATATTCCTCAACATAGATTTTAAAGGGTCCAAAAAACTTTCTGTAATCTAAAGAAAGTTTTTTTAGCTGCATGGAACAGTACAAAGCTGGTTAAGGTTTGCATAGAGCCAAAAAATTTCGCGAATGCTTTGCTTTTTTAACACTAAAAAGTATAGAAAAACTGCGCCTGTTAAGTTTTTTCATATCTTTTTATTATTAGTTAAATAAGAGCCTGTTAAAAGTTAACCAAAAGAATATATGTTTTATACTATGCGTCTGGCTGTACAAATAGTTCCTTCTTGTAGCCACCGGCTGTGCTCGTGTCGCCGACAAACAATGTTCCGCAAATATAACACAGTGTCGGTCACTCTCGCGTAGCTATTACTTTCTCTATACCAGACCTCCAAGATCTAATGGCTAAAACCTACAAGTCTGTTTCATCCTTGTTAGGAATCATCAGGGTAACCTAGGACTGTACCTGGCGTATGAAGCGTAACATAAGAAACCACACCCAGCGAATTTAAACAACTTTCGTCGTCAAACAACGCGGGATGTTGGCTCAGCTATATGCAGCGCGCCGCCTGTTTGACTAAAGTAAAAAGCAAAATGTCAACGCTCCAAGATCTAATAGATAGTCCAGAAACCTACAAGTCTGTTTCATTCTTGTTAGGAATCATCAGGGTAACCTAGGAGTGTACAGATCTGGCGAAAAAAAAGTAGGAAGCCAGTTAACTCATTTTCGTTTTAATATCCTTTGGCCTATGATCGGTGCTATATTAACACCAAACTGACAGGGTCACCATTCGTCAACATTTTTAAATATCTGACAATTATCTGACGCTTTCTTGCAGTATAATTCAAACTAAATAAAAAATGCCTCAAGTTTACCAAAATTCAAATTATAACTCGACTTACGGAAGATAACTGGTCTATAAGAAGAGCGGCGAACTACTTTGAAGTGAATAAAAATACAGTACTACGCTGGACCAAGCGCTGAACCGAAAACAATACCACAAAGAGAAAGGAAGGATCAGGACGAAAAAAATTAATTTAATGGAGCAAGACGGACGACTCCTTGATCATTTAAGGCAGAATCCTTTTACCACATGCTCCTATGCTGCTACTGCAAGCATGTCTCCAGGGTCCCCGCGAACTGCTTGTAGTAGGATACAAAATTCAAATCTATCGTGTAAAGTTGCAGCAAAAAATCCTCTTTTAGCGGAAGAGCAGAAACAGGCTCGAGTAATTTTTGCGGCCGATCATCTTTTAGAAGGGAATGATTTTTGGGAGAAAATATTCTTTACGGACGAAAAAAATTTCCAGTCATCGTCAGATAGTCGGAGAATTTTGGTTTATCGTCCACCAAATTCAAGGTATGATTCAGAATACACACACAACATCAAGAGAGCAGAACATTTTTCCGTCAACATGTGGGGATGGTTTAGTGCAAGAGGTATGGGTGTTTGCTGGAGAATAGAAGGTAGATTTACCAGTGAACGATACATCAAAATTCTTCGTAATATTATGTATCCATCTATTGCGGCCTTGCATGAAAATAATGAGTTCATTTACCAAGATAACTGCCCTGTGCAGACGGCGAATGTATTGAACACTTGGCCGTAGATATCATCTCAGAAGAAGGCAGACAAGAACGGCGAGCCCATGAAGTATTCAAATTATTGTTTTTATTCATTTGTAAAAAGTTCGTTTTTTTATCGCCATTTATTGTATTCTTGTTTTTTCTCTATGGTATTATTTTTGTTACAGCGCTTTGCCCAGCGTAGTAATGTAGTTTTATTAACTCCAAAATGGTTCGCCGCTCTTCTTATAGACCAGTTATTTTTCGTAACTTAAGTTATAAGTTGAATTTTGCAACTCTATTAGGTACTAACATAGGATTTTAAGAAATTTTTAATAAACTACTCTAAAAATATCTTCTTTGATTTATTTACCATTATGAGAAACACAAGTTTCAAATGTATCAAGGTAAATAACGAGAAGTTAATAATAACTATCAAATGACTAACAATATAAATTTTCATTAAGATATGGTGTTATATTTACCCATATTTCAATTCCGTGTTCTACTTCTTTTTCGCCAGGAGTGTACCTGGCGTATGAAGCATATCATAAGCAACCACACCCAGCGAATTTAAACAACTTTCGCCGTCAAATAACGCGGGATGTTGGCTTGGCTAAATGTTAAAGGATGCAAATAGCACTAAGAATGATCTATGTGCGATCGATGCCACGGACCTTTCTTTTTATTTATTTTTCACGGACAGGAAATCTACTTTTCTTAAATTTGACTTGGCTTTGTTTTGCGCAACAAGCCTCTTCCGGAGTGATTGTTGCTGAGCCATAATATAAGGCGGCGTAGTATAAACTCCAATTGAGGGTGGAGTTGCTGCAAACGTTGTGTTTTGGACGGTCTTCTTTCAGAAAGTGGTACATTTTCGCAGGTTCCGCTTTTTATGTCCTGCTCCCCGCAAATTCTATTCTTATTGATATTTTCATTCTTTAACCTTTTGATTTTCACTTTATTTCGACAGGCGGCACGCTACATATAGCCAAGCCAACATCCCGCGTTGTTTGACCACGAAAGTTGTTTAAATTCGCTGAGTGTGGTTGCTTATGATATGCTTCATACGCCAGATGCAGTCCTATTTTACCCTGATGATTCCTAACAAGGATGAAACAGGCCTGTAGGACTATCTGCCACTAACCTTTCTTTTTATTTATTTTTCACGGACAAGAAATCTAGTTTTCTTAAAACTACTAGTTTGTGTTTTAGAGGGATTCCTTGCAGTCACCCTTCCGAGACCTAATCGAAAATGGCGTTGCTTGCTCGAAGTGATTTTGGGTATTGAATATTCCAACATATAACTTACCAGGCAAAATATAAGTTCCAAAAAGACCCCACATGCCTCCCCAGTAGAAAAGTGTTGCGGTTATGGACCACAAAATGTAAAGGTCGGCTACGAATATTCTGGCAATGCCGGAAAAGTTTGCGCAAAGCCTTTTCATTAAATTTTGTAAACGGAAAACAAATCCCACGAAAATGCCACCCATAATCTGAAAAAAACAGAACAAATAAATTTAATTAAATATTTTGTGGAAACTTTGACTGGGAAATCCATAGACTTTAAAGTTACTTTACTAGTGTGCGAAAAATCCACTTTTTCGCACGCATTTTAGTTTTGAAGGTGTGGTGTGACGTGGAAAATATATAAGCTTAGTTTTTGAGGAGTATACTGACATTTAAATATTTTTAAGTATACACAGTAAAAAATGGAAATTTTGATTCACTCAAAGGACAACAAAATTTCTTGTGTTAGCGAATTTTTTTGTCATAACGAGTCCAGAAATATTGAATTACATTTTGCGATATTTAAACTCAATTTTTGTGAACAACATTGACACAATGTTTGAACTTGTCAATTTCATAAACTTTTTACCAATTGTTTTTTTAATTTTAAATAATTGTAATTGTGTTTTATGTGATCTTAAATAATACATTCAAAAGTTTATATGGTTACTAAGCATAGTCTAAATTGGCGTATATATTATTTACTCAATATTAAATAATTATTACACAGAATAATACATTAAAATAAAGTAAAATAATATGTGTCTTCTGCGGTTATTTCTCTTTTTTTGTCCTTCTTTTTGCTTTACGCCAAAAATAAAAAGTAATTAACCTATGCAGGTTCATGGTTAAATTTAGGCAAAAATCTAATATCAACAAAACAAATGTTTTGCGACACCTAGCGTCAGTCGACGACAGTCAATTGATGTCGCTGGATTCTACCGGCAAGAGTTAAGCATGTTGTCGCTCGCGACACGTCGAAACTCTGAGGACGGTGCTTAAGACCGTTAAAGTAGAGTTTCAGTTAAAGCTCTGCACCAAATTTTAGCAATTTTCTACAACTTTTGTTTCCTAGATTTTTTATACCCCAAAATAATGTAATATTTTAAAATTTGCTCGTATAATAAAATTGAAAAATATATGTCACATCCTAACTTATTTTTTTTTTATAAATAAAAAAGAATTACTTAGTGCGTTGAAGTTCCAAAATTGATTAAGATTATCAACGAACACTTGGTAATTATTAGAGAATTAACAAGTGTTCTTTCGCAATTGTAAAACAACCTATCACAAAAAAGCGTTTTTGTTGTGGTTTTAGTTAATTTTTATTTGTTTTTTTTTTTAATAAAAAAAGGGGCCGCCGTAGACCAGTGAACAGCGTCTTAGCTTGCAGAACAGAGATCAGGACCTCGTCAAGTACACATTGTTTCACACAACACCGAACGCGACTCGAGACTACGTGTGACGACGGGCGGCCCCACTTCTCAGCAGCTCTGCAGTTGACGTTGTGCATAGAGTAACAACAAACGAGGTAGAAGTAGGCGGCACGGTTGACACTGCACCGAAAACTTTGTGGTACTCAAAGGTGGACGGCCAAGGACCCCACCAAACTGGGTAGAAGAGACTAGCCGGTGACCCAAAAAAGGACGACCTGGACTTCTCCGAGATCGGGACTCCATGGGACGCAACTGGACTCCGACAGATTTGGTAGCGGGAGTGGACAGAAGGTGACTTGGAAGGTACCACCTTCGGGTAGCAGGACCACTCCAAAAGAAATGCATCTGAAGACTCTGACGACGACCTTAACCAGCTAAACCGGGACCTCGGTTTTCGGGTTAACCTATATGACGGCGGGCTGCTGGGGAGAAAAGTCTACCGTCAACCAAGTTCTGCTGGGACGGTAGCGATGTTGATGATAGATGCAAGTCTAACATGTAGCAGGACCACTCTTTGGAGGGGGTGTAAAGCCAGCGGTCCACTGTGAATACTTGCTACGCAGTCTAAAGATCCCTGCCCTCGACAAAGAGGTGTCAGGCAAAATTAAGTCCTCTTAGAGAAAGAAAATTTGCAAAGTCACTCAAAATATTTTATGGTAACTTAGGATTCTGTAGAAAGTTTATGACATTCACGAGTTTAAACATTGTGTCAATGGTGTCCACAAAAAAAATCAGTTTAAATGTCAGCAAATTTCACTAAATTTTTCGTGGAATTCTTTTAACGAAATTTTTTGTCAAAACGAGTCCACGAAATATTGAGTTATATTTTTCGATATTTAAGCTCAATTTTTGTGAACACCATTGCCACAATGTTTGAACCTGTCAATGTCATATACTTTGCAAACAATTCTAAGTTAACATACACTATTGTGAATGACTTTCACTTTATTTTGAGTAAGATATTTTGTCGCTCAATGACCATTGAGAAAAATTTTAATTTTTACAGTGTATATACAAATCACAATATTTAAACAACAATATCCAGTTATTTTTTTACCTAGGGCGTAAAGTAGTACTTTTGCACCCGCGGCTTGATCGTTTCGCCCGAGTATGCAATAATAACAACTTTACGCCAGAGTAGCGGTGCAAACTTTATTTTTTGTATAAACGAACCATTAATCACAACCACACTTGTTGGTTTTATCTTATGGAAGATTAATGTTGCGAGATATATATTTCACAATAGGGGGTATGTTTTTCAATTTTACCACACAGCCCAAGCAACATACACAAATTCAAAACAAAGAAAATACGGTGTACAATTATGAAAATAAACAATGAGAAAGAGCACCTATTCACGATTATGAAATCCGATCACATTTAACCTCAGACTAGGAAGGGCTAATGTCAAAAAATCCTAGGTATATTTATTTTTTGAAAAGTACTTATGTAAAATTAAATTAAAACTAAAAAATAAAAAAAAGTTATACGTAGTAATTTAAAGAAAAACCTAAACAATACAAAAAAAGAGATATAGGAGAAGATATATTTTCTTGTTCTAGCCTGGGGTAAACATAATGGGAGCAAAAGGAGCACAACAAGAGGGATAAAGACGCGGCGAGACAGAAAGATTTATTTTTCAGAGGTTGAGAAGCAGTAAAGAAATTTTATTAAAAAAAAAACTTTTAAAGAATAAGCATTTATTTAATGGACACCAAGATAGAAAATAATTTTTTATCCTTTTTATATCATAATAAAAGCGATAGGCGCAAATTAAAAATGTTTACTTTAGGTATGGTGTATCGGTCGCATCGACGACTATAACCTAAGGACATTTTCAAAAGCTTGGCAAGCACGGCAATCTCACCCGTTCTCAGCTTCTTTGGACGAAAGCATTATGATTATCATTCGAACTGTAGTTCTCTCTTTGTCACAGTAAAGTAAAAAATTTTAATTTGCACCCATATCTTTTATTATGGTATAAGAGAGATAAAAATTATTTTCTACTTTTGAGTGCAATTAATAAAATCTTGTTCTTTAGAGGTTGTTTTTAATAAATATTTATTTTTTAATTTTTAGATTTGTAGCCTAAATGGTTCATTTTGAATCCGCCATATTGAAATTTTCAAATCTGATAAAAAATTCATATCCCCTTCCCGAAAAACACCTGTATGCCAATTTTGATTTAAATCGAAGAAACTAAATCTTTTCTACCCCTCCATTTCTCTCGCTAGAGGGGGAAGTGTGTACCTAAGAATACCATATCATTGTATTGTCGCCGGAACTATAAACGCATACCAAATTTGAACACACACCCTTAATTTTTAGATTTGTACCCTTAATCGTCCATTCTGAATCCGCCATATCGAAATTTTCAAATCTGATCCAAAATTCATAATAATAAAATAAACGACTTAAAACCTGGGTACCCCCCCCCCAACTAGATTTGAGACCAAATCCCCGCTTGTAGTTACTAAGTTTTGTTTCCATATATTGATATGTTCCTCATAAAAGCTATGGTTTTATTCTAGTTTTTTTCGTATCGAAATCGCTCTCCCGCTTTTCAAATGGCTGGGACCGCCACTGCTTATCTAAATGTTTAAACTGGATTTATTTTTCCAGAAACTATTCTCCAGCCTGATTTGCTAGCATCAGACACGATTTCTAGAAAAAAATGACTTTTCGATAATATCTTTGTTATTTCTTAGATTTGACAACAACCATTAACTAAAATCTTATGAATCTCAACGCATTATAATTTTTTGATTTAAAGAAGATAATGAAATTGGCTCTTTATTTCTATACTAATTTGACAAACAATTTAAATTTTATATATTTTGTACAAAAACTTTGGAATCATAGTAATATTTCACCTTTCTTCCCGGGACAAGGAAATAGTTGAATTGGAGTTAAAGACAAAACCAAGATAAACACATTAACTCTGGAATTTTGGAACCAGAGGATAAGTTGTGCAATCCTTGCAGGATAGAGATTGGGAAAATGAGTGCCAGTGATATTCGTGAGTATATATTCAGTATCCATGGCTATTGCTTTTCATTCATTATTTTTCATTCATATTACGTCTAGAGGCGTTTTCTCGCTTTTAAATTGTTCAAGAAAATTTTAGAGTTTGACAAATTCATTTTCTCGCGTTGCAGCGGTGATGTACACTATTGGCATCATAAAAGTGGTACGTGATCAACCAACACCGTCTCAACTAAAAAGCCAGTTAATTCCTACCGCCTCAGTGCCCTTTAGCCTAATGTCGCTGCCATTTTTATAACCAAAATGACAAATAAAACATGGATTTTCTGTCAGTTTGGTGTCAATATGGCACCGATCATAGGCCAAAGGATACTAAAACAAAAATGAGTTAACTGGCTTTTTAGTTGAGAACGGTGTTGGATAAACATAGGTATTTTTTAAATTGTATGGTTAACTACCGGATTATATTTTGTGACAGACTTGTACTAAAATGTGAAAATATTGACATCAAAGATTGCTTTCAAAAATAATTTTTGTACTACAATAATACGCGAAGGCATAAAATAACTGTAACAAAAATTAAAAAACACAACTGTAACGAAAATTATAAAACAAGAGAAACAAATTTATAGTTATATAAATTTTAATATCTAGTCATTGCGCCATTCGCCTCAATTATACCGTTTAATCTTCTTGGTAGAGAATTAGCCAAAATTTCAAAAAGGTTTTCATTTTTACCAATCACTTCTTCATAAGCATTGACTATTAACTGGACCAAGTGATGTTGATTTCCCGCACAATATTAAAGCTTTACAGCTTGAATTGGCGTCTGGAGTTTTCGCAGGCCAAGGAGGAACTTTAATATTTTGCTCCCGAAACCAAGTTTGGCAAAGTCTGGCCGTATGAGCAGGGCAGTTGTCTTGTTGAAAAATAAACTGGTCTTGATAAAGTCCTGTGACGGCTGGAAGCATGGTGTTCTCTAAAATGTCCACGTAAAGCTGTGCTGTGAGCCTTCCGTTGATTCGAAATAGAGCACCATGACCTCTAGCAGAAATCCAACCCTACATATTTACCGAAAATCTTCCAGCGCGATCGTTGTTACCAGCAATATATCTTTCCTCATCGCGCGTTCTTGGTAGACGATACACCCGAATTTGTTTTCTGTACACAAAGGGCTGGAAAACTTTTTCATCGGAAAATATTACCTTTCGCTAAAGCTCTGGTTCCTTTAGAGAGTAATTAAGGGCAAAAAGTAACATGGCCTGTTTTTTTCCTTCGTAAGTTTAATTTTTTAGCAGCTACTATCTTAAATTAGAGCCTTTCCTTACGCGATTTCGTGCCACTCTTACACATCCTGGAAATTGAGTTAATCTCTTTGCCTCGGCAACAGATGCAAAAGTGTTTTCTTCCATAAGAGTGATAAGGTCATTATCTTGTTCATCAGTTCCTTGTTTTCTCTCTATTGTCTGATCCTACCATCATTTTTTAAGTTTTATAATCGTGGTTTTACTGCGTCCATAATGTCCAGCGACGTCCCTAATTGACCATCCTAGTTGCAGTTTTGTCAGGAGTTGGACTTTATCGAATAAAGAAATATGTGGAGGCATTTTTTATTTATTTGTCAGACTGAAATACAGAATGACATACTTTGACAGTTTAAGAAAAATACAATAATGGGTGACTCTGTTTGTAAAAATAGACCAAGGTATTACAACAAAAAGTATTGTGTATCACTTTTATGATGCCGATAGTGTATATTTAAACTGGTTAAGAATATTTCGAAACGAAATCCATTCCCGGTTAAAAACCGACGCGTGCGCAGAAGTTACGTCAAAATTTTACCTTTTTAATTTTTTTTTCTAAAGATTGTTTATACTTTTTTAGATTAGAGTGGTTTTTTGCCAGACGAAAATTGCAAACTTAAATTGAAAACTTATTTTTTCTGCCCGGATTTTACGCGCACTCAACCGAAAATCATGCATTTGCAAAAATAACTTTGAATTGTGTGCGGCTTATATAAATAGCAATAAATAACATTAAGAAGATGATAAATGCATCAATTATTAAAAGAAAGACAGTGTGAAATAATCCAGTCATTACGTATCTCTGAACTCTTGAGTCCAGGCGCGCGCTGCGTGAAGAGAAACGTATGCCTATTATAATTAAAATATTTCGAGATATACTCTGAAATGTTTACAATCTTTCCAACATGATTATAAATATTTACAAAGAAAAAGAAACAAACAAATTGGTCCAAGCTAAAAGTCATTTAAACATCTTTCCGTATCCTAGTAAACCAAAGAAATAATGTAAGTATGTATACAATTAAGAAATATTATGAATTTTAAACTACCTAGTTTGGATTTTAATTGTTTTGTTAATTTGTTTTATTCTTGTTTTAAATTCAAATCAACTTTCATATATAAATAAAATTATAATCATATACAATTTTAGAATTGAACATTACAAAAAAAAACGGTATTATATGAAACAATATGTTAACTACCTTTTATTACTTGTTAATTATATAAGTTCTCTTTGTTTATTCTTTACGTGCAAATATTTATAAAAAAACTCTATTTTTTAGCCTGAGGAAGACAAAAACTATTGTCGAAACGTTGCTTATGAATTAAATAGCAAGGTGTCCTTATTCCCAATAATCTCTACACAATCGTTTATTTTACTTTGAGGATTGGTGTTTTAATATATGGTGGTTATTTAATTACTTTTTTGACACTTTGAATGTCTGTGTTACCTATATTGTGGCTATACATTTATACTCATCTATTATTTTTACAATTATCTGGTACTCTAGTAAAATAAGGTCTGTTTCTTTCTATCAAATTGATTATATTCTATTTAAATCACACAATATTATAGTACTAAAAATTAATTATTCTCTTGCAAAGTCGATGACAATTAGTATTTAGGTAGGAAACATAAAATCTGCGAAGTTGGCGAATGACGTTTCACCAATATTTTTTTTGTTTAGTTTATTAATTATTATTTGTCATATTAAATTTTGTTGTCGCAAAGAAAATATCATAAAATGAATAGAAAATCGTACCTACGCCTCTGCTGTTATTCTCACATCTGCACGTGACAGCTTTCAAGCCAGGAAAATTATCACTTATTAATTTTTCAACTAGGTCACGTGACCGAAAAAATTTCCGAAAAATTCAGCTTGTTGCCATAGCAACCTGTCAAAAACAAGGCATCTGATTGGCTTAAAACAACTGGTATAAAATTTTCGAAGAAAAAAATTGGGATATAATTCTGACGTGGAATGACACATATATCTCGCAGCATTTATCTTCCGTAAGATAAATCAACAAGTTTCGTTGTGTTCAATGCTTTCTTCATACAAAAAATAAAGCTTGAATCTGTTGCATAAAGTCGGTACGTTTCCGCCCTTGGGTAACTTGTTGGTCTCGCACACTCAGGCAACAAGATAAAGCCGTGGGCTCAAACGTATTACTTTATTCCCTAGGTACGAAAATAACTATTATAGCCCAGCAGGTAAAATTATCATTTTACGCGTAGATTTGTGGCACGTTTACACAAAACCATAAATAGTTACCTGTAAGACTTACCAGCAACGACCAGCTGTACCCATAGAATGTGATACTATCTGGGAAACAAATATCAAAGAAGATCCACATCCCTCTCCATAAAATGGTAACCAAGTTTCCTACTATTCCCACTGAAAACGCGGAGTCCAAAAATATAAGAAAAATGTTGTTTTTAGTCTAAAAAAGAAAAAGAAATACTTGGGTGTTTTAGTGATGATGTGATAAAGATTTTCATGCGCACTAAATCAGGATTCCAAGTGTTTTTTATATTTTCGTGACGGCGGCGGCATCGGCGGCGGCGCTAGTAGTGCTACTAATTCGTTTAAAACGCTCTCATTTGTTATACTGGAAACTTTGAACCCGCACGGGTGTATGTAGATTGGCACGGGTGTATATAAACTCGCACGGGTATATATAGACTCGCACGGGTATATATTCGTTTAAAACGCTCTCACGTGTTATACTGGAAACTTTGAACCCGCACGGGTGTATGTAGATTGGCACGGTTGTATATAGACTCGTACGGGCATATACAGACCGCTTCAAGCTACTGCGAACATAGGGGGAATCAAGTCCAATTTACTCTCCGTGCCGTACGACCGAGGTGGATTCGAAGCACGCTGCAGTGTTATCTTTTGGAAATTCATTTTGTTTTTATTATTTTGTTTTATTTCTGCCTTGCTCGAGAAAGAGATGGGTAAGTTCTTAATTGAAATAATATATTTTTAAAACCAAAAATGGATGTCTACGAAGTTGCCGAAAAAGTGCAGATGGTCAAATGGTCAAATCGTCATAACCCAACACACGTTCGATATTGGTCGAGGGAAAATTTGCATTTGTATTTTGACGTAAGAACACAGTATCCCCAAAAACTAAATGTTTGGGGGGGGGGTATTATAGGGGAACACGTAATTGGGCCATTTTTTATTAACGGCAATTGCAATTTGAATGGTCCTAGATACTTGGATCTACTGAGGCAGCACATTATTCCAACTGCTAGGCAGTTGTTAGGTGTAAGATTTGGTGAAACATGGTTTCAACAAGATGGTTGTTCCGCTCACAATGGGAATATCTTGATAATGTATTTCCTAATCGCGTTATAAGTACACGGGGAACTATTTTATGGCCAGCTCGATCTCCCGATCTTGCTCCTAATGACTTCTATCTGTTTTTGAAGAAGCTTTTCAAATTATCACCCCTAACATGCTTGGAAACGTTAGAAGGGGTTTTTATAGTAGGCTCGGATATTGTCTAGCCGAACAAGGAGGACTTTTCGAACATTTGTTTTAATTTTTTTTTGACTGGGATAATCTTTTTGGTTTTTAGAATGTATTATTTTATTTTGAGAACTTGCTTTTATTTTGTTTCTCCTTATTATTTTCATTGTAACACGTCGTCACTGATAAATCTGAGCAGTTGACAATAAAACGCTCTTATTTATCAGTGACAAAAAATAAGAAAATTACGTTATAAAAATTTGCGTATTTATTGACCAAATTCCGGTTTCATTGACTACGCTCCACACAGCACCGTGGTTAGAGGCGTACTAAATACCAAAGGAAAGTCATGCAAGTGGTGATCGCAAGCCTGAGTATTGGTTGCTTCACTGATAGGCGTGCGGTGTCTCTGCATGTACGTACACTGGCAAATTAGACTTCTTCCGCCCTATGTTCGCAGTAGCTTGAAGCGGTCTGTATATAGCCGTCCAGTTTTGTACTGACTTATTAAAGATGGTCTTGACTGGATAAGGGAATAAGAGAATTATGTTCTATGTTCTTAGCTAAGCGTTTTGTCAACTTTGAGCCCCGCCCCTAGATACGGTACCTGAAAACTTTTTAGGCCATAATTTTGCACACAATTTTGCACAATTTCGCACAATTTTGCACACCATAAATTAAATTTTGCACACATTCCTACGAGTAACTGCGGTAACTTTTCTATGAAGTTGGGGAGGGCTAACTTGATCGTAGCCCGCCATATAAGGTTTCTTGTAAATTTTGCTTTCATACGAAAGGTCCAATTTTGCACACCTATTTCGAAATTTTGCACACCACATGGAAACCCGCAATAGGGTTCTCAAGTAAAGAGGCTGCCCCTTCCCCAGATAATATTTTTTTTTTAAATTTGGGTACCATTTGAAAGATCTAATTTTGCAAACCTATTTTGAAATTTTGCAGACCTCATGAAGAGGGCCCCACCTTCAAATGATATTTTTTGACAATTTTGGTTTCATTCGAAAGGTTATATGGGGGGGGGGCTACAGTTACTCGTAGGAAGATGTGCAAAATTATGTCTTCAAAATATTTCAGAAACGGGGAGAGGGGGGCCAAAGTTGACCGTTCCTTAGCTGAGCTATAGATAATGCATTTTCTTATAACTTTTTGCTATATTTGATTATCTATGCGATGATCTATCTATGCGACGCCAGTTCACCGATCGAAGCACAGCGTGTTTATGCATGTGTTTGATACCAAATTCTACTTACTAATCCTCAGTAGTTCCCAAACGTAGTCACTTTATCGCACTAATGCGGTAAAGTGCCAGAACGTTAGCTTTACCGCATGCAAGTAGGTAATAGTTATTTACCTAACAAGTGCGGAAAGTTATACTTTTCCGCATGCGGCGGTAGTTGCACGAACGGCGCGGAGCGGAATTCGGGCAAGCCGTCAAGGGCGGAAAATACACTTTTCGCCCGTGTCAGGTACAAAATTTTTCCTACTTGCGTAAAATAGTTATTTAAATTTTATTTTAAATAATTTAAAAAAAAGCCGTGCGCGAAATACACAGGGTATATCCATTCCCGTACGGCATGCGGGAAATTAAACTTCCCGCACGCTAGTAGAAAATAGTTATTTACCTAACATGTGCGGAAAGTGATACTTTTCCGCACGCGACGTAATGTGCACGAACGACGCGGAGCAGAGTTCGGGTAAGCCGTTAAGAGCGAAACAGACACTTTTCGCACGTTTCAATTTTTAAATAATTTAAAAAAATGACTTGCGCGAAAGAAACAAGGTAAATACATTCCCGCAAGGCGTATTATTTGTGGAACGTCTACTTCATTTGAAGGCGTTGTGTCCTTGCCCAAAAGGAGCGTGACTGGCCTAGCTAGAAAACGGCTCTGAAATATATGCCCTAAACAAAATTGAAGGTAAACAAAGAACAAAATTTCCAATGTGTGAATTAACCATACTGCTATTTTAAAGAGAAAATTGTCCAAAAAATAATACCGGTCAAATGATGTTTTCTTGTACAGGGTGGGCTAAATTCGCTGTGATTTGGGGGTTTTGATTACTTTTAGGCAGGACAGCCAAAAAATAGTATGCATGTCCTGGGCTCGATTTTCGAGACAAGCTTAAATACGGAAACTGCATCTTGATATGTCTTACCATTTCCGAGCTATGGGGGCATTTTGAAAAGTCTGCATCTTGGGATGGGGTCTATAATTTCGTTATTTATAGGAATATTTATATTTATTTTATCTTTTTAAGTTTATTTTATAGTAAAAATTATGTTAAAAAAGTTTAAAAGATAAAAATGAAAAAAAAAATAAAGATCGAAAAAATTAAAATATAAAAAAATACAAAGTATAAAACATAAAGCGAATTTAGCCCACCCTGTACGTGATGCTGCAGGACGACGGGCTCCCCATCTTTGACGTAAAACGACTATGTTTCGGTCCTGTCCGTGAATTTTGTAGGTAATTACTCATCAAAAAGTAGTAAATATTTAATTCACATAATATTCGTTGCAAACGCAAACTTTGCTATTAAAATCATGAATTAGGTCGAAACACACGTTAAAAACTTTAAACATTTTGGCAAGGGCTAAATTAAAGAATTCTTTTATTAAACGGATAACGACCGTCGATATCATAAATATTCAAATTAGATATATGTTTTATACGTCTGCCAATCTAAATATTCACATCAACAATTCTGCAAAAACGCAAAAAGAAGATTTAGACCACGATTTATACACACAAAAAAATAGATTCAAAATTATATAATGAAATTATCATAAACTCACGACCAGGTATGCACTTGCTACATTTTAACTTTTATTATGTTTTACAAATATTATTAGTAATTTAAGCTATTTAAACAATATTTTCATAATTAAGCCGTCAAGAAGAAACAAAATAGTTTCAAAAGCTTGCAGGTATGGTTAAGGAGATAATTAAATTAAAATACCGAAGGCCTGTTATTTTCATCCGCACTAAAATATTATCTTTGAATATACAGGGTGTAAACAATACTATAGTCATCCTTTTAACTGATGAAAAGAGGGGGTCAAAATAAGTCAAAAAGTTGATATGACTTATGGGTCAAAACTCAACAGATATTAGTCTAAATGACTTTAAAGGTAAAAAATGTAGGTGCTTATTTCTACCAGAATTTTAAAAATGTTCATGTCTACCTTTAACCATTTTACAATAGGGTCATTTCCAAATAAATAAAAATAAACATTTCCTCTATATCCTCTAAATTTAAAAGAATAATTAAAAAAATAATTATTTGCTTCGGGTTAAAGATTTAAAAAACACTTGGCAACAACGCAATTCTCTGCATACATGAGTCTCCGACCTCCGATTCTCTCTCCTTTCTACCACACAGTGCATAGTGCATCTTCCGCTGTTCGTTGTGAAGGTTGTCAGTCGCGCGAATCTACCTCACACCATTATTTTCGCGAGTTTTTTTTTAGTTTGGTGTAAAATTAAACTGAATTCGTGTCGTACTTTTTTTATAATAAAACCGGACTTTTTAATAAACTTTTATAAGCAGACGAGGCTCTAAAACCAATTTTCGGTAAGTACACATTTCCTTTTACTATTTTTTAATTATTGATAATTTGTAAGATGTGAAAAATAACCATCTTAAAGGATGGTATACTGTTTGATAATATTTACGTTGCAGCGCATTGTTCCCAAACTGTGTTTAACTTAAAATTCGTATATCTCCGAAACCATTAAGTTTTGACGCCCATATTATATGAACATTTTTGCTTGTTTTGGCCCCCTCTATCACCCATTTAAATAATGACTAATATATCGTTTACACCCTGTATAAATATATATATAACAGCTAAAGATGGGTTTCTAATGTTTACCATTAATTCCCATCCTTAGCCCTGATTAACTCTCGTTTAGCCACACACCATCATTTCCGGCCCTCATCTCTTCTCTTAGGCTTTCCTAAATCACAAGCCTTTATTTCTTATACTTTGAATTGGATAGCGCAGATTTAAAATGAACTTTTAGTTTTTTGTATTGCGTAACATTATTGGTCAAACCAGTACAATCCGAAAATATAGGAAAAACACGAATTATTCCATTTATAAGCTAGTTTTATAAAATAATAAAGACAAAATGCAAAAATCTACAAACTGTCCATATACAAACTATTAGAAATAGTTATGTATTCTTTACGCTTCTTAAAAAAATTAAAGGAAGATATGTTCTCAATATCCAGCAGTAATCGGCCATCATTTTTGTGTCCCAGCGCCTCTTGTATCTTTATTTCATCCATATCTTGATGAAATTTTTCACCTAGCTCTTTACCGAAATCCTCAAGATTTTTCGGGGAATAGTCTACACTGCAACGAAGAATCCTTATTTTCTTCAGCAGATTTGGGACCTATAGAAATTTATGTACAACTTCTTTAAAGGCATTCCATGCATGTTTTCCTTATTTACTATTACATTTCCAAATTCTATATCTTTCATCAAGCTTCTTATCTGCGACCCTACAAAGATTCACTCTTTTATTTTTGGCTCTGACATGGTCAGAAATATTTTAGACAAATATGGAAAACCATTTTCATCTTTCTTTAATGCCTTTACATATTGTTTCATCAGTCCAAGTTTCATTTGAAGTGATGGGAGTAAAAGTTTTTTTTGTTTGTGGCCAGTCTCCTTTTACCCAATGGTGTTCTCGATTCCTACTATCCCACTTACACAGGAAATATGAAAATTTAGTAAATCTAGACTGCTGATCCAGATAATACCTACCATATTTAGATCTTCATACACATATCGGAACAAAAGCAAAAACATTGTCATTATGCAAAAAACAGCTTTAGGGCTTTTTTTAAAGATTCAATGAAAAGTCTTCTGTCAGAAAATGTTTACTCAGGAGCTCCGAGGCAAGCAACTAGATTAGCAATTGCTTGGCAATACACAAGTAGTTACATTTACAATATGTTACAAATTCATCCTTACGATTTCTGTGCCCAGAGAAAGAAGTTTCTGGGGCAAGAAAATTTTTTTGCTTTAACCTAGACCCCAGTAATGTATTAAAACGCCTATTATAAGATATTTTTTATATTTTTTTTTTGTTTGTAAATAAAAATGTGGGTGATAGACACCAATTGTATTTAAATTAGTTATTTCTATAAAATTAAACTTAACAAACAAACATTACGTCATCACAAATTTCCTTCAGGCCTGTGTAATCAACCACAGCATATCCCCACAGCCTCAGAGCAGGACTGAAAGCTGGAAGGAATTGTGCCACATTTACTATAATCAGGATGCCTATCTTTAGTTGTTATTTAAGCAAATGTATTATTTTCGAACTATTGTTTGACCTACCTTTGATTTAAACATGGTGGGGAATCTAAAGACATAACCCCCTTTATCCAGAGCTATGGCAAAAGGAGGTGCTGTGGCATTTCTCAGACACTTCATGCAGGCTAAGATGCAGAAAGCTATGCTAGATATTATAAAGAGATACGAAGTTGATTTTCTATCAACTCTGCCATCTTCTCTAAATTTAACTTCGCATAGTTGGTCTTGAAGAGCCCAGCTACCTAAAAAAATATGATTAAGCATTTTATACCAACTATACCACAACTACTGGAATCTTTGGCATTAACGATTGGTTTAATAATCAAAACTTCACCAAAACTTTATATTTTTCACTCTGTATACGTATCTCCCTAACTACGTTAGGACTTTAAGGTTTAAGTCGTTTCTTTTAAATATAAGGGTTAGAGCGAAGTATCATTTTCCCATATCTCGGTCATGGCGGATCGAATGAAACCACTCCTACTCCCCTTCGAACCATATTTTGGTCAAAGTTTCGAAAAATATAAGTTAACCGTAAGGTGTTAAGCGGGGTATTGATTCTAACTCTTTTGACACTACACATTTTTAAAAATAGGAGCAGACCGTTAGACATCAAGTATCATTTAGGTCATGGCGAGTCGAATATAACCTTCTAAACCCAACCCCGCCGCCCTGTCTCTGATCTACAACTTCGCCCAAAAGTAATTTGAAAAACAGAAATCACCCTTAACGTGACCAACGAAATGTGTTTTCCGCATATTTCAGCTACATGGAATGCAGATGGGGGAGAGTTGCCATTTTATTCAGTTCTTGTCCCGTTATGAAAATAGAATTCATATGCGGATAATGAATCAAGTTAGTTTCCCCACTTTACGTGAAAACCAGTACATCTGAGCAGTCTACTTTATAGGAGTACTTCAGCAGCCCCCGGACGGCTTCCCAAATAGGTTTTCTATCTTTCATGCAAATTTTTGAGTTAATCTTATCGCACTGGCCCCAAATATGGGTTGCCTGCTATTTACTGAGGAGGAGTTAGATCCTTTGGAATTAACTATTAGTTTGGAATAAGATATCGAAGAAAATGATGAAGCAGACGACACGGGCTCAGAATGCATTTCCTTATTTTTAAAGAGCCATAGCTAAAATATGTTGAACGCATACCTTGCTTGGGATATTACTGCTGATTTCTGTATTTTGCAAAATGCTTTTGGGCCAAAATATGTGTCAGTGAGGGGGAGGGATGAAAACGGTTTTATTCCACTCGCCATGGCCGAAATATGCAGAATGGATACCCTGCTTGGGGAAGGGGAAGGGGAAGGGAAGGGGGATTCAGGAATTTAACTCGTATGCGAATATTCTGTACGGCTTCAAAAAACAAATTCCTGATCTTTCCTTGTTTATCGAAGAAAACATTAAAAAGGTACATAGAACGTTCCGGACAATATGGGACGGCCGCCGGCCGGATTATTTTTCATAAATAATAATTATAATTATATCGAGCAAATTCAAAATAACACATACTGATATAGATCGAACAACAAACTTAATACATCCATGAAGTTTAGAAGTTCATTACGTTTCTTACGTCTCATTTTGTTCCGACCGTCTCGTTTCAGTATCTAAATAGTAACAAAATAAATATTTTTTTGAATTAAGCGATTATATTAAAAAATTGCGCTATAAGGTAAAAAATAGTACTATAGTCTAGATGTAACAATAGCGTTAATGGCACATTATATATGGGCCAAAAAATCTTGCACACTTTTAAATTTGCTATAACTGTTGATTGATTAGCTTGATTTCAAATTTTGTTTTAACTTTTTTGAAAGACTTTTCCGATCCTGTTCAAAATTTGACATTTCGCAAAAATCCAAGATGGCGGACCGTTTTGAATATAGGGTAATTCCCCGCCCCCTCTGCAAAAAAACAAGTGCGGTACTGGAGCAAATCTAATGAATTGCGACAAAATCCTTATATATGCTTTCTATACCAAGGCATTACTTAATTAAATCGGTTAAGAGATAAGAAAACTATAAACTTATAAAATAAGTGGTTTTTGACTCGACATTGTTATTTGCAAAAAAATCGCAGTTTTTGCATTTTTGAGTGAACAAAGCTTGCGTCTTTGATATTTTTCGAACATTCAAGATGGCGGACAGCTTAAACGCTTTAACAATTGCGTAATTTCACTCCCCTAAAAAAGTAACAAAACAAAATCAAAGCCATTCTACCTCCCATCTCTGCTAGGTATATGGAGGTGTCACTTGCTTAAATCAGTTAAGAAGTAAAGAAGTTAGTTTCATAATTTCCAACATTTTCAATAAAAATTGTGACTTGTAATAAAATTTAAAAAATTTCTGTGGTTTTAAACTAGGTACTGATTTTTTAGCTAGGTGTGGTTATTTGGCCGAGCTTAAGTTGAGTTACTTTGTTATTAATCATCAAACACTTATATTTATCAATCAATAGTTAACGTATAATAATCCAGATCGGGCTACTTAGATTTTCTAAGCTGATCTCCATGTGTTCTTAAGACATTACGTAAATCTTTAGCTGTGGCCATCTTTGTACATTTCTTTTTCTAAATCTCCCCAATAATGGCTATCTACCAGATTCAAATCAGGGATGTTAGCAGGCCACTCAATGGACCTAATAAAATCTGCGACATTTTCCTACATGCGAAACAGGCAAATTTTAAGCACAGGGGCAGTTAATTTATGTCACCATGCTTGATGATCAATTTTTATATCTTAACCGATTTAATTTAGTGATACCTTCATATATGCAGCAGTATAAGTACCAAACATATTTTTTTTTTCGGGGAAGAGGGGAGGGGGGTGAAAATTACCCATTATTTAAAAATATCCGCTATTATGGATTTTTGAGAATTGTTAAATTTTTAACAACAACATAAAATCCTTAATGTACTTCTATCTAAAGTTACAGCAACCCACTTGATAGCATAGTGTGATGCATGTGCCAGATCAAGGCATCTGAAGTGGGGATTTCCCACGATAGAGGAAGAAGAGCTGCACTCGCTCAAAAGACTGAACTTCATAAAGAAGACAGGGAGACCCGGGAGAGAGGTGCAGCGGAAGTAGGGGCATAGGGGTAAGGAACGGAGTATGGCAGAAAGGACCCATGAAGAGGCCTACTACCACTACTACTACAGCCAACCACAGAGAATACACAAGGATTTTGTCACAATGACTTAGATTTTCTCTAGTGCGCACATATTTTTTTTGCAGGGGGGGTGAAAATTTCCCGTTATTTAAAACGATCCGTCATCTTGGATTTTTAGGAAAAGTCAAAATTTGTACCGGATCGGCAAAGTTTGATGTCTTGTCTTTTGAAAAAGATAACACGTTTTAAAGTCGACCAATTCGGTCAAAAGCAAACTTTTTTTTTCAAACCATCAGAAAAAACATTTTAGTACCTATCACTTTCCTCAACGCCTAGTTGTGTTGCGTAATTTATGAAGAGCGTCTTTTCTGCTTTTTGTTGGCTAGATAGCCATTGCCGCTAAGGCGGGTAGATTTTAAGATGAAAACTAGGAAAAACAAGTCAAGTTTTGTAGTTATAAAAGATTTCTGTATTTTTAACTTGTGCAAAATTGTAAAAAACATTATAAAAATTATAGTGTAGTGCCTATTAGCTTCGCACATCAAATTCAGTGATGACTGACGACCAGTTATGGCCGACTATGGCCAACTTGTCAAGCAAAATAATGATAAAAAACTAATAAAAGGCAGATTTGTAGGTATTTTCTTTATTTACCTATATTTGCAGTATTTTTACTTTGAGAATTAAAAATGTGTGGTCGATTTTTCGATTCGACTCTTAAAGCAGCTGCTATTATTTCCTCCGGATTTAACTCATTTTCTAGATATGAGTCCATCTTTAAAAACAAAATTTTTGAAACAAATTTAAAAGAGCTTTCTTAGAAGTATCAAAACTGCCCAAAAAACAAAAGCTAAAAGTTGTCAACCGGGACCGATAAAGGATCAAGGGACCGGAAAATTAACACAACAAAAATGTTCTTTTTTGAAAGAGGAAATATTTCAAAAGAACATGCCTTGTAACGTAGAACTTTCCGTAAAAAAAATCGTACGGAAAGTGGCTATTTTCCGATCGTTTGAAATAAAACATGTATAACGGGCTATTAACGTTATTGGTAAATATAGAATGTAGTAATTTAGAGGGACAGAGGATGGCACCGGAAAAAATCCTGCACAAATTACATTGGAAATGACTTTCGGCTAAATGTCATAATTTTTGTTTTAGTACGCGATCAACAAAATACAAAAATAAAAAAAACCGAGATAGAGAGCGGGATTACTTTCTGAGATATGAAGCTTTACAATGGGATTTACTAAAACGGTTTAGTCTATTTTAAAACGGTCTTAAGTTTAAGTGAAATTTTTGGTTTTCAGCACTTTAAACTAACCCTCCTTGAGTTTAGGACGTAGTTTGATTTACAAGAAGAATTTTAATAAATTTTTTTATTTAATAATCATCTTAACACAATCTTTTGTTGGACTTAAATTAAAAAAATTAAACCCACGCGGGCTTTAAATAGTAAACACTCTGTAGAACAAATTAAAATTGGGGTTATATGTCACTCTAATTAAAACTTACCCTTGTTAATTAATTTTTCCAATTAATACTTGATATCACACAACGATTTAGATAAGTAATAATAAAATAAGGAGTAGATTAATTTTGTATTTATTTAAAAAGTGTTTTTATCTATGAAATATGTTAAAAAACTTAAATACAATTTTTTTTACATTTCTGTCACTGTAGATGTGTCAGTTTAAAAATATTAGCGCTGCGTTCAATCACAAACAGCGCGTTCGGATCTTTTAACTCTGCTTGCACCTTGGCTTGCACCAACCACTAGTTATGAAAGCTTCAGCTTTAAAATAAGTGGGCTTTGAGTAAAGAAAGTTTTTTTGACTGAGCTTTTAGATAACCTTAATGTTTTACTTTCAGTTTGTAAATAAATTAATATAGTTGTTTAAGGTTTTTTGGTTTGGTATATTTTTCGTGCATAATCAGTGACCTTCACTTATGTTTGTTTTGCCTCGTAGTGCCCTCATAAATATATTTTGTGTGCTGAAAACGGGTTCAAAATATGGCATTTTTCTAGACAAAATAGGAGGTGTTGTGTTAAATAAGGTAAATTAATCCTTGTAGAAATGGTTACTTAGGAAAATTATAAACGACCTTATTACCAAATGCCACAAAAAAAAAGGATTTTTCCGGGGCTATAAATTTAAACTACCCCCCTTAGGTGGTCTAAAAATCACCAACTTTATAACCTCAAACACAAATAATGAAGCTATTAAGTGCCAAATTTTTGGCGTATTCGCCATTTTCCATTTTGAAACCTGTCAAAAAAAATTAGTTTTAGGGCATTTTCTTCTAAAATATGGTTTATTTTGGGAAAAAGCAGTTTTTCAGTGGTATTTTGCAATAACAAGACAAAATAATCAATAACTTTGTGTCTTTTCTGTATGGGTAAGTGTTTTTTGAAAATTGGTTTTAAAATTTAGTACCCCCCCCAGGTGTAAATATTTAGACCTGTGGGGGGTACTATTTTAGATCTTAGTAAATCCCACTATTAAAGTTTACGTGTTTTAAAGCTATAATTTTAGACATATTCCAAGTTTTTTTTCACAACTTTGTTGATTACCGCTAAAATAAAATAATTCGTTTCTCTATTTGTTCTGAATGAAAGACCTTTTCCATCCATGTAAAAATGTTTCTATATGGGTTCTTTGGTACCAACAGAAAAGTCACCGATTTTGAAGTTTTAAAAAAGAAAGAAAGCGACTGTTTTTAAAAAATGACAATTTTTATTTTCCTTAAAGCAAACGACCAGGTTTTAATAGTTTTTACATATGTTAATAAAAATAATATCAGTAAGCCAAAATAGTAAATTTCACAACTAGTGGATAAAATAGTGTTTTTTTTTACAAATGTTGGTTTAAATAATGAGAGCACCGAGGTATTTAAAAACACGAGTAAAAAAAGCACAGTTTAGCCGCGAGTTATGAACACTATTTTTTAATACCTTTATCAGAAAATCCAAGGAAAACGGGAAAATACTTTTAAAAATCTCGAACGAAGAGCACTTTTCGCAACACATCATCTTTATACTATAAATCAGGGCGGCTGGTAAATGAAATAACAATTGTTGCCGTTCATTGCTGCGACATTTTAATCTTTGACAGTTTAATATTTCTTTCGTAAATACTTGGTGAAAACTGGCGGAAATGGCTTAATTTTTAGGCAAAGGTAATTAGATTTTTTCATTATTATCTTTTTCCGCTATTTCTCTTTAATTTTGGGTAAAAAACGGACAAAAATCTTTTTTTGCACCCGTGATCAAAAAAAAAATTGCATCTGTAACCAAAAGAACCATGTAGTTATCTGCAGACAGTTACTAAATTCATGTTTTTGATGACAGTATAAAACAAAATATTTTTAGCTGAAGTGGTACAATTAATGCTTTTTAATATTTTTGATATATTGGTGAAATAGGAAGTGATTTAAAATAACTTTTTCTGAATAAATTAAATTCAAAAGTTTGATACGATGAACCTGATTGTGCTCGTCGTCCATCTGCAGATAGATCGCGATGGACTTGGAGCTAGCATGACCTGTCGTCTTTATAAGTTCTGGTTCAGCAACTCCGCTTTTTGCGAGATGAGACACAGCTGTTGCTCTGAGTGAGTGATTTGTAATCTTTTTTTACTTTGCGTCTAGTCTCACCTGTGCAGCCTGGGTCTTAGGCCACTTCGCCATCTCGTTCTTGCCACACGGGTATGTTCTTAAACCATTGTCGTCCCAATTTTCATAACGAATTAATCGTTAGAAACAGCCGATCATTTTCAAATCTATCTCTCTTCGATTTCAGTGCATGAAAAAGTCGAACCGGAGAGAAATTTGGGTGAGTTTTATTCAATATCTGCCATTTAGATGAAGCGCATGGCTTAGATCCACCTCGAGTGGTTTTCCCAAAAATTGGATTGTACTCAGTTCTGTTAGTCTTTCACCTGCATTGTCAACTGGTTCTTTAAAAAACTGCAACTTCGCCCTGAAGCCTTCTCCTTCTCTCCAGGCTATTTCATAAGATAACACAAAAAACAACTTCTTTTGCAACGCGTCTGGTGTCCCTCCATCACAGCTACCCAATAGTTTATGCATTTCATCATATTTCAAGGCAGTTGAGCTTAGTTTTCTTTTGTTCTCCTGGGACTGCCGATCCAGTCGTTTTGCGTTTTTTGCTTCTCTTGCAGATTTGAAAATTATATCTTGAAATGGGTCAAGCTTTATGCCATCTTTCCATAATATTCATCCATGATTACTTTTGCTGTGACATTCCAAATTGTTTTTACAGTAGTTTCTTTACCTTTCTCACCGTTTCCTTTCTTCATATTGTGTGCCCAATCGTTCAAAATTTTTGCAATCTCGCTCACCGGCGTTTTCTGCTTCAATGCATATTTTCTGGCTTTTCTTATAAATTGGTTACCGACAAACTTATTATTTTTTCTGGTGTACTTTGGTATATTTGTTTGTATATGCAGGTCGATTTCGGCCTCGGATAAACGGCCGAAACGGTTCATTTGGTATCAAATCTGGGAAAACTCGGAATTATTGAGATCGTGTCAGAGCAGTGGAATTATTACCTACTGGGAAATTATTACCTACTGGGAATCATTACCTACTGGGGAATTATCACTTATTAATTCAGCGATTATTCCACAGCTCGTATGTACAATTTTACATATGAGGGAAAATATCTGTCCCAAAATTGAGTGACCAGACTTTTTAAATAATTTTGTTTTATATTTTCCTTAATTTTAATCATCACACACAAATGTTTGGTTTTAGGATACTACTTAGAAATGGATAATAATACTTCCTAATTTACCCAAAAATTAGCTAAGCAATTTTTCCTCAACAAACTACAAGAGACAGGCAGTTTTCGATGTAATTACATTTAAAATAGCCTTTTTAAAGCGCTAAACAACAATGCAAGGGCCTTCCCGAATCCCAAACGGCCTCATTACTTGGAATTAACACAAATTTAGACCTGTTCAACATCAGGAAATAAACCACATAAATCTGAAACGTGTCGGCGAACATGCTCGATTTGGGCACTAACAATATAATGTTAAATTTTGGCGTGCACACTGAGAAAAGTATATTCTAATGTAAACCTATATAAAATATTTAATTAATAGGATTTTTTTAAATCAACTTCGATTTGCGATTTTCTCTAGAAATCACGTTTATTTAGGGGAGTAGGGGGTATTAATGCTTATATGTACATTTCTTTCGCCCCAGCTTTTACTAGAGGTATGACATATATTGATGAAAGAGAGACGCGACAACCCCATCAAATTCAAACTTTTTAAAACGGATGGAAATATTGTTTAGTGAGAGAAAGAGAGAGAGAGAGAGGGGCAGTTTCTGTCGTTGTTTATTCATAAGCGCTCGAAAATTTAAAAAAAAAACGACATTGTCTCCGTTTTCAAAAATTGTTTATGTTCAATTGTGGATGTTCAGTGTTACCGTCATTGCGTGTATATTAGTAGTAGTATATTTGTGGATTTTTTGGGTCTTGAGTTGAGGTAACCCTATTAATATAAATGTTTTGTTGTAACACCAGTGCACTTCTGACATTCTGAAAAGAAAATAATGCAACCAAAAAATAGTTCATTTTTCAGTTTTAGTGATTTTAAAGCAGTAGTCACGTGTTTTCTTCTTCAATAAATGCATGCATACAGGGTCTCTAGGTTTTACTTTTTTTCTTAGGAGGTATAAAAATTAAACAAGCGTTAATGATATTTTTATTTAAGGGCGCGAAATTCGCATTTTTAATACGCCACTAATCTTTTCTGTAAATTTATAAGGGTTCTAAAAATTTTCCTTTATTTTAAAATATGTGTGGCTAAAAATATTAGTTGGAAATTCAGTTTCAGAAGTTCAACATACAGAACTAGCCCTGGTGACAATTGCACTATTTGCAATATGCGAAGTGCAGAAACTCTATGTCACCGTCTTTGCCAATGCTCACTATATATACCTTACAAAATCGAATACCTTTACTTCATGAGTTGTGTACGTGTTTAAAACATACCGACCAACAGGTAGCTAACAATATTGCCAGTCAGATATGTAACGTCTTAGTTCTGAGATCTTCCATAATAAACGAGTAACCGTCATGAAAATATTACTTTATTTTATTGTATGATTTTTATTTTATTAAGGTATATATGCTTGCGTTTAAAACAACATCACTATTTTATTTAGTTTTTCTTGTTTGCGTTTTCGCCATTTTCTAATATTTGTTTTTTTGGTTTACTTACTATTTCCTTACTAAAGGAATAAAATTAATGGTTATTTTTTTTTCATTTTTTTTAAATTTTTCCTTATCAAATACTTTTTTTTACTTTTTATTTTTAACCAATTTATTCTTTGTCGTCTTATCAATTATCATAAGTTTACCTACATTTATATTTAATGTGCTATTTAACTAGTTGTTATAAACTATAAGTTTCATAATAAATAAAGAAATTCAATTAAATTGAATTGAGTTGATATTTACAAAGAACTATAGTTTAAGGAAAGTTTGGTTTGCAGACTAACATATACTTGGGTATATAAAAATTGATTTTAATTGAGCCCAACTGTACCGAAATTGATAAGATATTTTTAATTTCTTAAAATAATCTGTAAAAATTAATAAAATCTCGGTAAACAAGAAATCTGAAAATTTTCAAAGTGACACGAATTGTCGTATTTCGAGTAAAATCATCGTAGAATACCACTAAGAGTTGGTTTATCTGCTTTAAATTCTAAAACCATCCTGATTGGGTTAATTTATTTGTTCAAAATAAATATTTTTAAATATTATATTTAGAAGAAAAAAAACAAATTCCTGGCCTATTTTTCCTCCAGTTGGATACATCAACTGCAGTCGATGTATATTGATATAAAATCTAGAAGAAAGCCTTTTAGATACAAGTGTAAAATTAGTTTTAAATAAAATTAAATGAAGACAAAGATTTCTTTCATACATACACATCTGGTTTGCTTAGGCGTTTGCAAACCAAAAGTCCACATTGAAACTTCATGGTGGCGTCCATAAATTAAGTAACGGCGCGGAAGCGTAGGTAAAAGTGTTACAAGGGGGGAGGGAAGAGCTAAAATGATAAAGAAAATAATAAGGTAACTAGATACTTCAAGACGAAATTTGTATTTTACCTTAATTAGAGAGGGACGGGAGGAAACAAAGGTATCGAGAATGATATAAAGATGAACGAAATTTAAATTTGGCAAAATTGGTGTTTCACGTGTTTATAGATGTAGAACTCTTTTTTAGTCCACCATACCAAATCTTCTATCGGCTGAACTGATTAACTTTTGGATAGGGTGGTGAAATATTTAAACAAATTTTAACTTTGGAACAAAAGCAAGTAGCGATATACGGTTCGCAGATTTAAGTTTCCTTTCCAACATAAAATAATTGATTGTATGGTGCACTATCAGTGCTTTCTAGCACCAATTTTTTTAATTAAGAACGCACGTCAATGAGCGAAACGTTAGTTAACTGTTTTGGAATATAGTCGATAAAAATATATAAATTCAAAATTTAAATTTCGTTTTCTCAGCATATTGATGATACGTTGTGTGATTATATTTCTTCTCATTTGGACCTCTGCAAATTTGGGAATAAAAAGCGATAAAAAGTATGAGTTAATGACCCAATTAATAGAAATGTTTTAGTTAAAATGTCCACTACACAAGGATAAGCCCACCGTCAATTTCATTTTTTGCGTTTTTTTTTTCATAAAATTTTTGGAAAACCTGTGTTTTTACTTACGAAATCACTTACATGATTATAGTAAGTCCAAAATTCCAACAAGTTAGTATAAGAAAACCATATGCGTTCCATAGTCCTAAACCCTAACCCATTTTAGTAAATTAATATCGCCTATATGTTGTGTTATGTCGCGTATCGTTGGTTAATAGATAAATAAAAATTTCGTATCGTACAACAAATAATCGTGAATGGGTGCCTACTTGTCTTTATAACATCTCTAGGTTGTTAAGACCGCAGTAGGCTTCAAAGATCACCCCACTAGTAACAAATAAATCGGACTAAAGGATGTCCGAATAGCCAGTCGTCCTCGATTGCTCAGTTTTTAGAGTATTAAAGTGGAATTCTAGAGGTCCCGGGCTCTAATCCAAAAATGTTCCTTTATTTTCATTTGGTTGATAGATGAATAGAAATGTCTTATAACATATGTCTTTATAACATTTCTGGGGGTTGTGATAGGATTCAAAGATCACCGCACTACTAACAAATAAATCGGACGATAGGAATTCCGAATAGCTATTCAAAATCTACGGTTTCTCCTATCCACCAACTCACTTCTCGGTTCGGATTTCTGACAGCACAAGCGAGAAATTTGTCAGATGTTACGCGCCTCTAACCGCCAGCGTAGTTCACAGTTCTCACTTCCCATTTGTGACGTCACAATCGCACCTGTGACCTGTGCGTTACTTCTTAATTATAGAAAATAAAATAAAAGAATAACTTAATTTTAGCAAGACAAGTTCGCACTTTTATATTCAAGAATAGACAGCAGCACAATTCCACTTAACCTTTTGTTTTTTCCATTAAAATAAGTCAGAAGCAATTCAGTAAATAAAAAGGCTCATGTGCCTAAAGATACCCGATGCTTAGGGAGACTTTTTTATATTATTAACTGAGAAAATATTTACTCTTCTTGGGACCTACTTTTCGAAGTCGCGAGAGAAATTGATTGCTCAACAGCCAAAGCTCTGCCATTCGCCTTTTCATTTAGTCATATTATAAATACCTTCATCGCTTTCTCTCTCTAAGGTTTAGAACGCCATGGACTTTATTATAACTCATTGCTTTGGTTTTCTTGGGTGTTGGCAAATTTTGTAAATAAGCAGTGGGTATTATTTGCCAAGGAGTTTTGGTGGCTCAATCAAGCTACACCCCCTCCTTAACGAAACTCAATTTGGATATTGTAAAAATTATGTACTAATTATATACTATATTAGTCTCCCTTAAAAAAAATTTGTACCTCTTGAGTAACTGATTTATTTGCACTTAAAAGGGGAAGGAGATGTGTGGCTTGGCGCTAAGCTGCATCCTCCCATGCTTAGAAGGCAGATTTAATGAAAGTTGATATGTCATAATTTTGTACTAATTATGTACTTTTAAAGAAGGGTACTTTCAGTTTGCAAAAACCAGCAGTTTCTAAGATTTTGTTTGTTTGTTATGGGGTGTGTAGCTTGATATCAAGGTACACCTCCCACTGCTTAGGAAAGAGATTCGATCAAAAGTGACTATGCCATAATTTGCTACCATTTATGTACTAATTTCGTCTCCTTCTAAATAATTGCCTACTCTCAGGATAACTTCTTTTTTTTTTTGTTTATTAAGTATCTTGATATCAAGCCCATATAAACAAAAAGAAAGAAGATATCTTGAGAATAGGCAATTTTCTAGAAGGAGGAGACGAAATTAGTAAACAATTAGTAGCAAATTATGGTATTTATACTTTTTTGAAATCTCTTTCCTAGACAGAGGGGGTGTGCCTTGATATCACCCCATAAAAACAAAAAAAAATGAAGTTATCTTGAGAGTAAGCAATTTCCTAGAAGAGGACGAAATTAGTACATAATTAGTACCAAATTCTGGCATAGTCACTTTTGGTCGAATCTTTTTTCTAAGCGGTACCTTGATATCAAGCTACACACCCCATAAGAAACAAACAAAAATTATAGGAACCGATGGTTTTTGTAAACTAAAGGTACTCTTCTTTCAGAGTACATAATTAGTACAAAATTATGACATATCACCTTTCATTAAATCTGTGTCCTAAGCATGGAGGTTGTCCAGTTTAGTGCTCACCCTCCTCCCATTTTAAGTGGGAATAACGTTATTCATTAAGTACAAAACTTTTTAAAAGGGGACTAAATTAGTATGTAATTTTTACAATATCCAAATTCAGTTTCGTTGAGGGGAGTGTGTACCTTGATTCAGCCAGTTTTCGTTGGACCAGGAATCTATAATTTTTTTTAGAGGTAAACTAAGACAAATCTAAATCGCTACTATAGTAAAGGATAAATATAGAATTTTTTTGAATCTTAAATTTTTTGCACTTTTTCGATTCGATTATAGGGAGTATGTTTTTAATTTCAATCGGAATTTATTTATAAAATAAATAAATAAATAAATAAATAAATAAATAAATAAATAAATAAATAAATAAATAAATAAATAAATAAATAAATAAATAAATAAATAAATAAATAAATAAATAAATAAATAAATAAATAAATAAATAAATAAATAAATAAATAAATAAATAAATAAATAAATAAATAAATAAATAAATAAATAAATAAATAAATAAATAAATAAATAAATAAATAAATAAATAAATAAATAAATAAATAAATAAATAAATAAATAAATAAATAAATAAATAAATAAATAAATAAATAAATAAATAAATAAATAAATAAATAAATAAATAAATAAATAAATAAATAAATAAATAAATAAATAAATAAATAAATAAATAAATAAATAAATAAATAAATAAATAAATAAATAAATAAATAAATAAATAAATAAATAAATAAATAAATAAATAAATAAATAAATAAATAAATAAATAAATAAATAAATAAATAAATAAATAAATAAATAAATAAATAAATAAATAAATAAATAAATAAATAAATAAATAAATAAATAAATAAATAAATAAATAAATAAATAAATAAATAAATAAATAAATAAATAAATAAATAAATAAATAAATAAATAAATAAATAAATAAATAAATAAATAAATAAATAAATAAATAAATAAATAAATAAATAAATAAATAAATAAATAAATAAATAAATAAATAAATAAATAAATAAATAAATAAATAAATAAATAAATAAATAAATAAATAAATAAATAAATAAATAAATAAATAAATAAATAAATAAATAAATAAATAAATAAATAAATAAATAAATAAATAAATAAATAAATAAATAAATAAATAAATAAATAAATAAATAAATAAATAAATAAATAAATAAATAAATAAATAAATAAATAAATAAATAAATAAATAAATAAATAAATAAATAAATAAATAAATAAATAAATAAATAAATAAATAAATAAATAAATAAATAAATAAATAAATAAATAAATAAATAAATAAATAAATAAATAAATAAATAAATAAATAAATAAATAAATAAATAAATAAATAAATAAATAAATAAATAAATAAATAAATAAATAAATAAATAAATAAATAAATAAATAAATAAATAAATAAATAAATAAATAAATAAATAAATAAATAAATAAATAAATAAATAAATAAATAAATAAATAAATAAATAAATAAATAAATAAATAAATAAATAAGTAAATAAGTAAATAAGTAAATAAGTAAATAAGTAAATAAGTAAATAAGTAAATAAGTAAATAAGTAAATAAGTAAATAAGTAAATAAGTAAATAAGTAAATAAGTAAATAAGTAAATAAGTAAATAAGTAAATAAGTAAATAAGTAAATAAGTAAATAAGTAAATAAGTAAATAAGTAAATAAGTAAATAAGTAAATAAGTAAATAAGTAAATAAGTAAATAAGTAAATAAGTAAATAAGTAAATAAGTAAATAAGTAAATAAGTAAATAAGTAAATAAGTAAATAAGTAAATAAGTAAATAAGTAAATAAGTAAATAAGTAAATAAGTAAATAAGTAAATAAGTAAATAAGTAAATAAGTAAATAAGTAAATAAGTAAATAAGTAAATAAGTAAATAAGTAAATAAGTAAATAAGATATATAGATAAATAGATACATAGATACATAGATAAATAGATAAATAGATAAATAGATAAATAGATAAATAGATAAATAGATAAATAGATAAATAGATAAATAGATAATAAATAAATAAATAAATAAATAAATAAATAAATTTTTGCAACAGAAATAATCAATTGTACAATAAGATAAATAATAATAATAATAATAATAATAATAATAATAAAAATTAAGTTGCAAAAAGGAGCCGAAAACAACTAAAATTGATCTCAGTTCGGTCCTCTAAAACTAACTAAAATACAATGCAAAAAATAAAAAATAAATAAAAAAAAGAAACACATATATAAGCAAAATACGAACTACTAATAAACCAACAAAAACTCAGTCTAATATTTCAGGTACAAGTAAAAGGAACCTTAGATATCATTAGGTTATAGCGGACTAGATAAGATAGAATAACATAAAACATAACAAAAAAGTCTAATATGAAGCTTAAAACATCAAAGACATGTAAAATATAAATAAAAGTCAAAGCGGGTCAGCAATAATTAATAATAAAGATGAATCTTCCACATACACATGTTAAAATAGTGCCTATCTAAAGACCAAAGTAAAATCTAACAGAGACATCCGACAGGAAAAACATTCGAACGATCTATTGCGTGGAAAAAGTTAGTAGATTATAAGGAATCAAAAAGAAATGTTTTAAATTTTTTTTTTAAATGGCAAAAATTTAATGAATTTAAATTTTCTCGGAATGCTATTATAAATTTTGCAAATAAAATAAGAGAAGGATCTTTCAAAGAAGGCAGTACGATGAGAAGGCACAACCATGTGATCCTTAAGTCTTGAACCCAGAGCATACGATTCTGTTCTGAAATTATTTTTTTTAAACAGGTAAGGTGGTATTTTATTGGCAACGACTTTACGGAAAAAACAAATTGAGTGCAATTTACGGCGGTTCTTCATATTCAACCATTTTCCTTCTTTTAGCTTATGTTATATATGTTATTTTATCATATTTTCTAATGCCGTAGATAAATCTCAAACAAATTTTTTTTCACTATTTCGATTCGATTATAGGGAGTATGTTTTTAATTTCAATCGGAATTTATTTATAAAACTTGCTTATATTGCATAACTTGCTTATATTGCATAAAAATGATCCGTAAAAGAGACTTGTTCTATAAGCAGGGACAGCTATCGTGTTTTTAAACCTGGTATTTATCTCGTGAATGTTGTGTTTAAAAGTCAATTTTTATAAAGACGGGGGTGGTTGATGTTTTGAGAAGATTTTGTGATAAAAAATTGCTGAATATAGAAGACGTCACGCGCCGTCGGTGCAACCCACGTATTAATCTTACGCAGAAGTTTTGGAGCAGCTGCAACCTTCGGCTATCGCTTTTTAAGGCACTAGTCTTCATAATTAAGATAAGGTAACACTAGAGATTCGAATTGAAAAGGGTCGTCCATGTTCTCAAAGAGACTTGAATTTCAAATACTTCAGCTTGGGAAACTCAAAGTCATAAAGTCTTAAAATACAAAATTTATTCAAAATTTGGTAGGTTACACGTGTTTTGCCTACATAGGCATCTTCAGACCTGATATATAAAAAGTCACGGTAGAGATTAACATTTAAAGAACATTACACAAGTTTAAAAAATAAAAAACATTTAAACAAAAGAAACTCATTCTACTAGACAAACAAAAGAAAATAAATATAATGTAGAACGAGTCTCTATTGTTTAAATGTTTTTTATTTTTATTTTTTAAACTTGTATAATGTTCTTTAAATGTTAATCTCTACCGTGAGGTTTTATGTACCAGGTCTGAAGACGGTTATGTAGGCGAAACACGTGTAACCTACCAAATTTTGTATTTTGAGATTTTATGACTTGAGAGTTTATGACTTTGAGTTGAAGCACTAGAGATTCGCATATCATGATTTTAAGTGCTTTACCTAGCAGGGTACTATTAGTGTATGTTAGTTTTAGATTATTAAAATTAAGAAGCGGATCCGTGACCAGTCCTAGATTTTTAGCGGAGTCGGTAATTTCTAGTTTTTGGTTATTAAGAGAGAATTTTGCCCCACATCTGTTTCGCCCAAATAGCATTACTGGATTTTTTTTGTGTTTATGAAGAGACAACATATAAAGGAGATGTTGTGTTTAGAGTTTAGGTCCAGGTTGATATGGTTGCTGGCGTTATTTACATATTTTTCAGGAAAAATTTTGTTGCATTGTTGATCGTCCACATGGTAATGTGATATAGAATGTTGCAATACTCTTTATGAAGCTGGGTTTACAGTGTAAACAGCAAGGAAGAAAGAACTGAACCCTGGGGGACGCCAGACGTAACAGTGTTAAAGTTAGAAGTTTTATTATTCTGTATCATTACTGCTTGCTTGCTGCTCGTCAAAAACGCTAGTAATAGTGCGTGACTGATTCTGTCAAAAGCTTTTAAATAATCCAACCGAACTAAGATAACTTACTTAGTTTGCAATTGTGATTTTGTTTAAAACCTGATTGATTCTCTGGAAAGATATTATCAGCATTAACGTACTGATGAATAAATGTTCTCATTAACTTTTCTTGAACCTAATTTCTTCGATCGTTGGAGTTTTTCTTCTGGTAGAGCATGTAGGCTTTTTGATATTTAGTCTGTGCTCTGTCAGTAACAAACTTCGGCGGAAGTTGATCTATAATTGCCGCCCACATGTATGGGATTCTCTGGCTATTGCGCTTTTAATCGCTCTAAGAAAAGTTCCTCCGTATTACTGTTTTAAGGACGATCCGTTTTAATAAATATATGAAAGAATATATGAATGTAAAGTCAGTGGTAGTTAGCACCCTTGCGAGTGCCAATCCTGCATGTATTGTGTTCAACTCAGGTAATAATTAAGGCGTTATCTAGTAAGCTACGAACTCAGCAGATTTCATGTAATAATAGGCTCTTGAGCATCCGCCATGTAGGCACAAAGAATCCTAAGAATGACATACCCCCTCTACCTTGGTTGTTAGTTAGTTGATGTAGGAGGGTGCCAGTTTGAAGCTTTTTTTAAGAGCTAACGATACTGATAAATGCTCGTTCGTTGTCAAACTACCCATTTATCTTTAGTACGAGGCCTCCTTAGTCGCCTCATAGGACAAGCATAGGGGTTACCCTGATAGTAAATATATCAGTCTCGGAAAAGGCGCTAGAGTGAGCTTATTAAAGAGGATAACTTACTCTATAATCTCAGTAGGTCCTTGTTTTGTTTTGCTTGCTATATGCATGGCGGCATTTAGAAACAGTTTCGTTCCAATTAAATGAGATAATTTTATAACAAAATAAATAAATTTTAATTTAGTTCCTGCATTTCCCGCTATATTGAAATTCATTTCAGATAATTTAGAACACAAGAAAAGAAAACAGTTCGGCCATACAAGGTGAGTCATAGTCAAACCATAGGCACTATGGACTAAGCCCACTCACTATCTAGTAATAAAATTTACCTGCAAAAAAGAAGTTAGAAAACCGCCAAATCAGCTACTTCAACCGAAAAGAAATTAAAAAACAAAAGATCAAAAGATCTTGGGTGGAAATAACCCACCCAAGATCTTTTGTTTTTTTTTAAATTTACCTGGTGGCGTTTTTAACGGCTAAAAAGTGTTCTTTTTAATATCTCAAAAACTAATTAACCAAAAATTATGAACTTTGGCATGCTAATTACGCTCACGTAAGAGGTTTTCAAAAATTTTTAATTTTCAGGTCCGGACTTGTTTTTTTTTTACTTAAAAACAACAACCTATACAACTATACTTACCAAAGAAAAAAATATTAACGCGCAACTTTTTGTTCTTGTTATAAAAAAATTGTTTTTTTTTAAATGTGTAAATTTACACGGTGAAATTGACACAAAAATGATAAAAAGCGGTTATTTTAATAAAGTTTAAGTATTTTTTTTACAAAAAGTAAAAAAAAATCCGGTTTTATGATTTTATTTAATTATTATCTTTCGGTACATAATATTACAGCATAACTTCAGAAATACTCACATCACATATTGGATCATAGTAACGTTTAGATGCTTTTTTATTAAAAGTAAAAAAAAAGTTGTTTTTTCATGTAAACTCTCGGAAAAAGCGATTTTATTATTAATATTTAAATAAAATCCTTCTACTTGCGTAACTACTGTTCATTCCAAATTCTCCGGACCAATTTAAATAAAATCGCTTTCACACCCAGGGTTTATACGTCCTTTATTAAATTTCACTAAATGTCAGTTTAAAAGGAAAATAGGTATTTACGTCACTCACCGGAAAATTGGTCTTTACAGGTCGACGCAGGAAATTTATAGGGCGAACCGCAGGTGAGTCCTGTAAACCTGCGGAGTCCTGTGAAGACACTTTCCGGTCGTACATCGTAGGTACTTCTTTTTCAAACGATCAGAAAAACATTTTAGTAACTACCACTTTCGTCAACGTCTAGCTGCGTTACGTAACTTATGAACAGTCTCCTAATAAGAAAATGTGCCTTCTGCTTCTTGATGGCTAGATTGTCGCTAAGGCCAGTAATTTTAAAATCAAAACTAAAGAATAACAAGCAAACTTTTGTGGTTAGAAATAATTTTTGTACTTTTAAATTGTGCAAAATTGTAATAAACATTAGAACAATATAACGTAGTAGTAGTAGCTTCATACATCTAATTCATTGATGACTGACGAACAGTTATGGCCGACCATGGCCAACTTATCAAGCAAAATAGTGATAAAAGAACTCATAAAAGGCAGATTTCTAGGTTTGTTCTTGACAATTAAAAACGTGTGGTCAATTTTTCGAAAAATATGCCACCAATAATCTTTATTCATTTTTGTTAATGAAAGCGATCTAGATTTTGACTCTAGAAGCAGCTTCTAATATTTTCTCCGGATTTAACTCTAACTAGACAAATTTAAAGAGCTTTTTTAAAAATGACAAAACTAACAAAAAAAAAGCTAAAAATTGTCAACAACAAGTCATAGCGAACTTGGCCAAAAATGGGACCGGAAAAGGATCGAGGGACCGGAAAATTAAACAAGAAGGTCCTTTCTGGAGATTGGAAATATTTCGAAAGAATATGCGTTGTAATGTAAAAATTTCCGTACGAAAAATCGTAAGGAAAGTGGCTGTTTTCCGGTCGTTAAAAAAAACAAATAAAACATCTAAGTTAACAAAAGATTTCGCGGCAAATCAGAGTTGAGTATTTTTTTAAGTCAAAAGCAATGCGCTAAAGCGTTTTTAAAGTACTTATACAACTCCAAAATCAAATAAAAAGCGAAAAACTGCTTTCTCAAATTGCTTTAAAATAAAATTGGTTTGGTTTTCCAAACGGTTTCAGTGGTGTTTATACGACAATAAATGTAAACCGTCGTTATATAAAAGCGCTTCAAGAAGCCCCTATAAACAAAGTGAGTATTGCGGCAATTAAACGCAGAAACTAAATGGACTGTCATTATGAGTGTCAAAAAATTGGTTCGAATGAATTTGGAATTAAGTGTAAATACATAAAGAAATTCGCGAATTTATTTGATAAAAATGTTAGTAGTGACAGTAAATTGTTAGGAAAAACTGGTGTTTGATTATTCGCCACTGTCATTCAATAACACAAATTTGTCAGTGTGTTGTGTAAGTTATTTTCGAAATCAAGAAATGCCGCAAAACTAAATATAATAGGTATAATGAACAAACGCAGCTAATAATTTTAAATATATTAGCCTTTTCAACTGTGAGAAGACCGAGTCCATAACGAAACCGCCCTTCAAGTTGAGAATGTAATAGATCGAATAGCAGAAGCAACCAAATATTAAGAAAAATGTGATAAAATCAGACAAAACTAAACGCATCTAATATGTGTTTCAAGCAAAACACACCCGAAACCAAAATTACAAACTATTTAAAAGATTAAATTCGAAAAACAATTTATTTAATGTACGCCAGAAAAGAATATGTTTCATTGGCAAAAATAAGTCAAAAGTTCAGTTTTCTATCGACTACCTAAGAAGATGGATAAAAAGTATAGTCTTTAAATGAAAGAAATCAAATCAAAGCCTGACTGAAAGTCGACATTATTTTTATAGCAAAGGTGACATATTTAGACAACAACAATGTCAGAATCCTTTTTAAACTTCGTGCGGAATTGTCAAAAATAGTGCCGTCTTTATTAAAGTCAGGCTATGCCGACTCTATCTACCGATAAGTCCCGATTGTCCATAGAAGATTAAACTTTTTAAGGGAGTACATTTCAAATAAAAATATAGATCCAGAAGGTTTTACGCCATTTTTCATAGACGAGGCATGGATCTTTAGCAAGAGATCATTTCGTAGTAGCTGACAAGATGACACCAAGCAAACGGATTTAAAAAAAAACAGTAAATAATCATGTTATCTTTTTAGAGTTTTGGGATAAAAATCTGCGTTTATGAACTAAGCTCCGCTTATTTATATACCTAGAACACTTTTCGAAGGTTAGCTCAAAAGTTAAAAAAAAGTAAAACAAGTTAAGGGGTGATGGTGAAGCCGATGGTAGGCTATGGCTCTCATATTGCCTTGCTGTGAATTTCTGGGGACCTTTAAGGGGCCTTACTTCTTAAACAACTTGATTGGCCCCCACTTTTATTTAAAAAATCCAAAGATTTAAATGTCAAATTTTTCAATGTATTTAGTGGTAGCTTATATATTTTTTAAAAATATAAATTAAGCTATCTCCGTTTTTTTTCAGGTCATCAACATTTTGTTGTCCACACTGGAACAAAAGATTTTCATGACAACACGAACAGGAAATATTTTGAAAATTGGTTTGAAACACAGATTGTGGACAACGGAAGCTCCCCTTCTGGTCTATCAGAAGAGATTCCAAGAATATCTTGAAGCAAGCGGAGGCTAAGCGGCTGGTTAAAGAAAAAATATTTACTTTCCAGAAAAGGCTATGAAAGATCAATTATGGAACATTGCACGTAACAACAGCTCAAGTGAAAAAAATAGTTTCTTGATGAGTATGCTAAACCATTAGGACACAAAATTTTGCGATTCTACCATATGACTGCCAGTTTAATGCAATTGAAATAGTGTGGTCCGAATGTAAAAGAAAAAACTGAAAGCAATACAAGTATGTGATGCCTCTGACATTCCGCCACTTGTTTGAGTCTGAGTGATAGTTTTTTTAACTATTTAGTAAATTTTATTTTGAGACTTGAGCCATTTTGTTACAATTACGTTAACCTGGCAACGTTTTTGGCGCTATATTTTTTTATATATGTTAATTATTCATCAAGATGGTATTTTTTGCTTAAACAAGTAAATTAAATTGTTAATATTTCTTATATTCTGTAAACCAAAATGATTTTATAACATTCTGGCTAGTAATTTTGGTTTTGACTGTCTTTTGCTTTGAAGACATATTAGATGCGCAATTTTTGTCTGATTTTATCCCATTCATCTTAATATTTTCAATTGTTATGATACTTTATTTTGTTGCATCTGCTTCTCGTTCTATTTCATTTTTATCTAAAAGTGTGATTCCGCTTCCGACTTATTTATTTCCCAGTTAAAAAAACTGATATATGTATCTAAAATTATCAGCTGATTTGCAAATAAGGTTTTGTTAAATGTAAAATAGTTTATATTATATATGCTAAATAATAGAATATATAATTTATCGTTTTTAATATTCTTAGGGGTATATTTTTTTAATGCGATAATTTATTAAAAGATGAGTTTAGATTAAGAGCGTAAAAGTGCTATTGAGCATAGACTTATTTTGAAAGTCTATGGCTATGAGTCTTTTTTTTAAATTTTATATGTATTTTGTGATCATTTTTAAACGCACACATCTGACTTTTTTAGTAATTGCGCAGAGAGTTAATTCAAAAAGCGAATTTCTTATAAAATTATGCAGATTTCTATTAAAGTTGGGTGGCCGTGAGGTTCTTTTTTTTCAATGGAACAGCCTGCATATAAACTTTCTATGACAGATTCTAAAAAGTTTTGGGGGTGTGCGTTTATAAATTTTTTGTCCTTTATTATAAAACCAAATTACAAGTAAGGCTTCTTAGGACTGTGCTAGAAACCCATTATGCATCAATTTTAGTGTTAACAAGACAAAGCGGAAGGTGTCTCTTTTTGATTTGATCTTGATGAAATAAATGCACGGAAAGTTCTGTGCTTTTACACTTTTTATGAATCCATTCGGCTTGATCTTCGTGGAAACAAATATCGTGAAGTAAAATCTAAGATATGTATATGTTATTTATTTCTATTTATAATTTTATAAAATTAGACCGTGTTTTTTTGGGTAATATTATTAATTTATAAGGTCACGGATAAATAGATCATGTGTGGACAGCTTTGGACATCATAATATATCGAAAGTTAAAATGATATTTTTTATTTTGTCCATCATTTTATAGTAAAAGTGTCACCGATAATTATCCGACAGTAATTTGTTGTAATAGAAATATCGGTGGACATACGTTTTTGGCTGCCATTATGACGTCACTACAAATGGGTATAACATGAACTTTGTGTTCATGAAGAAACTGATAGATTAAACTTTGCGTCGGTGATAAAGAAGTCATGATAAAAACTGACGCCAACATCAACACCAGCGAAAGTCGAGTTTATAAGCCAAGGGTACCAGTAAAAATAATAAATTGTTTCGTGTCGGCGTGATATTGATATTTACTATTTACACTGAAATTACACTATATTATTACTTACTTTTCAAACTAATTAAAGGATAATACTAAGCCGGGGTACCATATAATTATTTTCCTTAAGTAAATAAAAATTGCTTTTTATTAACATTAGCAATTATGGTTATTTATATAACGTTAAACTCATGTCTATTTTCAAAAAATACATGTAAACAATGCTTTCTAAAACTTAGGAATCATCTCGGGAATAATTTTTTTTTTTTGAAAAACTATTACGTTTCTAAAAAAATGTTCGAAGGCGATTAAAAAAAAGGTATTACACAAATAAGTTGGGATCCAAACTTACATTAACTTGATATTTTAATTCAAATAGTGGAGTTAATTTTCCGTTTTAGTCCGTACTCCTTACCTCACCTGTATTGTATTTATTGTATGTATTTTATTGCTGCTGGAAGTATGCAGTTTTAAGGCGCATTTACACAGATAAACTTTCCTTTGATGTTGAAATTCCGACGAACATTTACACGAGCCTCTTGAGCCAAATGTTCAAAAAAAAGTTCGAGCAAAATCTCGTACAAAAAGACTATCGGAAATTTTGGAGAGAATGTTAAGCAAAATTTGTTTGAAGAAATGTTGGTATAGAAATTTCTTACAAATTTAAATTTTATAGTTTTATGGGAATTCATTGAACTTAACTGAAAATAGAAAGACTAAGTTTTTAATTAAGTGCTTTCCGACGGAAAAACGATTTGATGTCGAAATTCACATTTTACCTCATAAGCAACTTCGATTGACCTGATTTTTATAGAGGATATGCCAGTATACTTGTAACTTTTTTGGTGTTGTAAATAAACGAGAATAAAAAAATAATAATTGGCACTTATTATTGCTGTTGCCTGTAAAATGTAAAATGATAAAAATTTACGTTTAAAAGAATATCTCTTTATTTTACTTCCTAGTTTACAACACAATACAATAATAATTAAGTCAAATTAAAAAACCTATATACATTTTATTAAATCTCAAATATATGAACAAAAGCACGTTCGGTCTAAATAATACCCGTTTATTACCCACTTTTACAACCCTACGATCCCGACCCTTGTCTAAAAAAATATAATTTAGCAGTAATAGACTAGACTTCTGAATCGGAATTTTGCTCCTTTGCATATTGTTTGTTCACTGTCAGTAATCGACGTTAATTATTACATTAAATTGACAGTAAATATCTATCTTCGGCATTTTCATGAACCTTTTGCTTTTTTAAGCAACCGTTGGGGCCTTAAACTAACTAGGTAAATCTGGTGTGAGGAATGAAAAAAAACAATCAAAGCTAAGGGTAAAGTAAAGTTACAAGAATATGTTTAAAAAAAAATCCCCTCCTCACCACTCCTCATAAACGTGAGCCGCTTAAAAGTGCAATTTATGAGTTTTTTGCCGATATTTGAAAAACTCAAAATTTTTTTGGAAAAGAAAAATTTTCCTGGTTTGTTTTTTGAATTTAGGAAAAAACCCTTGGAAATAAAAAAAACTCGCAAGAAAATCCCAAAAAAACCCCCGGGCAAAAAAGTCTGGGAAAAACCCTAAGAAAAATAAATATTATAAGTAACCCTAATCCATGTGACAAAACCAAGGATAATGTTTCGCTTGCCGTCGGCTTTTTTTCACAAAAATTTAAAATAAAAGTTGGTGTTCCATTTTTTTAAAGAATTGAGATCACTGATCACTGATGTGAAATTTTATTTATTCTCATCTTTAAAAATATGTTTCCAAAACAGATGGCAATAATTTGCTCAAAAATTTACCCGAACAAAATTTTCAAAGAAAAGCTCACAAAAATGTTTACGGAAAAAATTTTAGATCTTTTGCACGATCTTTTATTTTAGCATGTTCATCTGTGTAATTGCTCCTTTAGATTGCTCTAAAGTCTATTTATAAAGAAGAAAGAGTAATAAAAATGCAAATTTGGATAAATTGTGACCACTTTTTATTCTCTTTTAAAAATTTTCTAATGTACCTCAGGTAAAAATCTTTTTTTTTTATATACCTCACCCTGTTCGACCGGAGAATACAAAAGAAACCAAAACCGAGAACAATAGAAGGCAAGCGATAAACTATTCTCATAGGCGCCGCAATTGGGGGAAACTTACATTTTAAGTTCCGTGGTATATATGTATTAATGACGAAAATAGTAAATATGTGAAATGTTCTATGAAATTTAATAAAACAAATTACTTTATTACAAAAAATTTATAAATTAAATAATAAAAATACAGTTTAGGAATAAAAATAATATTATAAAATATACACAAAAACGAATTGGCGTTTTAAGTGTAAATAATAAGCACACCTAAAAATTAAATTAAGGCTAAACAAATGGTTGGTATTTAAAAAAAATGTTACGGTTGTCAATTATTATAACTACAAAAATAATTAAAATGAAATGGAGGTAGATACGTTTCTTTAAAACCAGTCGAAAATAAAATAGGAATAAATTACTCAGATTCAAAAGGACAGTAAATGCTCTCATCATCACTCTCATTTTCTTCCAAATAATTAACGGTTCCACAGTTTCTTCGATTAAACAATCAAGTTTCGACATTTTTTCTTCTACTTTTAAAACCCCCATATAGCAAGCCTTGCATATTGTATATTACAAAGATATTAGAAAAAAAAAAACATGATTCGTTTTTAGAAAAAGGAAACATTTACTGTATATTCAGTGTATATTGGCTGTCGTACATCGTAAATATATGTTTTTTGGGTATAAGCCTTATATTTTTTAATTTTATATTTTAAAAAATCAGTTAATATTTTAAAATAAAATAATACCCAAATATTTGTTTATTAATATAAACTGAATATATAAATTTTATAATTATTACGTAATATTCTCTAAAAAAGTGTTTTAATATTTCCCTCTGCATTTAAAATGCTACATATTTTTTACATAAAATTTATTGCAATAAATTATATAAAAAATATGAATATTTTTCCAATATTCAGTGTGTATCCGTTTGAGTATATTCTGTTTATCTATTTTTTGAGTTTAAGGCAGACAATTTGCACAATAAATATGCCCAAATATATGTTTTGTGGAAAGGAATACTTTATTAAATATATTATTGTATATAATTATTATAATATATAATTATACAATTACATTTTTTTAGCATTGGAGATCCTCCTCGTTTTATATATCTTTAAAACATCGTAGATATATTGCTATAGTTAACATATTTTTTTACGCGCGTTGGATTGTGACTTATCATCTTGCCAAAATTTGGCGAATCACATTCTCTCCGAGTGGCCACTTAACTTGTCGGTGCACATGGTCCCTAGTCTTATATATATTTTCTTATCTCAGTGAATCAAAAACTACTAAATTGATGAAATGTATTAAAGGATTCCTTTAGTGAGGGAGCCTTAAATAAAAACCACTTAGCAGTGTATACGACCCTACGAGTTCGCTGTTCCTCTACGCATTTTGATTAGTTAGCGCGTGTATCAGGTGGTTTCAATTTAACCAATCAGATACGAGATTAAATAATCCTTCCTCTTGCAAATACGCAAATAAGCTTGTTTCACTGGTGTGCAGTGAATTTGTGCCGTTTTCTAAAGTTTTGTAGCAAAAAACAGTATTTTTTATTATCGGTTGGATTAAACTAAAATGGACTATCCCCTTGGGAATTGCTATCTTACATCCAGTTGTTGCAGGTAAATAGATAAAAGTATTGAAGTTGTTTTATTCGTGTGGGCCCAAAATGGTGGCGTCAGATGAAATAAATAATGCATCTATATATATGGGTGAATTTCAACTTAACGATATATGTTGCTTTTCGTCGTTGATGCGCTGCGTAACAAAGGGACAGAGAAGGGTCAATGTCAATCAGAAACAGCAGGTGTTGCATTATCTAAAGCTAGATTTATACTGTAAAATTAAAAGAAACATTGACCTATATGGAAGTCAGTTTATTTTGCATTTTTTTTCACAGTGTCTAAAGTTACGACGGTTATATCTAGAGCGAAAATAACCTTTTTTAGGGTTGAGTTGGGTTTGCTGGGGTTGTATTGGTTGGTTGTCTTGTGAAAATGTAAAGAAACTGGTTTTTGTGTTTAACAAATATTTTGGAAAGCCGATAAATCACCTCGTAAATCGCTGGCTCACATTTGTGCACATTTATAAAAGTTTTGTGCTGATTAATTTAAAGTTATTTACCTATATTTTTATTTTATTTATTTATGTGTATTGTAAAAGAAGAATCCTTTTAAAACTTTTATTTTTCTGCTTTTTTATAGGACCAGGAAAGCAAATATATGAGTTGTATGGTTTTATTTTTTGTTTCAGATAGACACTTGATGAAAATTTGGTTGGTTTTTCCCACCATCTTTAGTAACTTTACATCTCTTGAGGACTGCACGGTGAGTAGATAAAGCCGATTAAAGCTTTTAATTCATCAATGGTGGAGTTAGAAAAAAATGCACCTTGGCCATTTTCTTCATACCAAAAATCAGGCCCTTTTATAAACATAAATAATTTAGGTTAACATTTCAGTCTAATTCAAATCTGGACGATGTTTCAGGAAATAAAATACCTACCTAAATGGAGACCCATGAACAATATTTATTATTAATTGATTATTATTTGAAAGTTGTAATTTTAATTTTTTCTCTATTTTTTATGCAAATAAGTGACTTTAGCAGTACATATTTCATTTTCTTGAATTATCTGTGAAAATTCCCTGTATAAAATATTAAAGTTTTATTTTACTATTAGCAACAATTAAAGGATTTTGTGAAATTAAGACTACTCAAAAATAAGTTCTGCCCTGATAAATCCGGTAGGAATTGTAACTGTTAATCACCAAATTTCTATTTCAGGTGGACTTTTGATGGAAATATGGGTATTTGTTACCATGCCTCTCAATTTTTAAACAAGAAAAATTATATTTTTGGTTCCTTTACATGGAAAAAGACAATAATTCTGGCGGCCATCTTAACATTTAGACTTTGCAGAGTAAGTAGTATAAACTGTCAAGAACTTTTTTTTGAATTCATTTTAAAGCAAAATTGAGACGCTATAAAAGATTTTTTGTTAAAAACTACAACGATGATGTCCGAAACGTCCCATATAAAAGTGCTCAGGATATTCACGCATAAATTTGCCAGAAATTGGCATAATCATTTTTTGTTTAGTCTGGAGAACTTGTATAATTTTTTTCTTTACTTATATTTGATACTAAAGTTAAACATTACTTTTTTAAAAGTTTAAGTTTTATATTTTTTATAAACTAATTTTTTTTTTAATTTTTCTTTTACAGCATTTTATTTAAAAGATTAAAATAACACATTTCTTGGAAAATTTTTGCCCATGCCATTCTTATATTTTTTTTATTATAAAATGTTGCTTTGTACCACCAGCAAACTGAACAAGAACTCATAAAAACTAATTAAAAAATGGATATGCCACGTATTATCTGTTTATAAAAATATTTTATTTCCAGATGTAGCTGCAGCAAGAAGAAATTCTCTTTTTTTATGCACCACCACGAATACAAAGCTTCATATTGTCATAGAAAACTGATTAAGGATGCTGCAGATACAGACAGATATCAACCACCAAAAAGAATGGAGCTAAACATGAGGATATGTACTGGTAATAATGCGATATTATGCCTGCGAGTCTTAATATACTGCTTTGCTCTCTTTGACTTAAACTAAATTTTTTAATGGAAAGCTTAATTCTGTATTTTCTAAATAAAAAAAAAGTGTAATTCAATTAACTGCTTAAATTAAAAAATGAGGAAGAAGTGTTTGTTTATTTTTAAAAAAACCTTTAAAAATTTGAAACGATTTTACTAACAAACAGCACTTTTTTACGTGATACCGTATATTTTTTGGATATATAAATAACATAAAAAACGATATTTTGTACCATTTTAAAGTACTTTTAAAAAATGCTTATTTATGTGACAGCATGTGTTTCTGATTGTTGTTAATTTTACTCACGTTAATTTTTCTAAATTTAGGATGCGACCTATTATTGTTATTGTGCTAAGTGGGTATAATGTTGTGATATAAATGACAATATATTCAGGGTATATAAAAAACGTATATACCTTATATATATGATTATATATTTGTAATGGACATTCTTCATTGAATACATCAGTGTTATAAGGATTAGTATATTGCAGTAATATAAATCTTATATATACCCTCAGTAACATATTATGGATACGAAAAGGATATACTTTTATGAATATACCATTGTTATATATAAACTAAAATTTGGACAAATATACATTTTGTATATCGTGACGGCTATCGACAGGATATAATACATAAATATATACCATAATGGATATACCATAGAACATCAAATTTGGTGTAATAGAATATAACTCGAATATTTTTGTTGGATGTTACCTAATGAGTACCTCTGGATCTAATTTGGAGCTCCTATGTACGTCAGGTAAATATTTGGGTGATATCCAAGGCAATATCCTTCTCCGTTTTCGTATATACGCTGGATATACATGCAATATTTTTTTGCTATGTGGGCCTTTTGTACACATTTATGCCAATTATCTCAATTTATTTTTTAACTGATTCTTGTAAAAGCAACTACGCATCCTTTAATTTATAGGTAGTATTATTCCTTACTACATACCTTTTCATTTCAGCCCATATTAATTCTATTGGATTATGTTTACAATGGTAAGGGGGCAGTTTTAATACTGTTATGTTTCGTTTTCCAGTCATATGATCGACAACTTTCTTATTGAATTTTGCTTTATGGCTATTTACCAATGACAGTAGTTCTTTTTTTTAACATATCTGCCTCAAAATTTATGTTTTTTTCTGTAAGACACAAATATCAGCTTTTCTCCATGCGGTGGTTGGTACTTTTTAAAGGTTTCTGGAATGGTAACTGACGTTGTCCATCACTATTAGTAAAGCAGGAGGTATTAGGTCTAACATTTGCTGAAAGTATTCTTCAAATGTATCGCCTCGTGATAATCGCCAGAATGATTTGACGGAAAGACCAAGAGACCTCCTTTTACAAACCCTTTTTCATTGTCAATATGGACAATTATCAAACGTTTTCCCTTTCCTGACGGCGGCATTATCCCTGTCGACCAACCTTCCATGAATGCCTGTCGGGCACTTTTCACATTTTTGTCTTGCCAGTATTTGCCTACAGTGTGACCTTCATTTATATTTTACCCAAGTTTCATGCATACCTACGTATTATAGTGCAAAAACAGAATACGCCTAATAAACAATTTCTCAATCAGGTTAAAATATAATATTTATTTTTAACTGCTGCCTTTTTTCAATTTTTTTTTAATCTAAATGTTATACGCTCGAGAAAATGAGTTTTAAATCGTTTTATTACTCTCTTTTCTTTATGAATGAACTATAGTAAATATTTCCTAATTTAACAGAAATAAAATAAATTGAGGGTGGTTAAGAGGTTAAAAGGGTAAAACAGCTTATGACTTTTAACCAAAGCAGCTACAAATATGAAGAAATTTGATTTTGCTTTAATACTTTCTAATTTAAGAGGGAACTACCCACATAATATTGGATGAATATTCATGTTGTAGGAATATGCCCTCAAAGTGATTTTTGGAATATTCTATTGCGAATATTGCAGGAATTTTACAGATCTATTTTTGTTGAATATACTTTAAGAGTTTGTGATAGTTATATTTCTTTGGTAATAAGATATTCCCATAATAACGTGATAATCAAGTTATTTTTATAAATATTCTCAAAGAAAATATTATAAATTTTCAGTTATAGTCTTGCACTTTAGTATAGCATATTTGCTGGATAATAACGCGGATATCTACTGCATATCTTAGGATATCCATCTCGTGGCCATCTGACATGTTTTAAATCACAAAATCATAGCCATATTTGCTATGTGAAATATTACCATCATTTTGCCAAAAAATAATTCGAGGAATATTATAGTCATATTTTGGGGAAGTGCTTAGGTATATTACTATAATTTATTAATAACATTATAGTCATGTTTCACGGCACGTTTCTATCCCATTTATATCACCTGTATGAGCTAAAACGTAACTTATTGCCGGCATGTGTTAGTAATATTCTTCGCATACTTTGTTCTCTTGGAATATAGCTCTTACATTACAGAAATGTTTAATTGTTATGCGGGTACAACGTTGATGGAGTTTGGTAAAAGAGATTGCATAATTATACATTTTAAAATCAACACCGTTTTAATAAAAAATGCTGTATATTTTAAATTTTGTTTTGATTCAAATCCAAATTACTTTTTTACACACATAGTAGAACTTACCTCTCCATTGCAAAATGGATGCAAGGAAAAACACATCTATAGTTGTAAAATCTCCTCATCATATGTGAAAAAAAGCGACTTGTAGGTTCAATCGCTTTTTACCTCAACTACAACTTGGTAAAACACATGGTAAAACTTACCCCTCCATTGCAAAATGGTTGCAAGAAAAAACACATAGGTGTACAGTCTTCTCATTAAATGTGATAAAATATGCAGCGTCCAATGTTTTTCCGCCTCAATTACGACTTGGTGCAAACTATCTTGACATGTTGCTAGAATAGTATGAATTACCATACCTACAAACAATAATTGAAAATATATTTCTAAGGGCCTTGACAAATGCCAAATAACTATTTTCGAACTTTGAGGATTATTTTGCTTTGACATAGGTTGTCGCCAATGAGACTTGAGTTTCGTGCCCGATATCATTGTAAGGTAAAATGTTTTGCCTATAAATCTTAAAAACTCCCAAAAAAGAAATATTATTGTTAAATTTAAATTTTTTCAAATAATCGTAGTCAGTTTACAGCGCTGAGTACAGTAATAGTAACGTATTTCATACTGTATTATAATATACTCCATTACATTATCGGTGTCAGTCTGGGAAATGACACATTACATCACTAGTCCGGGAAAGTAATTTTCCCAGACTGAAATCGATATTTCAGTCCGGGAAATGATACATTACATCACTAGTCCGCTAAAGTAACTAAAAGAAATAAAAATAAAGTACCGGATTTCCCACTTACAGTATGAAACAAAATATTGTACGATACACAGCTGTCAAATGTCATTAAAGTACTCGTCTAGAAATTCCGGACTCGGCTCCTTCGTCGCCTTGTTCTTAAACATCTAGATATGTACTTTAATAGAGCATTTTCTGGCCTTGTAACTTTTTTTCTCAGACTGAAATATCGATTTTAATAACGTAGTGGAGTATATTACTATGCCGTATGAAATAAAGTACCATGGGTTACCAATCCAAGCAGCACAGCTTACTCATAATAGATTTTGTAGCCAAAATTTAGTTGCAAAAATATTTTCGTAACCACGTGTTTTTTGTAAAATAGCTATCACTCTTTTTGTTTTAGTTTTACTCTTCACAATGTTTTAATAACCCAGCCTTATGCTTAAGATATCTTTAAAAACCAAATTCTTTGTTAGTCCTGCAAAAAAAGCAAAAATTAATCTAAAAATATATATGGCTCTCATTATCCTTTTCTAACTAACCAAAAAAGCTTAAATAAAACCATAGGCTAAAATTACATTTTCGAGCAATTAAATGTCTTTTTAATTCAAAACACAACTCGAAAACAGCTATTTTGTAACAGCGACTGCGGTGCCACCTACCAAGAAGTTTTTTTCAAACTAAACTTAACCAAATTCATATCAAAAGTTTTCTTGGAAAAGCAAGCCAAAATTAAAAAAAAAAAAACATTTTTGGGATAAAATAAAAAAAACTCAAAGCAATTATCGATGGGCTTTCAACAAAGCATACTTTTTTTTCGAACAGAAATTGGGCTGAAATAAGAACAAAAAAAACATAACCTACAAAAATAAATAAAAAAGAAACTTAAATTCGCGTAATTTTTGAGAGGCGACTATTTTGATTTTGCCTGAAAATCAGTTCTTTTTTAGGACTTAAAGCCAATCCCTTTCAGAAAGCCAATTTTGGCTTTTATATTACAATGGTAATGGCAATGATGCTGTGTCACAGGGTTTGCCCTATCCTTTTAATATAGCTTTAAACAGGTTGTAGCAGACAACCGCCAAAACTATAAAAGCTATAGATTTCTCTGTGAAATAGTAGTTTTCCCAACTAGTGGCTTAAATAGTGCTTTTATTACAAGCGTTAGTTTAAATAACGAGCGCAGCGAGGTATTTAAAAACGCGACTAAAAAAAAGCACAGTTTAGCCGCTAAAAAACAGGAAAATACTTTGAAAATTTCGAATTAAGAGCACTTCTCGCAACACACCATCTTTACATTATAAATCAAGGCGGCTGGTAAATGAAATAAAAATGGTTTCCGCAGCAATGATGGTGACTTTGTTACAAAATTTTAATCTTTTACCCTATGATATTCTGACGATGTTTTTAAATGATTTTTTCGTAAATACTTGGCGAAAACTGGAGTAAATAGCTTAATTTTTAGGCAAGAGTAATTATATTTTTTCAATATTACTATTTTCCGCTATTTCTTTTCAATTTTGGGTAAAAAACAGACAGAAATCTTTTTTTGCTCCCGTGATCAAAAAAAAGTTTTTTTGCTATGCTTTAGTTATCTGCAGACAGTTACTTATCATGTTTCTGATGAAGGTGTAAAGAAAACATTTTTACAGCAAAATTCTGACCTTTTCTGAGGATTGGGAATCGATTTTTTGTATAATCTTCGGCAAAACTCGTTGCTTTAGCAATATGGAGCAGGGGATAAGATGTAAGACCGCAGAGATGGGATTCTGATATCCTTGTTCGAGGGGAAGTCTTCGTTTTTACAGATAAAAAGAAGACAAGGTATTGCGCTATATTCCACGTCTACGCGTACTTTTTACTACTAACTTTTTTAATTTAATTTATTCAAGACGTTACCTAAGTGTTTGTTTTGTAAGGTTATTTACCCAAAGTATATAAAAGAGATATAAATTTAAAGACCAAAGTATCTTTTTATCATTTTTAGTCCCAGAGTACCTAATATATATAAAATAAAACTTCGAGATTTCTCCAAACTATTATTTTTTTTTGGAACAAAAGCAAAGTTTATAAAGGGGGACACATTTTGGTGTACTTTGTACATACTTTGTACGTTCGACAAAAAAATCTTAAATGTGGGTCAGGTGATTACTCTTTTTAAAAACTTTTTAAATCGGTATAGTTGTTTACAGGTTATTGACAAAAAGCTATTTTAACAAGTCGTCAATGTTGTTATTGAAATTATACCATCCATGAGATCTGGATCAAGTTAGATTCAAAAATCTTTAAATTAAATCGGGGTCGTCGTGTGGCGTTAACAACACACACATTTCATTAAATTTGTTATTATAATTATTATTTCCTAACATAATTAATAATTTTTTTGACAAAAACCTTTCATAAAATCCACAAACGTTTTTAAAAAGTTTAATTTTTCCCAAAGATTGTAAAAATATTTTTTTATTAATTCAATTAGATTGTTTATGTATCAAAATGTTTTATTTTGTTAAAATACGTACAATTTGAAAAATGTCTGCTGGTTTTTACTAAATAAATTCCTTTTTGCCAAATATTTAACGGAGTATAATGGGCCTGGAAAAGCAACTCAAATATGCAAATTAAAAGCAGCATGCAACTTGCACTCCGCTTTGTCTTTTCATATAACGCGTATTAGCCAAAAGTGATGACTTTTAGGATCTTCCAATGATTATTTAGTACCGTCGTGAAAGTGGTGGGGGTGTAAGTTTTTGGATAAAATGGCATTAAATCGGAGCTGTCCTAAATCAGTTTAAAAAAATATGAAAATTGGTTGGGTTTTTTAAAAGTAATGCTACAGAAAAATGAACTCTTCATGGAGTACAATGGGCCCGAAGAAGCAGTCCAACTTCGACTTTTTGCATGAGGTCTTTTAGGCATGTACAACGATTTATTTAAAATTTTCATGAAAGTAGTGGAAGAAGTATATTTTTTACCAAGAAAGAGCAAACTGAAGCTCGTTGGATCGTACATTTTAATGAGTTTTTACGTGTTGCCGTGTAAGAGGAGGAGAAAGTATATTTTTGACTAAAACGGGATCAAACCAAAGGTTTCGTGAATCAAATGTAAAAAGAATTATGAAAATCAGATGAGCCGTTCAAACGTTATGATAAAAAATAAACTCTTCCCTGGGTGCAATAAGTCCGGAAATGTGGCCCAGGTCTCCCAAAGGAAGTCAGCATGCAACGTCGGCTTTGATTAGTTTTTCTAAATTACCTGTATTAGTCGAAAGTAACAATTTCCTTTATACATTTTGGACATTCTAATGAATTCTTTAGTATTACATTGAAAGTGGAGAGGGAGTATATTATTTAAAAGTTATGCCAGAAATAACACTCTTCACGTGGTACAATGGGCCTGGAAAAGTGGCCCATATATCTAGATGGAAGTGAGCCTGTGGCTCTATTTGGTCTTTTTAAATTACCGGTGTTATGGTACTGTAAAATTGTCATCAGAGTTCGAAAAAAATTCGGGGAGGCTAAGTTTTTGCGTTCTTTAGGGGGGTCTGAAAGTAAACCTCCCAAGTTTTTATTTCGTCCACTCCTCGGGAACCATCCGCCATTTCGAGAAATAATTATAACCGACTTTTTGTTGGTCAAAGGCGAAAATGTCTGAGAACAAAAATATTCGGCAAGAAATTTGCTACATTTTTCCAAGTGCCCAACTTTCTGTAGTTAGTTTTAAAAAAGATAGAGGGCGCCAAAGTTACAAAAAAATCAGTTTTAACGTATTCTGGCCAACAAGAAGTGATTTTTTTTAAAAACTTTAAATAAAAAAGTTGTAGATCTCGAAAAAATCCTTGAAAAATATGTATACTATTTATAATTAATTAATATTAATCAATTAATCTGAAATACAGCGACTGAAAGTCGGTAAAATTCTTTGAGAACCGCTTTCTGGGCATGCATGAAGTTGTGTGTTGTAAGAGCAGTACAAATGAGGAATCAAATTAAAGCTTGTGACGTACGCTACACACATGACCCAATATGTAGGTATGAAAATTGCCGAAAGTATCTGATAGACTGACATTTATTCAGGTACCGATAGTCGAGTCCCTTTGGGTAACGGACCATCGCTTACATAAACGCGACAAGAGGGGTTGTAGGATTAGGTAGAAGTATTATTAAGTACTAAAATGGAGGGGGAAGGGGTTGCAAATATGTTATAAAATTTTGCAGGGGGTGATAGGAAAAAATAAATTTGTCATTTGAAATCTAAAAAAAACCGGACATGCTGAGTTTTTTGTATGTTCCTTGGGGGATCTAAAAGTAAAATTCCCAAGTTTGTGTTTCCCCAACCCCTCGGGAAATATCCGCCATTTTGAAAAAATTTTTGAACCGATTTTCTCCATATCTGTTGGTCGAGGGCAGAAAAGTGTAGAAACAAAAATCTTCGGCATAAAATTTGCAATATTTTTATGTTACAGGTTCAACTATCTGTAGTTACTTTAAAAAAAAAGAGAGGGCGTTGAAGTTACGAAAAATCGGTTTTAACGTATTTTGAGCCACAAATGTCAGTCTGCCAGATTCTTTCGGCAATTTTTATACCGACAAACCCGGTCATTTATGTAAAACACATCACAAGCTTTAATTTGATACCTCATGTGTACTGCTCTTATCATAAATAATAATATATAATCCACAACACGCGACTTCATACATGCCCAGAAAGCGGTTCTCAAAGAATTTTATCGACTTTCAGGCGCTATAGCTCAGAGACTGTGTAATTTGTTATAAACATAATGCATATTATTTTTATAGGATTTTTCCAAGATCTACAACTTTTTCATTTAAAGTTTTAAAAATAATCAGCCTTTGTTGGTTAAAATACTTTAAAATTTTTTGTAACTTCGGCGTCATCTAACTTTTTGAAAGCTAATTACAGAAAGTTGAGCACAAATTTTATGCCGAATATTTTGTTACGGTAAAACTCACGTTTTACGTAACTACTGTATTACCACTAAAATTTGTAAAAAAAAACTTAAAATCTAATAACTTTAATTTTATAAAATACGCACAAATACGAATATTATATTATAATTCTATTCCAATACCTCTACAGCTATCTATGGGAAAATCAGTAAACTTTCAAAAAGCAAATGTAAAGATTTTTGTGTTCTCTTTAAACTTCACTAGAACTAGATTCCTTATTTTAACGAAAATGTATAGCATGAGCCATCAGGAACTTTAAAATTCATATAAAACAGCTTAATAATAATAAAAGACTCATTAAATAACGGAATAAAATATAACTAATTGTTTCATATTTAAATAAACAATCTTGATTCAAAATATTCCAATATAAACAAATTTTACAAATATACATTGTGGAGCATTTAAATTTATTAATGCTTTACATTTGGTTTTGAAAGAACTCATCTGGGATAACTTCATTGAAAAGTGGGTAATTTTCTGTTAGTGTATTGGAAAAAGATAGCTAGGAATTTGGTTGTAAACATAGATTACTAACCTAGAAAAAATGCAGCTAGGAATGTCAAACTAGGTATAAAGAAAATTATTGTGTATTTGTGTAAATAGATTTTATTTATTTAACAACCAAAGCAGAAAGTAGATATTTTAAAAATTGTAGAATTACCCAGTGTCAGTGCTTTTCCTTAAAACGAATTAACCTTTTACGTCGTGGAGACTCACAAATCCTCAAAAAAATGGGATAAAAAACTGTTTTTCTCTTAAATCTCGACTGCTATTGGTCCAACAATTTTAGGTAGGAAACATCCACCGATTTCTAACTTGAAATGTTCTCTTTTTGGTGCAGCACTTAAAAAGGTAAGTCATTTTAAATTATGTTTTAAAAATTTCTAAATTTGACCATTTTTGGTTAATTTTTTACTTTAATTCCATTGGGAATTAATCACCACAATGTGGAAAATATTTTGATGTAGTTTTCTATTCATTTTTATTTTATCTACTTATGCTAGAGGACATTTTATGGCAACCAATTTTTTTGTTAACATGCGTTTCGGGTCTTTTAGTCACATTAATATTTTTTTATAAATAAATTTAAATAACTTATTTCTTTACCTGAAAGGGATTTAATGCTTTGCACCCTTTCCTTTGGACTGGTTAGTTGAAAAACTGTTTCTACTGTGTTTTCTTTGAAGTTTTTAGCATGGTATTTGGAAACCGTTACTCATAGAGTTTACGCTTTGTGCAGTCTTTGGGTTCCTCACTTACCAAAACGCTACTTAATCTGGAATTCATGGTCAGAAAGTTAGATAAACAACCATATTACCTACCTATCTTTTGTCCCACGAAGGACTAATTCTTACCTACTTTTTGCCTTCCTAAGGGCTTAGTTGTTTTATGTGACTAATTGACCACACAAAGTTGTTGATTGATGACCCTTATACAGGTACGCCAAACATTTATTTTGATAGTTATATCAATGTGCGCTATGCATATCTTCGTGTAAATTTTGGCTACACTGTACAGAGAGTTTTTTTTTGACGGACCCTGCTGCTTACATTGATTTTTGCTTTCTATTGCCATACAAAAAATCCTGATGCCTTGCTTTATCTATCTTGTACCTTTTATTTTTTTTATCTTTGATAAATGAGGCCTAGATTTTGCTCAACAATACCTATCTAACAAAAATATTTGCCTACATTTTCTTTTCATAAAATATCTTTATTTTTTTATTTTTTTCTTGCCAATTTCAGTGTGATCACTAGAGCATTTATTGATTGTCTTTCTGTCTGGTTTAGTCGTAAATTTTAGTATTCTTGTTTAATGACTACTCTAGGAGAAAGCGAGCAATATCTATTTTTTTCCATTTTCTTCAGAAAATTGTATACATTATCATTATTTTTTTTCTATGATTGCTTATAAGTTATAAAATTTTCAAAATATTAATTAATTCTCTAATAAGAAATAAATGAATATTTTATTTATTCAAAGAATAATTTGAATAACTTCCGAATGTGACTTTTTCCCAAATTTTGACTTTTATATATTTTTAATCCTTGGCTTATGAAGTTTTAAAAATTCCTTTACTAGAAAAATTTAAAGAATCTTATTTTGTTGTATGTATGTAAAAAGAAGAGATTTTTTTTCCGAGTTTTTTTTTGTGACAAATTATAGACAGTTTTTTTTGTTTATTTATTTAAAAAAAAACCCTTTTTTAGATTTTCTGGATAAATAAAAGCTGTATTGTTTTTTTTTATTTGAGTTATTATAATAAAACTCAGAATGTGGTATTTAATACATTATTGATTTGTTTTGAAACCAAAATCTTTTATTTTGCATCACCAAATTTATTTTAAACACCCTATAGTTTTTAAGTCATATGTTGTTTCAATTTTGAAACAACAAAATAGTGTGTTTTAATAAAAAGTGAACAACATTTCCTCAATTGCAAAGAATCTACGACCCATTTAGCCGTGGCAAAGGTTTTTTTAAAGATCACCCAACTTTTTGATCCATAAACAACTTTATTAAAATAACAACAACAAATTGGCACCCAACGCTATTATTGTTTTTTCTTGTAACAATTTTTGTTTACAGACTTTTTCGCCTCCGACCAATAGAAATGGAGAAAAGTCGGTTAGAAGGTTTTTTTAAAATGGCGGATGGTTCCCGAGGAGTGGGGAAAACACAAACTTGGGCAACTTACTTTTAGACTCCCTCAAACAACATATAAAAATTTTAGCCTTCCTGGAATTTTTTCAAGCTACCCCCCTTATTAATGACAATTTTGCTGTGCTATTAGTTAAATGACATTTTAAGTATTGCTTTGAAAATGAAAATTAATTAAGCGTTTTGAATCTAATATAAAAAGTTTTATAAAACCGTTTAAAAGTTATGCTAGAAGTAAAACCCTATTAGGGATGCAATGAGCCTGGAAAAGTAGCCCAGGTGTCCAAATTGAAGTCAGTATACAACGCCACGTCGGTTTTTTATTCTCTTTTTAAACCATTATACATTTTGGATATTCTGATTATTTTTTGAAAATTGCCGTGAAAGTGTGGGGGAAGTTGGCTTTTTTTTTCTCTTTTTAAACCACCGGTATTAGTCGAAAGTGGCATTATCATATATACATTTTAGGCATTCTAATGAGTTTTTGGGTATTGCCGTGTAAGTGGAGAAGGAAGTATAATTTTTACTAAAAGTAGATCAAACTAAAGGCCTCCTGAATCAAGTACCCAGCAAACATATCGCAAGTACAGGGTGATTCACTATATTTTAAACCCCTGGTGAGCGCCTTTATTATTAATGATAGAAAAAAATTCTAAATAGAAAAGTTTTATAATTTTTTAAGAACCTTCTAACCCATATGACATATTGGTCGCGATTCTTCAGAAACGACAGAAAATCTCACCCGTCAGAATTCTGGAGTGGCAATTTTTACTTAACGCCTCATTTAAAATAAAAACACAGCGTCCTTAATATTTATCCTAACGGTGTAAGAGAAACTGGGTATTTTTTTAAAAAACATTTTGTTAATTTAATATTTTAAAGATATTCTGCAGGACTAGTTTATGGCGGAGCTAAATTGTTACTACACGTACCAATAAACGTGAAAAATTGTCGAAAATTCTCACCATGTAAAACGAAAGACAGAATTTGTGTGACTTTTCTGAACAGTGACAGCAAAACATTACATGGCTATCTACGGTTTTGTATGTTAAAAGTTTTAAAGGTTTGTTAACATATAAAAATAAGCTTAATAAAATAAATTTTTAAATAAAGAAAAAGGTTTTTCACATAAACTGCTTACAAAAATTAAAAATGACATATTTTTTATTAACTGGAACAGCATTAAGAAACTAAATTTTAATATTAGCAAATAAGTCCTGACAAAAAATCAGCTAGTGTAAACTTGTGTTTAAGAATCGTTATATTTTTTGTAAGGGCGAGATTTTCTGACGGTTTTTGATGAATCGCGACCATATTGTCAAATGTAACTAAATATGTCAAATTTAGATATCAACTTTCTTATATTAAATGGAACATCCTGAATATTTTTCAAAACTTCGATAGATCTTTTCTTCCTGATTCCAAAAATATACCATATGTAGGGTTTATCTCTAGCAGTTTTCGAGTGAAATAAAAAATAATAAGGGCAATGTGTTAGCCAAGGAAAAGTAGGTGGTTCTTTTTTCAACATGCTTTTATGGCAACAATTTTCTAAATTTATTCAATGACCGTTCAAGACAAAGGTAACACATAGTATATTTTTGAAATCAGGAAAAAAGGGTTTATCGAAGTTTTAAAAAATATATAGGGTGTTAAATTTAATATAAGAAAGTTGATGCGTAAATTTGACATATAGAATGACATTTGACAACATCTGTCATATGGGCTAGAAGGCTTTTAAAAAACTATAAAACTTTTCCATTTAAACTTTTTTCTATCATCAACAATAAAGGCGCTAACCAGGGGTTCAAAATATAGTGAATTATCCTGTACAAAAATAGCACTAATTTGGACCACGGCATTTTACAATATTTGTATAATTTGTGCTGCAATGCATAGAAACAATACAATAAAAGCGTAAATATTGCACTGGCATAAAGTACTTTAATTAGAGTGCTAAAATATTGCTTTATTTGTAATGGCACCGCAAAGTGCAGCATCAAATGTACAAAAATAGTAAATTGCCATGTTCCAAATTTTGTACAGTGAATATTTTAAATTTTTAGTAATCCGATGTTTACTGGGTAATAGGAGAATTATGAAAAGCGCTTAAACCATTTGTTGGAAGTTAAGCTGGAACAAACATCTACAAAAAAATTAAAAAAATGCGCGTCGAAAAAAGGGGGTAAAATTTTTTAAGGATGGCCCTGTATACAAAAATGAGTCCCTCTAAATAAAATAATTGACGTGTCTTTACTTTTTTCCAAAAAAATTTAGTTTTCGAAAAATTTAGGGTGGAAAGTTTTAAAATGATTAGGACCTAAGCAAATAACTTTTGCTCAAATACTTACCCATAAAAAAGGTTGGTAAAACTGGAAAATACTGTGGGTACAAATCAAACAACGTCCATAGTCCTCTCCAACAACACACGGCTAGAGGCGTAACCACCACCACAGATAGCAAGATGTCCACAGCACTAAGAACAGGCTCTAAATTGTAACTTGTTTGATTATTTTGTGAGTCTTTTTCACTGGTGGGCGTTAAAGGCACATGAAAACTTTGATCGTTTATTTTATTTATTTCTACGAATTTTGAGTTCTGATCGCTGATAATGAGCCTTTGTGATATGTCGTTGTAATTTGCATCATTATTTTCTTCTTTGGCAATAATTAAAGGGTTGCTATTAATCATTTTAGCAGTTTTATATGAGACAAATTTTATATCACAATTTTTTCAAGAGATCATATGTACCTAACAACAAATGATGTCAAGTTCACAAATTTAACAGATTTGATTATGCTAATCTTTTAAATTTTGGAATATATTTACAATACATTGTTAAATCGGTTTGACACCATACTGTTTTAAGTCCAACCTTAGAGCAGTTGACAACGATGGCTTTTTCCGCAAGATAGGTAACTCTAAATTGTTTTATGAGCGAGCCCAAAAATTCTTACCAAATGCCTCTTCCTTTTTAAAGTAATTGGTATACGGTATGGCTCTAAAGTAACGCATCTAATGTTATTTACAGTTATTTCAGATATTTTATTCGTCTCTGTATGTTTCCTGCAACAATTTTGCTCTGAGGTCTCTCTTTATTAGACAAAATTAGCTCTTGTTTCCTGCAATCAATTAAGGACAATCATGTTATTCTACCAAATAAAATGGAACAAGCGTTTACCTATATAAAATTACTTTTCATTTAGAACTCCTGCATCTTTTAACACATTTTAACGACCAAGGAAGATTTCGAAAATTTTTACAAGCAGGCGAATTTTTCTAAAAACTACCCCTACATGCTCCGCCCGTTTAAAGTGTTTTTTTACCTGACAAAGTAAAATAAACTAGTGCCTAATTTACATATATGCACTAAATTTCTTTGTCATCTGAGTATTATCTCAAGAACAAGTTAGCCTATTTTACTAGCTTTTATTTAACTTGCTATGTAACTATCTGTGTATATACAGGGTGGATTCTCTAAATCGAACGGTGCTTCTAGCGGCTTAAGGAAAGAGGTTTTAAAAAAAGCTAAAAGAGAATCTTTTATAATTTTTTACAGACCTTGTCGCTAAGCAGAAGCCCAGGGCCTACCAAGTGTTTTTTTTTTAATGAGAAGGTACCACTTTTGGCACCTTTTCGGAAAGTTTATTAAAAAAAGTAATTTAACCCAATAGTTTTTTTTTACATCTGTCAACCAATGTGTGAGAAATTAAAAAAAAACTATTTTTTTGTCAATTCTTTTAGCTTCAAAGTAAACTATATATTTTTCTATTTCCTGAGCAGTATAAAGAAAATATCACATAAGAACATTATTGGCGTCCCATTTAGGGGCCTTCACTCAAGGTCCGAGGCCTACCAACAGTTTTTTAATAAGGAATAAACATTTGTGGCGCGAAAGCTTGTAAAAAAAGAAATTATATTAGCTAAACTTTTTTAACATCTGTCAACCCATGTGTTAAAAATTTTACGACAATAATATCTTTGTGTGGTAGTTTCTTCATTCCACTTAGTAAATAAAGAAATAAGAAACTATGTAGTTTATATTGAGGCTGCAACAACTGTCAAGAATTAGGTTTTAAAAATTTTTGACACATAGGTTGACAGATGTTAGAAAAATTTATTTAATCGAATTTATTTTTTAACAAGCATTCCAAAAAGGTGGCACAAGTGGTACCTATTCGTGAAAAAAATGTTGGTAGGCCCTGAGCCTTCAGTAGGGGCACGCAAATGGGCTGCCCATAATGTCCTAGTGAGGTATTTTCTTTATTCCGCTTAGTAAATAGAGAAATATATATTTTATTTTGAAGCTAAAACAATTTAAAAAAAAAGGTTTTTTTAAATTTTTGACACATTGGTTGACAGATGTAAAAAAAAACTAGTACGTTAGGTCTATTTTTCAACAAGGTTTCCAAAAATGTGCTACAAGTGCTATCTTTTCATTAAAAAGAAAATACTTGGTAGGCCCTGGGCCTCCAGTTGGGGGCCACAAAAAATGATTTTATCATAAGCAGAAATGCCGTAAAAAATCATTAAACATTAGCTTATAGCTTTTTTAAAAATCTCTTTCTAAAGCCGCTAGAAGCACCGTTCCATTTAAAGAATCCACCCTGTATGTAACTAGATATGTTTGTTCAGGTGGAATCTTGCAACTTAATTTTGACCAACTTCCCGACATCCGATCGGCTTCAAATTTGGCATGTTTGACAACACAAGAATATGGAGTGACTAAATTGACAGCTCCCCTCTACTTGAAGGGGGTGGAGTGGGGTACAGTTGAAGTATGCCCGATTTCGTTGAGATTTGGTGTGTTGTGGCAATTGGGGATGGAGATAACGAATTTCTAATCGGATTTTGAAAATTCAATATGGCGAATTCAAGCTGGACGATTTTTTGTCATATTTTGCGAACCAATTTTAACTAACCCTTGCACATCCGATTGCCTTCAAATATCGCATGCATTTATAGTTCCGATGACAATACAATATTATGTCATTATTAGGCACCGCTCCCCCCTACGAAGGGAGTGGAGGGAGGAAAACACCTAAATTTTTGGTATGCAGGGGCTTTTGGGGATAACGAATACGACCTTTTGATCAGATTTTGAAAATTTAATATGGCGGATTCAAGATAGATGATTTTCGGTCATGTTTTGCTAACCAATTTTAACTAACTTATCCACATCCGATTGTGTTCAAATTTGGTATGCCTTTATAGTTCGGGTGAAAATACAATAATATGGTATTCTCAGTTACCCACCTCCCTCTAAAGAGGGAAGTGAAAGAGGAAAAGATTTAATTTGTTCGCTCTCCATCAAAATTGGCATACAGGGATTTTTAAGGAGGGGGATTATTAATTTTTGATCAGATTTGAAAATTTTAATATAGCGGATTCAAAATGGACGACCAAGGGTACAAATCTAAAAATTAAGGGTGTGTGTTCAAATTTGGTATGCGTTTATAGTTCCGGCGATAATACACTAATAGTGGAGGGGGAAAAGATTTAGTTTGTTCGATTTAAATCAAAATTGGCATACAGGAGTTTTTCGGGAAGGGCATATGAATTTTTGATCAGATTTTAAAATTTTAATATGGCGGATTCAAAATGGACGAATTAGGGTAAAAATAAATTTTTATTAAAAAAAAACTTTTAAAGAACAAGCTTTATTAAATGCAATCAAAAGTAGAAAATATGTTTTTTTTTCTTATACCACATTAAAACCGATGGGCGAAAATTAAAAATAATAAGTTTACGGGGACAAAGAGAGAAATACAAAAGGAGAACTAAATTCATCTAAAGAAGCTGAGAACGGGTGAGATTGCCGTGGTTGCCAAGCCTTTGAAAATGTCCTTAGGTTATAGAGTAATACAACTGTTTCTTAGGTGAATCGTTAATGTGACCGATACCTAAAGTTAACATTTTTAATTTGTGCTCATAGCTTTTATTATGGTATAAGAGTGCATTTAATAAAAGCTTGTTTTTAAAAGTTTTTTTTAATAAAAATTTTTTAGAGAGACTAAAAGAGATGTTTTAAAAGACGTTTATAAGGCCACTGAGCAGTCCGTTGGATTTCTATTTATAAAATCCGTGTTCTATCTCAAAAATTATTAAGTTTAGTAATTTCTGTAACTTAAGAAATCAAACACATATATCAGTGAATAACTAATCTGATAAAAAATTCATAATATTTCTTATCCCCAAAAACTCCAGTATAGCAATTTTGGTTTAAATCGCACAAACTTAGATGTTTGGTAGGTAGTAATATCATATTATTTTATTGTTATCGGAACTATAAACCTATACATTTAAGGGCAATCAGAGATTTATAAGTTAAAATTGGTTAGCAAAACATGACCAAATATCGTCCATCTTGAATCCGACATATTGAATTTTTAAAATATGATCAAAAATTCGTATTTCTTATCTCCAAAAATCCCCGTGTAATAATTTTCATCGAAATCGACGTGAAGTTAAATAATAGTAGTTTGTTATGATGGTCATTACATGCAAAGATAAAGTTTGAGGCGTGAGCCGAAGGCGAGTGTCTTAATTCAGCTGAGTGTTTAATGACTATAACATGCGAGTAAAGGCAGGTTTACCCAACTTTTCATATTGATAATTCATAACTTTAATTCATAGTGTATTAGTATAAATTTTGAAAATTGACGTACCAAATTGACAAAAAAAAGAAAAAAAAACATTTTTTCTTTAACTAACCTCAACGGCTTACGTATTCTTCCTTCTTGCTAAATTTCTGTTTTCCAATGTCAGCTAAAATCAATGACTCCCATTTTTAAATCAACCAACCAAAATGTTTTCTTTGCTTTTTTCATATTGATAGTGCATAAAGTTAAAATTAACCAACTTTTAAATTATGCACTGTGCTTATGAATTGTGAATTATAACCATGAAAACTTGGGTAAACACTTCTATTAAGAATAGTGTCATTATGACTATAAATAAAATTGTACTTAGGTTATAAATTATCACTATGAAAAGTTGGGTAAACCGGCCTTTAGTGTACTATACTTTACCTACGACCAATGAAAATATCATTATAAATATCAAAATTTATTAAAAATACCACATCTATTTATGGAACATTACTGTTTCCAAGAAAATTAAGACAAAATCGTTTTTTGAAAATTTCGTAAAATTTTTAAAATTGAATACTGAAAATTTTTGATTTTTTTTTTGGAATTTTGAAAATTTTAGGAAATTTTCATTTTGTTTTCAATTTTGAGAATTTTTGAAAGTTCTAAATTTTTGAAAATTTTATTTTTTTTGAATTTTAAATATTTATATATTTAATAAATATTTATTTTGTTAAAAATACAGAAAAGTAATTTACATTTTTGAGCCAAACAGTGAAAGAAAGTTTTATCGCTTGGTGCGCCCTCTTACGATTTACGTCTAAGCTTCATTATTATCCTAGGAACGTAAATAGTTCATTACAGACGTGTTAGGACGCTCGTTAAACTAGCATTATGGGTTTGTCGTAAGCATAAGCTTGTAAAAACGATATTTCTATTAGACATTCTGTAACCTGCTAAGTGATATTTTAACAAACGAAGTTCAAAACACACGTGTTACTGTAGTATGACTAAATGATTGTGGATAAAAAAATATAATGGCTTACCTGTTTTTGTCGTTACTTTCCAAAATCATCCAAACGTAAGCAATTACTTTTTACTTACTTACTTTTTCCGAAACCCAAGTTTTTCAGAAAAAAGGATTGTAGAATGATTTCCAACTGTGTGTTTTAAGGTAACCACCATGTATTTGGTAATTTATCAGTATTTCTACTGTAAGTACCTAGCTATTAAAAATTTAAAAATAGGTTACACTAGAAGATTATATTTCTTTTTAAATTATGCTAAGCCCAACCTTGGTTGCCGGCGATCCATATACGAAAATATCAGTCAAAGTAAATGAATGAAGCAGACAGAACGATATGTTGTCATTCATGTTTAAAAATATTGAGACGTTCATGCATTACTTTTTGTTAAGGATATATTTTTAGAGTTTCGGGGGTAGAATTTTTCACGATTGAGTGTATCCGCATGAGGAGTGAAAATTTCAAAGGGTGGTGTTTAGGGGATTATTTCACGAACAAGAATACAAAATAAATAATAATAAATTTACCAACCGGTTTACTTCGAACAACATTCCGTTGATTTATTTTTCTGTAAAAGCGCTAAACCCATTTATTTTTGTGTATATAGAAAAAAATCGCACATAGTGCGGACGAAAACTATTCAATAAAAAAATCCGGTTACAAATAGCAATTAAATTTTTGTAATAATAGAGTACCGCCTGGAAAAAAAACCGCATAAGATCCCATGAAATTTGGCGACTTTTTATGTTGTGTTTTATAGGGCTTTATAATATTCTACGACCCAGGCTGTTTCGCTCGTAAAAACTAGTAGAAAACAAGTTTGTTTCAGATACCTAATAGAAAATATATCAAAGCTCATAAAATATTACAAAATCTCGTCAAATTTTTGTAAGAGATTTGACGCGCTTTTATTGGCAGGGACTCCTTTGAGAAACGCAAACCACTTTTTTTTGTACAAAAATGAGTATATAGTAATCACAAGGAAAAAATTTCAGAGCAATGTGCAATTCTTATCACTTGACAAAAAAATTAACCCTGTAATTCTCCGGGATCACTTATCTTATGGGACTTTTACCAAATGAGTGGAATAACGGTTAAAGTACAGGTACACATGAATAATATTAAAAAGGTTTTTTTTCATTATAAAGGGTGGGCCAAAAAAACACTTTTGATCGAATAGCTTGATTTCAACATTTTATAATTTTTTGGAAAGACAAGGTATAAAACTTTTCCGATCCGTCTCAAAATTTGATATTTCGAAAAACCGGTTTGAATAACGGCAAATTTTCACCACCACTGCAAAAATATTGTGTGCCACACTGGAGAAAATTCAACTAATTGCGAAAAAAGGTCTGTCCCTTCTCTTAGTATAAAGCAGTGGCGGCTTGCCCGATGACGCAGGTGAAGCGCTCTTCTTATTTGCAGTCTGACTAAATAATTTTCATTTAAATATTTCTGAAAAAATTAAACCTTCCGCTTCCATAAAATAACGTTTCCAAATTTTGTAAAATCGAGCGGAACGACCGCGTGTCCGAGATAGGAAAACTCTCCACGAGCCAAATCAAATGGGAAGGCACCCTGCGAAGCAGCTTCCTCGTGTCTTTCAGGCTGCGTTCAGTATAAATTCCGGTTGCCATGACGACGGCACGCGCGTCTCTTTTCCGGTTGGGCGTGTTTGCATGTGATGCAAGCTTTTAAGCTGGCTCTATTATAATTTTGTGACTGTAATATTGAGCGTCGCGTGCCGGGCTATTGCTATTGTATCTCTTCAGTTTCGGTATTCGTTTTCATTATTTTTTTTTCACAATGTTTCCTGGCTATGATAGAGTTTCTGTTTTACTGGGGGGCAGGGGGGTTCGGCTATTTGTAAAGTCACGAGCGGCCACTGGTACAAAGGTATTATTTATTTAAATCGGTTAAGAAATAAGAAATTTATAAACTTTTGAATATCGACTGGTGTTACTTTAAAATGGTAGTTGATATACCATTTCGCATTTTTTGCGTTTGCTTTAAGTATAAATAGTTCTGTTTAGAAATTTAACATTTCTTAAAAATTCATGATGGAGGACATCTTTAAATGAATCAAGGAAAAAAAAATCTCGGAAATAACCCCCAGAAAAGAAAACCCAGGAAAAAAAACTCCCGGAAAAACAACCGTGAAGAAAAGACTCCCGAGATAAATTATTATTACTAACCCAAACCTAACCCAACTCAAGCTAGACCCACACAATCTAACCCAAAATATAGTTTTTTTATTTTAACGTATATTTAAAAGATAAAAATCAATTCCTTCAGGATGGTTTTTTTTCCGGGGTTTTTTTTCCGGTTTTCTTTTTGGGGGTTTCTTCCGTTTTGAATAATGGGTTATTTTGGAATCTAGGAAAAAGAAACTCCGGAAAAAAACCCCGAAAAAACCCTGGTAAATAAAACCCTCCTGGAGAAATTGATTTTTATCTATTAAAAATAAGTTAGAATAAAAAAATATATTATTATGTGTTACGTTGGGTGGTTCTAGCTTGAGTTGGGTTCAGCTTGGGTTATTTATAATAATTTTATCTGGGGAGTTTTTCTTATAGAGGTTTTTTTTCTAGGGGTTTTTTTTCCTGGGTTTTCTTTTCCGGGGGTTCTTTTTCGAGGTTTTTTTTAGATTCATTTAAAAATGTCCTTCATCATTGATTTTTGTGAAATGTTAAATTTTAAACCACAACTATATGAAGTTACAGCAAACGCAAAAAAGCATTTCGCGCTTTATCAACTACAATTTAAAAGTAACCCCGGTCAATATTCAAAAGCCCATAATTTTTTTATTTCTTAAGGATTTAAATAAATAATACTTTTGTATTGAGAGTAGGGACAGACCTTTTGTTGAAATGAGCTGACTATTCTACAGTTTTGCAAATAACTTTTTTGTAGGGCGGGTGAAAATTACCCGTTATTCAAAACGGTCCGCCATCTTGGATTTTTGTAAAATGTCAAATTCTGAGCCGGATCGAAAAAGGCTCATGCTTTATCTTTCCAAAAAATTACAGCATTTTGAAATCAAGCTATTCGATCAAAAGGTATAGCAAATTTAAAAAGTGTGCAAGGTTTTTTGGCCCACCCTATATATTTCCAAATCACTATTAAAAAACTGAGAATAATTTAATTAGTATATATTTATTACCGTCCGAATAATACAAGAAACAAATAAAAATATGAGGAAATAAAAATATATGTATATATGAATATTCACTCATTCAAGAATATGTTTTAGAAAAAACAACAAAGTGAATCTTGTGTCCGCAAATATAAATTAAAGTAACACTCCTGGCATATCGGACAAAGCGTTTTTGTTTCTCACTTCATTACGACCAGGCCTCCAATGTCTAATGGAGAATCCAGACAACTACAGACCTGTTTCATCCTTATTAGGAATCATCAGGGAGTCATAGGATTGTACTTGGTAGTTGAAGCTACACAGGCACCATGCACACCTCTCGAATTTAAAACAAAAAGTTTTTAATCCGCGGAGACGTAATACCTGTGTGCGCCACCTGCCTAATAAACCGAGAAACAAAAACGCCAAAATTGAAAAGTGCAGAAGACCGTAAATACAGAATCCTGTACTTTTCAGCAGGTTATAAAGGAGAAACCTGTAAAACCTGTAACATGACTCTTAAAAAGAGGTAACGTTCGCAGCAGCACCACCCCCAATTAGAGCTTCACACTACTCCTCCGGAGCCTTGCTGATGCCTTAAAATTAGGGCCACGTAGGATGAAGCTCCAATTGAGGGCGGTGCTGCTGCGAAAGTTACTTCTTTTTAAGAGTCATGTTTACAGTGACCTTTTATTTTTACAGATTTCTTCTTTATAACCTGCTGAAAAGTACAGGATTTTGTATTTACGGTCTTATGCACTTTTCAGTTTTGATGTTTTTGTTTCTCGGTTTATTCGACAGGTGGCGCACACAGGTATTACGTCTCCGCGGCTTAAAAACTTTTTGTTTTAAATTCGGGAGGTGTGTATGGTGCCTGTGTAGCTTCAACTGCCAGGTACAATCCTTTGACTCCCTGATCATTTCTAATAAGGATCAAACAGTTTGGAGGCCTAGTCGTGATGAAGTGAGAAACAAAAACGCTTTGTTCGATATGCCACGAGTGTTACTTTATTATTTTTTAGGTTTTCCTAAGGCTCAGAAAAGTAGAAAACAATTTGCCACTTAAGGCCTTTACCTTAGATTAAATACAGAAAAGATACCCGATGCTTACGAAGACCGGTGATAATATTATCTGAGAAATCTTGGTTTGGAAGCCGCGAGAGGAATCGATCATTCAACAGCCAAAGTTCAAGTTCAACAGTTCAGGAATGACCGCGGCAAAACCAGTGCTCGTTCTGCCATTCTCCTGTTCATTTAGACTTGTTTTCGCGCACACCCTATCTCCGTTTCTTCCCCTCTCTAACGAATTTATTCCAACTCATTGTTATAATTGGTTTTGTTCGGTGTTGGCAAATTTTGTATATAAACAGTGGTTATTATTTGCCAAGGCGTTTTCGGCTAAGATATCTTTTCTTTATTTAATCTAAAGTCTTTGCACCGAAATAATAGCGTACTGGATACCTGAGATCCTGGTGATCTACCGATTTCTTTTATTTTTATGTTATTTACCTCCCTCAGAGATGCATTTTTGGTAATAGGAACTTTTGTGTGACGCTTCCGGGTAAGCCAGAAAATGTTTTCAAAATCCTTTGATGTTTAGGTCAGTGGTTTTTTGGAAATCAATCAGTTAAGGTCACCCTTTTAGTTGAAATTTTATTATTCGGTGACCTTAAGCTCTTAGAATTTGACTTTGGCAATTTAAGAAAAAAAAGGTTGACGTTGAAGTCAGGTTAAAAAAATAAAGGGTGTTTCTTAAATATTGCAAAACCATTAATCTAAATATAAAACAATGTTAAGAGTTGCTAATGATTTGTGGCTTATCCAAAAGAGCCACACAAATGTTTCAATTAACAAAAATACTTTTCTGACCGGGGACAACAAGATATCAAAAAATTAAATCGGTAGCTCGCCAGGATCCTATGTATCCAGTGCGATATCCATGACGCAAGGCTTCGGAAGCCGGTACCTAAAGGTTCGCCATATTATAATTGCGTAGGAAATGTATATATAGTTTACGAATATATCTATCTAACGGCTTACGAAGCCTTTCGTTAGTAGGGAGTAAAAACCAAACCACCGCGTAAACGTAATGTAACTCTGAAATTCAGCACTCTCGTTGCTCAGATCCGACAGAAGTTGTCAATCTTACGTCGAGCGAGACTGATTTTCATGAGATATGGGCGCTATCGACGCTAGAGTGGCGTCTCGTTACGTCGCGTCGCCAGATATGGTAGCTGAAATCAAGTTAGTCGAGGTGGAAACGCCCATCTTTGCCGGTTGTCACCAATGAGAGCGCTGGATATCAGAGCTACCTTACGTTTACTTGATGGTTTGACTTTTACTCCCTAATTTCTCTGTAAAGCCTTTACACTTGTCATGTAACCGAAGCGCAATATAAAAATGACTTAATTTTTATCAAAATAATGTTTACCAAAGCCTTTAGATGTGGATTTTTAAATAATTAGCACTTAATCATGCTAATATGTTCTTTATGTTTAAAACCTTGCGTACGTTCCGGTCGGTCGAAAAAAATATACAGGGTGGATTCTTTTAACGGAATGGTGCTTCTAGCGGCTTTAAGGAAGAGATTTTAAAAAAAGCTAAAAGCTAATCTTTAATGATTTTTTTATAGACTTTCTGACCATGAAAAAAAAATGGGCCTCCAACTGGAGTTCCAGGGCCTACCAAGTAATTTTTTTTTAAATGAGAAGGTGCCACTTCCTGTTAAAAAAAAACCTAACGCACTAGCTTTTTTTGACATTTGTCAACCAATGTGTCAGAAATTCAGAAAAGAAAGAAAAATATTTTTTTGTCAATTGTTTTAGCTTCAAAAAACGACATAATTCTCTATTTACCAAGCGGAATAAAGAAAATTCCAAACAACGACATTATTACCTACCACTTGTGGCACCTTTTTGGAAAGCGCGGTAAAAGACAAATTCGACTAAATAATTTTTGTCAAAATTTTTAAAAAACCGAATTTTTGTCAATTGCTTTAGCTTCTTTACTATGTGGAATAAAGAAACTACCACACAAGGATATTATTGGCGTAAAATTTTTAACACATGGGTTAACAGATGTCAAAAAAATTTATTTAATCAAATTAATTTTTTTTAACAAGTTTTCCAAAAAAGTGCCACAAGTGTTATTTCCTCATGGAATAAATTTTTATAGACCCCGGACCTTCAGTAAGGGCCCCCAAATGGTCCTCCAAAAATGTTCTTGTGTGATATTTTCTTTATTCTGCTTAGAAAATAGAGAAATATATATGTAGTTTATCTTGCAACTAAAACAATAGACAAAAAAAATATTTTTTTTAATTTTTGACACATTCCTCCATTTGGGAGCTTCAGTTTGTCAAACAACCACTACCATGGGGCGATTCTTCCAGAGTTTTCGAAACACATTACAATCACAACGTAAGGGATTTGGAGCTTGCGGCAGTGGGAAATTACCACAGCAAAATGACATTGACGGATTAAGTTAAAATTTAAATTATTTTCATTTCATTGGAAGCTCATTCGCTTTTGAAGATTTATACAAATTGACACAGACTTTTCTTTTAATTTGGATTTGGATCAACTCTATGAAGAATTTTCTGTTTTGAAACCAATGCTGCCAGAAATTTGCAATAGTAGTAAATTACCAGGAACAATAAAGAAATGGGATCAAATTTTTGAATCCAATCCAATTAAAAATTTTCTTACAATAGTACAATTTGCGTTTAGCATTTTTGGATCAAATGCAGAATCAGAGAGAATATTTTTATTATATACAGCAGCATGGCGAGAACATTGCAATAGGCTGACAAAAGAATATGTAAAATCTGAACTGCAGATCAAGCTACACATTTTCTTGCAAAGATTTTTATGTTTATGCTAAAAATAATTTAAAACTGAGAGCAGCAAAACCGAACGGTAAGTGCCAGTTTTAAAACCTATATTCAGTTATAAAAATAGGATTTTTGCAAATGTTTTTGTGGTTTTGGAACTTATGGTTCGATGATGAAAATAAGGTTTTTAGCAGATGTTCTAAGCGAATTTATTGAATTTATTTTATTTATTACGTTTAGTAGTTAAAATTCTTGTTCCTATAAATATAAAAAGTAGCATTTACGAAAAACTTTGTTTCCCGCCTTAGATATGTAGGTATCTATGTTCAAATAAAAACAAATTTATAATGAGAATGTCCTGTTTTTCACAAAATTGTCCTGGAAATTTGGTAACAATGTCCCGCAACACAGATTTTTAAACATGGCAACCCTATTCACATTACTCGACCCCAGAAAGCCCTATAAATATACATACCAATTTTAAACGAAATCAGAGATACACTACACCTCCCATCGAAAAGGTGGGGGGGATCGTCATATCTTCATAACATCACTTTCTTAACGACCTCTCTGTCCAAATCTCAGTATTGCATTTTCGTTTCAGATTTGGTTAAAGAGTTATAAATTTTAAAATATATTAACCACCTACCCATCCTCTTAATCTCCCCCACCAACTGCATATTCAAGCAGCGTTCGTTCAAAAGTTATGAATTTTTGAATTTTTATATGTCATTCCAGTATCTTTTTCATAGAATTGTATTCTCACCGGAGTTACAAACGTATACAAATTTAAAATTGATCGGATATATGGAAGTTGGTCCAAATTGACTTGCAAGATTTGTGCCAAATATGCTAGCTAACTAACTAACATTCAAACATACATGTGAAGTTAAATAAAAGCTTGTTATAAGATTAAACTATTGTTTATCATAACCATAAACTAATTATTTATTTCAAATCACAGAGCAATATGAATTTTTTAACCAAAATATTTCTGAAATAACGTTGATATAGAATATTGGAAGGTCCAAAACTTTTTATGCTAATCAAAAAAAGCGATTTAAATGGAAGAGAATATCCAAAATATTTACCGAAAACTTCTTATTTTAAATCAGAAATCTTCATTTCTTTGCGACTGCATTTCAAAGTTTCTTTGGGATTAGGTACACGAAAATTTTTTCAAAACATACTTCTTTACTGCACAATAGATTTCTACTGTCGCATTTTAAGTACCTATTTGCTCAGGAAAATAATTTTAATTTTTTTCAGTTATTGTGCGTACCGATTTACCAATTATAAATTAAATTATGCATTTTATTTACAATATTATAGTAATAGTTACAATAGATATAGAGACTACAATACTATTCAACTGTTCCGTTTTCAAATATTTTTGTAAAAAAAGGTAGGTAATGCATCCACAGAACGGCCATTCCAGGGAAAAATTTAATTTTCTTTAAACAAGTCAGTAATGCCTAACCTATTGAAAACTTTTTAAAATTTCACAAAAGAAAATATTAATACGGCAACTTATGGCAGGCAAAATTGGTAGTGACAAAATAAAAAGTTTAATGACGCTTCTGTTATTTTATAATAGTATGCAATCAGTTTAGGGTTAACTTTAACTGTAGGTAGAACTTGTGGCTCCGAACAAGAATTAGTAATATATATTTTTGTAAACTCTTTCGTTTCAGAGATATTTGCATTTAACAATTGTTAATATTTTCTGAAAAGCACCCTTTACTACGTGGTAGAAACATCAATTTTAAAAAACAAAACTTTGACAACTGCAAAATGCTCGACAAAAACCTAAAATATGTTCGTATTTGTCCATGATACAATAGACACTTAAAGTATACGTATCGCGTTCGAAATAAAGCCAAAATACACTAAATTTTTGACTTGCTCATGCCATGTTTCGAACGATGCCCGCTTTTTTTATGGATGCGATAACACAAAAGCTGACAGCAATCGATGCGTACGGAGTGATGAACGTATCGTTACGTCCATTCCAACGCACGCATCGATTGCTGTTAGCAGTTCTGTCATCACACCTTCAATAAAATGAGCATCGTTCGAAACATCGCATAAACAAGTCAAAAATGTAGTGTATTTTGGCTTTATTTCGAACGCGATACGTATACCGATACCGATGCGTTGAAATATTTACTTTAAGTGTATAATACGTAGCGATTCAAAATTCATCTAGATCCGCGCATGATCTCACCTACGGACAGCTTATACCAGTTCACCTACAAATATTAAAATTTGAGGAAAGTTTGGGTTGATAACGGAGGAGTTCATCAAGAATAGATTTTTACCCCTAAATTATTTTTTTATTAAATACTGAAAACTCAAATCTATTTTAAACTGTACCCATCTAAAATAATTCTTAAAAATTACTAAAATCACCTAAAAAATTATCAAAATCCAGCAAAAAAAACAAGATTTTTTTACCGATTTTCACAAATGGCGTACCGGCGCAAATCAGGAAAAGAAAACAGTATAGCGGCAATCATTTCTTAATTTACTGAAAACCTAACCATTTTGAGGGTAAAGAGATGCCTTAGCTCTATAGATGTCAGATACATTTATATTTTGAAATTGGCCACAACTGCATTGATTATTTGGCCACGATTGTCTCGAGAAACGTTAAAAGAACGTAAATTAATTAACTCTAGTTAATTATCAACGTTTTGGCGTCGTTGGTCCGTCGTTCGTTGAGGTCGTTGAAAACCCCATAATATTTCAGTAAAAATAAACGTTCTTAGATGGTTACCAAATTTACGTTAGTTTATAACAAGAAGTGGCATCATTTTCTCGTCCATCATATCGGCCATTGCACAAACGACTAGTTTTTGTACTTTATGCGACGTTAATTTTAGTGTATTCTTTAGTTATCGCTACTAAAGCAACTAACAATTGTTACTTGGGTAGCGGGTTAGAAATTTGTTTTTTATAAAAATCCAAAAACACATCTACAAAGATTTTTAGTAGCTAAAATTTTCGGCACGGGCCCTCAGAAAGGGGTCTATTCACATATAACTTTTTTTTTCAAATTAGAAGGCCCTGCTTGCGGCATTTTGTTGAAATGCTTATCGAAAAGGAAAAACCATCATCAATCAATCAATCCATGTGTCAAAAATCCCCAAAAAATTATTTTGTAAAGGCGCATTTACACAGACAAACTTTTCTTTGATGTTGAAATGCCGACAAACATTTACACGAGCCTCTTGAGCAAAATGTTCAAAGAAATGTTCGAGCAAAATCTCGTACAAAAAAACACACGTAAATTTTGGAAAAAATGTTGAGCAAAATTTGTTTGAAGAATTGGGGGTATAAAAATTTCTTACAAATTCAAATTATATATTGTAAAGTTTTGAAATAAGGTATTTTTAATCAAGTGCTTTCCGACGGAAAAACGATTTGATGCCGAAATTCACATTTTACCTCATAAGCAACTTGGATTGATCTGATTTTTATAGGGGATATGCCAGTATTCTTGTAACTTTTTTGGGGTTGGTAAAAAAAACAGGATAAAAAAAATGATAATTGGCACTTATTTATTGTTGTTGCATGTAAAATATAATGATAAAAATTTACGTTTAAAAGAATATCCCTTTATTTTACTTCCTAGTTTAATCTTTTACAATAATAATTAAGTCAAATTAAAAAACCTATATACATTTTATTAAATCTCAAATATATGAACAAAAGCACGTTCGGTTTAAATAATACCCGTTTATTACCCACTTTTACAACCCTACGAACCCGACCCTTGTCTAAAAAATATAATTTTGCAGTAATTTAGTAGACTTTGTCGCCGATCTATCATCCCGCGTTTTGGATTTCACAGGTAGTAGGCCGGCCACCTTTGCATATTGTTGGTTCAGTGTCAGTAATCGACCTTGATTACTACATTAAATTGTCAGTAAATATCTAATATCTTCAGCATTTTCATGAACCTTTTGCTTTTTTAAGCAACCCTTGGGACCTTAAACTAACTAGGTAAATCTGGTGTGAGGAATTAACAAACAACAATAAAAGCTAAGGGTAAAGTAAACTTACAAAAATATGTTTAAAAAAAATATCCCTCCCCACCACCCCTCATAGTCGTGAGGCGCGGATTACCGCTTAAAAGTGCAATTTTTGAGTTTTTTGCCGATATTTAAAAAACTCAAAATTTTTTTGGAAAAGAAAAATTTTCCTGGTTTTTTTTTTTGTCTTTAGGAAAAAACCCTTAGAAATAAAAAAAAACTCGCAAGAAAATCTCAAAAAAAACCCCGTGCAAAAAAATCCGGGAAAAACCGTAAGAAAAAAATACTATAAGTAACCGTAATCCATGTGACAAAACTGATAGTAGAGCCAATAATAATGTTTCACTTGCCGTCGGCTTTTTTTCAAAAGTTGGTGTTCCATTTTTTTAAAGAATTGAGATCACTATTCACTGATGTGAAATTTTATTTATTCTCATCTTTAAAAATATGTTTCCAAAATAGATAGCAATAATTTGCTCAAAAACTTACCCGAACTAAATGTTCAAAGAAAAGCTCATAAAAATGTTCACGAAAACAATTTTAGATCTTTTGCACGAGCTGTTGTTTGAGCATGTTCGTCTGTGTAATTGCGCCTTAAGAATTTAAATGAAATATTGGATCCAGCGGGCGTCCACAAAAATGCTTCCATATACCTTCCATTTTCTTGTCTTTTAGAAATCTGAAAAATTTAATGTCACGCGAAAAACCTTTTGTCTAGTTGTCGACACCTCCTGCGGGGACCTGTAAACACATCGTAAATATCAACGGTATCATAGCGCTGCAGGCGAAAATTGTGAAGAAATTAATGGTTTCAAAGCGCAGCTCGTGAAAATTTTCAAGAAAATTACACTAAAATGCCATTTTTAACACAAAATTAAACTAATACCATAAATATCAAAGGTGCTATAGCGCCGCAATTTATGCCCTACTTTTGATTTTCTAAATATTTTCATAAAAAATTAAAAGCCAGGGTAGAGTACGTATAATTTTTGTAGTTTTAAAAATTATAGATAACAAACCAACCACAAACAAAACCTAATAATAATATAATATAATAATAAACAGTTTATTTATTAAACAAAGGAAATAATTATACAATAGTATTAAATAATTACAATAAATAAACAGAAAAACCACAAAAGATAATTATCAATTATTAAGATTTTTTATCTTAGCCTAACGATTTTTTCTAAATTTTATTTAATAATAAATTTAATATAATTGTTTTTTTTATGTTTTTAATAAAAGTAAATGTTAATTTGGTTAGGAGAAGATGGATAGACATAAATGTCTATTTGAGTCTTTTCTAGTGTCATAATCGGTGTAGGTCATATCCGGTAGTTCGTAATAATCAGGAATAGAATAGGGTCGCAATTTGGTAAATAAAAGTCACCTTCGGGAACTTTTAAAATGGTAAAAAAATATACATTTATATATTCTTTTTTAGGAATTAGTCGCAGTTTAAGTTGCTCTTTTTAAAAGATTAGGGAGCTCTTCACGTCTTATTTCCCATAACCATTTTTTTATTTTAGATTTAAATAAGTAGACTGAATTTATTGTTTAAGGTCTGATGGTAAAGGAGCGTGAATAAAAGGGCTGATGTAGAGAAAAAAACCTTTGAGACAAGGTTGTTCGAACTTAAGGTACAACTCCAGTTTTTTTTTCTTGGCGGGTGTGTAGAAGTGCGTGACTGGAGTGAGGGTGTCTTTTTTTATTGTCTAAGCACAACACTTTTTAACACAACACAAATTTCAACGAAATCGAGCGTACTTCAACTGTACCTTCCTTCACACTCATAGAGTAGGGGAGAGCTGTCAATTTTATCACACTATATTCTTATATTGTCACCGCAACTATATGAGCTTGTCAAATTTGAAGCCGATCGGATGTCGGGAAGTTGGTCAAAATTAAGTTGCAAGATTCCGCCCGATCAAACATAGTTACATATATAGAATGCATAATGGAGGCTAAATTTTGGATGTAGATATTTTTTAAGGGAACTTTTTTCGGAGCAATCCTAATTTTTTTGTGAGCTCTCCTGTTTTTGTTATCATAGGGTGCGTATATCTCAGTGGCGATCTCAGGGGGGGGGGCAGGCGATTGCCTCCCCCCTTTGCTCTAGAAAAAAGTATACATCAAAAATGCTGGTGGTAACCTTGAAGTCTTTGGGGAGATAAAACGAGAAATTGCAGAAAGTTCCTTTAAGGACATTCTAGAATCCCTCCACAGTATTTTGGGACAGTTGGATTTTCAATTTGTCACACCGAGAATAAACAAATGCATAAGGTACTTACTGCGAAACCCATTGGAAATACAGAACAGAATTATAGATTTTCTATTTATAAACAAGATTTATACAACGTGAAGCCAAAATCAAGGCAAAATAAACTAAAGTCGTTTCTAAATACTATAAACTATTTGATTAATCCAAAACACAAATTATTTTATTGGGCGAAGGCAGTATTTGGAAACAATATTAGTCAGAAGTAGGTAAAAGCTTCAATCAAAACATACCTGATAACCTTTTCGAGGCAATAAACAAGTGTGGCGATATTTTTTCGCTGATAAGAATATTCTTGGATGTTTGCCAGGTATCTTATGTTTGAGATATGAGATATAAAACTTAAAAAAGCTTTTTAGACCTCAAAAAAAACGTATTTTTACTATTACTGTACAAATGCAATCAAAGTCAAAAATTAAATACCTTGAAATAATACTATACCTTCATCTGAAATGGAATCAGCATGTTTCTTTTGTCTGTGGCAAGATAAGATCGCTAATTCCCAACTTTAAGCATTTAAAAAATTATTTTGAAACCGAGAACCGTAAAACATTGTATTTATCACTAGTTCAGTCCCATCTTTCGTATGGAATTTTAGTCTGGGGGGACATGATGTACATATAGCCCACTTAGAGACCGTAGAGAGCTGGATTATCAAGATTATTTTTAGTAAGGGAAGACTTTATCCAACTGACGCACTTTACAAAGAATGTCATCTCTTCGATCCGAGGCAACTATATGCAAAAAGTGTTGTGCTTCGACAATTTAAAAAAAAAAGACACCCTCACTCCAGTCACGCACTTCTAGAACACCCGCCAACAAACAAAAACTGGAGTTGTACAAAAAGAAACGGCTTAAAGAACAAGCTTTTATTAAATACACTCAAAAGTAGAAAATAATTTTTTATCTTTCTTATACCATAATAAAAGCGATCGGCGCAAATTAAAAATTTTAACTTTGCGGTGACAAAAAGGGAACTACAAAAGAAGAACTAAATTCTTCTAGTGTTCGAATGATAAACATAATGCTTTCATCTAAAGAATCTGAGAACGGGTGAGATGCCGTGCTTGCCAAGCCTTTGAAAATGTCCTTAGGTTACAGAGTAACAACTTTTCGTTTCTTAGGTGAATCGTCGATGTGACCGATATACGATTCCTAAAGATAAAATTTTGAATTTGCGCCCATCGCTTTTATTATGGTATAAGAAAAATAAAAAATTATTTTGTACTTTTGAAAACTAGGGGTTATCTATCTCAAAAATATATAGTTCAAAGCTTACATATTTCTTTTCTTGAATATGCAATTTATGCTAACTCTGACGACGTTTTCACGTGAAACTAAATACGTTTTCAATACTGTTCACTTTTCGGATTTTATGAAGCGATTTGAACACAATTTAAACACCATTTGAGCTTTTTAAATTTGCCTGATGTATTTTGACGTTAGTTTTTGGCACTTTTATTTCTTTGTTTGCTTTTTTAAAGCCAATAAGTTTACAGCACAATAGTATGATTAACATAAAGGCATATACCTACCCACTTTTTGCAGGAATGGTGGAAGCGCCAACAGCATATTATTGGTGTCATCAATCAGTTCAATACGATACCCGTATTCATGCAGTTGGATTCCGATACGATCACGGTATTGAACTTGAGCAGATTTAATAAAAAAAAAGTTCGATTCGCCGCATTTCGTCGTCAAAAAATGTACTTATAAAATGCTTTTTGATTTAAAGTTAAGTTTTTATTTTATTTTTATTTTATTCCTTCAGTTTCTACTAATACTTCATTGTCTAGATTATAAAATAAAATAGAGTTTTTATTGATCAAATTTGTGTGGACTAATGCATTTTTCTTGTAAGATACGTTTCTACGATTCCGAGAGGAAATAATTTTAAACGTAATTATCTCAAGAACTTTGAAGTAAAGTACCACTAAATCTACTTCATTTCCTCTATAAATTCTGGCAGTAAAACCTACCCCTCGAAAGTTGTATTGATGTGTTTCAGCTTTGTTTAGAAATCATACTCTGAATACCCAAGGGACATCTCAATTTTTATTACCGCTTTCAGAGCAATTTTTCCCCTTTGGAAGAAAATTTTAGCACGCCTGTAGCTTTTAAATCGTAAAATATTTTATATTTCGGTTTAGTCAAATATATATACTTATATTATATATATATATATAATTTATATTTTCAAATTTTTCGCTTGGTATTCTCTGATGGAAGACAAACATAATATTTTTTCCTCACATAATATTTACGCATGATATGTTCTACAAAATTCCCTATGACATAAATGATAAAATAAAATATAAGTTTTTCTAAAAGCACAAAACAAAGACGGGCCACTGTATTTTTTTTGTACGAAAACCAGACTCTCTCTGTAGATGCTGGTTACATCAGTTTAAATGTAGGTAAATAGAGCAAATTCTGAAAATAGCTTGATAGGAATCACCCAAACAGTTTTTCAATTATTCAATTTCATGTTCATCAAAGTACTTTTAAGATAAGGCATTTTTTGTAATTTTTTGAGTCAAACCTTTTTATCTTTTTTAACCAAAACCAAAAAAAAAAAATCAAATATTATTAGTGGTTCTTAATTCTCAGTTACTCTTCTTCATTTTGCATATTTTCTTATTTAAATGGGTTTTTGTACTTCCAACGATATTGGCATTAACCTATATGCATGCCGCCTATGCTAAAAATCCAATAAATATCCACTATTTTGCTAATTTTTAAATATGCTCGTAAGATACCTAATACTAGTACCTAGCTATTCACCCATATGCTCAAAAGCTGGTTGTTAAACAAGAGCGGCTGTCACAGGTTAAATCCAATTTATAAAGTCAAATTAACTACAGGCCATTGCTTAAGTTACGACATTCATCTTTAACGGCCTACGCAAGGTGCCCCCCCCCCCAAAGCCATTGAATATCACCTCTCACAGAAAGATTGAATTTGTTCTAGGGACTATGATGTTGTTCAAGCTCTCCCAGCAACAATTTCTTCATACGCCACTGGTCACCTCTCATTCCTTATCTTTTTTACATAGGCTATCATAGCTTTGTTATCACAAATGCTTAAGTTAAAACAGTTGCAAAAAAAACAATTTTTACAATTATCCCCAGAAAACCAAGACAACCAAATCAATGAGCTAACCTAACCCAATATTAAAAAGCACTAACCAACGCAACCCAAGCATATAAACGGTGAACTGTCGTAACTTTAGCCCCAGCCTGAAATTCATATGTCGGAATTACTGTAAACTTGAATCCACATCATTTATTTTTTGTTGTTCTCTCCATCAAAGATTGTATGTATTATAGAAAAAACTTCCACAAAATATAAAAAAAGATGGACATTTGACGAAAGAACGGTATTCTAGAGATAATTTTTGACAGTATTTAGTAAGACTTCCCAGAATTTCCCAAAAATGAATGCCTGATTTAAAACATATAATTTTAATGTATAGGACTCTTTTTCATGAAAATTGTATCCAAAATAACTTTCCTAGTAAAATTGTGCTAATTACATAATTATCTTTCATTTTACTAAATTTGAAAGAAAATATTTTAGCTTATATTAAACATGAAAAGAATGTACGAGACACGCACGAGGTGTGGCTAACATAAGCATTTCTAGGAAATTTGGGCAAAACCGTATGCCACGCCGCGCCGGTGTAAATGGGAAACCCCGAGTGCCGACCCGCTTCAACACACTATGCGTGGACACGCGGCATGCGTTGGTGTGCGTAGAGGTTTAAAATTTAGATTTATTGGCTGTGCTTGTTTTGTAAATAATAAATTAAAAATAGTCGTTACTTATAATTTTTTTTAAAACAGCAAAGTAAATCTCCTGTCCGCAAATAAAAATTAAAGTAACACTCGCGGCATATCGGACAAAGTGGTTTTGTTCCTCACTTCATTACCACCAGGCCTCAAATGTCTAATGGAGAATCCAGACACCTACAGACCTATTTTATTCTTATTACGAATCATCTGGGAGTCATAGGATTGTACCTGGCAGTTGAAGCTACACAGGCACCATGCATACCTCTGGAATTTAAAACAAAAAGTTTCTAATCCGCGGAGACGAAGTACCTGTGTGCGCCACCTGTCGAATAAACTGAGAAAAAAAAACATTTTAGTTTTTAGTTTTGCGCAACAAGCCTCCTCCGGAGCGATTGCTTGCTGATGCCTTAAAATTAGGGCCACGTAGTATGAAGCTCCAATTAGGGGCGGTGCTGCTGCGAACGTTACCTCTTTTTAAGAGTCATGTTACAATGACCTTATACTTTTACAGGTTTCTTCTCTATAACCTGCTGAAAGGTACAGGATTCTGTATTTACTGTCTTCTGCACTGTTCAATTTTGATGTTTTTTTTTCTCAGTTTATTCGACAGGTGGCGCACACAAATACTGCGTCTCCGCGGATTACAAACTTTTTGTTTTAAATTTGAGAGGTGTGTATGGTGCCTGTGTAGCTTCAACTGCCAGGTACGATCTTATGACTTTCTGATGATTTCTAATAAGAATGAAACAGGTCTGTAGTTGTCTGGATTCTCCATTAGATATTAGAGGCCTGGTCGTAATGAAGTGAGAAAAAAAACCGTTACGGTATGCCACTTTGACTTATAATTTTTTATTAAATACAGCATGATTCATATTCACATACAGGTCTTATGGCAGGAGGCAAATGCGTAACCCGCTTTAACGAATTTAAGAATATTATTAATTAGAGTAGCTCATAGAGCTAAATTTCGCCTTTTAAGTTTGGTTGTAACGAATCATTTCTTTTAAAGGATCTTATTTATTTAATTAAACGAGGATTAAAGACTGCCTCAGAGACCTTATTTTATGTTATTACTATTTTCCTAATTATAAAATTTCCTACATTGTTTGCACAGGACTTAGTAGTCAATGGTAATATTGTGTATATAAAGTGATTTAATAAAAAAAACAAATAGGTACTGAACACGATTTTGATTTTTGTGTTTATGTTTTTATTGCAAATGCTAATTTAAAAATTTATTTCATAAATTAATAAATATGCTTGTTCAGTGGTAAAGAATGACTATTAACAAAAAAACTGATAGGATCCTTAACTTTTTCTTCTGACCTCAACCCCTTTTCTAATAATCGTAGCACTGTTTGCTCACGAAAAATCGGCAGAACCGATTTTGTTGAAATTTCACAATATGTATATAGTATGTGACGTGTATTGAAACATAGGCTTTTTTTTCTTTGACATTTCGCTCAATGAGAGCTGTCAAATGACATTATTTTTGGATACCGTGAGCAACTTCGCAGGTCGACCGCTAGTTAAGTATATTTTGAAATATTTCCATGAGGATTTTATAGAAATTTTGAAGCTTGCAAAATGAAAATGGTGGTCGTGAGGGCATGTGGTTACATACCTAATTACGGATTTAGAAAATAATTTCCAAACGGGTATTTTAAGGTGTATTAAAATCTAGTGCAAGCTCTTTAATAGAGAGGTGGCAGTAAAACAAAAAAGCTTGCTCATGTGTAACTAACTAACTGTTAAGATGATCATCGGGTTTAAGAAATGGAAATTGCAAGGATTTGTTAGAAGTCTCATAAGACAAGTGTGATTCTGGAAAATTCCAGCGATCATTTTTTGAGTAACTTCAAGTAACAAGAATACACTGATAATAAATTTTTTATACAAAAAAATAGTTTGCGTTTGTGAAAGGTGGTGCGTGAACGGTAATAATACGTTTACCTCGTGAGCTCGGTACGTTTAGGTAGGTTACTATATAGACACTCTTAGAACCACTGTCTTAAGGGGTGAAGGTAGTAACTGTCGATAGCCTTAAGTCTTCGACGCAGTGATTAGGCATTTTCGTAACTTACCAAAAACGAATTAGGAATACTTAGAACTATTTAAAATACTGAAATATTTTTCAAAATTTAAAAATTAAAATTTTTATGCTTACTCCCGGAAAACCCAAAATTTATATTATGATTACGGTAGCGCGTGCCACTTTTATGAGCTCAGTGAAGCTACAACCCTCCCTCAACCAAACTCAATTTGGATATTGCAAAAGTTATGTACTAATTATGCACTAATTTAGTATCCTTTAAAAAAAATCGTACTTATGAATAACGGAGTTGTTCGCACTTAACAGCGGGAGTTGTGGCTTGACGCTAAGCTGCACCCCCCCCCCCATAATTATGTACTAATTACGTACTCTGAAAGAAGGATACTTTTAGTTACAAAAACCATCAGTTTCTAAGATTTTTCTTTGTTTTTGATGGGGTGTGTAGCTGGACACCAAGGTACACCCACCTCTGCTTAGGAAAGCGATTCGACCAAAATCAATATAACTTAATTTTTTTTTATGAGGTGTCCCAATGAGCATTTTCAGAAACTTCTAGTGACATAAATTTATATACTTATTATAAAGAGGTTTCCATTGATACCCTAGGGTATTTAGAAGTTTCCTACAAGAATTGAGTTTGTATATTTGTTTTATTAAAGGCTCTAAATTGATGGTATCCTAAATTAACATAAAACCAGCATTAACAATATTTCCACGGACATCTTTATAAAAATTAAAGTCATCGGTAACAAATGTTATATAAATTGATGTAAACAATGTTTGCACCAACATATTTATAAAAATATAAGTCATCGGTGACAAAAGTTACATAAATTGGTGGTTAAAATCTTTCTTTCAACCCATCTATAAAACCGTAAGTGACTATCAATTAAAGATATATAGATTGGTTTTTAAAATGTTGCTATCAACCCACTTATAAAAACTTAAGTAACCAACAACAAATTTATATAAGATAAGATTGAAAATATTTCGAGAGACACTTGAATCAGATATAAGTAAAGAATTTGAGTATTTCTCCAGAGTATGGTTCAGGTATGTAGACGATGTGTTTGCAGTATTCAAAACTAAAGTAACTAGTGTTGAAAATTTTATGGAAAAAATAAATAACAAATTTACCACAATTAAATTTACTTATGAAACAGAGAACAACGGTACACTGCCATTTCTAGACACTTTAGTTATAAGAAATAAAAATAAATTGGACTTTCACCTATACAGGAAAGGACCGGCCACCAACAGGTATATTCTAAATGACTCTTTTCATTGCTTACAACACAAGCTTGCAAGTTTGCACTTTTTAACATATAGATTAGTAAATTTCCCCTTAAACAAAGAAAGATTTGAAGCAGAAAAGAATAGGATTAGGAATATAGCTGTCGAAAACGGTTACGACGAAGGCTTAATAAATAAGCCGATAAATAGACATTCTTTCCTAAAGACCTTTCGGAATTCCTGCGACTTAAAATTTGCATCAATTCCTTATAATCCTAATTATACGAAAGGATTACAAAAAGTATTTAATAACACCGGTCTTAAATTAGTATAGCTTACTAGGAAATCCCAAGGATAAAACTACAGTTCTAGAAAAAAGTGGAATTTACGAAATTAGTTGCATGGATTGTGACAAAAAATATGTTGGCCAAACGAGACGCTCTATTCAAACACATTTTAAAGAACACTTAGCACACTTAAAATACGGAAAAACAGACAAGTCAAGTGTGGCCGAGCATGCTTTTGAAAACAATCATAGATTCATATTAGATAACCTAAAACTTCTAAAAAGTGTACCAAACAAAAACTTTTGAATGCATATGAAAGTATGGAAATCATTAAATCCAGAAATAGTTTAAATAAAGATAGAGGACCCATCCCGTTTAGTACACTTTATTCTTTGGTTGAAGGGAGATAGGATTAAAAATCGTGATCAATCACAAATTATTAGTCTTATCTCCGCCCACTAAAGGATTGTATATAAGATAGAGCGTAGATTAATTTATTTCATTGTTTATCGTCTCCTGATGATGCTAACGTTGTTAGCGAAACGCGCGTCGAGTGCAAAAAAGTGTAGTTTTGGTTTGTGGAAAACAATCATAACTTTGTTTTAACTTTTGGTTATTTTATGAAGGTTTTATAATATTTGCTGTAACTTTTATATAGACAAAAATGCTCATTGGGGTGTAGCTTGATATCAATGTACACCCCCTTCTGCCTAGGAGAGAGATTTGAAAAAAAATAATTATTATTATTACACGTTTATTTGAGAAAAAAAATTGAATTAGAAAAAAACATTGTTACAATAAATATCTATAATATATAAAAAAAATTTATATCTAAACATAAAAAAAGTAAAAATAAAACAAACGTACAGAAAGAAAAATTATCCCTCAAGCAATGGAATTGCTTGTGCGGGGGATCTTTGATTCTCAATCTAGCTGTTTTACATAATTATGTAAGATGTCTTTATTCGGTATGTTGTCAAATTAGGGTTATTTTGTCAAAATTTAGGAAAAAGTATGTCAAAACCGGGTTTTTTTGGCCAAATCAGTATTGTGTTTAATAAAAAGCATTTAAATACACAAAACCCTTATCATTTAAAATATTTAAGATCTATGAGATCGTTAAAAGCAGATCTACCTTTTTTAAAGATCCACAATTGTAGTTTCATTTTGGTATGGTTTAATGTTATTGATATCCTTTAGGTACTTCGGTAACATATTATACAATCTAGGGGCAAAGAAACTTATTTTTGAGGAAGAAAAAAAGGACAAATAAAGATCAATATCTTCTTAAAATTTTTTATATTTCTATTAGCCTACGCGTTTCGAAGTCAATCCTCCATTTTCAAGGCAAGACCTATAACAAAAGGAGAGAACATATTGTCAAAAAACCTAAAAATTAAAGTATGTACATACAACACAATTAACACATTAAAAATTTTCTTAAGGTACTCACATTTAATATTTTTGTATTCAACCTTCGCAGAAGTGACAATTATTTATGTACTTTCTTTATTTGGACATTGAAAACAAATAACAATTGAAAAGCGAATTTTTTTTCTCTTAAATTCAACACGCAGCAAACGTTAAGACAAAACGCGCTTATAATTGATTTTGTGAAAGCCTCTTCGAACTTGTTACCAAATTGAAAGCACCATCATACGTAAGTTAGGATTCACGAATCAAGTTTAACTGTTGTTTAAAACGGGGGGAGGGGGTATGTTTTTGTGGTATAAACAGGTAATGGTTTATCTGGGAAGAATGGGACACAGAGTTGTTATGAAAAATATAATCAGCCTCACAATTTCTACCTTATTTTTGTCATTTTACATAAGAACATACACCACTAAGCAACACCCAATCCCCCCTCTAACCCCACAATTCCCCATCCCTTTATCCATGACCAGTGTCTGAGAAGCCCATTTTAACGAGGATTGTCTTAAACTTATCAAGATTTTCGCAAACCATGGGAATGGGACAACCTAACAACTCTGCGTCCCATTCTTCCCAGATACACCATTACCTGTTCCTTCCTCAAAAACATACCCCCCCGTTTTAAACAACAGTTAAACTTAACTCTTGAATCCTAACTTACGTATGATGGTGCTTTCAATTTGGTAACAAGTTCGAAGACGCTTTCACAAAATGAATTATATCCTCGTTGTGTCGCAACGTTTGCTGCGTGTTGAATTAAAAAAAATCGGTTTCAAATTGTTAATTGTTTTCAATGTCCAAACAAAGAAAATACATAAATAATTGTCACTTCTGCGAAGGTTGAATACACAAATGTTAAATGTGAGTACCTTAGAAATATTTTTAATGTGTGTCCATGAGTTTTGTTTGCAATAGTCGGATACGCACCTTTGTTTCTTATGTGTACCGTATATGTAATAGACGGTGGTTGAATTTTTTGCTTTTTGATGTTCTGAGTTTCGAAACAAAACAACCAATATAATAATATAATGCCATAATAAAGTACCAAATTCTGGCATAGTACCAAATTGTGGCATAGTCACTTGTCGTCGAATCTCTGTCATACCCTGATATCAATCTTTCATAAGAAAAGGGGGGTGTGTCTTGATATCAAGCTACACACCCCATGAAAACAAAAAAAAATTAAGTTAGTACCTAAGTAGTATCAAATTATGGCATAATTATTTTTTTCCAAATCTCTTTCCTAGGCAGAAGGGGGTGTGCCTTGATATCAAGCAACATACCCCATAACAAACAAAAATCTTAGGAACCGATGGTTTTTGTAAACTAAATCTTTAAGAGTACATAATTAGTACAAAATTAGGACATAAATTATTAATTTTCATTAAATCTACCTCCTAAGCATGAAGGAGGTGAGGCTTAGCACCAAGCCACACCCTCCACCTTTTAAGTGCGAATTACCAGAGGCGTGTCAAACGCCCCCGCCACCCCCGCAAGGCGGGGGTCCACAGCATATTGGGGGCCTCTTAGCCGCCTTCCCTTAAAAAAAGCAAAAAAAAGAATATAATATATAAAAACAAATACGCACAAAAATATACTTCTCGGCTCCTTTAAAATTTAATATGTTTTGAATATTAATATACAGAGGGTACACGAGAGCCATTAGTTTTTTGGCTTTCTTTATAGATAGTTTTATTATATAGTATAAATATTTGTTATAATAAAATATACCCTAAAATGTCAGGGTTACACATTAAAGAGGGCCTCCGCATTATTTCGTTAACTTTCTTGTTGTTGAATAAAAAATATCGAGTAGAACAGGGGGAGCGCCCTAAAAAATTTTACGGGAGGGCCTCAGTAAAATCTGATTCACTTCTGCGAATAACTGCGAATAAAGGTGCTAAATTAGTACATAATTAGTACATCATTTGTACAATTTTCAAATTAAGTTTCGTTGAGGGGGGGGGTGTAGCTTGACCGAGCTACTTTTATGGCCAGTATTTGTATGGCATTTGGCGGCGCTGCGACTTTATTATTACTAAAACTGAATAGTTAGTATACTTGGTCTTAGATAACAACAGCATAGTCTAAAAATGTAAGGACGATTGTAGGCAGGTACCTATAATCGACTAAAAGTGGGGTAGTTCTATTTTTGGTCTCCAAAAAGGTTTTAACCTTAAACCTTTTTCTTTGGTACACAGCCTTAATTAATAATTCAATAATATTACCTACTCATTAAATAGTTTTTTCAAATGGATAACGTCAAGTTTTCGTTTGTTAATATTTTCTAAAGATTAAAGCACAATGAGATTTTCTATAAGATTTAAAATAAACTAGAATTAAGTGTCCTTTACAAAAACCAAGCTGAGTAGGTACTTAGCCGCTTCAAAAGAAAAATGTGAACAGCAATCGGAAAAGCACTTTTCTGACGTGAACGACTTGAAAAGAGCCACTTTTTGCCAATATCGACATTTAAAGGGACGTTAATTACACTTCCATACTTTTTTGCACTGTTTGCGTTTTATTTCTCTGAAAACTTCGTAGAAAAAAGTTAATTTGGGTTGATATTGCAAGCATTCTTAACAATAAAAAGGAAATCCAATAGCTTTCTATTGGTAAAAGTCTCTTTTTTATTTATAAAGTGTTTGTCCCCTAGAAGGGTAGGGCTGCGAAACAAAACAAGTTATGGCAGAAACGGCGCATGATGCGGCCTAATAGTGTTCACAATTAAAGATTAGCCGAGGTTATCAAAATTTAAAATTTTTTTTTGAGAATTTACAAAACATTAGGAATTCAAGTACAGACGATGGTGGGTTTGTGCCCTTATATAGACTTTAAACTATATTGCATGTAATAATTTCTAATTACATATATTTTTATAAAATTTATATTTAACTTAAATTAATAAGTGCTCCTCACTTACTTTGTTTATACGGGCCTCTTAAAGTGCTTTTATATTATTTATTTTACGATCGTTAGCTCAGTTTTACGAAAAATCTGTTGCTAACTAAGTTTTTAAACTAACACATTTAATGACATTTAATGAAGGACGTATAAACCCTCGTAGAAAGCGATTTTATTTAAACCCGTCCTTATATGAAAGCATTTTAAGGTGCATATAAACGTAGTAACTGCTAGTTTCTGGTGCAACTATCGCAGTTACTTTTGTTTTATGGCATTTTCGTAATAATTTTTGTCTTTCGCGAGTAAAATACCCTGCTAACAAATAATTTTTTTTTATAAATTTTGTAATGTTTGTTGGCTTAATCTAAATGACAACATTTCTTTAAAAAATATATTTTCTTGGTTGCAGGTTGTAGCAGTAAATTTCTTCTTAGGTGATTAGAGGAAAGTTTAAACTTGATCGTATAGCAGATCAGCGTTTAAATATTGCTAAATTTAATAAACTTTTTATTTACACAAATTGTGAATTTGTCATCAAATTAGATTTTGTAGGGCTATACCCAGGGGCTTGAAAAGACAAATTTGACCAAAATCATTTCAAATTACGAGGAAACATCTGTATTTTCAATACGTACTCCAATATTGAGATTATGTAACATATGGATAGCCAAATATTTTTGATTGATAAAGTGTGCATTTTAAAAATCTTGGCTATCTATATGCATAAAAATATTATGTACTGAAAAAATATAATATTGAAACGGGCACCGTCTTCCTTCTAGACTGACAAATATTATAACTGTGTAATGATTAATTGCTCGTCTAGATGGCTCTGGATAAATGCCGAAATGCCGACCACGCAACGATTATATTTTAAGTAACAGCACGCTTGATTGCCGCGTCTGGCTAGTAAGATGATATGTCGAAGCGGCTAGCCACCTATATGCCACCTTTAAGGAGTTTTTTCATAAAGAAACCCAACGATCAATTTACGAGGAAACATCTGTATTTTGAATACGTACTCCAAATTGAGATTATGTAACATATGGATAGCCAAATATTTTTGATTGATAAAGTGTGCATTTTAAAAATCTTGGCCATCTATATGCATAAAAATATTATGTACTGAAAAAATATAATATTAAAACGGGCACCATCTTCCTTCTAGACTGACAAATATTATAACTGTGTAATGATTAATTGCTCATCTAGATGGCTCTGGATAAATGCCGACCACGCAACGATTATATTTTAAGTAACAGCACGCTTGATTGCCACGTTTGGCTAGAAAGATAATATGCCGAAGCGGCTAGCCACCTATATGCCACCTTTCGGGATCCTTTCATAGAGCCATCTTAACTAATTAATGGCAGCACACTAGATTCCCTCGTCTGGCTAGAAAGATAATATGCTGAAGCGGCTAGTAACCTATACGCCACCCTTCGCGATTGTTTCGTAAAGCCATCTTAACCAATCAATGGCAGCACGCTTGATTGCCTCGTCTGGCTAGAAAGATAATGTATCGAAGGGCCTAGTCACCAATATGCCACTTTTTGGGATTCTTTCGTAGAGCCTTCTTAATCAATCAATGGCAGCGTACTACATTCCCTCGTCTTGCTAGACAGATAATATGCCGAAGTGGCTAGCTCCCTATATGCCACCTACTGGGATCGTTTCGTAAAGGCATCTTAACCAATCAATGGCAGTATACGGTTGATTGCCTCGTCTGGCTAGAAAGATAATATATCTAAGGGGCTAGCCACCAATATGCCACTTTTTAGGATTCTTTCGTAGAGCCTTCTTAATCAATCAATGGCAGCACACTAGATTCTCTTATCTGGCTAGATAGATAATATACCGAAGTGGCTATCCCCCTATATGCCACTTTCTGGGATTATTTCTTAAATCCATCTTAACCATTTCATGGCAGCACACTTAATTGCCTCGTCTGGCTAAAAAGATTATTTGCCGAAGCGGCTAGCCACCTATGTGCCACCTTTCGGAATTGTTTCGTAAAGCCATTTTAATCAATCAATGGCAGCGTACTACATTCCCTCGTCTTGCTAGACAGATAATATGCCGAAGTGGCTAGCTCCCTATATGCCACCTACTGGGATCGTTTCGTAAAGGCATCTTAACCAATCAATGGCAGTATACGGTTGATTGCCTCGTCTGGCTAGAAAGATAATATATCTAAGGGGCTAGCCACCAATATGCCACCTTTCGGAATTGTTTCGTAAAGGCGCGTTAACCAATCAATAGCAGCTCGCTTGATTTTTATTTCGTGCTTTATTTCTCTAACATTTTTGCGTTAGGCTAATTTAATTGAAAAATTTTTGCCTGCGGTGCCCTTTATCTTCTCACTCGAAACCAAGACCTCCATTTTAGAAAAACTGATCCCGTCTCTGTTTCTAAATTTTTTCGAATAAAAGTAGAGTATGACCATGGGGAAAATAATTTTTTTCTATGGTATGACGAAAATTTCGAGAAAGTTGAAGAAAAAAATACAAAAAGTGGCAGAGCTCAAGTTTTTCGTAAAAAAAAAACATTTTTTGTATAAAGACAGAGCCAAATAAATCTTTTCACCCCTTTTTGGGTGTTACAAATATTGGCAGCCCCTTATTTTTCGCTTTTACCCTCCCGCTAGTTTTGAAGAATTCGTTCGCTACATGTTTCGAGATCATGTCATAAAACACCTCGAAAATATCAAATGTAGTATAGGGCCAGCTTTATTTAAAATCAATAATATCGCAAGCACAAAGCTCTGCAGGAAAAACAGCGCCGTTTATTGATTTCTTTGGCTGCTAGTGCTAGCTGCATGGTTTGGCCGTTTCCGGATAGATGTCACTAGCAGAACAGAATGGAAAGAAGTTTAATTAAAAGCGAAGATATTTCTTTCTAATGTTAACAACCTCACGAGTTTATTGCTCAGTATCGTAAATAATGTACCCTGCCGCCTCCTTTAAGCAAGAAAAAGCTGTGGTTTGGACCTGAAAACATATAATTTTTAATTAGATTCTGTCCTCTTCTTGAGCACCACAATATCCCAATCTATTGTAAAACTCTTAGCGCGTAGCAGCCAACATTTCAGGGGTGATAGAGTTGCTCGCCTCCAAAATTTTCGCCCTCAACTCCTGTATAGTCGTTGGCCGTAAGTGAGGGTGTTGGAAAATTTTGTCGTGCCAACAACCCCATAGGAAAAAGTCTTTTGGCGCAAGATCTGGTGATCGAGGAGGCCATCGGATATTTCCATACGTGGAAATAATTTTATCACCAAATACCTGACGAAGGTAATTTGTAGCCTGGCGTGAATTGTGGGATGAACAGCCATCTTGCTAAAACCACAATTCGTCCAAATTTATGTTGAGTTCCCTCAACCGTAGTAAAACCTGGTGTTGGAGAAGATCAAAATATTTTTGGTTATTCAAATTCCCTTCAATGAAAAAGGGTCCAATAATGTGATCCCCGACAATACCGCTCCAAACATTTAATTTTTGAGGATGTTGCGTTCTAACACTTGAGTGCAGATGTCTATTTTCGCGGGACCAATAGCGGCTATTTTATGGATTGTGAGAGCTATGAAGTTCAAATGTCTTCTCGTCACTAAACAAAACTTTTGATAGGAAATTTTCGTTCCTGTCACATTTATCCCTCATAACCTCACAATATTCTTACCGGCGAAAATAATCACCTGGTTGCAATTTCTGCGACTTCCCAATCTTAAACGACTTGTAGCCGTATTTTTTTAGGATCCATTGGCAAGTACTGTTGGGAATATCCAGTGCCTCCGCAATCGGTTTCGTCGAACATGGTTCATGTGGCTCAACGTAAGCGCATACCATTTCGTCTCGTTCCACCCTGTGTGGAAAAACGGGATGCTCTGGTATTTCGCCGTCGTGGTAACACTTTCTACAACCATTTATGCACCCGTACCTTTCAAAACGATGATAAATGTTGCAGACAGTTTGAGCCACAGGAACCGGTCGATCTGGAAACGCAAAAACAAAAAGCCCAATGACCTTGTCCGCACTGTCACTTTTTATGAAGTTTTTATTTTTAATAAAATCTTTTTTCTGGAGTATACGGCATTTTACAAACACAAAATTTACGAAACTGAAGCGACTCAAAAGGAAATAAAAATGTAATGCCTGTGAATCCCAGTTTTTCCTCGATCATCTCATGGTGTGGCCGCCATCTAGCGGAATTTGCAGACATCTTGTCAACGGTTGTTATTGCAACTATAATTTATGCTCACAATGAAAGAGAGGCGACAATTTTTTCTCATGAAAGCAGTCCGGAGATAATAACAAACTGGCACCATTGCTCAATATACCTGTTTCTTTTGTGCGCGCAGAACTTTCTATGCCATTTCTGTTTGATTTATTGAAATCCTATCCCTAAGGAAAATCTTAGAAACCCTGTATAATATTCTACATAACAGATCTTTTAACTACTGATTGATTAAAAATCAATTAAGTGTATAATTTACAGAGAACTAACAGAGTACCACAAGGTATTTTAAATAAATGTAAATAAAGTTCATTTAAAATTTTTAAGTTTCTTTGAGATGGCGCCACAAACATCAAAATAATTAATGTGATCATGTAAATTAATTGTGCTACATTTTAACAACTTTGTTTCAAAAACTTGTTTTTTTCATGCAAGTTTTAACCACTGTTCTATATGTCCTCCTTTTTTTCAACTTGTTGATGTTATTTTTAGATCTTGATGAGTTTTTTTGTTTGTTTTAGTTTTGACCATAGAAGGTAATTGACTAACTGAAATATTTTCTTCTATAGTTTTTCTTTTTAGTTTTAACTACGTCATTTTATTTCAAAACCTTTGAAAATGGCCCAGTAAGGCCGAAACATGTTAAGAAAATGTTTGACTGGAAATAAATAAGCCATAATTTTTTGAAAAACTACGCCTTGTTATTTTCACCATCCTTTCAAATCTGTGGAATTAGGACGTCAACCTACTTCTTGTTTTACATTAAAAATGCTCCACGTAGAAGATTTGGAATCCAAAATTATTATACATTTTTAGAGCAAAATATTAAACAAACTCTCTTTTTTATATTAGCACTACGTTTACGTCTATAATTTAGAAGGTGAGTTACCACCTCTAACGCGAAACCTGTTTTAAAATTATTAGACAGATTGCTGTTAAACAGCACATACAAAGTTTCTCCTAAAAGTTTTAAAAACGTCATAGAAACGTTGCCACAACTATTTTTTTTTGTGCGCTTGTTCTTGAATCAAGAGAAAATTTGCTCCCAGGGAGTTAAATTCTCTCGCTACTATGCATCTCATTGGTTCAAATCTTCCGCTTAAATCGGCTTCTCTCACTTTTGGCCGATATTGATCGAAAGTAATTCTCTTAGTCACGACCAATAGATGTATAGTATCACCATCGATCTACGAGACTCATTATTATTTATGGCCGATAAGCATTTACTGCGACTCAGCGGGTGTTCGAATGGAAGCAGGGTCGCACTTAGTGTTGTAATAGATCAGTGAATTTCTACCACGGATCACCTTAAAGGTGAAGAAGATAATATGTTTTATTGACGGTTCGGTCCAGCAATTTTCTTTTTAGATAAAAATAATTATTTTAGTCTAACAGACACATCCTACACCTACAAAATATATTTGCTCATAGAATAAAAAACACAAATATAAGTTAAATTTATAAAATTGAGTTTAACAGGTACATGTATATACAGGGTTCCTAAGCAAATCCTTAGGGGGCCAAGCAGCCGTGTATAAGACGCAGACAAACGGAAAAGCACATTAGGCAGAAAAGGGCATAGGGCGATGTTGTCACTACATCTTACTCGTAGTATATCCATTCCAGGTTGTTGTTTTCTAATGTTTTCCATTTTCATACCTTTAGGACTGGAATAAAAATTGTTTTTCCTCGACTTTAATACCAAGCTGATGAAAGATATCGTAAAAAAATATATTTTTCGGCTTTTCATTTTGTAACCATTGTCCTTACGCACTGTTTACAGGCTGAGGACTGAGATACAAGCAAATGCCTAACCTAAAGCATTCATACACGGCCGGAGAAATCGACTGAGATATTTCCGTAGAAACTTTATAAAGCAAATAGGATGGGTTGACGCCTTTGAACGTCCAACCCGGGTTTTGCACTTTGATTCGAAATCAAAAAGGAGGAACAGTCAGATGTTGACCCCCTCCCTATGTAATATTTTGTAACGGTTTGGCACGCCACTCCCCTAATATTACGTAACGATTTCAAGACCACTCCCCCCCCCCCCAAAAAAAAAACTTTTCACTTATTTTCATTCCAAATTTTCTTAGTTTCACACAAATGCAAACGCTGTCGAAAACCCCCCTCCCCCCTACGTAACGTTTTGTAACCCTCCTCCCCCCTATAACCATTAAGTAATTTGTACACGGCCCCTGTAGTCTCTGTGGAGGAGGGCGAGAAAATTGATATTTTTTTCTTAAAAATTATACTCTTTAGACCTATTTCTTTGCGTTCCCGAAATTACGTAATTTTTGAAAAAAAATTGTAAGCGGCGCCATTTTTATTTCGTGCTTTGTTTTTCTAACATTTTTGCGTTCGGCTAACTTAATTGAAAAATTTTTGCCTGCGGCGCCCTTTATCTTCTCACTCGAAACCAAGATCCCCCCCGTTTTAGGAAAACTGATCCAGTCTCTGTTTCTAAATTTTTTCGAATAAAAGTAGAGTATGACCATGAGGGAAATAATTTTTTTCTACGGTATGACGAAAATTTCGAGAAAGTTGAAGAAAAAAATAAAAAAAGTGGCAGAGCTCAAGTTTTTCGTAAAAAAAAATTTTTTTTTGAAAAGAAACAGAGCAAAATAAATCTTTTCACCCATTTTTGGCTGTTAAAAATATTGGCAGCCTCTTATTTTTCGCTTTTACCCTCCCGCTAGTTTTTAAGAATTAGTTCGCTACATGTTTCGAGATTATGTTATAAAACACCTCGAAAATATCAAATGTAGTGTAGGGCCAGCTTTATTTAAAATCAATAATATCGCAAGCAAAAAGCTCTGCAAGAAAAACAGCGCCGTTTATTGATTTCTTTGTCTGCTAGTGCTAGCTGCATGGGTTGGCCGTTTCCGGATAGATGTCACTAGTAGAACAGAATGGAAAGAAATTTAATTAAAAGCGAAGATACTTCTTTCTAATGTTAACAACCTCACGAGTTTGTCGCTCAGTATCGTAAATAATGGACCCTGCCGCCTCCTTTAAGCAAGAAAAAGTGTGAATCCCAGTTTTTCCTCGATCATCTCATGGTGTGGCCGCCATCTAGCGGAATTTGCAGACATCTTATCAACGGTTATTATTGCAACTATGATTAATGCTTACAATGAAAGAGTGGCGACAATTTTTTCTCATGAAAGCAGTCCGGAGATAATAACAAACTGGCACCATTGCTCAATATACCTGTTTCTTTTGTGCGCGCAGAACTTTCTATGCCATTTCTGTTTGATTTATTGAAATCCTATCCCTAAGGAAAATCTTAGGAACCCTGTATAGTAGATATAGATAGATAAAAAAATTGACAAATTTTAACTTAAGCCAGTTTCACTGTCACTGTCGTAATTAAAGTCTATGATAATTTTTTCTCTGGGTATCAGAGCTTTAATTGTGCAGTGACCAGACGAATCTACCCAACCTTTATCTGGAACTTCATGGGCGGCAAACCAAGTTTCATCGAGAACAATATCTCTATTACTTTCTCTATTCTCGTGTATTGCAATTAAATATCCCATCCTCCATGTTTTTAAACGGGCCGATTTCATATTCAATTGCCGTTTATCATTTTTTTTAAATTTTAAAACCGTTTTTAAAATACATTTTCTTACTTTCTCACGGCAACACGGTATTCCTGTATCATCTTTTTTTATAATCTTTGAATTAATGTTTGTAAAGTCGGAATCATTTGTTCACTATACATTTGATATCTTTTTCTACGAATGATATCCACATCACCCATTTCCAATTTTTTAGAAGTATTTTTCTTCTCCCAATTATCGGTTTATTTACTATACGCCAGACTGCTTTTACCGATGTTCGTATTAAAGCTGACGCTTCCTTCACTTAACAACAAATAACTTCTTTTGTAAGCAAACACCAACTGCTAACTGATTTTCAAAACTACAAATCAGCTTGGTATCTTAAGCCTGTCCTAATTATTTTAAGAAAATTAATTTGTAACGTAATCAAACCCTAATTTCGTACAACATTTCGTACTTAGTCATAAAGTTGGTAGATGTTAATTCGGCCAAAAACGTGTACTTATTAAGAAATAATTACACATTTTTAAATCCTTACCTTTTTTTTATTTACTTTCGCACCCCGAACAATAGGTGATTATTCGTAGTATTTAGTTTAGTATTCCTAGTTGGCTAGTAGTGGTAGGTATGGTTTACAAGCTGAGACACGCACAAAACCGGTTTTTGGACGGTTTGTTTGTAGGCTAGACGTATTCTGGCAATCGCAAAATGTCCAAAACGCATTCTAGTCTACGTTAAATGGTCAGAAAGCGATATTTTGAGCACAAAGGAATTACCTACGTAATCATCAAGCAATATGCTGGGGACCAGAATGCGTTTTGGTCATATTTTTCGTCTATTAGCCGAAATCGGTGTTTGATCCTAACATATATAATAGTAATATAATTTTTAAATAGATCCTGTATCACCCTGTGCAAAATAAGGAATATGTTTACTTTGTAATATTTATCTGCGAAACATGACTCCCACACAAGCCACCATTTATAGAATAAGGGACACTTCTAAGGTTCTTCACCCCTTTTGTGTCTGTTTTTTTTGCTTAGATAATCTGGAAAATTACAAGCTCTACTATTAATCCTAGGTCAGCTGGGGCTGCATTTTGTCTTTGTTCTTTAGCAAGAAAATGTTAGTTTTCTCCTTGTTTTGAAAAGAAACTTTATTAGGTGCGGTATAATAGTGTTTCGAAATCTTGATGCAAGAAAGAACACATATTATATCTTCGTCAATACAGGAAAATTAAAATCTATATGTGTGGCAGATTTAATTTTACTTTTGGTTAGGTGAAAATACGACAACAGGATTTTCTTGTTCAATATCAACTAGAAAGTTTTATGCAGTTTAGGGACTAAAGGTATACTTTTGATCCCAACATTAAGGGACGTAATAGTACATTATAAACTTAGGGACTAAAGGCCTACTTTTAATCCCGCAGCGAAAGGTTTGTAGCCCGACCGTAGGGAGGGCTAGAATTCGCTAAGGAATTAAAAGACGCTTTACAAAAAAGGGTGCTAAGATTTAAATATTGGCCAAGAGCAAGTGCTGTTTGGCTTGACTTTATTTATAATTTTCCAGGGATAATTTTTTTTAATCCCTGAGACATTATTTTTTTAATCCCTGAGGGATTATATTGTTTTAATCCCTGAGGGATTAAATTTACTTCTAATCCTTAGGCTTAGGAATTAAATTACATTCAGATAGATTAAAACAATTTCTAAGCGTTAGAAACTAAAAAAGTGTTACTAAAGCAGTTTTAGGTGGTGTGTATCAATTTTATAAACTTATGCTGACATATAGCACCATTTCTGTGGGTTTCCATCATTTTCATTGCGTTTTTTGGGATTTCTGTCTCTAACGTGCATAAAATAGCGTATATATCACCCGTTGGTGTATAAAATGCGATTAATAATACATCTTTTTGTAAGGAAAAGTCATCAACCCTGAAAAATCTGAAAAATATAGGTTTTTGTATAGAAAAACCGCAAAAATTATTATGGTTAAGATTGATAACTAGAATCGTAAAGAGAATTTCCAGTAGGACTGTTTGCAAAAATTCCCACATTCATGATTTAGGGGGCACGGACTATTTGCTTAACGATGAATTTTACAAATTCGATTTAATTTTTTTGCTAATTTTTCCTTATTTTTTTAACGTTGATTACTACACTTGAATCGTATATAACTTCGCCGAAACTAAAACCGAAACCGAAACTAAAACCGATTAAAAATATATTTCTTTTTTCAAATGACCAGAAAATAGTCACTTCCTGTACGATTTTTCGTACGGAAGGTTATACATTACAAGGCATGTTCTTTCGAAATGTTTCCACTCTCAAAAAAGGACCTCTTTATTCAATTTTTCTGTCCCTTGATCCTTTTCCCGTCCCATTTTTGGCCAAGTTGGCCATGACTTCTTCTTTGAGCTTTTGTTTTCTTTTGGCACATTTGATACTTCTAAAAAAGCTCTTTTAAATTTGTTTTAAAAGTTTTAGTTCGGAAAAAATTGCTGCCTGAAAAATCTAAAGAGCCGCTACCAGCGAAATTTTGATGCGTTTTGTAGAATCCAGGTGTTTCAAGGTGTTCATGCAACCAGTTAATTTTAGTTAAATTTTATGTTTTTTTTTAAAGATAGAAAAGAGAGTTTTTTGGCAAAAAAAAATAAAACAAGATATTTCTTAGTTTTCATAAAAAAAGAGTCTCTTTCCCAAGTAAGTACATTGGTTGGTTTTCGAAAGAATTAAGTCAGCACTTATGGATTGTAACAGAGTGGTTACAAGAAGCCAATCGAAGGACCGCAGGAAATTGATAGAAGAAACAGATGGGGTACCAAAGGAGGATTAAGTCGAAGCTATCGACGGCGTGGCGGGCATACTGGACCATACAAAGGAGGTAAACAGTCAACCTGAAACAAGCCTTGTCGTCGAGATCCAAGAAAGGTAAATCCCATTCCAAACATTCAATTAGTTGTAGTACAAGTAGTAATCGTAAGAGGTTAGAGGCTCAAATAAAACTAGATGAGGAATTAGCTCAGAAAATGATGAAAGAGCAAGAACTCCTTGCAGCTCAAGTTGCTCTTGAGAAAAAACAGAGGGAACTACAGGAAGAAATTAGCGAAAAACGATCAATTTTAGGCAAAATATAACGAGCGAACAAGCGAAAACCAAACAGTTTCTTATTATACCAAATCAAACAGAAAGCTAGACTTATTAGAAAGTAAATTTTCAACGGAAGTTTATGTCAATAAATGGCTGGAAAAAGACGCAATTCAACGACGCTAATTCAAAGAAGAAGCAGAAACTAGGAAGACCAAGAAAAAAAAAGAAAAATAATGAGGTAAAACAAGAATTTTATGACACAAAACCCAGTACTAGTAATCAACACTTTGTAGCAACCACAAACTCACTTCAAGATTTGAACATATTCTTTGCTAGACAGGCTACAGATAAGGATCTACCTAGTTTCTCTGGAAATGTAAAGGAGTGGACGAGTTTTATAACCCAATTCAACAATACCACAAGGTTGTTAGCTTTAAGTTGAATGTTTGTTGATGGTAAATGCACCTTTAGATAAAATTTTGGAAATATTGCGTTCCATATTTGGTAGACCTGAACAAATAATATAGTCATTTGTTGCTGACGCTAAACCCCATTCTTACGTTAAGACCAACGACTTTAATGGTTTAATTAATTTCTCAGATATGCTTGAAACTTTAGTAGCTACACTAGAGTCACTAAGTATATATAATATACCATATTCTATGCAAGTATCCTGGAGAAAAAACATAGCACGTCAAACTTACGGAAACTTATTAAAAGATTTTCAAGAATGGATATGCGGTGAAGCGGAAGCAGTACAAGGACTGCCAATATTACAAAAACAGGGAGATAACAGCACACAAAGTCGACAAAGATACCATCATACGCTAGTTACTGATGGAAATAAGTCAGCAAAATGCGAGCTATGTCACGAAACACATTTTATTAGTAAATGTCAAAAATTTAAAAAACTAAGCTTAGAAAGCTTGGAAATTAGTAAAGGATATGTGCTTTTCGTGTCTGTCAACGTCACACAGAATTTTTAAATGCCGAAGAAAATCTAAATGTGGTGTAAACGATTTTGAAAAATCATATCACTGGCTGCTACACGATGAATGTAGAATCAAGCAGACGGTAAATCACGCAGAATATGAAGGCGTAAAAAAAAATGAAGAACAAACTATAGCTTTAATGAAGTCCTATAAAAACCATGTATTTTTACGAGTTGCATCAGTAACAATACGAAACGGAAACAAAAGTGTTAAAACGTATGCTCTTTTAGATGAAGCTTCGACGGTATCTCTTATTCACAATGAGTTAGCCAAAACATTAAATTTACGAGGTGAAGAATTAACTTTAGGTCTAAAATGGACTGGTAATAATTCAAGAAAAGAAATAAATTGTCAAAAAGTTTCTTTTGACGTACAAGGAAATAATGACGAAAAAACAATTAAATTATTAAATGTTTATAAATTTGACGACATGGACTTGTCAGTACAGTCCTTTAATGCCCAAAAATTCAAAGAAAAATGGAGACATCTAAAGAACGTAGAGTTTAAAAACTATTCAAATGCCAAACCAAAACTTTTGATTGGACAAGATCATGGAGACCTAATTCTTACTAGAAAAATTATAGAAGGACCCAAAAATTTACCCACTTTATCGTTAAAAAAGTTAAGATGGATTTTACATGAAAACGTATATCTTTCAAACCAAAGAGTCGACGAAGCGGTTTTACACATACATACATACATACTTTGGAATCCTTAGGAGTAAAGTTACCGGAAGAAACACCTATATCAACAGAAGACCAAAGACCGTTGCAGATAATAAAATGTACAACTAAACGTATTGAAAGCAGATGGGAAACAGGGTTACTTTGGAAGGAAGGAGAATCAAACTTTCCTGACTCCAAACCAACTGCGTTTAAACGGCTACAATACATGAAAGAAAAATGGAAAAAGATGAACATTTCAAGCAAGCATATGCAAATAAAATTAAAGACTATTTAGACAAAGGTTACGCACGTCAATCAACAGAAGGAGAAATTAAAGAAAATAATCAGAAGGTTTGGTTTTTACTACACTTGGGTGTCTTTAACCCTAACAAGCCTGGAAAGTTACGGTTTATTTTTGACGCTGCGGATACAGTGGAAAATAAAAGCTTAAACGATTTACTGCTAAAAGATCTAGATTTGTTCAACAGCTTTCTAGGTATAATGATGAAATTTAGACAGAAAAGAATGCACAGAGGTTCCTATGGAGAGAAAACAAAAACCAACTCAAATTTATACCATGGTAGCAATGATTTTTGGAGCAGTGTCGTCACCATCGGCTCAATATGTCAAAAATTTGAATGCTTTAGAGTTAGAAAAGCAATATCGAGAAGCAACAGAAGCTATCATAAAAAAACACTGCATGGCCGATTATTTGGACTCAGCAGGCACAGAAGAAAAAGCAATCAAATTAGTTTCTGAAGTTAGAGAAATTCATAAACAAGGAGGTTTTGAAATACGTGGATGGACAACCAATTCAAGAACTTTGTTAAATAGCATACCAGATTACTTAAAAAACACTGAAAATGTATCCAATAATGACAGCGTCATGCCAACAGAAAGAGTTATAGGTCTAAGATGGGACCCGAACAATTATGAACTTTATTTTCCTTTAAATTTTCATAAAATTGATAAGGAAATACTGACTGCAAGAATACTAACCAAGCGAGACGTCATGTCAATCTATGATCTACTTGGACTTATAGCAAACTACATTATAAGGGGAAAAATTATTTTGCAAGAAATTTGGCGTAGTGGCATAGACTGGGACCAAAAGATAAATGTCGAAATAGAAATGAAATGGAGAAAATGGTTAAAATCATTGAGTCAAATTGAAACCCCTAAAATACCCAATTAACAATTACAGTATTCAATTACATCTCTTTTCTGAAGCAAATGGACAGGCATTCGGTAGTGTTGCATATTTTCGGTTCGAACAAGAAAATGAAATTCAGATTAAATTAGTTATGTCAAAAACACAAGTAGCTCCACTAAAACCAATGTCTATACCACGGTTAGAACTTCAAGCAGCTTTACTATCGTCCAGACTTGCTGAGACTATAAAAAAGGAACACTCGATAGAAATTGAGTCAGTTTATTTTTGGAGCAACTCTCAAATCGTTTTACAATGGATAAGATCCGAAACAAGAATTCTTAAAACCTTTGTGGCCAACCGAATAGAAGAAATTCAAGAAAAGACTAATGTTGAAAACTGGCATTGGGTTTCAAGCAAATTAAATGTTGCGGACGAAGTAACAAGAGATGAAGAAAATTTTATTATAAGTGTTAACGAAAGATTGTTTAAAGGTTCAGAATTTTTATACTTAAAAGATATGGGCTGGTCAACCACAAATTTAAATCCAAAAAATGACGTCATAACTGATCCGATACTCGAGATTAAAGAAGAACTTGTTTTAGTCAATCAACATAATTTTAAGTTAGACTTTTTGCCTGATGTAAGAAAATTTTCCAATTGGTCAAAATTAATGGAAAGTACCGCCATGATCTTCGTATTTATTGAATTTAAAATTACAAAAAAAGACCAGACACCAAAATTTGATTACAAGATCTAACTCGAGCAGAAAATCTATAGTTACAGAAAATCCAACAAGACAGTTTTCAGAAAGAAATGATGACACTTGAAAATGGAAGATTAGTAGATACACAAAGTTTTCTTTATCAATTGGCAGTATAAATAAATCTGTACAGCTACCAGATGAAACAAAAAATCCAATAATATTAGATAACAAGCATTTTACGACAAAATTACTTATATTAAAATATCACAAAAAGTGTTGTCATGGAGGTGTTGGAATAACATTAAACGAATTAAGACAAATATTCTAGATACTACAAGCTAGAAGGACAACAAAAACTACCCTGAAAACTTGTGCGTTTTGTGCCATAAGAAAAACTTTACCTAGAATCCCTGAAATGGATCAAATACCACAGTTTAGGTTAGAAAAACCATTAACGTTAAGACCGTTTACTAACACTGGAATGTTTGGATCTTATGAGGTAACCATCGGCAGCAGAAAAGAAAAAAGATATGGCATGATTTTTACCTGCCTGTCACTAAGAGCAATTCAAATAGAAATAACAGAGACACTTAACACGGATCAACCATACTAGCCATAAGAAAATTTATTGCACGCAGAGCTCAACCAAAATTAATTTTATGTGACACTGGAGGAAACGTTCATTCAGCAGAAAAAGAATTAAATTAAAAAACACACTGAAAGAAGTAAATTATGATCAAATAGAAAAACATTTACTTGCTGAGGAAATACAGTAGAATTTCATCCCTCTTTCAAGACCGCATATTGGTGGCGCGTGGGAAAGAATAATGAAATCAGTTAAAACCGCTTTAAAAATGACCCTTAAAGAACAAGCTTCACGACTTGAAGTTTTAGAAACTTATTTATATGAGGCAGAACACAAAGCTAACAGCCGACCTTTAACATATGTCTCATCGGAAGCCGATGATATAGAGAGCTTAATACCAAATCACTTTTAAAAACCACCAGGAATTTTCACAGAATTAAAATGGAAAATTAGAAAATATTGGAAGATAGCTCAAAAATTAAGCTAACTAAAAGAACAAAATGGTTCCAAGAAAATAAAATATCAACAAAGGGGAACTTGTAATTCTGACGGACAACAAACTTTCAAGGAATAATTGGCCTTTAGGAGTTGTTCAAAAATAATATCCTGGCAGCGACGGCAAAGTTAGAGTTGCAGACATCAAGACAAAGACTGGAGTTTATCGCCGACCTCTTACAAAAATTTGTACAATAGAGTATTTAGAATTGGGTGAACACTAACCATCTTCCCGGGGGCAGAGAAAATGTAGAATCCAGGTGCTTCGAGGTGTTTATGCAACCAGTTGATTTTAGTTAAATTTGATGTTTTTTTAAAAGGTAGATTGAAAGAGAGTTTTTTGAAAAATAAAAAATAAAACAAGATATTTCTTAGTTTTCATCAAAAAACAGTCTTTCCCAAGTCTGTACACGTTTATAAACGTACGAATAAAAAAATGTTAAGAAAATTAATTAAGATGTATTGGTGGCATACTTTTTGGGGAAATCGACCACATTATAGTCATCAAGCTTGTGTAATCTATACTTTAAAAATAAATAAAGGAAAAACCTAGAAATCTGCCTTTCATGAGTTGTTTTCTCAATATTATGCTTGATAAGTTGGCCATGGTCGGCCATAGCTGCTCGTCAGTTAAGTTAGTTATTTTAATTTTTCTTTTTTTTTTGCAATTCTGCACAAGCTAAAATTACAAAAATCATTTCTAACCACAAAAGCTTACTTGTTACTTTCCTCGCTAAGGGAAGTAATGTAATCATCTAAAAATCGCTCTAGGAGATTTTCATGATCCTCCACGTATTTTGAAGTTCTAAATAGTGATAAGAACGAATCCAGACGACATCGCTTTATCTGTCGGTCTGTCTGTCGCCTACCTTGTAGCCACTCTAACTCAAAAACCGCTGCACTAATCATACCAAAATCTTACATAGTGATTACTTGTGTGTACGCGCAGACCCTTATTGTGTTTGAACATTCGTCTATTACACCCTTCAGAGCTACCCCCAAAAAACTTTATCCCTAAAAAAGATATTTTTTACCTCTTTGGAAAGTTTATAAAAATATCAGTTGAATGGCACCAAACTTTTTGACTACAGATATATATATTACGGAAAAAATGCAAAAAAACTCTAGAAAATTTCACCTAACAAGTAAAAACATATTCTGTGATTATATCAAAAAATTTCCAAGTCTTTGTTGGTTACCCACCTAGGCATGTGTTGCCATCGTGCCCTGTTAAAAAATCCATTTTGATATTTGAAGTTTATAATTCAAGAACCCGAGGAGGAGTTCGGTACCATTTTTGTGCATCAAATTGCACTTCGGAGGCGAAAATTACAAAAGTTTACACGTTCATTTTAAAAAACTACACTTTTATATACGCACGCGACAATGAAATAAATTTCCAAAACCTAACAAATAATTAAACCACCGAAATACCCGACTTAAATTCTCTTATATTTATATAAATTACATAAATTTTTTTTTTAATATTTATTATTGTCCCTTGTAACATCCTTGAACGTAGATTTATGAAATAAAGGGACGAAGCTCTGGAAGTGTGCACTTTAAAGGGACGTTGCGGTTTTTACCTACCCACGCCAATTTTCCTTGCAAGGAGGTCTTCTCGTTATAATTGGAAACCTGATTTCGCATGAAGAGACAATTTCCATTACCATCTCCTTGTTATTCGAAACAAAAATAAATTAATTAATTTCCTTTAGTTTTATTTTTAGACAAAAAAAAATTAAAAATTCTTAATTGCTTGTGTAACATTGCCAATAAGTCTCTGAATTTTGAGTAACTTCATATTTTACGTCTTAAATGTACGATTAAAAATAATTAAAAAATTTGTTACTTTTCGACACTGACATTTTTTATGCGCGTATGCTTGCTGTAACGAAACACATTTACATACTTAGATTACACACAACAGTGTATAAGTTATCACAATCGGTTTAAAAATAAAAAGGATAATTATTTTTAGTGAAGAGGAATGTGTAAGTCCGTGGGATTTTTAATGAAGGAGTTTTGTGACTATGTGGGAATGATAGCTCTTTAGTCACACAATCAAGTGTTACCGGGAGTTTTGTTCGCATCCGTGCAGAAGGGGTTGTTATGACGTCACCTTTCAAGATGGAGGCCAAAAATCATAAAAAATACAACTTTCGCAACCAGAAAATGATTATACTTTTAAGGTCATCCGACATTAAATGACCTTGAAAATCGCAAAAAACAAGATTTTTGCTAGTTTCTCTTCAAAAATACTTAATAATTCGACGTTTTGTCAGACCAACTTCAAATGTACCTCAAACTATTAGGTATGTATGCCAAATTCAATCTTTAGAGTTTGATGCAGTTTGAAGCTTCATGACCTTAAAAAATAACCCAGTAAAATTAACAAATTGCAAAAATAACATACTAAAGGGCGCTATTCATCACCTATTCAAGCAACGAGAACCAAATTTGTCAACAAAGATAAAAAAGTCAAGTCCAACAATTTTGTAAAAAAAAAATTTCAGCTATGCCGTGTTTCAATAAGGCCGCTGATATATCAAAATGGCGATCTATAACCACATTTTATTTTATCCAATTTCGTAAAAACGTAAAAATGACAAGGTGGCCACCAATTCTTTTTGACTTGTCTCTGCTTACTATGAAAGAAAAAGTTTAGTTGATGCATAACCCCGATTGACCTTAAAAATACCATATAAAATTTAAAAACTCGCTTTTTGTAGTGTTTTTTCCAATTTACCACTACGCAAAAACTTTAAGTGCCGGAGATGAAATTAACATCTTAGTCATAAAAAAATACTTCGTTTTTAACCTCCCTATCATTTTTTCTAATCTGGTATTCCAGATGTTGGTGTAACAAAACGTTAAATTCTGAAGATTTTTTTAAAGAGAAAATGGCAAAAATCGTGCGTCTTGCGATTTTAAAGGTCACTTGAGGTCGGATGATCTTAAAAGTAATTTTTTTGAAATTCTTGTCCTCGTGTTATATGAAATAGAGTATAATCACGCACCGGTTGCAAAAATTGTATTTTTTATGATTTTTCGACCGTTATTTTGGAAAATGGCATCTAAAACACCTGATCCAGAATATGGTAATATATATCCAATTTCTGCTTACTCTTTTATAGGTAATCTAAAGGAGTTTTTTGGTTAGACAAGTGAGTAGGACATAAAATTCACAGTTCCGAAACTAAAAACAACAGGCATATAGGTCATTTTTACCCAGCCAGATAAAAAAAAATGTTTACAAAAAGTTGGTTTTTCAATTTTACATGGTATTTTCAAGGTCAATCAAGGTCATGCATCAACTATTTTTTTTTCATATTGAGCAGAGATAATAAGATGTTATTTTTACTTTTTTACGTAATTGGATAAAATAAAATGTGTTTATAGGTCTCTATTTTGTGATATCAGCCGCGTATTGAAACGCGTCATAGCTGAACAAATTTTTTTTAAACAAAATTGTCGGAATTGACCTTCTTATCTTTATTACGCAATTTGGCTCTCTTGGCTTCAATAATTGATGAATAGCGCCCTTTTGTATGTTACTTTTGCAATTTGTTAATTTTGCTGGGGTATTTTTCAAGAGCATGAAGCTTCAAACTGCATCAAACTCCAAGAACCCAATTTGGCATAGATGCCTAATAGTTTGAAGTAAATTTTAAGTTGGTCTGATAAAATATCTAATTATTAAGATTTTTTGGAGAGAAAATGGCAAAAATTTTGTTTCTTGCGATTTTCATGGTCGGATGATCTTGAAAGTAAATTTTTGAAATCCTCGTCCTTGAGTTATATGGAATCGAGTATAATCATTCCCCGTTGGCAAAAGTTGTATTTTTTATAATTTTTGACTGCCATCTTGAAAGATGTCGTCATGTCAACCCCTTCTACACTTGATTGTGTGACTAAATCAATCCCGTATAGTCACAAAACTGCTTCACTTAACGTCGCAGCACACTTTTACAATCATATACAATTTTTATATATTTACTAAGTAAGACACACTTCTTATATGTACAGGGTCGATTTTCAAGAGAAGTTCGAAGGTGAAAACCGCATTTTGATATGGTAAGCCATTTACAAGCTACAAGGGTACGGGGGGGGGGTAAGTTTGAAAAGTTTGCATTTTGGGAGAGGATGTATAACATCGGTATTATTGAAAATTTAGTGTTGATCTAAAGAGCTTTTTCATAGACTTTTTGCCAAAGAATTTAACTATTTTTCCAGATTTTGTTCACTCTCTTTAGTTTCCAAGATATAAGCTAAAGTTAGTATTTTTATTAAGGAACACCCTTTATTTTATTTACTTTTTGAATTTGTGATAAAATTTCCTTTTAATCAATATAATATGTGATAGTTTTTTAGGGCTGTTTTTGAGATACTTAATATTTTGCATTTCTGTCTAGTATGCCAAGGCATATATTGCATTGCTTCCATGGCCTACTGTTTTCATATCGTACTTATCAAAAATCAAGCATCATGTTCTTTCATATATATCATGCTTTTTGTCAGAACAGAGAACATACTTTCCAACAAATATGGTTCAATAGTTTATTTCTTATAAAGGTGATAAACTAAATATCTACTACTAGTTATTACCTATCACTTGAAACGTGCTTCTATAATAATAACGGTACATTCAAATGAAAGCCTTGTAGTTTTAAAAAGCAGGCCATGACAAGAAGCAATTTTGACTTTTCCCATATTATGGTCTATTTGCAGAAATTTCATGATATGAATGACTAATACCCTGTGAAGCTATCAATATTAAATATCTCAAAAACGGCTTAACCAAACTATCACATATCCTATATTGTTTAAAAGCAATTTTATCAGAAATTCAATAATTAAATAAAACACCATAAGATGGAAATGTTCCATAAGAAAAATACTAACTTTGGCTTATATCTTGGAAACTAAGGACGGTGAAAAAAATCTTAAGAGCCTGTTAAATTATTTGTCAAAAAGTGTATAGAAAAGCTCTTTACATCAAAATAAAATTTTCAGTAATAACGAAGTTACAGACCTCGTCCCAAAATGAAGGCTTTTTAACCCCTTCCTGCAGTTTGTAAATGGCTTGACATATGAAGCTGCAATCAAGCCTCGCAACTGGGGGTTAGTTTTGTTTGCTCTCTCTCGCTTTGAACTACTTTAAACCCCCAAAAAGTGTCCAGTTTGAGACACCCTGTACATTATAATTCCGGTTTTAAAGGAAAGTTTATCAAAAAAATTATTTTTAATGTATTGTACTGTATAGGTCTAATTTATGCCTGTTTTTAAATTGTTGTCCCCTTTTTGTTTAGTTCGTAGAAATGGAAACCAATTTTTTTGCTATAATATTGGCAAAAACTGACATGAAACTCTATGAAATCGTTTTTTAGGACTTTTGCTTTTAATAGGACCAGGAAAAATTAATACGAAGATACTAATAATAAAGATTAAGTTTTTAGACCCGTCAGTAGTGATTAGATATTTATAAGGTAAAGTAAATTTGAATTGTGACAAAAACAATAATATAACTGAAAGGCTTATAGTAACTTAAGTTTCCTTGAGGTACTGAAAGGTACTGGAAGGTACTGGAATTCTCCGGTGTGAAGAGAGGTTATAATTGCAATGAAAAAGAGATCCAATTTCTTCACAAAATTTTTATTAAATTCTTTAAAAAGCTACAAAGGCCCGATGCGTTTCGAGCCTTAAATTGCTTATTATCAAGGAGTCAATAAAACGTAAAATAAAATAAAACACGAAAAAAGTACAAACCACAATAAAAAAACATTCACATATAAAAATATTCAAAAAAAACATGTACCTACTAACAAAAATGGCATTTCGTCAAGTTATAAGCCGTAATTATTTGAGAAATCCATAATTTTGCAAGATGCAGAAATGGTTCGGACAAAGGTTAAATGTGCCATAGTCGAAAGCACAACACTTTTAGGCAAGGATGAAAGAAGAAATAAAAAGTCAGCAAAACAAGACTGGATAACACAGCAATATCAAGAAATAGAATATCTAGATACTAAACATGACCCTCTCAATTTACACAAACGCATAAAGGAAGCAGCGGGATTATTTAATAAAAGACAAGCTGGAATCCTTGTGGACAATCAGGGCAAAATCGTACCGGATACCAAAGAAAAACTAAAAGAATAGTGTATCCACATAAAATATCTCTTTACCGATAACCGATCCGAATAGCCAGAAGAATTCTTAAACCAAGGCATACATATAACACCAGAAGAAGTACAACACGCAATAACTTCAGCTAAAAACAGAAAAGCGGTAGGGCAAGACGAAGTATACACTGAGCTTTTAAAGCTAATAAAAAACAGAGAATCGGTAAATAAGCTGGTCATACTTTTTAACTTAATTTATCGCAGCGGTAAAATCCCTGACGACTGGCTAAAATTAACCTTTGTTACACTGCCTAAAAAACATTCAGCAAAGAAGTGTATTGATTACCACCTAATCAACCTAATGAGACATATGTTAAAAATATTTCTAAAGATTATCCATAAAAGAATTTATGGAAAACGCGAATCTTTTATGGACGACACGCAGTTTGGATTTCGTGGTGGGTTCGAGACAAGAGAAGCCCTCTTTGGCATTCAAGTCTTAGTTCAGTGGTCTAGCGATATTTCGGTGCCACTATATGCCTGTTTTATAGATTATGAAAAAGCGTTGGATCGAGTCCAATACGAAAAGCTCATAGGATCGCTAAAAGAAGTTGGTCTAAATGACCGAGATTTAAAGATATAATCGCTAATCTATACTGGAATCAGACTGCTTAAATAAAGGTTGATGGCCAACTGCCGAAGAGGTCCAAACAAGAAGAGGTGGTCGACAAGGTTGTATAATATCTCCGCTGTTGTTTAATATCTATAGTAATAAAATAACAGAGAATTCAGTTCATAACTGCGAAAAGGGTCTGACCATAAACGGCATAAAAATCAACAACCTACGATATTCCGACGACACTATTATAATAGCAGACACGCTGGAAGTCCTGCAAGAGTTGGTGAATCAAAACAAAATGCATGATCATATCCAAGAAAAAGAACATCAGAGGCATATTAGAAGTAAATGGGCAGCAAGTCGAACGCGTTGATTCATACAAATACTTGGGTTGCCTCCTCAATGAGAACTGGGACAACATATAAGAAGTTCGTGCAAGAATTGAACAAGGCAGATCATCTTTCATCAACATAAAATCGGTGTTGTGTAGTCGCGATCTTAATACCACTTTCCGAATTCGTGTAATTCGGTGTTATGTTTTTAGCATCTTATATTATGGCATGGAAGCATGGACACTGACTGAGGTCATGTGCAAAAAGTTATAGGCAATCGAGATGTGGTGTTATCGTAGAATACTAAAGGTATCTTGGATGGACAGAGTAACTAATGTGGATGTTTTGCTTAGAATAAATAAAGATGTTAAAGTTTTATTTACCATCAGAAAAAGAAAACTTGAATATTTTGGCCATATTTTGGAAAATGAAAAATATAAACTTATTAATAATAAAAGGCAAAATTGAAGACAAAAGAGTTTCGGACCATAGACAGATACCATGGCTTAAAAATCTTAGACAATAGTATGGTGTTAGTACTATGACATTTTCCGAAAAGCAGTGGACAGGGTACAGATAGCGCTGATGATAGCCAACGTTCGAAGAGAGCATGGAACTTGAAGAAGAAGATAGTTTTTTAGTCAAATTGGTATAGTTTAGCATAAACTTTATATATATTTTCTTACCTTAACTTTTGCAATTTCATTAATATTTCATTTTTGTATACAAAGAGCAGCAAGATTTCTTTTAAGAGCAAGTTCGTTATTATAATAAGGACACTAATTAGACCTCTAGAGTTAAATTAGATTAATAAATAGAGGATATATTTTGTTCAGTTTTCAGGTCGTTTATTTGTTTTGTGCAAAATTATATGGTATATTATTCATTTTCATGTCTCGCTATATGACCATTGCTGTTAATTATAGTGTTGCATATTTTAACTCCAAGATAGTGCCGAATTGCTAGTTATTTTAAATTCTTCGTACCAACTTTAATCATACTGTAGCAATCTTTGTGATCTGAGTAAAGCTTACTACAAATTCAATAGCGATAGCGTCAAACTTATAAAGTTATATTTAATGAAACGTCAGTTGTCAATTTTATTAATAATCTGTCAAATGAACTAGAAATAAACACAGGGGTCCCGCAAGGTTCAATTTTAAGTCCGGTCTTGTTTTTGCTATACAAAAATGATCTCCCAAAAACTACAATAACAGAAATCTATTATAATTTCGCAGATGACACCACACGACAAGTCAGAGGGCTAAACAATGGTTTTCTGCAAAAAAATTGTTTTTATATGAAGCAAAAACTCAGAAATATGTTTTTTCTCTTAACAAAACCGAGCTGGAGAGAGACGGAGTGAAATTTCTTGAAGTTACACTAGACCAGAAGCTCCTATGGGACACACTTACAGAAATAGTCACAAAAAAACTAAGGAAAACCACATTTGTATTCATAAATTTAGCCAAGTGTGTTTCAAACAGAACACTAAAGCCAGCCTACTACTCGGTATTCCACTCACACCTCTGCTATACCCTGCTTGTCTGGGACCATTCCACCAGAGCACAAAGAGTCTTTGCCATGCAAAGAAGAGCAATTAGGATTGTGGCGGGCCTGGGATATAGAGATAACTGTAGACAGACTTTTACTACCAACGAAGTTCTTACCCTTCCTTGTGAATATATCTTACAAATGTCAAAAACCATCTTGACAGATATACCCGCCATTGTGACCTGCATAACCATAATACTTGAAATAAGACTAACCTACAACCAATTTTCCATCGATTACAAAGGTGCCAAAATGGTCCGGATTTCTATGCTGTTGCATGTTTCAACAAACCAGCCTTAAAAACTTAAGTAATTTTAAATTCAAAAGAACAATTAAAAAATACTTAATACAGAAAGCTTTTTACTCAATTATTGAGTTTGCAAATTCCACCCTCAGCTGGTATGACAATAAAATACTGTAGGTTTACTAGAACTGCTTTTTTTCTCTTGTTTCCATATTTCTTTGTTTTCTAATTATTTCTTACAACTTGTGATAAATGTATTAAAAAAAATATCCTTTAGATTTAATGTGCCGTTAGTAATAGTTTATTTATTTCGTAATAGGTTAACAATAATTGCTTGCTGTATAGTGCTGTAAAACTTTATTTTTATTAAGAACTCATATGTAGGTACTACTAATTATATAATTATAAAACCATCTTGACTTAACTATTTTAACTGTTTTAAATATTTTAAAATTTAAATTTAAAATAAATATATGCTGAATGTTTGTACTTGAGGTCTTAGTTACAATCTGGGGAATTGTTTTTAGCAACACTATACGGGAAATCAATTTAACTATGTCGACCTGATTTTTTTGCAAAATTTTACGTCATTGAACTTGTTTTTCATGGCAACGCAAAGACTTTATTTATGTTTATCCACAGTGAGATACCAAAGATGTTTTAGCACCGGGTCAAAAATTTGGAGTTAGGTTACTTATTTTGACTTTTCGCGTTCTGCGCCGGTAAAAAAACAAGTAAAATTCTAAAATAAAAGAAAACTATTTTTTGCAGAATTACCTCGCTACCCAACTATGTATTAAAGTAACTGGGTGTAATGTTTAAGGTTGCATTTACAGGTGCATTTATAATTGAACTGGAAACACTCCCGCTAGCTGCTACCGACAACAGGTTAACTTAAAATCATGCAGATTTAAAAATCGGCTACTGGCGCTAGACGAAATAATCATATTCTATTTTAAACAGGAGCGTTAACGACTAACGTTTTTTTTTGTAGTGTAGTCCTTCCAGCCACTAAAGAGAACTTTAATGACCTGTGTTGTTAGTACTCAAGTATCCGTGTATTTTTGAAACAGGTTCTAAAATCTATCCTTTGCACTCCAAGATTTCACTAGTACATTTGCACATAACTGTGCCGCAATAATTTAAACAAAAAAAATGGTTGAATCAAAATAAAATCAAAATTATGTGGGGTTATCGGCGCCGAATGTTTCTATTCGAATTCCTAGTAATCCCAGCGGGCCAGTAAAGTTCTCTTGGTTCTCGGGGTAATGCCCGCGCAGCGCTAAGCCTTTTTCGGCGGGCGACTACACACGCGGAGTGGTTTCATATTTGTTTTAGATCAATGTTTTTGAAAACACATTTTTGAAAGATAAACATAACCTCGAATGGTTTTCTCTCAGGAAACGTAAAAATACTCTTCTGTCCCACTGCGACCCGATTTAAAGCTTTTTGACAAAACACTTGCAGTTACCATGGAATCGCATAAATTCTGAGATCTATCGGCCATCACTTGAACTGCGTGTGTCTCCCAAATTCAATTAAGTGTGATTGATTGATCGGTTTTTTTTTCCGGAGTGGACAGGCTTTAGAAAAAAGGAAACTTGGTTTTTATTTTCGCTAAAGCAAGGAAATATAAAAAGGAAAAATATAATCCAGAGGAAATTGTGAGTATTTCTCTATTTTTTTTGCAAATCGGATTTGTTCTAAACCACAATTATCTTGAGCCTTTTGGGATAGATGACAGCACCGGAGCTTTTATTTTGAAGAAAAAATAATTGAGAATTTTCAAAAATCCTTCAGATATTTTTGTTAAACATTTAAAAATGATCACCCCTGCAAAATTTCATCTAATTCTGATATTTAATTTTCCCTGTGCGCTCTAGCAAAAAATTAAAAAACTAAAGAATAAGGCATTGCCAGTTGTACATTTTTACTTAAAATCTGGGGAGAAACTATGGCCTTAACTCAATATTTAAAAAAATTGTGAATTTGAATGAGTCTTTCTAGAATTAAGTAGGTAAAACTTCTTTCTTTTTTTGACTTATGTAAACACCAAGGTCGGTATTTACTAAGGACTATAATTTATCGAAAGTTTGGTTTGAAGGCTGACATATACATGGGTATCGAAAAATTTATTTTAAGCCGAATCAGACCACAATTTATAAGATAATTTTACCCGAATAGACGTCAAAATGTACTGGAATGAGACGCATAGGGCCATTTTTTCTTAAAACAGTCCAAGTTATCCGTAAATATTAGTAAAATATGGGTAAACAAGAAATCTGAGAACTGTCAAAGTGACACGGGATGTTGCATTTTGAGTAAAATCATCGTATATTATAGACCACCGCCAAGAGGTGGTTTACCTGCTTTAAATTTTTAAACAATCACGATTTGGTTCGTTCTTTTGTTCAAAATAAATATTTTGAAGTATTTTAATTACTAAAAAACCAAATTCCAGGCTTTTTTTTGCTTCAATTTAATATTGCACCGCGTATAGTATCTCACTTTAAGTTGATTCAGGGAGATCACTGCTCTCTTAAGTCAAGAAAAAAGACTTTTGCATATAAGTTTAAAATTAATTTTCAATAATTAAATGAAAACAAAGATTTTTGCTTGGGCGTTTGCACACCTTGTCAAAGGCACCTAAAAAATTTAGAAGTTAAAATTTTTGCGGAAACTGATAGCGCGCGGAATCTTAAAACGCAATTTTTTACGGTATAAATCTTGCGCCATACCCGCTATGCGCTGTTATTTTTCAAACAAGTAAGAAATTATAGTATAAAACTGATACCTGTATACCTATTTACAAACTGCGCAAACGTGACAATTTTCGCCTAAATAATATATGATTCAACACAAATTAAAGAATAGCGAATAGAAAAATACAGAATATACCGCCCAAGCTAAAAAATGCATTTTTGCGTTGTTGGGGATTTGCTTATTTTTTTATTGTCTTGGTGGTCTTGCGCGGTTTTGTGATTTGTGCGATGATGTCATATTACGCCCCGGTAAAACTCTTTAGCGGTAAATTCTTGCGCGGTAGGGACCGGAAAAATAACGTGTGATTTTAGCAATTTTTCTAAATTTTTATGAAAATTCGGAGACTTTTTGCAGAAACATGGAAGAGGGAGAGCAATTGCCTACTCTCGTTCATTTATTGTAACCTCTTGGTGGCGTGTATAAATTAAGTAATATCGCGGGGGAGTAGGTAATAGTGTTACAAGTGGGAGGGGAGGGTTCGCACCTGCTTTTCGTTACCATTTGTAACTGAAAATGATAAATAAAATATTAAAATAACTGAATATTTCAACATTAAAAATATTTGTTACCTTATTTAAAGAGTGGGGGGGGGGAAGAAAAGAAAAGGTATAAAAAATTTTATAAAGAAAGACAAAATTAAAATTTGGCAAAATTGGTGGTTCACCTGTTTATAGATGTAGAAGGCTTTCTTTTACTTCAGAAGGTACGGTTCTCGTTTAAAATGAGTAAAACGTCAGCGAACCAAACGTCAGTTAAGTGTTTTGGCAGTTTTCAATCGACAAAAATATATGAATTATGTTGAAGAAGTGTAGTGTAAGAATATTTCTTTTCATATGGACGTCTGCAAATGTAGGGATAAAAAGCGATAAAAAAATGTAAGTAAGTAACCCAATTAACAGAGTATTTTTAGTTAAAAAGCCTACTATACGCGGATAAACCCACCGTCAATTTGCTTTTTTCCATTTTTTTCACGAAATATTTGGAAAACCTGTGTTTTCTTCCTTGCGAAATCATTTATATGATTATAATAAGTTCAAAATTCCAACAAGTTTTACTAAAATTAAAAAAAAAAACCTGCATAATTAAATTAAAAACCACATAGGTCCCATAGACCTAAACCCTAACTCATCTTAGTAAATATTGCCCTAAGTGTATTTAACATGTAACATATGATTTTATTTGATCTGAATATGGCCCCTCTCATTTAAACACTTAAACTAAATGAAACTGACATTTTTATCGTAAAAAATTGGTTCGATTTATTTTGGAATGAAATGTAATCTATGTTTACTCGACTTACTGTTTACTACAAATTATCGTGACAAAGGATATCACATTCTGTATAATTGCCTGAATTTTTTAATGTTGAATTACTCGTGGATTAATGAAACAAGAATGTTTCTTTGTATTAGTGCAAGTTTAATTTGTTAATGAGCTGTTTTCGGCCTTTCGGCTAGGTCATCATCATATCAACTAGTTTTTTAAGTTTTTGGTAGTATATGGTTTCTATCTACGCTTATTTAGGAATAGTTGTGTGCATGTTTTGTCCAAATTAATCAAATTAATCTAATTTATTGTGTTCTCTTTTTCAACTGTTATTGTGTTAAAAAGTTATTCAACCCTTTTCCGTTTAGTCTTAGAGCTTAAATTAGATCTTTTAGATCGTGAGCTTGTTTCTAGCTTAAAGGGCTTGGTCTAAATCATTTTTTTTAAATTTAAATTGTTAATTTTGTTTCTTGAATTTTTTTTTATAATTTTCAAGAAACTCAATTATTAATTTAAAATAAAAAAAATATGATTTAGGCCAAGCTCTTTAAGCTGGAAAGACGCTCGCGATCTGAAAGATATAATTTGAGCTCTAAGACTGAACAGAAAAGGAGTGGAAAAAACTTTTCTTTTTTGAATTTGCCACGACTGTCTTTTTAAAAATAAAATTTTAAATGAATCTTAATCTGATTTAAATGACACTTTCTTTAAATTGTAAAACTTTTCCAAGAGAAACCTTTTTGTTTCATTAATCCTGATTAATAAAATTTAAGTGCACCCAGCCACAAGATTTTGGAATTATTGTCCTAACCTTATTTGCAAATCAGAATCTATTTTTTTTAATTTGGCATGACTGTCTTTTTAAAAATTTTAAATGAATCCTAATCTGATTTAAATGAAACTTTCTTTAAATTGTAAATCTTTTCCAACTAACTGTCTTGTTGTTAAAAACGCTTTACGTACAAAAAAGTCTTGTTCAAATCGAACAAAAACCAACGAAGTTCAATATGGCCGACACAAGAGAGCTACTGACATAAATGTCAATTTAGCGTTCTATTTAGGTAATATTATAAAACCTTAAAATGTATAGAAACTAATGTTTAAATCGGGCAAAATATAACAAAGTTCAAATGGCCCTTGTAAGATGTCTACTGACATATGTCAATTATAGATCAAAATTGGATATTGTTGAAAACGCTCTATTTACAATAAAAGTTTTGTTTAAATCGGACAAAAAAAAAATTCAAAATGGCCGACACAAGATGGAGACTGACATCTGTCAGTTTTCTGTCACAGTTAGGTGTCTAGGAAATATTTTATAATTTAGAGAAAGTTTTGTTAAAATCAGATAAGAAATAAAAAAGTTTAATATGGCGGATCCAAGATGGCAGTGCAATTTTGACGTTTAAAATTTTATTTTTTTATAGCAAATTCAAAAAAGAAAATTAAATTTTAGTCGGTTTGCAAAGAAGGTCAGTAAAATAATTCAAAAATTACTAAAAATTGCACAAGCACCTCAACATATAACAAATCAGGCAGTTCTATCGAACACAAATTGCCATTTAAAAGGGCGATATCTTTTTAGTATGGCGGATGATATTTAAATACAGAAACTAAATAGAATTGTCATTAACAGAAACTTTGAAATAAAGTTCTTGGATGGGTCCCTATTTGCTTTTACGAGGGATGTAGCTGAGAGCAGCAGTAAAAAAAATTGACCAGATCCATCTTAATGTGTCGTTTTGTTTAAGATAAAGTCCGGTCTGACAAACACTATTTATACCATTCTTTGAAAACGTAACGTTTCATATTTAAATAAACGTTTTCTGTTATTAAGATTTTTTGGTCACTCAATATTTCCTGTTTTTTCGTTTTGCGTCGGTACTAAATAAAGTATTTTCGCTAATGAAATATAGAGTACATGGTTTCCGTACTTGACCATGCAAAATTATGTTGGCCACATTCTGTTGTGAGTTAGTTCACGTGCAAAAAATAAACCGTCGCACACAGCAGAATGAGCGTTTTTATTCATCGGAATCAATAAATCCATAAATTTCGGATGCCAAAACCTCTCAATAAAGTAAAAGTGGCGCTCTTCTTTCCAGTCATAAATTTTGGATAAGAAAGATACTTTAATGTAGGGGTTGTTGTGAACGAAAGCAGTCAGAGAGCTGTCGGTATTTATTAGGTACGCTGTTTCGAAATATTTGCTTTTGGAATGTTTTATTAGAATCGAGGAGGAAACCGCAATGATGATGCTGAATCATTCGTAAAGTGAAGTCAAACTGAACAAAAAACAATGTACACTTGATTTCAAAAAAAACTCATACATGCATTTTTTCCTATGCCACAAAATTTAGCTTTCCATTAGTGTATACTGTTATAAGGCATGACCAGCTTAGTATGCTTTACAGCTTAAAATTCAGTGTGACATCCTTAAAAATGCCACCAAATTATCACTCGAGTTATAGAAGACGGGTGGTCTATAAAAAGAGCGGCCACCCATTTTGGAGTTGATAAAATGACGATAATGTGATGTGAAAAGCGCTGGATTGAAAATAACTCTACGGTAAGTAAGTTCTGAAGTGCAAGATGAGAGACTTATTGACCATCCAGACAAAATCCTTTTTCAACGTCGGTTGAAGCAGCTAATGTAACATTATTTCCGGGTTCTTTAGCAACAGTAAATAGAAGAGTAAATAAATCAGAAGTCTCTTGTCGAGTTGCTGCAAAGAAGCCTTTTCTAACAGAAGAACAAAAACAGGCCAGAGTGATTTTTGCACTGAACAACGTTCTTCGTGATAATGACTTCTGAGAAAGGGTGGTTTTCACTGATGAAAAAATTTTTCAATCGTCTTCAAGCAGCAGGAGAATTTTAGTTTATCGCCCACCAAATTCTAGATTTGAACCCGAGTATACAAACCAAATTAAAAAAGCTGGAAATTTTTCTGTAAACATTTGGGGCTGGTTTAGTGCTAGAGGTTTGGGTTTTTTTTGGAGAATCGAAGGAAGATACAATAGTGAATGATATACTGAAATCCTTGAAAACTTTATGCTGCTATCTGTACAGGCTCTACATGAAAATAATGACTTCGTTATCAGCAGAACAACTGTCCAGTACACACGGCTAGTGTTGTTGAGTGGTTTCAGAATAATAACATAGAAACACTTCCTTGGCCAGCCAACAGCCCTGACCTTAACCCAATGGAAAATATATGGGGTAGAATCGTTAAAATAATATACCAAAGGAATTGGAGACCATGAAATGCTGAAGAGTTAAGCGATGCTATTTATCGCGCATTGGATCAGCTCTCAGAAGACCATCAGTATTTTCAAAATTTAACCTTTGCAATGCCCAGACGTTTGCAGCTTGTAATAGAGAAAAATGGTGATCCTATTAAAAACTAAATTATTTATTTTGGTTCTTTTTTAAGTTAAAATAATTAGTATTAAGTTTAGTATCGTTTTTGTCCTAATTCAAGTTTCCTATTCGTCGAATTGTTTTCAGTCCAGTGCTGTTTCCATCGTATTATTGTTTTTTATCAACTCCAAAATGGGTTACCGCTCTCTTTATAGAACAGCCTTCGTCCGTTACTCGATTGATAATTTGATATTGTTTAACAAAAACTTTATTAAAACATTATTTTTGCTGATATTTTAGTATTATTCTAAATTAAATATAAAAATAAGGTTGCCTTTAATTTAAGTAAAAAAATATTTTCAGTTTTAGAGACCTTTCTTAAACAATATTACAAATTGTCGTACTTTTAAAGTTTTTAGGCATTTTAGCTGATAATCCGTATTTATTATACACTTTTAGAAATGTCAATTTTGTTACTGCATGTGTGCGTTTTTTTTGTTAAATCAAGTGTACACTTTCGGCCACATAAAATGCGTACAGCAGAAGTTAGCTGCAGGTCTGTTGAATTAAAATTTTTCTAATTGCGTTGCTTATTGTAACTGACTTTGACGTTTTCGGATTACAGGTTAGATCTTTTGACATTGTATATATAAAAATAAGGAAACTGGCCACACTTTACTATAAGCACAATATACAAATGAATAAAACATTTTTTTAAATTATTCAACATTTTATTATAAAAACTTATTCTTAAAGCTCGTTGTGGACGAAATAAGATCACAATTCTGCGAAAAAAAGTATCAAGAAGAAGGAACTCTTTGACGAAAGGAAAGCAAAAACTAAATCATAGGCAGTGCACCTCTGCAGGATTGGTAAATTTGAGTAGTTTAAGTTTTTGCAGACAACCAGAAATACTTCGTAAATTAAAAAAACTATAAAAAGTTTCTTCAGTAGCTCCATCAGCCTCGATAATATTTGCCAGTCTCTGACTATGAGCTTCATTAAGTGGTTGGAATTTCCTGGGAACAATATTAATTCGTCTTAAACTTTTTGCTTTTTTTGATGTCATTGTGGGACTGAAATATTTTTTCATCCGTGAAGACCATCTGATCCCAAAATTCTTCTTCTTGTAGTGAATAGTCTAGTGCATTAATTAACTTGGCTTGCTTCTTTTCCGCACTAAGTAAGAATTTCTTGGCAGCAACGTGACATCTAAGCCTAGAACGGCTTATCCGTCTGCGCGTCGTTCTTATGGATCCAAGAAAATGTGCCTCAATTTTCGCCTCTGGGGCCATCGCAAACGGGTGGTCTTTAAGAAAGTCGATCAGTTGCGGATTCTGCTGAGGCGTTCTGATTTGTTCAAGCCAGTGCCCTGCCTTCGTCGAACAGTTCCTTCTTCTTGATACTTTCTTCTTATTTTTACATTGTAGCCTTGTTTCGTCCATAATGGGCCTTTACTCTTCGAACCGACCAACCACCGTCCAATTTTACCAAAATTTGGCCTTTTTCGAATTTGTTTAGTTAGTTAGTATGACCACAACAAAACCTGACGGTGACATCTTTTATCAATTTGAAATAGCTAAAAGTTTACTAAGTTGCGAGGCCCATAATACACTATAGGAAATCGGCATACGCATTTTATGTGGCGGGAAGTGTAGGTACTTTTTATTTATTAAAAATTTTAAATTTTGGAATGCGCCTACTGTGACTATTAGAGTGCGCTTTCACTAATCTCTAAAAACAAGGAACCACACATAAAGCATACCAAGTTAGGAATTCTTCCTTCTCGCTTTTTAATAGACTTAAAAATTCAGGGAAATAAGTGTGGCAAGTGCTGGCACCGGCAATGATGTGCATTTTTTTATTATTTTTATATGGTATTTTCCACATTCCTAAAGAGTGCCAAAAAACCATCATTTTAGTACTTTGTTTTAAATAAAGCAGGAAATTGTACCTTTTTTTTAAATTCTAAGTGCAGCCAGAGTTAATGGTAAAAAACCATTTCCTAAGTATATCCAAAGAAATTAATTAAAATTATTTTAGTACAAACAAATAAATAAACTCGCAGATGTACTAATAAATTTGTACAAAAAAATACAAAAAATCAAGCATATTGGTAGTAGTGCAAACATGTACAATAGAGGTGAAAATCAGCAAGTATTGTTAGTAGATAGCGCCAGTTTCAATATTTTTTTCTCCATAGAAGATACTATTATTATATATATTTACATAGACAGCGACAAGTTTATAAACTATGAACATGAATATTATTATCAAGATGTTTAGGAAAATGATGGTGATACTTCTAAGAATCAGTAGCCTTTTCTGACGTTATGCGGGTTTGGTTGGATTGTGATTTGACCTAAATGGGACTTTTGTGGGTCATTGAAAACATCTAAATAGATCATTCTGGGGGTGTCCCTAGAATGTATTTTACTCTGCTTAGTCTAGAATTCAGTTCGTTTTTGACGTCAATTAGCGTTTCTGGGTTGTTTAGTTTCGTCAGATCTGGTTTAGGACAGTTTGCTTTTACTGTACACTTTTTTGGAGTTAACTGAATATTTGCTACAAGCGGGTTGTGATCAGAATTTATGGCTGCGCCAGGGTAAGTTTTTGCAAATTTAATGCAGTTTCTATATCGTTGATTTATCAGTTTTAAGTCTATTTTGTCTCCGACAATTCTCTCTGGTGTATGGGCATCAGAAGTCCAAGTTAATAGGCGTCTTGGTGGGAGCTTAAAGAAAGTGTTTGAGACAAGAAATCTCATTTCGTGACAAAACTGGAACAACTCCTTAAAAACTCCTGTGTTTATGCGTTTTTTTTTTAGTGAAAAGGCTCATCATCATTGAAAATTCAAGGCACCTTTATAGTTTTAAATTTGCAATCAGATTTTTTGCCTATTATAGTATCTACAACAACTCCTTCTAAATAATAAAAAATAAAATAATCACTCTCTCAAAAGTCTCTGGCAAAAACCAAATATTTTCTATTTAGTGCAAGATCATCTCATGCAGACCAAAAATTAATTTTATTCACTTGCACACAAAAAGTTATAATATAAGATATGGTATCAATCATTTAAACAAAAAAAAAAGAAAATCCAAAAATTTAATTTAATTTGTCAAGCCTTCTTACAGTTTTTAGATGGCGGACAAAAATCAGCTGCTATCTTTATGTCGTCATCAGATCGAAGAGTGGGGCAAAATAACTAGACCGTATCTATTCTACGGACCGTGTTTCTGTCCAGCTGTTGTCAGCTGTATACTGTGTCGCCATCTAGCGGGAATATTTTACACTATTTTACGATTGTACGGTTTTGCCCAGTCTGCAAAAAAGATTTTAAATAAATTTGTTATATAGGAGTACTATATCCAAAAATATGCTTGGTGTAAAAGGCGTGGCCAACTACAGTAACCCAGTTTTAAAAAAAGGATTTTCTTTTTACACTATTCCGTAAAACATATTTTATCCAAATTGGGTACAAAAGAATTTCTATCCGAAAATACACTTGGATTATGCTTAGTAACATTATATATTTTTTCCGTGTGTCTTCCTACTTTGAAAAAAAATTCTTAGGAATATAGATATGCTGTTATATTTGCAAAACTTCAGGGCCTTTATTCTTGAACTGTCGGGAGGAGAACTTGCTAGGGAAGCGGGTGTGGTTTACAAAAAAGTGAGATGAAGATATGCCAACAGATCAAGGTGTGAAGAGGAAAAGGATACTCCCGCGGGAGCATTCCCTTCCCACACTTTCAAGAATACAGCCCCAGAGAAAATGAGGTAGACTATTCGCATGTGCAAAGATGAACTTTACGCGCGCAAATTCTTTGCTCATGCTATTTTGATATTGGTAATAACAAGTAATATTATTACTGTTTTGCTTTAAACAAAACATGAAACTTTCTCAATCAGGTAATTTTTTTTGATACATATTAAAAGCTTCATCTTAATGCTTTTTTGTGCGGAAAAGTATACCTTTGCGCACTTTCTAGAAAAACTACAAATCATAAAAGGCGCCGAAAAAACATTTAAAAAAAATGATAAAAATGCTGAAGCCAAATCCCCTAACTTCGAGCCTAAACATAGGCTTAAAACTCAAGTTTATAAAGTATTGGATAAATTAATTGAGATTGAGCAGTTCAACTGGAGGTTTAAAGCCCTTAACTGCGTGTCTGATAATTTTGATATCCTTACGGAAAAAATCAATATTGGAAATTACCTTCAGAAGAGTATATTCAAAAAGCATCTGCAGACTTGGCATTAAAATATTTTACTAATTTATATGCTATGAAATTATATCAGGAACTTGAAAACACCATGAAGCTCCAGAGATTGGAGGAATGTAATACAAGTTTCACTTATCCAAATGTTGCAACTGCTTCAAGGTTGGTTTTTGTCCTACCCGTAAGTTCTGTGAGATGAGCGCTGATTTGGCAAACTTGCCCTTATTAATGACGTCAAACACGCAAGCGTGTTACAGGATAAGTTAAATAATCCAGGAATTTAAAGTATCGAATTTTAAATTGAAATATCTTTGGACTACGATGTTTTAGTTGATGAACTGGCATGCCAAAAAGGAAATAAATTTTAGTGTCCGCCTAGCTGTTTCTAGATTTAAATAGTTGTTTTTCTTTGTTACCATATAAAAATGTCTTTCTTTATTTCTTGTATCTACTTTTTATACAGGAAACCATAAATAATCTTCAAAATTTGATTTTGGAAGTTTTTATCTTCAAAACCATTGCAGCCGAAGCAAGTGTCCGGAATATTTTTGAGCAGCATTCGTCTTCTTCCTCTTCAAGTGCCTTGTCCTCTTCAAACGTTGGCAATCATCAGCGCTATCTATACTTTGTCAACTGCTTTTCTAAAGAGACCTGTAGTAGTCTCACCATACCATTGCCGCAAATTATTTAGCCACGATATTCTTCGACGACCGGGGCCTCTTCTGCCTTCGATCTTTCCTTCCATTACTAGTTTGAAAAGTCTCTATTTTTCGTTTCTGAGAATGTGTCCAAAGTAATCCAGCTTTCGTTTTTTGAGTGTGAGCATGACACATGAGGTCTACGTCTTTAAGGATTTCCATAAGCTTTTCATGCTGCGCCCTGTGAAAGGCCTTCTCATAGTCTATACAATAGGCATACACAGGAACAGAGACATCCCTGCATCTTTGAACCAACAATTGGATACTAAATAAGGCCTCTCTTGTGCTGAACCCGCTACGAAAACTGAACTGTGATTCGCCCATAGAGGACTCATATTTGGCATATATTAATTAAGCTAATGAGCCGATAATCGCTACATCTTTTGTTGATTGAAGCCAGTCGAAAGGTATGACACCCGATCGGTAGACCATATTGAAGAGATTCACTATCACGTCCAGCGACTCCTCATTCTTTAAGATTTTAATGACCTCCGAGCAGTTTTCATCTGGATATGCAGCCTTCCTATTTTTTGATAATAAGACTGCATGTTGGACTTTTTACTAAGTTATGTCAAGCCTTTCTCGTGTATATTGGTCGGGAGTTTCCGATCTTTCATCTTGAAAAAGGTTCTCAATATAGGTGCACCACTGTTCTACTTTGTCGTTAACATCAAGAATTATTGTATCTTCACTACCCAAGAGAATGCCAGTCTGTCGAGGTCTGTATACACCAGCAGCTTCCTTAGTTTTCTTGTGAATGTTAAAAGTGTCATATTTTTTCTCCAGATCTTCGATTTCGCGACATTGCTCGTTGAGCCAATTTTCTTTGACTGTTCTTATTTTGTTACACGATTCATCTGTCGGTATTCTGGGTGTCCTTTTCTTAAGCGTCTTTCTTCCATTAAATTAAGAATTTCGTCAGTCATCCAAACTTTCTTTTTTATCTTAGAATCTTTTGATGGTAATTCCGAGCTTGCACTTGTGAATGCATCCTTGATGTTAATCTAAACAGTCTCTACTTCAGAATTCTCAGTTATGCTTACTCTGCTTAGTCCAGAATTCAGTTCGTTTTTTACGTCAATTGGCGTTTCTGGGTTGTTCAGTTTCGTCAGATCTGGTTTAGGACAGTTTGCTTTTTCTGTGCACCTTTTTAGAGCTAACTAAATATTTGCTTCAAGCGGGTTGTGATCAGAATTTATGTCTGCGCCAGAGTAAGTTTTTGCAGATTTAATGCAGTTTGTACATCGTTTATTTATCAGTGTAAAGTCTATTTGGTTTCTGACAATTCTCTCTGGTGTATGAGCATTAGAAGTCCAAGTGTATAGGCGTTTTGGTAGGAGCTTAAAGAAAGTATTTGAGACAACAAATTCCATTTCTTGACCAAATCCATATCCACCAACAATGTTCTCTTTCGCCCCGCTACCAATCTTTGCATTAAAATCACTCATAAAAATCGCGATTTCTAACTTTTTAGTGAGATTTAAATCTGTTTGGAGTTGGTAGTAAATGTCTGCAACAACTTCGTCTCAGTGATCGCTCATTGGTGCGTATATGTGGATAATGTTGACATTATGTGGCTTGAAATTAGGCTGTAAAAATGTTACTCTATCAGAACTTAGGACAAAAGATTATACAGTTTATTGTACTTCTGCATTTACTATGTGCGCAACGCCATTGTAGCGATTGGTCCCGTCATTGCCAGCATAGTAGATGTAATGGTCGTCGATGCGGCATTCCCCAAAATTAGGCCATCTCATTTCACTGATCCCTAAGATTTCGTTCTTCAATCTTTTCTCTCTCGTTGATGGCCTTGTGGAATTTTCCTGCTTGAAACATGTTTTGGGTATTTCAAGTACCAATATTCTTCATGACTGGTCCGGAGATTCTTAGCACCTTCTGATCACTTAAGACCTGCCGGGGACTGAGGGCCTGCGATTTTGGTTTTCCAGTCATGATGATGATTTTTTTTCCTGGCGAGGATAATGAGCTGGTTTCATCGCAGTACTAAAACCGTTAAGACGGTCCTTATCACGCTTTTGAATTTGCCTATCATTAGTTTTCTCGCCATACCTGGCTACCCTCACTTAGTTTAGCCTGCAGGTTGATGCAGTTTCCAGGGTTTGGCACGTGGAGCCATAAGTGAGAGCTAACTGCCCCATGAGGCCCAATTGTTTGAAACCATCTCCAGTCTACGACTCTTAATGCGACCGTCTCAAACCAGAAGTGCTACCTCTACAGCGCAGCCCATACATCGTCGCATTCGTCGAGAAATAATAAAGATTTGAAAAGATCTCAAAATAAGTTAATTAAGATTGTGAGATTTATGATCAGTAAGGTTTAAAATTCCATTAATTCCATTTATTTATTCCAAACTTTCTCAGATCAATAACAAGTTCACGATTTTATATTGACTGAACAATATTTGTTTTTATAAGAATAAAGCTATTTCGGTTTATTTTTCTAACTGTTTTTATGCTTACCCAGCAATATATTGTGCACCTTCCTTTATCAAAAAGTCACAATTTTAAACATTTTTTTTGAAAATTGTTTCTAAAAATACAAGGACTTTGATGTGAATTAGCAGAAGAAAATATAAGCAAAACAAAGGTAACCCCAAAAAAAGTAATTATGGCGGTAATAAGCACGCCGTGTGGTTAATAGGGAGTTTTTGGTCAGCATACAATAATAACAAGCTCCTATGTTTTTTTTATTTTTAATAGTGGGGTCAATACTGGGCATAGCAGCCAACCGTATTCTGCAGATTTAAAGACAAACACAAAATATCCATGCACCTAGCTGGGATTCGAAGCCGAGATCTCTCGTGTGGCAGCCGATTAGCTACGGAGGCAGGTTATCGTTATTTGACAAATCATCAAGAATGAAGTTATTTCGGTTTATTTTCGCAACAATTTACTAGCTTACCCATAACGCACTATATTGTCTTGGACTGACAGATGTAAATATAAACAAAATAAGGATAACTACGAAAATCTTTCTTATTAACCACAAGGCGTTATTACCGCCAAAATTGCAATATTTTTGTGGTTAACATTATTTTCTTTACATTTACTGCTGTCAGTTCAAGTCAAAGCTCGCTTATTATAGGTAAGCGTTTTTAGTAAGAAAAATAAATTGATATAACTTCATTATTGATGGCTTCTAATAATAACGATAACTACAAAGGTTGTTATTTTTGTATGTTGACTAAAAGCTCCCTATTAATAACTATTTTTGTAGTTATCTTTGTTTTGCTTATATTAATTTCTGACAGTCCATGGCAAAGTGTGTGCTTTTTGGCGAATTTTTTAAAGAAAGCTTAAAATTGTAATTTTATGATTAAGGAAGATGCAGAATGTACTGCTTCGTGGGTAAGCGTAGGAAATATATCGGAAAAAAATTATTCTTGACTTAGACTTAAAAAAAATGTTATTTTAAAAACTACCATGTGTTTTATGTAAGTCTTAAACATATAACTATATGATATTATAACGGCCCCGCCCTCGCATTTGCCGAGAAAAAACCGTAGCGATAATAACTTTCTTAATCAAGTTAGCATGGAATAAATGCACAGCCAAAAACTCTTCTGGGTGCGAGGAGACGCGCAGTAGGATTTTTTGCGTTTGGCCTTTTCAAAGTTAGTATTGTTACACATTTTGCGAACCTTGGGTCATTATAGTATCTCATATGGTTTGTTCGGGTTCGTCGAAATTTCTAGTTCTAAACAGTCCGGAGCATGCGCTTTAAAAAACGCCTTCTGGTTCGACCACAACTGTTCTAAACTGAAAAGTTTTGTGTTCGGGTTACTACCGAAAATTTGTCCAGGAACGGTTCAATACTGTTCTGTACAGTCTCGTGAAGCCGGACGGAATTAAATGGAACTGTTTAGGACTATTTTCTGACGTATGCGCAAATTCATTTACGCATGTAAAGTTTGTCCAAAAAAATAATTTGTTCCTTGAAAATATACCCAAATAAATGGGTTTTTACGAAAAATAATAAAAAGCCAGAGTGTAATTTTGTATTATTTTGGTATCCGCGTGTATTTTTATAAAGGTTTTGTCGAGGGTTTTGTATGGTGTGACCTAAAGAAGAAGAATCCCTGCCAACCCAACCCAACCCAACCCAACCCAACCCAAAAATTCATCTTTTTCAGTGTTGAATTTCTGCAGAATTTCACTTTGAAAGAATTAAGACAAGATTCTACCTCGTTATCAGCCATTGGAAGATTTTAAAATGCAATTTTGTAGAACCACAAAAGCTATGAATTTTGTAGAAGAAACTGTGGAACTCTATGAAAACCAAATCATGGAAAATTTTCGGTAAAATATTTATTTTATTCTAAAAATAAAAGACACAATTAAGACATTCTGGATCACATCACGTGCTTCTTCTTCTTAACTCTATTATTATGGTAATTTTATGAAAATGCGTTCACGTTCGTCCAAAAATTGTAAACTATTAAGAACAGTCCCGTCGATTGCGCAACTGTCACGCGCAGTTCTAAAACGTTCTAGGACAGTTTTTAAATTCGGAACCCGAACAAACCATTAGTAATATGGTTTTAATCATATAACTATGAGATACCATAACGGCCTTGCCCTTGCATTCTCTGAATGAAAAGCCGTACCGATGATAACTCTTCCAATCGAGAACCCACAAAAAGCGGAATTTACAAAAACCGAAGCACAATTGAACAGAAAATAAAACGTCCGAAAAGAAATATGAACGAAAGTAAAAGATCCAGAAAATATTGGATACGAATATAATTTTTATATAATTTTAATTTACTCGATCCTTAAGAAACACATAATTTTACCAAACCGTTAAATATCAGAATTACAAAATTATCGAAAATAATTGTCTAGAAACGAAAAACACCCGCCCCCAAATTGATAGAAAATAATATGCCCGATCCTTAAATGAGCAGAACCACAATTCAGCCGAATTGCTGTTGGGCATGCATCAAATTTAAATCTCTAAAGCGCCGTAGGCCGTGGATTACGGCGTTGATAAGTTTCTCTATTTGGAAGATGACACGGGAATTTCTTTTCATTAAAAGATTTTATTTAACTTTACAGTTTCTGGCTGCCTAACTGTCTACCAAATCTTGCGGTTCATTTTTGTAGTGTAGGTCCGATAACAATACAATATTATGAAGAAATTTGGGGGTAGGGGGTGGTTGAAGAATCTAAAGGGGGTAAATTAACACAATATCACAATTTACGTCGACTCTTACCTGCCCTAAGCCAGGCACCAGCAATTGGCTATCGGTCCAAATCATTTTCCGTCAGTTTCTATCAAATTATTTTCGTTAAAAACACATTCTACCATTTTGTATTTCTATAAACACATGTTTCGTTTAAATTTAATTCTATGCATATATTTTCTAGCGATTTATTTTTTTTCATTTTCGAGACAATTTTCTTCCGACCAATTATTTTCTCCTCTTTCAACTTTTGACAAATTACGTTTCTGCCATACTTGCTTTCGGGTTTTTTATAGGGACCCTCCCAATTAAGTTAGCCTAGAAAAAATGCGCGCAAGCTGACTGCCAGTCTTGGGCTACTACATTTTCTTATAGTAATATGATTTTGTCAATGTTGTTATATAATTTACCCCACAGAGCATTGTAACAAACACCTATTCACTACACTAATCTGGAATCGACTCGGTCAGTTAATCGATCAAGTTTGCAAGCCCAATCTTGACATGAACAAGACCGTGTATTAGAGCAAGGCGCCTGATTTAATGTCCATTGTCCGATTGTGAATGGAAACAGCTGGCCTCTCTGGAGAAATAGAATGTCATTGTCAAGTTTAAATCCCCCGGTTCATGTAAGAAATTAACCGTTGCTGTATATTATAATGCTATAAATTGGTGCGACGCCTAAGGGCGAAGATTGTCTTGATTAAAGAGATGAGTAACCAGATTTTAACTTTAATTTGTCGGCTTAAATAACTAAAAGAGCAAAGAATTTAAGATATTTTACAATTTGCTTAAAGCTAACCTAAACTATATAGCGTACAATTTTCATAATGCCGCAAACAAGAATTTAAAGTGGTGATATCCCGGATTATAGGACGAAGATTAAACAAAATAATACATAGGGACTAAAGTGGTAATTTTTATCTCGAGGTGATAAATTTGTAGCCGACCGGAGGGAGTGTTACAATTCGCCTAGGGTTAAAAATATACTTTTGTCACTTTTGGTATTTGTTTTTAACAACTTTTTTACCAAGAAGGAAAACACCCACATCATTCTTGTCTAACAAAATTGCCACAAAACCAAACCACCAATCATTACCCAGCAAACATTGATCTACTTGTACTTTACTAGTATTGTACTTTAACTGGAGGTAACTGCTGGCACCGGCAATGATGTGAATTTTTTTAATTATTTTTATATGATGGACTTTGCAGCAAAGGGCGATACGCATCATAGAAGACTGGTGTAAACAAAACGGTCTCTCTATCAATCCAGGAAAGACAGAGATGATCCTGTTCACAAGAAAGAGGAAAATGGAGGGATTCAGAGCACCCAAGATGTACGGGAGACCCCTAATTTTGGTTTCAGAACTGAAGTGCCTAGGGGTCACCCTAGACAAGGGGCTCACCTAGACACTACACGTTGCGAAATTGACCAATAAGGTGCAGGCAACAATGTGACAATTGCGTCGAGTGGTTGGCCTCACCTTGGGTTTGAGTCTCAGAAACCTCCACTGGATGTATACGGGAGTACTAAGACCAAGGATCCAGTACGGATCCATAGTCTGGTGGCCAGCAGTGGAGAAGGTCACTACTACCTTCAAGCTTAGCAGCCTACAGGGAACCATATGCAGAGGGATAACCGGCGCTATGAGGATGGCATTTATACAGGCACTCGAAACCATTCTGGGACTGCCGGCGCTTCCGATTTGGATCAGAAAAGAAGCGATGGCGACCCACCTCCGGCTGAGAGATATAGGTCAATGGAGAGGAAGAGGGGAAGCTGCGGGGCATTTTAGGATTGCCCAAATTGACGAGAGAGAAATTCCAATGGCAGCGATCAAAACACAAATACCAAAAAACCAGAGAGATTCAACAAGAGGTACAAAGTAGTCATCCCAGACAGTGAACTATGGCAGAGTGAAAACCTCCGCAAACAGTTCGAGGAGAACGCCGTGATTTGCTACACCAATGAGTCCAAACTGTCGGAGAAGCAAACCACAGGAACGGGGGTTTACGTAGAAGACCAGGAGGGTCGAAGGAGCTACTTGCTCGGAGAGCAAGCCACGGTCTTTCAGGCAGAGGTGTATGCCATATTAATGGCTGCAACCATGGAGGAAATAAAGAACGGTACGGAGGAGCATGTGGCACTAAGGGCGGCCAAGATCAACAACACCCTGGTGGAGGAATGTGAGGGAAAACAAGTGACACTTATGTGGGTACCGGGACATATGGGGGTGCCGGAGAACGAGAAGGCCGACAAGCTCGCCAGGATTGGGGCAAGCACCCAGTATGTAGAGCCGGAACTACTCCTAGGAACAACTAAGTGGAAATTGCAAAGTCGAGTCAATAAATGACCCAACGATGCCATGGCGACCGCTTGGAGAGGATGCAGACAGACCAGGGACTTCGTTAAGGGCCCGGATGTAGCCAGACAAAAATGGCTTCTGGGGAGATCACGAAGGGATGCTGGTCTACTGACAGGAATCATAACAGGTCACAACCGACTAAAAAAGCACATGACCCGCATCGCGGTGGAAAATGACTCGACCTGCCGGGCCTGCGGGCGGGCAGAAGAGATATCTTGACATGTTGTAGTGAACTGCGAGGTATACCAGAAGACGAGATACCAGGTATTCGGTTCCCCGACCCTGGATGAGGAGGACCTGCACACGATCAAATGGGATAAAATACTGGACTTTGCAAAAAGAACAGTAAAACCAGATGAGCAGACTACCAAACCAGTGGTGCAGGCGGCGGATTATGGGCAGGCTCAGGGTAAGGCAGAAAGGGCCCAGGGAGGCATTCTCTACTACTACTACTACTACTACTACTACTACTACTACTACTACTACTACTACTACTACTACTACTACTACTACTACTACTACTACTACTACTACTACTACTACTACTACTACTACTACTACTACTACTACTACTACTACTACTACTACTACTACTACTACTACTACTACTACTACTACTACTACTTGCATATTTTATAAAAAATATCAAGAAAGCAACATTTTATTACTTTGGTTATAATATAGCAAGAAATTGCACTTTGTTTAAAAAAAAGTCTTGTGAAGCCTAAGTAAATTACCATAAAACCTAGTATATTTAAAAAAGTGATTTAAAAGTATTTTGGTATAAGCAATAAATCAATAAACTTCTGGAAGTAAAAATAGATCTTGTAAAAATGCAACGCAGGTGAAAATCAGCGAGTATAACACTTACGTCTTGTTATAAATAGTTAGTTTTCATACATTGTACGTAGATGGCGCTAATTTTAATATTTCTCTATTAAAGATACCATTATTGGATATATTTCTACAGACAGCAAGAATTGTGAAATTAAAAATTATTAGCAAGAAGCTTAGGAGTATGATGGTGATACATTCAATAATCATTATCCTCTTCTGGAGTTATGCGAGTTGGGATTTTTCCTAAATCTGGCTTTTGTAAGAACTTTTGAACAACCCGAATTGATCATTTCGGGAATATCCCTGGGGCGTCCTATGCTATTAGTAAAATTATGTTGTTTGTTTTATTTTTATATAAATTATGTTTTTTTTTCCTAAAACTACTAAATATTTTTATTTTGTAGAGATAGGCTCGCTATATGGGTTTATAGAGGTATGTATAGCACATGATTATGGTAAGATATAGAATTAAATTATTTTAGAAGATTCAAACAGCCTTTTGCGAGCTTGGTCTCTTTCGCAAATTACTTATTTTGTAGTACTCCGCATCTAAACTGGATCAAATCACCTTTGCTACCAAATTTTTAAAGCGGCTTTCAATTATCTTCCAAAAATACTTCATGTGTCTCCTGAGAGACAATGTCTTTTACGGTTAAAAAAGTTGGACTCATATAGTCAAAAATCTGGTAACCTACAATTGGGAGTCACAAATAAAGGAATCTTTTGTAGAATTGGGCTTTAATGAGACCTGGTCCAATCTCACTTATTTCAACCTTAAAAGACAAGTTCCCATTATGCTTGCTTTTATACAATATTTACATCCGCTTAAAAATTTCTCACAACTCTGCTAATTATCTCTATATTAATATTTCTCATTATGTCACAAAACTCATTGCAAAACTTGCAAGCAAATTAGGTACAAAATAAACTACATTTCTTGGCAATATGGAGCAACTTGCAAATGATCTTAATATTCTGTCGCCTTTTTTGGCTAAACAAATTTATAAAACCTTATCGTTTATACTGCGACTACAGGCATTTCTAAGATAAAAGTGAGCTGTTGTGTATATTTTGTAGTTCTGGTATATAGGTACTTTTCATTTTGTTTTGTTAAATACCTATTTTGTATTTTAGGTTTTAAGTTAGAGTATCAGAACATTCTAGATATGAGTTTATTTTATCCTGTGCTACTCCCATTTCTTTCCCTAAATTTATTAAGCGTAAATTTTTAACTACAGGACTTCTTATTTTGGAATGTATTACTCAAAAACAATAACGAACTCTAACTCTAACTGTAACGACGAAGTGACTTTATTTTGATAACACATCGACTCGTTCGGCTTATTGCTACTACTTATATTACTTCTAATATGCCTTTGATGTTCTTTTCCTTGGCTAAGAGCATCCATTTTCTTTTTTTTACATTTATATTAAGCCCAAATTGCGCACTTTTGCCAGAAATTTAATTCAACAACTCTTACAGAGCTTCCAGGGGGTCCAATATTGTAGGTTATTGATTTTAATGCCGTTTATGGTATTCTATTATTATTATATTATTACTATTATTATTATATTATTTTTATTACTCCTTGGGCGATAAAATATATTTGTCTGTGTACTAAAAAGAAATGTGTCTATCATAAGATAACTAAATAATAATATGTTTAAAAGGACAATATCACCTCCACTTAATTCAACATGATCTAGCAGCTAAACCAAGAAAAAATAAATGCATCCACCTAAAGCATCTATTAATTTTAATCTTTGCATTCCCACGACCGCAAAGCTACTTACAATTTTGTGAGAGAGTAAACAGTGCGTAAGGGAATGACAGATATTTAACACTTTCAAAACAAAATGAGCAAAATAAAACAAAAAGTTATTGAGAAAGCCTATTTTAGGTTACGCTTCTTACTAAATGGTAAGGTTAATATTCTTGTATGGAGAAACTTTTATATTGTTTTAAAAAAAGGAAATAATTATTTTTATCTTCTCGCGTGCGATAAAGTGCACTTTACCGCATTAAAAAAAATAGCTGTTATTTAAATTTTACGTTTAACAAATACGTTTATCAGCAGTCGATAGAGGAGTTAAATATAAATAAAAAAGAGAGTTTTACTTACTTACTTAATTATTTGCTTACTGTCTTTTTTATTTAAATTTAACTCCACTATGGACATTGGGAATTTATTTCTCATTCTGTTATCTTATATTTTGCTGATTGTTGATTTGATCGTTCATATTATTCGACTACTGGGTGTAGTCTCCAAGTTACACCTGGTATGTATTCTTGTGGTACTCCGGTGTAATTTTTAAAGTTCGTCATAGTAAAAAGCCCGACTGGCGTATCGACTGTGTCTGAAATCAGTCATTTGCAGAACTGGTGGAGGATTCCAAAAATCCAATAGATTTCTGTTGGTAAAACTCTATTCTGTATTATTAAGTTTATTGTTAATTCTTAATAAATCTTTAATTTTTGAAACATGTGCAAATAAAATGTACCAAAAATATAGTAAAAATATATTTCGTTTAAAAAAAAGTCCATATTTGCTATATCGCACTCAAAAAAAAAAAATCTCGGTTTTACACTTTTACAATGCATATTTTTCTTTAATTAATAATCTTTAAAAAAAAAATTGAGAATTTTCAAATTATTAAATTTTTTTAATGGGTATAAGACGCTAGTAGGTAAAATTTTGTACCTAACATATGCGTAAAGTGCCTTTACCACCCTTTCTCTGATCTGAAGATATAACGGTTTCAGACACGCATACACACACGCTTTTGCATTTATAATATACACCCAGTTCCAAATTGCTGCGTACCAGTTTTTGTCAGCCGCCATATTGAAATTGGTCCGGAGAATTTTTGCATAAATTAATTATTGTTAAAAAAAAAAATAAAAAAACCTAGATAATTTCAATTTAAGCCAGTGGACGAAACCCAAAAACTGAATATATTTTTTCCAATTTAAATTTAAATCTGTTTGTGACAATTTCATTAGATAAAAAATGCTTCAGGAAGAGCATGTTGGGGTACACTGTTAAAAATAATTTGTAAAATTAAAGAACTTATCGGTAAATTACAAAAAAACACGTAAACTGTGCTTTACAAAAACCGACAAAAGAGGTTATGTTAAGGTTCAAAGGCACTACTGGAATTCGATGCTTCCTCGTCTCTATATCATTCGGTGATGATGTTAGATGGAAAGTTTCTTACGCTTATAGCGCGCTTATGCACAGGTTATGTCGAATAAAACTTTTCGGTTAGTAGTAAAATATCGTCATCATCTTTCGATAGAAAAAAGGAATATACTGAAAACATGTCCAGGATGAAATATTTTATGCATTTCAGGAATTAAACAGGTACTTTTAATACCTCTTTTTAGGGACTAAAGTGAAACTTTTAATCCCTAAGGGATTCAAAGAAAATTTAATCCCTAAGAGATTAAAAATAAATTTAATCCCTCAGCTTAGGGATTAAAAATAAATTTAATCCCTCAGGGATTAAAAAAAAACTAATCCCTGGAAAATTATAATTAAATTTATGGCAAGTCAAGCCAAGCAGCAATTGCTCTTGGCTAAGATTTTATTCTTAGCACCCTTTCTTGTAGTTGACGAACCATTTGGCGTAGAAATAACGTAATTTTAACAAAGATCTTTTCCTAAAGTGCATAAAATAGTATACAAACCTCGAGACTAAAGTGTTGTTTAATCCGTGAGCAAATTGTAGCCCTCCTTACGGTTGGGCTACAAACCTTTCGCCGCGGGATTAAATGTGGCACTTTAGTCCCTAGGTTTATAATGTACTATTACGTTATCCAGGGCTAATAACAGTGCAGGGGATAGGGCAGAAAGGGTCCAGGGAGGCCTACTTGCCAGGCTTTGCGCCACCCCTTCTATACTACTACTCTACTACTACTATCCCATGTAGTATTTACCGAAAGTTATATTATTATTTAAGCTGGAGGTTACAAGATAGAAAATTTGGTATTTTGTATTTCTCACTAGTAGCTTTTATTAAGGCTGTGAAATTCTGTCACTAGTATCTAAAAGTACTTTTAATTGTGCCCCCAGCTTCACCAAAGTAAAAATTATTTAAAAACGAACATTTTTTTAAAAATTAATAGCTTATCGACTTAAGAAACACCATACATACAAGTCACCTATTCACTTTTTTTTCTTGCGACGTGCTCTTCAAATGAACCACAGTACCAGTGTTAAACAAACGACTGCAAAATGGTCGCCTCAGGCCTGTTCCGGCGTGTTAGAGCTATTTTATCGAATAAACACATCATTTTGCTAGAAACTGGAAAATTACGATGTAAAATTGTTAAATTAATATGTAAAAATATAATGTATGTGAAAAACCTAATTATATGTGTAAATATACAAGTTTACTTTGTAAGAATAATAAACGGAGGGTTTTTACAAGAAAAGTGTAAACTTACGAAATATGTTAATAGGTTAGGAAATTTTTGGAAAATATATTTTGTACTTTTCATACATTTTTTTCAGTGTAGTTTTTAGAAAATTTTGCATGGTTTTTGGGGGGTTTAAGTTTTTAATTTTACTTGTTTACTAAAAAACAATGATAAAACTAACCTAAAATCACAAGCAAACTTTCCATTTCTATTTTTAATAATTTTGAATTTTTCCATTTTATATAGGTAGGAGATTTTTTTGAAAACAATTTTAAAGAATGTAATAAACATATTTTGCTTTTAGGTCGAGGATGCAGATGAGTTTGGCGGCACATTGATTTCCAAGAATCCCTCATTGCCACTAAGACGACCTATAACAGAGGTGGATTTCACATGGAGTGAGCAGTCGCAACGATTATTCTTCATTTACTCTCTTGGCGCGAAATTACCGCCGGGACTTAAAAGTTTATTTCTAGTTTACCGCCATTGAGTTATTTTAAAGTTTGTCCGAAAATTTACATACAGCGTCGACTAGCGTTGGCATAAAATGCAAACCGTATTTCGGGTAAAATTTTATATTTGGTCTTTGGTGTCGAGTCGTCAGTGTTACCTAGCAAACTTATCTCGAAGGTCTTGGGTCTCACTTAAATACTACAAATCTCAAATAAAACTTTTTAACACCAAACTAAACCGACTTAAAAATGTGCACTCAGAAGTATAAAATAAAATATAAAATGTTTATAAAATCCAACTTTTGGCGCCTATACCTACACCTATATTGATTGATTGATTCATTTGTCAGTGTGCCAGTATGGCACTGTCCACTGCGACCACAATTGGGTCTATTGTGGCTCACTTTTAAAATTTTTAGTTTATACAGAATATTTAGCCCCTGAAAGAGGCTCGCAACTTGCTTTGGTGAAGCATCATTCAAATCCAGTCCGTTGATCTGTGGTTTATCGAAGATACGTTGACGCTGACGCGCAATGGCCGGATATTCATACAGCACATGTCTGGCCATTTCATCATACTCCATACAGAGCCTACATTCGGTGTCCTCATTTAGACCCATTCTGTGTAATGGTAATTTCAGTCTGCAGTGTCCGGTGTATAGATCAACCATTGTCCGGATGTCCTGCCTGGTAAGCTCAATGAGTTTCCCGGCTCTCTTCCTGCAGGGTTCTGCATTCGGGACGAATAAAGACGGCAGAGGCCGTTTTGCGCGCCAGCTGGTCGACAGTCTCATTTCCCCGATGCCCAGAATATCCCGGTATCCATACCAGCGAAACAGTGTTTATTCGCCCAAGGGTATTCAGTGTGTCCTGGCAGCTCCTAACGGTTCTCGATGAGCACCTATATGATTCAAGAGCCTTAAGGGCCGCTTGACTGTCGGAGAGTATCTTTATTGATCTGTTTCGCCAGTTATGATCTATCATCCATCATGCGCTCATTTCAATGGCGAAGAGTTCCGCCTGGAAAATTGTAGTTATTTGTCCAAGACTATGTATAATCCTGATATTTTCCCGGCTGCAATAAGCTCCGGATCCAATGCCAGAAGGCATTTTGGATCCATCAGTGTACCAGCTATCTTCGTCAGTGTTACCTAGCAAAGTTATCTCGAAGATCTTGGGTCTCACTTAAATACTAAAAATCTCAAATAAAACTTATTAACACTAAATTGAACCGACTTAAATATATGCACTCAGAAGCATAAAATAAAATATAAAATGTTTATAAAATCCAACTTTCGGCGCACTATATGCAAAGTGTATTTTTAGGAGTTTTGAAAAAGATGCGATATGACGTTCTATACGTTCGAGTTCATTATTCCCGGGTATACCCCACTTGTTAGTCTAACCTTTAAATTAAAGTAAACAAAAAAAAATAGGATTTTATGAAAGCTCATTAATTAACCTAAGGTTTGTTAAGTTGGTGCAGTACCCTCTCCATACGGGCTGATCAACTCCTACCGATTTAGTGCCCTTTAATCCACCTTCGCCGCCATTTTCACTCAAAAGTGACAAAAAATCCATTCGTTTTCTGTCAATATGGCGGCGAAAGTCGAGAAAAGGACACTAAAACTGTAGGAGTTGATTGGCATATATGGAGAAGGTATTGGTTGGTGACATATGTAACTCACTGATATGTAACCTAGAACGGCGTTTTCAGTACATATATACAGGGTTCAATAGTTCTTGTCTAGGTTGCCAAAATAGCGTGTATTGAAAAAGAAGCGCATTAGCTAGTAAATGAGAGCGAAAAAGTTAACACTTGAAAAACCGATACGCTGTTGCCGATGTCATCCATAATTAACTAAAAGATTCCCAAGTAAGATGTCGTCAAATTTAGCGATAATGTAAATATGAGTATTTTCTTATTTTAGTTTGAAGTTAGAATCCGCTAAAATAATTGAAATGCCGAATTATCCACAAACTTTTACTACCGATTGACGTTGCTCTTTCAATAAACCTGCAAAAAGTCTGAGCCTGATCTCGCATAACCAGTAACGCTAAAGTTCCGACTCTACGAGGCAATTTATCATAGCACTCTCGCGTTCTCACGAAATATCTTGTTAAAATCAATTTAAAACAAAATTATTAGTGCGGTTAAAAATTCGCGATTTCCATTTTTGCTGGAAGAACTTCTACGGCTAAGAACTTTTGTACACAGCTAAAGCAGACTCTCGCGTATTTTTAATTAATTATAGTTTAATTAGTTAAAATCAATCACCCCCCTTTGGATACAGGGGCGCAGCCAAAAGATCATTTCTAGAAAATAAGCATTACACACTTCAATGTACATCATTCGTGTGTCAACATTTGATATCCTACAAAGATTTCTTGTAGCTCAATCGAGAGCCAAGACGTCGATCTAATCGTCTGTGTAAGAAAAATTTTTGTGGGACTTAGCTGAGTATTTCTTCCGCAGGTCAAAATAAAAAATAAAAAAAAAATTATTGTCACTTTTTTTACATATTTTAAATAAAAAAAAATTTACGCCTTGCATATTTATACGATTCTAATTTTGAATATTTACAAAATATCTGGAATATTTTTTGAATCCCATAAAATCACAATTTTAGTTCAGGCCCGCCCCTTAAAGCTGAAATACTTTTTTGAATATCGATCTTAGCCGTTTTTAAGGGAAATTTTGATTTTGGTAGTTGACTGACAATTTCCATGATAGTTCCTAGAAATCCGCACACAGGAAAACAATTTTTTTTTATATTATTAACCAGAAACCAACCTTTCGAAGAAGTCTAAACTGAATCATAGCCAAGATCAATTTCGAAGAACGTTTATCAAAAATCATGGAACAGTGAAAATACTAAAAATTGCACCTTTTGAAAAAGTCATCCATCTTTCACTCTTTCGCATATTGCAAAATTACTGAGAAGATAATTTTGTTAAAACTGCACCAAAATAATCTACATGATATTCTCCAAGAGGTTCTGTCATAATGTTATTCAGTTCTTATCCACGAAGCCGACACGCTGTGTTCGAGTACATGTAATTTGGACGAATTTCGACGACACATTCTTTATTACAAAAATATTTTGGCCACCTTTTAAAAATTGTTAGTATTGTTTCTTTAAGAGAAATTATCGGTAAATCTTTGTGTTTGGATAAAATTTGGATTATTTTTTCCAACCAGAATTTTTAATTTTGTAAATTTTCGGAAAAAAATCTGAAATTTTACTGATTTTTGAAGGATCATCTTTCCTTAATGTATAATGTGATTCTTGATTTGATTTCATTTGTAGAAAGGGCATTTCATTTCGATTCTAAAAATGTACAATGTACGATGTTAGCTTAACCGGATGTCAGGTTTTGGTTTCACTTTTCTGTAAGGCACAGTTTGAAACTCCGACACCTCAAGATTAAGCATGTGCATAAGCTGCACGACTGAATTTAGTTATTCCTTTAACCGACCCAATGCACAAATATGAGCACATAAAACTCTCTTTTATACTATTTTGAATGTAGTACTACTTGAAAGTACTTGAAAGTAGGCACAGTGCTCCAAAATTCAAATGGATAATAGTGTTTCTTACATTTTTTCTACTGTAACTGCCTGCATAATAATAATTTTGGAGTATATTATGATCTAGTTTTAAAAGTAGGATATAGGATGCAGAACTAGCGAGCGCACACTGGTCCAGAAAGTGAATGATATAATTATGGAAATTAAACACCGTTAAACTATAATTTATATCTACATATTGTTATCATGAATTAAAGAATACTTCGCGTTATACTCTTGTCTGTACCTAATCGGAAGAATTATTATACACGTGTGTGTGTGTGTGTGTGTATGTGTATTGCCAAAAGCAACTAGTTTTAAATTTTAACGAAATCGCCCTACTTATTTCAAAGAAAACTGGGAAATTTTTACGCATCAATTGTAAATTTTGAAGAAAATAACTCAAATATTAAATAACATTAACTTTATTTATAACCGTCAACAATGGTAATTTTATATGTCAATAAAAACCAATAAAAGGCTAAAACAAGCTAGAGTGTAACTTTCAGGGTCCTAATTTTAAAAATATAGTGATTTCCATAATTGTATCATTCACGTTCTAGACCACTGTGCGCTTGCTTGTTTCTGCATCCTATGAACAGTTTACAAGCAGTGTATACATGCAAAACTAGATCACAATATGCTCCAAAATTGTTATCATGCAGGTAGCTACACTAGAAAAAATGTAAGAATCACCATTAACCATTTAAATTTTTGAGCCTACTTGTTGGAGAGCTATATTCAAAATAGTACAAGAGAACGTTTTATGTGCTCATATTTGTGCGTTGGGTCGGTTAATGGAATAATTAAATTCAGTCGTGCAGCTTATGCACATGCTTATTCTCCAATCTTGAGGTGTCGGACTTTCAAAGTGTGCCTTACAGAAAAGTGAAACCAAAACCTGACATCTGGTTAAGCTACATGGTACATTTTTAGAATCGACATGAAATGCCCTCTCTACAAATGAAATCAAATCAAGAGTCGTACTATACATTAAGGAAAGACGATCCTTTAAAAATCAGATTTTTTTCCGAAAATTTACAAAATTAAATATTGTGTTTAGAAAGGCATTACTCAAAAACTGAAAAAGAAATCCAAATTTTACCAAAACACAAAGATAAACCGATAAATTCTCTTAAAGAACCAACTCTATACAAGAATTTGTCGTTATGTCGAAATTCATCCAAATTCGGCTTCATGGATAATAATTGAACAAAATTGTGACAGAACCTTTTAAGAATAGTATTTAGATTAATTTAGTGCAGTTTTAACAAATTTATCCTCTCAGTAATTTTACAATATGCAAAAAAGTGAAAAAATAGATGACTTTTTTTTTAATAAACGCTCTTCAAAATTGATTATGGCTATGATTCAATTTACACTTTTTGGAAAAGTTGGTTTCTGGTGAACATCATCAAATAAAAATTATTTTCCTGTGTGCGGATTTCTAGGAACTATCATGGAAATTGTCAGTCAACTACCAAAATCAAAATTGTAGTTTTATAAGATTCATAAAACGCTCTAGATATTTTTTAAATATTCAAACTTAGAATCGTACAAATACGCAAAGCATAAAAAAAATTATTCAAAATATGTAAAGAAAAGTGACAATAATTTTTTTTTCAAGATTTTATTTTGACCTGTGGAATAAATACTCAGCTAAGTCCCACAAAAATTTTTTGTACACCAAAATGGGTTTACTAAGCAAGTTTATGTCAAAATATGTATTTGTTGAAGAAAGAGATGTGACATATAACTTTAGATACCGGGGGTACTCAAAATGTACCTCTACCATTTTCCTGTCATAAAAGGTACCATTTAATTAAATCTGTGTTAATAGTCGCCCAGATGGATATATACTGGCAGCTGACGGGCCATATTTTTGTAATTCTGCACATAATGATGCCAATATATTGATTCATGAGTATCAACATGATGTCGGTCAAGTCCGGGATTACTTCCTAGAAAATGATATTTTCCTCGACAGAGGCTACAGGGACTGCGTCGAGTTTCTGCCAGATCTTGCGGCCCATTTAGGACAAAGACCACAGTTAACAACTGCAGAAGCAAATCATGCAAGGCTTATTACAGAAACGCGGTGGATAATTGAGTCCTAAAATGGCCATATTAAATCGGTCTTTAGGTTTTTCTGCGACTCTCTGCAAAACACATCTTCACCACGTTGGTACCATTTTCAAGATTTGCTGCACAATGCTGAACAGGTACCATCATCCGATAAATATGCAAGATGCTATGGTGGATATGGCTAACGAGATGAAGCTCAGAGCACAACAACCCAAAAATTTGCAAAATTTTGTTGAGGAAAATAATTTAAGTAGAAGAAGAGGAGTGTGGGAATAGCTTTAAAATGGACCAATTCAGTTTCTAATACTAGAACTGGACGATCTAAGGAATTAACTTTTGGACTTGCTCGCTCGTATATACAAGAAAATGTTGATCCACAAGATGGGCATTCCATGGAAATTGATACTGGTCTAAATATTAATAGTCTAATTAGAATAAGAATATTTTCACGCCACCGGAACGCCAAAAAATACCAGCTTTATATTAGATATAACAACAAAAATAATGAAATTAATGAGTAGTATCGCACTTGTCCATCAGGGCCTTAGTTATGACACCAACACGATGTAAACTACTCAAGCAACATCTGTCTCGACTCTGCGGAAGATTTTGCGAACGATGTAATTGAAATTAATTAATGCAAAAAAAATCCGAGATCTTGTGTAAATACCAATACTTTTACATAAAGATTACCTGTGTTGACGTTTTGAGTTTTTGGTTTTGAGAATTTTAAACCAACCCTCCTTAAGTTTTGGACATAGTTTGATTTATAAGACCAATTTTAATAAGTTTGTTTATTAAATAATCATCTTACTACAGTCTTCTTTTGTTGCATTTGAGTAGAAAAGAAAATTAAAAAAACCCCACGCGGGGTTTAAATAGTAAAAACTCTGTAGAATAAATGAACAGTGGGGCTATATGTCACTCTAATTAAAACTTACCCATGTTAATTCATTTTTCCAAGTAATACTTGATGTTACACAATGATTTAGATGAATAAAAATAAAGTAAGGAGTAGATTAATTTTGCATTTATTTAAAAGGTGTTTCTATTTATGAAATATATTAGAAAACTTAAATACAAGTTTTTTTTTACATTTCTGTCACTGTCGAAATGTCAGTTTAAAAATATTAGCGCTGTGTTCAATCACAAACAGCGAGTTCGGATCTTTTACCTCTGCTTGCACCTCGGCTGGCACCAACATCTGCTGATGAAAGCTACAGCTTTAAAATGAGTGGGCTTTGAGTAAAGAAAGTTTTTTTGACTGAGTTTTTAGACAACCTCAACGTTATACTTTCAGTTTGTAAATAAGTTAATATAGTTGTTTTGGTTTTTTTTGTTTGGTGTATTTTTCGTGCATAATCAGTAACCTTCACCTATATTTGTTTTGCCTCGTAGTGCCCTCATAAATATATTTTTTGTGCTGAAAACAGGTTCAAAGTATGGCGCTTTTCTGGACAAAATCGGAGGTGTTTTATTGGGTAATGAACAAATTGGGATATTATATAAGGAAAATTAATACAAAACGGTTACTTAGGGAAATTATAAACGAACTTATTACCAAATGCCACAAAACAATCCTTTCTGGGGGCTATAAATTTAAGCCACCCCCCTCATGTGGTTTAAAAAATCATCAACTTTATAACCTCAAACACAAATAATGATGCTATTATGTGTCAATTTTTTGGCGTATTCACCACTTGCCATTTTGAAGCCTTTCAAAAAAAAAATAGTTTTAGGGCATTTTCTTCCAAAATATGGTGCATTTTGAGAAAAAAACAGTTTTTCAGTGGTATTTTGCAATAACAATACAAAATAATCAATAACTTTGTATTTTTCTGTATTGCTAAGTGTTTTTTAAAAATTGGTTTTAAAATTTAGTACCCCCACAGGTGTAAAGACCTGTGAGAGGTACTATTTTAGATCTTAGTAAATCTCACTGTTACTGTTTTGGAGCTTTCCCCTCATTACACCCTTTAAAGCTTTTCTTTTGTACTTTGTGATATATTTTAGGTAGCTTATAAAAATCTTAGTTTAATGGCGCCAAAAGTTTTGTGTGGCATATAATCAAAGTCATTAAGCGAAATGTTAAATAAAAAGTAGCATGTATTAAGATTGGGGATACACTATATTTTCTCATAAATTTCATCCAGATTAGTTCAGCTTTTTTTGACTGTATATAGATACAGGGTTGGCCATTTAAAAGTGTTCACCTGGATTTTTTCAAAAACTGTAAAGAATTGGAGAAAATGGTGAAACACGTCGATTTTGTTTGTAAGAGGGAGACTTGATATTTTTGTAGCGCGCAGCTCCTTTGAGGGGTAAATTTTACCCCTATATTTTGAATACGTCGAGTGATACCTTGTTTTGAAGGTCTCCAGAATTTCTGTCAATCGTGTAAAAATTTCAAAAGTCTATCGATTCGTTTTTAGATATTTACTTTCAAAGTAAGCTTAGATTGTACAGATAGATTTCACCTCTCATAGGAATGTATCCTAGAAGAAAAACTTCAATGATATAATGAACTATTAACAAAAGTAAAGACGACGTGTTCCGGTATTTCTCAAAGAATAAAAAAAAATATTTTTGCATTTGTCCATGCAAATGTGAGAGTGAATATCTCAAGCCAAAAAGTGTTTTCTTTATATTTTTTAAGTCAGAGAAGTTGTTACCCACCCGACTCTTCGTGTTATTAAAGGTTACCCGACTAACATATCTAGCAGGGAGGAAACCACATTACTCGTGATTGAGATTGCAGTTGGGTTAACTCCTTGCGGTTCATCCTCACCACTTTAAAATTGTAATGTTGTTCATAGGGTACAGCCTTTAACGGTTTTACATATTCATTTTGCCAATTTTAGTCAAAAGACCTAGTTTAACTTAAAAACTATACCATAAATTTGTTGTTGTAATATTTATTAGCAATAATCACAGTCTCATTTAATATTTTTCTTTCTAAAATTTTAATATGTAATATAAAAACTATATTTTTACAGTTTTCGTGTTATTTAACGTTTAAAAAAATATATTGTGTAGAGGAAGATGAAGATATAATAATTCTGTGTGAGGGGCTTCTAAATATTTGGAATTTCAACACTTGGTTTAGTGAAAACACCCTGATTCTGCTTAATAAAGGCAGCTTCAAGGAATTTTTGTTTCTTCCAGTATGTCTGGACCGACAATAAAAATACTTTTATTGTCTGGACCGGCAATGATCAAAAATTTTTTGAATTTCTTCACCACCTAAATGACATAAGATCCACCAATAAATTCACAATGGAGTTGGAGCAAAATTGTCAAATTCCTTTTCTTGATGTACTTGTCAAACGAGTAGGAAGCAACATCACGACAACAGTCTATCGTAAACCTACTCACACAAGATAATATTTAAATCAAGGTTCAAGTCATTCTGCTACAACCAAATGCGGCATAATAAGAACTTTGTATAATAGAGCCGTTCAAATTGGTTGCAATTCTCATGACTTGGAAATCGAAATAAGAAACATTAAGAAGGATCTGCAGCAGAATGGTTACAGCGTTAAACTTATAATAGATACTATTTCTAAATTTCAGCAAACAAGACAGATGTTAAAAACCAGGCAAATGCATTCCTTACAATTCCATACATTAAAGGAGTATCAGATAAAATTGGAAGATTAGCGAACGACTTTAATATTAAAACAGCTTTTAAATCTAATAATACAATTCGCAGCCTTCTTAGTAAAACAAAACCGGAGAACTAACAAAATAAGGAATGCATTTACCAAGTTTCTTGTGAGTGTGGTGAATCATACATAGGTAAAACAAAAAGACCGTTATCTATTAGGCTTATAGAATATCAGACGAATACCCAAAGAGGTTAGACAACGAAATCAGGAATCGCCGAACACGCATAGTCAAAGCAACACCGAATGAAGTGGACAGAAGCAAAGTTTTTGCACAAGGAGTCACACTGGAAGAAATGAAAATTCCTTTAAGCTGTCTTTATTGGCCAAAATCAGGGTGTTTTCAGTAAACCAAGTGTTGAAATTCCAAATATTTGGAAGCCCCTTCTTGGGCGTAGCCAACTTCTTAAACTTCACGGTTGAGTAGATTTCCCATAGTATATAAGTACGTAGCCTTAGGAATAGATTGTAGATCAAAGATCAAAGATCAAAGATTGTACTGATCGGAACGTCGTGTCTAAATAAAATACAGACAATGGAAGTCCGAAAGACAGAGTTAATTTTAAATACATCATTGTCTCAAACAAGATGAAGATAGCTTAACATCATAGATAAAAAGCGAAGACTTTAGTTTTAAGCAACATTAATTTATTTTGATCAAAACTCTTTAATGTCTGTAAAATTAGAAAAAAATTTGTCCATAACAAAATATTTTAAGAGGTAGGTATATCATTCCAAAACCGCACATAGTTAATAAAATAAAATATACAAAATGATATAACTATGAAATACTATAGTGGCCCAAGAATCTCAAAAGCTCTCAAAACAATAATAACTTTGAAAAATAAAGAAAATATTTTAAAAATCTGTTGGCTGCTTGGCTCTGGGCACGACCAAAGGAGAAAAATCTTTTGCGCATGCCTGACGCAGTCAACTCACGTCCAGAAGATTTTTTACCTCCTTATTTTTTCCAAGCGTGATTGGGAGAGTTACTATCGGTGCGGCTGTTTTGTGGTAAATGCAAGGACAGGGCCGTTATAGTATCTCATTTATTTTGTTTATACGGGCCTCTTAAAGCGCTTTTATATAAGGACGATTTGAAAATGTTGTCGTGTAAACACCACTAACTCCGTTTTAAGCACTAAATCGATTTTATTTTAAAGAGATTTTAGAAAGAGGTTTATCGCTTTAAATCCCATTTTAGGGTCGTTTCAACATAAAAAATACTCAGCCTTGGTTTTTTAAAAATGTAATTTTAACTAAGTTATTTTAATTATTTTTTCATTAAAACCGTCCTTATATAAAAGTACTTTTAGGTACGTACCCATGTTCCAGCTTAATTAGTGGACTCGATAGTTATACGAAGGAGGATACTAATAATTATGTCCCTGTTTTTGTGGGTATTTATCAAACGCACCAGAAGAATTAAATTCTCGAACATGCCTCCACTGCTAACCTTCTACCACGCAGAGGCCTTTTTACTAATTAATTACTTTTTGCAAGACATTTGTTTTACTCCATTCTCTTCTTAACGTCTAACTGCCACAATACACAAACAAAATTTGTACACGGTTAGACTCCTAAAGCGTGAGGTAAGTACACATGTAGTATTTTGGTACCAATATAAATATCCTGAAGGCATTTGCAGGATTATATATAGGTATAATGTAGACTCAGTTGCACAGAAATATGCTTCCATAGAAATTTAGGTGTCAAGTGTTACGTAATTCTTTAAATGAGACTTCAATTGACAATATTCTGGGCAACCATTTTATTTCTCGTAAAAGTGGTTTTAATCTGTTTTAACCAAATTGTACTAACTCTTAACTAGATTGAACGTACAAAAATTCCAACAGAGTTGACTTTTGTTCCAACCTTTATTAACAAAATCTGACTAACCTAGTAAACCGTTAGTTAAATTTGGTTGTACATATATCTTCTGAGAGTATTTCCACTGGAAAAAATGGGTTCAACACAGACAATAGAGCAAAAATTATTAAAGTCAGGCTATTCCAACTTTATGTATCGATAAGTCTCTATTGTCTTCTTTTTACCATATTGTATAGAAATAAAAATAAATTGAAATGTTTCGAGGTAGGATAATAAAAACTGACCACTCAATATGACCCCTATGACTCTTTTTAGTTGATGTTGCTTTTTCAAACTTTAAGTGGTCTTTCGAAACTTTTATTTTGAAATACTTACTTATATCAGGTCAAATGGGATGTACATACCAAAAGTGTTACTAACAAGGTCAGGCGTTTATTGTCTAAATTTATGTACTTGAGAGACTTTCTCAGTATAGAGCAATAGAAAATTCTCTACGGATCACTAATACAGAGCCACTTTACATACGGAATCATTGGGTGGGGGGGAGTGTCTGAAACTTATTTAAAAAGTTTAAACACTCTTCAAAAATGGTTTATAAAAATTATTTATTATGAAAAAAAAACCTACTCCACTAACCGTTTGTTTGAGGAAAGTAAGTTGGATATATGCCAGTTATTTAGCTTAGAAATTCTGAAATATATTAAAAAGGGAAAAATAGAACTAAGTATTAACGAACATAACTTTAATACAAGACACAAAAGTGCGTACCTAACAATTTTCCAAGAAACTCACGGTCAGCGCTCAATTAACTACTACGCTCCCAGATTGTAAAATATGTTACCAGAAAATCTAAAAAATATTCAAAATTTTAAGAATAAATTAAAACTCTGGATTTATCTCAAGGGAAGACCCTTTTTTAATGATCTAATAAATTTAAAATATTTAAGGTAAAAATGTCCTCTCCTTTATAATGCGTATCCCGAAATGTGACTTAAACCAGATAATGACTCTTACTACTTATGACTTATTTCCTTACTAAGACAAAAAACCCGACTATACTAAAAAAGAAAGAAAAAAAAGGAAAAATCTGCAAAATTCATTCGTTTAAGTTGATTTTATAAGCTACTATTATTATTATATTTAAGACTATTTAGTTTTTCCTTAAAATGTACGAAAAATATTCCGCAAAAGCACTTTTTACGTGCTTCAGGGATTATTCTTCCTACGTTTACTGTAATTATTATTACAAGCTATCTATGTGAAATTTCTAACCTAATTACTATAATAAACGTATAATTTATTATAACTAATTTATAAAATTTTCGCTCCCCAGTAAAAGTTTTTGCTTAATTTCTTTAAATTTTTTTAATTTTTATTTTATGAAGAAGTTATTGACACAATAATTTTAACTTATTTCTTGAATTTTTGATATCAAACCTAATATAGTACTGTTTAATCACATGGTCAAAATTGATTAAATTAACCTTAACCTTATCTATTTTTAGATAAATTGCTATAAACAAATGCAAATTCTAGAAATGAGTGGACTGTAAATTGATTGGACACACTAAACGGGTTGATCAGAGCTCAAAGTTACTAACTAGAGCAGATAATTATTTTGTGTGAGTATATTGTATAATATATATTATTATTTGTCAGTATTGCCTAAAATGGGCTAGCGCAGCGTTCGGACGGCTTTCGGAGAGAGTCTTCAACAATCACGACGTCAATGCGGAGACCAAGCTTCGTGTTTTCAACACAATTATAATACCAACTCTAACAAACGAATGTGAAACGTGGACCACCTACAGAAGGCATATCAATTGACTAGAAAAATATCACCAAAGTTATTTAAGACGAATCCTGAAAATCAAATGGCAAGACCGACAAACAAACATGAGTGTTTTAGAAGAAGCCAGGACAACTAGTATAGAAGCCCTTATCTTCAAGCACCAGCTTCGTTGGACTGGTCATGTTATATGCATGCCCGAAACACGTCTCCCAAAGTAGATATTTTATGGACAACTGAAGGCGGGAAAGAGAAATCAAGGAGGTCAACGAAAAAGGTAAAAGGACGTCTCAAAGGCAATATGATGAAGGGTGGCATTGATATAAACAACTTCGAGACCCCCGGCAAACGATAGGGCAACTACGTAGACTAGAGACGGAAAAAAAAAGAACGTAGAAAGGAGCGACAAAATGGAAGAACGTATGATAACAACAACACCCGGCTGCTACCGGAAACTGGGTGTGCCAGGACTATGGAAGGGTGTGCGTCTCGAGAATTGGCTTACATAGCCATCAGAAAACGCACAACAGATAGCGACGATACAGAATAGAGGAAAATCAATCAAACATGTCAATTTTGTATTCAAACGAGGAAGTCTTTTTAGCTATATTGGAATTTCGCTATTCGGAACCTTTTTCAAAAAAACATTTTCGCCAATACTTTTATTTTAAAAGTGTTTGAAATGCGTTTACAAAATACATTAATAAAATGTACTTACTACTAACTGAATCAAAATCGACGTATTCGATTCTCCACCCTCAAAAGAGATGTTTTCAGTTTAAATTTTCGAAAGGACCTTTTCTTTGTTTTCCTTAAAATATTCCACCCACCCAATATAGCTTTTTCATCTAAAATTAAAAATACTGACGAGAACTCAAATTTAAAAACTACAAATTGGAAACAGCCTTGGTTTAGTAAATAAGCATTTTTAATATATCTACTCCCCCCCTTAGCCCCGTACCACCACCACCATCGCAATTTTGCCTTCTAAAATGAGGAAATATTTATTGAAACATAAATCTAAAAACTGCATATTCGTGGAAGTAAGTTATTTTAAATATATCCACCCCCTCACAACCCCTTAACCACCACCCAAAAATGTAGTTTATTCATTTAGAATTAAAAAATATCTAACAAACATAAAATCTGAAAAATTTTCGTAGCAGCTTTAGTTCAAAAGTACTGTGTTTTAACTAATCTTCTCTTACCCCCTTAACCACTTGTTGTTTTGTTTAGGATTACGAAATGTTCAGACGAAGCAAATTCTGAAAATTTCATTTTTAATGCAGCTTTGGTTCAATCGTGATGAATTTTTTAATAATCAAATATATTATACCACCTTCTCACCCTTTTAACGACTCACCACCAGCATAGTTTTTTCATAATATTGTATTTTCACCGGACCTTCATAAGCGTACCAAATTTCATTGAAATCGCTTAACAGTAAGTGAGATTTTTATTGATATTCTTAAGTTTTGCGTTTTTTTATTGTAACCAATTTTTCATAAAACTTTTTGGTAAACTTAGGTTGTTTTATACTTTAGATTAATTTGCTTTCTTTTCTTAAAATAAAGTAAAATAGGGCCAGCAGAAAACTGCATTTATTCCGGGTAGTTCCGGAGATAGGCGAAAAAAACCAAAATCTTTATTTTTAGTTTTTATTTTTCTGTGCCCTTATTCTTAAAGCTGTCAAAAAATGCTTAAAACTTTCTAGAAGCACTTTTCTATCTACCTAATGAGGGATCCATTTTCGAGATTTGACATTTCAGTGTGACAGGAGCAATATCAAGTTAATTTTTTCTTATGGACACATGCTTTTTTTCTCCTGATATTTCACAATCTCATTTTGAGAAGTACCTGACATTTTAAGTTATTTGACCATCATCAGCGCAAATTCAAAGATTATAAAACAAAGAAAAAAACGTTAAGTTATTTTGTTATAACAAAATGTCAAAAAACTGTCATTTTTAAATTGTTAGAAAAAGTACTGCAATCGGGTTTCCAAAATATCTTGAGTAAGTTAAAAGCAAAAATTAAATTTGGGCTGATGATGGTCAATAAACCTAAAACGTCAAGTGACTTGTCAAAATAAGCTTGCAAAATGTTATTTGTTATCCTTTATGAACCAAATGGCAGGAAAAAAAAAGGATGTGTCCATAAGAAAAAATGAAATTGATGTTGTCAATTTTCAAAAACGGACCTCTCACTGGACAGATCCTAAAAAACTGCCTGTAGAAAGTTTTAAGCGTTTTTTGACAGCTTTAAGAATAAGCGCGCAGAAAAATAAAAACTACAAATTTAGTTTTGAGCAAAGCATGAAATTGAGCAACTTTGCAATTTAAACCTTTTCACATGGTGAGCATCGAATTTGAAACACCCTGTATATGTACCCTGCACCGTATTTCGTGTATTTTTTAAAACCAGACGACGGTTTGGGTGTTACAAGTAAGGCCACCCTAGATCACTATCAAAGGGTCATAAAGGCTTGGTTGCCATAAGGACTTATTTTGAAACTTAAAAAAATAATTCAATTCCTGTTACGGTTAAGCCATTTTACTGCATAAAAAATTGTTTAGCTGTGTAATGAATACCCGTCCGTATGCGTTTTGATACCGTTTGTAACAGCAATATTTCTTGCCTTCTTAAGAAAAGCGTTTTTAGCTGGTAAAACGCTACTTAGTTTTATTAGAAGCTGTCAGCTACCCCTTTTTTATGACTCTGAAATTATTTTTTTATTTATATATTTTTAGTTATAAGATAAATTTGTACCCCCATAGTGCTTTTACCATACAAAACATTGTTTTTATTTCGAAATACTGCAAAGTTGGACGAACTTCTCTCAGCTAAAATGATTAAAATAAATTTAAATTTTAGTAGTAGTAGTAGTAGTAGTGAGTGTATCTTCTGAGAATACTTGGATTGATTTTTATTTGTCCTTTCGAATTATTAAAATTGTCAATTTTTTAAACCTAGCTCCACGGTTGTGTAACTATAGTAGTTTTTACAAGTATTGAGGAAAAAAGTTTTTTGACAAGAGTTGGTCAGTTTAGCCGCAAACTCTAATCAATATTTTTTATACCTTTATTAACAAACATTAAAAAAACAGCAAAATATCAAACTCCAGTTCCACCGATGGCTTTCCGTTTTTATACTATAAATCAGTGGCGGCCGATTTTCATTCTTACATTACCAAAAGAGTAATTGTTGCAGAGAATGACTATTAATATGAGGGGTATAACAATTACTATGTTTTCATGTGGAACTGAATAAATTTTCAATACGATTTACTTTTCGATTTTCACGAATCGATTTGAACGTGTTTTGAACACTATCTGAAGTTTTGACATTTGCCCGATGTAATTTGAGATACTTGTCTTCTTTGCTTGTCTTTCTAAAGTCAATAAGTTTACAGCACAATAGTATTATATAGTTGTTATTGGTATCATCAGTCAGTTTGATACAAAACCCGTTGTCATGCTGTTGCATCCCGATACGATCCCTAAAAAAATCGGTATTATACTTATTATATTATTATATTTCATGGAAGGTTTGAAAGTGAATCGTATTGAAAACCTATTTAGTTCCTCGTAAAAACGTGGTAAATATTTTGAAACAGTTAATCAATCTAATTATAATTAAAAGGCTAAAGTTTTTTGGGGATTAATAATGCACTAAAAATAATACATATCATCAGTACTACTAAAGGCCGGTACTAAACTATAAAATTAATTTTTCAAAGATCTCTTGTAAAATGTTTTAAACAATCTCTTTGATGATATTTTTTTTAACAAAACTGAAAGTGTTATTACTATTCACTGTTATAGAAATTGTGTAAATCTGTTGTGAAATCGTTATAATTTGTAAGTAAGTGCAGCGCCATTTTCATTAAAAAGTGCTTGATAATAGACACTTAAAGTTGACAAGCTATTCTTGATTTTAAAAAAGAGTTAATGTTATGCTTACAATGTACGACGTAACCAAACCAATTCTTGTTCAGTGCTTGATGCACAGTTTTACTTCACGCCGCTCACTTCTATTTCCTTCCTTGTTGAAAAAAGTGAGAGGACGATAGAATTGAAAATAGAAGTAGAAACTCTGAATCAGCAAATTAAACAAGTTAAGATTTCACGGCCCGCGTCTGAGAGTATTTTGTCTTTCGGGCTGGTCGGTCGTCGTTCTGTAGAAGTTTGTCTTCTTGACGTTTCGCCGATTAGAATGCTTAGCATCTTCAGAAGATCTTTTACCATATTGGCTGTTGGAATGATGAGTCCATTCGTTTCCTGAAGATACCGAGCACTTGAATCGGTGGAGAAGGAAAACTTATACAAATTTTCTTTTATACGACTTTCTAGCATGCAGTTTACTGGTATAGTCTCGCTGAAGGCTCCAACAGTAGTCGACTATCATGTGGCCATCCCATCGTCCTTGATATCGATTTTCCAAAGTTTTAATATCCTGATGGAATCTTTTTCCCTGTTCTTTACTACAGTCGCCTAAATTTTCTGGAAAACGATCTAGGTGGCTGTGGAGGTAGTGAACTTTTATACTCATGTTACAACCGAGAATATGAAAATTTGAAAGCATAGTTTCCACTAATTCTATTTGTGATTTCCAAGAAAATTTTTAACTACTTAAACAATTGAACCCCAAGGGTTAGATTCAGTCCCATTCATTGATGTGTGGATCTTTAATAAGTGGCCTTATTTGATGACCATCAAATATACCAGCTTTTAGTTTTTCCGTGCTAACCACAGGAAACTTACGTGACAAGTACCTAAAACAATTTCCATCTCCATATAACGCTTTCACAAACGGCTTCATAAATCCCAACTTGTTATGCAAGCGTGGTAGAAAGATTTTCTCTCTCGTAACCAAAGGTTCATTTACTACGTTTTCTTTTCCTTGAACCACAGTATCTCTTAAAAGTCAATTTCTCTTAACGCAGTGCTGATCTTTAGCTCTGATGTCCCAAAGACATAAAAAACAGGGGTATTTTGTATATCCACTTTGCTGTCCAAGGAGAGAGTTCACAATTTTCAAATCAACACAAATTGCCCACTGATGTTCTTCGTATTTAATTTGTTTCAAAACTTTTGCTATTGTTTTGTACTCCTCTTTCAGTAGGAATTGAGGCATATTTGTTACCGCAATGTCAATGAAAAGGGCCATTCGCCTGAAGTGTATTCTGGCAAACCCATTTTTTCTAGGAGTCCTTTTTTATCATTACAGAATACCAGTTTATTTTCCTGAGTGAAAAAAGGCAGCAGATTCTTTTCTCTCTTATGATAAAATGTAACATTAGTGTCTGGATAAAGAAGGTTCTTTTCTTTTAATCTGGATGCAAGTAATTCAGCACACTCCTTTGAGAGGTATAGGTCTCTCACGAGATCGTTCAGTTCTTGTTGATTAAAACACTGAGGGGTTGTTAAATCTGCTTCAAATTCACTGTCGTTTTCTGATTGCATTCTTTGAACTTCATCAGACGTTGATGTTTCTGTATCGTCTTCCGGGATTTCAGGAAGACTGTTGAAGGTTGGAATGGGTATTTTCTTAGAGTGCGGTACAGGTCTTCTTGCAGAATATAGATCAGGATATGTCCATTTATGTTGATTGTTCCTATTTATGCCTTTAATATTAACGAGAAAAAAATAGCAGTCATCATAATGGTTACATGGTTCCTTCCAAACTACTGATAAACCAAATTTCAGGCACTTTGTGTTTCCAATTGTCCACTGTCGCAAATATTTAACACATGTTTTACACACCACATGTAGAGCCCAAATGAACGCCAAAATAAGCAAGATAAGACCTTTTGACAAATTTAGAAATAATTTTTCTACTTTCTTTCAAAACTTTTAACACTATAAAACGACGAAAATATACAAAAAATTAGGACGTAACTTTATTTGTAAAAACTACACAATATGCTAAGTCGAGAAGGATAAACGTAGACAAAAGGTACTATGTTTCTAAAACCAATTAGTCGGGGTTGAGCAGGTATGGGGAGATCGGATCATAGGGAATTCCAAATATAAAATAGCTAATAAAAATAATAGGATTAATTAATGCGGGTTAACCAGGTCTAGGAATATTGGTTTGCAGACATTTTCAGGTATATTCGGCTGATTAGATCCTATAGAACATAATAAAGAGAGCAGAAATCATCCTGGCGGAGATTAGACGCTTACATGGAAAACAGTGGGGACTCAGACCACACAGGTACACTGGCTGTACAAGACGGTGGCAATACCAACGTTACGTATTCATCTCTAGTCTGGTGGCCAAAAGTAACTCAACAGACTGTGATGCACAGACTAAACAGGGTGCAAAGACTTGCTTGCCTCAGCGTCACAGGTGCAATGAGAATTACACCAACAACTTCGCTCTAAGACCTTCCCCCACTTCACTTGGTGATGCAGGTAGAGGCAAAGATTGGAATCTATCGTCTTCAAAAAACTAAACTAAACTACAGACAAGAATTTATAAGAGAGAGGAGAGGTTTTTAATCCTACGCATGAGATCAGACCAGATGTCACCAGAGTACCTATACGGACCAACTCTAGAAGTAATTATACAGGAGAGAGTAGCGTGGTCAGGACAAAACAACCCGCTGCCACAGGAAGGACTGATCTGGTACACAGACGGATCAAAAACTGACGAAGGCAGTGGGGCAGAAATATTCGGGGCAAGACCTAGATCTGAATTTCTCACTGGGATCTTACCCGACAGTTTTCCAAGCAGAAATGTTTGCCATCCTAGAAAGCGCAAGAGAGAACAATATAATGGGATATTTCGGTCAAACCATATGTACTCAGATAGCCAGGCAGCCCTTAGGGCGCTTATGTGCCCAAAGGTCACCTCAAGGCTAGTCTAGGAATGCCTTGGTGAACTAATAGAACTGGCGAAACATAACAAAATCAGATTAGTATGGGTTCAAGGACATAGAGGTATCCAAGGCAACGAAAAAGCTGACGAACTTGCAAGACAAGGATCGTCAAAAAATATATTGAACCAGAACCAGCCCTGGGAGTACCAAAATTTACAATAAGGTCCCAGGTCAAACTCTGGATAAGGAAAAACACGAAAGCCACTGGCTAGGAAGACAGGGGCTAAGACACAGCAGAGCCTTTATCAAAGGCCTGAATGCCAATTTCACGAAAGACCTGGTAAGCTATAGCAGGATGCAAGTGACAACTACAATAGGAATCATGACCGGCCATATGGCGGTTAAAGTTAGCCTAAACAACATGGGCTTGTATCACGTAGACCTGAGCTGCAGAACCGGAAACAGTAGAACATGTAATATGCCAATGCGAGGTACTGGATCGCAAAAGGCATCTAATATTTGGGGAATTTAAACTAGACCCAATATTGACTGGGGACTACTTCATTAAGGACCTCTACAAGGGGACAAAATTAATGGAGTGGTTAGCCTAAGAACCACGAGGGTGCACATTAAGTCAGAAATGGCTGCCGTGCAGTGACTATAGCTTGTCATCAGGCAGGTTGGAGTTACAATCGAGGAGTTTTAGTCGGTAGGAATCCGATATTACCTGGGCTCTCCTGGTAGAGGAGAAATGACTCTGGCATGAAAGTAGTTCGAGCGCCTTATGGAAGATTTCCCCTTGAGACCCTTGAAAAAAAAAATTTATATCCTAGTTTTGAATACAAATTTTCTATTTTAAATTTTAAAGAGATATTGATTTACTTATTTTCGTCTTTTATTAGAACTAAATTCAATTAGTCTGTAACTCAAAAAGTAGAGCTGATAGAAAAAATCTGCTGCCAGTTTTACAATCAGCACATTACGTATATCTAAAATCAGTTCTTAGATCTCAGGCACCTATTTTATTTTTATTTTGTGGGCCTGTGATATGAGCTTGTGCCTAGGGTACGGGTTCCTGTGGTTCCAATGTATAAGATGCTAAAAAAGAAAAAAGCAAGATCCGCCTGACTTTGGGTAAGGCCTTGGGTGGCAAAACGCGATTTGAGAGGAATATATGTAAATCTACTCAAAGAGTTACGATGTGAAGGTACGAAAAGTTACAAGAACTGTGTTGTACATAAAACATTTCATAGTTTTCGTATTCAGAAATGAATTGCGCAATATTGTTTTGGAACAGTAAAACCTTTTATCGAATAAATATAATAGCTTGTTATTATTTTTTATGAAAGGTCTTTTATAAGAAATATTACTGTAATACCGGCTTAACGTTAGCAGTATAAAAAAATCTTAATTTCAAGTGGCTAAAAAGTTATTAAAAAAAATCTTAAGTGAGTTTTAAAACTTCTTTGGAATTTATAAAGAACAGGATATAAATTAATTTTATTAAAATCAGTTCGTTTTAAGTCAAAACAAAAACATTTTTAGCAAACATGAATTTAAAAAGAAAAAAAATAATTAAGCTCTGGCTTTTTCAGCCTTCAATAGGGGCAAAGTATTGCATATAGTACGGAGGATGAAGTGCAGAAATCAAGCCAATCTTAAGATATGTAGTCACCATGAAGTCCTCTGAGAAGGTCCCCTATTCCCGAAATTAAAACACAAAATCCGTAAGATTATATGAAGTTATGCTGGAGCAAGAAAATTATCTATTTAAGTTTCAGCAATATTTCAACATCGGATATTTACTCAAAACCCTCGCTGAGGGTACCATCTCTTAAAGTAAAACAAAAAAATAGAAAAAACGCAAAATATCAATAGCAGCTTTCAAAAAAGCGGTAGAACCACCAGATTTAGTACAAATAATTGCCACCTCCTGCTGCCTAAAAATTTTTCTTAGAGCGCTCCAATTCCCGAAGTTATACAGAAAATCTTCTACACTGAATATATAATTGGTACGAAATGATGAAATAATTAAATTTGTTACAAATGTTCATTAGCTTTCTTAGTACCAAATGGCGTATACAGATTTTGAAGAAGCTATATTCCTAAAGGTAATTAACCAAAATTCATTTTTAACGCAAAAAACATTAAACTTACAGACCTGCTTAGGTTTAACAGTCAATATTATTTGCTGAATTTTGGCATTTCGAAGCCCTTTATAAAAGACCCCTATATCATAAAAATAATCTCAAAAGTCGTAAAAGATTTTTAAAATATGATAAAGTTACCAAATCAAGGACACAATTTTGTTTTATATTCTTGCCAATAGTAGGTCTCCTAGTAAAATTTTCTGGGAAATCGGGAAGTGTCAGTTTTTCACCGTTCAAGCATGTTATATGAGTAAATCTGTGTTCCCTCCCAAGGACGTCAGCCGCTGTGCCCGCCAAATCAAGCAAAAATAAGTGGTTCGTTTAGTTTCTATTCATAGGTAGATAAGATCCGGGTGAGTTAGCCTTTCTTAAATATCATTGTTATTCATGTAAATTAGGAATCAACCTAGTTGATGGTATCCATAGGTAGTTCCATTTTCTTGCCAGTTTCTTATAACCTTTTTCAGCAAAAAAAACTGGTACCAGAGGTTAATGTTTTTAAATCATAAATTTAACAAAGAACTTTTTAAAAAAAGAACTTTTGTGTTTTAACAGAAGATCGTTTGAAAAAGTATGGTATATTCATACCTACCTACCTAGATCATTTAATTTAGAATTTTGGAAAATGGCTAAACTCGATAACATCATAAACTTAATTTTTTTTTTTTATTTATTTTTAAAATTTAATAGTTTAACGGTTGATAACTAGTATTCAGCAGGGTTAATTTTTCATAAACCTTACGAATTCTTTACGTATTTCCATCTAAGATTCAAATAAAATGGTTAAACATACCCATATCTACTTCGCCAACTTAATCTGGAAAGTGTACAGAATCAGTTGAACGCCAATATCAAATTATTTATTACTATTTTCGAACCGTGAAACCCAAAACTCCCTGTTTCCTCTTTTGCTTGTTCAGCGGTTGTCTTACTTGTAAGATTTTCTAGAACTTATTAATTCTTTAATATTTCTGATATTTTTATGTTGACAATATAAGGCTATTGGACGAAAGCGCGTTTAGTATCAGATTTCTTTAATTTTTTTGCTTTGCCACATATTTTTTTTTTGAGCATCACCAACACCCCTGGCTACACCTGAAAGTCTGCACCTCCCCTATGCACAAGGAGTTGCCGTAGAAGTGGAGTTTGTCCTTGGAGAAACCGTCCTTCATCTGTAAAGGGATTTTGAGAAGGAGAAAGGGAGATGTTGTTTCTTTCTTTGGACTTGTCTGGCTGTTGCATTAACGGTGAGTTTTAGTTTTATTCATTTTCTCTGGACTTAAAGTGCTCTTACGTGAGCCAAGTGCTCGGTAGCGTTTTCTAGAGAAAGCAAAGCAAATGTACTCATTGGATCGTTGGCATGCATAGCTTAGGTAAATTTTCCCATACGTTTTTTTCCATCCACTTCCCGAACCTGCCGCACCAATAATTATATCATTCTTTAGCCAGTTGTTTATTTGTTGCAAATTATTTTGAAAATACAATTTCCCCGCATGAGAGTATGTGAGAGAGTGTGCTACGTACTTAACTATTTTTACGTTGTTTTTTATTAAAATATGTGTTTTGAATGTAAGGTCATTTTTAGCAGTTTATTAAGATCCATTGAAGCTCAGTTTTGTAGACAATTTTTTGAGGTGAGAAAACTCACTCCCGTGTCGTTAGGGTAGTCTTCAGCAAGTCTTCTACAACTTTTCCACTTATCACGTAAAATGACAAGCATGTCAGATGCTTCTGGTGTGTCTTTAATTTGTAGGGTCGTCGGTGAGCAGTCCCCAACAATCTACCATATTCATAGAGCGAGACCTAGAGCACATGCTCACGGACTGACTAGCACATAGCCATTAGAGGAACAACTAGCTGGCAACTAAAGCAACATGGTCTACTCCGCATCAATCGTCACAGCAGTCCAGTAGCTTTAGGATTTGCCATCACGACCCCTGGGAACTGACCTCTAGTTCTTACATTCTTTCCGCACGTCACCTGCTGAAGTGAAAAGAAGGTATGAAGCGCTGTGTCGATAGTGACCAATGTAATCTGCGGCAATAGAGGGAGTGTGTAATAGATTTTAGAAATTTTTTTCGCATTTTTAACAGTAGCAATGTAACTCTAAAAATTTTCGCTCTGGTCATAATTGTGTTTTGCGCTATGCAGATTTTTCATTTCTGTTCGCTGTTTTACTTTTTAAAAAAAAATGTAAATATCAATTTACCTAACAATATTCTAAATATTCTGTACATTAAACTATCAAAACTTGTGTTCTTTATGTTAGCTTGCTAATACGTTCCCAAGTTTTTTTCTTTATCAAACATCAAAACGAAGAAAAACAAAGAGAACTTATTAAATAGGCACATATAAATTCACAAAGGTCAAAATAAAGTCTCTGGGTCTATTCTTGTGCCTCCCTGTGGTACTGGCACGCCAATGGTGCTTCGAGTTTGTGGAGAGATTCCAACACTCTTGTTTTAAGTGTGCTTTGTTTTTCTGCTATTTTGAATAGCCTAACTCACGGCCCAGCGAACCGCAATGGTAACCAGCAGCCGGAGCCGGCAACGTATGCGTAATATCTGCAAGTCCAGTCAACCTAAGTTTTTATCTGAGCAGCGTAGGTAGTGTCTATGGTTTTAACCTAGAAGGTAACTGGTAACAAAAAAAAATTAAGTAGATTTAGGAACCGAAAAGAAAAGAATTATATAAATATAAGGACTAAAACTGTAGTAGTAGCTGTGAGAGTTATACATCACGTACTGCGCTCTCTAGTACGTTGTTTACGTCATACGAATGGCGCCCAACGTGGTGCTCCAACCCACGACCATGAGATTAAGGGTCTCATTTTGTTTCAGGTGTGGCGAACCTGATGTTATGTTGAAAGACTGTCCTACTTGCACTTCTTCAAAAAACGATGAAGGGGAGGAGCGACTAGCGTCGACGAGTTCTTCTTGCCTGTAGAAGTCGACCACCCATTAAAATATATTTCTTTACTTGAGTGCGCCAAATTAGAATCTCGAATTTCACCTTAGTTTTATAAGAGAGAAAATGATCTGAAAACAAAAGATCAAAGGATCTTGGGTGGAAATAACGAAAATTCAAACCTGGATGAGTATCCCACAAGGAACATATAAAGAACCAAAGCAAAAAGAGAAATGCGTAACCAGCGTGAGCTCGTCAGTGGTTCCACTGGTCACCCTCCCCATAACATCAATCATCATGATGGTGTTTAATGATGTATGGGTAGTGTGACCAGTGGAACCACTGACGAGCTCACGCTGGTTACCCAGAGCAAAACATCGTTTAATCATTTCTCTTTTTGCTTTGGTTCTTAATATGTTCCTTGTGGGATGCTCATCCAGGTTTGAATTTTCGTTATTTCTACCCAAGATCTTTTGATCTTTAGTTTTTATATTCTTTTCGGTTGATGTAACTGATTTGGAAGTTTTTTAACTTTTTTTTTGAGTTTTTATTGCCTTAGGAGCATAATCCTATTGGAAATATTAACACACCAGGACGAATCCGTATCGGGTAACTTGGATAATTACCAGTGCGGAACGATGCTTATTTGTGAGTGATTCAAGGTTGGAAATCAAAGTATATGATGGTGTTTAATGATGTATGGGAAGGGTGACCAGTGGAGCTACTGACGAGCTCACGCTGGTTATCCAGGGCAAAACATCGTTTAATCATTTCTCTTTTTGCTTTGGTTTTTTCTTTTGTTTTAACTTCTTTTTTTTTAATTTTTTATTGCCTTAAGCGCATAATCTTATTAGAAATATTAATACGCCAGGACGAATCCGTATCAGGTAACTTGGATAAGTACCAGTGCGGAACGATGCCTATTTGTGAGTGATTCAAAGTTGGAAATCAAAGTATATGATGGTGTTTAATGATGTACGCTGGTTACCGAGAGCGAAACATCGTTAAATAATTTCTTTTTTTGCTTTGGTTCTTTATGTGTTCCTTGTGGAATGCTCATCCAGGTTTGAATTTTCATTATTTCCTCCCAAGATCTTTTGATCTTTTGCTTTTATATTCTTTTCGGTTGATATAACTGATTTTGAAATTTTTTAACGTATTTTTCTAAACTTAATAAGGAGCCGTCCATAAACTACCGGACACCAATTTTGTCAATTAACCTACCATACCTAAAGACTCATTTTTTAATGAACTATTTCACAAAAACTTCTTAAAATTAAAAAAAAGGCAAGAAATTCTAGAAAATAAGTATTGAGTAACAGTGAGGGTGCCCCATCCCCTATTTAACAGTTTTTCACACTTTTTCCAGCCCCTCTTCTCTCTTCCCTGGGTGCGTTAGATACGTAATTTGTGGATGGCACCTAATATCCGTTAGGTCTTATGAATATTCTATAAGGTTTACGATTTTTTATAGAGTAAAACAATAAATACTAACTAAAATATAGTTTCTTTGTTTGTGTAATTTATTTACCTTTAAAACATTTTTCACCTATATAAAAATATCTTATGAAATACTTTAAGCCATGCCCTAAACCAGGTGTTTGGAAAGAAGCAAAAATTGTGCCAGTGTACAAAACTGGTGACAAAAAACAACTAGAAAACTATCGCCTCATCTCTTTGTTAAACCAATTTGCAAAAGTGTTTGAGTCCATTATTTTCGATGAACTTTACTTTAAAATTAAGAGGGCGTTAGATGCCAATCAGCACGGATTTGTAAAGGATCGTTCAGTAATAACCAATCTAGCGCCTTACGTACAAGACATTTATAAAGATTTTGATTCAGGTATAGAGACGTGTGCTGTTTATACCGATTTTTCCAAAGCATTCGACAAAGTGGATCATGCTACAGCTCTTGTCAAATTTGGAAATTTCGGTATACAAGGCTATTTGCTGGGTCTTCTGCGAGATTATCTAGATGGGAGAACACAGCTTTTTAATATTATTATTTACGATATTGGTTCATGCTTTCTGTACACTAATTACAAATTATATTGTGCTGATCTGAAAATTGATGCTACTTTTGAAAAGGTTTTAGTTCAAAATTTTCAAAAGGATTTTTAGAGATTTAGTACATACTGCGATAATGCTAACTTTTTCTTAATCTCAAAAAATGTTCCGTTTTAGTTTTTTCTAAAAAACGAAATTCCACAACACTTCATTTAAAAAATTCTGTTTTAGAATGTGTAAATAAAGTAAAAGACTTGGGAGTTTTTCTTGATGTTGGTCTAACCTTTGAATATATAGTTCAACGGGCCTTGAAACTGTTAGGATTCATCTTGGGAGTAACAGAGGGGTTTAGATATTTTATCTCGTTAATTATTATGTTCAAAACACTTATTAGACCGATTTTAGAATATTCATCTATTATTTGGAATCCTGGATATGATAAATATATCGCTCGGTTAGGAAAGTTCCAATCTAAGTTTATTATTTTATTATGACGTATACAGCTAATCTTTCATTTTATAAGCTGGACTTATTGCGGAATCGAAGTTGTCTAAATGATATTAGCTTTACCTATAAAGTTATTAATAATATTGTAGATAGCACAATTTGTTTTATTTTTTACAATGCTTCTTTTTTATAATACTTAAGTACACAAAATGTGCACCTTATCCTAAAAAGAAACTATGAACCTATGATCCTAAACAAAATAAAATAAACACAAAGTAGCCGCAACTTTTAGACAAAGTGATGAATTTGTACTCTTACAAATGTTTTCTATGCTGTAACAGTTTCACTTTATCCCAGAAGGAACGCAACATTGCCGTAACAGAACGTAGCTTTAAGGCAGAATAACGTAAATTGGATAACATCACATGGTTTTCTGTCAAAGACCTGCAACAAGCCATAACTTTGTCGTAAAGATGCGACGTTTGTAGGCAATTTATATTGCTTTACGGGTATCGGGTCATGTTATAAAGGAAACATCAGCATCTTAACCTTTAGCCTGTATTTGTTGGTACATAAAAATAACCCCTTTGTGGATTTCAAACAAATTATTAGTTTGTGTACAATAAATATCAGTTCTGCGTTTGCCAACATGCCATTAGTTGAAGACAAAGTGGTCTGCTTTAGGTCAAAGTGATTGTTTTTAAGTGTACCTGCTTACTGTACTGAACAAATTTCGCGCTATAATGTAGAACTTTTAATTTTAAAATAAATATAATTTTTATTTAAAATCAGATGCATACAGTGCCATCTATATAAAAAGTTCCAAACTAAGGCTATAAGCTTAAAAATACCTAAATCTTCAGTATCAAAAATCAATACAGTTTAGAATTCGGTAGTGGCGCTCCTCTTTTTAGCCGGATTTTTGTGAACTAAATTTTTAGAAAATTTTGACATGGAGTGTTCTTAGAAAATAACTTTTTTATTAAAAACAAAGGTCTAAAATATTTATTATTGACCCCCACTCAAACTTAGTTAAATATAACATAACTGTAAGATATCTTAGCTTAAATTAACTCGAATTTGCTACTTGTGACTATCGGAATCTGGACTATGAGACGTCAATTAAAATAGAAATCGTTAGGTAGTCGATAGTCTAGTGTAGAAAGCACCGATTACTAACCTTTTAAGCGGACCAAAGCTTTTGAGATCTCTGATTTTACGTGATTTTCACTGAAACTTTCCATGATTATTTTGAGGTTAGATCTGTGGTTTTATTGACTTTTCGAACAAAAGAATAGAAATCCCGAAAAAACAAAATCTTAAGAATATGCGCAAAAAATATGTTTTATTTTCTTTTGACTTCTCAACACCACCTGTCAACTGTCATGATTTCAGGATCAATCAAAACCTTCGATATTTCCTTCACAAGCCGTAAAATTGAGATTTTGCTGACGTCATGCCCTTGTCTGCTAAATATACTAACGTGGAATAACTTATATTTTGGTAAGCGGAAGTTAGATCTTTTGTTTATCTTATTAGGTAACCCCTCCTCTATCTCCAAAATTAGTTTTGAAATCAATATGCTTATTTTAGGCTTAGAACTTGATAAGTAAATCAATCTGGTTTTCTTGTTAAAAGAAGACAAAACACTCAGTACTAAAATGTTAAGAACTTAAGACGGAAGAGCAAATAATTTATGGTGTCTCCTTGCACCTTTTAATAAATATTAACCCATGCTTACGTAAGCTCCAGTTCACTGGGCTATACGCCTCTTGGGTTTTCTATTCTTTTTTCCTTTGAAACTAAAATATGTTTAACATTTAACTTAAATTGAGTCTTAATTATAAACTTTGCAGTATTGATTTTCAAAATATAGCGTGCGCAGAAATACAGGATTAAACTCTGTGTTTTATTCGAGTATAATGTCTAAAAGCAAAATCGCTCTCAATAAAAAATAGGACCACATCAAGTATGAAGAAGTAAATTATTAGGTAACTGACATAAAACTTTACTTATTAAATAATTCTTGATTTCGGAGTTTGATCTAAGTATACTCAGGTTTAAAATTTTAAAACTTCGTGTCGCCTATTTACCATCTGCAAACCAACCCTTCTCCACTGTAGTGAAAAGCTAGGGATAATCGGAGGTATACTGAAGGATATTTAATATATTTAAAATCGTATAATTTTAGCACACTTATACTGATAGACTTTAATTGTTTTTTTTTAAATTTATATTTAGTTGGTCACATGACAAATAGGCGGTTCCTTTCCCCCTTAATTCGCAAAGCTAAAAGCGCTCAACTAGTGCGCGAAAGTCAGTAAACAGGACCTGATTTACCACATTTTTATTATAATATCGTTTCTTGTACAAAGCAGTAGAGTGATCCCTAAACCAAACCTGCACTCCCCTTTTTCCATTTTTAAGAATTAACTTACCCCAAATAGATACGTCATTCAAACACGAGACAAAAGATCTATCTATATAGAGCAAAAAAACGATCTATTTATGGTTAATGAAATACTATTTATGATTAATAAGAAACTGTTTATGGTTAATAAAAAACTCTTTATGGTTAATAAAAAACTATATATGATAAATAGAAACTTAATTTTTTGTTAATATATTTTCTACTTATACTATATTTCTAGCAAAAAAATGGAAAAAATAATACATGTTTAATTTTTGGCATAAACAACATACCGAAAGTCCCCGTGAAGCATGAATCGTGAATGTGTACCTTCTTTTGTCTTTATAACATCTCTAAGTTTTTAAAGCCGCAGTAGGCTTCAAAGATCTCCCGACTACTAAGAAAATAATCGGGTGAAAGGATTTCCGAATAGCCAGTCAAAACCCCAGTTCCTCGGTAGCTCAGTTGGTAAAGCATTAGACTGGTATTCTAGAGGTCCCGGCTTCAAATGATGGTCGAGAAAAAACTTTTTTCTGATTTATTCCCTCATCCTTTGCCCTCTACGCCACAAATATTTTCTGTATATTATACATATTTGTGAAAAACGGAAAATCCTTTCGCAGTAAATAGAAAAATTGTTATGGCTTAATGGTTAGATCGTTAATAATTTGGTCACTTGTGGTTATAGAGTTACTAACGAAAAATCCTTTAGCGGTATAAATTATATTAAAGTTAAGTGGATTAATATTAATGAGAAATAAAAAATTCACCCATAGCCAATAAGAAATCACTAAGGGCAAATAGGTTCAAGTCAAAAAGGTGAATCTGCTTAAGGTAACTCAGTTGTGTGTTTAGGGTAAACATAAACTTCAATTACCACTAGTGGAAAATATTTAGTAGGAATCCTACTGTAAATCAATGTGTTGGATCTTGTTTAAATGTTTTTAAAAGACTTGATAATGGTGAACATTTGCGAGCAGAGAGTACTATTTAATATCGCGTTTTATGCATCTTTATTAAGCGCCCTACATTTATCAAAAATCGAAAATATGGACAAGATATATATATATATATATATATATATATATAAGTTGGACATGATACGTACAAGATGCCCAGCGGTATGCTTGAAATTTTCTGGCTCAGATATTTCTGTCTTTTACATTTTATTACCATGTATTTATATCTTGTTTTCTTTGGTTCGGCCACTCGTCTATTTACGTCTATGTCTTTGATGAAGGCAACATGCCGCAGACGCTATACTACGGAGGTTACCGTTATGCCTGAACGTTATACATGCTAAAGACGTGACCTTGATGAAAATGCTGAACGAAAGACCTCAGAGATTGGACTTTGATATCTGTATTCGAGCTGAAGTCTTTGCTTTTGTACAGACAAAAGAATATTGCGCTATATTCCAAGATTGCGCCTACGTCATATGAACAACTTGAAGTGTCTATTATTTGTTTTCACTTGGTGTAAAGCTACTGACAGTTTTGTAAGTAAGTAAATCATTTAAGAATTTTTTGGCTGGCATAAGATTAGTAACAAAAGCAAGGTTTAAAAAACCGACGGAAACCAGCTGCGAAAAATGGCAATAAAAGGGGACAATTAATGCTCTTAATACTTTTTTAAATATCATTAAATTACAGCTATCAAAAGCTTTTATAAATTGTCTTGGAAATTTTCCTCATTAATATAGGCTAAATTTAAATTAAGCGTCTATAAAAATATTCTTTGACGGAATACATTTTCACCTTATTTAAGGCAACATGTTTTCTTCTCTTTTAAAAGATATGTTACAATCGGCAACACTGGCATGCGTTACAAGGTGCAGTTTTCAAAATTATTAACAACTTTATATTTCGCCTGGATCCACATGCGTGCGTAAGATGCATCCGTTGTTTCCCACGTGATCAAAACCAAGCAATAAATATTGAATCGAATAAAAGCACGATCCCGTGGTATACAACGGACGCGTATCCCGCCCTAAAATTCCTGAAAAAATATTTTTCAAAAATATTTTAAAAATAAAACATGTACCGCCTTCTCAAACTAGACAGAATAGTATTTCGATGCTTTAGAGACTCCAGTCAATAACGATGACCATGAAAATTGTTTTTTTTTATACCTTCATAAAAAACATGATTTAAGTAACTGTCTGCAGATCACTAAAGCATTGCTTTTTTGGTTACCTTTGCAACAATTTTTTTTTTATCAGATGTTCAAAAAGAGATTTCTGTCGTTTTTTACCCAAAATTATAGAGAAATAGCGGAAAATAGTAATATTGAAAAATCTAATTATTCTTGCCTAAAAATTAAACCATTTCCGCCAGTGCTTTCCCCAAGGATTATGAAAACATCATTCAAATTTATCGTCAAAATATCAAACTTCCAAAGATTCAAATATTGCGACAATGAACGTCTTCGACTAAAAAGGCACATCGCTATGGAAACCATTGTTATTTCATTTATCAGCCTCCTTGATTTATAGTGTAAAGATGGTGTGTTGCGAGAAGTGCTCGCCGCGCTCATTATTTAAACCAACGCTTGTAAACAAAGGTACTATGTTAGCCACTAAATATGAAAACTACTATTAGCTAGCTAACTAATTGATTACTTACTATTTTTAAACGCAAAAATAATAAATTGCAATGCCCAAAAATATTCCCCTTTTTGTGAAATCCTCTCAAATTTAACGCCCCGATATTTCTCCTTTGAAGTCTTACCGTTTCGGTAGGCTAAGATTTAATGTAAATTCGGTTTGGACCATTAAATTTTGTAACAAGGCGGAACTTTAACTCCGCCACCGTCGTCATTTTTTAGCTTTAACGACTTTCCACTCGAACCTGCAAGTTAAAGAAAAAAAATATTTAAAAAAGGTTTTTTAAACTTTATTATATATGTTTTTATATAGTTTAATTCATTTCAAATCGATGTTTTACCCACCATGTAAAAAGCTTAATCTTGTAGAAAACTAAATTATTTCTCCCCTGTTTCTATGGTTGTTCCATGTGGTACCACAAACAGTGCTCCCAACATTGCAGTGCAATAAAAATGTTTTTTTTTTCAAAGGTATCGAGGGAAAATCTTGCATAAGACGCCCGGTCCAACCATCCAATTCACTTCTCCGACAGAGTCTCATCCCTCTGTCAGGACAGCCTTCGTAGTGTCGGATTCCTACCGACTAAAACCCCCCGATTGTGGCTCTGACCAGCCTGATAGCTAACCAGAGTCACTGCACTGCAACCATTATTGGCATATTGTGCATCCTTTGATTCTAGTTTAACTACTCCATTAGATTTATCTCCTGTACGAGTTCGCAAAGCTCCTTATTGGAGCAGTTCCTAGTGGTTATTGGGTCTAGTACAACTTCCCCCTAGAGCCATACCGCCCATATTCGGTCGCCAGAGCCTCGTCTGTTTTAGACAGGGAGCACCACTAGAAGTTGAGGTTGGATATGAGATGCTAGATGTATTCGCATCATACTGATCGAAAACTTCTGGTCCCTCGTTTAGTGCGAGCACGGTCTCTAACTGTTCTAAGCAGTTATAAGGTTTACGTTATTTTTGCATCACTATCCCTTACTTAATAATGCTTACATAGAGATCAATCGACATATTTTTTGATCCGCACAGTGTTTTTTTGACTCCAGTGTTTCAGGATTTCATAGAAGAAAACAATTTATTTTTTTCCTTTTTTATTTAAAGGGTTTGGAAAACTCTCAAAAAAACTTTATTCAGGAGGACTTTTTATTTTATTTGTTTCAAGCTATTATAGTCATAGAAGATAAAAACAAAGGACGAAGCAATTTATTTATCAAAGTTACTATATTTATGGAAAAGGACAGTAAACTTGGTTTGCAGATATAACGGCAAAGAAAGTTGTCCGCATGCGTTGCGATTTATTTAAAACGCACTTGTTTTTACTTTGGCATAAAAGGCAAAAAATTATGTTATCCGCATTTCATGCAATTACATTGTTTAAAACGGCTTTTTTTCTTTTTCTCCGTTTTGTTTTAAGTTTAGCTTTAAACTATTTAATATGCATTTATTAAAAAAGTATAGACGAAGCAAAATATTTATCAAAGTAAAGCCAATATTAAACCTACGATATCTATGTAGTCCAGTCATCAGAGAATTTTAGCTTGCAAAAAGTGGGGTAGTAGCGATTTTGACATATGCTGTTTAGTTTGTGCCGCCAAAAAAAAATTTAAGCTTTAGCCCTGGGGGGGGGGGGGTGAGCCCATTCCGCCATTTTGGGTTAAGTGTGCATAAATTTGTTTTTTTTTTAATAACACGAAAACTATAAACTTTAGCAAAAAAGCCAAACCCTGCCTTTTACTTTAATTTATAAACTTTAGGACAAAAAGTCTTATTAGGAAGTTGAAGAGAATAAAATTTCCCACAACTTTAATGTACATATTTTTTTGTAGCTGTTAGCTGTAATGAGCTTTACAAAGCCGGATTTTTTCTGCTTCTTTCTCTTTTTTAGTTTATTATTATTACTGATTAAAAAGCGACAAAATTGTACGTATTTTACCAACATGTATTTGCTTAATGAATATAAAGTTATTAATATATTATAATATATATTATAAGCATATTATATCTTATATATACCTTAATATAATATAATGAATATATACAGAGTTGGCCATTTAAAAAAGTTCACCTGGATTTTTTCAATTTTTATGTTTGTAAGGGGAGACTTTTTGACTTCTTGAAGTTTTTATAACGCACATCCCCTTTGAGGGGTAAACTTTACCACACTATATTGAATAGGAAAAGTGGGTCGAGTGATACCTTGTTTTGAAGGTCTCCTGAATGACTTGACAATCATGTAATAATTTCGAAATTCTATCGATTAGTTAGCAGCCAATGTGTGTGTTTCAGCATTTTCTTCGATTCTTTACAGTGTTTGAAAAAATCCAGGTGAACCCTTTTAAATAGCCATGCAAAGTTGTCTTTGGATTTTATTGAAGATTTGATAAACCAATGGTATCGGACTTTCTCTAAGCTGTCAGAAATATTACCACCATAAAATACTACTAGGAATCGTTCGCCAGCTTTTGCAACTTCGTCAGGATTAGCATCTGGGTTGTTAAAAACTTTAGTATCAGCAAGATTTAATTTTTTTTTACGAGTGGTAAAAATTTTGTTTTTCTTTGATCAAAGATCGCCGAAGTTGTGTCACATCCACTAAATGCGTGCCAAACGCAAATGAATTCGATTCAAGGAAACTGAATGCTGCTGACCTAATGGCCTGATACTCCAGACGAGACCAGATCTCATCAGGGCATATATTCTTGACGACCTATATGAGAAATAGAGACAGACAGTATCCAGATCACCAGCCAAATGAATGCTTGATGCGTTCATCATTTAAGACACGTAGAGAGTCTGCGTCTTGTTTATTATCTAATCTTCTGGGTACTTTTATGATGAACTTCGGTTACGCTCTTCTAACGTAGAAGGTTTTAACAACTGCTGGCTGATGGCAGTTCCTTGGTTTACGTTTTTACATCCGAAAATGAGTATTCTGGAGGGTCTATGTTATTAATATATGATATACCTATATACTTAACTGGTATATTATGTCGCGTCGGTAAGTAGGTACATAAAACTGTAATATTAGATATCTGTCCTATATAACATATAACTTAAAAAGAAGTTACCAAAAAAAATAAACACAGGTAATTTTTTCAAAAAACCGCTTTGTATATCTCGTATAGTATATATATATTTTATATTATATATCACTGGTTATACATATAATATACTGAAATATGTAAACTAGATGTTATGTTATTATATATTAGTAATATAATGCAATTCACCGTCAGTCAGTTGTCAGAAACTACAAAAATGTATGCAAAACCTTAAAAAACCCCAACTATTTTTCAAAAATCTGGCTTTGTAAAGCTGTAGCTCATGACAGCTAACAGGTACAAAAAAAAAATCGAAGTTGTAGGAAATTTTATCCTCTTTAACTTCCTAATAAGACTTTTCGTCCTAAAGTTTATAGTTTTCGTGTTATTTAAAAACAAAAACAAATTTATGCACACTAAATCCAAGATGGCGGAATGAGCTCGCCCCCCCAAGGTCGAAAATTCAATTTTTTTTAGGGGCCCAATCTGAACAATATATGTCAAAGTCCCTACTATTCCACCTTTTGCAAGCTGATGGCCTTTTTTAATCTCTGATGACTGGACTAATGATTCTGGTCGGTTAAGCGTCATGTTCACATAATAGAGAGTAAAAGTCAAAGCACCAACTAAACATAATATAGCTCTGAAATCCAGCGCTCTCATTGGTGACAATCGGCAAAGATGGGCGTTTCCAACTCGACTAACGCGATTTCAACAACCGTATCAGGCGACGCGACGTAACGATACGCCACCGTCGCTAGCGCCCGTATCTCATGAAAATTAGTCTCGCTCGACATACGATTGACAACTTCTGTCGGATATGAGCAATAAGAGCGCTGGATTTCAGAGCTACGTTACGTTTACGCTGTGGTTTGGCTTTTACTCCCTAATATATATTGATATGCCCGTTAATAGACACCTAAAGTAAATATTTCAACGCATCGGTATCGGTATACGTAACGCGTTCGAAATAAAGCTAAAATACACATATCTTTGACTTGCTTATGCGATGTTTCGAATGATGCCCGCTTTTTTAAAGAGTGCACTGACAGAACTGCTGATTGAAATCGTTGCGTATGTTCGTGGGTCCGTAACGATACGTACATCCTTCCCTACGCAACGAGATTCTGTCATCATACCCGTCAAAGAAGCAGACATCGTTCGAAACATGGCATGTGCAAGTCAAAAATGTAGGGCATTTTGATTTTGCTTCGAACGCGTTACGTATACCGATATCGATGCGTTAAAATATTTACTTTAAGTGTCTAATGAAAATCGACCGCTATCGTTGCCATTTACTAAAAACGCACATCGCACGCGTTGCCTATTTTCCATGATACCATCAAAGGAAGGTATGATACATTGCGGTTCAGAATATAAAGCAAGTTTTTAACTACTTTTTTGTTTTTTAGACATCATATCATGCCTAGGACATACAAGCGCAAAATCGGTTTCTGTAGTTATGCTAACTATACAGAGGAGAAGTTAAACCTGGGGCTTGATGAAATAAAGGAAAAAAAGCTGTCGCTACGCAAGGCTGTGAAAAAGGATGGCATACACAGAAACACTTTGTGGTTTAAGATGAAAGAAAAACACCAGAAAATACCTGGACACCCAAGAGTATTTACCGATGACGAAGAGAATGCATTTGTGGGACATATTATAAAAGTTTCGACGTTCGGTTTCCCTGCAAACACATTTGATCTTTGAAGTATTGTAAAGAGTTACTTGGACAAGCGAGGGAGAAACGTTAACTGTTTTAAAAATAATATGAACAAAGAATTGCACAAACTATTTCACACGCCAGGGCAGCCACAGATGAGGAGATAGTTAACAACTGTTTTAATAATTTGGACAAAGAGCTGGAAGGGATTCCTCCGGCAAACATCTGGAATTACGACGAAACCAATTTGGTTGACGACCCTGGGAAAACTAAAATTTTGACAAAGGGGGGAATGAAATATTCCGAAAGAATTAGAAACTCCTCCAAAGCCTGTACGTCCATAATGGTATGCGGAAATGCTGACAGTGAAGTAGCACCCCTATATGTAAACTACAAATCTGAAAAACTATGGAGCACTTGGACCGAAAATGGAGCACTTGGATCGAAAATGTACCCCCAAACGCTCGCTACAACAGGACTTCTTCAGGGTGGTTAGACCAAATTTTCGAAGATTGGTTTATTCATTTGTTGCTGCCTATACTAAAACGCCAAGAAGGTCCAAAGGCCGTAATAGGAGACAACATTCAGCAATGTAAAGCAAATAATATCAGATTTGTAGCACTACCTCCTAATATAACACATCTTTTTCAGCCATTAGATGTCGCCTTCTTTCGGCCAATGAAAGAAAAATGGAGAAAAATCCTTAATGAGTGGAAACTAAATGGTCGAGGCAGCAAATTCTCCTCAGCTCCAAGACGAATTTCCTAGTCTTCTAAAAGAACTAACGAGTCAACTCGAAGAAAGAACAGGTGATAACTTAAAATCCGGTTTTCGCAAAACAGGGATTTTTCTTCTAGATCGTCTGCAGATAATAAGTTGATTATACAACAGCATTGTAACTGCTGACACATAAGTGCGTGAACATGTTGGAGACAGTTTCATAAAACATTTGAGTAAGGTAAGAGCTGAAACAACGGCAGTTAGACAAATTAAAGGAAAGAAAAACTTTAACGTTCCGCCAGGGCGAAGTATAAGCACCACCGACTTCTTACTAGACGAAAATGCAAACAAGAACGCTGACGCCCACTTACCTGATAAAGGCCAGCCCTCAACTTCTCGACTTCCTAAGAAAAATAAACAACTAAAGAAACTTATTGAAATATCCGTGTCAAGTACAGATACCGAAGAAGAACCTCTGTATGAAGAAAGTGAAGACAGTTCCTGGGAAGAGACTTTCTCTGATTTCGAAGGTAGGAGCGATAAAAACGAAGTACAAAAAAAAGGTCAGGACTCTTTTCTTGATAAAAACGTGGGCAAGTTTGTAGTAGTCAAATATGATGGAAATTATTTTTTGGCAAAATTACTAGCGTTGCAAAAAATGGTGCCACAATCAACGTTATGGTCCCTCATGGTAAGCAGTGGAAGTGGCCCGATAGAAAAAATGAACTGTTTTATGACAATGGGGACATAGTTATGTTAATTGGAAATCCTAGACAACGGGTAAAATTGGCAGTATTCGATATCCCTGAGTTCGATGATCTGGTTGATATGTAATTTTTTTACACCATGTAGAACTAATTTTAAGTATATTTTCTGTTAGTTTTAGAAACTGTATACGTTAGAAGAGTTTTATAGTGAAAATAATTTTTAAAGTCATTTCACAAAAAATATATAATATTTTTAATATATTTTCAACTAGTTTAAATTTTTTACCTAATTTTTTAATAGTTACTCACTTGTAGTTTTTATTTCAGTTATGTAACAATTTCGCCTAGAATACTGCCAATTTAGGATTTTATTGTGTTTGAATGTGTTGTCTTCAATTAAACTTTAAACTTTTAATGTGTTGTAATTAAATATATTCTGATATACCTATTATTATTTTAACCTAACATTTTAAACTTTTAATGTGTTTTAAATAACAATGATTTCTTATTTTGGATTTCTTGTCTCTATTATTGTCTAAATTATTGATTTTTTTTGTCAAAAAATATTCCCACACAATTCTTCCCCTAAGCTTAATTGTCAAATTAATTTTTTGTTGTTGTTTAACTGTAGCCCTATTAGCTCAGTTTGTTTACAATAAGTTAGTGTAGTTTGTTTAGTAACATAGCCTACTTTGTCAACAGAACTTGTATTTTTGACAATAAAGTATTTTTCTATTCTATTCTATTCTAAAGATTTTTAGCAGCGACAATTTTCGGCACGGATCCCCAGAAAGGGGTCTATTAACATACCACTTTTTTTTTAAATTAGAAGGCTACTTATTTGGTGAATAGCCAAGCAACTCGTGTTTAGAGTTTCGCTTATAATCATTATCACTAAAATGTTTTGAGCAATTTACGTTAAAGTTATCCCATCCACCAAAATGCCTCCATTTTATTTTTTTTTTGAAATCCGAAAAATTTATCTGATTGGAATGTCGATACCTATCCCTGTACACAGCTCTTCATTTTGTTAATTTTTTCGTCTGAAAAATTATCAAAACTAGTTGTAAACAAACGTTCACCTCTTAGTAAAAATGGCGACTGAATTCTGTCTCTCACATCTTTCACCAGATGACGTCAGTTAGCCACGCCTACTCCTGCGCGATATCATATCTGTTTTACTTGTATCATGACTTCATTCCAATAAAATCCTTTTATATGTATTTGCTTTATCTCTGTTTTGCTAAGTCTATGGGTGCAAGGTTTTAAAAACCAATGATACCGGCTGATAAAGTTTTCGAATGCACCCTTACAGTTTAATTTTGTTTTCCGTATTTTTACTCACAAGCTGACCTAGCAGCAATAAGTTTAAACTCCGATTACTTTTGGGGATGTTCACGTGAGTGCCCAAAGCAAACGACTAGCTTGTTTTCTTTTTTAGATATCGCTGTCTATACAACTCAACTCAATTGCCTTTATTTGTTTTTAGAGTTTTTCTATTTGAACAACTATTAAAGAGAAAACATAATCTGAAGCACAATATTGTAGGGATCGGAGATTTATTAGTTTGGGCTTAATTTTATTTTAGTGCTGAGCGATAAAGTACTGTTTTGGTCCCTAAACTTTTACGTGCGACTTTTAAGAGTTTTTACGCTGCTGTTTTGGTAGGGTACTACGTTAGAATATTATTTGATTAAATTCACCAATACATTCGTCTGCAGGGCTTTCTCAGTGTAAGAGCCAACTTATTTTTAGCCATCCATACATAGTATAGCGGCAAAAATATTTTTTTTATTTTCACCAATAATAAGTTATTTGGGTCAAAAAAGAAACTATTTTGGTATAAAAATTCTTTGTCACCAAGGGCAGAGCTAATTAGTTTTTGATGGGGTGGGAGGTTCGCAAAAGGGTAGGAGGAGGGAATAAACATTTTAAACAATTGTAACCCACGAACCGTAGTAGCTAGCAACACGCGGTTTTCACATTTAGATAAATAATTACATTTTAAACCAAAACAAAATATTGATTTTTTTTTTTTTTAAATCATTGTTATTTAAAACACATTAAATTTTAAAATGTTAGGTTACATTAATAACACGTAAAAGGTTAATAGGTATATCAGAATATATTTAATTACAACACATTAAAAGTTTAAAGTTTAATTGAAGATAACACATTCAAACACAATAAAATCCTAAATTGGCAGTATTCTAGACGAAATTGTTACATAACCGAAATAAAAACTACAAATGAGTAACTATTAAAAAATTAGGTAAAAAATTTAAACAAATAAAATATCAAAACAAACAAATCCAAATAAATAGAAAATACAGCTAGTTGAAAATATTTTTTTTAGATATTATGGCTATACGTGCCTGCTGGCGCCATTTTTTTTTTCATCAAAATAGCAGAAAATGAGATAAGATGACCTATAAAATATAGTTCCACTCTCTTTTTGTAAACGGTAACAAGTGCGCAAAATCACGCACAAGGCTTACCCATTTACTACAACATCGAATGCGACTCGAGATGACGACGGGCGGCCCCACTTCTCAGCAGCTCCGCAGTTAACGTTGTGCATAGAGTAACAACAAACGAGGTAGAAGTAGGCGGTATGGTTGACACTGCACCGAAAACTTTGCGGGACTCAAAGGTGGACGGCCGAGGATCCCGCCAAACTGGGTAGAGGAGACTAGCCGGTGACCCAAAAAAGGACGACCTGTACTTCTCCGAGATCGGGACTCCATGGGACGCGGCTGGACTCCTACAGATTTGGTAGCGGGAGTCGACAGAAGGTGACTTGGAAGAGGCGGTACCACCTTTGGGTAGCAGGACCACTGCAAAGAGATGCATCTGAAGACTCCGAAGACGACCTCGACCAGCGAAACCGGGACCTCGATTTTTGGGTCAACCTATATGACGGCGGGCTGCTGGGGAGAAAAGTGTACCGTCAACCAAGTTCTGCTGGGACGGTAGCGATGTTAGATAGATGCAAGTCTAACATGTAGCAGGACCACCCTTTGGAGGTGGTGTAAAGCCGGCGTTCCACTGTGTATACTTGCTACGCAGTCTAAAGATCCCTGCCCTCGACAAAGAGGTGTCAGGCAAAATTAAGTCCTCTTAGAGAAAGAAAACTTGCATCCTAAGAGGCACGTGCATCAGTCGGGGGTGCACGGGGGGTATGGCAAAAAGGGTCCATTATGCGGCCTAATTGCCAGGCCTACGGCCGCCCATCAACTACTACTACCCATTTACTACTGTTATATGCGTCTAAAAGCGGTTTGATATGAGGAAGGTTCTAAATAAAATCGCTTTCTCTGAAGGTTTATATGTCTTTTTGTGATTAAATGCAATGCGCTACAGCGTTTGTAAAGAATTTATACCGACCCTCAAATCAGTTTTAAAGTGATAAACCGCTTTCTTAAATCGCTTTGAAACAAAATCGATTAAGTGCCTGAAACGGTTTTAATGGTGTTTAAATAAAGTGCTTTAATAAGCCCGTATAAACAAAGTAATTGACGGAGCAAACGCGTTAAAGCAATCGAATTCGGAATTATAATATTTAGTATTAAGTATTTAGGGGGTAAGATTGGTTTGTTAATCAGCGGGATTAAATTTTACTACTAGAAATATATTCCTAAAGTGCATAAAATAGTGTATACGTCTCAGTAATAAAGTGATTTTTAATACCTCGACAAATTATAGCCCTTCCATCGGCCCGGCTATAATTTTTTTTCTCTGGATTAAAAATAACACTTTAGTCTTTGGGTGTATAATATAACATACTATTGCTACTCTTTATGTACCTTTATTATTATGGTCCGCCAATGCAGTTTTGCACACTGAAAATAGTGTAGAACACAGTATTATTTTCCTAACAAAGACGGTAGGTTTTCGCACAGGTTAGCAGGCGCATGAATGATGCTTTCAGGGTTTATGCTCGCCACCAAGGTTAGCTTTTTGTCGAAAATATAAATTGTTGTTTAAAAAGTAAAAGCATAGTTTTAAATCAACTGTACCGACAAATGCTACCATGCAATTTATCCAAATGATTAGCAAATCATAATAAAAAAAAATCAGCGGGCATTAAAAAAGTCTCAGCATGTTTTTTTGCAATGACATAAATGCCATTTTACCAAGACCTCCTAATGGTTAGGATAGATTACTTGAAAAGATAACTTACCGTGTGTGAAAAAATTAAACACGCTGCCCCTGTTTGAAAAAATTATTTCGCACTAGATTAAAAAAAGGTAATTTTCTATCCAAAATTCATAGGACTCAAGCCATGGAAAATACCCAATGACGATATTTTAATTTGGCCCGAAGGCGTTTAATTTTAAGTGAAGTGAAAATAAATTCGATGGGGTAGATGATAATTTAAAAGGGTGGATGATGGTGGCTTTTAATTGCTATTTAGTGACAGAGGAGGATTTTTTGCGGAGTAACACGTTTAGCCAACAAAGGGTGCGAGACGCTAAAGGTTTTAAAATTAATTTAGTTTTCTCCTTTAGCATTTAAGAATCTTTTTTTGCACAGGATGGCATGCATAAAATAAGAAACCATTAACTCGTGATTGTTTTATAAAATATTATTTTCTTCTTCTTCAAGTGCCATGCTCTCTTCGAACGTTGGTCATCATCAGCGCGATCTGTACCCTGTCCACTGCCTTTCGGGAAAGCGTTGTAGTACTAATACCATACCATTGTCTAAGATTTTTAAACCATAATATTCGTCTACGACCAAGACTTCTTCTGGTTTCAATTTTTCCTTCTATTATCAATTTTAAAAGTTTATATTTCTCATTCCATTTCGAATGACTCTAATAATATAAGATTCTAAAAACATAACACCGAAGCACACGAATTTGGAGACTGGTATTAAGATCGCGACTACACAACATTGATTTTATTTTGATACAAGATGATCTGCCCTGTCCAATTTTTGCATGTTGTCCCAGTTCTCATTGAGGAGGCAACCCAAGTATTTGTATGAATCCACGCGTTCGACTTGCTACCCATTTACTTCTAACATGCCTCTGATGTTGTTTTCCTTGAATATGACCATTTATTTTGTTTTTCCAACATTTAAGTTAAGCCCGAATTGCGAACTTTTGGCAGCAATTTGATTCATTGCATTCATTCCAGAATGTCGGCATACAGTAGGTTGTCGATTTTTATGCCGTTTATGGTCAGACCCTCTTCGCAGTTATGAAATATATTTTCTATTATTTTGTGACTATAGATATTAAGCAACAGCGGAGATATTATACAACCTTGGCGCACACCTCTTCTTATTTGCACCTCTTCGAATAGTTGGCCATTAACCTTTATTTTAACAGTCTTTATTATCTTTATCAATTATCTTTAGATCTCGGTCACCTAGAACAACAGGGCATCTCTTGTTTCGAATCCCCGACGAAATCCAATCGCAGTCGCATTTTCCATAAATTCTTTTATGGATAATCTTTGGAAATATTTTTAACATATGGCCCATTAGGCTGATAAGGCGGTAATCACTACACTTCTTTGCTGAAATTAGGTTAAAAAGTTTGACCAGCGTGTTTACCGAATCTTAGTTTTTAATTAGCTCTTAAACCTCAGTGTATACTTATTCTTGCCCTATCGCTTTTCTGTTTTTAGTTGAAGATATTGCGTTTTGTACGTCCTGTGGTAGTGTATCTATGTATATTATATATATATATATATATATATATATATGTAGCTACACAATTATTTTAGTTTTTCTTTAGTATCGGGTATGATTTTGCCCTGATTTTTGTATTGGTATTGTATCTATGTATATTATATATATATATATATATATATATATGTAGCTACACAATTATTTTAGTTTTTTTTTGGTATCGGGTATGATTTTGCCCTAATTTTCCACGAGGATTCCAGCTTGTCTTTTATTAAATAATCCGGCTGCTTCCTTTATGCGTTTGTGTAAATTAAAAGTGTCATGTTTAGCACCCAGATCTTCTATATCTTGACATTGCTGTGTTATCCAGTCTTGTTTTGCTGACCTTATCTTGTTTTGGTGGTACTGATCGCTACCTTTTTTACTGCGTCTTTAATCCACCAACTCAAGGATTTTATCATTCATCCAAATTTTCTTTCTATTTCTTCTTTCGTCCTTGCCTAAAAGTGTTGTGCTTTTGACTATGGCGCTTTTAACCTTTGTCCAAACCATTTCTGCATCTTTCTCGGTAGACTCATTAATACCTTTAAGCTTTGAGTTTAGTTGCTACCATGTTATCTTAAAGTTCGTCCACCTGGGTTTGGGTCTGTTATTTGGTTGACGATTTTTCTTGAGGGTAAATTTGATTTTTGCCACAACTGGATTGTGATCGGAGCCTACGTCTGCGCCAGAGTAAGTTTTTCAGATTTAATACAGTTTCTAAATCGTGTATTGATTAGTAGTCCAAGTATAAAGGCGTCTAGCTGGAGGTTTAAAGAAAGTATATGACATGACAAAATCCCTTTCCTGACAGAACTGGAAAAGGCGAACTCCACGTTCATTTGATGTACCCAGACTGTATTTTCCGACAATGTCTTCTCTTGGGGCGTTTCCAAGTTTTGCGTTGAAGTCCCCATAACAATGGTGATTTTTGTCTTATTTGTTAAACTTAGGGCAGTTTGAACTTATTCGTAGAATACCTCCACGTCATCATCTGAATATTTACTGGTTGGATCATATACTTGAATAATATTGACATTGAAAGGCTTACAGTTTAGCTGAGGAAATATGACTCGATCCGACACAGTAACAAAGGAGATACCGTATTTTTGAATATTATTTTAATTATTATTATTATATAATTTTATTGTTGCATAAGGTTACAAGTTTTCTTACTTTTAATACTCGAAAAGATTATAGCCTTAACCTGATTATTTTTATTTAAGCAGTATATTAGAGCATAAACCTAGCAACAAAAGGCACAGTTCGCACTTCCTGTTTTTTAAAAAACAGCTAGGTAGGGCGCTCTTCCGTTCAGAAAATTACTTTACGTAAGAAAAATATAGTATTTTTTACAAATTATGCCTAAGTAAGTTTTTACCTATTTTAAAAATTTATTTTAAATGTTAGTTACAAAGAGAAATTAGGATTTCTAAATACAATAGTAAGAGTTCAAGGTATAAATTATGATGGATAGGTAACCCTTGCCATTTTTTCATAAAATGTGCATTTTCTCGTCCTGAATACGAAATGGACAATCTTTACCTCGGCACACCAATCCAAAGGTATGCAGTTTTAGAGAAGGTAGGGTAACCCCCACCATTTTCACATATATGATGTAGTACCAGACCAAAAATCACCTGGTGTGCCGGACCTCATTCATGGTTAAGGGTACGGCACACCACTCTAAAAATGCCCACTTATTTAGGTATAGGTAGCAATGCAAGAGAAATGTTAAATATCTCGCTCCCCACCCCTTTCAACGGAAAAACGGTTTTTTCTGATTTTTTTTTAAATGTTATTCATTTTTGTCGGTAAAATTTTTCAAAGAAGATACGATTTTAGTGTCCCAAATCATTTTAAATAAAGAATGATTCGAACTGTTTTGTTTCTTTTAGACTTACTAATACCTACTAACAGTAAATTACAATCTTTTTTCAGTATCACTAGGGCATCCACTAAACATAAATAATATATTATATATAAATATATATTTGACATTAATCGCCATTAATCCTGCTCTTACATTGGTTTCTTTTTTCCCTCTTTTTTCCGAAAATAATTTAAAAGGTAAGAGACCTTGCAAACTGACTATTTTTCTCGCAATAACTAGTAGATACCACGCCCAGCAACGATAAAAAACTACTAAACAAGTAGAAATTGTAATGTAATAATACTACGGTAACATATGCGTTCTTCATAATTTAACACCACCATATAGTTCATAACTGATGGATACCATTTTTACATATATGATGTAGTAGTACCACCAGACCAAAAATCACCTGGTGTGCCGGAACTCATTCGTGGATAAGGGTTCGACACACCACTCTAAAAATACCCACTTATATAGGTATAGGTAACAATGCACGAGAAATGTTAAATATCCCGCTCCCCACCCCTTTCAACGGAAAAACGGTTTTTTATGATTTTTTTTGAAATATCTTATTCATTTTTGTCGGTAAAATGATTTTAGTGTCCCAAATCATTTTAAATAAAGAATGATTCGAACTGATTTGTTTCTTTTAGACTCACTAATACCTACTAACAGTAATTTACAATCGTTTTCAGTATCACTGGCACCCACTAAATATAAATCTAATATTTGACATTAATCGCCATTAATCCCGCTCTTACTTCGTTCTTTTTTTCCGAAAATAATTTAAAAAGTAAGAGACCTTCCAAACTGACGTTTTTTCCTGTAATAACTAGTAGGTAACACGCCCAGCAACGATAAACAAATACTAAACAAGTAGAAATTGTATCATATAAAAACAATAACTTTTTTTCCAAAACCATGTAATAAGACTACGGTTAAACATATCAATTTTTTTTTTGCTAAATAAACTCGGCTTTGTATTCTATTTTGTAAGCTTTCGCTACGAAACAAAAATGAGAATTTGGCGCAAAATTGCTAAACATAACTATTTTTGGGATAGAATATGGTTTTTCCATAAGTATATACATAAAAACACAAAAGATGGCTCAGTGAGTTTATGAATTTTCATTTAAAAGCAGAAATAACAAATTCACCATGATTGGCAACTGGGAGTAAAGTGGATAAAATAGAGTACAGGATTACCCATTATAAATGTTATTTCTTCATTTCTCTGTTTTTATTCCATTTTACAAAAAATACCCAAGTAAGAATTTTTAGTCGTGCTAGTCACAATTTCTTAAAGATGTTAGTTATTTTAATGACGACCGCTTTTAGCGAGGCAGTTACCACACTTAGACGTTACTACGTGACTATAGTAAAGTTGTTGTCGTGATGTTGTTTGGTCTACAAAGATATTGGTTATTGCCTGGGAGGGATACTAACGACTTAAAAACGTTTCTCCAAAAACGTCGCGCCACTTGCTTAGCATAAAGTTTTCCGGTAGTTTTTACAACGTAGCAATAAGTAGTCTTTTATCTATGGTTCCATGGGTGTGCTCTGTAGGTTTATTTCATGCAACCATTTCACGTACCGTTAAAGTAATAAATATAATCAAACTTGTATAGGTACGTATTTTTTACAACACTCAAGAGTGAAAAGGTATGACGGATTCAAATACTCCACAAAATTTTGGAGGCGTAAAAAACATAAAAAATGACATTTGAAGTAGACGTGTGTCATCTGCCAAGCAGAGAAAAAAAAAGCCGTCTAACGTTTTGACAATTGTATTATCCTATGGATATGCCTTGGACAAAATTTCCTACAGATTTGGTTGTCCAGTGGACTGCTGCATTGTCCAGAAAACTCTCTTCACTGGACATCCTTGGGACAGAGTTGTGCTGTCTGGGAAGCTACTCGGTTGTTTCAGTTTTAAAAACAATATTTTTAATTAGTTCATTGTTATTCAATTTTTAATTACTTCATTGTTAAAAAAACAATATTTTCTTTTTTAACTGCGGAAATAAAATGGATGATTTTGATTGGGCAACAATAATATTTTTGGAAGAAGAACAGTCTTCGTCGGATGAAGAAGCGCGTTTTCCTATACTTCTTAGATTATTATACAAAGCTAAATGATTTTTGACAAAATCGATCAGAATTTGATCTTCCTCTAACGTCCAGACTATATTTTTATTACCAGTCGATATTGGTTATCAATATGAGAACATTTATTATAAAAAGTTCGCCAAATTCAGCTCACCACACTGACTAAAAACGTTGCACACATAGTCTCCCACCGCTATGACGGTCACTACCAAAATGACGGTTGTGTGACGGCGCTGAATACCATTTCCTAGAAAACGGACAAGGGACGCTCTATTACGGTACCGCTCTTCTAGAAAACCGTAGCTTATGTTTACGGCGCTTTACGGCAGCCACAAAGAAAATAACCTACATGTTTAAATATAAACAGTGTCAAATAGCGTTAGTCATCGGGCGTTTTCGGCACGACCAAAGACTATCTAGTAACTACTTATTTGCGCGTTTTTGTAGCCGCGCTGAAAGACACCTGCGCCAAATGCCAAAACTGTATAATCCATCTTAGATGTTTAGAACAGGATTCCATGATGCTTATAAGCCATTGCCAAAAATGACTGCAAAATCGACTATTTTCCTTTCCTAGTGGCTTTGCGACCAAATATTACCAAAAAAACGCCTTCTTGAAAGTTGACAGTCACTAACCCAAAATTTTTTTCTCCCGTTTCAGTATGACGTCATTGCTTATCACTTGTAAACATTCCCGAATATCGCTTTTTTTAGAAAATATTCGCATATTTTTATATCAATTCATTTTTTGTTTTGCCATGTAAAACCTGAAAAATGCAATTTGGCAAGTTTTTATTTTGTTCGCCAAATATAAAAAAAAATATATTTTCCAAGAAAATTAAGCCGATGCAGGGCGCACTCTCCTTCTAAAGGTTTTACATTCATATTTAACAGTTCGTTTACGAATTTATCGATTAGAATGCTTTTAAAATATATTTTTATCTGGACAAAAATGTATACTTAATAAGTTTAAAATGGATAGCTTTTTTGGGTGCACTTTCTTTATCAACTTTTGGCGTAGGTGGCCCTCTCAGAGTAGTGTATATCCAAGTTTTTCTTTCATGTTCTTAAAACGTTAACACAATAACACTGATAGTCGTGTGCGAGGTTGACCCGACTCATTTTGGTACAAAAGTGAGTCATCTAAAAGTTTAAATTCCGTCACTTCACAACGTTAGGTTGTATTTGAGTACGTCGTAATGCCTAGGTACTGTTAGTGTTACCTATCAAAACCGCGCTTAATGCATTTTCCGCGCATCCTTTATATGACTGACCCAACCCAACCTAACCTGACCTACTTGTTCTGACCCATTCTGACTGACCCAACCCAATTTAACCTGACCAACCTACTGTAACTGACGTCTATGCAATGCTATTAAATTTTTGGTGGTTAATTGTCTCTACGCAGTTTTTTTAATGCGCTGTTTATGACATGCGCTGAAATGATACAAGCGCGTTTATCTAGCAGCGCTGAAAAATACCAGGGGGAAATCGTCTCGACGCGAAAATGATAGATGTAGCCGCGCTGAAAGATACACAAAATAGTCCAAACTAATCTACAAATACAAAAAATAGTAAATTTTTTGACGTTACAGCTAAACACAAAAATATCAAATATCAAGGAATCAAATGGAAGGGCAGGAAAGTTATTATTGTTACACATTTTGCGATCCCCGTCCAGGCACATTTAGCGGTTTTTAAAATAATACCCGGCGATAAAATATCTTTACCGCAAAATGCCTAACAGCTAACAGGTAATTTTGCCCTTTAATTTGAAGGGTCGCGCCCCCGAAAACCAATCAAGTAAATGACGTAATTCTGTAACTTCATTCCGAATAACCCCCGCGGTTAGACAGGATATTGTTTGGGTTAGGAGAGGACATAGCAATTGCGATTTTTAGTCATGCATGATTTTGGGTAGATGAGGATAGGTGTGCAAACTATGTTTGTTTGATAGTATCATTAATAGAGAGTTTTTGGTCGTCTTATAAAAATAACAACCTTTGTGGTTATCGTTCGTTATCGCCAAGAATAAAGTTATTTCGTTTTATTTTCCTAACTGTTTTTACGCTTAACCCACGAGACAATAGATTATTTTTGAAAAATTTCAGTAAGTAAGTAAGTAAGCAAATATAAAGAAAATAAAGTTAACCACAGAAACAACCTAATTTTGACGGTAATAAGTGATTACTAGATGGTCTTTGGTCATGCCCAAAACGCCCGATGACTAACGCTATTTGACACTGTTTATATTTAAACGTCCGTCATGTAGGTTACTTTCTTTGTGGCTGCCGTAAAGCTCCGTAAACTTAAGCTACGGTTTCCTAGACGGGCGGTACCGTAATAGAGCCAAGGATCGTTGTTCGTTTTCTAGGAAATGGTATGCAGCGCCGTCACACAACCGTCATTTTGGTAGCGACCGTCATAGCGATGGGAGACTGTGTATTTAACGTTTTTAGTCAGTGTGGTGAGCTGAATTTGGAGAACTTTTTATAATATATGTTCGCATATTGATAAACAATATCGATCGGTAATAAAAATATAGTCTGAACGTTAGAGAAAGATGAAACTCTGATTGATTTTGTCAACAATCATTTAGCTTTGTATAATAATCTAAGGAGTATAGAAAAACGCGCTTCTTTATCCGACAAAGACCGAAAATATTATTGTTGCCCAATCAAAATCATCCATTTTATTTCTGCAGTTAAAAAAAGAAAATATTTTTTTTTTAACAATGAGCTAATTGAAAATTGAATAACAATGAACTAATTAAAAATATTGTTTTTAAAACTGAAACAGTCGGTTAGCTTTCCAGACAGCACAACTCTGCCCCAAGAATGTCCAGTAAAGGGAGTTTTCTGGACAATGCACCAGTCCATTGGACAACCAAATCTGTAGGAAATTTTGTGGAAGGCATATCCATCGGATAACACAATTGTCAAAACGTTAGACGCCTCTTGGACATCCCAAAAAAGTCCAAAAGTTTCAATATTTTGACAATTGTACCACTATACTAAATCCGTTGGTTATCCATTGGAACGAAATTCTGTCCAAAACTTATCCATTGCCTATCCAAAAAGTATCTTTATGGTTCGCGACTGTTGGAAAAAAATTAATAATTACTATATATATCCGTTGGTCTAATTTTCTTAGGACACTGGATATCCTTATTTGTTCCAATTGATATCCAGTGGACAGTTTTGTCAAAAGACGCGATATTTTCAATATATAAACTATATATTTGAACCACTCCAACACCATAAGTCTGATTGTTGATCCTTGCGGATGGAGTTCCTAGCAAAGGATGGGTATTAAAATACTAAAATACCTATTAATCTAAAATAATGAAAATGATTCGGCTAGATATTAGAGAAATGTTATTGTTGGTAATGAATAAGGAAAAACATGTTACATTGGATATCCAAAACATTTCGAATAAATGACTATATTTCTTAATGTACCAACTAAGCCAAGCTCAATTGACATAAATTTTTAGATGTCCGCCGGACAGAGTTTATTTTTGGTCCGATGGACCTATCAGGAAAAACCTTTGTCCAATGGATGTCCATAAATAGTCCATGGACAATGCGGGCGGTTTTGGACAAAAAATGGCTGTCCGATGGACAATTTGTGCTGTCTGGGTTAACTTTACATCAGTACTCAACTCTAGAGCGGCCGTTAAATTCGTTGGCCGTTTCGACCGCAATGTTACAGCCGCTTTATTATGGCACCGTTCTAGGAAATCGTAGCTTTACAGAGTGTTAACATAAGAATTTTTAGCCCCCCATTTTAGACAGGTTGGCGCTACGCTCAATAGAAAAGACATACCTGAGCGTGTTTTTCTCATTAAGAAAAATACGAAGTAAAGTGAACAGAGAAACAACGTGTATCGATTGCTCCGTAAATAATTATCAATATCTTTTGCTTAACATCGAATTAAATAGTGAGTTTAGTGTCACAGTATAGATAAAAAAGTGTGTGCTAAAATTCTCATAACTTACAAAATCATACTAGTCGTTAAAACCTTTATTTTTCTAATTGTTGAAAACGTAAGTTATAAATAAAAATCCTAAAAAAGTGCGAAAATCTTATCGTTTTAATTTATTCGGAAGTTTTTACATTTTCGGTATTAGGCCAGTGCAATATGTCCAATAATTGTGAAAAGTGCGGTAAGAGAATAATATCAACTAGTACAAGACATACAGTAAGATGCGCAGGGGAGACGTGTTCAAAAGTCGCTCATGCTGCCTGTTTTCCCGCAACAGATAAGGGCAGCGAAGGTTCGTGGCGGTGCCAAGAATGCCTAAGACAACCTTCCTTAAGTTAAATTTTGGCAGAAATATTGGAGCTTAAGAAAATAAATACAGCCATGCAGAACTCTATAGATAACTGTCATGATAAAGTTAAGGAAACTAATTCTCTAATTACGTTACAAGTTCAAAAAATAGTTGCATGTCTTGAAAAGGTTTCGGCACTGGAGACAAAATGCATTTCACTTGAAAAAGAAAATTCTGATTTGCGACTTATCTACAGTTTTCCTGGTAAGCAAGGCGCTTAACTTTCCCTTAGATAAAGCTCAAATTGACACTTGCTATAGAGTTAGTAATAAACAACCAAATTCTGAACCTCGAAAAATTCATGTCAAATTTGTCAAGACAGGCGAAAGAAGAATTCCTTCATTTAAGGAAAATTAATAAGACTCTAAAACTGAAAAATATAGATTTTCGATACGCAGGTGTCAGTGACCTAAAAACACCAATTTATATCAATCACAAAAGAAAACAGGGTGCTTCTTGCACGATGCAGAGAGTTCAAGAAGGCCAATGATGTAAAGTACCTATGGGTAAAGAATGATAATATTTATATGAGGAAAAAAGATGGTGCAAATGTTTTTAAAATTGAATCTACAAGTAGTTTAATAGATGTCCATTAATAGTAAGTCTTTTTCATTTAATTTATACTACCAAAACGTTCAAGGAATGTCTTCTAAATTAAATGATTTTAAAATAGCACTATCACAACAAAGCTATGACGTCATAGTACTTTTAAATTTACTTTTTTAGATTCTTTTCGGTTGATGTAACTGACTTGGAAGTTTAACTTCTTGTTTTAAATGTCCTAGGAGTATATTCCTATTGGAAAGATTAACACGCCAGGACGAACCCGTATCAGGTGACTTATAAGAAGTACCATACGGAACGATGCCCATTTGAGAGTGATTCAGAGTTGGAAGTCAGAGTGTGCGATGGTGTTAAATGATGTCTGGATTGAAGGTGACTAGTCAGTCCACTGACGAGCCCACGCTGGTCACCCCGGGCGAAACATCGTTTAATTGTTTCTTCTTTCGCTTTGGTCTTTTGTGTGTTCCTTGTGGGACACTCATCCAATTTTGAATTTTTGTTCTTTCCTCCCAAGATCTTTTGATCTTCCCCTTTTTTATGTTAATACTGCTTTAAATAAAAATACTCAGGTTGATGTCATATATACAGACTTTGGAAAAGCATTCAATCGTGTGAATCATGATGTTCTTCTGAAGAGACTTTCTGAGTTAAATAAATTTTTAAATATATGCATGGCATACTTAGGTGGAAGACAACAATATGTTGTATACAAGGGAGCCAATTCAAATTTTTTTGCGGCGTATTCTGGCATCCCGCAGGGTTCGAATCTTGGATCGTTATTTTTCGATATTCTTATTAATACAATGCCAAATTCTGTTCTATATTCGATATCCAAACTTTCTGCAGATGATTTTAAGATATACAGGATAATTAAATGTCTAGAGGACTGCGAATTGTTACAAAGTGATTTGGATTCAATCGTAGCATGCTCAAAGAAAAATTTCTTAAATTTTAATTTATTTGTTTGTTTATTAAAATGTTATTCAATGAGCTATACTAGGAAAAAAGGAACCTACATTATATCTGTACCACATGGATGGCTTTTTGTTAGAACGAAACACGCAAATAAAAGATTTAGGGGTGATTTTTGATGCACAGCTAAAATTTAATAAACATATAGAATATATCTGCGCAAAGGCGTAATTCTCAGGGGTTATCTAAAAATGAAACGTTAATCTTACTGTACAATGCATATGTAAGAAGTGTGTTGGAATACTGCTGTATAATATATAACACCTATAAAGATGATATTGAAAAAATACAAAAAAGATTTAGATATCTTTATTACAAAAAATACGATGTATACTATTTTGATATTCCCTATATTACACTTAGAAATGAATTTGATTTTCCTACGCTCGAAACGAGGCGACAAATTGCTGAAGGTTTGTTTCTGTATAAACTAATTTGGTATCAAATAGTATGTAAGAAGAAATAATTATACATTTGAACTTCCAAGAGCACATACAAATACTGGTCAGAATTCTCTTATATACAGAATGTGTAGCACCATAAATAATATACCGGATATAGATATATTTAATGTTAGTTACCAAACTTTTCGAACAAGAATTACTAGTGATTAGTTGATTTTTTTTAATTTTTAATTACGGAAGTAGCAATAAGTATAATGTAAAAACTAGCTTTACACATGTCTTAACGTACTTATAGTTGATTGTAATCTTTTATTGGGCATTAGCCTGTCGATTACTAATAAATAAATAAATAAATAAAGAGTTTTTCATTAATAATTAAATAGGTTCTTACTTCAAAAAGCATTTAAATAAATACAATAAATTTGGGTATTTTTAATTCTCTAAAATTTTCGGAACTTAATTCAGAAGGTATAAAATGAAGAACAAAAACTACAAAATTATCCCAAACGTCAAATAACCGGAATTTCAATGCAAAATCTGTAGTATTTGGTTCTCGTTGTCCGTGAAGTTATTGGTCTGTAAATTGGCACAACCAAAAAAACTATCTAACGATTTTCGTAGTTATCTTTATTGTGTTCATATTTACTTCTGTCCATCCACGTCAAAGTGTTTGTATTTTTGAGAATTTCTTAGAAGCTTAATATTGTAAATTTTTGAATAAGGAAGAAGCAGAATAATATATTGCTTTTTGGGTAAGCGTGTCAGACAAAAGATCCGGACAATGGTTGATCTTTATTCCGGACACTGCAGGCTAAAAGTACCATTGCGCAGAACGGGTTTAAGTGAGGGCACCGAATGTACATTTCTCTCCACATAAAACTGGTACAGCAGAAGTTAGCAGCCTGTTTAATATTTCAAATTTTTATAGTACGGCTATGTACGGCTTCCTATAAGTGACAGTATCATAGACTCCTGACAAAATCAAGTTTTGCATGTCAGTGTCATTCAAATTTAAAAAACTGCCGCCGTGTCCTTCCAAATTTGATAAAGCTCAAGTCTTAGCGAAACTAGACGGTGGTTAGTCCATTCGGCAAGTAGCTGTTCATTATGGGAGAAGCAAGTCTACGATAGTAAACAGAAAAAAAACCGATTTAAAGAGCAGGGAACCATCCACCGAAAGGAAGGCACCGATTTGACGAAAGTTACTAGCCCAATGATCTGTTTGCCAAAGCGAAAGAAGAAAATCCATAACAACAGGATGGAGGATTAAACGTTCGAGGCTAAGGTGGCTCATTTCGTCAAAAGAAAACTAAGTAAGGAAAAGAAGCGATCTCTATTAATTTTTGCATTAAATTATTCTTTGAAGGACGAAGATTGGCAGATGAGAAGTCCAACAGCGATAAAAAAAACAAATGCTGGCTTATCGGCAGCCAAGAACCCGATATGAAGAACGATATATTGCTGGAAACGAAGATTAGCCGAAACAATTTTCTGTATATTTTTGGGGCTGGATATCGGCGAGAGGACATGGCGCTCTATTTAGAACTAATGGGCGATCTACAGGCGAAGTTTTCGTTAATATGCTGAAAAAAGTAATGCCTCCAGAGGTGAGAGTTTTTTATCCCGATCATTTTGTATTCCAACAAGATAACTGTCCAGTTCATATGGCCAGAATTGCGCAGCGATGGTTCCAGAATAATAATATCGAAGTTTTGCCTTGGCCTGCAAAACCTCTGATGGGAATCCAATAGAGAACGTTTGGGGACTTATCACAAAGAAATTAGCAAGTTTTAGTATCTTTTCCAGGAATTTAGAAAACCTAAGAGGACTCATCGTAATAAACAAACTTATTTGAAAATTTTGCCAATTCAATGCCCACAAGACTTGAAAACATCATTGCAGCCAACGGTGCTATTCAAAATAAGTATTTTTTTTATATGTTTTTAATTTTGTTATTTTTTTTTAAATTTTTTTTATTTCGCGAACTTGATCTGGCCTTTTAATTGTTTTGGGCTATAGAACCTTTTACCAAACCGGTGCCTTCCTTTTGAGAGATAGTTCCTTTTTCTTAAAATCGATTTATTATTATTACTATCGTAGACTTGCTTCTTTCATAATCAGCTAGTCAAATGGACCATTTACTGTGTAGCTTTTGTTTAGTATATAAAACATTTTTAATTTTTTGAAATGTGTTTTTTATTTTTAGTGGCCTTATATCTTGAATTAGTACAAAATAAACAAGCCGCCTCATTATGAAAAGTTTATATGTGCTAAAAATATAACCTAAAATGACAAAGTCAAAAAGTCAGTGTTGCACATAGGAAAATATAAAAAATAATATTTGCAGCTACCTTCTGCTATACCAGTTTTATGTGGGGAGAGTGTAAGCTCTGTAGAGAGGAGAACGAGATGGTCAGATTAACACCGTTATCAACTAAAAAGCCAGTTAACTTTTATCTCTTCAGTGCCCTTTAGCTGAAGATTGCCGCCATTTTTATAACCAAATTGACAGGTAAAACATGTATTTTCTGTCAGTTTAGTACCAATATGACCGCTATAGTAGGCTAAATGATACTAAATCGAAAAAGAGTTAACTGGCTTTTTAGTTAAGCAGGTGTTGTCCAGATATATGCTGTGTGAGTGTCCGTCCATTCCACGTCAACCACGGTGTGCCCGGCACAGATTTAACCCATGAATTTCTGCACAACAGAGATTTTTTCAGATTTTATATCTACATGACCTTTGAATAATTAAAAAAGAAAAGATAAAATCTTCGGGCGAGCCATTTTTGAGAAATAAGAAATCGGGTATCTTTGGTGCTATTTAAAAATAAGAATATCAAACATTCTTATAGTATGTTCACATATTGATCATATTAGTTTAAATTTGATAAAGAAGAGGCGTAGTCAATTTTTAAAATGAACACAAAAATCAATTTTTAAAATTAACACAAAAATCAAATATGTATTACCTAATTTATTTAGATTCACTTTTATTACAACTTAAAGCAATTGCTTAAAATATGAGACTAAAATAATTCTATAACAATAAACTAAATAATTCTATAACAATTTATTTTACATATTTAGTTATTATTTATTATTAATATAAATATTTTCGCAATGACAAATAAAATACCTCTCCATACCTCGGTATCGATTAGGTTATTTATACAGGACTCTCAAAGCGCTTTTATATAAGGACCATTTAAGCACTAAATAGACTTTATTGTAAAGCGGTTTAAGAGAGTGGTTTATCGCTTTAAAACCCATTTTAGGATCGTTGTAAATACTTTAAAAATGCTTTAGCGCATTTCTTCCAGCCCAAAGAAATACTCAACCCTGGTGTTTTCCGAAAAATCTTTTTATATTTTTTCTTTAAAATTATATATTTATTGACATTTAATGAAGGACGTATAAACACTTGAAGAAAGCGATTTTATTTAAAACCATCTTTATATAAAAGCGCTTTTAGTTGCGTAGAAACGTAATAAATTATTAAGTATAAAAAAATTTAAGATTGTATTTACAAAAATATTTGACAAGTCTGAAAACCAAGACCAAACCTTTTTACATTCAAAAATAACGAGCCGCTTCTGGCTCCTGATAAAGGTAACGTGGTATTGCCTAGACCAGCGTTGCCAGTGGAAGCGAAAATACTTTCCCCTAAATCTAATGACTGATCGCGTTACAAAGTAATTTATGAATTACTTGATGGGTCTTTGTTAGTTGAATGTCTTTTGTTTTTTTTTTAAATGCACATTTGTTTAAATTTATGTAGGCACCCATGTTTCTACATTTTGCAGTAAAAAAAATTAAAAAGTCAATTTCTCAAAAACGGCTCCGCCGAAGATTTGAATTTTTCTTGTAAAATTAATTATAGGTCATCTAGATATAAAATGTGAAAAACTCTCGGATGTGCAGAAATTTATGTGTTAAATCTATGCTAGGTACACCGCGCAACGTCAACTTATATTCGACAAACCACAGATCGACACGTTGAATCTGAAAGGTGCTTTACTAAAGCAAATTGCGAGCCTCTTTAAGGGGCTGAATATTTTGTGACAAACAGTCTCAAAAGTGAGCCACAATAGACCAGGGAGTGGTTGCAGTGGACAGTGTCAGACTGGCATACTCACAAATGAATTATTATCATCATGGGTAATCGTAGAAATAGGAAAATAAGCAGAAATAACTTTATTCTTAACGGCTTGTCAAATAACTATATACAAAATGAACGTTCTTTTGCTGACCAGAAACTCTCTAATATCTGATCGTTTTGAAATGAAAAAGTTTAATGTTTCTTTTTAGTCAAGATTAAAACCTAATTTTATAAGTTCCACGTGAATATAAATGATGTAATTTGTACAAAATAGATGTCTTGGTTTGTTTTATAAATGTCTTTGCAAACATACAGTGCGTTTAAATTTTGTGGATGATAAATCTTGGCGTTTCAGTGGAACTAGCTATATTACTTTTAAAAAACGAATGAGAATAGTTGCGTGCACTATAAGTCTAATAAAAAACAGGAGTTCTTTGTACTAAGTGCAAAATAAATATCCTGATCTTCGACTTTTTACATACAGGGTGAAACCTACGATGAATATGTTTCATCCTTATTAGGGACTCATCAACTAGGTGTACACAACAGTAGACCATCTCACTCCTAGGAGCCGAAAAATATGGCAAAGCGAAGAGAATTAATGTCGAGTACAGACGACAGTGAAAAGTCGAAGCTCATGATGCTTCTTTGGCACTAAGTACAAAAAACTTCTGATTTTTCGTTAGATGTAAAGTACATGCAACCACTCCCCATTCATTTTTTATATGTGTAGGGGGCTTTAACCTGCGCAAGAAGATGAACAAGGAGGGCAGCAATTAGCAACTACATCAGAGAAAAACAGTTGGCTGGGTGTTAAGGGGCTTTAAGAGTAAAATCTGGTTCACTAAATAAAGTTTTTATAGTGTTTTATTATAAAAAATTATAAAATTTTGTAATTTGTTTTTTAAAACGTTAATTAGCAGTTAGATTTTACAATTTTACTTTAATTTATGTAGGTAATTCAAAAAATTAAATCTATATGAACTTCGTTTGTAAACAAGGGTAGGTCTGCTTATCGGAAATTTAAATTGCAAAGTTTTTTACAGGTAAAACACCAATTTATATTTCTATTTTCTTCCCCAAGCCAAACAAAAAGTGTATTATTTTAGGGTGCATTAAAGGAAAAAGTTTGTGGAGGTTTAAATACACTGAATTGAAAAAAATTCGGTCTGTCTATTTAAATATTTTTTCCATTACAAAACCCAATCAGTCGCCCTAGCCTAAAATTCAAACTTCAAAACTTATTAAGTTAGTTCACGTGATATCCGATTCAAATTTTTGCATATTTCGAAATTTTAGCTTATTCATCAACAAATCAAAAAAGTGCTCGGAGATGTGTCTTAGTTTTTATAAAATGTTCTGATATTTATCTCACTTTCAAAAGTATTGATATCAGATAACCCGTTTTGAACGTCACTTCCACATTTCCTGAGCTAAGGTCCCTGACAGAAAAAAAATTTCTACTCTTAAAGAGGTAAATAAACATCAATTTTGAGATAGAATTCGTACATCAGCTACACCTGTGTATTCTATGACTTACCAGGATTATTTTCACAGCTTCTTATAGTCGAAAGTTAACCCTTTCTTGGCGAAAATAATGAATTTTCTTTTAGTATTTCATTGTTTTTCTAGAGAGTAGAAATTGGTTGGTTATACTCGGTGTGAACCGTAGAAAACTGACGCAGATAACTGCAAAATAGGCAATTCGATCAATTTTGTTCCATGGTGCGCAGCCGTCTTTTTCTATTTCTATGGCAGTACGGCACCTCGGTTATTTTGCTTTTGCTTGTATTATTGATGCTACGCCATGCACCTACTACTCATGCAGTGGGTACTATTCTTGATTTCCGGAACTTCACACAGTGGGCGCTGTGGTCTATCCGCTTCGCCGTATTAACTGATGAGTCCCACATAAGAACAAAACGGCGTTGTAGCAGGTTCCACCCTCTGTGTGAAAAGTGGAAGATCTGGATGTTCATTTTGCATTCAATAAAAAAAACTCTTTTTTTTTGTTATATAACTTTTACCTTGCAGCTATATAGTACAAAATTTACAAAACTTGATTATGCGTTCACACAAAAAAAAGGAAAAAGTTAATAATATTTCTTATTATAGGTATATTTGGGTTGAAGAAATAGATTAAAAGAAAAAAATATACATTTTTAAAAACTCTTCTTTAGATTACTTATTTCAGAATATTTAATATTCTTGAAAGAATAAAGAAAAGATTAATATTTTGCACCACAAGGAAGTAACCGCAGAAAGTATTTAACAATAAGATAATTAATTGTTGTGTTACCATCAGTAAACGATATGGATAGTAAAGACTCGGTATTATTCACATTTATTATTTACTTATCAAAAGACAAGCATTTTTTTGCAGACCTGTCTTATTAGTGGTATGCACTCAGTAAGTAAGAGGTTAGCCTCGAGCGGCGGAGATATTCAACGCTTTTTTACCCACAGCTTTTTTGAAAGAAAAGTTGTCTTTGTTCTCAAAATCATGTTTAAAATGCGGTGCAGGCGAAAATTTTAAGAATAATATACCTTTTAAGAATGTGCAAATTTGTATGGATTTTTAGTGTTTTTGACAAAAAATGTCTTAATTTTTTTTTACAAAAATACCATTGTTTACACGTTTTGAATTCTGATGAGAGGTTAAAATTTAAAAAAATTAACTTTTCGCCTCGGGATAAAAGCCGCTAAAATTTGATTGACTGATACCTTTGTCTTAGAAATACCTTTATATAACAAAAAGGATTTAGAAATAATTTTATCAGTGGAAACATAAACGACAGAAATTTTTAAAAAACTAGGATTTTTAAAAATATGCTACAATTAGCGACATTAAAACATCTATATCCAATTTTTACTAGCTTTTTTATAAAATCACAAAATTTTCAAAAACCGTCAAATTTAAAATTTACACATCAGCGGCTGATGCAGAAGAACAAAGGGTCTCGTACCCCCTAACCAAAATAAATCAAAGTAGTTTACGTATAGCAATGATTTAAATATTGTTATAGCAGAGATAACCTATTTAGATTCTCCTCCTAACGTTAATCAAAGCGTGGAATAGGGATTTACGTTATGTCTTATCTTTAGTGATTAAAATGTGAAAAATTAGTCTTCAATTAATTAATTAATATATTATTAACAAAAAATGGAACCGATGACCGACCAAGTTACAGCAATCACCTTTGATGTAATTAGGATGTTATTACAAACAAAATGTATGCATTATCGAGATCTAGGATACACTGCCCAATGCAGATACAAGTTCGTTCCTGCAGTTTCATCAGTTTGGCACGCGCTGTGCTAATTATTGTGTTAATATTTATATCATTATTTTAGTATAAATAGCGGTACATCATATCTAATAAATTAGTATGCCACCTTATTACAAGAGCACTGTAAATAATATCTTGTAGTTGTCACGTTATTACAAAGGCAATGCATAATTTAGTAAATGTTAGACCTTCGTTAAAAGGGTAGCACTTTTACTGATCGTTCGAGCCGGATTTCAATCTACTTCAACGTCAACCACGACGAACTTTAATCAGTTTCAACCCCAATGACGAACGTAAATCAATTTCAACCACAACGATAAACTTCAATTAACTCCAACCTCAACGAAAAACTTCCCAATGCAATCATCGACTATTTTTACAGGACATTAAGCTCAGCCTACGTACAACTCCAGCAAGTCCGACCTCAACTTTAACCAGCTGCACGGGAGAACTTCTCCATACCAATAACGAACTCCAATTGAAATTCAACTTTAATCAACTTCAGAAAAGTTAACAAATATACTTGCGTAGCAACATACTCGTAAGTCAAGGGACATCACCCTGTCTATCGAGTAAGGTCAAGACTACTCTGAAATTCTAAAACTCATTAAACGAGCAGCAAAAGCACGCACAACGAAAACTATACGCAACGCCAAACCTACTAGAGTTAGTTCCAAGAAGCTGTTATTTTAGACAAAGTATCACAGTTCATCAAGCAACTTCAAATCCATGAAACTTCAGATTAATGCCAAGAAATCAATGATCCAGCCACAAAGCAGAAGCTACATGGGAAAAAAATTCAACGCTATCTTGTCAATATGAAAAAAGTCGAAAAACAATTCAATATTTTAAAAAAAGATGCAGAGCAATTAAGAAATTATGGGTAAAAATACAAAAGAAAAACAAGCAAATCAATGATTTGGACTACAGCACCCCCACAGAAGAAAAGTTCAGGCATCTGTTCAAGCCAAACAATGAAAAACAAAAGTACTACTTAATCAAATGGAAGAACTTCTTGATGACACCCAATCAGAAATCGACGACTCAATTTCAAACAATCCTCAACGACAGCTGCAAAAGAAAATCTAGAATTGGAACTTCAAAAAATCAACACACCTTTTAGAATCAATCTACAAGTCTCTTGAAAAACGACACGAGCATATGCTGCTAGTTCTAAAATCTGAAGAACATCTGCCAAACCCGTTACTCGCCCCAACTACACAACAAGCTGCTCCATCCGTCATTATCCAACAACCAAGAACATGCAACATATTTAAATTCAAATTTTCAAATTGAAAATAGCTTTATTGTCATTATACAGGAGTAGCCTGACAAAGCCATACTTAATCTAGATGGTAGCTTATGATTATAGACATAAAAAAATTTGTGCATAAATAAATCACAAAAAGTACTTATACTAAATGGCTAAAATACATTATTATTATTGACCAAAACAAGTTAAGGTTAAATTTTAGGTTTACGACAAATTTACAAAATTAAGAAAAAAAGAAAGAGAACGAAGAAAAGGGAAAAATATAGGTAAAAAATTAAAATTATATCTAAAAAGACTTAAACTATTTAATCTGTACTTAACATAAGCTGCACAGAAACAAATATGGTCAAAAGCAATAAAAATAGATAAAAACAACTTTTAAATATTGTATGGTACTTAAAATATATGCAGCAAAATTTTTTTTGTCATTTATGTCAAATTATGTATTGTGGTGTGTGTCTTATTTCTGGTGGAAAATGAATAAATATTTTTTCCCATTATAAACAAAGGAATTTTTTACCAATGTAGAGTGATGAATAGGCAAAGTATAGGAGCGTCGGTCACTATAGTAGTTTGATCTGTCTGCTTCGTTTTTATATTTTTTAAAGACACACAGTTTCCATTATAAAAAGACAGCACAAAGCTCAAATTTTATGCTTCAGGAAAAGAGGTCTACAAGAACATTATCTTTTTGCTTTACATTAGTTCCTAATTGTCCTTTTCTGCATGGTGAAAACGGATTTGAGCAAATAGCTAATGCAGTGGAGCCCCAAAAGCAAATAGCATAACTAATGTGAGACTGCACTACTGAAAAATATGCACATCTTGCTACATCAAATCCGAGGTGATCATTTATTACTCTGAGGGCATATCAGCTTGATGCAATTTTGCTTTTTAGTGTTTCACTATGTTGTTGAAATTTTAAATTGTTATCAATTGTTAAGCTTAGAAATTTGTTAGTGTCTGACTTTCTGATATTTTCATTGTTTATTAGAATGTTGTCAATCTCACACTTAAAATTTAAAATGTTTGTCTTAGAAACATTTGTTGAATAAAACAGATTGACTTCGTTCAGACAAGTACGATCGGAACCATTCCAGGGCCAAACCTCTCACTCCATACTCTTTCACAAATAAAACTACCGATATTTGATGGTGTCTATGAAGATTGGTCATCTTTAATAAAAGAGTTCGCGAAAATGATAAACTTACCGACATTGAGCGCATGAAATATCTGAAAACTTACCTAAGAGACGAAGCCAACAGAATCATCCAACATCAGCAGATCACCAGTGAATATTACACTACTAGCTGGACCATTTTCGAGACAAGATACTGCAATGAGAGCAATTTTGGTCACTGTATAATCTGAAGATAGATACAACTTCAAGGGTTTCACTGATTAGAAGAAGGCAAATGAGACTCCAACACAAACCGATTTTACGAACATTCTTTACAAGAACTCAACAATTAGAATAAATTCGCAAATTCAAGATTGACCAGAATATCATACAGAATAACATTCAACTCCTAAGCACCTACCAAATTGTGTCGAATTACATAGACAAAGTTACCAACTATCATATTCTATTCTATCTATTTAAAGTCATATTTTGGACTCACATAGAAGAAACCATATCATTAACCAATCAAAAAATTTCCGATATTGCAAAACAAATATACAACACAGCGAGAAATATATAGATGTATATGAATACTTCAATATACCTGAAACAAAAGACATTTTACTTATTAAATAAACACCCATTCCAACAAAAACAACATAGAACGCATACTGGATACTTGATGTTCCAAATGAGCTAGTAGAAGAAGAATTAAAGAATTGCAGTGGCATGGGTAAAAATATTTACATCTGTTTACCTACTACCACGAGAAACTTGGATACACCATTATTGATGAAATTTATCAAAACACCCAAAATACTTTCTGCAACTAGCAAGAAACCAATATAAGCAAATATCATATGGAAACGATTAAATACACAAAATGCGTGGATGTTTATTACTGGCAACAAACGAAAAGTAGCAATTATCTGTGATGGTATTCGTAAAGATGTAACTCTCAATCAAACAGGAATCTTGATCATATCCTAAAATTTCATGATAACCACCACCAACAATATCCTGACTCCAAAAAGACAAGATAAAATTACAGTCATAGGATCCATGGTATAACCAATTAATCCAAACCACACATATATATTATTTCTAAGTTCAAGTCACATTATTATGGAGGAACCTATTATTGATACGTAATTAAACAAACTTAAGGAGGAGGAACTAGATATTTAACAGAAAATTCAATAAACAAGATGGTATTCGATACACCATATAGGTATCAGCAGCACCCTTACATCGACAATAGGCATCATGTCAGTACTAGTCTTGGGTTCCTTTTGGTAAAAAAGAACCAAAGCAGAGAGACTAAATCGAAAACGCCAAGAAGAGATCACTGGAATCCCCTTGGCTTCCCTTAGAAATTTTAGCAGCGACCGATATATTGACCAATACTGACCAAGTCTGCGGATGCCAGAATGTCTAATCTTCAGAAATTGAAATCTTAAAAATTAGCCACCAATTAATTTATTAACTTATTATTAATAAAATATTAAACAGTTTATAGAAGCGTGATCAGCCGAGTTACAGCAATCACCATTGATGTAATTAGGATGCTATTACAAACAAAATGTATGCATTATCGAGATAGAGATAGACACACTGACCGATACAGATGCAAGTTCATTTCAGCAGACCCATCAGTTTAACACGCGCTGTACTATTTGTTGTGTTAATATGATATCAATATATTTTTGTAGTTGTAACCTTATTACAAGGGCACTTTAAATAGTATCTTGTAGTTGTCACCTTATCATAAGGTCACTGCATAAAAGGGTAACTTTACAGGTCGACACAGAAAATTTACAGGGCGAGCCGTAAGCGAGTCCTGTAAATCTGTGGGGATCTATAAAGTAAGTTTCCGGTCATGTATCTTACTTTTTTTCAAACAACTAACATTCGCCCATTTTTACACGGAGAGTTCATTAATAAACTTTTTAATTTAAAAATAAAATATAAATAATAAAAAAAAATAAAAGAAAAAACAAAAAAAGTCTTAAAAGTGTCAACACAAATCATAGCCAACTTGACTACAAATGAAAACGTAAAATAAAACATAGACTTCCTTTTCTGGTCTATGTTTTATTTTCTTATCTTATCTTTTTATAGTTACACTTTCCGGTCTGTTGAAAAAAAAGTAATTTAACGTTTCTTTGCTGTTCATCTTATAATCCAAACGATGGATCAGGAACGTAGCCAATCCTCATTTCCGCAGGGGCTTTCCTTCAAATCACCCGCCAGATCAATCTGACCGGTGCCAATTAACCAATGTAATGGAGAATAAATCCGTGGTTGCTATGACAACGACAAGTCCATAACATGTGTTTTGTCACAAGACGACTGCAGGACGTGTATTTTTGACCAGTTATCTGATCTTACGGATTTCATGAAAATCATACGTTTCCACATTGTCAAATCTAGTACTTGAAATATATTGTTCCCTAAATTGATTTTATGACTTTCAAGAATAGGCGTCCTCATCAATCTGGCCTATGCCCATCAAGCAGTGAAATGGCGAATAAATCCGTAGTTGCTATGGCAACGACAAGCTCATTGCGCATCTTTGGATCACAATACGACAATTTTTATTGTTTCTGGACATTTTTAAAGTCGATATGAACGTAAAATATATTTAAAAAAATAAAATTTAAAAGCTAGGTCGTCGAAAATCCGATTTAAAAAAAAATTTCTATAAAACACGGAGAATAGATTTTATACTAAATAAAAAATATTGTTTGATAAGTTTTAAATTGATTTTTCTTCTTAATGTTTTGAAAAAAATGCGGGCCCATCTGCGACTCCCCTCCTTGCTATAACTTTGCACCACTCATATTCAAAACTCACGAGCTGCCGCCGTCGCTGATACACGCACCCTTACTGTTCTTGGTTTTTACTGGAGACAGTGCATTGTCAGTTTAAAATTTAATTTTAAGCTCCACTAAAGCCTAGATAGGCATCTTAAAAATTAATTACCATTCTAAAGTATCTGCAACTTTAAAAAGAAAACTTTGGAAACGTGCTTTGATAATAAACGCTCTTTTATACTTATTTGTGTGATTAACAATAAAATCACTTTTGAGTAGGCTGTGAGCTGTTAAAGACAAAGAAACATCTAGGCGACCAGAGTAAGTAAGTGAAGCGTCAAATGAGTGTTTTGTTTTGTTGCCTTTTTTGTACACGTCATGTTAAATTCTGCAAATTTCATTTAATTTGAAGTTTAAAATGGATAAGTAAGAGTTGTTTTATGGTAGAAGTTTTGTTATTTTTATTTCCGGTATTTAGAAAATGACATTTTTAGACATGTGCTTCATTTAGGTAATGTAATATCTGATATTTCTATATTTCATGATCTAGGAACTCTGAAATCGGCCTTTATTGGTAAATCTAACGCCACTATTTTTTTAACTTTCACATTGCTCTTTTATTTTAAATAAAAATTATTTGCAGTAAACTGCAATACAGACTGCTATGAATATTTATTTCACGTAATACATTATGGTCTCTATTGATACTGAAATGCAATCATCGTTTTTCATTTACTTTAGCGTAACCGATCGGTGATAAGCTTTATGCTATAAAAATCAAGATGGCGGATTCAATACGGCTGAAAATTTGTTCTTCATTTATTTTTCGGAAATTTTAAATTTGAAAGCATCTTATAGTTATTTATACCTAAAGGCCACTTGAAATAGAGTATTATGTTTCACAATGCCATGCTAGGCTATGGCACCTTAAACTATGTAGATTTAAAACATATTGTTCGCTTTTAGCGTTGGCGAATGGTGTACTTCGAAGTAACATTTTTAATGTATGGAAAGAAGAGAGAAATCCTGAAGAAAAAGTTCAAAGAGTGATGAACTATTTGCGAGAATCAACAAAGAAACAAACAACAAAGAACAGTACAACCGTACAAAAGAAAATAGCAAACGGTATTGTGCGGATATATATCCCAATTATAATAAAATTATTGAGGTAAAGAAAAGATGCTACCCTGCAGAAATTGTCAGTGAGTAAATATCAGCAGAAGTTTCAGTCCAGTTACTTGTGGACCACACTGCAGCAGGTCAGTCATCATTACACTATTGACTGTTTAAAATTTTGGTTGAAGTGGGGATGCGATGGAGCTACCAGACAAAGTCGATATAAACAACGCTTTGAAAATGAGAACATCGATGATTCTTTCCTCTTTTCTATATCTATAATAAAAACGAAAAGTTAATACTGCAGGCGAATTAAAATTAAAAAAATTAAAATTAGCCGGAAGAAGAAGAAGAGGCAAAAATTGAGCGTATTAAACATCAAATTCTATTCTTAATATTAATGAACAAAATTACAATTGCACATCAACTTTATCTTTAACTATGATAGACGGCAAAATTTGCAGTTGGCTAGCCAATTGTTTTTCTCAGAACTGCTACTTGTGCGACGCAAAACCTAGTCAGATGAACGACATGGAAGCGATGATAGCACGAAAAGTGGTTGATGAAAATTTAGCGCTAGGTATATCCATCCAACATGCATGGATGAAATGCTTTGAGTGCCTACTTCATATTTCTTATAGGCTTGAGGTAAAAAAATGTTGTGTCAGAGAGTTAGATAAACCTGCAGTCGATGCAAGAAAAAGAACCAGTCAAGAAAGGTTTTGCCGAGAAATGGGTCCTTTAGTTGATATACCCAAACCAGGTTTCGGGACAACAAACGACGGAAATTCCGCCAGACAGTTTTTTTAGAAACTCCGCTACTTCTTCTGCGATAACGGGCATAGACGAAGCTCTAATAAGCAACTTTTATGTTATTTTCGTTGCTTTGTCCTGTGGCCTTGAGATTGGCCCTGAAAAATTTCAAATATTTTGTCCAAATACTGCTGAGATGTACGTATTTCTGTACCCCTGGTACTACATGCCTCAAAGTGTTCACAAAATTCTGATCCATGAGGAATATTGATAAAAAGTTCTGTGTTACCAATCGGAAAGATGTCTAAAGATGCCCAAGAATCTCGTAATAACGATTCCAAATATTTTCGCGAGCATCATTCTCGTAAATTGAGTCGAAAACAAGACATGGAAGACATGATGCATAGTCTCCTAATATCATCAGATCCTTACATTACCACCTTAAGAAATATAAAAAGAAGAAAAGTTCTTGCCTTGCCGCAGGAAGTTACAACTATGTTAAAAAGCCTTTAGAACCTAAAAGACAAAGCGATTCGATTCAAGAAGATAGCGAATAATATTACAAAAACAAATTTAATGTTAAATAATTAAAAAGTTTATTTAAAAACAATATATTTGTTTTTTGGTTCCCTCTTGGTTTAAGTACTTTCACTCAAACAACTATTCCCCTGCTATATTGAGATACATAGGCTCTTACATTAGTGTTTTGACCCTAATAATAGGTGTCTATTCAATACAAAGTAATAATAATAAATAATTTTTTGATTGTGGTTGATCAATTCTTTTTAATTTAACAAATTTGGTATTTTGTTTTTGTCCGAGGTTAAGTCAAGTTCTACGTAATTTTTATTAAATTGATATGTTTTTTGGAATAATAAACAACAAAGTAAAAATTTTAGTCGAAAATACTCGAAACTCAAAAACATATAACTTTTTTATTACTTAATCGAAATAAATAATTAATGGCTCAAAATATGAAGAAAGGATAAAGATAAAGAAAAATAGATTTGCTTCAATATGGTAGACATTTTTAAATATGTCAAATTTTTAACTGTGACACAAAATTTTTTCGTAGTGTTAATTGCATTTTTGTAGATCTTTTAACCTAGAATTTAATTACCAAATCAGATTTCATGAGTCTTTTTTAGTATATTTTATATATAAATCATATATGGTAGGCTGTGGCAAAAGCGGTACGCCACAATATTAAAAAAATCGGAATGCCATGGTTGTCAATCCGAGATGATAAAAATAATTTATTACGAAGAAATAAAACACTATTTTGCTTCTGAAATCAAGTCCTACTATTATATCAATAATCAATTATTAGGTATATATTTTATGCTCAGATTGTCAAATCTGACACCAATGATAATAAATAATTCAAAAATATTTGGAATAGCAAGATTAATTGGGATGAACAGATTTAAGAAAAACAGTACATGTAAGGGAAAACATGGTTACAAAATTTGGACAAGGCAAAGTCATTAGAAATTGATAGATGTTATGAACTAAATGACCTAAAAATTAAACATATGGAATCACACATCTTTTGTGTAGTAGTAGCATATTTTCAATATTAGTTAAAAGGAGGAATAAAAGTACCTATAGTTATGTCAAAAAATCAACTAGCTCTACCGAAAAAATTATCTATACTCAGATTAGAACTTCAAGCTGTACCTACAGCTTCTCGGTTAGCGAGAAATATAAAAATAGAACAGTTTCTATAGATACAACACGTCATATTTTGGTCCGATTCGACAACAGTTTTGTATCGGATTAAAGGACACAATAAGAAGTTGGAAACTTTTTTCAAAAACAGAGTTGAAGAAGTAAAGAGTTTATCAAATCCCAAATAGTGCAGATGGATTCTTACTAAGTTAGGCGTTGCTGACAAAGTTACCAGTGATGAAAAAACAGTCGTTAATAAAAAAAAGTAATTAGTATACAGGTCCTAAATATTTGTATTTAGAAGAATGGCCACAAGATTTTGAATTGGTTGAAGAAAGTAAAAAATAGAAGAAACGAGTATCGAAACTGTCAATTATATAAATACAGTTAGTAAATTATTATTGCTGTCAGATTTCGATTTAAGCATAATTTTGCCCGATATTCAAGATTCTCTGATTATCAAAGAGTTTCTATTGTCTACGGCTTATGTAATGAAATTTATTAAAGTCATATAGAAAAAAGAAGAAAGGAAATGGAAAACTGGTATACAAAGGAAGCAAGTTGTACAATTTATCCCCAAGTATTTATGACAATTTCGTTTGTATAAATGGAAGAATAGAAAATGATAGAGATCTAAAAATTGAAACAAAAAGATGTATAATTTATATAACGCGTTCGAAACAAAGCCAAAATAAACTACATTTTTGAATTTGCCATGTTTCGACCGATGCCTGTTTCTTTGAGGGCTGCGATGACAGAACAGATGATTCCACTCGTTGCGTACGGAGGGATGTATACTTCTCTCTTCAACACTGACTTTTTCACTTTGTTATTTTAGTTTTTATTTTTGGCATATATAGACTTTTTATAAGGAGAAAACTTCTTTATTTTTTACTAATTCAAAATATAAGGCCACTAAAAATAAAAACCACATTTCAAAAAAGCAAAAATGTTTTATTAACTAAACAAAAGCTATTAACTAAACAAAAGCTACATTGGTCTATTCGACTAGCTGATTATGAAAGAAGCAAGTCTACGATAGTAACCATATAAAATCGATTTCAAGAAGAAGGAACTGTCCTCGAAAGGAAAGTACCGGTTTGGCAAAAGTTGCCAGCCCAAAACAATTAAAAGGTCAGATCAAGTAAACGAAATAAATATAATTTAAAAAAAAAATAACAAAACTAAAAACATAAAAAAATACTTATTTTTAATAGCGCGTCATTTAACCGTTGGCTACAGTGATATTTTGAAATCTTCTGGGCATTGAATTGGCGAAATTTTCAAATAAGTTTGGATTTTCAGCAATTACTTCCCTATATACATATATATACGATCAGTTCCATTAGATGTTCTGAATTCCTGGGAATGATATTAAAACTTACTAATTTCTTTGCGATAAATTCTCTATTGGATTTGCAGCAGGGGTTTTTGCAGGCCAAGGCAAAACTTCGATATTATTACCATCGCTGCGCAATTCTGGCCGTATGAACTGGACAGTTATCTTGTTGGAATACAAAATGATCAGGATAAGGGACTCTCACCTTTACATTACATTGTCAAACATATTAACGGAAACTTCGGCTGTAAATCACCCAATAATTCCAAATAGAGCTCCATGTCCTCTAGCCGATATCCAGCTCCAAACATTTACTGAAAATCTTCCCGCTCGGTCTTCGTTTTCAGTAATATATCGTTCTTCATATCGGGTTCTTGGCTGTTGATAAACCAGAATTTGTTTTTTATCGCTGTTGGACTTAAAAATCTTCTCATCTGTGAAAATCACCTGCTGCCAAAATTTTTGGTCCCTCAGAGAACAATTCAACGCAAACATTAGTCGAGACTGCATCTTTTCGTCACTTAGTTTATTATTTCTTTAGCCTCGAAAGTTTAATCCTTCTGCCTAACGCTGTTATCTATCTACTTCTTTCCCTTTGGCAAAAGGATGATTTTCCAGAAAAGTGATTTCTTATTGGTCTTCCTCTGCGAAAGTAACTTTCGTCAAACTAGTGCCTTCGTTTCGGTGGATAGTTCCCTCTGATTGAAATCGGTTTTTTATGTTTACTATCGTAGACTTCCTTTTCCCATAAAGAACAACTACTTGCCGAATAGATCAACCACCGTTTAGTTTTGCTAAGATTTGAGCTTTATCAGATTCAGAAGATGCGGCGGCATTTTTTTAAATTTGGATGACACTGACATGCAAAACATGCATGATGTTGTCAGGAGTCATGTAATATTGTCACTAATAGGAAGACAATACCGTACAACACCACCTCTACGAAAAGCCAATTATCGAAAATAAGATGGCCGCCCATGAAGCCGATACGTTTAACGGGCGTATGGCGGGATCATATATGTATGAGGTTAAATATGGGCCTTTCCAAGGCCAAACTTGTAAGCAAGATCTAAAATCTAGCAGGCCATGGATCCGTCTTAGCTCCGCGCCTATGCACATGCGCGAAAATTTTACGAGGTGGCCGGTTTTGCGACCTTCGTCTTCGCCCTTCGGTCGAGACGCCATTTTTGTTGATTTGTTTTGATCACACATAGTCGTTTTCCGCGTTCTCGTTTATGCAATTTCTTTTATTGTGATGGTTTAATTCTTTGGTTAGGCGAAAGTTTTTAGGAGTTATAATAAAAACTGTTTATATCTCAGAGCTTAACATGTCGCCGCATCGTGCTGTATTTGTAGATCCCGCCAAACAACAAAAGTGAAGTTCCACAGGTTGGTAGCTATTTTTTGTTAAAATTTGAAGGAAAAAAGTGAAAATACCTAAAAATTATTTCTATTCATATATTTATTTATTTAAAAATAGAAAATACTGATTTTCTAAAAATGTAAACAAATAGAAAAATTTTGACAACTGCGCAGCTGTCTTTTTGGTTTGTTAACCGATGACGATGGCCGCGCATGTGCAGAACCTCTAGACTTTGATGCCAGAAAGAGATAATTAGAGTCATAAAAGAGTAAAAGACAAAGTTATAGGAATATATATAGGACATCCTGCTTACTAAGTTGTGCACGCCGAAAGCATTGCAAGGGCATATATTTAAGTTAATACATATATGGGCGGTATGTTTGTTATTTTAAGAGATTGAAATTATTTTTTAACAGTTTCTAGATCTGTTATAAAGGAGAACAGAATTAAATGTTAACGATTTTTGTATTTCAATAATATTTCAAGTTGAAGTAAAAGCATAGACTTACAAACATTTTCTAAGAGTTCACAAAAATGATATAAATCAATTTCAAAATAAATGTTAAATGTAGTCCTGCTATAAAACTAACTAATTTAAATTAAAAAATATTTATTATTTTTTTTAATCCCGAGGGTTTAATACTTTTGAGTTGGGGTATAATTAGGTTTTTTGGAGTAATTGTGCCTTTTTTTTCTTCTTAATTCTTAAGTAGCAAATTTGAAAATTTAAACAAAATTCTATTAATAACGAAAATGGTTTCATGTATTTTGCAATTGTGACCTACAAATGAAGTCATGTCTGCCCCATTTATATTTCCCAAAGTCATTGTTGTTTAATTTTCCCGGAAGAATTTTTTCCACAGTTCAATAAGCAAATGAAGCACAAAATACAACATAAGCTTTAGTCACTAGCGGATATTAAATTTATAGGAAAATTATTGCGAACTGATAAACTTTTACCAGAATTGATTATTTTTTAGAGTATTCACTGTGTTAATAGAGAAAATGCGGCATATCATGCGACATAAGGGGGGGGGGGGTTAACAAAAAAGTTTTGGGAGAGGGTGAAATTTGTTGAGGGGTGTCAATTTTTTTTTGTAAGGGTTAAAAAAAAAATCATTCGCGAAGGGGGGGGGCAAAAAATAGGGGGGACATTATCGCGGATCAAAATAGGTAATACTAAACGTGTGAACTTCGGTGCCCGTGCATTGGCAGAGTATTTTAATGCTATAAGCGAGGCTATTGTTGGCTGCTAAAAATTGTGCAAAATTTAACTAAAATTGTAAAAAATAATAATTTAATAGCGCAATATTTTATAATTTTTTTAAATGTTATCTTTGGACTTGCATGTGTCCTATTAGCGTTGAATGTGAATTTTTTATTTTGGTTTAAAAATTTGACCTTGAATAAGCTAATAGACATAGATTACAAAGCTCTAAAAAGAGTATAGTACCCACTCTGATAAATACTATAAATGGTCACACTACATAAGTCCTAGATTTAAGTCAAAATAGCTTTTTAAATTATCATGTAGGTACTAAACCTATAATGCAAATATACAATAGCATAGATAAGTACATCTTGTTGAAAATTAAATAATAATATTCTAAATCTCATATGTATCCCTTCTGTGCCACAAATGTATGAAATTCATATTTGTTATTGAGTTTTTTGGGATATATATACAGGGTGATTCAAAATTCCCTAGAAAGATTTGACCTGTGCTTAGATATCATTAATCTAAGAAAAGTTACCTGATTATTTTGTTTCTCTGAATTTAGGAGTTAAATTTTCGTATTTTTTTGAGAATTGCTTTTAAAATAATTTACAAAGCAAGTCTGCAGCTTTTGAGAAAATCTTGACAATTTCTAAATGCAAATTTCTCTGAAACGAAAGAGTTTACCAAAAAATAGTTTTACTAATTCTTGTTCAGAAAAACAAATTCTACCTACAGTTAAAGTCTTTCCAGGGAATTTTGATCACCCTGTATACCAAGTGTGGCTCATAGTAGGTACCATTTAACTATTATAATAAGTAGCACCTGTGTGTTTTAATTGAACAAAAAACAGCAGCACACCTTTTTTAGTCGGGGTTTTAACAGCGGAACATCCAAAAGATCCCCAGAATTTTGAAAGTTCAACTTAGTTTTCTTTAAAATGCAATTCACATACTTAACAAGTAAAAAACATTTTAAATTACCACAAATTTCAGTACTTTTGTCACTTTTTTATCTTACCCTTGAACTTTTGTTTGGGGTGAATTTTTCAAGTTTAATTTTCTTCATCCATTTTTTTGTTAGTTCAGCACTATTTGGAAATTGAAGCACAGATATATTTGGTCCATTATTTTTGTACTGGCTCTTGCAAAAACATAAAATATTTATACCAAATTCACTTGTTACAAAGTAATACATAGGTACCTATAAACAAAAAATCTCTAAATTATATGCCCAAGCACTTTTTCGAACATTTGTTCATAACCCTCTTAATACACGACCCGACCGGCCCTTTGATAAAATCTCTGAACCTATTTACCACAAAAAACACAGGATTTTTCGCAAATTTTGATATAAAAACAATAAGTTACCTGTTATTTAAACATTTAAGAAACTGTTTGTAAGGTTTTAATAATATTTAGATGAAAAATTAACCACTAAAAATAAAAAATAAAATCTTCTCCACCGAATGTAAACAAAGCACTGAGTGTGCGGCACTCGCCGCCATTATGACGTCATCAGGTATACGATATCTCGCCTGTACTAGAGGTCGTTTTGTACCGTACTATAATAATTTTAAAAATTAAACAGGCAGCTAACTTCTGCTGTACCAGTTTTATGTTTTCAATCAGCAGTGCTGTCATCGAACCCTTTAAAAAAGCAGGCATCGTTCGAAACATCGCATTTTTATGATTTTACGACTATTTTTGAAAAAATGTAGTGTACTTTGGCTTTGTTTTGAACGCGTTAGGTAAACTGATACCGACGCGCTAAAATTTAAATTTAATTTAACTTAAAGTAAATATAATAACGATGCCTGCTTTTTTGACGGGTGCGATGATTCCACTCGTTGCGTACGGAGGGATGCACGTAATGTTACGGACTCACGAACTTTTGCAACAATTTCAATCAGTAGTTCTGTCATTACAACCTTCAAAAAAGTGGGCATCGTTCAAAGCAGCGCATAAACAAGTCAAAAATGTAGTGTATTTATTTACTTTAAGTGTCTAATATTTACAAGTGTCTGATTACATATTATCAGTGCAAATTTAATCCTGCTGAAATTCAAATAATCTTAAATTAAATACGTCAAAGTTAAAAACTGTCGTTTTTGTAGAATTAGGGACTCTTTACACAATCACCCACAGATAGGATTATTACCCATAGAAAGATTGCCACGTCCTCTAAGACCATTTATATACAGGGAATGGATTACTTTGGTCCGATAGAAATCATGGCTGGAAGAAAAACTGAAAAATTTTAACAGCAGATTCAGCTATTTTAGCCATAAGACGGTTTGTATCAAGAAGAACTGTTTTAGATTTGGAACAAATAAAGAATTGAAAAATGCCTTACAAACTAGAGACTCATAGAAGATAAGAAAAAACTGTCTTGCTATAGAAATAAATTTGAAATTCATACTCCTTGCTAGCCTTCATATAGATAAGATTAGTATGATCTGTAAAAAGTACAATAAAAAACATATTTAAAGAAAATAAACCTAAAGCAGATGTTTTACATACAGTTTTTTTAGAGGCTGAACATATTATAAATAGCCGATCCTCAGCATATGTTTCTTGAAATCACCATGATGAAGAAAGTTTAACCCGCCACCACCTTCCGATCAGAAGACAATGGAAATCTGCGGAAAAGTTTTCAGAAAGGTTTTGACATAGATGGCTAAAAGAATACCTACCAACTCTGACACTTCGAGGTAAATGAATGCAGCAAAAAAATGTAGATGTTGGTGATACCGTTGTAATTATGCAAAATCAAATGCCGTATAATAATTGGCCCTTGTGTAGGGTCAGTGTATCCAGGAAAAGACCAAATGGTACGAGTGGTTGATGTAAGAACAGCCACTGGAACATATAGAAGACTTGTTTTAAAGCTTTGCCCTATAGAATATGGGAGCGTCAAAGCCGAGTAGTAGATGGTCGACCCTCATCAGAAGTTTGGGAATAAGTTTCTACTCATGCCATTTTTTTAAAAGCGCGAAAGGCGCTTTGATAGTACTTGGGTTTTTTTGTGAAAAGTTAGAATTTCATTGATGTTGTCTTTTCGATAGGTTCTGACAGTAAAAACCTTAAAACAGATTACAGTTTTATATCAAGTTTAGACCGCACAATCATTTTTTTATAGTATTTATTTCAAATTTGGCACATAAGTCACTTCTACTAATGTTGCTAAAAAAAGTCCAAATTCAGACTAACAAAAATTATTTTTTTTTGATAAAAACAACACTCACACCTTTGTTATAACTTTTAGCTGTTAAAGTTTTTCGAAAATTTAGTTTTAGAAAATTATTTTTTATTAAGAAAACGAGATGTATCTTATATACATCTGGTTTTCTTAGATTCTGTTTGCAGTTTGCAAATTTTTATACTGATGTATAAAAGGGTGGTGCTATAATATCTATGTACTTAATTCAACATGCCAAGTATTAGTTTATCATGAAAAAATATTTATAAAATATTATTTAAAAAAATATCCGATCTTGAGATGATACAGTTACAAAATTAAATTAAATAAATAAAAACGTAAATGTTAAATAAATTAAACACACTTTTTAGCAAAAATAAGCAGGTACAGGGCCGGACCAATATTTTTTTAATTTATTTTTATTAAATCACTAAAAATTTAAACTAAACCCAATTTTTAGTTTGAAATACGTTCTCGGAATTTTCGATTAAAAACTTAAAATTCCAGGTTCGGACTAAGAAAAATGTTATATTATTATTTTTTTTTGTTAAAAGCAATACCTTGAGAACTGCAATTTGCGAGTGGTAATCTGAGACTATTCTATTACTTAAGCCCCTCCCCCAAAACGATTTTAGCGTACGCCATTAATTCAGATTATACGAAGGTGTCAGTATTATCAAAATAATCTTAAAATCGTAGCTAACATAATATATGTTGTCGATTTATTCATCTTTAAATCGGTTGCTAACAGTAACAAAATAGATTTCTGTTGTTGACTGTGTTGTCGTATTGTTGTTTAGCTTCGATTTTAATAATATATACGTCATACGTGTCGCCGGCTAATAAAAAGATATATCAGATAATATAAATATTTTTGTTAGTTTTCTGGTCTTAGCAATATGCATAAACTTCTAAATAAATTTTTGGGGGACGGCAAAATAAGTTATGGTCATTTAAAGCAAAAAAAAAATGAAAACATTAGGCAAAGCGGTCTTTTTAATCGATGCAAACTACAATTTTAAACAGGCAGACGAAGTCGATAGCAATGGCAAGTTACTAATAAAATGGACGTGGATTGCTAAAAAGTGTTTAAAATAAAGAATTAACTTTGTGTTGGTTTAAATACTAATTTTTAGTTAAACACGGTAAAGTTACTTTACCGGCCTTGGGCCGTAATGTAGTATATTACCTTATACTATGAAACAATATTAGTTTATATAACACGCATATTATGATGGTCATTAAACGCGAAAATGAAGTTTGAGACCCGAGCCGCAGGCGAATGTCTTAATTTATCTGAACGTGTAATGACCATAACATGCGAGTTAGTGTACTATACTTTACCTACGACCAATGAAAATGTCGTCATAAATATCAGGAATTATTAGAAATATCAAACGCGAACACTCTTAAGTGAACAACCTTCATACCCTGAAGTTTTAATGATATTTTATCTAAGACGTCGAGACAAATAAGATTAAAAACATACCTTAAAAAACAAGGTTTTTTTGTCTTAAAAGTACGTAATATATCAATATAGCGGAACTTTTTGGTTAAGTACTAAAATAGTTTGATAAATTTTTATTGTCTTAAAAATATAGAACGATAATTCACATTTTTGCATCAATTAGTGCTCTTATAAAATAAAGTTTCATCGCTTGCCACGCCATCTTTTGGTCCACTACTAAGCTTTATTATTGCCCTAGGACGGTAAATGAGCCATTAGAATCATTTTGAGATGGTTGCAAAATTAGTATTATTCTTTGGTCGTAGGTAAAACCATTTAGAGGGTGCCATTGGCAAAAGGACATTTTGTATTTAAATTCTCTCCCGATTACAAAACTTACTGTATAAACTGGACCCGGTTTCAAGCAAAATTTATTTTCAAATAATGAAGAACCGGACAAGCCCGTTTGTGAAAAAATATATGAACTCTAGAGCGCTTTTAATTTGAAAAAAACTTTTATAACCCCGTAAATTATACTCGTGAGCTTTGGCTTTTAAAATTGAAAAGTGTAATGCACAGGCTATTGTACGCGATTTTTTTTTCTGCAAATTCACTTTCTAAAAAGTCTTTTGTAGGTACTTCTTTCGGCGACAAAAATATAGAAATTCATTTCAGCGAACTACCGTAAATCAAAAACGAGATTTTGAGATATAAACATTTGATATTCTTTGTGAAAAAAAAAATATAATTTTTGGTTTAGAAGCTAAACAAAAATTCCCGATTTTGAAGTATTATAAAAAGAGGAAATATGGAAAAATTGATTTTTCGTGACAAAAGCAACAATGTGAATATTTTGTAATGAGCAGGGTGGCCACTGGCAAAAAATTAATCTTTTTTATGATTTTACGACTATTTTTGAAAAATTTTATGACATTTTTTGTAATAATATTTTCCTATGAGAGTGCGAAAAGTGTGACTTTTCTCATAAAAAAATATATTACCGCACGCCGTGCTCATTTTTTTTTTAAATTTTCCTTGGTCTCGCAGGAAAAATGTTGTACCTAACACGTTGTGCAAAAAGCGTCTTTTTCAAATTGACGGCGTGCGGAAAAGTATCATTTTTCGGTAAATAATTATTACCAAACATCCAGGAAGTGGACGTAAATCAATATTAAAATGAAAAATATATTTAAAAAATTGAATTCCAAGTAGGTACCTATACTTATGTGAAATAATAAATCCACCTTATTTCATTTGTTCAACTATTAAAATTAAAACGTTTACTAACACAAATATATAAAAAGAAATCTCTTATAAAAACACAACAAACTTTACCCTTCAAAGATTATTATTCTTGTGTTATGAAAGTTTTTTGGATTTTTTTATGAAATCGTAAAAAAACCCTATTTCTGCCACGCAGAACGAGGTGGGATTCATAAAATCAGTTAAGTGGTTCCCAAAAGAAATAAAACAATTTCAATCAGTGTTTTACGGATTATGCGATTGCCGTCTCAATTCTGTCTGCATACATTTGGTAGTTCTCCAAAAATTTATTGTTGTTTCCATCACTGTTTTCCACAATATACGATTCTCAAATTGATACTCAACCGATTTCAATAAAATAAAAAACATCATGGTGAAGATCAAAAACTCTTTAGGGATGCCCTTTCACCAACGCGCATAGCAAGGTATGAATCATTAAAATCGGTAAAAAGGTTAGAATACTCTAAATTTAAAGTCTTTGAAGGGTCAAATTTGATTTTGTCCGCAATCTCGGGTTTACAAATTTTAATAGTGGTCTTTGAAGTTCAATAGATCTTTGTCATAACGCTTTTTATTAAATTAAAATCGGTTCAGTAATTCGAATTCCAATTTATGAGGAAATTAATGCGGTCGGAATTGAGAAGACAATCGTATAATATGGAAAACAGTGATGGAAACAAAAGTAAATTTTTTAAGAACTACTAAACCGATTTTAATGATTTGTACCTCATTGTTCGTGGCGAAAGCAGAATATTTCCACGAATAAAAAAAAATAAAAATTAAAAAAAAAAATATGAATAAACGAGTCTCTTAGAAAAGTCAAGTTTAATTCTGTCCGACATCTTGGATTTTAAGGTGGCGGCAAATGTCAATAGCAGTAGTTAAGAAACAATCGATTTTCGCCATAATATTTTTTATTTCATTGAAATCGGTTTTCTAATAATGAATTTATGAGAAAATGTATGCAGACAGAATTGAGACGGCAATCGCATAATCCGTAAAACACTGATTTATAATTTTTTAGTTTTTTTGGGAACTACTTAGCCGATTTTAATGATTCTCACCTCGTTCTCCGTGGCAAAAATAGAGCTTTTTTACGAATTAATAAGAAAATCCTCTTGTCTTGCTCAATTCCCTGCAAAGAGCAGTTTGTTGCATTAAAATCGGTGGCATGGTTCGAAAGTTATAACGGAAAACATTTTGTCCGGTTTTTTATGGCCTAACCGGTATTTGTTTTTCAGGGGGAGTGTGAATTTCCCGTTATTTAAAACGGTCCGCCATCTTGGATTTTTAGGATATGTCAAATTTTAGACCGGATCGTAAAAGTCTCATGTCTTGTCTTTCCAAAAAGTCGAAACATTTTAAAATTGACTGATTCGATCAAAACCAAAAGTATGCAAGATTTTTTGGCCCATACTTTATTTAGAAATTAAATGAATAATTGCCTGCCAAATAAACGACAAAACAAAGTCAATCACATTTTGATCGAAAATGAATTTAATACAGTTTAACCCTGTGTTACAATTATATAGTTCTTAAGATCTCTGAATTTGAAAACCTAAAGAGGTAGTTACCCTTTGTTTAAAGAATGTACATAGATAAGTACTTACAGCACCATTTTTTAAACTGTCATAATATAATTTACATTTAACTCATGTACGTAGTGGGTACCGTATTTATCTGCAGCACGGTAGGTTTTGGGTTTGAACTTGGCTAGGTGCATATATATTTTGTTCTTGTCTTTAACGTTGCAAAACACTTGACTACAGTAGGTACACGATTAAAAAGACCTAGTATATAAAAAAATACACTTAACACATTCTATTATTATTGGTAATTATTTAGTATACGGTTTTCTGCTATTTTTGATTTTTTTATAAAAAATTCTTATGGAGGCACCTACTAGGGACCTAAGGCCCTAAATCCGCGTCCGCCGATTTTTTTCTAAACTAACTAAACTAACTAAATCAACCAAACCCATCTTAAACAAACGCAAGTCAACCCATGCAAACCAAAAAATAAATTAAACGCGCGGCGGCTCAAAATTATATTAAGGAAAATTAATACCTTTTCCATGCACAAGTGCTGGTATGGGAGTCACAAAGTGACGTCACTCCGAGATGCGCATTGTCATACCGTGTTAAGTGTATCATGCTCTAGATGAGATTTCAAAACTACAGGCCCTGGTATATTCAAATGACTACAATTCATCTGCCTGGAGATGAGAAAGTGCTGAGTTTGGTCCTCACGTATATCTCTGATGTATGGGTTGGTACCAGCCTAATATTTTTTAAAAAATTGTAAAGGCGCGCTACCTTATTAAAATAGTAATATATTGAAAAACTATCATCGCAATCAAATTTAGTATTAGTAGGCGATTAAATACACCCAGTGCACAACGAAGTTTTAGGGAAAAAGCTAATTCCTTATCCAATTCCTAAGAAACGATACTTCTTGTGATAACAAGTATAATACTTCTGACGTTATATTGTCTTTGTTAACCTGAAAATTAATCACTAAACCAATAATGCGAGCGCGTCAACAAAATGATATAGTTAGGCAACAAGCAAGAGACATAAGCGCAACACAGAGCTTGAGGTTGCATCTTGTGTATTCAAATTAAACACCGTAGCTTGTCTGTGCCAACAAACTTCTATTGTCACAGCCTCGACTTAATTATTCAGCAAGAAGGCAGTATAGCCATTTTTTCCTTTTCGTTTTTTACTTAAAGACATAGGGCATTTGACATTTTTGCGTTCCAATTTTACAGTTCTAGGACTTAAAATCCCGGATTTTCTACTTTAATATTTGCAGAATCTTGAACGGTTTTTCGACGTCAGAAAAAGTTCTCTTTCCGAAACAGGTAATTTTTTTGGTGGAGGCAAAAACAAGTTATTTCGCGGTTTTGCATCTTATTTCAGCGCCGAAGAGAAACAAAAAAATTATCATTATGTAAAATATGTTGGATGATTATTTAGAGTTTGTTAAGCCAGGAGAATAACACAAAGAAGGAATTACCCAAGAAATAAATAGTACATAGAGAAAAGAAAACCAATTCATATGAAACTTATTCTCAAAAAGGATAAGTCCAAAAAGACTTCGCTAGTTTTGCATCTCTACACAAGTCCTCAAACGGTTCTCGGATTGATATGCATAATTGGACGAGTTCAATGAAACCTTAAACGGTTCTCTGAGGCAATGCTGGATAAGCTCGATTAATTGATATTTCATTTATAAAGCACTATTTTTTTTTTATCCCAATATCTCCATCTAAGTACCTCAGTCAACACACACTTTAGAGTTTTTTTTTGTCTAAAGTAGCTAGCCTAACTTAAGCTATAATATTAGCAATCACAATGTTATGTCAAATCGTATATTACATAACAACTGTAGAAAGTGACATAGTTCACATGAGTGTGAAAACACACGAGTAATAGGAAGTCACTTTCCCACGAGCTATGTACGCTATTTTTGCTGCGAACACTTAAGATTTACTTTAGATTTAAATGGGTTAAAACTACTTTTCTACATGTGTACAAAATAAAGTACTTTTGCACAAATTTACGAAAATAGTTCTGAACACGTGTGAAATTAAATGGTTTCTAAGGAAGCAAAGAATTCAAAATAATTTTATGTGATCGTAGCAAAAATTATTTTTATATCCAACTTGCCACTCATGCACTATTATATGCTAAGTTATCGTTAAATGTTTCATTATTACTTCTTTAGATTTTACTCCATCATTTCATCTTCTATTTTTATCAGGTAGCACTGTACTGATGAGCACAACTAGTGCGAAACTCAAGTATTTCTTACCATTACCTTTTTTTAACGAATTTATTCATTTTAATTTTGTTTATATGTTTAAAGATATTTTTTTAGTCGTAGTAGAGGGGCGGCTGCATAGAAATTAGGTAAGTTTTGTAAGGTATCCATTTGAGCTTTTTTCATATCATCTTGTAATTATTTACCTTTTTTGATCTACTTACTCCGTACTTATATTCTTACAATAGAAGTAATTTACTGGTATAAACTTTTTTCATCATTAATAATTACGGTTCTTAAATCAAAATCCCTACTAAGTAGACTCCTTAAACTAATATTAGTAATTATACTATAAGGCTGTACAATGCCTTTTAGACTCTTAAGAATTTAATTTTTAAAACCGAATAGATATTTAAGAGAATACCATAGTGACCAAAACGCAGTTATAGGTTTTTGAGCCACCTAAAATAACATTTTCTGCGCCTATGCTTGTTTCTGCGGTTGCACAATGTGCAATATATGCATTATATTCGATAGCTATCAACACGTTATTTTAAAATTTCTGACGTGTCCGTAATGAATGTGTCTTATGTTATCTTAATCTTTCATAAAAATAAGCATAACTAACTGTTCTAAGAATTTGGGGATTTTTTTAGAACCTTATTTTTTCTCTTATAGCATGGAAACAACTTTTTGGTTCGGTATTATTGTTCTAATAACTGTAATTTTAACCAACGAAAACAGTTTACTGTAATCACAAAAGTATCTTTGCTAAGCAATTTTAGGTAAACTATTGTTAACAGAGCAGAGATACTGCGCTTCTGTCCTTGTGTCAAACTCATTCTGAAACTTTCTTAATTTACTAAAGCCCTTTTCGGTGTTAGTACACTCTTGCATCTAGGTTAGTGTGTTATATTGAGACATGGGTTTTTGGCTTATGACAAAGTTTTGTTTAAGCTTATAGTCTTAGCATGTTGTATTATATTAAACCGGCGAACATTTAACAAAAATAACTTTTTTAAAACTATAATATCCCGAGGAAACCTAGAAAATATAATATAAACCAAACCTAGAAAATGTAGAGACTTTTTCTTCTTTAGATTGTGTTTTGACACAAATTGCTCGCATTTCTTTTATTAAACTTTATTCAAAAGTTAATATTATTTACAATATATGTTATAGTCAAAAAAGAAGTTAAAAAAACTTCAAATCAGTTATATCAACCAAAAGGAATCTAAAAACAAAAGATCAAAAGATCTTGGGTGGAAATAACGCCTTCGGCAATCAGCGTAGGCTCGTCAGTGTCGTCAGTGGTTCCACTGGTCACCCTCCCCATACATCATACACTTTGACTTCCAACTTTTAATCACTCACAAATAGGCATCGTTACGCAGTGGTACCTGTCCAAGTTACCTGATACGGAAAAACAAAAAAGCAGTTAAAAAACCTCCAAATAAGTTACATCAACCGAAAAGAATGTAAAAACAAAAGATCACAAGATATTGGGTGGAAATAACGAAAATTCAAACCTGGATGAGCAACACACAAAGGACCAAATAGTCGAGGGGCATTGAGTCTAAATTCGGCCTTCGTGGGCCTTTTGATGATGATTTTACGAAACCTGTTTTGATCGGTTACTAATAGATCACTTAACATCACCTTGCCTGTGAAGAGCCTCAAAAGTACTGCAGTAAAAAAGTGAGGTTAGGGCGACAAAATGTTTTTTTAAATCTTAACGGTTTGACCTACGATGATGAAATTTCGTACACGTATTGGCCTTCTGGCCAAATTAAATAATACAATTTAAAAGATAACATAACGGTAGAGAGCAAAATGTGTTTTTAGATTTTTCCACTGTATCTCTTGAACGACTTATCCTGCACACTTGAAACTATGTGGTTTTGTAGTACATACTATTAACAATCAGCCTGACATCACAAAAAAAATTTTAGCCTGTGAGCGGAGGGCCCTGAACAAACGCCATTTTTTGACAATTTAAAAAAAAAATCTTTTTACGCAAACTTAAACTAAGGGCATCGAAAATTTATAGCCTGAATAGCCTCAAAAATGTTGCAGTCCAAAAGTAAGGTTAGGGTGACAAAATATTTTTTTAAATCTTAGCCGTTTGACCTACGATGATAAAAATTTGGTAATCATATTGGCCTTCAGGCCAGATTGTATTATAAAAAAAAAATAATCTTTAGTGCCTCTAGGAGCCGGTAGAAGGCGAAATGTGGTTTTGATTTTTTGCGTAAATAGATTTTTTTTCAAATTGACAAAAAAGTGGCGTCTGTTCAGGGCCTTCTGCTCACAGGCGAAAACATTTTTTTGTGATATCGGGCTGATTGGTAATAGTATATACTACAAAACCACATAGTTTCAAGTGGCCAGGATAAGTCGTTCGGGAGATACAGGGAAAAATCTCAAACCACATTTCGCCACCTACCGGCTCCTAGAGGCACTAAATTTTATGTTTTTATTTTTATAATACAATCTGACCCCAAGGCCAATATGATTACCAAATTTCATCATCGTAGGTCAAACCGTTAAGATTAAAAAAATATTTTCTCAACCTAACCTCACTTTTGAACATTTTTGAGGCCATTCATAGGTGGAGAAATATTGATTGGCCTATAAGTAACCGATTTATATAAATTTTCGATCCCCGAAGTTAAGTTTGCGTAAATAGATTTTTTTTTCGAAATTGTCAAAAAAATGGCGTCTGTTCAGGGCCCTCCGCTCACAGGCTAAAAATTTTTTTTGTGACTTCAGTGATATTTCGCAGTTTAATTCAATATTGTTATATACTAAATCAGAACTATAAAATAGCCAGGTATTTCTATCTCTAATATATTGCCACTATTGGTCAAACAAGTGGTTAATCGATGCCACAAGGAATCTTGTATTTTGCAAGATGCACATTGATGGTTTTCTGGTATGTCATATCGAAACATTTTCTCCCCAACTGTGATTTTTTTATTTGGCACCCTTCATATTGCAACTTTCCTTTTAGTGGAAATATTTAGATTAAACAACAGCTTGCAAATATTTTTAAAATTTTTTTGATGACATTTATTTTTTTTTTATTCTGTAGTTGACAATACATTGTTTCTGTGTTTGACAAAGACATTTTTATCAAAAACTAAGTCAAATTCAGTCATTTTATTGTGTATATTTCGTATTGCATTAATTTTTATGGTGTGTGTATTTTTAAAAGATTACTGCAATTAGATTTGTACCAAAATTTCTGTTCAAAATTTGACTAGGGTAAAAGCTGAGTTTTCAGAAACAGTGACAAAGGTTTATTTTTTGAATATGAATAAGAAACCATTTTTCTTACAAACAAAAAAAATACAATAATCCTTCGATTAAGGCTTAATTATTAAATGCTAATCGGTATCTTTTATTATAAAGTAAGGCCTTAGTTAGTAATATCGATCACAATGCTGAAACGGTCATTAACCTTGCGCAGCTCATACAAAGACTGATGTTGTGTTTCGTAAAGACATTAGTCAGCAAAAGTTTTGAGGTCCCAAAGGTTGAAGGTATAGAATTATTCTCCTAGTACATAAGTTCTTGAAAGACATAAAAAAAAACATAGTTCTGTGCCTGGTCCACTCATTTTTCTAGTTTATCTAAATTGCCTAGCTGATTATTTGTCTGCAGTCAGGCAAATCACCTTGTCACATTTCAACTGCATTAAATCATTCGAAATCAATTACAGCAGCTCGGTCATACGTGATTCTATTAAATTTTTGGACGTAACCATAGAAAATTTTTAACTTATAAAGAACACATAAATAATCTACATAAAAAAAATTATTCTTGGTTTTACCTAATATTGCCAATTAAAAAAAAACACAGAAACAAGTAGGCTGCTAATAGTTCACTATGCAACAGCGTACTCATACTAAAAAAGAATTTGTTTATTTACTGATTACTCGTATTTTATATCAGAATATATATAAATAATTTACATTATTATTTATTTTTATTATTATTTGTGAAAATGTCCATTTTTTTTACTGTAGTCAAACTAAAAATAAAGTTCTATTCTATTCTATTCTATTATATTATATTATATTATATTATATTATATTATATTATATTATATTATATTATATTATATTATATTATATTATATTATATTATATTATATTATATTATATTATATTATATTATATCATATTATATTATATTATATTATATTATACTATACTATATTATATTATATAATATTATATTATATTATATTATATTATATTATATTATATTATATTCTATTCTATTCTATTCTATTACCTCTTTTTGTCAATCCATAAAGAAAATATTGTCATTTTCATTGACTTTCTTGTAGAGATCCGGATGTTAATAAGAACCTGATAACGATAAGCGGCAGTGGTGTACAAGTACGTTTTCGCACGCTCTTTGAGAAAAAGAGTACACTTTTTGTTTATCATTTTAGAGATAAATATATCAATTTTTATCCCTGACATTTAAATCAACCATAAAAAATAAATATAGGAAAAGTTTAAAAGGGGAATGAAAAGTAAGAGTAGAGATAAAAACTAAAAGAAATCACAAAAAAATTTATTTATTTAGAAAATATGCCATCATCTAGGGTTTTATAAATCCTTCCTTTATTCCTTTGCTGTGAACAAGGAAGTGAGCAGGAAAGTGAGCATCGTGAGTATATAGACACGTCACATGCATTGCAGCGGTGCATTTAGCAGAGGCAGTGTTTGTGCAAAAGCTTCTTAAAATATTTTTTTCCCTAAAAAACTGTTAAAACAGTTTTTGAGCTCGCATGACGTCAAAAGCATACTCAACCCGTCATTTAGACTTTACGTCACGAGAGGAGAATATTTCCGTACATTTGGAGTTTTTAACGACGAAATGCAAATATTTTAATGATAAGTATTACAGGCCAAGACTCACGCATATGGGTCATACTTCAGAAAACCTAGATTTGCCACTTTAATTTTAGTTATAATATTATACTTCGAACAAAAATGTACGCTGTGAGACTTATTTTTTTTTAATTATTTTAAGCAAACAATGCGGTAAGGGCGTAGTTGATAACGGAGTTGAGATATTGGAGTTGACGATCATGAAAATTTGCTGTTTTTTTTATATGGAGCATTATATATATATCGCAAAATTAAATAAAAAAAAAAACAAAATTTCAAAAAAAAGAAAATAATGTTTACCTAAAAATACTGATCACGGCACGGTAAATACGATCCAAGACAGACACACTCTGCGCCACGTTTTTGACGTGTCTTTCTGACAAAAACCACAGGTTACGCATTTCTGCCTGGTTAAATTTATACGACGGCCTCCTAAATTCTGCTGCTATAAGTTGATAATGGTTCTGACGTTACTGATGGACACACATACAAAATGGTCTAAAACTACTTGATATTTCAAAAACGCAATACTTTTTAAATGACAGACGTCACGTCACAGCTCAGCCATTAAAAAAAAGGAAACAGTTCTTATGACACGTTACGTCAAGGTCATAGTCGTTAACCCAAAGCACACTGAAAAAAAAAGGCATTCGGTATTTATTAATAGCCACATACTTAAAAAAATATACTTAATGCAAGAATATTATTTTGCTATAAACATTATTAAATACTTAAACAACTATTTGCTTATTTTAAGTGTTTTTGATTTAGTAGGTAATAAACTTAAATCAATATTTCTAGGTTTGGTAACAATGAGTCTGTGCATTCTGTTCAGTGCTCCATTTCGATTTTCAGAAGTGCTTCTTATAGATCTCACGAGATTTTTGAGGAAAAAGGCCAACAATGGTGTTTTCGGCGGTTTTTTTCCTTCCTCAAAAAAAATAGTTTTGACTTTTTTTTACACAACGGATTAACAACAAAAACTGATTGACTTTTGTTTATTACCAAAACACCAAAATTTTGAATGAATCTACCATGCTCACAACAATGACAACTATCAGTGATGCGAGTTGACATCCCGAAACTAGAGTACCGTTAAGTGTTGTATGTTTATTTTTTTAATTTTTTGTGTTTTCAGCTTTTCGCTTTCTAAAGTGCATTAAATAGTATATAAACCTCGGGACTAAAGCGGCTTTTAATGCCTTAGCAAATTGTAGCACTTTAGTTTCTAGGTTTATGATATACTATTAGTATCCCTGCTAAAAAAAACTGCATTAAATCTCATAAAGTAACAACTCTGGCGACAAATAAATACTTATACGAGAACAATTGTCTATTAGATATGTAAAGTTGCGCGAGTTCAATGTGCTATTATATTAGTGGTTGGCGTAGTTTAATTTGCCCAGTAAACACACTTGTGACTTGAATCTAATAGTTATATAATTCTAAGGTTTATATATTTATGTCAAATATGTTACATCATATTTACGTAAATCTCACATAAAAATATTTTTATAAAAAAAAAATGTAAACATTACGTCAAAATTTTGACTGTAAATTTAATTCATGATGTGCAATGTTAATTTTACGTAAATAATATGACTTTATAAATAAACTATTAAAATTTTCGTAAATATTACGTAAATAGTGGAACCTTAATTTTACATAAAAAATATTGCATACCTATTATATAAGAAATTATATTTAATATTTAAGTAATCTTATTTAAGTAAACGTTATATAAAGCGATCTACTTTATATAATTTACATAACTATTGTGCAACAATTTAGACATTACGTTTACATTTAAAATGTTACATAACTATTATACAAAACATTTTGTTTAATATTTATATCATCTAAATTACATAAACGCTCTATAGCATAATTTACGTCACATTAAAATTTTGAAATTTACATAAATATTATGAAACAATTTGAATCTTACATAAATTTTTTTATGTATTAATTATGTCATCTAAGTTATATAGTTTCGTTGCAAAATTATTTACGTCAAATTAAAGTCCTAAATTTTACATAATTATTATGTAATCAATTTAACCGTAGGTTTACGATTGAAATGTTACATAACCATTATATAAAACATTTTAAATTACGTAAACGCTCTATAACATGATTTACGTCACATTAAAATTTTGAAATTTTCATAAATATTATGAAACAGTTTGAACCATAACTTTACATTTACAATTTGACATATTTGTTATATAACATGTTTTATGTCCTTTAATTATGTCCCTTAAGTTATGTAAATACCCTATAACATGATTTACGTCAAATTAAAATCCTGAATTTTACATAATTATTATATAGTAAATTGAACCATAAGTTTACATTTCAAATGTTACATAACTATTATGTAAACATGTCTAAATGAGGTAAACACTGTATAACGCAATTTACGTCACATTAAATGAAATGAAAGCAATTACCACTGCTCAATAGTTTCTTCCTAGTAGCTAATATCACTATGTTCTCTGTACAGTGGATTATAATATTATATATATAAAGAGAAAAGGTATTTCAAAATTAGAATGCGGACTTTGATGTATTGACAAGATGGTGGTACTTCTCTATCAGAATAACCTCTTTCGCCACTTAAACGTTTGCCAACGTCGGACCGTATCAAGCAACCACCGACGGACCTTCGTAAATCACCGACGTTGGCTCGCCTCAAGCTGCATGCTCATGTTGGACTTAGATAGTTGACGCTTTGCGCATATCATTCAGAATAATGTGACTTAAAATTTACCTTATTAATAACTTATTGTGACCTTAAATTTACATAGCAAGGTAAACTCTTATGTAAAATATACGAAGTTTTTACTTAATTCTCACGTAACATGGAAGTAATATTTATGTAAAAAGTATGTCATTTTATTTACAACACATTTATGTAAGAATTAGTTGGGCTCTGCGCGTAGCATTATGCAGTGTTTTCGCACATTAATGTGACCCAAATTTTACCTTATTAATAAATAATTGTGACCCCTATGTGACCTTAAATTTACATAACAAGGTAAACCTGTTATGTACAATTTACGTAGTCTTTATTTAACTCTTACGTAACATGTATGTAATATTTATGTAAAAGGTATGTCATTTCATTTACGTCACATTTATGTATAGGCATGGTATTATGTTGAGTTCTCGCACCTTGATGTAACTTAAATTTGACCTTATTGTGACCTCTGAGTTACCTTAAATTTACGTAACAAGGTAAATCTGTAAATGTTCCGTAATTTGTACATAACGGTGTTTACTGGGTAGGTTGTATGTCATAGTTTGATTTAGGCTATAGTTTAGTTCGATTTCTTGGTTTAAGAGTACAATCTGTTTGAATCAAAAATACGAATCCTTAATTAAACGAATTTTGATTCTTAGTTTAATCAAAAATTGCGTGTTGTATTAGGTATACAATTACTGTTCCTAGCAAGTAATCTGATCGAATAAAATTACTAGTTACTTTTCTCTAAGTAATTATTTTTTTGGTTGGAGTATAAACTTTATGTTGGAATAAGTATAACAGTAAAGCAAAGTGTTAGTGCAACCAAAGGTTCCAAATTCCCAACATAGTTAAAAGTATAACAGTATAACAACTATTGGTTTAAATAGACTCTTTACTTTCCCTTAAGTCTTACTTGGATTTGCTTTAAGTCACAAACGGTTGTCTTAAGAAGAACCTAAATATTCATCCAGTTTGTTGTGTGTACTTGTTCTAACGACTCAATTACTCCGTTTATATGCACCTAAAAGCGCTTTTATATAAGGACGGTTTTAAATAAAATCGGTTTCTCCGAGGGCCTATACGTCCTTCATTAAATGTCATTAAATGTTTCAGTTCAAGGAGAAAACAAAAAACCAATTTATCGTCTTTAGCGTGTATAAAACGACCCTAGAATGGCTTTTTAAATCGGTTTTTAGGTGATAAACCGCTTTCTTAAATCGCTCTAAAATAAAATTAATTTAATGCTTAAAACGGTGTGGCAGTGTTTATAAGACGGTTTTAATTGGTCTAACATATAACATACCTGAATTTTTTTGAGAGTACACTAAACTTTCAATTTTCGTGGAAAAAAAATGCTTATTTTCTTCAAAAAGAAAGAATACGGGTCAAATATTTTTCGACAGAGAAAGAAGAAAAAGAAGCTAATAAACCTCCGAATCGGTTACTTCAACCGAAAACAATATAAAAAAAAGATCAAAGATCTTGGGTGAAAAAATAAAAATTCAAAATTGGAACACAAAGGACCCAAGCAAAAAGAGAAATAATTAAACGGTGTTTCGCCCTGGGCATCAGTGGTTTCAATAGTCAACCTTCCCAAACATCATTGAACATCATCGTGCACTTTGATTTCCAAATTTGAATCACACACGAACAGGCATCGTTCCGCACTTGTACTTATTATAAGTCACTTGATATGGGTTCGTCCTGGCGTGTTAATATTTCCAATATTAAGCGAAACCACTAATGAGTCCACGCTGGTTGCCCAGGGCGAAACTTCTTTTAATTATTTCTCTTTTCGCTTTGGTCCTTTATGTGTTCCTCGTGGGACACTCATCTCATTTTTAATTTTCATTTTTCCACCCAAGATCTTTTGATCTTTTCTTTTCAGATTGTTTTCGGTTGAAGTAACTGATTCAGAGGTTTTTTAACATCTTTTTATTTTTTCCCTTTTGCGTTAACTGCCTTACGAGCATCTTCCTATTGGAAATAATAAAACGCCAGGACGTACCATTATCAAGTGACTTATAATAAGTACAAGTGCGGAAGGATGCCTATTTGTGAGTGATTCAAAGTTGAAAATCAAAGTGTACGATGGGGTTAAATGATGTTTGGGGAGAGTAACTAGCGAAAGCACTGATGAGCCCACGCTGGTTGCCCAGGGCGAAACTTCACTTAATTATTTTTCTTTTCGCTCTGGTCCTTTGTGTGTTCCTTGTGGCACACACCAATTTTGAATTTTCGTTTTTCCACCCAAGATCTCTTAATCTTAATATAGTTTTTGAAGTCTTGCGAAATTCTTGCGTGACATTTTTATCGTGAGTATATCGAAATTATACAGATTTATTTAAAAAACAACAAAGTGAATCTCGTGTCCGCAAATAAAAATTAAAGTAACACTCCTGGCATATCGGACAAAGCGTTTTTGTTTCTCACTTCATTACGACCAGGCCTCCAATGTCTAATGGAGAATCCAGACACCTACAGACCTGTTTCATCCTTATTAGGAATCATCAGGAAGTCATAGGATTGTATCGGGCAGTTGAAGCTACACAGGCAACCCTGCACATCTCTCGAACTTGAAAAAAAAGTTTGTAATCCGCGAAGATGTGGTCCATGTGTGCGCCACCTGTCGAATAAACTGAGAAACAAAAACATAAAAATTGAAAAGTGCAGAATACCGTAAATACAGAATCCTGTACCTTTTAGCAGGTGATAGAAAGAAACCTGTAAAAGTATAAGGTCACTGTAACATGACTCTTAAAAAGAGGTAACGTTCGCAGCAGCACCACTCCCAATGGGAGCTTCGTACTACGTGGCCCTAACTTTAATTTAAATTCGAGAGGTTGCATGTTTACCTGTGTAGCTTCAAATGCCAGGTACAATTCTATGACTCCCTGATTATTTCTAATAAGGACGAAACAGTTCTGTAGGTATCTGGATTCTTCATTAGACATTGGAGGCCTGGTCGTAATAAAGTGAGAAACAAAAACGCTTTTTCCGATACGCCACGAGTGTTACTTTAATTTTTAATTGCGAAAACGAGATGAACTGTGTTGGTTTTTAAATATTTTGACTTTTTAGTTCTGCGCAACAAGCTTCCTCCGCAGCGATTGCTTGCTGATGCCTTAAAATTAAAGCCACGTAGTATGAAGCTCCAATTGGGAGTGGTTCTGCTGCGAACTTTACCTCTTCTTAAGAGTCATGTTACAGTGACCTTATACTTTTACAGGCTATTTTCCTATAACCTGCTGAAAAGTACAGGATTCTGTATTTACGGTCTTCTTTAGTTGTTATGTTTTTTTTTCTCAGTTTATTCGACAGGTGGCGCACACAGATACCACGTTTCCGCGGATTAAAAACTTTCCGCGGATTAAAAACTTTTTGTTTTAAATTCGAGAGGTGTGCATGGCTGCCTGTATAGCTTCTACTGCCAGGTACAATCCTATGACTCCCTGATATTCCTAAAGCCGTGTTCTCACTATATGCAACTTTTCCATGCATCAAATTTTCTGATAAGGTTAAAAGAAGACAATATCTGATTGTGTCTTCTTTTAACCTGTTATTAACAAATTTAATGCATGGAAAAGTTGCATAGTGAGAACAGGGCATAATAAGGATGAAACAGGTCTGTAGGTGTCTGGATTCTCCATTAGACATTGGAGGCCGTAATAAAGTGAGAAACAAAATTGCTTTGTCCGATATGCCACGAGTGTAATATAAATTTATTGTTTAAGCAGGGCAAGGAAAAACTAAACGCTCGCCGGAAGTACGGTCAAAAGTTACAGAGAATGTTCCATAATCTTCTGATACTTATGAAAAATTCAAATGCAATTTAAAAAAGAACTAAAAAAAATATTTTTCCTAAAATTTTTAGAGTGGTTAGGGAAACCTCCTTTTTTTATTTAAATTTCCGAAAATCACATTGTGGCCAAAAATTTTACATACTTCTTAAAAATAGAGGACGATATATATATAACAAAAATATTTCTATTATAGCTAAAAAATGTCTGGTTTGCACCTATTATATAGGTTTAAGGTAGAGTTTTTATATTAATTTCTAATGCCATGCAGTTTAAAAGTTACACCCAGGAGCCAAACTCAAAGTGTACGGTATAAGTAAGTATGGAGTGCACTTAAAATTTAATAGCCAAACTTGAAGCCGAGCCCCGGCTAAAATTTTAAATTATTACACTTGGCAAGCTTTATGTTCTTTTGTAGTAGCTTTTCGCGTCGGGCCCCAAAGTGTCACAAATTGGGACATTTTTCACTTTGTAAAAAACGGATAAGCAAAAAATTTTCTGGGCAGGGGTATTTTGATTAAAACGCCTAAGGGTATGACTTTATCAAATCTTCCAGCAATAGTTATTTACCTAACAGGAGCGGAAAGTGATACTTTTCGGCACGCGGTGGCAGCTGCATAAACTATGCTTGCGAAGTTCGGGCATAACACCAATGGTGGTAAAGGCACTTTACGCACATGTTTGGTATAATATTTTTCTTTATAAACCTTAGTATAAATTCTACAAAGACATTCAAAGGTTTAGTAAATTAATTTGAAAAAAGTTGGCGTGCGTTAAGATATTTTTTTTATGCAAAAACATGATTTTAGTAACTTTGTGCAGATAAATAGAGCATGGATTTTTTGGTTACCGATGAAAAAAACTTTTTTTTTGATCACGGGTGTAAAAAAAGATTTCTGTCCTTTTTTACACAAATATAAAGAGAAATAGCGGAACACAGTACTATTGAAAAAATCTCATTATTTTTGCCTTTAAATTAAGCCATTTCTGCCAGTTTTCACCAAGTATTTACGAAAAAATCATTCAAAAACATTGTCAAAAGATCAGACTGTTAAAGATTAAAATGTCGCAACAATGAACGTCACCGAGTAAAAAGACACATCGCTATGGAAACCATTGTTATCTTATTTATCAGCCGCCTTGATTTATAAAACAAAGATGATGTGTTGCGAGAAGTGGTCTTCGTTCGAGATTTTTAATAGCTATTGTCCTAACAAGTGCGGAAAATTGATTTTCCGCACGCAACGGCCGTTGACGGAACGACGCGCAGCGGAGTTCTGTCAAGCAGTTAAGTGCGGAAAAAAAGGTTTTTACACCTGTTAGGATCAATTGTTATTCTTGGATTTTTTGATAAGGGTAATTAAAAACTCGTTGCGCTCGTTATTTAAACCAACGCTTGTAAAAAAAGCACTATTTTAGTCACTAGTTGTAGTATTTTGTTACGCAGTGCGTAAAAGTATTTTTTTTACAAATTCTTTTTTTTAATGTTTAATAAGCAAACAATAGAGTTTTTATACTTAAATCAATTGCATAAATGCTACCAAGACATTCAAATGCTCAGTAGATGGCATGCGAAAAGTTCAACTTTCCGCACACAAGTAGGAAAATACTTAACAGCAATGTCAGAAACCTTTTGAACTTCGTGCGGAACCGTCAAAAATAGTGACGAATTAAATCGACTTTATTTACCAATAAGTTCCTATTATATATTACGCCTGCTTTATCTTATAGTACAGTAAAATTGTCATAAATAAGGGGGGGGTCCCTTGAAAAAAATTCGGGGAGGCTAATATTTTTATATGTTGTTGAGGAGGGTCTAAAAGTAAGATCCCCAAGTTTGTGTTTCACCCACTCCTCGGGAACCATCCGCCATTTTGGAAAAACTTTGTGACCGACTTTTCTCCATTTTTATTGGTCGGAGGCGAAAAAGTCTGAAGAGAAAATATTTGGCATAAAATTTTCAATATTTCTGTCCAAGTAATCAACTTTCTGTAGTTACTTTCTGAAAAGTTAGATGGCGCGGAAGTTACAAAAAATCAGTTTCAACGTATTTTTACCAACAAAAAGTGATTTTTCTAGAAAACTTTAAATAAAAATGTTGTAGATATCGAAAAAATTCTATAAAAATATGTATATTGTTTTTAACTAATTAAACAGTCTTTGAGCCACATCGACTGAAAGTCGCTAAAATTCTTTGAGAAATTCTTTCTGTTGTGGATTATATATTATTATTTATATTAAGAGCAGTACAAATGAAGTATTAAATTAAAGCTTGTGACGTGCGCAAAAAACGTCCCGGTCTGTCGGCATGCAAATTTCCGAAAGTATCTGACAGTCTAACATATAGTACTTAAACTGATTTTTCGTAACTTCAACGCCCTATATCTTTTAAAAAACTAACTCAGAGAGTTGAACCTGTAACAAAAAATATTGCAAATTTTATGACAAATATTTTTGTTTCTACACTTCCGGCCAACAGAAATGGAGAAAATTGGTTTCAAAGTTTTTTCAAAATGGCGGATAGTTCCCGAAGAGTGGGGAAAAACAAACTTAGTAATTTTACTTTCAGATCCCCCAAAGAACATACAAAAACTCAGCCTGTCCGATTTTTGTTTCGACTTCAAATAACCATACTACCATCAATTATGTAAATCTTATTTTCCAAATTTTGACCTCCCCCCCTGAAACACTATAATATTTTTACAACCTCCACCCCTTCCTTTTGATACTTAGTAATACTTTTACCTACCCCTTTTTTTGCGTTTATATAAACGATGGCCCGTTATCCAAAAGGACTCGAGTACCGGTAACCGACTAAATGTCAGTGTCATTTTCATGCCGACAGACTAGGTTATTTGTGTAGCATATACCACAAGCTTTAATGTGATATCTTATGTGTACTGCTCTTACCATAAATATTAATATATAATCCACAACTCGCGACTTCATGCATGCCCAGAGAGCGGTTCTCAAAGAATTTTACCGACTTTCAGTCGCTGTGGGACTGTTTAATTAATTATAAATAATATACATGTTTTCATAGGGTCTTTCCGAGATCTACAACTTTCCTAATTAAAGTTTTTTTTTTTAAATCACTTTTTGTTGGTCAAAGCACCTTAAAACTGATTTTTTGTAACTTTGGCGCCCTCTATCTTTTTGAAAACTAACTACAGAGAGTTCAATACTGAAATTTATGCCGAATATTTTTGTTCTCAGACTTTTTCGCCTCCGACCAATAGAAATGAAGAAAAGTCGGTTAGAAAGATTTTTAAAAATGGTGGATGGTTTCTGAGGAGTTGGGGATACACAAACTTGGGAGGTATACTCTCAGACCCCCCGAATCAAAACAATGAATTTCGACTAAATGGAGTCCTCATAAAACCGCAAAAGAGCGTACGATATCTGGGAATTCACATCGGTGAAAACCAGAAATTCGGAAAGCATATAGAAGAAACCACTGAAAATGCAACTAAAAGGCTTGCTGAACTACAAAAACTTATGCCCAATATAAACGAGCCCAGTACTGGCAAGAGGAAAGTAACTATACAGTGCAATCCATTCAATCGTGACATATGGTGGACTCCATATCACAAAAACATGCTGATAAGAATGCAACGAAAAACCTTACTAAGAGTAGCATGCGGCTACCGAACGATATTAACGAAAGCTATTCAAATTATGACAGGAATCCCGCCCATAGACCTAAATGTCGAAGAAATGGTATATGAAGATAAAAATGGACACAGTGAAGAAAGCAGAGAAGCTGCAAAAGAGAGAAAACACTGGAATCCCAGCAAGCAAGATAAGACCGAAATACCGAAAAAGGACAATGGACGAAAATAATTATTCCTGACATTAAAACATGGATAGACTGAAAATACAAAAAAATGGATTACTATATAACACAAGCTCTAAAGGGATATGGATCTTTCAGGACATATACAAAGTATAGGGAAAACGGACGACATATGTCGGTACTGTTAAAAAATAGAATTTGAGAATTACCGCCAAACAACAAGACACGATCTACAGATAGAGAATATAACCATAGGGAACCTGTTTAAAGAAATTATGCAAGATGTAGACAAATGGAACCAGGGAGATGGTAAGATCAGAACGATTCTAAAAACCCAACACGAAGAGATCAAAACAATAAACGGCGAAATAGTGACGTTATATTCCTGAACATGGTTCCGCTATTTCGACCAAATCTACAGCGGAGAGTTAGTCCGTAGGGGTCCTCAAGAGGGGATGAAGCAGGCACATTCGGTAGACTACCAGAGACCGGTGTCTAAAAGATAAAAAAGAGACCCCCGAAAAACATACCAAAAATTTAGCTTTCCCGGATTTTTTTCGACCTCAAATGAAAATTTTATTGTACTATTGAGAGCAGTATAATAATACTACTATAATAATCAGAAGCTATAAAGTACAGCCTAAATAGATCACAAACTGGGACCAAAGAATACGATACGAGTAACGAATCGATAACTTACTTTTTTTATTTGTTTCTAAGAAATTTACAATTTCTATAAAAAGGATTCTTATAGCTAGCTAAATTACAATTAAGTATTTTAATTTTTTTGTTATTTTACCTACCGACCGAATCGATAAGTTTCACGTACCGTATCGAAGCAGACGTATCCGGTTTGCATATGCGCATTTCGATACGGATACGGATTAGTAATGATTTTAACTACTGCTTTATGTTTCTAATGAATCGCTTGAGTTAAATTAGAGCAGTAAAACGTATTTAGTCGAGTATTTAGTATATTTGGATTCAAAGCGGAACGATATTCTGTTTTGGTTTCTGTTTATTGGGTGCAGACAGCTCGTTAACTATTTGCAGGTAGTTCGAGATTTATTTTGTTGACTTCTGCAATCTTTGCCATTAAAGTTTTGTTTGGCTTATGCAATGATTGTTCTGTATAATTTTCGATACAGGGTGAAATAGTTTTTTTAGATAAGAGTGGAAAATAAACAGCAGATACTCGAATAACTATGTACTTTTTGTAAAAATTATTTGTAAGATGCCTAAGATATCCAAAACCAAAACAAATAATAAAACGAACATTTGAAAGAGGTCAACAAAACGTCATAAGGTGCTAAAGCGTGAGTAAGTGCTAAATGGGACTAGGGACGTATTTTAGAATAAATTTAAAAATAAAATTTTTAAGGAACAAGCTTTTATTAAATGCACTAAGAAGTAGAACATAATTTTTTATCTTTTTGATGCCATAATAAAAGCGATGGGCGCAAATTAAAAACTAACTTTACGGTGACAAGGAGAACTGAAAAAAAAAAAGAAATACATTCTTTTTCTATTCGAATGATAATCATAATGCTTTCATCTAAAGAAGCTGAGAGCGGGTGAGATTGCCGTGCTTGCGAAGCCTTTGAAAATGTCCTCAATTGTGATCGATTTACGAATGAAGATCTGATATCTAAAGTTAAAATTTTTAATTTGAGCCCATCGCTTTTATAATGGTAGCACAAAGATAAAAAAATTATTTTTTACTTTTTAGTGCATTTAATAAAATCTTGTACTTTAAAAGTTTTTTTAAATAGATATTCATATTCAAATCACCTTCCCGAAAACCCCTGTATACCATTTTGATCGTTCATTTTGAACCCACCATATAGAAATTTCTGATCAAAAATTCTTTCTTTAAAAACCCCTGTATGCCAATTTTGATTGAAATCGAAGAAACTAAATCTTTTTCTCCCTCCACTTCCCTCATTAAGAGGGGGGCGGGTACCTGAAAATACCATACTATTGTATTGTCAACGGAACTATAAACGTATACCAAATTTGAATGCAATCGGATGTGTATAGGTCAGATAGGATTGGTTAGCAAAACATGAAGAAAAATCGTCCATCTTGAATCCGCTATATTGAATTTTCAAAATCTGATTAAAAATTCCTATTCCTTATCCCCAAAAACCCCGTATACCAATTTTGGTTAAAATCAGACAAACTTACGTGTTTCCCCCCTCCACTACCTTCGTTAGGGGGGAGTGGGGTGCCTAATAATACGATATTATTATATTGTTACTGGAACTATAAACGCATACCAAATTTGAAGACAATCGAACATGTATAAGTCAGTTAAATTTGGCTAGCTCTTCAGAAATCATCCAGCTTGAATCCCACATATTGAATTTTCAAAATGTGATCACAAATGGGTATTGTTTATCCAAAAAATTTAAATTAAAATTTATTTATTTATTTACTTACTTACTTACTTACTTACCTATCTATCTATCTATCTATCTATCTATGTATGTATGTATGTATGTATGTATGTATATATGTATGTATGTATGTATGTATGTATGTATGTATGTATGTATGTATGTATATATGTAAGTTCTATGACCACCTTATACTGACAAACTAGTGAAGACGTTACAAAGCTGCTGAGTCTGCAATCCTATGGAATATTTTTTCGAATCTTTATATTTTATTAACATGTGTTTTACCATTTTTAAGTTACTTTTAGTTTTAGTCTAGAATTAGAGTTGATAGAAATCACTTGTATAATTTTGAACAAGGAAATTACAATTTTTTAAAAACGGTTTTACGGAGACTCGTCTTTTAAGTGGCGCAGTCGGTAGGATTCCCAATCGCGATAAATGAACATTATTGACGGTTCGTATTAACGATTTATTGGGATTCTACGAACAAATAAATAACAAAAAGGTGCCGGGCAGTTCGCGAATTCGAATTGTTTGGATCAAGAGGAAGTTCCAGTTGAGTGAACTGAGTAGCTCAACGAGAAGATTTACCGAAGGATTATTGAACGTACATCAATACCGGAAGTATTTGCATCAGTGCCCTTTGAATGGATATCAGAGGACAAATGCTTGGACAGATTTTGATAGTTTCACTGTAAGTAATACTTTTAATGTCATTTAGAGGTTCCGTTTCCGAAAATTCTGATATTTTAAATTCTGATTCTGACTCAATAAAAGACGAAGAACAAACTTGTGTAAGTCAAAGTTCAGACCCGAAAATTGATATATTTTTATCGGAATTGATAGGAAAAGTTAACTTAGGGCTAGATTTAGGACTAAATTCTAATATCTCTACAAATCTGCAAGCAAATTTAACAAAAATGGCTACACCACAACTAAAATCTGAGTATTTAAACATGATCCCCGAATTTCATGGGGAACCAGAACTATTAGCCAGATTTATAGAAATATGATGACCGCTGATACTAGCGATTTTCAAAATGAATATTTGATGTCGAGTATTTTGGGTAAAATTAAAGGTGAAGCGGCAATAAATATTGCGTCAAACACCATTTCTAGTTTTGTGGATTTAAAAGAAGCTCTTCTTAATACGTATGGGGATAAACGCGATCTTTTTACGCTTGTTATCGAAACTACAGAAATGAAACAAGGAAATGAATCGCCGTTCGATTTTTACAACAGATTACAACACCAGTTAATTCACCAAACTTCTTATCTTTCCACTCACGGCTCGGCTGATGAAAGAAAAATCATGGGTGTGTTTTGTAGAGGGTTATCTTTAAGAGTTTTATTACGCGATTTAAAAGAGCCTGTTGGGTCCTTAATGCGAACTAAAAATTCAATAGATATGAATGATGCGCTTAAAATGCTTACAAACGATTTTCAAAGCGAAAGTGCCCAAAAATTTTAAAATTCGAAACCATTACATAATAACACCAATCACACTTTAAACAGACCACGACCCAACCAACCTTTACAGTTAACAAATTATCCTCATAACCAGCTTGCTTCCACTTCGAATTACAGACAACCACAATTAATATACAAACCCGAACAAAATAAAAATTATTTTGCAAGAAATCCAAACCAAACAAACGTATTTAGGCCTAATAAAATACCCATGTCAAAATTATCGAAACCAACGCCCATGAGCGGCATATCAAACCAAACCCTTAGACCCCAACAAAACAAAAACTTTCCTTATCGACCAATGCAAAATTACGCTCAAAATAATCAATCAAAACCCCGGTCAAATTTCGTAATTGAAGAAATAAATAATATCGATGACCAATCGGCGGATGACTCTGCAATCGAATATCCGGAGGAAGAAAATCAGTATCTTTACACGGATTACACCGAATATTCTCAAAACGATCACGAGTTAAACGATTTTTTTCAGGAACCAGCCTCGGAACCCCCGAATACGAATTAATGAACCTCACTAATAGCGAAAATATACTACCTTATATTATTTTTCCAGAAAATAATCTAAAAATTCTGATATACACGGGTAGTACTAGATCTTTTGTAAAACCAGAAATCGCACAAAAATATTTCCAAAAATCGATAAAAAATGACCCATTTCAAATCTCAACTGCTCACGGTACCTCCATAGAACATTTTAGCACGCTTATTCCCTGTTCAAAAATATTTAATGTGGATACAAAACAATTAAAATTTAATATTTTTGATTTTCACAACTATTTTGACTGTTTGTTGGGGATAGACAATATATCCTTATTAAAAGCAAATATTGACCTTGAGAAAAACAACTTAATTACTCTCAATTCTCAAATAAAATTAAAATTTCATAATTCGTCAAAAAACACCAATATTTTATTCTTGCAACCAAGGTCAGAACAAGTAATTAAAATGAACATAAAAAATATCGAAAATGCTGACGTAATAATCCCATACACAAATATTTCAAATTTAGAAATCCCGCAATGCCTTACGACGGTAAAATACTATGAGGCCATTTGCACGATCTTAAACCCAACCGAAAAAAATTTAAAAGTTGAACTTTTTGACTCTTTAGAAGTCATTGATTTTAACGAGTATGAACTTCAAGAAAAACTTACACCAAACCTTAATAACGTTAACGTAAATAAATTTAAATTTGAGGTTTCGAAAATTAGAACCGAGCACATGAACAGCGAAGAATGTAAATTGACAATCGAATTATTAAAAGAGTATTCGGATATTTTTCATATCGACGGAAATCAGTTAACTTTTACCAGCCAAATAAAACATTCAATAAAAACATCGGACGAAGTGCCAATTTACACTAAATCGTATAGGTACCCAGAAATTCACAGAAATGAGGTTAAAAGGCAGGTCCAAGAAATGCTCGAACAAAATATTATAAGACCCAGCTATTATCCCTGGTCGTCCCCAATCTGGGTGGTACCCAAAAAATTGGACACTTCCGGGAAACGTAAGTGGAGGATAGTTATCGATTTTCGTAAATCAAATCTTAAATCAATAGGCGACAAATATCCAATTCCAAATATATCAGATCTTCTTGATAAGCTTGGGCGCTGTCAATATTTCTCTACTCTTGACCTCGCATCAGGTTTTCACCAAATTAAGTTGGCAGAGGAAGATATTCCTAAAACGGCATTTAATACCGAAAATGGGCATTACGAGTTTTTAAGAATGCCTTTTCGCCTAAAAAATGCGCCTGCCACCTTTCAAAGGGTGATGGATAACATCCTTAGAGGTATCCAAAACGAACGCTGTCTGGTTTACTTAGACGACATAATAGTGTTTAGCACAAGTTTGCAAGAACACATAAATCGTTTAAGAGAAGTATTTGATCGATTACGACAAGCAAATTTTAAAGTGCAATTAGGTAAGTCGGAATTTCTCAGAAAAGAAGTGGCCTACTTAGGACACATTGTTACACCTCACGGCGTGAAACCCAACCCTGAAAAAATTAAAGCGATATCTTGTTACCCGATACCTACTACACAAAAACAGATAAAACAATTCTTGGGTCTCGTGGGTTATTACCGTAAATTTATCGCGGATTTTGCGAAAATAACAAAACCTATGACTGTTTATCTAAAAAAGATGCCATACTTGACCCGAAAAATCCCGCGTATATAAAAGCCTTCGAGACGTGCAAAAACATATTAATTAACGAACCCATAGTGCAATACTCAAATTTTAAGGAACCGTGTAACCTTACTACGGACGCTAGTAATTTCGCAATTGGCTGCGTACTTTCGCAAGGAAAAATTGGGTCAGATCTTCGAATCGCGTACGGTTCACGGACATTTAATCAGTCGGAAATAAATTACTCCACAACCGAAAAAGAATTATTGGCTATAGTGTGGGTGGTTAATTACTTTAGACCTAATTTGTTTGGCCGAAAATTTAACATTATAACTGACCATAAACTACTCGAATGGCTAATGTCATTAAAAGAACCGAATTCTAGGTTAGTACGATGGAGCTTAAAGCTTGCGGAATATGATTTTGAAACCAAATACAAAAAAGGTTGCTTAAATCAAAATGCAGACGCTCTTTCGCGCGTGGAAATAAACACTAACGAGACAAAAAACGTAGACCCCCAAAATCCACAGTCTTGCTTAGATCGGTTGCGCGAATACGTCGAAGAAATAAACGAAAATTTGACAAATAAAAACGATCAAGAAAATCAATCGATCGTCTTTGAAACAGGAGACTTGGACGATCATAATAACGCGGTCGAAGACAACGTTAGCGACCAAACGGTACACTCCAGTCACGAAAACACAATAATCGGAATACCAATAGTTGATTGCCCTGTAAATTTTGGAAAAAATCAAGTATTTATTTCGAAAGTAAATTTTGCCCCTGCCAAAACTTCCATCACCAGATTATTCCTAAGAAAACAAAGATTTCAGGTTCAACTCTCTCAAAATAATTTCTAAAAAGATGTAGTCCAGTTTATTAAAGAGTACGTGGTTGCAAAAATAAAGTACTATGTTTATTTCCAAGGCCCAATTTACAAAAAATTCAGTACTGTCTTACAAACTTATTTTAAAAATTCAGAAATTCAAATGATCAAATGCTCTAAAAAATTAATCGATGTTTTATCTGAAAACGAAATACAGAAAATGATACAAAATAATCATGAAGGGAAAACTAATCACAGGGGAATCGAAGAAACTGAAAAACGCATAAAAGCGCATTATTACTGGCCGAATCAATCTAGAACAATCCAAAATTAAATAAACGAGTGTGAAGTCTGTCAACTTACAAAATACGATCGAAAGCCAATACGCGTAGAATACAATGTTACGCCCACCTCGATCAAACCTTTTCAGATTTTGCACGCAGATACTATCAGTTTGGAAAACAGCAAGTTTTTAACCATTGTCGATCCTTTCTCAAAATACGCGCAGGCCTATAAAATCGATTCTGCGCAAGGCATCGCAATAGCAAATAAATTATTAATTTATTTCTCTCATCATTGCATCCCAGAACAAATAATTTTTGATAATGGCGGCGAATTTAAGAACTCTGTTATACGTGAACTTCTTGAACTACATAAAATAAAAATTCATTTTATTTGTTCCCAGCACCCAGACTCCAATGGTATAGTGGAACGGTTTCATTCGACATTAATAGAACATATTAGACTTTTTAATAATCAAGAACAGTTTAAAAATGACCCTGTAGAAAATAAAGTAACCTATAGTATTTTAGCTTATAACAACACAATTAATTCGGTTACAAATTTAAAACCGTACGAGATAATTACTGGCCATTTTGGCAACGAGTCACCGTTTAATCTGGACACAAATAAACAACTTATCAATAACTATATTGAAAACCACCGCGAGAAAATAAAAACACTTTACGAAAAAATCAATCAAGATATACAAAATAAAAGACAAGGAGTCATTGACAGTTCAAACGAATCGCGCGAAAAATTACCAGAAATCTCCGAAAACGTGTATGTTAAAAATAAAGAAAGACAAAAGACAAAGAATAAATACAAAAAAGAAAAAATATCTAGTTTGGATCCTAATCTAAAAACAGCCAGAATACAAACTACACATCCCAACATATCAGACAAAATACACATTTCTAATATAAAAAGACCCAAAAAGAAAATTAAAATTAAACCTATTTCAGATTCCTCGCCACCCACGCAGGAGGGTCAGGAATAACGAACATTACGCAAAACCTAGGAGTTCTGCCAATCAATCTAGGCCATGCCAGACTTCAAAGGACTGAACACACATTTGTACATAACTATGACTTAGGACCCCTACTAAAAGAATACGAAAACATAAAATCGCAGCACCTAGTACTGAGACGGACTTATGCGAATCTTACCGTGTTAGAAGGAGAAACATATAATTTTAACAAAATAGCCCATTTCTATAACCAATCAATTTTCGAAAAACTCGAAAACATAAATATTCACCAATCAAAACGAATTAAATGAGGCCTTATTGATAGTTTAGGTTCGGTTATTAAGGGAGTAACAGGAAATCTAGACTCAAACGACGGGAATAAAATTTACAGCATAATAGATCACATGCAGCGTAATGAGAAGAGCATTCAAAATCAATTATCATTGCAATATTCACTAAATCAAAATATAATTAACCAATTTAACAAAACTGTCCAAAATGTTCAGCATAATGAACTTATGTTAAGGTCAAAAATTTTGCAAATGCATTCTATAATCAAAAACGGTGCTACCTTAGATGATGCAATTTTTATCAAAACATTGTACAATGAACTAATCTTGCTTTATAGTAGCATGTTAGGCATTTTCCGAGAAGTAGAAAACTCACTGACCTTTTGTAAATTAAATGTGATGCATCCGAGTATTATAAGCTCGAAAAATTTAATTTTAGAATTAAAAAGAATATCTGAATTTTATAAAAATCAATTTCCTTTCGAAATTAAAACAGAGGATATTTTCTATATTGAGTCTATGATAAAAATCAATTGTCATATAGATAATAATAAAATTATGTACTTTCTATTAATTCCAATCGATACCGAAGAACAATTTGACTTGTTTCACTTAATATCAATTCCCTCAAAAATCAAATCGGATTTTGTAACAGTTTTACCAAATAATCAATACCTCTTAAAATCGCGAATAAATAATCAAATTAAACCTCTAAACCGCAAATGTATTACCCAAGGTAAATCATTTCACTTTCTTTGCTATTTACTAAGCAACAGCCAAGCACTCTGCGAAAGAAGTATTATTATGCAAGGAACCGCCGACATCTGCCCACTGACCAAACTGAAAATTGAAGAAAATCATATGGAAATCATTCCGGAACTAAATAAATATTTGGCAGTTTTTCCTTTTGCAGAAAATCTTCAAATTACTTGCTAAAAGCAAACTGAAGTCAAGGAGCTAAGAGGCATTTTTCTGATCACCGGAAACACATGCAAACTGTTATTTAAAGGAAAACAACTGCATTTTCAAGAAAAAACAATTGGCAGTCCCTTAATAATCAATTCACCCATATTGGAAATCAGTCATTAAGAATTACCTAAATTCAGTATTGATTTGAAAAAATTGGAATTTGATAAACCAATCATCAACCCTTTGGTTCCCTTATATAAAGAAAATACACTATCCGACTTGTACCTGCCTAGTGGTTGGACAATCTGTCTTTATGTCATATTGGTTACAGCCTTTACGTACTTTTGCTACTACAAAAAACGAGGAAAAAATAAGCAGACTTCGACTTTGGAATCTTCCGAAAGGGAACATGTTAGAATTATCCTCCAAGGGGAGGCTTCCTTCTAAGGGTGGAGGAGTTATATGACCACCTTATACTGACAAACTAGTGAAGACGTTACAAAGCTGCTGAGTCTGCAATCCTATGGAATATTTCTTTGAATCTTTATATTTTATTAACATGTGTTTTACCATTTTTAAGTTACTTTTAGTTTTAGTCTAGAATTAGATTTGATAGAAATCACTTGTATAATTTTGAACAAGAAAATTATAATTTTTTAAAAACGGTTTTACGGAGACTCGATTATTTGGTACACACTTTTCTTTAACGGAGGAAGTGGAGGGAGGAGAAGATTCAGTTTGTTCGATTTAGATCAAAATTGGCACACAGGGGTTTTTCGAGAAGGGGATATGAATTTTTGACCAGATTTGAAAATTTTGATATGGTGGATTCAAAATGGTCGATTTAGGGTACAAATATAAAAACTAAAAAATTAATTTTTACTAAAAAAAACTTTTACAGTGAGATTTACTAAAACGGGTTAGTCTATTTTAAAACGGTCCTAAGTTTAAGTGAAGTTTTTGGTTTTCAGCATTTTAAACTAACCCTCCTTGAGTTTTGGATGTAGTTTGATTTATAAGAAGAATTTTAGTAAATTTTTTTATTGAATAATTATCTTAACACAATCTTTTGTTGAATTTAAGAGGAAATTTTTAATTTAGAAGAAAAGAAAATTAAAAAATGTAATCCAACGCGGGGTTTAAATAGTAAACACTCCGTAGAATAAATTAACATTAGGGTTATATATCACTCTAATTAAAACTTACCCTTGTTAATTAATCTTTTCAATTAATACTTGATGTCACACAACGATTTTGATGAGTAATAATAAAATAAGGAGTAGATTAATTTTGTATTTGTTTAAAAGGTGTCTTTATTTATGAAATGTATTAAAAAACTTAAATGCAAGTTTTTTTACATTTCTGTCTGTCGAAATGTCAGTTTAAAAATATTAGCGATGCGTTCAATCACAAACAGCGAGTTTGGATCGTTTACCTGTGATTGCACCTTGGTTTGCACGAACCTCTACCGAGAAAAGGTACAGCTTTAAAATGAGTGGGCTCTAAGTAAGGAAAGTTTTTTTGGCTGAGCCTTTAGATATCCTTAATATTTTACTTTCAGTTTTTAAATAAATTAATATAGTTGTTTTGGGTTTTTGGTTTGGAATATTTTTCGTGCGCAATCAGTGATCTTCACTTATGCTTGTGTTGCCTCGTAGTGCCCTCAAAAATATATTTTGTGTTCTGAAAACGGGTTCAATTTAAACCACCCCCCTGAGGTGGTCTAAAAAATTACCAATTTTATAACCTCAAGCACAAATAATGAAGCTATTATGTGCCAAATTTTTGGCGTATCCATCATTTTCCATTTTGAAACCTGTCAAGAAAAATAGTTTTAGGGCATTTTCTTCTAAAATATGGTGTATTTGGAGAAAAAAAAAACAGTTTTTCAGTGGTATTTTGCAACAAAAATAGAAAATAATCAATAACTTTGTATCTTTTCTGTAGGGGTAAGTGTTTTTTGAAAATTGGTTTTAAAATTTAGTACCCCCCACAGGCGTAAATATTTAGACCTGTGGGGGGTACTATTTTAGATCTTAGTGAATTCCACTGTTAAAGAACAAGCTTTTATAAAATACACTTAAAAGTAGCAACTAACTTTTTATCTGTCTTATACCATAATAAAAGGGATGGGCGCAAGTTAAAAATTTTAACTTTACAGTGACAAAGAGAGAACTAAAATAGAAGAACTAAATTCTTTTTCTAATGATAAACATAATGCCTTCATCTTAAGAAGCTAAGAACGGGTGGGATTACCGTGATTGCCAAGCCTTTGGGTGAATCGTCGATGTGACCGATATACGATACTTAAAGTTAAAATTTTTAGTTTGATTCCATCGCTTTTATTATGGTATAAGAAGGATAAAAAATTATTTTCTACTTTTAAGTGCTTTTAATAAAAGCTTATTCTTTAAAAGTTTTTTTCAATAAAAAGTTATTCCCTTAAGAATGCAAAAGTTAAATTTGGCACTCTTTTAAACTAAATATATGCCAATGTGTAAATATTTTGAGGACATTTTATTCCGTTTATACATCCAGCAGAGGTCAAGCACAACAATATGCAGAAATGTTTAGATAAGAAAGGGGCAATTATCGGATTAAACTTTTGCAATTAGTTGTTTGGGCCATGCGTTAAAACTTTTTATGTTAGAGATTGTTGGACTTCGTTAGATTCTGATTCTAGTTTAGCCACTCCATTAGATTTATGCCCTGTACGAGTTTGTGCAGGTCCTTAATGGAGCAGTTCCTAGTGTTTATTGGGTCTAGTTTAACTTTCCCATAGGGCTATACCGCCCATATTCGGTTGCCAGAGCCTCGTATGTTTCAGACAGGGAGCACCACGAGAAGGTGAGGTTGGCATTTGGATATGAGAGGCTAGATGCATTCGCATCATACTGATCGAAAACCTCTTGTCCCACGAACAACGCAAGTACGGTCTTCAACTGTTCCCAGTAGATATGAAGGTTACGTTATATTCGCATCACTATCCCTTACCCCCTTTTACTCTAGGTCAGTGGTTCCCAAAGTGGGCGCCGCGAGAAGAAACCAGATATAAGGTAGAATTTAAGTTACGTTTGGCAACGCTGGCGCCGCATCCGCTATTAATCGAGCCTCGAGCCCGAGAGCAGAGCAAGTCTCTAGAATTTCAAGAAGCCCGTATTCGACCTGCGCGTCGCTCGACGAGAATTTTCGCGAGCGCTCTTTGACAGTATTTAAGTCGCCGCAGTCCGCCTTGCTAGGTTAGTTTACCGTAAGAGGAATTCTAAGCGGTTGAACTACTATGATAAATAGAAGTAGTAATAGAGAGTTTTAGTAGTGATACAAAGTGTTGCGATTTACGAACTCAGGATGCATAAACGTTCCAATATTAGATCCACTGCTTCGTTTTTTCGTAAAAAGTTAGTCACAAGATGGAAAGATTTTTATTAAATAAGGGAATTGATAGATCGAGAGAGTATGATCAAGCATCGAAAAGTGACGGAGGAGTACAAAAAAGGAAACATCGCAAATACGATGATAACTATTGAGAAACTTTGGTTTTACTTCAGTAAAAGTAAATCATGAGAAAAGACCACAGTGTGTGCTCTGTTTGAAAATTCTAGCGGTCTAAAATATGCTCCCAAGTAAGCTAAAACGACATCTCGAAACCATTCATCCTACGATGGTTGGAAAGTCACGCGAATTTTTCACAAGAATGTTGCAGAATATACAAAAGCAAAAGAACGTGTTTAGTCAACAAACTTCAGTACCTAGCAACACACTGCTGTCTTATTTCAAAGTGGCATACAGGGTGGTGAAGTGCAAGAAACCTCACACCATCGCAGAAGAACTTATTTTACCGTGTGCTGTCGACATGGTTAACAATATGATAGGAGAATCGGCGGGAAAACTAATTTCAAAGGTACCTTTACCTAACAACACTATTAGTCGAAGAATCCATTATATAGCTGAAGATCTTAATGTTCAATTGATAGAGAAAATGAAAAGCAAGGAATTTTGTCTGCAACTTGATGATGCTACTGACAGTAATAAAGATGCACACCTTATTTGTTACGTACGCTTCCTGGATGATAATATTATTGTTGAAGATCTTCTTTTCTGCGAAAGTATCGATGAAAGCGGAAAGGCTCAAGACTTGTTTTAAATTCTTGACAAGTTTATAACAGAGAATAATTTAGATTGGGAGAAGTGCGTTGGAGTTTGTACTGATGGCGCTCGATTAGTGTCTGACCATTATGATGGATCGCAAACACTTATTTGCAGGAAAGCACCGTTTGCCATTTGGACCCATTGCATCATTCATAGAGAAGCACTTACATCGAAGTCGTTGGGCTGTGAATTGAATTTGATTATGGAACGTATCATAGACGTAGTTAACTACATAAAAACTAGGCAGCTAAAAACCAGACTATTTAAAATTCTTTATATGGACATGGGAGCTGAACACACTGCGCTGCTATATTACTCCAGTGCACTATGACTTTCACGTGGAAACATCTTATCCCGTACATTCAAGCTACATCAAGAAATCCACATTTTCCTCAAAGAGGAACGTCATGCAAGCTCCAGATACTTTAGCGATCCCGACTTTTTGCTAAAACTGGCATATTTGTGCGATATATTTGACAAAGTGAATGCGTTAACTCTGTCTCTCCAAGGCAATAACATGCATGTCTTGAAACTATCAGAGAAAATTGCAGCATTTAGGAAAAAACTGCAGTTGTGGATAAGAAAAATTAATGAAGATGGCGGTCAATATTGTTTTCCAGAATTGCATAAATCTCTCAAGCCTTGCAGTCCCTTTTCACCGAACACCCTTCGAAACTCTCGGAATGGTTTGCAAAATACTTTACAGAAGAAAATGTCGAAAAATTTGCATGGATTCAAGATCCTTTCCATGCACAATCTCCACCAGAATTTACTTCACTAGAAGGAGAGAGTCTTATTGAACTTTCTTGCGTCAACAGCCTAATATCAAAATTCGCTTCTTTCGATTTGGTAGAGTTTTGGGTATCGGTCAAAAATGAATATCTGGCTCTAAGTTTAAAAGCTTTGAAGATTCCAATCCCTTTTGCAACATCCTATTTATACGAAGCTGGACTTTCAGCTGTAGCTGTGATAAAGAGGAAATATCGTTCAAAGTGGAGCGTGGAGCAAGAAATGAGAGTGGCAGTGTCAAGCCTTATTCCCTGCTTTGAAAAAATGTGTGCAGATCACCAAGCTCACCCATCACACTGATTTTTTTTCCTTCAATAATAATATATTCTTGTGTGTTTGTGTTAGATTGGGGTTGTTTTCATTCATGTGTTTTGTAACTAGTGCCAATATATTTACAATGGTGTTAAATAAAGTGCTGTATAACGCTTGCGCTTTGCTACTATACTGTAGGCAAGTCGCAAAGCACATATTTTATACATTATACATATGCAACACTTTGTTGGGCATATATGCATATTGCGAGTAGGGGCGCCCTGACAAAATACTAAACTTGTATGTGCGCCGCAAAATGAAAAAGTTTGGGAACTACTGCTCTAAATAGTCTTAGTTTTTATTAGTATTCACCTGATGACGATTGCAGACACATAAGCATTCGAATAGTTGTGAAAAAATAAAAAATAAAGAAAATGTTTTGAGTTTGAGGGATTGATTTTAAGGAGTGATTTGTATGGGAAAAATATTCTGTTTTCCAATGATGTGTGTTTCTAGATTGATTAGTTTTGTGTTAAACCTAAAATTTGACATTTTTTTAATACGACTTAAAGGCGGGTCCCAAGCAGCATTTTAGGTTCAGTAATCACACCGAGAAAAAATCTACTTCAAATTAATAAAAAGAAGTTTAAACCGGATGCAATATCTGAATGAAATAGGAGACAAGTAAAGTATACAGTTAGAAAAAATATTTCGATCCATCTGAAATAATTGATATTAAAACACTGGAATAAATAGGAAAAGCATTTAAAACAAATAGGTAAAATATAAGAAAGAAATATTTTATGCACCAAAAACTAATTATATTGATATTAGTATTACAAACGCTAATGATTTATTTATTTTATCTATTCATCTATTAAACGCATATAGAATATACATTAAAAAGTAGTAGAATAAGTGTTATAAAAAATTAAAATTTATGGGTAATTTAGAAACAAATTATTTATTTATTAAAAACTTATACACCATCTACCTAAAGAAAGCGCATATATTAAAAAAAAAAGAAATATTATATATATGGGTGGCCCAAAAAAACTGGACTTTTTTAAATTTTTATTACGTTGTAGCTTAAAAACACTTACCACCTCACCAATTCAGCGTTATAAAGTTCACGACTTGCAATTTTAAACTGTAAAGTTGTGCTTAAGATTACGTGAAAGCGGACTTGGTCACACACTTCCTAAGTCGGTAGACTACTGGAGGACAAAAGATCTAGTCTGGGGTTCGAAAGTAGTTGATGACTCGTTCGATTAGGTTAATAGTGCCTACGGGACTCGAACGGTAAATAAATGTGGTAGAGAGAAAGAGAAAAATGTTTAGGATTTATTTTAAAAATATACCCAATTAACTTTTTTAAATATTAATCTAAAATTGATGAAAACGTAAAATAAACAAAGTTATTTAAAAAGCGTGACCTAAACAAAGCCTTTTATTTTTCAACGAAAAACTGCGTGCACAGTTGTTAATTTTTGTTATCGTAGCTGATGTATTAAAAATGCGGTTTTGTTTTAACTTTAAATAGCAAATTTGGACAAACAAAAGAGGAAAATTTGGACCTTTAATTTGTAAAAACTCTTTCGGTTTGTGCAGTGTACTGAGTTGAGTAACCGAAATTTCTATCAGTGACTTTTTTGTTAATAAGTTTTAATCTACCCTTTAATTTTAACAATGTATTTAAAAATTAAAAAATTAAAATAAAACGCTGCCGATATTTTAATCCGTAGAATAAGAAGGTTACAAAAGTGTATATTAAAACAAAATGTGCTAATATTGATAAACTGTTGCGAAGACATAAATATGGTCCTAAGAATAATGAACTGTTTGGCGGTGTATGTGATGGATGCAAGTTGATTACTTGTAGAAACTTTGAAGAATGGAGTACAACAGGTGTCAGGTTTATTTCACTTGTTTTCAAAAAAATACCCTGTCTGGGTAAAGGCTGTGTGGCAAACTTTCATCTGGAAGAGAAAGCTTTTGAATAATTGGAAGGCTTGGACAGCATTATTAAGGAAATTGACGTACTTTCTTTCTCGCTATTCCTCAAGAACTGACTGAAATGGTAGTAATAATTTTAATCCTTATAAAGTTTCATCTTTTAGGTTAATTTTAGTAAAAATAAGGATTTGTTCCCACACAAATATTATGTTTTTAATTTCTCCTCTACTTGGAAGAAGAAAAGACAATTTAGCATTGTCTTTGTAAATCAAATAAAGAGAATCTCAGAACACAGCGTTCTTTATGTTAACTTTATTTCATCTTCACTACAAAAATTAGAGTTAAAAATTGTATAGATTAAAATTTGGAAAACTATAACACAGTTTGATACACAGAAACCTTAAGCTTTTCTTGTAATGGTCAGTCAAGTTGATATTACAGATCATTTACCTCATACATTAAAAAAGCAGGTCAATTTTCACCTGATTATTCAGCGAAAATTTGCCACTCAGGTGAAAATCTCCCTTGTCAAAACTGATAATTGGCCTTTTCAAAACTCAAAATTACACGTCTGTAAGAACAGGTTTTTGTTGTCGATGTGTCGTTTGTTGATATATGATTAGCGAACATTGACATTTTGGTTTGCTGTTGTGTTGTTTCTTTTCTTAATTCAAAGTCAAAGTCAAAGTCAAAAATTATTTTATTAAAAAAAATTGTGTACAAAAATGAAATAAATAATAATATTCAATATTCAATTCGGGATAGTGAAATAATCATAAAATCATTCTTATATTTTTTGCCATGAGGAATTCGGCATGATTTTCGATCATTTTTCCGTCCCTTACCAAATTACTACAGAAGATCTTCATATTAATGTCATTACAAAAATTCTTATAATACGATTAAACAGCCTTTAAAGAAAAAAAAACCGGAACAATAGCATTACCATAATGTTGCTGAACATTAGCTCAGTAAGAAATAAAATAGATAAACTAACTCTCTTTGCTTTTATATGACTCTCATAAACCAGAACCTTTTTTCATGGAAAATTATAAGGTTACGAAAAGATATTCCAGAAAACAATACAAACGCGGTGGAACTCTAATAATAATGGAGAAAACTTTTCCCCATAGCTTTAAACTTACAGCCGTGGATCGTTTTGATCACTTATTGGAACAAATATTTTTCGACTTTTTCTCGGATTTTTTTCTCTTGTATATTTTAGGTCTCTACAGGCCCCACATGTAAGCAAAAAAACGTTGCAAAAAATATTGGAAATTTTATTATCTCGAATTTCAAGTAACAGCCACATAATAAAATTATACTTCGATTGGGCACATCCTATTAGATACACCAGGTAGTGATACTTCGTAGCACGTCATACGCAAGTTTTAGAGATAAGATAAACATACCGCCATGGCAGCCTGCCTGATCTCTGCTAGGTACTTCAGTATACTTCTTGCGCTGTCATGCGACTAGTTACGGTATCGCGCGCGCGAGTTGTGAAAATACGCTTTTAAAGAAATCTAACAAAAGAAAACGTGAAAAGCAAATGGATTACCTAAACAAAAATAGAAGGAACCTGGAAAAGGAAATGAAAAGGGCAGTAAACTGTCAGTTTATAAACAATGGAGTGAGACAAATATTATGCTTTTGGCTAATATTTTTTGGCATGTGTTTTGTGCTGTCAGTTTATAAACAATGGAGTGAGACAAATATTATGCTTTTGGCTAATATTTTTTGGCATGTGTTTGTTTATTCTGTAAACACACATTTGTTTTTATTACGCATAAAAACTTAAACCCTGCATAGTTTCTGACTTATTCCCGCTAAATTAGTTTCAATAAAAAATTCCAAATGTTTACTTACTAGCACGTCGTTTTTCATATATTATATGTAACGACGAATCTGACAGAACGAATAAAATGCCGAAAAAATTTAACAAAGAAAATGTGAAAAGCAAATGGATTACCCAAAGAAGAAAATGAGGAAACTGGGAAAGGAAGGAAAAAGGAAGCGTCTTGATTCAAGTAAGTAAGGCGCATTGTCAGTTTTAAACAGTGGAGTGAGACAAATATTAAGCTATTGGCTAACATTTTTTGGCATGGGTTTGTTTATTATGTAAACACGCATTTGTTTTTATGACTCATAGTCCTGCATAGTCTTTGATTTATGCGCGCCATATTAGTCTCAATAAAAAACTCCATAATGTTAATAAAATCCGTTTCCAAAATATCACATTTTAATTTCAAGAATAATTATTATAACAAAAACTCTTGACCCGTCGTAATTTAACAAAAATTCTCAACCGAATTTTCCAGTAGACGGAGCATGACTCTGATTTTTTTTTGCCTAGCACGCTATATCCTATATGCTGCACGTAAAAAAAATACTATCATATCTCATCCATGCTCTCGATTCATGGTTTACTCTACCGGGTGTCCAACTTTCTAAGAAGATTATAATATGTTTACTTAAAAAAGTATTATTAGCACATAGTTTTTCATATTATTATATGTGACGACGACTCTGACAATTCCTCAACTCGTCCGACACTAGTAGTTCCTCGAATTCTAGCGTAGAGAGGCACCCCTTAGAAAGTATATTAGGGGGGACAGATGATAGTACATTGAGTCCAGATATATCAGCAGCAGCAGATGGAAGAAGCATCTTTCTATGGGAAATTCCTTATCTATGGAAACTAAAAATAATTTCCTCGAAATATACAAAATTTCCGGAAAAATTGCCAAATTCTTCAAGGACCCAAATTAAATCCAGAATGCTAGCATCCACAGAGCAAAAAAGAGATACGTAACTCTTGAAATTGTAAATCATTTTGAGAAAAGGTTTGACAGCCTTAGAGCGGGTTTTCTCTAATTTGGCATAAACAAAAAAGGGAGAGACGAAGCACTTGATGAAGATCTTTTGGGTCTTGCCGAATCGGCGCAGTTGTTTTGCATTGGCCACAATATTGTTTCATGCAAAAATATAATAAATCGCTACTGCGCAAAATCCAGATCTTTTCTTTTTTAGCGAAGGTTTTTCCGAAAATTGCAAAAATATAAAAAACGCGCCGAGAGAAAATATTAGAGCTAAACAGTGAAAGAACGTATTCCTGTCGAAATTTTTTTTTTCAGAAGAGTGGAATCAAATAACTCAAAAAAAATTAGCTTTGAGTTGGACAAAAGGTTACAAAATTTCTTTGTAGACAAACCATTCCAAGTTTTAACCCCCAAAACATCAAAATTTACCAAAAATGAGTTAAAAATTTATTCGAAAAGCATACAACATTTATACGTGGTAGCAGTTAAAACTGTTAATAACTGTCAAGATCAGTTTTTGTTAAGCTATTTTTTGAGACAAAACGATAACAGGGGATTTTAGGTTTATCTTTAATCCTAGAAACCTACATAAATTTCTTTCGCCCACCTCATTTTCAACTGGAAGATATTAGAGAATTTAAGTACTAAAAACTGCTTCCTTGCGACATTAGATCTTAAAGATGCATATTTTTCAGTTCCATTGTTTGATGAATATAAAAAATTTTGTTCCACCCTTTCAGGCCTGTCTCTCTTATCTAAAAGATAAGGTTTTTATTAACAATTAAAAAGCCATACACAACCGACTCAAGAGATACAATTTTTAGCATTTATACTTAATGCAAAAAAGATGTGGATATATATCGCACAAAAAAAGAATAAAAAAAATAAAAACTGCCATAAACATTAGTCCAAAAAAATAAATAAAATAAAATAACAATTAAAGAGGTTTCGCAAAATATAGGAAGGCTAGCCTCGAGTACAAAGTACAGCTTGTTGTACGTAAAAACCCTTGAGCGAGAAAAATATCGTGCCTTAAAGGCTAACAGGAACAACTATAACAAAAAGATACTTGTTAGGTTCTAATTATAACATTAAAATTTTCTCCGATGCATACAAATCGGGAAGCAAAAGGGAGTTTTTTGGCAACAAGGTGAACAGGAGAAACACATAAACATTCTTGAAATGAAGGCAGCTTTTTATGGCTTAACAAGCTTTGTAAAAGACTTTAAAAAATTGTCATATTTTATTAAGAATTGATTGCTATTGGTTGGTTGCTACAGTGAGCTTAGGTATATGATTTTGTATTTGCGACGTACATAGATACGTTGGATAATCATATAGCGGACAAGAAATCTGGTATAAAAATTGTATATTTATATGCAAGCTATCTGAACAAAAAATGCCACCGTTTTGTGTCGTGGCTTCCAGTGGATGCATTCACAATGAATTAGAAAAACCTTAATTCTTATATATTTCCTCCTTCCTCACTGTTTCCAGAAACGTAAAAAAAAGAGAAAATTGAAAACGGTAATGCGATATGTCTGGTGGTTTATTCTATCTGGAGAACTCAAGAATGGTATCCAAAATTAGAATTCGTGATTCGCATAAAAGTTATCGTTTTAAATCCGAAAGGTAACTTACTCTTATTCTCGTTCAGGTAACCCCACCCACTATGAAAGAATCTTTCCTTGGGGGTAGCAATCTTATCGAGGTTTCCTATAGTAAAAGGGGCATTTGGGAGAATGCAATTTATTTTTTCCAAATGATGGAAGTTTTGTGACAATAATATTAAGACCATCTTGCAGCCTAATGTAAATCAAGTTTTATCCGTTTTTTCATTATTATTATTATTATTATATAGCATTTATTGCAAAAAAATACAATGGGTCTAAGTATCTAAACGACTTACCTGTAAGGAAGTTCAATCCAAATTATACGAGATTGGTCACATCCTATTGGAGTTGATAAAATGACGATAATGCGATGGAAAAAGCGCTGGATTGAAAATAGTTCTACGGATGGGAAAGATGGATCAGGCCAACCAAAAGTAAGTTCTGAAGTGTACATAAAAACCAAACTAAAAAAGCTGGACATTTTTCTGAAGACATGTGGGGCTAGTTTAGTGCTAGAGGTTTGTGGTTTTTTTTGGATAATCGAAGGAAGATTCAATATTGAACGATATACTGAAATCCTTGAAAACGTTATGCTGCCATCTGATACAGGCTTTACATGAAAATAATGACTTCGTTTATCAGCAGGACAACTGTCCAGTACACACGGCTAATGTTGTTTGCCAATGGTTTCAGAATAATAATATAGAAACACTTCGTTGGCCAGCCAACAGCCCTGACCTTAACGCAATAAAAAATATATGGGGTCGAATCTTTAAAATAATATCCCAAAGAAATTGGAGACCACGAAATACTGAAGAGTTAAGCGATGCTATTTATCGCGCATTGGATCAGCTCTCAGAAGACCATCAGTATTTTCAAAATTTAACTTTTTCTATGCCCAGCTTGTAATAGAGAAAAATGGTGATCCCATTAAATACTAAATTATTTATTTTAGTTACTTTTTAAGTTAAAATAATTATTATTAAGTTTACCATCGTTTTTGTCCTAATCCAAGTTTCCTATTCGTCGAATTGTTTTCAATCCAGCGCTGTTTTCATCGTATTATTGTTATTTTATCAACTCCAAAATGGGTTACCGCCCTCTTTATAGAACAGCCTTTGTCCGTCGCTCGAGTGATAATTTGACTTTAATAAAACATTATTTTTGCTAACTTTTTAGTATTATGCAAAATATAATATAAAAATAAGGTTGCCTTTAAATTAAGTAAAAGAATATTTTCAGTTTTAGAGACCTTTTTTAAACAATATGACAAACTGTTGTACTTTTAAAGTTTTTAGGCATTTTAGCTGGTGGTCCGTATATATTATACACTTTTAGAAAGGTCAATTTTGTGACTGCATGTATGCGTTTTTTTTTAAATCAAGTGTACATGCTAAGGACAAGAAAATATACCATAAATACCTGAAGGTTAATCATCTGTCTTGCATTTAAGTTTACATATGTGGTAGGGTACATGTTAAGCATCTGATAAGAATATCTCTATCACAAGATTATGTGGACCTACCATAGCATGTGATTGAATATTTTACTCCTAATTTAGAAACTCCTCAGCTTATCCTTTTCCCTATTAGAAATATTCTACCCTAGTAGCACAAGTAGATTTTTTGTGGTAAAAGTATACTTTTTCGACCATCCCAAAACGTCTTTTGGGGACGTTTTTAAAACGTACCAAAACAGTCAAAAAACGTCTCCTTACGTAACTACCATCTAGACCTTATTCTTTGTATTACTCCAAGACGGATCATTGTTTCGTACAGCTTTAGAGCCCTCATTATCAATGAAACAAGGAGGTACTGGTATTCATCAGTGGACAGTTTTGTCAAAAGTGGCAATATTTTCAATATTTAAGTATATAGATACCTATATATTTAAACCCCTCCAACATCATAAGTCTGATTGTCGATCCATGCAGATGGGTATTAAAATATTAAAATACCAATTAATCCAAATTAATAAAAAATACTTACTTAAATGATTCGGCTAGATAAGAGAGAAATGTTGGATATCCAAAACAGTTCAGTTAAATGACCATATTTATTTTAAGCCCAATTGACATAGATTTTTTGATAAATATTCAATGTTGAGTCAATGTATATAAAGTACATCACTTTATCTGGACACAAAATGAACGTTCACCGGATATAGTTTATTTTTGTCCGATGGACCAAGAAAAATCGTTATCCATTGGATATCCAAAATCTAACTGAAAAAAGCAGTTCTTTATGGATCAAAATTGGAAGTCCTTTGGACTCAGTTTTTTTGTCCGCAATTCTATCAGGAAAAATCTTTGTCCAATGGATGTCCATAAATGGTCCATGGACAATGCGGGCGGTTTTGGGCAAAAAATTGCTGTCCAATGAACAATTTGTGCTGCCTAGGCAGTTTACTGTCAAGATAAACATTGTCCTTCAAACAACAGTTATTTGGGACGTCTGCTTTATTTTCAAAAATTGAGACTTATGGTGCCCTAAATAGTACGTCCCGGTTACAGTCGTACAGGAACGTTCCTGACGTTTTTAGGGACGTTCGTGGGTCATACGACTGCGACCTCGTAGGTACCATAATTATTTCAAAGAAGTTGTGCATTTAAAAACAGCCACTTATCGTCACAACTTCAATTATACATTAATTAGAACACGAGGTTTATTTTCAAGACCATTTTGACCAAATTTATGTGTCTGATAATCTTTAAAAAGAAAATCAAAATTACGAAAAATATAGTTAATATCTATATTTTGTATTACGTGTAATAGTTTAAAGATGTACGTCATTAGCCTACCTAATTATACAACCAAATTCGAAGCCTGAGGAAGACAAAAACTATTGTCGAAACGTTGCTTATGAATTAAACGTATACAATAACAGAAAGGTGTCCTTATTCCCAATAATCTTTACACAATCTGACTAATAGAACGTTAACTACCTTAAAAAAAAAAGAAAAAAGTAGGTAGTAGTGACGTCCCCGGAACGTCTTTTATGAGTGCGGCACGTCCCCGACTTACAGGAACTTAAAAAATACATCCCGGAGACGAAGTGTGCTATTAGGGATGAACCCGCTAAATATGAAAAATTGCTATGCCGATAATAAGGATTAAACAGTTGGATTTTCTATTAAATATAAAAACCTTTTCGCAATGAAGTGAAAAAAAATCGCCTTGTCCAATATGCCAGGAGTGTTACTTGTATTTTATTTTGTCGGCTAAAATAAGGTCCAGATAAGATTATTTAAAGTAAAATAGTTCATACTGTATTCTATATTGACATGTCTCGACAACTTCACAAAGAGAAAATTTACGTCCCTACTTAGGGAGAATAGTGCGATTTTTTACGTACTTTAGTCCCTATTTAATGTGTAAGGGGAAAGAGTCCTATCCTATGTAAGAGATATATTACTTATTTTAGGACTAAAAATGCTGCTTGCGGTATCCAAGTGATAATGACTTTCATAACTTTATTTCAACTCTTAATTCAAGAGTCATGATTTAGTGTAAAATTGGTAGCTCTAAAAGTTGGCCAACTTTTAACTTGTATGCACTAAATTGTAAAAAATTTATTTTGGACAGGTACCATTTTTTTGTGTTGGTTTAAAAATTTTGTCTTTTTATTCTGGTGCTCTACTGCTGCCGCAACATCTAATTCATTATTAATCAAGAAACCCATTAAAGTTTTGGCAATTTTTTTTTATTTTTAGGTATCGTGCAGAATGTAATTGCTGGGGTTGCTTTTAAATTTTTCTACCGACTTTGGTTAATTTTTTATTAAATTTGAAGAATTGGATACAGTAGTAACAGATATTCTTTAGCTCAAGCTGAAGATTATTAGAAAATTTGTTTTTAGTAACAGGTCGCGATTCTTCAAAAACCATCAGAAAATCTCGCCTTACAAAAATATCTGACGAATTTTAAACACAAGTATAAACCAACTACTTTTTTGCCAGGATTTATTTGCTAATATTGCTTAAAATGTTGTTTCTTCATACTGTTCCAGTAAATAAAGAATGTGTCAATTTTAGTTTTTGTAGGCAGTTTTTGTGAAAAACCCTTTTTTATTTGAAAATGCATTTTATTGAGCTTATTTATTTATACGTTTAACACACAATAACATAGATTTTTACATGGTGAGAATTTTCGACACTTTTTCACGTTTGTTGGAACGCGTAGTAACCATTTAGCTCCGCCATAAAACTACTCCTGCAGAATTTATTAAAAATATTAAATTTACAAAATGTTATTGAAAAAATGACGCAGTTTTAGGAATTATTAGGATTAATATTAAGGACGCTGTGTTTTCATTTTGAATGAAGCAATCCCAGTAAACACCGTTATGTAGATATTCCGTGAAAGTTACATAACAGATTTACCTTGTTATGAAAATTTAAGGTCATTCAGAGGTCCCAATAAGCTAAAATTTAAGTCACATTAAGGTGCGAAAACTCTGCATAATGCCAGGCGCAAAGCCCACCTAATTGTTACATAAATGTGATGTAAATAAAATGAAATATCTTTTACATAAATATTACATCCATTTTGCGAAAGAGTTAAGTAAAACCTACGTATATTTTACATAACAGGTTTACCTTTTTATGTAAATTTAAGGTCACATAGAGGTCACAATTATTTATTAATAAGGTAAAATTTCAGTCACATTAATGTGCAAAAACACTGCATAATGCCATGCGCATAAATATTACATCCATGTTACGTAAGAGTTAAGTAAAAACTACATATATATATACACATAGAGGTCACAATTATTTAATATGGTAAAATTTGAGGCATTAATCTGTACGACATGCGCAAAGCGTTAACTATCTAAGTCCGACCCAACGGAAGGTTCGTCCATGTCCGTCGGTGGTTGCTTGACGCGGTCCGACATTGGCAATCTACAAAGTTAACCAGACGGGCTCGTTTAAGCGGCGGAAGAGGAGATTCTTATAGAAATCTTGTCAATACCTCAAAGTCCGCATCTTAGTTTTGAAATATCTTTGCTCTTTATATATATAATATTATCATCCACTGTACAGGGAACATAGTGGCATTAGCGACATCTCTACCTACTAGGAAGAAACTATTAAGCAGTGGTAATTTCTTTTGTTTTCATAATATTTTTGTAAATTTTAATGTCACGTAAATCGCGTTATAGAGCGCTTGCCTCATTTAGACGATATAAATATTACATAAAATGTTTTATATAATAGTTATGTAACATTTTGAATGTAAACTTACGGTTTACATTGTTTCATAATATTTATGTAAATTTGAAAACTTTACTGTGACGTAAATCATGTTATAGAGCGTTTACGTAATTTAGATGATATAAATAACACATAAAATGATTTACATAATAGTTATGTAAATTTTATTACTTTCATTTAAAGTAAATAATTTTATGTAACGTTTACGCTAATTAGATTATTTATATATTACATATAATTTTTTATATAACAGTTATGTAATATTTTTATGTAAAATTAAGGTGTCACTATTTACGTAATATTTACGTGAATTTTTAGAATTTATTTATAAAGTCATATTATTTACGTAAAATTACCATTGCTCATGATGACTTATATTTACAGTCAAAGTTTTGGCGTAATGTTTACTTAATTTTTTTTGTAAAAATATTTTTATGTGAGATTTACGTAAATATGATGTAACATACTTTACATAAATATATAAACCTAAGATTTATAAAAATATTAGGTTAAAGTCACAAGTGTATTTACTGGGATGAGTAAAAATCGCTACTTTCCAGAATTGTGACGGGTGAGATTTTCCGTCGGTTCTGAAGAATCGCGACCGTTATGCCAGCTTAAATAAATACAAATAATATATCATTACTCGATTTTTCAAGTCTTTGAAGGCTTTAGAAATCACCACGCTACTAACAAATAAATCAGTGAAAAGAATTTCCTCTATAGTTCAATTGGTTAAAACGCTAGACCAATATATAAATATATGTGGGACAAAAACACGGGACTTTTTTGATTGTCCATTACTTAAAAACTACCCGTCTTATTTTAAAAATTTTGATCATTTTGAAAAGCCAGGACACAATAATTTTTAAATCTGATGTTAAAATTGATATTTCGTAAAAATCCAAGATGGCGGACAATTTTAAAAGATAGATATTTTTTAGCGCCCCCCCTGCAATATTTTTGTGTGCCCCACTGGTGAAAAAGTAAAAATATACTTCGAAAGCCATGTTCTCCCTGGTTTAGTGATGTGTCGCTTGTTAAAATCAGGTAGGTAAACATTAAGTAATAAATTTTTCAAATAAGTGCGTTTCATAAGCCTAATTTAGTCAAATAAGAAAGTTTTAAAATTTATTACTTTTTTTTGGCAAAACTGACTGATATTTTGAACGCCATATTCTTCGTTAGTTTACTGATGTACCGCTTGTTACAATCCCGTAAGAAATAAGAAAGTTATAAGTTTTTAAAGTAAGTGCGTTCCATAAGCCTAATTTAAATTTATTACTTTTTTGGCAAAATTGACATTTCAAAAAAATCCTAGATGGAGGACAGTTTTAAAAAGTAGGTTGTTTTGACCCCCCTGCGAATTTTTTGTGTGCGCCACTGGTGCAAAAGTTAAATTTGACGTGTAAAGCCTCATCAGTCTCGAGCCTTCTGATCTATTGTTTGTAAAAATCGGGTAAGAAGTGAGAAATATATGCATTAAGTTATTTGAGTGCGTTTCTCATCAAATTCAAATGATGTTTTTTTTTGACCTGACTGAATTTAGTTACCGAAGGCACCCATTTGAACGAATTGTAACTTTGTTACTTCTTAGCCGATCTTTATTAGCGACATAATAATAGACTCGGCAATTATGTGTCTACAAGTATATTTAACTTTTAACCCTGTGACGCACACAAAAATTTGCAGGAGAGTTCCAAACAACCTACTTTTTAAAACTTTTCGCTATCTTGGATTTTTACGAAATGTCAATTTTCAAAAAAAAGTAATAAATTTTGAAACCTTGGCTTTTTAAAATAGTCAGCCTTATTAAAAACGGAAAAATTCATCGAAAAGCATAGCCAAGCAAAAATGATGCTTTTTTTATTTGGCTAAATTAGGCTTACCAAAAAATCTTATTTGAAAAATTTATATTTTTCTTATTTCTTACCAACAAACAATACACCAGGAAACTAAGGAAAGACATGACTCTCGAAATATATTTTTACTTTTGCAACAATGGTGCACACAAAAAATTTTCAGGGGGTGTCAAAAATACCTATTTTTTTAAATTGTCCGCCATCTTGGATTTGTACGAAATGTCAATTTTGACATTAGATTCCCAAATTCCCATGTCTTGGCTTCTCAAAATGTTCAAATCTTTTAAAATCGGACTGGTAGTTTTTAAGTAATAAAAAAACAAATACCTTCCATTTTTCTTGGTCCACCCTATATATTAAAACAAATATTTGGCAATCATTATTTAATATAGCGTTTTTTTTTGTTAATAATTAGAAATAATATCAATTAAACATGTAGTGCCATTTTCTCGCCATGTTTTAAGTTTTAAAACCTCGCTCGTCGTTTTTGATACGCCAACCAATTTTAACTACATATTACTAAAATAATTGAATATATTAAAGCATAAAAAATAATTTATCCAATAAAACTGATTAATGATCCCCTTTTGTTGACTCAGTTTCAGAAACTTCCTAATTGCCTTGCGTTATATTAATCCAAAAGTATCCATAAAACCGTCACATCTACTTCAAAGCAGCATTAACTTTGGATGAAAAGATTCCGCATCCATAAAAAAGTTTTTAATTATTAAAGCGACCTAAATATATACCTTCATTTATAGTAGAAGGGCAAGCGACCCGTTGTGCTTAACGAGAACCACGGCTTGTGGAAAAGTACTTTTTTTACAAGCGTACGGAAAGTGTCACTTTTCCGCACCAATTTTAGTTTTGAAAGTGCAACTTTTCCGCACGTTCTTGAAAAATCTGAATCGGTACCTTAATAACAATTTTTTTGGTGTCCTTATAATCACTCAACTCTCAAATAGTTGTCAAAAACTAGTCAAGTCACAATTTTAATGCTGTATCCCATGGCAACAAAATGCATCTAGTTGCAGTTTCACTATCACCAATAAACAACAGTTATAGGCAAGTATTATTATAAAACTATAGATCAATAAACGTGTCTTTAATTCTTTATAACTTTATTTTTTACGTTTTCCGCACGCTCGAAGAAAACACTTGCGGAAAGTGTCACTTTTCCGCAAGTGTGAAATATACTATTTTTGCACTTCCTTTCCGCACGCTTTTTAAAACTAAAGAATCGATATAACAATATTTAGTTTTTCTGGTCTCCTTAACAACCCAATTTTCAAACAGTTGTCAAAAGTTGGCCATAAAAAGATTTTATTGCTTCATACCGCATATTATCTAATAAAAACTAAAATCAACAAACTTAGAATTTTCGAAATTTTGGTATTTATGTTAAGGACACTAATCCTAGAGCTTGCTCTAGAATTAGTGTCTTTAATTTATATTAATAAAATCCACTTTATTTTGTTTCCGGGAAAGATTTTTTTTTCTGATAGCTAGTATGTTTGCTATAATTTTTTTGAAAACTTGAAGTTTGGTAGAGTTTTATGAAAAGTGCTCTCGAGTGCTGCGTCATATGTCACTTTAACATGTTACTTGTAGTCTTAGCTAGTGAGTCAGTATAAATGTTGCTGCAAGAACTTGCAGTATTTTGAGTTTCTTTCTCTTTTAGTCACCCATAAGGAAACTATATGATGTGTGGCTTGGGAAAACTGAAATTCATGAGAAAGCTACGGCCATAAAAGTATATGTAAAAACCCAAGGGCGCGATAGCGAATAAACCCTTGTATAGATCTATCATATTATCTTTTTCTTAAAATAACGCTTTTTTCGTTTAGTTAGGTATTAGATAATTATAAAAATAAGACAACCTAGAGGCTCTGGGAATCGATAAAGACTAATGGTGGCGTATGGAGGACGAAGAATAGTGCTTGCATATCCTGCTGAATTGCCCGGCTCTGACCAGGTCAAGAGAGTGTTGGCCCAAGGCGATGTCAGTAGTAAGCGATTTATAGTAAGTAGTTTAAAAGCAAAATTTATAAATATGAAATAGATTGTAAAATTTATTGTTATGTTCGTTAATTTTATTTAAAAAAGCCACCCAGTTAAAAAATCCGTTAAGAAATAAAAAAGATAAAAATTTTGAAAACGGTTCAAGATTTGACTACACCCCTTATATATTGTTATCATATTGATTGATAAAGCTATGATTTATTAAGTTGTTAGTGAATAAAATATTTTTATAACAAAAAAAAAATAAAAAGTGATTTTGAAATTTTGGAGTTGTTATGGATTTATGGATTTGTCCCTCTGTGCACGACCCCATAAAATATTTTGTATCTTAACCATTTTCCGAATTTTTATTAAATAATTTTATAAAACAGGTTACGTTATTTTTCTACATGAATATAAAATATGAAAGAAGAATTGAATTGTTGATAAAAATAATATTTCGTCAAATAGGCAATACAGTTTTCGTAAGGGCCATCAACACAAACTAGCTAAGTAGATTTAAGTCAGATATATTACAATAAGATGAATAAAAATAAAAAGGGAATAATTTTATTATTTGACGTTACTCGTGCATTTGTTTTCGTTGAGTCAAACTTTGTCTCAAACAAGATGCACACCTTCAATCAGAAAACCATCCAAAGTGAAGTGTCTACTTTTTTTTTTGTTAGTGGCAAGTGAAGTTACTATTATTGATACTATTGATGAATTCAATAGCTGCAAGTAAAACGATCTACTTAAGCCCGAGTTTACCACTATGCGAAAAGTCACTTAACTTTCCCTGTACTTAGGGTTAGTGACTTTTTCTACTAAGGACAAGTCAAGGCAAGGCAAGTCAAGGCAAAAATCATGCGGAAAAATATATTCATCCTTATATATAATAATGCATGCCTATAATGATTTTTCAACGTATTGTCATCATCAACGATTACTGTTCTATTTATAGGGAGATCATAATATAAGTACGTTAAAAAAAACTCGAAAAAAAATCTATGGCCGTAAACAAACCCGGTAACACTTGGTTTAGAGATGCTTGTCTATATATATCCACCAAATGCGAAAATTCTCTGATTAAGCTTTAATCATGATTAACAATTCAGTGTACCGCCAAAACGTTCATATTCCGCGGTTTCAACTTATTTCTTTATAAGCGCATGGTACAGTAGATAAAGCATTGGTCTCCCAACCTGTAAATTGTCGGTTCTAATACCATCGGCGCATCGCACTTTTTTTTATTTGTTTTTATTATTTTTTTCTTATTCAAAGCGATATTTTAGGCGTAATTAGTTAGTAGATACTTTACTTACGGTAAAGGAAGTTTTTACTTATGGTTAAATGTTATTTTATAACCTTAAGTAGGTGACAAAACTTATGGTAAGTAGACAGTTGACTTGTCTCATATTTGAATGGAGTGGGGCTAATTAATTCCTACCTACTTATTCTTATTAGTGGATATTTTTCTCACTTCATTAATGCTCGTGTTTGTCCAAGATGCTCTTGTTTTGTTCTTGTAGTTCATAACCTCTAAAATTTATTATTTTTTCATTGTTGCTCATAGGCTTATTTTTAATTATACCTTTGTTTAGCAAGACCATTATTTTGTTATATATCTAACTTTAATGCTTTGTCCACAAAATGTATATTTTTATAACAATAAAGCATATTTCTAATCTATTCTATTCTATTTGGTGAAGCATCATGAAAAATTTAAATAATTGGTATTAGTCTTTCTCCACTATAAGAATATTTTCTGTAAAAATTAGAAATGCTTACTAACAGTTTTCATCTTCTAGAATTTGTTAGGGACGCAGAATTAATTTGGTATTGTAATGATTCTACCGCAGTGGCTTATAAGACAGCTTTAAAATATTTTCAACAGATTTCGTGTTGGCTTCGTGTTGGCGTAAATCAAATAAGCTCATAGTCAGTTGTAATAAGACTCAGGTGGTTGAGATAAATATAAGAGACCAAACCAGTTTCCATTCAGTTTTGGAGTACCTAATAGCTACTTAGTATTATCAAAGTCTGCCAAGTTTTTGGTTGTAAAAAAATTTATATAATTTGTAAAAATTATTAAAAAACTTTATAAGTAAAACGATTTTATTTAATTCCGCACTAACACGAAAAAATAATTTGTTGTATGTATTATACTGTACCTATCGTGCCAAAAAAAGCACGTCAAAATTTTTCATATTTTTTATTGGGAAATGAAATTAAATCGTTTTACTTAAAAACTTCTTTTGATAATATAATTTTTTTCTTTTTAGTGTAAATACAAAACTACAACATAATCGCTAATCGTAAAACGTGATTCAAAATTTTCTTCTCCAATGGAAGTGGATTATTGGGAAGATTGCTTTTTCATAAATGTAAATTAGTATACCAAGTTTTAATCAAATCGGTGTTAAGAAAGACGGTGAATTCGGCTTATAGCCGGAGGAGGGTGGCAGAAATTTGGTAGAAATTATACAGAATAAATATTTTTCTAACAAATACTTTCCTACCAAAGTTCCACCACCCGACAGAGGAGTACGTGATCGACAGAAATCTGTATTGTTTCTGTTTTCTCTGAATAAAATAAATTTTAAATTATTAAAATTGCATGTTCGTAGCAACCTCGGTCCTAAAGTAACAAATTTACAAATATATTAACCCCTTCTCACTCCCTTAACCACCTCCCCACTAACAAAAAACATAACAGTGTTTCCAACATAATTTACCTTATAAAAGTAAAAATATTAGCAGAAAACCGCATATCCGGAGCTTTGATTCAGAAGTTATAAATTTTTGAATATTTAAATATATTATGCCCTGCGTACCCCCTTAACCACCCCCATCAAGGTCTTTTTTTCAGAATATTTTATGTTTTTTTAATGAAATCGGTCAACGTGAAGTTGTTGAAAAACGCATCACAAAATTTGATAGACATTTAGACAGATAGACAGATAGACACCCAGACAGACAGATAGACATATAGGCAGATAGACAAATAGGCAGATCCTGTGAAACAAACTAAAATTGTTTAAAAAGTTAAACAGCGGTTGTTTATTAATAAATCAACTGAAACATTCTTTGAGAATGTTTAATTTTCAGAATATCTGTTACAGCTCTGCTTGAGTTTTTATTGTACAGAAAATGATCGTAAGAATTTCGATTGATACTCCCTATGAGTTATATCTTTTAAGTTATTTAATTTTAATTTTATAGTTAATTTTATTTTTGATAATTTTTTATGTAATTTTTTTGTACTCCAACAATTTTAATTTCTTTTGTAGGTAATGTGTTACTTGTCTTTACTATAAATGTGTTTCTTTTAAAATGTTTCTTTTATTTTAGTTATTTTGTATTTTACTTACATATTTTCTTATTAGTTTTAACTTTTAATGATCCATTTTCTATAATGATAGGTTTAAATTTATAATTTTTAATTCAGGCAATAAAATTAAAATGAACTAAATTAATTTGTATTTTTTTTACTTTTGTATTAATTTTATAAAAAAATAAGTTTAATTCAAAGGAAATGTGGTCCAATGATTAGACTTATAGACATCGTGCGAGTTCTGAACGCCCTAGATTATTACAAGGTCTCTCAGACTTCTTGATGTCAGAAATCGACGGGACAGTATACGCCAAGTAAGAAATGTTCTAGTTGCAGGTACAGGACGAGTGTTTTTAAGGATGACAGTTAATCTAACGTTGCTTGGTATGGGGCTGAGGGCTTACCGTCCGCTTTCAGTGCTACCTCTGATCCCACAACATAAAGCTCACCGCTTGGAGTGGTGTAGAGATCGGCAAAACTGAAATAACGAATGCAATATCATAAGCTTCAGCGACAAATCCAGGTTTTGTTTAGGCGGCCATGATGGACGCATGAGGGTCAGGTGATTTTGAGGTGAGAGACGAAATGTAGACTCTGCCGTTGAACGTGATAAAACAAGACAGCAAAGTATGGGTTGCTATATATTTAGGAAGCAGATCACTTCTAGTCCTCATCAACGGAAATCTGACTGCTCGGCGATATATCGATGAAGTGTTGCAGCTAGTGTAGCATCCCTACCTACAAAATATCCCAAATGCGATCTTTCAACAAGATAATGCCAAACTGTATATTGCTCGTGAAACAATGGACTTTTTACATGAACTTCGCTTAGAGACTTTGGAATGGCCAGCAAGATCGCCTGGCTTGTCGCCTATCGAACACGTATGGGATATGATAGGGCGCAATTTTAGTCGATTATCACGTCTCCCTGGAAACTTAGGTGAACTCTGCCATGCCGTAAGGAGGACTTGGATGAGTGTTCCTCTATATGATAAAGACTATTTTATTTTGTCAATGCCCAATAGAACAAACCAGTGCATAAATAACTTTAAAAAATGTTTTTTTATTCTCCAGTATATATTATTTTTTACAAAATTTATAGGCATACAATGAGTATACAAAATACATATAACAATATATTTTTAATTTAACAAAAGCAATTAAATAGCACACTTTTATTATTGAATCTGAAGTTTGAAACTCATTTTGCTCTTCTTAGCCTGCCATTTAAAAGTAGCCTGTCATCGTGCCCGTCACTAACAGACCCATAATTTTCCGGAAAGTAATGCAGATGAGAATCCAAGAAATGAATTTTAACATGTTACATCCTAGATTTTGGCAACACAAAAGAAGTTGGGCAACCAGTTCTTTATAGTTTTCTACTCTAGTGTTTTCCAAAAAAATTTTTGCAACCATTTTAAATGCATTCAAAGCGTCTATATCATTGCCTTGAAGTATGGAACCGAGTTTTTTCTTAATCTCGAGAACCGAAAATACTCCATCTTTAATTTTAGTGTAACTGATTCTAGGAAACTTTTCTTTTAAGTAATTAAAAGTGAACGAGTTTCGCAACCCTTCTTTTTCTTGTAAATATTATTTTTCAAAATGAAAATTCAATAATTTATTTTTCTACATTTCCGTTGGGGTGCATTTTACACGCTTTTTCGCGTTAAGAATTTCTTTCTTTATTTTATACTATAATTTTTCACTTAAAAAATACGTTTAAATTTCGCGCTTCTCGTAATACATCAATGAAGAATTTACGATACCTTAACCACTGTATGGGGACGCGCACGCCACATACCCATACTTTCACGCTGAGTTGAGCCAGTGACAAGAACTTAAGTTTTCTACACTGGAAATCACCATTTTTTGAAGTAACATTCTTTACTAAAAAAAGAACGCTTAATCCATCCTAAATTAGCTATAAAGTACCGAAAATTATTAAGTTTAGTGTTAGACATTCGTTTTAGACTTTAAGTTAGATTTTACGTAACTGTGGTGGTGGTAGAAGCAGTAGAAGATTCCTTGCTGGACAGCAACGCAGGGACAAACACAACCGATGGTAAGTCGCTATATTTTCCATGATTTTTCATTGCTGCGCTATTTTTTAATTATAAATATATTTGTAATTCTTACCTGCCTTGACGTCCTATGGAACATTATAGTCCATCTTTTCTCTCCTTTGTTTGAGTGGTTTCATTCGCTAAATTCGCAAGGTTAACCGCACCAAAAAGCCTTCACAAAATTTTTCATAAGTTCTAATTTTATATGCAGTGGCGTTAATGAAGTTTTTACGGAAATAATGACGTGCTGGTTACATTTTTTTTATCTGTCTGATAACAATTTTAATGACCAATTTTTATATTTACAGTGTTTCGATCGGGCTCGACTCTCCCATTGGAGAAAAAGGAATAGCATTTGCTATATCCTAGCTGCATTCCAAGCAATTGGTATAATAAATCTAAGTATTTCCCATAATGAAAATTACAACCGGAGTTAACTGAGACTTTTGCAAGTCAGCTTGTTAATTATTGTAGTAAAGTAAGTAAGATTTCGCTATTTTGGATTAGGAAACATTGTTTCTATTCCCCAGTGTTATTTACGTAATTTTCATTTCAACATTTTTTTTGTCGCCTGTATGCTGGAATTTCTTTTGTTACCTGGGATAGTATACCCGATTCTAACTATACTAGTTTCTGTACAAGATGCAAATTCGCTAAATGCTGTTATAAATGTTTGCGCTTTACGTGGCACTAGCTCTTCTACTAATGGTTTATTAATTCTGGAATAAATCATTTCAAAGTCTCCTTGAGGACTTCCTATTAAAAATTTGTATGTTTGCTTTCCGAGATTTCGCAACGTTTGTATATCTAAAAAAAAAATAATTTTTTTTCTAGAGAAATAAAACTGTCCGTCTTCCCCATGCCAATAGATCTTAAAGGTTATAGTTAAAAAAAGCTGTTTGATAAACTTTTCTCGTTTTTAAATATATATTTTATTTTTACGGTTCGAAAAATACAACTTTTTGTACTAATCTTTTATAAACATCAGGCAAAGCAATTACCTATAAATATTATGACAAGTGAAAGTAAAATTTTTTAAAAACCCTGGCAAACTCCAGCATAACCCATACTACCACTGGGACTTCTTAGCCTATTTTTATCGAAAACACACCCTGAAGGATAGGTTTGAAACAGAAAAAGTCGGATCGAAATCGCTTTACTGACTCAAGAGTTCTATGTGCATACACACATAGAAATGAGAGTCAAACTTACTGTTTAGTCTAAATCCTTCATAGTATAACTTTATATTTTCGCTTTGGTATCGGGGTAAAAAAAATTTGCATCGATCGCTGCTGGTCCAACACCGTACTCAACTAAAAAGCCAGTTAACTCATTTTCGTTTTAGTATCCTTTGGCCTATGATCGGCTAAAATGCAGCAACAATAGGCTAAAGGGCACTGAGTCGGTAGGAGTTAACAGGCTTTTTAGTTAAGAATGGTGTTGGCTGGTCATCCATCTTTGAACCAATGTACAGGTCACTTCGTCACTTGGACTTGATTGATGTCAAAAGCTAAGACGTTTTATGCGCTTATATCAAATAAATAAAACCCTTGCGGTACAACTGTGTGATAACTTAGGTTTATTATAAAAAGGATCCAATCCAAACAGTCCCTCCCCCCTAGGCTCACCACTCTAGTTTTTCTTAGAGGTCCCCTACACGTTTGACAGTTGTTGTTTTACCAACCAGAGGTTGGCAATATATATATATAAAGAGAGGGTCTTTCTAGTTTTTTATATTTGCATGTAAAACGGATTTTATGAAATGGACTGATGTATTGTTGTCTTTTTTTATAATTTCCCTAGATAGTTTTTGAAAGATTGATTTTTTTCGTTAGTAAAACATGTCAAGATTTGACAAAAGAAACAAAAACAAACAGTCAATACACACGGTAGATACTAAAAATGTAAATAAAAGGTAAAAAATAAAGACTAGCGATCTATATTTTTATATACATATTGTGTTATTTATTAACGAAGAACATGCTAAATGCGTCTGTTTGTAACTACTGCTTGTACCTCACTTACCTCGCAAATTTGGTTAGTTTTTTTCAGTCTAGCCAAGAGTTAGCACGCGTTAAATAAGTAGCGACAAACACAAAATATCCATGTACTTAAGCCGGGATTCGAACCCGGAATCTTCCGTACGGCAGGCAAATGCGCTACCCGCTGCGCTACGGAGACCGATGAAATTCGGCTATTTTTATTAATTTTCCAGCTTGGCAAATGCATGTGTTCTTTTCACTTTTCCAGTTTCTTTCTACGTTGGACAATGGAACAATACAAATTCGTCGAGGCATGTATTTTTACAGTTTTTGATACAGCAAAATTCCGAGTTTAAACCTGACGTTTCCTAATCAAAAATCTGACAGTGACAAGGTTATTTATTGTCAGGGATTCTAGTTGCTCACCTCTGCTAAAACAATAACTGTCAAAAATCGTATACAGGGCCTCTAGGTTTCCTAAGCCACGCGGGGTAGTATGAAAAATTATTCGCTTCCTAAACCGTGAAAAACTTACCGCGCTTGCACCTAGCGGGCCGGCCCCTAGCAAGACCAGTACCGCGCATAACTTTTACTGGGGATTGGTGAGTTTTTTGTGTTGTATAAAGCTGGGTCCTGTTGGCGACGCTACCCAACCCAACCCAACCTACCAAACCTCATCAACCCTCAGTAAAATATATGTGCGGTATTAGTCTTGCGGGGTAAACATCATGCGTGGTAATGGTCTTGCTCGGTATTGGACCTGAGCGGTAAGTTCTTGTGCGCTAAGGGCCGGCGCGGTAAGTGCACGCGCGGTAAATTTTTCGCAGCTTAGGCCGCAAATCATGAAAAATAGGACGAATGATCATTTTTTTACTGCTCTAAAGTTAATTTTCGAAGTAAACAGGGAGAAAAAAATAAACTTTTAATTAAAACAACGAAGAATGCGAGCCGCCGAGTTTGCATTAGTTGTTGACACTCTAAAGGGATTTATACGAGCACACTAGTTAAACATTCCTACCGCAAAAGGACACATTGTTTGTATTTTTTGAAAGAGTGTTGCCAGTGGAGCTTTAAAAATATGTATTAAGAGAACTCGGAAATATGCCCTTCTCCCTTCTTTAACAAGAAGTTATTCAAGGAGGTAATTTGACTTAATTTGGATTAGTTTTTAAACTAACGAATAAATATTAGCTTGTTGTTTGAAAACAGCCGGCCGCGTATTTACCTGCAGTACGGAATGTCCTGAGTTCAAATCCCGGCTGGGTGCATGGATATTTTGTGTTTATCTTAAAAACTTGGCACTTACTTTGACAACACTGAGCATTGATCCTAAAATGGATATCCCAGTATAAAAATCATGTGCATGGCCCGTATTGCAGGACACAAACTAACTTGCTATTAGGATTTTATAAATTTATTTTCCTTGTATACCTGTTTTAAAAATTTTGAATGAATAAAGATGTTTCTATAAAAAATAGTCCGTTCCACCTAATAAGAACTGATTAAAATCATCTGATAAGACTGGCTCTCCCTCTCAGAGCATATGATAATTATACAAATCAACCTTTAGGACCAAAATTCTCTCACCTTTTGTATGCCAGAAGCCTTATCCGTTAGCCACCCTGTACGTATACAGGGGGAAAACGCACGAAAGTGAATATAGGCAAGTCTAGATCTACTTATTTTTTGGCGTTTTCGCAACTAGTTACCCAGAAAAGAACCATAGTTACTCCCGCTCACGGTATGCCTGAACAGAGTATAGGTTACATAAAAATGGAGAGAAAAACTAATTGTACTTTTTGAATAAGTACCACTTCCTGACTAAATAACCGTATTCATTAAAATCGTAGCTGATCCTTTTCTCAAATTTGTAAGTTTTTATAAGTAGAATTTATTTTATATCTATTTCAATATTTGGTAACCCATGGTGGTTTAGTTAGTTCTTAAACTAACGAATAAATATTAGCATGTTGTTTGAAAACAGCCGGCCGCGTATTTACCTGCAGTACGGAAGGACCTCGATATTTTGTGTTATTCTAAAAACTTGGTACTTACTTTGACAACACTGAGCATTGATGATAAAATGGATGTCCCAGTATATAAATCATGTGCATGGCTCGTATTGAAAGGACACAAACTAACTTGCTATTGGGATTTTATAAATTTATTTTTCTTGTATGCCTGTTTTAAAAATTTTGAATGATTACAGATAATTTTTGGGGGTAATGCTAATATGTGTTATAACTGCCCAATGTCTCCACTTCTTTCACAGGAATACAATCCAAACAATCCACAAAGAACGCATAGAGCTCTGCCGTTTTAAAAGTTTTGTTTAGTTTTTTTATGGCCACAGGACCGTAAGTGAGCGTATAAATGACAATTTGAAATTCTACAGTTTAATTAAAATTACTTTTTTATAGAGGGATTTAAAACCTTACTACATATGCGGCCTTTGGACAAACTACAATAAATGGGTCGGTATATTAAAAGGAAAACTTCGCAAGCGGCATTTAAATCAGTGCTAAAAGAATCCTAACTTAATTTAGTGAGGTGTTGTTCTTTTTTAACTTTTAAAAATGTTTCATAAGCAGTAAATAAGGCCAAGAATTCGCCACTTTGTTTTTAAAATATAAATATTTTTTGTACACACTAATCCCACTTAACCACACCCACCTCTTTAAAAAGCGGCGACTGTCCCTATTAATTATAAGTATTATTCGAAAAATTATCCATCTTATTTTTAGAATTAGGTAACTACTGCATTTCCCAGCCGACGTTTATACGGATTTAATTGACGTCAAATTTCAGAAAAAAATTTGATCTGACGTTTGGTAATTTTGTTTATCTTTAAGGACAGTTGGTCACATTTGGGCGAGTGCCGCAAAGTTTTCTTTAATTTTATTTTTATCATTTGTGCTAATAATATTGTTATTAAAATTACATAAAACTTTTTTTTGTACACTTTTTTATCTATTATTTTGGGGATAAAAGCACTTTCATGAACGCATCAATTCAAAATGTTTGTCCACATTTCCAGCCTTAATCGATTAAAAGTTCTATTAACCTGTAGTGCTTCAGTAACCAGAAAATTCTAGATAAATTAGGGGCTCGCTAATAATAATTACGATTTAAAAATATTTTTTTTTAGTTTTTATAATACTAATATTACTAATACTACTAATACTAATTAATTAGTACGTGTGATGGGATTAAATTCGTATCGCAATCACAAAACAAAATATATATTTAGAAAAATTTAATTTAAATGTAAATATACATGAGTAATATGTAAGATTACATTGTATAATTACTAACTATCTAGCTTCTTTCGAAATGGAAATTACATATCCTGTAGAGGGCAAAAATTCAAGAATTAACTACAAATATCGTTGAAAAATGACTATGATAATTTACAAGGTATTTACAAAATCAACTCCAAGTAATTTTACAATATATATTATGGTCACACGGTAAAAAATAATTAATTGCGTAAATTCACTAATCATTGTTATCAGTGTGACTTAGCTAATGTACCACTTTTTCAGTTGTTTTCAAACCATACATGCCTTTGCTGAATCGAAAATAGAAGAAATACTGGATAATATGGCAACAAAATTCGTACTGTTTTTAACCTAGACTCAGGGACATGTTAGAGGCTTAATATAGCTCTTTTCTTAGGAAGTAGTTTGGCTTCATATTTAATCATTTTTTGGATATGCGCGGTACTCAAAAATTACCTAAAGGGCTGAAGAATACATTAGCGGATTCATATGTCAAATTAAAATCTAAAAAATCAGGAATGGCTGCCCGTTTAGCAGAAAAGGAAAAACATAGAAAATATAAACATTTAGAACATCGCTTTATCTTTGTGCCCTTCGCTGTGGAGACTTTTGGTCTTTGGAGGGATAAAGCCCTTAGATTTATTTGTGATTTGAGTAACTTGATTCCCTCAAAAAGGAGCAAAATTTTTATAGTACAAAAAGTTAGCCTTGCCATTCAACGAGGCAATGCGGCGTCAGTGATAGGGACTGTCTCTTATAGATCAGGTATGAAATATTGTTTTATGCTTTGTAATTCTTTTATTTGATTATTATTTATTTTATTTTAAACATTTACCTTCTTTTAGGTTATTGTTAAATTAATAAAAGTTATAACTTTTATACAAAAAAAAATTACCCATTTTGGACATAAACTTTGGATTATCGAGTTAGTTAGCTTTTGATGTAGGAAATATGTATTTTTGTCAGGTTAAATATTGATCGACCACCATATTTTCTTATAATATATTGATTTTAAATGATTTCAAAAACTCGAAAACAAACAGAAAATATCGTTCATTTATTTTTTCACAGTTAGAAAGTGTCCAAAAGTCCTTTAAAATACTAAAGTTTAAAGTTTGTTGTTTTCTGAAATGTTTAAAACCAATGCGTTCTAAGGGTGCCTGAGTTTTATACAGACAAAATATTAGTAGATTTTGCCTGAATTTTGTGAATAAATTCCTTTTAAAAATATGTAATTATTATATGAAATGAAAAAGCAACTTTTTACAAAGTGGTATGTCTTTTTTTTTAAATTATTATATGTTGTCAAATTATATTAGTTTCCTATGCAACTTAATTCCTACTTAGTCTGTATAGAGAGAGTCCTATCCTATGATGGGATATAATACCCAAATTTTAACCAGAACTTCTACTTGGCATAATGTTTATTCCAAATTCTCTGGACCAATTTTAATATGGCTGCTTGCTATTATTGTCAGTGTATAAAATATTAAGTAATAAAAAGTTTTAAATAAAAAATACCCGATTCAATTCTTAATAGTATATGTATAATAAGATAAATATATAGAGAAGAAATGTATAGCAGTCGCGTGCCTCCAAATAAGTTCGTTAGTGCGTCTGTAGGCATGCGACTACAAAACATTTCTCTGTTCTGCACTACACTGTAACTACATCGAATATTTTTTATGGGCAACATTTTGATTTTTGTTCTTGTGGACGAAAAACCCTGTTTCTTTGAATTTCCGCTTGAATAAATTTCCATTCCATATGATGTTGAATTTTCCAGCAATGTTGAGCTATTTTCGATCCAATTTTTCCCCCTTTTCGAGTTTTGTGTTTGCGTTTGGTAGATGCACTTCTTGATATCGTGGCGTTGTTGTTTACTTTTTGTTTAGATTAGGTAGTTTTACTTTTTTAGTGTTCACCTAATGACGATTGCATATATATAAGCATTTGAGACGTTGTTAAAAAGTAAAAAATAAAGACAATGGAATCCAAATCCTAGTTTACTCTCAAATATAACATTGTTTACCACCTTCTAAGAACACTATCTATCTAGGCCTACACTCACAGTAAAGTAATGTAAGACTCTTGCACACCTCCTCCTGGTCCAGGTTGTAGGCGACCAGGGGATGGGTACTTAACGTTTGAGGTGTTATTGGGGTTCCACCTAATAAGAACTAATCAAAATCGTCTAATAAGACTGGCTCTCCTTATCAGAGAATATTATAATTATAAAAATCAAGCTTTTTGGACCAAAACACTATAAACTTTTGTATGCCAGAAGCCTTCCTTATCCGTTAGCTACCCTGTATGTATACAGGGGCCCACCGGAAAACGCACGAAAGTGGATATAGGAACATCTAGGTCTACTCATTCTTTTGGCTTTTTCGCAGCTAGTTACTCAGAAAAAAACCATAGTTACTGCCGCTTACAGTATGCCTGAACGGAGTACAGGTTACATAAAAATGGAGAGAAAAACTAATTCTACTTTTTGAATACGTACCACTTCTAATGACTAAATAACCGGATTCATTAAAATCGTAGCTGATCCTTTTCTCGAAATTTTATCAAATTTGTAGGATAAGTAGAATTTATTTTATATCTATTTAAATATTTGGTAAACTCATAGTGAACGGCCTCACCTGCTTGCTCGGATCAAAGTCGTACACTATCTCCATCTAAAAATTTAACGCTTTGCTCCAAGTGATACTAATAAAGTATTTGTCATTTTAGTTGTCTTGAAAGTGGTTTTATCTTACCTGTCTGTTTTTCCACTAAAAACGTATATGTCATTTTATTAAAAGAAAACAGATTGGGGTGTTAAAAGCCGCTTTCGAGGCAACTAAAATGACAAAGACTTTAAAGGTACCTGTAATTTTAGATCACCTAGAGCAATGCGTTAAATTTCTAGATGGAGATGGTCTAGAACTTTGTTCCGAGGTGAGGCCGTTCACCATGAGTTAACCAAATATTGGAATAGATATAAGATAAATTATATTGAAAATCCCAATTATGGTAAAAATTTAAAAAGGGCGTTTGTAGATTTTTCTTTAAAAAAATTGTATTTTTTTGCACAGGATTGTAATTGTTTTGAAAATATTAAAATTTAAATAGGTAGTTAATAGCATTTTAAACTTGTCAAATTTACTGTTAAAGTTTTAAGTATCATAAGACGTCACATGCCGAATAGTCTCTTATTACTTTCTTATAAGATGTAGCTTTTAAACTTTATCATTAAAAAAATAGTACTTTATATATAGAATATCCTGGTTGTTTTTACATGGAGCTTTTAAAAGTTTGTCTTAAATGTATATATATTATATAGTATATTTAAGTCAAATAAATTAAAACTTCTTTGTAAAACAAGGAAAATCTCCATTTTAAACGTTATTTTTGGCTCACCCTTTCCATATATAAGGTTGTGCCTACTGCAAAATTTTACTCCTGTTACCCCCTCTGTAATATAATAATATTTCACACAAATCGAAACATAATTTTATTTTTGCTAAAGGTAAAACTAAAGGTTTACCATAAATACTTATAAAGCTTACAAATTTGATAAAATTTTGAGAAGAGGATCAGCTACGATTTTAATGAATACGATTGTTTAGTCAGGTAGTAGTACTTATTTAAAAAGTACAATTAGTTTTTCTCTCCATTTTTATGTAACTTATAATCCATTCAGGCATACCGTGCGTTAGTGTCACATGATATAAAAATTTAAATCTACACCGTACTCTTGGGTGTGGGCATAGTCGATAAAGAGGGAGGAGGAATAGTAATATGATCAGGGAGTATCTGTGAATAAAGCCAAAAAATATATCAAAATCGGTTTATGTATACTGGGTTTCTTTTCTTTCTTCGTTTCTTCCTAGATACATTGTGATATTTCGGTAAATCTTTAAATCATTTGAAACACAACGGGTGTGCTAAGTTAATGATATGTGTTTGAGAACATAATTATTGAGTTTCTTGAACTAGCCATCGCTTAGTTTTCTAGCGCCTAGTCAGCATATTAATGTTCATCTACATCTACATATGCAGTGTCGGGAAGTGACATCCGTAGTACCTTTTTGAGATATCTGTGTAATTATTATATTATAGACCGTTGTTAATAAAATGCATGAAGACTGTCCCGATCGTCGTTACTTATCGAACCTTTTTAAAAACACGATACGGGATTGGGCGGTTAAGAACGCAACTGCATAGTGGTCTGCTATTTATTCCTTAAACTAATTCCAGAAAAATAGTCTTGGTTGATTTTTTTTAGTTTGCCAACAATTTCTTGACAGTAACAAAATTAAAACATGTGACAATATCAGTGGTTCCCATTGTTTATTAATCTTTTAGAAAATTTAGAAAGCTTGCTTCCAATAGCATAGAAAATTGAAAATATGTAACCTAACATCCGCCATATTGATTTTTAAAGCACTCTCCCGACTCTTGGCATTCCAGCAGTACAAACATTCCCCAACTCAAAAAAAAATATTCTCGTGCCATAGGCACTCAGGTAAAAATAAAAAGTCATCAAATAAATCCACAATAAATATAAAATATAAAAGACAAATTTTACGTTAAAAATGCACAAAATATTATCTTTCATTTAGTAGGAATGGGAACATAAGCGCGTATTTCGGGGAAGGAGGGGGGTGTAATTTTTTTCTACGATACATTCCTACAAGGAGAAAAAGTTTCCTGTACAGTTTTAGCTTATTGTAAAAGTGAATATGGAAACAAATCGAATCCCTTTAAAAGATCTCCAAAATAAGACATCACTTGATCCAATCCAATTTAAATTCTGTTGGTGTAACTCACCCCACTTAAGGGGTGTGTCTTACGAAAATTCCAATTTGCCAAAAACAGTCCTTTACGAATAGCAAATCGACGTGTTCGACGGTTGTTTGAAAATCGTGATCTAAATACTCGAAGATGTATCTGTTTCATTTACGTTAAAACACCTTGTATAGGGAATTTGAACAACCTTGTGGACAAAACATTTCACACTTTTTGGTACAAATGGTGGTACACATCATTAAATATCTTCTACAAAATTAAGGATTAAACGACTTACCTGTAAGAAAGTTCAATCCAAATTATACGAGATTGGTCACATCCTATTAGATACACCAGGTAGTGATACTTCGTAGCACGTCATACGCAAGTTTTAGAGATAAGAAAAACATACCGCCATGGCAGCCGGCCTGACCTCTGCTAGGTACTTCAGTATACTTCTAAAGATTTCCTGAAAGAATAAGATGGCCAAGGGCGGGTTGACTAGTACTCAAATAAATTGCATGAAAAATACATGAATATCTAAATGGGAGGGCGTCTAATAGGATGTGACCAATCTTGTATAATTTGGATTGAACTTCCTTACAGGTAAGTCGTTTAATCCTTAATTATACTTCGATTGGGCACATCCTATTAGATACATCAGGTAGTTTTTTGGACAATATGGCAATATTAGTTAAAAAGTTAAATAATAATAAGGAAACCACAAGGTTTAACATTTAAATGTGTTTAAAATATATTTCTTAATATAATTACCTAAGAAATCTTTTGAAATTAAAGGTTTATTATAAAATTTATTGAACGTTTTCCTTTTTTCGGAACAACCCGCAGCCTTTCTAATACTTTTTGATGATGCACCAACCCTTAATGCTACGGAAGACACCCCATGTCCTGCGCTATGTTCTTTAAAATTTGATTCTATTTTTGCATTTTTTTAGACCTTTTTAAAACCACCTGCTAATGGTTTGGAATGTAGGGGGCTTATGAGGATTTTTAATTGTTAAAATAAGTGTATCTTCTGTTTATCGAAATAGTTTTGTTTTCTGTATGCAATATATAATGGAAAAACACAAATAGAACTGTAAATTTTCTTTGAAACAGGGTACTTAAGCCAAGGCTGAATTCTTCTGGGTCTAGATATTTTAAAAATATCTTTAAGAATTATTTCTATGCCCTCTTCGTTAGCCTTGATGTTACTTAACTTATAGAAAATGTCTGAACTCTTTGAGCAGAACAAAGAGTTAAAAGAAGTACCATTTTTATAGTTATAACCCGAATGTTAAATTTACCAAAGGGTACAAGTTACCTATGTAAGGTAACACTGGTTCCGGATACCAAGTTTATATTTCGGAAACTGAGGGCGCAGCTTAAAAATGCGTCTCATAAATCTATCTACCATTTCTGATTTTTCTGCTCGCAAATTAAATCTAAGGCAGACCTATGTGTGTTAAGAGTTCAATATTTCTCAGTATTTTGAGATTCTGTTTCTAAAACAGATACAACTTGATTTACATTAGGCTGCAAGATGGTCTCAATATTATTGTCGCAAAACTTCTATCATTTGGAAAAAATAAATTGCATCCTCCCAAACGCCCCTTTTACTATAGGCCGCCTTGATAAGATTGCTACCCCCAGGGCAAAGATTCATTCATAATGGATGGGGCTACCTAAACGAGGATAAGAGTAAATCACCTTTCGGACTTAAAACGATAACTTTTAAGCGAATCAGGAATTCTAATTTTGGATAGCATGCTTGAGTTCTCCAGATAGAATAAACCACCAGACATATTGCATTATCGTTTTCAATTTTTTTTTACATTTTGAGTCCGCTATATGATTATCCAACGTATTTATATACGTGGCAAATATAAAAAATATACCTAAGCTCACTGCCACATCATTCTCCCAATAGCAATCAATTCTTAGTAAAATATGACAATTTTTTAAAGTCTTTTACAAAGCTTGTTAAGCCATAAAAAGCTGCCGTCATTTCAAGAATGTTTATGTGTTTCTCCTGTTCACCTTGTTGCCAAAAAAACCCCTTTTGCTTCCTTTTCATGGCAACACGCCCTCATACAGATTTGTATGCATCGGAGAAAATTTTAATGTTATAATTAGGCTGTAAAATAGTATGTGCTTTAACCACCACTCAATTTCATTTTTAATTAAGAACCTAACAAGCATCTTTTTGTTATAGTTTTTCCTGTTAGCCTTTAGGGCACGATATTTTTCTCGCTCAACGGTTTTTACGTACAACAAGCCCTCTTTAATTGTTATTTTATTTTTTTATTTTTTTTTCTTTGAATAATTCTAATGGGTGTTTTTATTTTTGTTTTTCTTTTTTATGCGATATATATCCACATTTTTTTTGCATTAAGGATAAATGCTAAAAATTATATCTCTTGAGTCGGTTGTGTATGGTTTTTTAATTGTTAATAAAAACCTTATCTTTTAGATAAGAGAAACAGGCCTGAAAGGGTGGAACAAAAAAGTGCAGTGGCTAGACCGAATGGTAAGCATTGGAATTCAACTTTTTTTTTGAAAAGAAAATCTTAAATATTTTTTATATTCATCAAACATTGGAACTAAAAAATATGCATCTTTAAGGTCTAATGTCGCAAGGAAGCAGTTGTTAGTAATTAAGTTCTCTAATATCTTCCATTTGAAAATGAGGTGGGTGAAAGAACTCTATGTAGGTTTCTAGGATTAAAGATAAACGTAAAATCCTCTGTTATCGTTCTGTCTTTAAAAATAGCTTAACAAAAACTGATCTTGGCAGACTACTTGTAAATGTTGTATGCTTTTCAAATAAATTTTTAACTCATTTTTGGTAAATTTTGAGGTCTTGGGGGTGAAAACTTGAAAAGGTTTGTCAACAAAGGGAATTTTATAACCTTTTGTCCAACTCAAAGCTAATTTATTTTGAGTTATTTGATTTCATTCTTCTGGAAAAAAAAACCGACAGGAATACGTTCTTTCACTGTTTAGCTCTAATATTTCCTCTCTATCTCGCGTTTTTTATGTTTTTGCAATTTTCGGCAAAACCTTCACTAAAAAAGAAAAAATCTGGATTTTGCGCAGTAGCAATTTATTATATTTTTACATGAAACAATATTGTGGCCAATGCAAAACAACTGCGCCGATTCGGCAAGACTCAAAATATCTTCGTCAAGTGCTTCGTCTCTCCCTTATTTGTTTAGGCCAAATTAGAGAAAACCCGCTCTAAGGCTGTCAAACCTCTTCCCAAAATGGTTTAAAATTTCAAGAGTTACGTATATCTTTTTTGCTTTGTGGATTCTAGCATCCTGGATTTAATTTCGGTCCTTGAAGAATTTGGCAATTTTTCCGGGAATTTTGTATTTTTCAAGGAGATTTAGTTTCCTTATCTATATATTCCCATAAAAAGATGCTTCTTCCATCTGTAAGCTAGCTCTGCTGATATATCTGGACTCAATGTACTATCATCTATCCCCCCTAATATACTTTCTAAGGGGTGCCTCTCTATGCTAGGGTTCGAGGAACTACTAGTGTCTGACCAGTTGAGGAACTGTCAAACCTCGTCGTCACATATAATAATATGAAAGACTATGTGCTAATAATACTTTTTTAAGTAAACATATAATCTTCTTAGAGAATTGGACACCCGGTAGAGTAAACCAGCATGGGTGACATATGATATTATTTGTTTTTACGTGCAGCATATAGAATGTAGCGTGCTAAGCGTGAAAATTCGGTTGAGAATTCTTGTTAGATTACGACGGGTGAAGGGTTTTTGTTATAATAATTATTCTGGAAATTAAAATGTGATATTTTGGAAACGGATTTTATTAACATTATGGAGTTTTTTATTGAGACTAATATGGCGCGCATAAGTCAAAAACTATGCAGGGTTTAAGTTTCTATGAGTCATAAAAACAAATGTGTCTTTACAGAATAAACAAACCCATGCCAAAAAATATTAGCCAATAGCCTAATATTTGTCTCACTCCACTGTTTAAAACTGACAATGCGCCTTACTTACTTGAATCGCGACGCTTCTTTTTCCCTTCCTTTCCCAGTTTCCTCATTCTCTTCTTTGAGTAATCCATTTGCGTTTCACGTTTTCCTTTTCTTAAGTTTTTTCGGCATTTTATTCGTTTTGTCAGATTCGTCGTCACACATAAAATATCAAAAACGACGTGCTAGTAAGTAAACATTTGGAGTTTTTTATTGAGACTAATTTAGCGGGCATAAGTCAGAAACTATGCAGGGTTTAAGTTTTTAAGTAATAAAAACAAATGTGTGTTTACAGAATAAACAAACTCAGGCCAAAAAATATTAGCCAGAAGCATAATATTTGTCTCACTCCATTGTTTAAAAACTGACAGTTTGCTGCCCTTTTCATTTCCTTTTCTAGGTTCCTCCTTTTCTTCTTTAGGTAATCCATTTGCTTTTCACGTTGTCTTTTGTTAGATTTCTTTAAAAGCGTATTTTCACAATTCGCGCGCGCGAAACCGTAACTAGTCGCCTGACAGCGCAAAAAGTATACTGAAGTACCTAGCAGATGTCAGGCCGGCTGCCATGGCGGTATGTTTTTCTTATCTCTAACACTTGCGTATGACGTGCTACGAAGTATCACTACCTGGTGTATCTCATAGGATGTGCCCAATCGAAGTATAATAAGTCGCACACTGTTTATTTCATACAGATTTTGTTTTAAAACCTATCCAACATAAAATCTGTATAAAATAAAATGTGTGCGACTTATTTTGTCCACGATGTTTAACGATTTGGACCAAAAAAAGTGTCAATTGTTTTGTCCATAATAATAATTGAAAGGAGAGGAATGACGTCATAGTTATTTACGTCACTAGACCGCAAAATTGGTATTTAGAGGTCGACGCAGGAAATTTTTGTTATTTTGAATTGTGCCAAATTGCAAAAAAAACATTGGAAAAATTATAGTCTAGTACGTATTTAGCTTCACACCATCAATTATGGCCGAGCATGGCCAACTTATGAAGCAAAATAATTATGAAACGACTCATGAAAGGCAGATTTCTAGGTTTGTCCTTTATTTACCTATATTTATAGTATACTTACTTTAAGCACTAAAAATGTGTTGTCGATTTTTCCGAAAAATATGCCACCAATACTCCTTCATTAACTTTCCTAACTTTTTTTTTAATTCGCACCAGTTTACAAACCCATTAAAGCGCTCTTTAGATTTTTCAGGCAGCAAATCGAAAGTGATTCTTAAAGCAGCTTCTATTATTTCCTCAGGATTCAACTCATGTAGTAGATCTTACTCCATTTTTGTAAACAAAACTTTTAAAACAAATTTAAAGAGCTTTTTTAGAAGTGTCAAAACTGCCCAAAAAAACAAAAGATAAAAGCTGTCAACAAGAAGTCAGCCATCTTGGCCAAAAATGAGACCTGAATAGGATCAAGGGACCGGGAAATTGAACAAAAATGTCCTTTCTTGAGAGTGGAAATAATTCGAAAGTACATGTATTCTAATGTAGAACTCTCCGCACGAAATATCGTACGGAAAGTGGATATTTTCCGGACGTTTGAAATAAAAAAAGTACGGTAAATATTTAAAGAACTTATCAGCATAATTTGTAGAAGACGGCTTAAGCTAGTATCTTTATTTTTCAAAGAGAATTTTGATGAAGGTTAGTAAGATAGAAAAAAACACGCTTAGGGTAGCGTTATTTCTCAAAATCGACATGCTTTTAGTTGAAAAACACGTGGTTTGAGAAAAAAACGTTAGAACTCCACTTTTTAAGCGTAATTGTTTTTCTAAGATCCTAATCCTCTCCAATCTTTAAAAAAGGCGCTTGATTGCTCTAAATAAATGAAAAACTAATCAAAATCTAGTGTAATCGAATAAGTTGCTATACACAGTTGACTGCTTTACATAACGGTATAATATTTTTTTATAAAGACTCTTTTAAAGTGCCATTATCCACACTGTCCTACATTCCAAGTACAAGAGATTAGAACACATTCTCCATTATTTTTATTAGGTTATACCACGCCCCAAACGTAATCAGGTGACAAACATGAAAACTTCCAAATACTAGTCAGTATATGCCGATTGGCTAAAAGTCAAGCTGTTTCTAGCTAATGGTTTACCGGGTTTGCTGGGTTTGGCGAGGTTTGATTGAATTTAAAAGAAAATCGTTGAAAAAACCTGTTTTCTCCGAACAAATGCAAAAAAATGAAGTCAAAAATTAGGTCTAGTGGTTTTAAGCAACCAATACCAAGAAAGAGGAATAAGTATAGCTCTATATAGGATCATACTTTGTGTTTGTGCTTATCTGGAGCCATTTCTTACTCCTGCTGTCTGATGGCTTTGTGGCTCCTACCTCGGTGCGTGGTAAAAAAATCAATTCTGATTTGTTTCTTACGAACATACGAAAGCCCAGAATGTCAACTATATCATTTTATATTATCACACTGAATCAAGTAAAAAATTTAATATACTAAATAAGTCGACTACAAATTTTTCCAAAAATAAATAAGTAAAAACTTTTTGCTAAAAAAGTTAAGATGGGAGAACTACTCACGTAAATTGATAAAATACAGAATGAATGGTAACTAAAACATGAAAATTTAACATCAGTATTATTAAAGGTGTTTCTCGGTATGACTAAAATTTTGAATTCAATGCTTTTGAGCACGTAAAAAAATTAAACACAAATACGTTTTTAATTCGCTACATCCCAACGATTTTAAGTTATCGACTTTCAAGGCACGCTACAGGAAGGTTGTACTAATGTAAGCAAAAATATTTCTAAATATTGTATACTTATATATATACTAGTTTTTTTAAAAGTGAGAACACTCTACTTAGATCTATATATTACTCCTTTATGTCACATAACTACCCGTAGAAAACAAAAGATCTTGGGTGGAAAAAAAACAAAGATGGAATGTGGAAATCAAAGTGTATGATGGTGTTTAATGATGTTTGTGGAGGGCGACCAGTGAAACCACTCATGAGCCCAGGCTGGCATCATTTAATCATTTCTCTTTTCACTTTGGTTGAAATAACTGATTTAGAGGTTTTTAAACTTCTTTTTAGTTTTAATAGCCTTAGAAGTATATTGAAACGCCAGAACGAACCCGTGTCAGGTGACTTAGATAAGAACCGGTGGGGAACGATGCCTGTGTGTGTTTAATGATGTTTGGAGAAGGTGACCAGTGCAACCACTGGTGAGCCCACGCTGGTTGCTCAGGGCGAAACATCGTTTAATCATTTCTCTTTTTGCTTTGGTACTTTACGTATTCCTTGTGGGATACTCATGCAAGTTTTAATTTTCGTTTTTATCCACCCAAGAACTTTTGCTATTTTGTTTTTTAGATTCTTTTCGGTTAAAGTAACTGATTTGAGAATTTTTTAACTTCTTTTGTATGCTTACTCTTATTTCGTAAAGATATGCCTAAAGGTTTCAATTACTACGTTTATACGCACCTAAAACTTTTATTAATGGTCACTAAATGTCAGTTAAAATAACTGAAAAAGTTAACAACAGATTTTTCAGTAAAACCAGGGTAAGTATTTCTTTACAAACTGTATATACCGACCCTAAAAACGGTATTAAAGCAATAAATTCCTTTCATAAATCGTTTTAAATTAAAATCGACTTAGTATTTAAAACGGTTTTAGTGGCTTTTATAGTATAACATTTTTACACTTAGTGTGTTTATAATGGCCTCTTAAAGCGATTTTGTATAAGGACGATTTAAAAATGTTGTCCTATAAACACTACTAAATCCGTTTTAAGCAACCAATTTTAGGATCATTATAAACACTTTAAAAACGCTTTAGCGCATTTCTTCCAACCTAAAGATATATTCAAACCTGATTTTCCTAAAAATCTGTTGTTAACTAAAACAAAGTTATGATTGTTTTCCACAAACCAAAACCTCACTTTTTTGCACTCGACGCGGGTTTCGCTAACAACGTTAGAGTCATTAGGAGACGATAAACAATAAACTAAATTAATCTACACTCTATATTATATACTATCTTTTAGTGCGCGGAGATAAGACTAATAATTTGTGATTGGTCACGTTTTATAATTTGACTTTTGAATGCATATGAAAATATGGAAATCATTAAATCCAGAAATAGTTTAAATAAAGATAGAGGCCCCATTCCGTTTAGTACACTTTATTCTTTAGTTGAGGGGAGATAGTAATATAAAACGAGACCAATCACAAATTATTAGTCTTATCTCCGTCCACTAAAAGATAGTATATAAGATAGAGTGTAGGTTAATTTAGTTCATTTAGTTAGTTAGTTAGCAAAACGCGCGTCGAGTGCAAAAAAGTGTAGTTTTGGTTTGTGGAAAACCATCATAACTTTGTTATAGCGCAACCAAAGGTTCCAAATTTTCAACATAATTTCTCTATGGTAATAACGTATGTTTAAAATTGCCTAATATTAAACTAAATAAATGTATTTTAACTTATTATCTTCTTGCTTAACTCTGTATAAATCATCAAAATAATTTCTTCAGGAATTTGGTTCGCAAAAATCTGAAACTTAACTTTCGGCACTCTTCAAATAGACCCATGCTCTCTAGCTTTAATGGTAGTCATCCAGCGTGATTTCAATAGCATTTTAAACTTACTTTACAACAAGTTTATCCACTATATATCTAATCCCATAAACTCGGCGATTTCCAACCAGAACTGATTAAAATAATTCACTTTTGAAAATTTAAAAAACTCGCTTGCCAGGCTTGACAGATTTTGACAAGCGGTGGCAAAAACCGGCAGGTACAAAATTAAAATAGTATGAACCATATTTCGACATTGAAAAATGTTCTGTCTTTCTTTTATGATCATATAGAAAGAGATGGACGGGGCAAGGTAGGTGTTTACTTAATACAAGCATTACTTTCACTCTCCGCGGCAATGCGCCATGCGCTACAGGAACGTCGTTCCTGTGCGGCCCTATTTTTCTGTTAGTCTCTTTAACTTATTATGTTGTCTCTGGTTATTACTATGTTTTTACAAAAAATTTTTTAGCAACAAATATAGGATCAAAACCAGATCCCAACCCAGTTTCTTTTATATGAGTTGAGTTGATTTTATCCACGCCTTTGTATAGGGCCCTTTTTTATTCTTGTGGCCTTTTGGTTCGTTTTTCATGGAAAATATTCTTTTTAACGAGACATTTACAGAGAAAAAGCCAAAATAGTCATTGCCTCTATCCAACTTTTCTGTAGGAAAATTAGCACGATAATAATTGAAAAGTGCTGGGCTCAGCTTTTCTCATTAAGCGTTTGGAGAGACTTTACCACTTTGTCGAGCTCTGAGTTTAAGTTTGATAGAAAAAATATCCACAAATAAGGAATGATATTTGACAATGCGGTTTTAGAAAGCAACTAGGTATTGCATTTACTTACTTATTTCACAAGTTTCAAAAATTTACAAATTCCAATAAAGAAAATAACGGAAATCTTCTACAGGTTGGTAACTTTGAAAACCAAATGATACCAACCACAATTTGGACAGGTCCTCGCGTCGGATAGTAGAAAAACTAACCCCAAAAGGATCAACTGTATAATTCCATAATTTTGATAAGGCTATACCCAGCAAACATTGATCTACTGATAATTTACTAATATTGTACTTTAACTGTTGGCAACTGCTGGCACCGGTAATTTATATGGTATAATTTGCACATTCAAAAAAGGAAACCAAAAAGCAACATTTTAGCACTTTATTTCTAATGTAGCAAGAAATTGTACTTTATTTTAAAAAAAGTCTAAGTGCAGTCAGAGCTAATGGCAACAAAATATTCTCTAAGTTTATCCAAAAGTGATTTAAAATTATTTTACTATAAGCAAAAAATAAATAAACTTTTATATGTAAAAATATAAAAAATATGTACAAAGAAATACAAAAAATCAAGCATTTTATTAGTAATGGCAAACATGTACAACAGAGCTGAAAATCAGCAAGTATTGTACACAACAATTGGATCTTGTTAGAAAATAGTTAGTTTGCATCTATGGTGAGTAGATGGCGCTGGTTTCAATATTATTTCTCTATAGAAGATACTATTACAATATATATTTATATAGAGAATGAAAAGTTTTTAAACTGTGAACAGAGACAACATAATAACTTACGGAGAACGACAGAAAGATAGGACCGCGCAGGAACTACGTTCCTGTAGCTCATAGCGCATTGCGGCGGAGAGTGAAAGTAAGGCTAAAAAACTTTCTTAAAGTAAACACTCCCCTTGGCCTGTCCATCTCTTTCTATATGGTCCTGAAAAAAGACAGAACATTTGTCAATGTCGAAATATATTTCAAACAATTTTGTTTGTTTGTTTTGTTTGTCAAACACCGCTTGTCAAAGTCTCTCAAGCTTGGCAAACGGTTTTTTTATATTTTCAAAAGTGAGTTATTTTAATCAATTAATTCGTTCGTCGCGATGACGTCACGGTCATGCGCGGAAGGCGATTTCACATAAAATAAAATAAGAAGATAAATGTTTGCCATCTTTCTGTTAAGTTATGTTATCTTATTTTTTTGTCTATATGAACGCCATCAAGCAGTTCCATAAGGTGAACTCTTATTTTTTATTTTATTTTCTCTCATCTTATGTTATCTTTATTTCTGTATGAACCCTGCTTAAATAAAAGAAAATGACATAATAAAATATTATTACCTTTAATATTTGATAATATTCCTCAACATAGTTATAACTCCCTCCTCATATTTTAGATTTTTAAAGGGTCTAAAAAACTTTGTGTAAGCTAAAGAAAGTTTTTTAGCTGCATGGAACAGTACAAAGTTGGTTAATGTTTGTATAGAGCTAAAAGCTTTTGCTAATGCGTTGCTTTTTTAACAATAAAAATTATGGAAAAACTGCGCCTGTTACGTTTTTCATATTTTTTTATTATTAAATAAGTAAGTGTCTGTAAAAGATTAACCAAAAGAATATGTATAATTTATTATGCGTCTGGCCGTACAAGTAGTTCCTTCCTGTAACCACCGGCTGCGCTCGTGTCGCCGATAAACAATGCTCCCCAAGTATAACACAGTATCGGTTACTCTCGTGTAGCTATTACTTTCTCTATGACTTGAATATTATTATCAAGAGGTTTAGACACACGATGGTGATATATCTAAGAATCATTATTCTCTTCTGACATTAGACGGGTTAAAATTTGATCTAAATAGGTCCTTCTGGGGATGTCCCTGGGTTGAATTGTGCTATTCGGGTGCGAGGTGTTTTACTTTTATTTAATTTTAAATTTTTTTTCTGAAACTACTTTCTACTTAGTACTTATACCTTATATTTTTTCCATTATTAAAAAAGTACTAATAAAATATTAAAGAAAAAATACAGTTTTTTTTAATAATAATATACCTGCGGGCCTGATGCCGGCCGCTGTTCCAAATCAATACGAACTAAGTACTTCCTACTTAGTACTTTGCCGTTATTGGCCGCTTGGAAAGCTAGTACTTAAAAAGTACTATTTTTCTAAATTCGTAATTGTAGTGGATAAGGGTTTAGTGGATCATCAAGAGTGGCAGTATCATTGAGTGTGTCGGGTGTCTGAGCTTTATAGAAAATTCCACACGGAAGAGACTCAACATTCGCAATCTTCACGCATAGTTTAATAAATTTGGTTGAAACATCAGATTAAAAAATTAAAAGATATATAACAGTAAACAATACTACCCCGATCAACCAGCCATAAGGTTCATTTTCCCATAAAACGCGCGGTTGCCAATTTGCCGCGGGATTTGGTAAGAACAAAACTAAATACGCATTTTTATACAAGGTAGCCTCAGACTAATAACTAATTTTTTTAATTTGAATAATTAATACAATTAAATTTTTAATGAGTAAAATTACTAGAATAACGAAAAGGTATTGCTTTAAAAAATGCAAACCGACAACGTTGGATCAAAGATAAGCGGCGAATAAATTATGACAAGTCTTTTCCATTATCAGCTGACTCAGCAATGTTTTTAACTGGTGTTGGTGTTTTTTCTTGGTTTTTGACTTCTATTTTGACTATTTAAAAAAAAGAATTATACAAAGTATTTAGGAGGACCAGCACAATACAATGCAAGAATATTTCTGCCTAGATTTATTATTTCATTTCATTGACGTAGTTTTGTAACTTATATATTTTAAATTTAAAATTATAATCTCTTTTTGCAACTTACCTAAAGAATTAATTAAAATTCGTACCTACTGGCCATGGTGTCTCCTCGAAGTACAACACCGACAATTTACTATTTACTTTTAAATGTGATGGTGTCGTGGGTAGTGTGCTTGCCTTATGAACGGGAGGTCATGGGTTAGGTTCCCATCAACGAATGTTTTATTTTTTTTATTTTTTTGTAAATATGATACTTAGCTTTCCCACTTGTTTTCAAAATATGCTCGCAATTATTTTATAGGTATTCAAAAGTTTTTGGAGAGAGGTTAGTTGCAAAAAAACCAAAAAATATCAAAATTTTCGGCTCATTAGTAATGGGAGCAATTTTAGGTATTTTTTAATCTAAGACCGACACCGAGTTTTATATCAAATTGTTTTAAATCACAACACCATTACGTATATTATAATTCTGGCGAATCCATTGGTAAACTCTCAAGTCGAGTAGGTAATTAAGCAGATACAAGGAACAACTTCTGACAGTTGACACCTCAGCGAATACCTTGAATTTTGAACTACTTAAGAAAACAAATTTTAAACTATTGCAGTGGAGCGTTGTTACGTATTCGTCGCAGTTTAAGTTCCTTGTAGTGCTGCCTATGTAAGGCTTGCTTCTTCCGTTAGTAACGAAGTAGGAAGCTTTGGAAACCACTATAAATTTAACTCTAATTAGGTGGCTGGTATTTTAATTTTAGCTAAAATTTTATTTTATGATTTGAAGAGTTAAAGCACGCAAGAGTCGCCGCCACTGGTGATGGGAAAAGCGACTTTAAACAGTATTGCCGTTTTATTCGTCTCTTTTCTCCTCATGTATTTGTCTAGAAGGGTGTTGGATTGTAAACATTAGAGAACTTTCAAAGGGAATGTTTGGTTTCTTCTTTAGTTATTAGTCTGAGGTTAGAGATCGCTGTAGTAGAGCTCCAAATATTAGGTAGTTGCATGGAAACAGGAGGAAGTAACTGTGTCACCTTTTTTTGGCTGGCAATCAAAGTCGGTGTTTTTGATACAAAAATGTTGTTTGTTCTTCTCTGGAGTTAGAGAAGAGAAGAAGATTTTAAACTGGAGCAATACTGCGCTTTTTTGGCCAGAATACTATCTTCTTAAACCAAATAAAAAAAGGAATTTTCTTAAACTTTTTTTTGATGTACATTGCACAAAGAACCTTTTTTTACTCTTTTATAAATAAAATTGAAAAGAAGTAATAATGACAAACAACATTTTTGTATCAAAAACACCGTATGTCTGACGTGGACACATTTCATGAAAAACGCGAAAATGCAAAAGCTAATGTTTTAAAGCGATCAAAACAAAATATAAACTGATTCTAATATGACTCAAAAAACAGACTAGATAATATGGTAAAAAAATTTAGAACTTTAATGGTGGGATTTATTAAAACGGTTTAGTTTATTTTAAAACGGTCCTAAGTTTAAGTGAAATTTTTGGTTTTCAGCATTTTAAACGACCCCTTCTTGAGTTTTGAACGTAGTTTGATTTATAACAAGAATTTTAATAAATTTTTTTATTGAATAATCATCTTAACACAATCTTCTGTTGCCTTTAAAAGGAAATTTTTAATTTCGAAGAAAGGAAAATTAAAAAATTTAAAACCACGCGGGGTTTAAATAGTAAACACTGTAGAATAAATTAACATTGGGGTTATATGTCACTCTAATTAAAACTTACCCTTGTTAATTAATTTTTACAATCAATACTTGATGTCACAGAACGATTTAGATGGGTACTAATAAAATAAGGAGTAGATTAATTTTGTATTTATTTAAAAGGTGTTTTTATTTACGAAATGTCAGTTTAAAAATATTAGCGATGCGGTCAATCACAAACAGCAAGTTCGGATCTTTTACCTCTGCTTGCACCTTGGCTGGCACTAACCTCTACTGATGAAAGCTACAGCTTTAAAATAATTGGGCTTTGAATAAGAAAATTTTTTTTGACTAAGCTTTTAGATAACCTCAATGTTTTACTTTCAGTTTGTAAATAAATTGATATAGTTGTTTTGGGTTTTTTGTTTGGTATATTTTTCGTGTATAATCAGTGACCTTCTCTTGTGTTTGTTTTGTCTCGTAGTGCCCTCATAAATATATTTTGTGTGTGAAAACGGGTTCAAAATATGGCGTTTCTCTAGATGAAATAGAAGAAAAACTTGGGATAATAAATAAGGTAAATTAATCCTTGTAAAAACGGTTACTTAGAGAAATTATAAACGAACTTATTACCAAATGCCAAAAAACAATCCTTTCTGGGGGCTACAAATTTAAACCACTCCCTTGAGGTGGTCTAAAATATCACCAACTTTATAACCTCAAACACAAATATTGAAAAAGTTTTAGGGCATTTTCTTCTAAAATATGGTGTATTTTGAGAAAAAAAGCAGTTTTTATTGGTATTTTGCAACAACAGTACAAAATAATCAATAACTTTGAGTCTTTTCTATATGGGTAAGTGTTTTTTGAAAATTGGTTTTAAAATTGAGTACACCCTACAGGTGTACATATTTAGACCTGCGGGGGGTACTATTTTAGATCTTAGTAAATGCCACTATAAAAGACGAGGCTGGGCCTATAACATACCACAACAATTTTAAAGCAATACTTGGCTTTGGTTTCTATGATAAATCTTCCGAATAAATCATCGTTCCGAAATTCTATGGTTTGCGTCTGTATGCGAAGAGCGTATTTGCACTTAAAATTGTAGTTCGTGCACTTCATTATAAGTAATTGCTTCATGATATTATAAAACGTTCTATGGTGTCTGTAGTATTCCGTCTCTTCTAGAGCCTTTAGGTATTTCAATAAGCAATTGAAAACGGGCCACGGAAAGCTGGTAAAATTCCATTCTGAGACGCTACGTGTAGATACACTATTATGTCGGGTTTTCCCAACTTTCCATATTTTAATAGTACCTGTTTATGTAAGGGTTCATAAGCATATTGAATTAGGATTAATTTTTACAATTGACATACCAAACTGACAAACAAGAAGAATAAAAAAAATATTTTTCTTTACCTAACCTCAGTAGGTTAGGTGTTCTTTCTTCTTCCTAAATTTCTGTTTTCTAATATGAGCTGAAATCATACACTCCTATTTTGAGATTAACCAACCAAAATTTTCATCTTGATAGTGCATAAAGTTAAAAATTATCAACTTTAAAATTATGCACTGTGCCTATGAATAATAACTATGAAAACTTGTGAAAAGACTTCTATTAACAATGATGTATTTAACATTATGAATAAAATTGTTGGTAAACCCTCAATCATCGTGGGATAAAATTTCTAAAACTAGTGGCAAAGATGCGCGTAGCAGAGAAATACAAAAAATATTATAAATACAGATAGTAAAAGAAACGGTTTCTTAAGTTGTAACTTTGGGTATAAACAAGGTTACAGTTTAATGAATGAATACTTTGTTGTTATTAGTTGTATTATAAAACTAAAAGAAAAGGCTAGTATAAAGGTTTTAAAACCACCCTCTTGCACGGAAAAGGCAAAAGAAAAAAACAGGGAAAGAAATGGCTTGTGGAGTGTGAAATTACAGTCATAGGTGGTGTGTTATAAAGGCAGAAAATTATAGAAAAGCACGGGTTTGTCAAAGACGGCGGCCACGCCTGGTTTATAAAAATTTTAACTTGAGGCTAAATATATATATAAAACATTTTAAAACCGCAAATTTTTAAATACGATCTCATGATTTCTTTATATAGGGTGACCAGGCAATTTCTTATTTTTCGTTGCAATTGATAATCGTTAAATCATGAAAACTCGAAAACCAAATGAAAATGATGTGCTAATACATAATTAGAGTCCATATCCCAATTTGGACGTCGTTTCAACGTTGGCGCTGAAAAGCCGACGTCGGAAAGTAAAAACCGACCATGGCCGGCTTCAGATTATATACCAAAATGAACAATATACGTCGTAGCTAGTGCAATTATCATGCCGTTTAGATTTTGATTCAAAAATATAAAACCAAAAGTTACAAAAATATTCCTAGATTTTTATAGTTACAACGTTGGCAAACGTAAAATAAGGAGCTTGTATTATATAATTATTATATAAAAAATACTTCATAAGAATAATGAAGTTTAAAAACCACGCTGAAGACTAAATATTACCAACTCACTCCACTGTACTTATAAACATGTCCAAAATAGGATATTCGATCACCCCTTCCTACTATTTCATATTAAAATTATATTGAAAACTTATTTTCACTATGCTTTTTAAAATAGGTCTAAATAATGTATACACATTTTTACATAAATTCCAACAATATTTTGTTGCAAAGTTTATAGAATCTCGTAACATTTTACACGAAAATACATATACCGGCTATATCATATATTTAGAACTGCAGAAAGGAGAAGATGGCTAAGTCGGAGATTTACTCTTTTTGAATCTGAGTTGGCTTGGATCCCAGTGAATGTTTGTTAACTTAAATTATCCTTTGGTGAAACGTTGGTTTTATCTAGAGTAACACGACAGCAATATTCTAGAGGTCACCTGTATAGAATTTTACTGTTGCTTCTTTTCTTTTTCTGATTTATTTAATTTTAAAAGATTTCTTCCATAGCAGAAACTACACCACTGCGATTTTAAGACTTGTATTTTTGACTTTTTATAAGAATAAAACCTGATTTGAAAACAATAAACCGAAAGCGCCACCTTGCCTTGTCTATTCATCGACTTAGCCTATCTGACTGAAGTAAAGACGTGTTTTCGCAACTGATGATTTCGAAACCGCATTGAAAACATGCGTAAAATGTTATTTTGGCGATAATGAAAATAGGACAAGGTTATCACTTGTGGATCTAGTACATCCATTTCGAAAAATCACAAAAAAAACTTCCAAATGCAAGAAACGAGAAGTCACACACACACAACTGATTAATGTCACTCAATTATTGTCATTTTGGCGGTCAGTAGCAATGGTACGAATCGATGACTTTGCAGTTGAAACGGTGAGGTATGTTTTCAAAATGTGCTTTCGAAATCATCGGTCGGGAAAAGACGTCTTAAGTATCGTCTCGTCAGAGTTAACCTCCTATCGAATTTGATGCTCGCTATAAGGCTGTCTAACAAATTGTCAAAGTCAGTCATTAATTACGTGATGGTCCTTTAAAAATGCTGGGTTTAGGGTTAAAAAAATATTTTTTTTTATAAGACGTAATGATAATATAAATGAAAATTTGTGAAAAAAGATGCAGATTAAGCAAAGTGACAATTTTATAGAGCAATCCTTTCTCAATCGGGGAGTATTGAGCGTTTTGCTGAAATGTTAGAAATGAACTCAAAATTCGTATTTTAAAGAGGCAATGTAATGTACTTTTATCCCCCTCGCACTTGCGCAGTGTGGATAGGTATTGTCTCTCTCAGTTCAGCCTGAAGATCCCGAACATTAACAAGAGAAGAAGGTTCACAGTTCGTCGGAACTTTGATGTTGTGCTTACAAAAACGCACCGACGATTCCGAGAAATATGCAGCCGTGTGGTGTAAATTTCTCTACAACGCACGGTGGTCGGTTTTTGTAAAAACGCGGACATTAAAAACAAGCTTCCACATTGTAATTTATTCGTGCAAAATAATTAATTTCAATAAAAAAGTATATATTTTTTTTAATGCATTTATTCTTATTTAAATGATATACAGGATGATCATGTGAATTTTCATATTTATCTAACAAACTTTTTAAGTGTTAAGATACATGTATATTAATTGGCTAAATTAAACTTAAAATGTATGTTTAGAACAACCAAAGTTACTTTAGAGTCATTGATATATATATATATATATATATAAATGTTACGGTACATATACTAGTATATTTTTATTTATATAGGGTATATTAAAAAGAATGTCAACCGAAATTTGCAAATTTTCAAATGGAACATGGTAAATTATTGAAAAAAATTCTCGCTAGGCGGGGTACAAAGATATACTAGGAAACCCTGCAACTAATAAAATAGGAAAATTTTGATATACATCCAAATTACTATTTCCCATATATCTTAAAAATGCAAACTTTACACAAATAATAAACAATCTGATTTTAAAAACCAATATTTTATAATAAAGACAATGTACTGACTTTCTATAATTCGTCTTTAAATATTTGCGTAAAAAACATAGTTTATTCTTTGGTCAACTATTCGCCTAGTATCTTGATAACAATAAAGGAGCAGATTTAGATACATTTTGATTTTTTATATTTTTCCATTTATGGCGACAGACAGACAGTTTATAGATTTCGCCCAGTGGCAACTTCGAGGGACCGAGAAAGAGTAGCATCCCATGTTCGAGTAAGATATGCATATGAAGGGAAGGAGCTTAGACTGACCCTCTTCTCTTGTTAATGTTCGGTGCTGAAGATCGGGCGAGATAGGCTTGAAGAGAGACTGATTTGAGAGAGATGACGTTATCTGTAATTACAAGGGTGAGACGGAGATAGATAGAGCGAGATTTCCTCGTTTAATTACGGATTTTCAGTTAATTGTAAAAATTTCGGCAAAATGCTTGTTTTTCCCCGATTCAGAAAGGATTACTTCGGATTACTCCATAAAAAAAAATCACTTTGCTTAATCTTCGTCTTTTTCCACTTTGCCAAACTTTTGATTAAGTTGTATTACGTCTTACGGGCCATATTATTTTGGTTGGACTCCCCCCGTGGTTTGAGCGCGCGGTATCAGCGGGGCAAACAAATAAATTTTGTGCGGTGTTCTCGATTATACGTGATTTTAGGGCGCTTCCGTTTAGTACGAGAACTTGGACACCAGCAGTGTAAATTTGGCTTTTTGTTTTTCTTTGTAATTATGTAAAAAATTTACTCGAAAACGCCACGTACGCATAAAAATAAAAAAAGAATACATATCCTAAAAAATCAGGTAATTTTTTCTACTTTGGGTTGAATTCCAAACCCCAACGATAAAAAACCGTCAGGTAAAGTCAAACATTATAACCACATATATTGGGTAGGTTTGTCGCATTCCATCAGGCATAATAGTCATTACTGATTGCCACGTTGGTAGTAGTAGTAGTAAAATAAGGGGGGGGCTCCCGGCCGAGCGACTAGGCTCTACGCGAGCCCTTTTCGCCATACCCCAGAGCTCCCCCCTTACGCTCCCTAGATAAAGGTCAGGTTATCAGACCATTTCAGCGTCGAAAGGTGTTCCGACTCGAACACTTCCTTTCCCGGGCCACGTTGGTAACCACGTTAAACCATCGTCAGAAAATTGTACTAAAACCTGTATTAGAAGTTCAAACGTCGGGCTAACGTCTTACTTTATAATACATGACAACGCTTTTCTTAGCGACGGCGAAACGTTGTCAGAAATCTGCACTAGCCTAATGACTCCCATTGTAACAACGACAGATAAACTTACTTTACTACCCTTATTTCGTTCAAAATTTGTCAGAAGAGGGAAAAATGGTATTGAAACATTCATTTACGAAATTCTACTTTTTTTCTTCTTTCCTAGTGAATTGTTTCTTTTGTATTATTTTTTCTTAAATTGTACGTTTTTAGTGTTTAGATTTTTTTAAGCTGATATCCTGTGTGAACCGGGAATGATGCATTATCAAGATGCAAAACACTGTAAAATTCATAAGTACAATAATTTAAGAGTTATTTTTTCAATTCCAATCCCACCCGGTATAAAAAGGGCAACATTGCATTTTTTTTATTCAAATATGATATCATAGTAACGAAATACACGATTAGAAATGCTAAAGTATTGATTTACATAAAAATTCTTAGACCTTTTTTAAAAAATATCGACAGCAGTTCCTTCATTTGCATTTTTGTTTGGATTTAAAAAATGCAACTTTTGAATTTTTTTTTCTAATTTTTCGCTATTGTATAGTTAGTATTTGGTATACGTTTATAGTTTTGGTGACAATACAATAATATGGTATTATCAGGTACCCACCTCCCTCTAATGAGGAAAATAAAGATTTAGTTTTTTCGATTTCAATCAAAATTAGCATACAGGGGTTTTTAAAGAAGAGGATTATGAATTTTCAAAACGAACGACTTAATGTACAAATGTAAAAATTAAGGAATGAACGTAGAGATTGTCGGTTCTAGGACAATAAATGAAAGGCCTAATTTTTAGCCAAACGTTTCGTTTAATACGCATAAAGTTAATTAGGGCCTGGCAACAATAATACAAAATTCTTAGAAAAATCGATGAAAATTTCAAACTGTTGATAATTTTTGTCAAAGTTTAAACATTTCGTATGGGAAATAACAATTTTTTTAGAAATATAATAAGAAGTATATCAAAGAAATATTAACTATTATTATATTACGTCAAAAGGCAAAGTTATTTTGAGTTATTTGCAAATAAAATAAAAAGCAATTAAGAGAGTTAAAAAACGTTAAAAAAATCATGACGACGTAAACCATGTAAAATGATAAAAATAAAAATATATAAAAATATAGGTACATACATATCTATTATATACGCTCAAAAGTGTTTTTAATTACTAATTGAAGTATGTACCTATATTTTTATTTTTATTATTTTACGTGGTTTATGTCGTCATGTTTTTTTTTAACATTTTTTAACTCTCTTAATTGCTTTTTATTTTATTTGCAAATAACTCAAAATAACTTTGCCTTTTGACGTAATATAATAATAGTTAATATTTCTTTGATATATTTCTTTTAAAAAAATTGTTATTTCCCATACGCAATAAAATTATCAACAATTTGAAATTTTCATCGATTCTTCTAAGAATTTTGTATTATTGTTGAAGGCCCTGATAAAGTTTATGAATAAACGAAACGTTGGCTAAAAATTAGACCTTTCATTTATTGTCCTAGAGCCGACAATCTCTACGCTCATTATTTGATTTAAAGGACACAATTGACTTAAAATAAAAATTAATGGTGGGTCTTCAAATTTGGTAAGCGTTTATAGTTCCGGTCACAATAAAATAATATGGTATGATTTCTGTTTAAAATGCCGAATTGTTAGTTTGTCACTTTGTTTGCGTTTGGAATAACTGTCTTCTGTCAGACTAAAGGTTTTTTTTAGGCTGTGAGTCCTGTGGGTGATGTCTTTTACAAAAAAATTAAACTAAAAATTAAAGAAGCAGCTTGCATACGTATCTAAAATGAATGCATACAATTAAGTTTCCAATTTTAAAACAAGATTTTCAAGAAGGTTTTTTTTTTCAAATAAATTATAAATAACAATGATGATCTAATGCATTTTTTCTTAACGTCAGTCAAAATATATATATTCAAAACTGGTGGTTAGCTCTCTACCGAAGGCTGAACCATACACTGCGGCCTCAAATAGGCCTATAGTGCCCAGGTGTCTACTGAGATTTTAAATCAAATATAACTTTATACTTGACATTTTAAAACAGAATACAAACATTGAACTTTATTTTTTGTTATTCTTTAAATTTTGAATTTCTATATGGTAATCTAAGGTTAAAAAAACTCAAATGAATATCTTCTTTTAACATACATTTTATTGTACTCACCCATATCTTATATTAATAATATTAGTTCTATTTATTATTTATATATATTTATATACTGTAAATATATATATAAAGCGACAATAAAAGCTTTTTATAACAACAACAATAATTAACTCTGTGTTTCGGACTTCCATTGTCTATATTTTATTTATACACGACGTTTCGATCAGTACAATCTCTGATCGTCTTCAGGTGTAAACTACAATCAATTCCTAAGGCTACGTGCTTATATACTGTGAGAAATCACTCAACCTTGAAGTTTAAGAAGTTGGCTCCGCCCAAAGAGGGGCTTCCAAATATTTGGGATTTCAACACTTGGTTTACTGAAAATACCCTGATTCTGCCAATAAAGGCAGCTTCAAGGAATTTTCGTTTCTTCCAGTGTGACTCCTTGTGCAAATCCTTTGCTTCTGCCCACTTCATTCGGTGTTGTTTTGACCATGCATGTTCGGCGATTCCTGATTTTGTGGTTTCACCTATTTGGGTATTCGTCTGATTTTCCTTAAGCCTAACAGATAGTGGTCTTTTAGTTTCGCCTATGTATGATTTACCACACTCACAAGGAACTTGGTAAATGCATTCCTTATTTTGTTTGTTCTCTGGTTTTGTTTGACTAAGAAAGTTCTAATTGTATTACTAGATTTAAAAGCTGTTTTCATATTAAAGTTTTTCGCTACTCTTCGAATTTTCTCTGATACTCGTTTAACGTATGGGATTGTAAGGAATGCATTTGCCTGGTTTTGGTCTTGTAATCTATGTCCTGTTTGTTGAAATTTAGAAATAGTATCTGTTATAAGTTTAAGGCTGTAACCATTCTGCTGTAGATCCTTCTTAATGTTTCTTATTTCGATTTCCAAGTCATGAGAATTGTTACAAATTTGAACGGCTCTGTTATACAAAGTTTTGATTATGCCTCGTTTGGTTGTAGCAGAATGATTTGAACCTTGATTTAAATATTGTCCTGTGTGAGTGGGTTTACGATATACTGTTGTTCTGATGTCGCTTTCTACTCGTGTGACAAGTACATCAAGAAAAGGAATTTGACAATTTTGCTCCAACTCCATTGTGAATTTAATGGTCGGTCTTATGTTATTTAGGTGGTAAAAAAATTCTGAAAGTTGTTGGTCATTCCCGGTCCAGACAATAAAAGTATCATCAACATATCTCAGCCAGACCTTAGGTTTATATGTTGCGGTATCAACCGCGTGTGATTCGAACCACTCCATGTAAATATTGGCCACCATTGGTGAAAGCGATGAACCCATTGGCAGACCGTCATCCTGAGCATAAAACCTATCTTTCACTTGAAAATAAGAGTTATGTAGGCAGCACTCCAACAACTCTATCACCCCCTCCAGCGGTAGGCTGGTACGTTCATAAAGGGATTCATCATTACCAGTCTCTTTTTAATAACATCTAGCGATTCCTTTATCGGGACATTGGTGTATAGACTTTCAACATCAAAACTGACAAGTCTATCCTCGGTTCCTAAAACAAAAGATTTAAGAATATTAACAAAATGGTTGGAATTTTCTACAAATGAAGCGGTCTTACCTGCAAGAGGTTGAATAATTTTCAGAAGGAATTTAGACAAATTGCTTGTTGGAGAATTTCTGGAACTTGTAATTGGGCGTAAGGGCATTGCAGCTTTGTGATATCCGTATAGATGATGCCAGAGGTTGTTGTGTAAGTTGAGTCCTTGTATTGTCCAAAATATATCTGGAATAATTTTTCAAAATTCTATAAACCTTACTTTCGATTGATTGCGTCGGATCTTTTGGGAGAAGTTTATAGTTTCCTTTAGCAAGTACCTCTTCAACTTTCTGGTCATAGGTTTCCGTGTCCAAAATCACTGTTGCATTGCCCTTGTCTGCCGGTAAGATTTTAACTGATTTGTCCTTTTGAAGATTCTTCAACGCGATTTCCTCTGTCTTGCTTATATTAGAGATATGCTTAATAGGTTTGTCAATAATGGTCCTTACCTGATGTCTGAACTCGTCGGCGTCTTGTCTTGGAAGAGGATGACCTTCTATGGTGGTGATGATATCGATGGTGGGTATCTTCTTAGGAGCGATGGAAAAGTTAAGTCCTTTGGCAAGTAAGTTTTCTTCTATGGGTGTCAATGTCTTCTTTGACCCATTAACGATGGTTCTTACAGCGTCGGTGGTCGATTGGCTTTGTGGCTCTTGATGGGCGAATTTCCTTTGATGCTTTGCTTGCCAAGTCTGTCGCAGATGGTCGCAGGTTCGTGTAATTTTGTCCAGAATCGGCTGATAATCTTCCTCCATAGTATTTTCTCGAATCTCCTGAAACCGTTGTCCCAGTTCTTCTGTCAGTAAGGACTTGTTCCAGCGATGATAGCTGATTTGGGACCGTATAAGCGCTTTACTGGCGTCATCAATCGCGGCGCAATCAATCGAAAGTAAGGTTTATAGAATTTTGAAAAAGTATTCCAGATATATTCCGGAAAATACAAGGTCTCAACAACTCAACACCACATTATAGCAAGCCTCCTCATCTATACGGACTTCCCAAAATTCACAAAGAATGCCCTTACGCCCAATTACAAGTTCCAGAAATTCTCCAACAAGCAATTTGTCTAAATTCCTTTTGAAAATTATTCAACCTCTTGCAGGCAAGACCGCTTCATTTGTAGAAAATTCCAACCATTTTGTTAATATTCTTAAATCTTTTGTTTTAGGAACCGAGGATAGACTTGTCAGTTTTGATGTTGAAAGTCTATACACCAATGTCCCGATAAAGGAATCGCTAGATATTATTAGAAAGAGACTGGTTGATGACGAATCCCTTTATGAACGTACCAGCCTACCGCTGGAGGGAGTGATGGAGTTGTTGGAGTGCTGCCTACATAACTCTTATTTTCAAGTGAAAGATAGGTTTTATGCTCAGAATGACGGTCTGCCAACGGGTTCATCGCTTTCGCCAATGGTGGCCAATATATATACCGCAACATATAAACCTAAGCTCTGGCTGAGATATGTTGATGATACTTTTATTGTCTGGACCGGGAATGACCAACAACTTTCAGAATTTCTTTACCATCTAAATAACATAAGACCCACCATTAAATTCACAATGGAGTTGGAGCAAAATTGTCAAATTCCTTTTCTTGATGTACGTGTCACACGAGAAGAAAGCGACATCAGAACAACAGTCTATCGTAAACCCACTCACACAGGACAATATTTAAATCAAGGTTCAAATCATTCTGCTACAACCAAACGAGGCATAATCAAAACTTTGTATAACAGAGCCGTTTAAATTTGTAACAATTCTCATGACTTGGAAATCGAAATAAAAAACATCAAGAAGGATCTACAGCAGAATGGTTACAGCCTTAAACTTACTTAACAGATACTATTTCTATATTTCAACAAACAGGACAGAAATTACAAGACCAAAACCAGGCAAATGCATTCCTTACAATCTCATACGTTAAAGGAGTATCAGAGAAAATTCGAAGAGTAGCGAAAAAATTTAATATTAAGACAGCTTTTAAATCTAGTAATACAATTAGAAGCCTTCTTAGTCAAACAAAAGCAGAGAACAAACAAAATAAGGAATGCATTTACCAAGTTCCTTGTGAGTGTGGTGAATCATACATAGGCGAAACTAAAAGACTACTATCTGTTAGGCTTAAGGAACATCAGACGAATACCCAAAAAGGTGAAACCACGAAATTAGGAATTGCCGAACATGCATGGTCAAAACAACACCGAATGAAGAACACCGAAACACAGAGTTAATTTCAAACACATCATTTTCTCAAACTTTCAAACAAACAACAATAATAATAATAATAATACCTTTTTGGCTACCATCCGCACATCAACCTGCCAAGTGATAATTTTTTTGAAATATTTTCAAAAAAGTTTTTGAAAAAATAATTTCTTCAATTACCTGCAGTAGATAGATAAGTCAAATTTCCAAATTTTGAT